>JBAMBE010001243.1:8206250-9455000 GCA_037043585.1 Drosophila mimica | reverse complement strand
TTGTTAAAGAAAATATGAACATTTTTAAATTATGACGTTGAATAATTTTTCGAATCGCATGAGAGTCACTCGTTGTGTAAATCCTTTGAAGAGCTTTGCAAACTCATCAAAAAACACCTTTTAGCAATTTTATACTTATGAGAATTGCATTTTTTTAAAAAGTAATACACAAGAAAATAAAGTTGAATGATTAGAAAATTATAAAATTTTTTTTTAACTATTTACATTATGTTAAATACAGCCAGTTGCAGTTTATAAATATTTTTAGCATGTTAAAGCAAAGTGAGAAATAAAATATATTTATTATGTAAATATCACTAATTATATAATAATATAATAAACAGCAATTAAGGAAACTAGCGGAAACTGCTGACGTCATTCCTAAGAAAACGACTGACCTACAAAATTGGTTTCATTTGATTCAAGTTACTTAAGCTGTATTTAATTATAGCTATTAACTTTTCTACTTAATCATATACAAAGAAGAGTTTTATTTAGCTTTGCTTTCCTTGCTTTTCATGCCATATAATATTGAAATCTGGGAGTTTTTCTCTTTAATGTATACCATCGATTTATTTGTTCAATTTCTGCATTTTATATAGATTTTGTTGTGTGTATTTTTAGTATTATTTCATTTTCATATGCCGCGATAGGCACACAATAGGCAAATAGGCATCGCCCATCTAATTACGCTTCTCCAGCCATTTGGAGGGCCTTAAGCACCCACTGGCAGCTGATTCCATTCACATCACACGTACATATGTGCTATAAGGAAGCCGTTCCATAGATTTCCATTTACATACGTTTGGCTCCATGTAATTCACACACGCGAGCGCATAAAATTTTGGTACCAAATGTATATTTTTTTTCTTCTCTTTTTTTTATTGGAGTGGGTGGAGATCGATACGCAAGGGTACAATTCACACACACACACCTATACACATGTAATCAGAATTGGGGCGCAATCAAAGCAAAGTAGTAAGTAGGGAAAACAGTGCCAGCAATTGGCACTTCATCACTTAAGCACCTGAGAAAGGCATTTTTCACTTTCAATTTCAAACCGGCGGCGTGCCATAAAATCAAGCAAAATGCTGATAGCACAAATGCACACACACACACACACACATATATATATATATATACATATTTACATATGTACAGACAGCGGTTGTCAATCGAGCAGCTGTTGTGCAATTTACACGCACAGATTCAAATTGACAGCCGGAAGACAGCAACAACAATTTTTCTCTGTTATTTTTTTATATTTGATTCTTTTTTTCTTGCTTTTTTAGCAGACTTTCGTGGGACGTGTGCACTTTGAGCGCAATCATAAAAAACAATTGAAATGTAAAATATAACATTCGTTTTTGTGTGTTGAATTTGTTGTTTTCTGTCACCTGCATGTTGTTGTTGTTGTTGTTTTTGTTGTTGTTATTGTTGTTGTTGTTGTTGCCGTTGTCGTCATGCTTTTAGCAATTGTGCGCTGATTGCGCATACGCCGAGTTATCCAAATGCAAACGCAGCAATTCCTATTGTAAATTGTACGCATTTCTCAAAAGCAGCGCAGCACGAAGAAAAAATAAGTGTACTCGACTAGTTGATACCCTGCAAACAAGTCTTAACGAATAAAAATGCTCACTTATCGCTGGCAATCATTGGGCGTATTTATTCAGATACCCAATTGGCAATTGACTTGATTTATTATATATATATATATATATATATGATACCCTTTTCATACATTTGATTTGGCTACAGAGTATAACAAAAGAAAAAGGATAACCACTTGTGTGTGTGTGTGTGTGTGTGTGGCCTGCAGTCTCTTAGCGTGTTTTGGATGCCCAAAGGCGCTGCCAAACAAATTTCGCCTGCTGCCTTTTTGTAATGTTTTTTTTTTTTGGAACGGGTTGTTTTTTTTACCTGTTTGTTGCCTGAGGCATTGGTGAAGATGCTGCTGCGACATGTTGTCAATAAATTGACAGCAATTGAGGGTTTATAAAACACTTTTGAGTACCGTGTGCGCCAGTTCAGTCTGCAGCAAGTCTGTGTGCCACTCTCTGTGTGTGGCAAATATTTGCGAAAAAACCAAAAGCAATAAATTTGATGGTAAAAATGATTTTGTGCACCTTGCTTACGAGTTACCTTCATTTATTATACCCTTTCTTGAGATTGTATTGAAAAATGTAGTCGCAATACATGTTTTCTTTAGCCAAGAAAGTTAAGTAAATTTATATATTCTCAATGAAAATCAACAGGTGAATTAAAATTATGCCAATATGCTATAGCTTTTCCACAGAAATAACTGAACTGTTTATCCCAATTCTGATTCGCAATTTAAATTCAAACAGCTGGAAAGTATTCAATTTACAGAGCATAAAATATTCGGCTTTCTCAAGCGTGTTTATTTGCTTAACATTTTTATTTATTTGCAATTTCTTATTCCGTTTTATGCCGCGTAATAAACTCAAATTGATTGAAAATAGCTGTAAAGCTCTTTAAAGACAGATTTTTGTTTTAAACTTGTTTTTTTTTGGTAAAAATCTCAAACATTTTGGTCTTAAGTCTCCCTAGTTTGGCCATCAAATATTGCCACACTCTCTTTGCTGATGTTGCTGTTGCTGCTGCTGTTGCTGAAAAACCAATTTCACAAAAATTAGCCTCTTGCTCGAAATTAAAGCGCATTTCTCTGCAGAAATCAAAGTGACACACCCTTGCATCCGACTGCCACATTCACACACACACACACACACACACACACATGTATACACCATTCCTTCCTTCCGCAATTGCTTCCTTTCTTGTTTGGTTCTTCTACGCAGCCGGTTTGTAATAAGTTCCTTGGAAATTAACATGTCACCGCCGAGAGGCATTAACGCCAGAGCTCAGCTACCCCACAACAAATTCTATTGGGGTGCTGTGTGTGGATCGTATGTGGATTGCATGGCCTTCAATTTCGAGCACTGTTAAATGCATAACAGCCACTGTTAGCCCAGCTTGGGGTTGATGCCTTTAGGGGCAATGTTGCTCGACTTTCTTCCCCAATGTTAAATACCGTTAGCTACCCCTAGTTCAAATCGAATGTTAAGTGGATTTTACAGTTATCAAATGTACATTTGGGTTGTGTAAAGCCTTTTAGTGAGCTGTTAATATTTTTGTTATTTGAAAATGCAAAATAGGATAATTTCCACAGAAAGCTTAACTTGCTGAAAGACCCTAAAACTCTCCCACTCCCCTCACATTTAAGCAACTTGAAACTTATTTGTCTTAAGCATCCAAATTGCTTAATAAATTTTTGATTTATAAACTTCATTGCTTAACTGTCTTAACACGTCTTTAATTGGCTGCTTTATTGCGGCACTTTCATTTGCAATTGCAAACACTTAAAATTGGTCATTTGTCTTGTTTCTCTTGTTTCACTCCCGACAAATTAGCACATTGGATTAGCAATCAATTATTGAAACAAGTTTTCAAGACCTTCGACACGTGCATATAAATTAATCTGAGCCATATATAAATATATATAGGCACTTATGTCTAAGTGGCAGCTCCACCAAAAACAACAACAACAACAGCCACATCGAGTACAGCAACAATTGTTAATTGCAATTTGTGCGCCACACATCATTAAATGCTTGGAACAATTTACATGGAACTTCCGACAATTGTAATTAATTTTGCATGTTGCAAGGTTGAAAACAATTTGCGACCCAAACAAAAGTTTTTGAACTCTGTGCGAGATCATTGAAATCACGCACCAAACATTTTCCACAATTATTGGCTGCCGGAAAGCACTAAAAACAAAACAATTAAAAGGTGTAAATTCAAACAAGCACAACATGTAGATACCCTGTACTTTTATGTGATGTAATTAATTTGTGTGTTGTATAAAATAAAGAATGAACAAATAATTATAAAAATCTAGCAGGTTTTTCTTTTTGCAATTTTTTCTTAACTCATGTTTACTTTAAGCTAACCCCTCTCAAGTTACTTGCCGATTGCAGGGTATTAGCAATAATAAATGCTTGCAATCTGCATTGTTAATTAAACACTCGGTTTGCTCTGCTAAATTTGGATGCTCATCAAGAATGCATGAGTGCATTTTAAACACAAAACATGACCAAAATCAGCAGCTGCATAATCAATAGGGAATATCAGACTATGTTTACATATATACAAAAAAAAAATAGTGTTAATCTACTAAATAATGCAATTGATATCTGATTTTCATGGCAACAGAGTTGTCCCAGTTGCGACTGAATGCCAAATGTGTGTTGGCAGCGGCTAATCCTGGCCAAGATAATAACAACTAATGCAATGCTAACTAATCTAAACAATCGGCTTGTGCTATTTATATGCATTGTGCATTTGCATGTGTGTGTGTGCCTGGGTGTGTTTCTGTGTGTGTGTGAGTTAGTGTGGATGGCAGCCTAAAATGCATATGCATGTGGCTACCTACACTGCACCGACACACTGTAGTTTGTTATATTTACTAAGCGCTTACTAACACACACATCCACACACAAATACACATACACATACACACACACACACACACACACACACACACAGTATAATAGCCCAATGCAATGCAGACTCATCGTGTGGCAATTACAGGCACACTGGCCTTGTGGGCCAGTTAGATGTAAATATCTAGGGGGGATTGCAATTTATGCTGCCACGCCCATTCAAGGCGATTTGCATGAATATTATTGGGGTGTGAAAACACCCAGTTAATTGGTTGCATTCGCGAAATCAGATTCAACAACATTTCGCTTAGTTTTATGCAGTGGCTACAATTAAAATTTTTATAGCATACTTTTGAGGGCATTTTATTTTTTTATTTCATTTAAATTAAAATTTACATTAGATTTGAAAGCTTCGATTTTGTTGATTTTAATCTGATATTTTTCTTACTATATGATTTTTTATTATTATTTTTTTTATTATTGTTATGTGACTTGTTGGCGATATTTGAGCGATATGAGTTTGGTGGAACATTTAGGTAACTAGTAAAATTGGCCAGGTTGGCAAGGGCGAATCAGTGCCAATGTTATGGCAGCGTTTTGGCCAAATTGCAAACGGTTCTGTATGTGTGTGTTTGTGTGTGTGTGTGTGTGTGTATTCGCAAGAGTTTGGAGAACATCTCGTTCTCAGTGCTTTGTTGTCGTTCAGTGGTTTTCGGTTTGTTGTTTTGTTGTCTGGCTCCGCTTGTTTGTCATTTGTTTGCAGATTTTTGTGTAGATTTTGCGGCTGCTTTGGCGCTTGTTTAGTTTATTTATTGTTGGCCTTGTCATTTTCAACGCTGACATTATTGTTGTTTTTTGTTGTTGTTGTTGTTGTTTTTGCTAAGGTGTGCGCCACAGGAGAATCATAATTTTTTCGCTTCTTTTTCGCCTCTAAGCTTGAGTAATGTTTTTGCGGCCTTGCAACCGAAAGCGGCTCAGTTTTTCAGCCGACATTGTAAATAATGAAGACTTTAAGCTGTGCGAAATTAGCGCGGTTTTCTGGCTGTGTGTGTGTGTGTGTGTGTGTGTGTGTGCGTGTGTGTGTGTGGTGTGTGTGCTTTGTGTTGTTTGCACATTGTTGCTGTTGGCATAATGAACTTAATTCGGTTACGTAATGCTTGCCACCAGCTGAGGTCCTCGGTTATTTTTGGTAATGCAAATATTTTTTGTAAACATATGAGAGATTAGGCACGCATAAGGCAAACATATATACATATATATATATATGTATGTATATATCCGCTATGTGACAGAATAATTAAGTTGATATTTTTTGTGGCATTTCGCGGTAAAGTCATTTATCCTTAATGCCTTCCATTTGATTAAGGAAAGGCCAGTTTTGATATCATTCTTGAAATGGAAGGTGTTGTTTCAAGGCTTATTTAATTCCAGTGTATAAATCTTGAGACCTCGTGTGACAAAGTGTTTCCTACTCCTGATTTATATGGCTCTGCTTGGGAAGTATCAGTAACAATAAATGGAGACATAATGCTTTTGAATGTTCTTTGGGTATATAAATCCCATATGTGAGCAGAATTAATATCTTTGGGTTTATAAGACCTATAGTTGAGGTTACAGACCTTACTTTTCCCTACTTTAATGGCAAGCTGAATTAATATCAAAATTATAATCTAAAAATGCTTTAAGTTTTACACTTTAAATTATCTAAAATACAAAAAAAAGTTGTGCAATTTTTAAGCTATCTTTTTTAGCCACTTGTTCACATTGTTTGTCAGTTTCAATCGAGATTAGGAGTACTTGACCTTGATTTGTGAACAAGCTTAACACTTTCAACTGCTAACCCCAAGCGATTGCCACGACGACCCATTTTCTTTTGGTACAGTTAACTTGCCCCCGACTGACTCAGAGGAAAACCCTTATTGGCTTTTCTTTTTCTCGTTTGCTTGCCACGCATTCCAAATGCACTTTGTTTATTTATTTATCACTTTTTTTTCGCGCATAAAATTGTTGGTGGTCTTTCAGCTTTTTTTCATTTCACAATTTTCCCAGAATTTTATATATATATGTTTTTTTCGCGATGTGTCGACACTCGCTGCCTTTTGTTGTTGTTCTTTTTTTTTATTTATTTTTTATTTATTTTTTATGTTGTCAATTTAATTTTGTTTGTGCGCAAGAAGTAGACGTATTTGAGATTTCGTTAGTTGTCGCATTTGTGGTTAGTGGGGCTCAGGCAACTCTTCTAGCACATCCACACACACACACACATACATACATACGCCACACTATTATCCTGGCTGTGGTGTCCTTGCTGCGTGGAAGCTGACTGCTTGAAGTTCATGTCGTTGTCGCCTTTCCCCATGTCGACGTTTATTTATGCAAATTTAATTTCCATACTAAACGTTCTGTGTGTATTTATGTGTGTGTGTGTGTGTGTGTGTGTGTGTGTGTGTGTGTGTGTGTGTGTGTGTGTGTGTGTGGGTGAATGGTATGAAATTCACTTTGCCCAGTTGACTGGATTTTACTTACACTTTGTTTTTAGCTGGTTGCGTTGGGGGCGCAAAAGTATTTTTTTTTTCTACTTTGCTATTGCTTTTTATCAGACCTGATAAGTGGAGTGGCTGCTACTATCTTTTTTTGCTCCTTGCTCCTTGCTCCTCTTCTATGTTTTGGCCTTCTTTTCCTTCCCACTCTTTCGGCATTTTTCTTGTGCTGCGGCATTAAAATTGTTTGCCTGCTAATAGAAAATGATTTTTTTACCATATTCCATTTTCTTTTTTTTTTTTGTTATTTTGCTGTCGCGCACTTCATTTGCATTCCTCGGGCAAGGGAGCAATGTCCTTAATTAAGTAACATTTAGAACAAAGGGTGGGGTTGGTGGGGGTGGATTGGTGGTGGGTATCTGCTGTTAAGCTCCTTGTCATATATGCATGTTCTGCTGAGCCGCTCGCATCATAAGCTAATCTCGAAACTTCTGTCATTTTGCTCGTTTTCCTTCCCCATTTTTATTTTGTACACTTTTTCCCTTGTTTCTTCTTTGTTCCACACAGGCAAAAGTCCGTTTTTTGTTCTTTATGTAAATGGCGCCGAGGGCAGATAAAACATTTTCGTTCTTTTTTGTGCGCCTTGACTTATTGGCAGGCATACAAAAAACCCCGCTTGGCAGTCAAACATTTTCCACATAAGCCAAAACCCACACACACCCAACCCACACACACCCAACCACCCACCCACTCGGGCAAACACTTAACCATTCAACCACCTACATATGTATTTCTATTGACCAGGCAAACTTTTCATTTGGCCCATTTTGTGGTGCGCCCAAACGGCTCAACGTGGTTGCTTCCATCATTCCAAGCAATCCAAAAAATGGCACAAAAAACAAAAAAAAAAAATATTACCATCCGATTCGAATGTGTTTTCAAAAGCTGCTTGTCATCAATTTCCAACAAATTTTGTATTTTTTCTGTTTTTTTTTCTTCTTTCCGAGAAACATGTGCTTTAAATTATCCCCTGAAACATAGAAATCTACGCATCCTTTTCTATGCTGCTTTTATTCCGAATTTTATGTTTTGTGGTTTTTGCTGCTTTGAAATATTTTGTGCATTAAAATTTTTTTTCAACACAGACACAAAATATCATTTTGTATGAGTTTTTATATTCTCTGACAACTAAAATATAAATACATTTTTTTTTATCGGAAATATTTAAAATAGAGTTTAAACTCGTTTATCCTAGAATTAATGGCGTCGAGTTTCTTGTCCCCATTCTGATTTTTGAGAAAATAATTCTTGATTTCAGTTTGTAGATTTATATTTAAAGCTTTAATTCTTAACTTAAGATTCTTTTATGCAGGAGAGAAAAATCCTTTTGTTCTTTTTCTCAGTGTATACATATTTGTACAGACTCAGACTCTGATTATTAACTGCGCACATTGTAATAATTCATAAAGACTAATGAGCAGTTGGCCAACAGACAGCTGTCTGTGTGTGTGTGTGTGTGTGTGTGTGTGTGTGTGTGTGTGTGTGTGTGTGTGTGTGTGTGTGTGTGTGTGTGTGTGGGACATTGAACTTGGTCCAACTTAAATGGCAGCTCATGTGACAGTCGCGACTTTCACACATGAACGATGACTTTGGGATGCTGTCTGTGTCCTGCGCAGCATGCGCCTTTAAACACATATCCTGCGACAAATCTGTGAGTTTTGCTTTAAGTTCAAATTGGCTAAATGCGAATGTAAAAAAAAAAATATATATATAATATATATATAATGAAAAAGAAATTATTTGGGGACTAAAAAGGAGCAACATCTGTGCGAGCATTTAGACAGCGGGTGGCTTCGTCCTTGTTATCCTTGTTGTCCTTGTTGTTGCCTTGCAAAAAGTTATCAACGCGCCATTTTTGCTGCTTGAATTAATTTCAGAGTGCTGCAACAGCGACAGCAACAGCAGCAGCAGCAGCAGCAGCAACACCGAGCATAGCTGCAAAAAGATGAAACGGAAGTGCTGCCATAACGCAGAGCAAACCGGAAGCAGCCATTGAAGCTCCTGCTTGCGCCGCGTGAAAAGAGCCCGGCTAAAAGGATTCCGCCACAATTTGTTTGATGTTTGCTACGTGTTTTCAAATAATTCCTCAGTTTTATGCTGTTTGCTCTTTCTGCTGCTGCTGCCGCTGTTGCTGCTGTTGCTGCTGCTTTTTGTGGCAGCAAAGTGTGGCATCTGCTGCTGAATTTGTCCGCAGCAAAATGTTGTTTGCCCCCACAGCTTTTATTGTATATTTTGTGCGAAATGTTCTGATAAGAAATTTAAAAAAAATAACAGGTAGAATGTCCATTGTAATCCAATGCAAAAAACTATCATTGAGTTGCATTAAGTTTGTTTAAATTTAATGCTTGACTAAATAAATTTTAATTTATTTTAAAAAATCTTTAAGCTACAATTGTTTCTCTTTTAATATCTGATGATATTTACCTTAATTCTGAACATTTTAATTTAATTCCAAAGCTTCTTAATCTGCTGAACTGAGTAAAATTGAAACACTCTCGTCAACACTTGAATGCCTCAACACCTTTGACCTATATTTAAATTTACGCAGCAAACATTTAAAAAGGCCAATTGCCAATCCAAAAAATTAAAACTAAACAAAAGAGCTAAAAAGTGTGTGCACATAAAAAATGCAAAAAGAGAGTGGCTTAAAAAAGGAGAAAACATTAAATATAACTTTGCTAGTTCGCACTTGCGGCTAATAAATGGTGTGAAATTTCCATAAAATGAAAGTAAACGTAAAAAACAAACTCAAGCATACATAGGGAAAGTGCTTATGTGTGCGTGTGTGTGTGTGTGTGTGTGCGTGTGTGTGTGCGTGTGTGCCGGAAATAGGAAGTAGTAAAATCTCTAATAGGAAAAGAAGGCGAGGCGAAGGCAGCCGCACAAAACTAATTTCCCCAAGGCGATGCAGCTAATACAACAACAACAACAACAACATAGGAGAAGAGAGAGAGAAAGAGAGAGAGAGAGAGATACGATAGGATAGGAAAGCAACTGACCGACTGACAGACAGACGCACAATAAATTTAGCAGGCAGCATTAGCAACTTGTTACAGTAGGTTTGCCGGGAGCTGGAAGATTGGTTGGGGGATTGCTGGCTACTGATGGCCATCACTTTTGGCCTCCTCTCAGAGCATTTTAGATGTGAGTCAACAGAAGTTATGGCCTGGAGCAATCTCTTTAAAATAATATCATCATTTTTACTGTACATTGGTTTTTATATTCCTGTAACTATTTTATTATCAGCTTTAATGGAATCGATTTCTGTGTGTGTGTGAATTATTCTTATTGATATTTTTAGAGTTTTTTATTCATAAGGATGAAAAAGGATTTAAGCATAAATGAGTTAAAATAAAAAGAAGCACATTTTAAATAAATAAATTTTTAAATAAAGCTTTGGGCAGTGGGAATTTTGGACTCTATCGTAAGCATTTTTTTTGAGGCGGAACTTGCATCTGAATTTCGAGCTAAAATTTTGTTGCCAAAATTTAGTGAAATGATTTATTTTCAGGTGAAGGATTATTTTTTCCAACTCGTGAAGGAATCAAATTGATTCACTGAAATTGTAGAGGAATTCGAAATTGATTACTATAATTAAAAATCAGCGAACGAAAATGCAAAGTTTTTTAGTGCCTTAAAAACAATGTGTAAAGTAAATATTAAAAAGAGTGACACTTTTGAATATGTATAAAATAATACAAAGAATGTTTTTAAATTTTTTTTGTGTGTGTATTTAAAAGTAGAAAGTGTGAAAGAAAATAAATAAACTGCTTCTGTGTCGGTAGAACAAAAACGCAAAGAAATACAATTTTTATTTTGTTTCTTTGATGTTATTTTGCAGCATGCTCCAATTGGGTATTTTTTGGTTTATTTTGTATATTTTCAGTGTGAAAATTAATTGTATTGCGCAAGAAATTGATTAATTGTAGCTGCATACAAAATGCAGCAGCGAAAGCAATTAATAAATGAGAATTATATTGTTTGCCATTTTCTCTCAATTAAATGATATATATCTTATATATAAAATAAGGCTGGGTATTTGATAGTCAACCTCTTTCGAGTATTCCAATCTTGTCTGGGTCAGAATTCGTAGACGAAATTTATAGCGAAAGTTTTAAAAATAACTTTTTGATGCTACAATTGAACTGTAAATATTGAGTTAGATTCGCGTTGTAAACTTTGAATGCAGTTTTTATCTAAAGTTCACAACATGTTAAAAAGAATTGGTTTCCTGAAAATAGGACTACTTTTGACAAAGGTATGGCTGCGAAATGTGTAACCCACTTATAAAGCACTTTTTAAGAGTGATTTTGGAATACATTTTTAGCCAATATCTAAATTTAAATGTAGTCTTAAACTAAAAATCAGATCTTGAATAAATTGCTGCGGCTTTTTTTTACCTACCCCTAAAACACTTTTTGAGGGTATCCTTTTAACAAGAATATCGCGTTTCTGACTTCGAATGTGGTATAAACTAGAGTTTAAACGATGATTGTTGAAATTTGAGAAGATTTCCATCTACTACTGAAACTTTCCTTAATTTTTCCTTATTATATTTAATATATTATAAATATATTATACAAGATTACTCCTACTCTTGGCTGTTGCACTAAAGTAAACTAATTTGTCTTGACTCACCTCCGACGCCACTTAATTTACTTACCTCTACTCAGGGATATATTTATATTTATTATATTTTATATGTAGTTGAATAATTTTTGATATGCCCGCAAGGTGTTTATTAGCAACTCGGGAATAATGTGCGTATAAGTAATTTTATACAGCAGCTCCTCTGTTGTTTATTATTTGTTTTTTTTTTATGCAATTTGATTCTCCTGTGGAGGATGCTGCCTGGAGACATTACTCATATGTTTTGTGTAGGTGTATGTGTGTGTGTGCGTGTGTGTGTGTGTGTGTGCAAACACTCTGAGCCTCTTAAGAGGCCACTAAAAGCCAAAAGTCATAAAAGCAACAAAAATTGTAAGAGAAAAATAAGTGAAAAGCAGACAAATGAAATAAACTACAGGGAAAACAGGAAAAAGCGCAAAAGGTGCTCAAGTGCCTCAAGGTGGCATGAAATGTGGCAAGAGTGGGGTCTAAGTAAAGCAACAATTATGGCCAAGAGGGTGGTTGGCTCGGCAACTGCCAAAGACGTCAAGAGTCGACTGTCGACTGTCGAATGTCGGGCTTTAATAACAACACTTAGCCCGGCCAAAACGAGGACGCGACGACGCGTCGCCAACGACAACAACTACAGCAACATCAGCTTTAACAACCCGGTGACGAATTGTAGCTAATATATATATATATATATTATATATTATATATATATATGTAGGCGTATAAAAAACGTATACTTCAACTTATATTAATGGCATTCCCTTCCGCTGCCAGTTACTGGCTTCTGTGCGGGTTCACACACATTTTTCATATGTCCCGACATTTGTTTTTGTTCCTTTGTTTGTTTGTTTGTTTGTTTATTTTCGTTCGTCACACATTGTGAACCTTGTGAGGCGTAAAACAACTCACGCAACAAGAATAACAACAACAAGCAACAACATAAATAATAATAAGAAAAAACCTCAATTGTGATAATCAATTGAGCGCACTTGACCATAATGTCATCAGCAATAAGGGAATACCTTTAATTTGATACTTATTGCAAGATATCACAAAAAAGTCTTAGATTGCTGAAAGTTATTGTTTTTTATTGTTAGTGGTTTATCAATTCAAAGTTGAGCAAACTTCTTGCAAATATAAGTTGGCTAAAAAGCTTTCAAGATTATTGGGCTAAGCAGACCAGAACCCACATAAAACTTGGCAGAGATATCAAACTTGTCCCCCAGAATATTGTTGCCAATTAGCAAAAGCAGAAAACTACATTTCCTCTATTAAAGATCAAACATATTTGCTTAGTTGTAACCTGAATGAGTAGTTAACATTTGTATAAATCCTGGCAGAAGTTGCCTGGTTGAGTTGCTGAGGGAATTGCCTGAAATACTTCAAGTATTCATTTTAATGGCAATTTTCACATCAGCTCGTCTTGAATTATCCTGTGAGTTATTATAATATAAAATGGTTTCAGCAACAACAGCAACTAATCCCATAGTCAACAACAAAAATAAGGAACACATGTCAGAGGCACAGATTGCACAGATTTCACATCAAGATAATGCATATAGAGCACATATTTAAACAAATCTGTATACATATATATATACATATCTGTATGTTAAAATATACGAACATTGTTTATTGCAAGTGTTTAGAAATGGGAATTTGTGTCAGCATTGTATCCAAGTGTGTGTGTGTGTGTGTTGTGTGTGTTGTGTGTGTTTACTCGTCACATGTGCACTTGAGCTCTTGAGAAATTAATTTCAAGTAGAAATATATATATATATACATATATATATGTATGTATTATAGCAGATGCAAACAAATAAACAAAATATGGGAGCGAGAAAACACAGACGACAGCTGTAAATTTTGATAAGCCCCATGACAGGCAGGAGACACGCCCATGACTGACTGACACAATGCTTTGTACCTCAGATGTCAACGGGTGTGAAACGGGTGTGTGTGTGTGTGTGTGTGTGTTTGTGTGTGTTTGTGTGTGATTTGTGCAATTGCAAGCTAAGAGTGATGACAAAAGTAAAATAATGTGTTGAAAACATTGCTTGATAACAAACAAGCACAGGGAATTTTTGTAATTAATATTCTATTATCATATCACAGATCATTTTTAATCAATATTCTATTATCATATCTTATTTATCATATTTGCTTTCTTATTCAATTAAACAGATTTATTGTTTTCTTATTTTTGTGATATTTTTCAGTTGATTTCCTTATATACTCTTGTTGCTGTTTATAAGTTGATATTTTGACATATTTTTGTTGCTAAAAATCAGTAGATAATCATAGTTACTTAATTCTTCTTATAGGCTTCTCATTCTTAAGATATTCCAAAATTCAACCTTATACAAAACTTTCATATTTTCGCTACCCAAAAACTATTTAATGTGACTTTTTTAATCAAAATTAACTTTTATATAAATTCTTAAATTTTGCCTTTCAATTTTGCTTTTTATCTTCTAATAAGATTTACCATTTTAAAATCTTTAAAAATTCATGCCTGACTTAATATTTTATTATCTTGCTTAGTTTAAATTATTATATTTAATTTATCTAATGCAAATAAATTCTATTTATTTATTTGTCTTCTTTTGCTGATATTTGTATTTATAAGTAGATATTTATATTTACTTCGCTCTTCAACTTCTTTACTGATCTCCCAAAACTCAGGCCCCATAAAATTTGTATTATCTAAAAATAAGACAACTTTTTATAATTGACTTCAAATGATTGCAATTAAGACTCATTTACGCCAGAAGCTAATCGAATTTATAAAACGCTTTCAACTGCTGTCTGCAACATAATTTCAGTAATCCGATTGGTGGCAGACACAAAAAATAAAGGACCAAATTCAAAGCCAGACGTCATCGAATTTGGTTATCCTAAGGCGTCAAATTAATAAAATTATTTTTAAACTCACTTTATAAATTGAGCAGGGCAAGAAAAAAAATAAAAATAAAAATAAAAATATATAGATGCAAAAGTAAGGTCAAATGTGGCAGATAACTGAAAGACTGTTTCTGTAGGATGACCAACGCAGCGGCGAGCAACGGGAGTCGAGTATTGAGCATTGTGGCATCATTCAACTTAGAGGCATGGACACAATGCGCATCGAAGCGTTTATATATTTCATTTACCATGAAGCACTTACGTATTGCCAGCAATTTTTCTGCATCGAATGAAATTGAAGTTTTCGCCATCCTCTTGCCTCCGCCTCTTGGCCATGGCCCTCTCTATCAATATCCTGGCTAGGAAGCGAGAGCCAATCAACAAGAAATACATTTACTCACTTTCGCCTTTGCGCTTTTTTTTCTTTATGAAAATCTCGCATGCTTCATTTCATTGGATGGGGTGGAAAGGGGGCGGGTTTTAGGGCGTGAAGTGGGCATAACATTTGTTCATTTCCCTTTATGCCACGACAATATTCATATTAGCGTCCAAATTTACGCCCACTGCTCACAGCGAGGCCCAACAGCAATTGTGTTTGGGCCACGATGATTTCCAATCTGCATTTGCCAGCTTTTGATGTTCAGCGTTTTCTCTGACTCTTCGTCTGTCTGTCTGTTTGTTGGTCTGTCTGGTCGTCAGTCTGTCTGGCTGTTTGTTTATGTCGAGTTGAAGCTTCCGAAATGAATTTGTAATACGGCAATCGGCAGTATTATTTATAACGCATTTGTGCTGATGCTTTTTGTATTTATAGCATTATGCTGAGATTTATTTTTATTGCCAAGTTATTACGCATATCGATATGGTAATAAATTTTCTTCGCCCCAAAACACTGGCACAGCGACTCTCTAGTGAAAGCGCTTCACAAGCTTTTCCCTCCCTCTCTCCCTTTACCTTCATCCCATCACGAACTCTTCCTTTCCTTGGCTTTTCCTGCCTCTCGCTTGCCACCGCACAAGATTCACAAAATTTTGTTCTGAAGTGGATTAAATTTGTTGTATCAGAAATATATATATATATATATGTATATATATATATATATATATATTTATATATATATGTGTTGCTTGCATCTTGTACCCTGTACGAATAAAATATGGCGAGGAGGGATTTAAAGAATTCTCTAAATCTAAACTTAATATAACATGCTGAAGGAAGTAGTTGAAATTTAAGAAATTAAACAAATTTATAAATATCAATTTTCAATAATGGTTTCTAGACTTTAAAACTGTCATTTAAAAATCTGAAACAATTTATATTTTCATAAAAAATCAATACAATTATTAAATGTGAGTTGTTAAATATTCTTTCTTTTTCCTTAAATTATTATTTTTAAAATTCAAAAAATTTAATTAAAAAATTTTTTTTTTAAATCTAGGATAACTTAATGTCGATTATTCTCTATAGGAACATTTCTCGTTATGCTTGTTGTCTTTTATTATTTACTTTTGGCAAAATTTGATTGTTGTGCCAAGTTTTAAGCAATGGCAATGGCAATGCTCTTTGAGCCATTTTGTTGCCAATTCCGCAAGCTCTTGAAACGAATTTCTGCAATTGGCCAAGTTATTGCGTTCGGCTTGTTGCCTGACTTTCCCCACAACAATCAAAGTCATTGAACTTCCAGTTTATTTTTGCAGTTGCTTCGTTTTTAGCCATCATTTAAGCCACATGACAAAAAAATTGTGTGCATCGTTTTGACAATTACTTCCGCAATAAATAATTTAAAATTTACATAGTCAATATTTTCTGCAAATAAGTCAGCTTGAATAACTTTATTCAACAACGAACAGCTAAAAACAGAAATTATTTTATCTTCCGACAAGCTCTGTAAGTGATGAGGTCAATGAATAATTTTAAAGACTTGAAATACAGTCTGAAATATGAATAGGCAAATAAATATCTAACACAATTTAAATTTACAAAACTGAAGCTGTAATCCTTTGAACAAATAATAATCAACAGATACATTTTGACCAATTAATAATCAACAGATACATTTGTAGTTACTATGAATTTATCTTTTATTTGTTTATCGCAACAAAGTGTACAAGAAATATTCAGTTGCATTTAAATCGAATTTGCTTCGATTATGATGGTAATTTTGGTCCTGTGAGAGACTGAGATATTTATATATATATATATATATATATATATATATATATATATAATGCGATGCCCAAATGTCTAATTAATTTGATTCTGTGTGTCTGTGGCAAGTAATGAGCTTTGTTACAACTTCAATGATCATTAGCCGTGGTAGTAAATCGAGCAAAGCAATGAACTCTTGACCTCTTAGGTAGACCGAAGAGCCAAACTAAATTTCAATTAGGAATAGCTGGTGTGCATGTGTGTGTGTGTGTGTGTGTGTGTGTGTGTGTGAGTAAATAGCAGTGTATGTCCAATGAATGTCCTGTTCATTGCGGTCATACATTTGAATTAGTTGCGCCGAGAATGAGAATGTATGATATTAATGGATAATTATGCTAACAAGTCAATGGTTGTGGCCAAAAGGCCCGCAACACTTGCAGCTAAATCAGTTTAATTATAAAAGATTAACTGTTGGCTCTCTCTTTATCTCTATCTCTCTCTGTGTGTCTCTCTCTGGGCTTAATTGAAATTTCGGAGCGCAACTCAATTCAAATCGAATAACAAATCGAATGCAACTTGATTAGAACTAATCCCAAATGATTAACGAAAATTCGCGCGAAAGTGTTGTCCTCGTCGATCTCTATTTATTCCAATGGCAGCAGCTGCCTAAAGGCATATAATTCAATGTGGCTTAGTTGTTGTTGTTGTTGCTTTTGTTGTTGCTGCTGTTGCTCGTATGCTGTGTGTCAATATGGGTGTGTGTGTGTTTGTGTGTGTTTGTTTGTTGTGTGCGTGCGGAATTCAATAAAAATTCTAATGGCTTTCTGATGATAATCTCATGACTGCAAAATCAAACAGCAAACGTTGCCCCGGACAATATTTGCACTTCTGCATGCCACCGAGCTTGGGCCTTGGGGCCTTGTTGCCCTGAGACACAATTTTCCCCTGTCTTTCTAGTATATTTATACATTTCCTTTTCTTCTTGTGATACCCTGATGAGGTTGGCTTTTCCATTTAGTTGGAAAGTTTGCAGATCACATTGTAGGTGATGTCTCATAAGGTGTACAGATTCCTATTTTATTTATTTATTTGGTGTGGTCTTAGATTAACAGGGAAGTACTCAATTTTAAATGTAAGCAATAAAATATAGTAAAATTTATGTAGCCAATAAATCTGAGGCTATTAAAATGTAACATGGTGCAATATTAATTGCAAGTATTGGGAATATTAAAAAAATATAGCTAATAAAATTCCTGATTGACAACACATTAAATAACGTTTTATGTACTATTTATTAACAAGTATTTCTAATAATTATTACAGTCACTACTACTTCTTACTACTATCACTATTAACTACTGCTACTACTATTAACTGCTTTAAAAGGATTGGAAATATAAAAAAAATATAGCTAATAAATTTCCTGATTGACAACACATTAAATAACATTTTATATATCTTAAATATATACTATTTACTGTTAATAAATTTTTTAATATTTATTAATACTACATTTACTGCTAATAAATTTTTTAATATTTATTCTACTACTATCACTATTATACTACTATCTATTATTGCTATTGCTACTACCATTTACTAACTTAGAAGGATTGGAAGTATAAAAAAAAAATAGATAACATAGTTCTTAATTGACTAAACAATAAATATCCTCTTATATATTTCAAACAAATACTATATATTAACAAGTATTTCTACTATTTATAACTACTACTACTATTTCCTACTACTATCACTATTAACTACTGCTACTACTATTCATAAATTTAGAAGAGTTGGGAATATCAAAAAACATAGACTAAAAAGTAAATAACATTTTATATAACCTTATATATTTTTAACAGAATTTCTAATATTTACTACTGCTACTACTATTTCTACTACTACTACTATCACTATTATCTACTGCTGCTACTATTTACTAGTTCTACTACAATTTTTTGTTATATATATTTTTAAAGCAATGACAATTTGTATATATTGGTGGAAATATATAAGAATATGCAATCTACTTGCAAATTATTAAACAATCTTAGGTGTTAACTGTATTTAAGGGTATCAAATCTTCGTTTTGCTCAAAACTAGTTGGTTTCTCATGTGTTTTCAGTTTTCGAAATATTCGCAAAGCTCAATGCTGTCAACTAGACAAGAACTTCGATTGAATTCCTTTATCGCTTTGCCTCGCCACGGTTCGGTTTGTTGTCAGGCTTGTCTCAGTGTTTGTCTGTTTGTTTGTCTCTCCCTCTCTCCCTGTCTCTCTCTCGCTTTCTCTCTCTCTCTGCTGCCTGGCGTGCGTTTACTTGACTTTTGCGAGTTCAACTTCACGCTTCGTTAACTGTAAATTCCAGGCAACCAGAACATACGTTCTCTCACTCGCTCACCTTTAACACTACTGCATACCCTCAGGGGGGAGGTAGGCGGGTGGGGGGGGGGGATTGTGACATATATATTTGTTAATACCTATGTATATGGGGTACTCCGACTGCTAAATTCGATTGGCTTTCATCCTATTTGCCGCATTTGCTGCTTGGTTAGATTTTTTCATTTTGCCTGCAGTTCTCCGCTTCTTCGTCGGACTTGCTTTTAAATTCATTCTGGTTCCCGTTATTCTCTGTATAATTCGCACATTGACATTTTGATTGGCATTGACAACCCACTTGTATCTGAAGGAATTGAGTTTCACATTCGATTATATAGCTATTTCCCGTTTTTGCTGCAGATCAAATTAAAAAATACCACAAAGCAGTTTTCGCCTTAAATTTTCTTTATTTCCCTCATTTCCACACACGGCGAATGCGCAATTCCTCATCTGGCTTTGGCATTCTTTTAATTTATGAAAATAACCTCGGGTTGCAGACGTCTGCAGCCGGGAAAAAGGCTTGAAATAAATGCCTCGCTTAAGCTTAAAAATTGTTGTAAAATATTGAAAGTGTTCACATTAAAATCGGATTAAAGAAAGTGGCAAAAAATAAGTAAACAAGTGCAATTTAAATAAAATAATTACCCATACTTGAACAATATTAAATAATGAAAATTATGAATTTTAAATGTAATTAAATAAACTGAAAGCGGCTCAGTCCGGCAAATGCAAAAAGCCGTCAAAGGCAACAAAGTTGCAGGATTACTTTTAAATCAGGGTATTTAAAAAATTTGAAAGCATTACAGGTGAGCCTCTGTCATTTTTACAGTAAACTTTACTTTTTCACCCTCTCTCTCTCCGTATCTCTATCTCTCTCTCTATCTCTGTCTCTTTTCCTGTGTATTTGTCGGATTTTCTTTGACGTGTTTGTCAACTTAGTTGTAAGCCAGCAAACTGTTTGCCTGCCTTCGCAGCTCCAAGGAACTTAAGAAGAGCTGTTTTTAAGTGAACTGAAAATTATATGAACAATTTTGTAGTTTTCGCAGAGCAACTGCTCAAGATTGCTCTGTGTGTTGTGTCTGTTGTGGCACAGACCAAACAGACTTCTGTGCAACCAGACAACAATTTGTTTTCTGTGCGCGTGTGCATTTTTGGTTGGTTGGGGGAATTAGAGAGATACGAGGGCACCAGGAAAATAAGCGCTAATAGCTGGCATTGCTTTTAATTGGCTCTCATTAAAATTAAAAGCAGCGCCAAATTGAATATGAGACCAGCTTAGTTTAGTTGTTGATGATAACCCCATTTCTGGCCAGCTGCAATTTGCACAATTTCACATTTCAAGGCAAAAAGGCGGTTCACTTTTGGAGCTGTTGGTTTTTGAACTAACCCCAGCCAAAGTTTTGTCGCTAATTTGCTTGGCTGTTTTGCAAGCAGACTAGATATATATATATAAATATATATGTGGTATATATATATGTGTGTAGTTTAGCAGCAGCTGTTTTCCGCACATCAAACTTTGAATTTTGTCCAAAAACAAGAAGTGAACCGAATTTAAGTTTAATGACTTTTTCGTGGACTTTGAAATCGCTTAGCACAGACTATGTATGTGGCAATTGTTTGTGGCAAGTGAAAGTTACTTGTGATAAGTTGGTAGTGATTACTTTAATTGACTAAATTTAGCGATTGGCGAAATCAAAGAGTTGGACTTGATCATTCAAATTAATTTCATTGAGTGTTTGACATGAAACTGATATCACAGTCTTGTTACGAAAGATTAAGATTATATTAAATTTTGATTTTAATTTTTGAAAAATAATTTTGTTAATAATTTAATCGACCCAGCTCAACTAGCAGTTATAATTTAGCTTAGTTTCTTACCCGACCATTACAGTGTTTTTTTTATATATTTATAATTAGTAAATTTATATTCAAAATCAATTGGAAGGTTAGATATGTCTTATTGCTATAGTAAATCGAATTGTATCGATATTTGCGAAAAGATGGCAGTTATCGATTAAATGAAATAATATTGATCAGGGCATGTTTTTCGATAACTTAAGCTGTAAATTGATGGTCTGCAGTTCCCATAGTCTCAGAGAACGGCTTGGCTAAATCGACTCAGTTCCTGAAGTTGATAAATAATATGTATACTTAATGGGCAGATGTTTCTTTCAACCTTTCACACACTTTTTCACAACTTTCCAATACTAATAATAATTTAGCTTACCTAACAAAGCCGCCTTTGCTGGCCAATATTTACCTTAGACTATTTCGGGCTAAGAGCAGATGTCAAATCAAGTGTTGAATAGAGAATGTTGCTCTTTGATTACCAGACGCTGTTTACGCATTCAAATACACCTTTCGATGAGACAGCTGCTGCTGCTGCCTTTTCCCCATCTGAAAGACGAGTCACATTTAAATTTCCATTTAAAATTGGCAACACACAGTCTGGAAACAGACAGACAGACAGACAGACAGACAGACAGCCGAATCGAGGGTAACCTAACCAAATAGACAGCTGTTATAATATTATTGACTCATATCGCATGCATGGCATACACACCACTACACACAATGGCAGACACACACACACACACACACACACACACATACACATACAGCCACACACTCGAGCAGCTGTTGAGCGGTTTCCGTCCGTTTGCTTTTGATTTGGCTGCTTATTGGCCCACTTTGAATGAACGTTGAACTTGGCATAAAATTAAGTGCTCCATTTTAATTGAATTCAAGTGGGGTTTGAGTCAATCTGTTGCCAATAAATGCTATAGAGCCCTTGCTTACTCTGGCCATATGCTGCCATTTGTGTTGGCCTGGCCCACAAGATACCTTTGAAGACAGTTAACAGGAATTCGAGGCAATCAGCGTTTGACATCGGGCACGTCCTCCATTCGGGCTCCCTTTTCTTAAAGTGACAGCTGCTGCTATTCGCTGAATATTTAAATATTGTGATATCTGAAAGCTTTCTTGTATTTTTTTTTTTTACTTTTGTGTTAATGTATTTTGTATCTGATAAAGCTACTTCTTAAGCCCGTCTCATTCTTAAACATCTCTTTGTGTATTTATGTCGACTAAACGATTACCTCACTGCCGAAATCATGTCAAAAATGTTGACATATCAAGAATACACACATATCATTTAATATGCTATAAGTTTCAAGTGACAAACTCTTTGCTTCGAGCAAAAATATATTTTCTATAAATTTTCTTGAAATACGCTTGAGATTTTATAGAAAAAAAGTAAGAAAAACTTTGTCGCCGATAGCTAAATATGTTGGAAAATTGCTCGAGCTGCGTGACATGTCGCCAAAAGTTCTGCCACTTGCCACTTACCATTTACCACTTGCCACTCGACTGCACCGCATAAACGTTAACGCCCTGACACTTTTACGGTGGTGGTTGGGGAATCCGGTCTGTGAATGGAGAACGCTCAAACTGTCAGATAACGATGACATTGCCAATAATGTTGAGGCATCCACTGATGTTTAAAATGCCGCTGATGAATTTCACGGCGTATGGGAAAAATTGGATTTAAGCGGCAATTGACAACAAGCGACACGCTGGCGACGAAGTGACGAAAACTTGTGAAAGTTGTCAATCAGAGTGCAAAACTTCAGCCATCAGCAACAGCAACAACAACCACAACAACAGCAGCAACAACAACCACAACAACAACAGCAACAACAACAACAGCAACAACAACCACAACAACATCATAAACGTACGAGTAGAGCAACCACATCAGCCACGCCCATTTTGCTGTTGACATTCAAGATAATGATGTCAAGCGTGTTCTACTTAACAAACGCCACTTAAACGCAACTCAACTCAACCACCCATCAACCCAGCACCACCCAACCACCCACCCACCCACTCTGTCATTCATTGAATGTGTGTGTAAAAAGCTTCAATGTCAGCCACAACTTTCTGTGCAGCGTTTTCCCGCTTTTCATTCGCAACAATGCCAAAATATCTGCTTTTAATGATGCTGAAAATTTAGTGTTCAAGTGTTTTTTGAAAAAGTTGCAACATCACTGAACGGTTATTAAATAACGGTTATTTTATACACTTAAAAATAAATGACACATATCAAAATAAACAACAATTAAAGTTCAATCTCAGCACACGATGACAGGCACATAAATAAAAAATAGATTGAGATATTCGAGGGCAATAAATAACAAGTGGAAACATTATTCCAAGAAAGAGAGAGAGAGAGAGATGTAAAGAGAGAGAGAGAGAGAGAGAGTGAGAGAGAGAGAAAGTAGAGACATTTTTGAATGCCAACTCACGAATACAAAAATATTTCAATCAAATATTAACCAAGTAAATAAAAGCATAAATATTTTATATACTCTAAAGCCATCAAAATTGGTAAAATTATATTTTAAGGTGTTGCATATGGCATAAATATTCCCGATTAACATCATAATATTTATGGTATATCGATAAAAATATACCCACATATATTATTGAGAAATTGAACAAATATTATTAACATCGAATAAGACATGCAGATTTGAAGAAAACTATTATTAAATTAATAAAATGATTTGAAAAAACTATTAAATTATTAAAATGTGGTTAGGGTATCTGCCGGTCGACTATTTTTTTTTTACTATTCTAAAAACTATTTCTGATTGTTATTTAACATATGTGTTGATTGCCTCAGACATTTATTTGCACCGGCAAAATTGTTGGTGTCGCCATAATTGCTGACAAAAATAAATACACATAAAGTTTATTTCATTTACTCTTTTGTTAATTTTTAAATTCTTTGCATTTTGCAACTCTGGCTGGGAATTAAACGTTCTAATTTTTGCAACGAAAACTTTTGCCAAAAAATGCGCAAATCGGAAACGCAGCGAAATTTCGAAAAAAAAAAAAAATATTTTCACATGCATAAAAGTTATAAGCAAATTGTTGCATGTGCACGCACACAATTACACACACATACACAAACACATACACACACACACACACATATGCCAGATATGCACATTTATTGCTTTAAAAATATTTGGACCACAGCAAAAGGAAATGCACAAAATTCAGCAAACTCTAATTTCCGGAAACATATTTTTGTGTGGTTAATAATAATTTTGTTGTAGTTGTTGTTGTTGTTGTTGTTGTTGCTATTTGTACACAGGCATACGAAACAAAAAGTGCATTAAGCATACACACACACACACACACACACAAACAATGACAAAATGAATTTTATTAAAAAGTTTCCGTAGATATTTGTCCTGTGTTGCAGAATATGTTTTTTATTATTGTGCAACTTGTGTGTGTGATTGTGTGTGTGTGTGCTTTTGTGTGTGTGTGTGTATGTGTTAGTGCGGACATGCCCATGTTGTGCTTGGCATTGAGAAATATGTCAAAAAACAAGGTTGCCCATTTGCATTTGAAATGCTTTTGTGTGTGTGTGTGTTGAGGACACAAACTAACACCTGTCCATGTCAACTGTTGACGTTCTACAACACTACATTCTAAAACATTTTTGGGATAACATTTGGTGTGCCTTGTCAGCACACCAACACCAACACACACTCGCACAACACATTTACATAAAGCACAATTAAAAATAACAAACGACACAGCATTGTTTAGGGGGCGTGGCAGGTAGTAGAAAATTTCATGTTGCACGCAATTTTGTGGCTCCGATTTCTTGCATATTTTGTGACTCTGGGTTGACTCTGGCTTAAATGCAATTATTGTTAAGATTCTTTTGCAAATGCAAACAACTAACAAAATAATTGCTTTATTATTGTTGCAGTTGTTGCAGTTGTTGCAGTTGTTGCTTCCGTATCAGTTGACAAATAGCCAGCATTATGTTTGCTGGCCTGTAACCAAGACTTATTGGTAACATCAACATTTGCACACATATGCAAGTGAAAGGACATTTTACAATTTTAAAGGATAACTTGGCTAAATATCATCAGAGCAGTTAGTATATTTTAAGTTTTTGTTTGCTTAGTTCAGAATGAATAGTTTTGACCTGTTGACTTGTTAGTTCTTTATTAGTGTATTTATATTTCGTGTACTTTGGTCAACTAAGTCTTGTTTAAAGTTTAGGGAAAAAGTCTATTTCAGTTTAGTCAGTTTCCACTAAAAAAAATTGGTGTTTTTGGAATGGTTTATTTGAGCTCGTTTTTGCTGCAGCTGCAGTTGAAGTTGACTGGTTTTTGGCAAAATATCAAGTATACGCCCCGTAATTCAGTTACGTTCTGTATATAACATTTTTCACTTGCTTTGTTGGCCAAATCGAATGACAGCTAACCCCCAAAAATTCACGCTCGATTTGAAGTTCATTCCGTGTTTGTTGTCGCCTATCACCAGCAGCCAGAGACAGGCCAGGACAGGACAGAACAGGACAGGACAGCAAAAGCAGCCAGCTGCAGGACCTGCTCTGTGGGAACTCGAACACGAGCAAGCGACAGTTGAATGGATCTCATCTCAATGACCCAACTACAAACAGAAGTCAGCAAACCCAACCCAACCCAACCCAACCCAACCCCCCTCATCTGCACCTCATCCCTCTGGCACTCATTAGATAACGCCCAGTGACAGCCTCTTCTCTCATGACCCCTCTTTTTCTCTCAGTGTGTGTGTGTTTTCTGAATTTAGTCGCTGTTTATATCGTCACTTTGGAGTCCAACCAGAAATTGTTTTTGCATAAAGAGCGTGCAACCCACAACCCAAAGCGGAAAAGCCTGTTGTGGGTCTCGTTGTTGTTGTTGTTGTTGTTTTGTGGTCATTCGGCAACATTTTGGCATGCAGAGGTCCACAAAAATGGTAGAAATAGCTCGATAGGAAAACCCCAACAAAGGTTACCCAATTTGGAAGCAATGTGCGGTGAGGCTATTGTCAGTGGCTTATGATTATGGGCTGTCATTGTTTGAAATTGTTTTCAAATTGGTTGAAGATTAACCTAATTTGTAGACAGTTTTCAAGTGATGCCGTAAAAAAAGGTAGGACCAATTGTATCTTTTCTAAAGTGTTCTCTAAAGTTTTGAATATGAGGGTTACATATTTAATTTTCTACTTACATGTTTTTTATTTAGTCTGGCTTATTAAATTTTGTCCGAAATTCATCTCCCCTTTTTTAACTTAATGCAATTTTACTTATTTGTTGTATATAATTAAAAGTTTTAATAAACACATGCACATATATTTAATTTATATTTACAGAGCACACATTGAAATCAACCCCAATACTTGAAGCGAATGGATTTAATTCAACTTCAAAGTGCTTTTGAAACTTTGAAGTGCTCCAATATTTGTTATAAACACAAATTGAATTAGCCACAGGCGAAAACTGATTTCTGAATTTTTTGCTTGCAAAAAATCGTATTCTTTTTTTATCTAAAATGTAAGCATTTTAAAGGTTTCTGTGCAAAACAAGATATTTGAACTCAGTGAATTTTCTTGTATTAAATTACAAACTCATCAGATTGCTCAGTTCGCACTACATAAGATTTTCAAGATAATTGAAGACCTGTGCATATAAATATATGTATTCGTGATGCTATTCAATATGCATTTAGTGTGCAAACACCTCAACCCCCATCCACCATGCCCCATGCTCCATGCCCCACCCCGTGTGTTCAGTGACGCCGGCTATTTGCAGCTACTTGCAACGTTACCCATCATCGTCTTGGCATCTAATGAGATTATGGAATTATGTATTCATGGAGCAAGAATGATGTCAGACGCTGACTTAGACAATGGCCGCTGGCCAGAGCCCATCTGTGGGTGCCTTCTAATAAGAAGAAGAAGAAGAAAAGGAGTCAAGAACAAAGTGAGCAGAAGACAAACGCAAATTGCATACAAATGCAAGATGCAAGAAGAAGAAGCCAAAGTTATTTTGCGGCCCATTCCAAAAGTTTTAACTGTTCACGTTCAAGTCGTGGCATCTTAGCGCAGTGCTTAGTTTAATGCATTTCCCCAGTTGCCACCGACTCGGGACGAGCCGGGAGTCCACTCCAATCCCTAACGGTTTCCACGACCTGGACGTCGTCCAGAACCTATTGCCTGGCTTACTTCCGTCACATAGCAGTCGTTTTAGTTGCAAATAATTCGCAGTTGCAACTTCTGCCAGCCTGCCCCGGTGTCTGCCTCACTGGGTGCACTTTTTCATAACATTTGCCGTTTTTATCTCATTCTGTTTCGTAGTGTTTCTCGTGCAACGCACAATGTACAATGCAGGATGCAGTCCCGCAGTGAGCCAGAAAGAGATATTCAGTTGCAAAACAATAACGCAGCCAAACTGATAAATGTGCGGAGCACACTTCAAAGAAAGAGAAAGAGAGATCCACACAGAGAGAGAGAGAGAGAGAGAGAGACAGCTGCGTTAAGCTAACCACAGTGAAAACTCTGTAAGGCACACTTGAGGTGGATTTTCTTGTGTGTCGCAAGTAGCTTAAAATTGAATAATGAGATTTTGTATTGCAACAAGAAATGGTCAGGAATTTTGTAAAGGTTGTTAGACTAGAAGATACCCTATACTAGTTGTAAATAGGTTGCTACTGATTATTCATTATTCTTACCAATTTTTAAAGCATTTCAAAAAGGTTTTCAATTTGATATCGAAGAACCCTCGAAGTCCTTTTACACACTTTTATGCAGCTAATGCAAATTCATGAAAACCTTTTCATGAATTTTCTTTTTAAAACTTGAGTGATATAAAAAAGATAAAACTAAGATAAAAGTATGTAAAAGTATTTCCAGCTTCACAGATACGATTCGCATAGTGAATCAGAACTATGGACACCCCCGGTTGGGGTCTTCAATCAAAGTTAATTAAGCTAAGTATATTCACGACCTACTTGGGGCACAGTGACACAAAATCATTGGCTCTGAAGATGCATCAATTTTTTTTTCTCTGTGTTGTTGGAATTTCTCGCAAAGTTTCGCCCATAAATTATATGTGTCGCGTCTTGCAAAATAGGTTGCAAACTCTTTAGTTTTGTTGCATTTCCCCACATTCTCGATTCGGTTGACTTACGATAGTCTGCAGCATACTTTTTGGCGCATTGCCTTAAAGTAAGCAGAGTCATAAGTTTGGGGCTAGTTTCCATTCTATTCAGCCTATAAAGAGCAACCTTTGGGTTTGAATTGTTAAACTAACTGAGCTTAATGAAAGATGCTTAGTTTGATAAGCGTCCGAAGTTTTAATTGAATTTTTCGTTTGCATTTAATTGAGTATTTTTTCGGCTCAGCTTTTGTGCTTTTGTTGGGGGGCCCTAAACAAACTTGCAACACTGAATTTTGGGGCCTATCTAAATAACAACTCAATTTTGCTCGTTCCCATTCAAACACACACACATATATATATATATATATATGTATATATATATATATATGTATTTCCTGCCAGCCTCTCACTTTCACTTGTTGGAACTATTATTGAACATTTGCCAGTTAGTAAATTAGAATATTATAAGTTTTGGCACGCGGCCGCAGCCTTTGCATAATTAAATTACGCTCCTCTCATGAATATTTCATGGGAAAAGCTTTTAAACGCCTCTTTATTTATGTATTTGGCGTACAAACAACAAAGGGGCCCAACACAAAATTTACTTACTCATTTGTGTGCAGACGACCCTTTCCAGTTTTATTTTTTGTTATTGAAAATGCCAAGAAAGTATTTTTCCCTCTCTTCCCCCCCCCCCCAAAAAAAAGCAAAACTCACTCTGAACACTTTCAAAGTGTTTTTCTCGCGCATTTTAATTAAATTTCGCGTTCCAAATCTGGAAAAGAGCAATAAAGAAACAAAAAATTAATTTACGAAATTACATTTTCCGCTAATTGGCAAGATAGAATTTTAGCCAGCAAATCTCCATAACGGCATTTACTTAGCCATAGATTTTCAATTGGTAACCAAATGGGAGCCATCGGTTGTCGGACATCGTTTTCTGGGCTGCGGTTGTCGTTTAGATAGCAGCATACAAAATTGATAAACAAACATATGGCAATGCAACCGCCCACCGCCCACCTCCCCCTTATCTGCATATAACATATACATACAAATTAGGGCTGAGCACAGCTCGTGACTTGTGTCGTGACACGAACTCTCAAGAAATTGGAAAGAGACTTAATTTCAATTAATAATGTGTATTAGTAAAAAAAATAACCCAATTTAAATATGACGACAAAATATTTTACACATTCCAAAAAAATTTATATATATCGATATTGCTGCTAGATTTATTATATTTATTTATTTATTTATTTATTGTCAGCTAAAATCATTCTACATCAAAAATACAAAAAATAAAAAATTTGAATTCAATTCAATTTAAAACAAAATTAAAATTAGACATAAATTAAAAAATAATAAATTATTTATAAGATTTATAAGTTTTCTGGGGGTAAATGGTCCAACATTTGTTGCATGAATTGGGGAAAACCCAGAAAAACCCAATCAGATAAATGAATTCAAGACAATTGAAATCTTAACATTAACTTTGTTAAATAATTTTCAATTTATATAATTTTTTTTTTTTAATTTTGATGACACATATTGTGAACTATAACTTTATGTGTACTCTTTTTTGCTATACAGCTGAATTTTATTAATTTAAATAAATGTTTGTGCCTTGATGTTTTTCATATATTATAAATGTAAATAAGAGAAATTAAATAAATAATTTCTTGCTTAAGGGAAATAATTGAGAGCGAGTCTCTAGAAAAAATTTGAGATACACCCATCACTAAAACAGACACACACATCCAAATTTGGGTACACGTCCATCTGTTTGTGCTGCTGAATTTGTATCTCTCTGTGTGTGTGTGTGTGTGTGTGTGTGTGTTGGTGTGTTGTTGTGTTTGTGTAGGCGCGCGGACTTAAAAAAGTGTTCGGAAGCCAATATTGATAGCATTTCCCAGGCGGTAAGTGTACATCGCGGAGGCCTTCACCGATTGCTGACCACCAGCCAAAAGGGGGCTTCTATTGCTCCAATTACGACATTTGGTATGCCAAAAAAAAAAAAAAACGTGAAAAATATTGCGAGAGATATGTATGTGGAAATTGGTGGATGTTGGCCACGTTCTCATCGAGCATCGCTGGTCACGGGACAACTGGGCAAGTGGACATCTGCTCTGCATACGTGCGAGGAGCATGCCTGGAATTTTAGTTTGCTCTCCACATGGACAACATTTGTGCAAATGTCCATATCAATTGCACTGCGGTTGTCTGTGTGTGTGTGTTGGTGTGTGTGTGTGGGTGTGTGTGGGTGTGTGTGGGTGTGCATTGAGGCATTGCTGCGTTCATTCGATGTCTGCTGATGCCTAATAGAATTTTTCTCTCAAGTTGAGTTTTCTGTACAAATTCGTCAAAATGTGCAATGCACTGGAAAATATCGAAAATAACAGTTACAAAAGTAAATTCACAGTTAGATAAATTCGAACAGCAATTTGTGAAAAAATATTTGACAATATTGCCAACATTTTTCATAGGAAGATAATATAAAAGATGAGCTCTATTTGAAAAGAGCTCGAATCAACCAAATTTAATATTCGGATTGAGTTTTATCAAGATTTTTTTTGACTCCAGCACTTAAAATAAGTAACTTATTTTTGGCACAGATTTTATGCTTCTCTTTTAAGTTTTTTAATCATTTTGTGGAATGTGCGAAATTGTAAAATTATTTTAAAATTCATATATTTTCAATTTGACTGTAGTAAAGTATTTTATAATTTTTATTGAAATTGTGCGCTGAACTTTTTACGTTGCAGAGTCAATTATTAAATATTTGACCTGAAAGTCACGCTATATGAAAATGTGAAAAAAAACGTTATATTTATTTTAATATATTTTGCATGTGTTGTTGTTTTTTTGTTTGCCAGCACTTTTGCCCTTATCAGCCACACACCTCTGCCATAAATTTGCCAATTTGATAGCCGAGTGAAATTTGCTTTGTATTTTTTTTTGCGAATAAGTTGCACTTCGGGCACTTTTGCTAATTGCAAAACAAAAAATGGCTAAAACTGAGCATTGAGTGCAGCCCAGATAAACTCAACGAGGGAGCTGCAGAAAAAGCATAGCCTATTTACTGGGGCAAAACTGCGCCAAATCAATGTGCGCCCTTTGTGTGTGTGTGAGTGTGAGTGTGCGTGTGTGTGTACCGTATATTGTGAGTGTGCATGTGGCATTCAAATTTATTCAAAACAATTTTATTCAAATCGCAAAAAACTAATTCGGGGCACGTACGCTCAACAAACACAACAAACGCAACAACAACAAAAACAACAACAACACAAACAACTACAGACAATTCCTAATAAAAGCCAAGCCCCACATGTTTTGCTAGTAAATTCATATATCTATGCTAGCGTATGTGTGTGTGTGTGTGTCTGTGTGTGTGTGTGTGTTGTGTGTATTGCGTGCTTTGTGTGTGTGTTGTGTGTGCGTGTGTGTTTGTATTTGTTATTAGTTTTTGCCAACGCTTCACAATAGTTTTGGCCCCGCCATTTACCACAGTTAACTGGAATTCTCGTATTTTGTGTACTGCCCAGCAAATTATGCCATTTCGCATATGTGTGTTGCTTGTTGTGCGTGTTTATTCATGTGTGTGTGTGTGTGTGTTTGTTTGAGTGTGTGCGAGTGTGTTTTCGCATTGATTGTATTAGTTTTTGTATTGTGTGGCGAATTGGAGGCTGTTCTCTTGTAATTATGTCTAATTTTATTGCCCCCTCTTTGGCAGTAGCTATTTTATGATTATTTTACTCTGTTATCTATATAGATGGCAGCAAACATTTTTAACTCTACAATAAATATACATAAATAAAATATAAATATATATATATATATATATATCCGATTAGCACGATTCTTAAATAAAACATTGAAGATAAGAGTGAGAAGACAAAACACATTTTATTCTTGGCTTACCATTTTTACATACTTAACAATTTTGATTTATTTTCTACTTTCGTGAATCCAGATTGATTTTTTTTAAAATATTATTGACAGGGCATCTCTTAGTCGCACATACTTCTGTTTTGTGTTCATTTTGTCGTCGCATTGATTTTCGCTTGTGCTAATTGCTGTTTGCTCATAAACTATATTGATTTTATGGTTCTGTGGTCATTTCGGTCGCTGTTAATTAATTAATTGTTTTTGTGGTCGGAACTGTTTTGTGTAATTTGCACCTGATTAAATTCTGATGCAACATTCCATCTGCGTTAATAAGTTTTGTAGTATTTATATTTTTTTGCTTTCCTTAACTATTTTAATGCATTCTTCATTTCTTGCAGTATTAAAGTATTAACAATATTTACGCATATAATTATGATAAATATTTCAAAAATTTCGCATAAGCCTAATTTGAATGTTGAAAATGAATTTAATTAACATAACATAATAATTTAAATAAAATTACTTTAATTGCACACTTGATTATTGGCTTTTCACACAAATATAAAGCATACGAATAAAAAAATAAATATGTCAAGGGGTCAATTTGTGCATTTTAGTTTTAAGCCAATTACTCAAACTATTGACAAATTAATTCATTGCAAAAATGTACAAAATTTCAAGCATAAATCACACAACATTTATATTTAAAATGTTTATTTATTTTCATAGCAAATTGTAATTAGATGCCCATCAGCACAACGAAATAATTATTGTTTTTGTGCTAGTATTATGTTTTAATTAAAATTTTCACTTGTATTATTTTTGTATTTTATTCTGCTTGTAATTTGATAAAAAACAATTGCAAAAACATGGCCAATAAATTTTCAAAAGAAATATTCGAGTGGGTAGCAAAAGAAAAGAAGCAACTACATAAAATCAAATAACAACATCCAATAAATGATTTGGAGGGGAAATGTTACCAACAACGAACAAGAGATCACAATATAAATATAAACTGTGTGTGTGTGTGTGTGTGTGTGTGTGTGTGTTGGCATTTAGTTGCACGTTAACAAGCCATGAGCCGTGTATAATATTTTCTAATTTCTCAATTTCCCGCACATTGACATCCGAAACTAATAAAAATAAATCGCACTTTGATATCCGTTCTGCAGTGCATTTGTTTCGCTTTCATTTTGTTTCGTTTTGTTTTGTTTTCATTTTCGTTTCGCTGTCTGCCTGTTCCGTTACTTTTTCAATAATCGTTATACCCACACATACACAGATCCACACATACATATATAAATATAGAGATATAGCTGCTGTCATAGCCGGCTGCTCTGCCTTGGTCAGCTCCACAAATTTTATATCATTTTTAGTATTCTTTTAATACCCTGTAGAACCTTGTATTGTTAAAAGGGGTATCATGTATTTGTGGATAATAAGAATAAAGCAGAATAATGCACTTCTTAATTGTAATTTAATTTTGTAGATCAAGCTTATTTCAGATGAGCGCTTACCTTTTTCATAATATCGATTAAAATCGATAACAGATAACAAGAAATGGACTAACTTTAAGTTGGAGATATCCTTTGGCGTAATATGAATAAATTAAATAAATTTAATTCCAGCTTCAAGATTAAGCCTTATCATTATTGTTAAAGACTTATGGTACAGGGTATCTGCTGGTCGATCTCTTTCGATACGAGTAGTCAAAGTTGCTTTTTGTTTCATCGTTTTTGCTACACTTTTTGGCCTGGCGAGTTAGCGCTAACAATAAATAAATGCGCGCACAATTTCACCGACATAACACACACTCACACACACACCACACACACACACCACACACACACACACACACACATCGGAAATTTATAGATCTGGCCGGATGTGCGTCTCTCTTGTGACACACACAGATACGAGCCAGGCTGGCAGCCAGTGAGATACGTACCCAGTGCAAACTTATTACTACAGCTAACTGTAAATGTGTGTATGAGTATGATTGTGTGTGTGTATGTGTGTGTGTGTGTGTGTGAATGTGTGTATGCGCGTGTCTATTACAAATACAAATAACAACAAAATGACCAACTAAATAAATAGTTTTTGTAACCACACACGGACTTTGGACACACAGGAAGTGGGCGGAAACACAGGAATTATGTGTGGGCAAATGGAAACCCTATACTCAATGGGCTTCAAATTGTAGCTGTGTGTGTGTGTGTGTGTGTGTGTGTGTGTGTGTGTGTGTGAATATAAAACTTCAGTTAGCTGCTAAACTTTAAGTCGATGAACGAAAGTCATTTAATTAGAGCTAAGTCGATTCGAATTTGTAAAAAAAATGAGTCGATTGAAAACCTAAATTATGATTTAATAAATTGCTTTCTAATCTGAAAAATAAAATAAAACAACAATAAATAATATAGTAAATATAATAAATATAATATAATAAATAGTCGCCTCAATAGTAGCTAACTTCGATAGTTCCTACTTGCCACTTGCCACTCAAAAACAGTTCAGCTGACATTGTGGTAATTTATATGAATGCCTTCAAAGTTTCAGATAAAGAACCCCTCCTAAATCCTTGGAAATTGGCTTCGTTGGTAAATAATTTAATCTGTGCAACTGCAACGCATTTTAACTGTAAGAAACAGCAATTGCAATTCGCTGGCAAATAGTTTTATATGTGCAACTCAAATACTTCTTAAAGTCTGTTGACATTTCGGTTTCCTTATTTATGGATGGAGTATAAAATGCCTCAGCTTCGTATCCCGACGTTAACGTTTCATTTGTACATGTGATTTATCTCAAGCAGCTTCATTTTTTCTTTTTCCTATTTATTTCTTCTTTTTTTCTTACTTTTTTCTTCTTTTTTTTAGTACAGTCTCTTTCTAACCCATTTAGTTTCATCCCTATACTTGAAATAAAGACAACGTTGATGCTGCTGCTGCTGCTGCTGCTGCTGCTGCTTGGGTTGCATCGTAAATCCAGGCAAAAATATATATATCGCACACAATACAATATATACTTATGGAGAGACGTGGCTAACACACACACACACACACACAGATACAGAGCAATGGAAGAAGCTAGCGTATTATTGCTTCAGTTTTTAGGTCGCAGCACAATAAAATAGCTCAAGTTGATGATGGAGCAAAACTATGTGTGTGTGTGTGTGTGTGTGTGTGTGTGTGTGGGTGTGTGTTTGTACGACATTAGATAGAGCTAACAGCAGCTCTGTAGTTACCCCCGCCTCTCTCATCACTCTAATAGCAAATGCAACAAAGCTGCTTATCGCTTAACGCTTTGTGTAATGCGTTTAAACTTGATGATTGATTCTGCAACCAAGCCCCTCAACCCCCCTTTTGTAACTGCAACAAAGTGCAGAAAAATGGTCAAAAACTTTAATGGTAACTGGATAGGCGCTGCTCTCTCTCTCTATGTGTGTGTGTGTGTGTGTGTGTGTGTTGTGGTCTATGGGTCTAAAATACACTGGAATAACGAACAATGGCGCCGTTCGTTCATTTTATGTTGTTGCCTGCGTTTTATTGACTACCGACGATGCCCTAAACTAAAACAAAGTACCGTTAGAAGCGCTTTATACTATATATGTCACACTCTATGCATGTGTATGTGTGTGTCTGTGTGTGTGTGCTTTAGCCAGTGTTGGTTATGGCTCGTTATGTGCGTGCGTGTTACTGCGCAAAGATGGCTCATAAATTTCGCGCGTTTTCGCCTTCAATTTTGTTCGTTTTTCGACCAATTTTTTTCTTTTCGATATTTTTTTTTCATACACTGCTCCCAAAGGAAATCAGAGTGTATTGGATTTGTTAAATGTCCCTTGTAGCTAGCTGCAAATGCGTCAAATAATTCATTCAAGCTTAAATGCTTATTTTATATAAATGTTCAACCCTTGGACATATTTTGGGAATTATCAGAGGTAGCTTTACGTAATTTTGTTAAATTTCTTGATCTCATTTAATTTTACAAAATATCTCCCACTATTTAAAATTGACAGTTTTAATAAAATAAGTTAAAATAAGATTGGAGCAGAGTATTGTGAATTTTGAAGCTTTTCTCTGTTTGTAAATAACACAATTATTTTTGGCTGCGCACAAATTTTTTATGTTTTTATTTATTTTATTTCTTTTTATTTTAGAAAATGACTTTAATGACTTTGCCAGCACTTGGCTAGTAAATCAAATTGTTACAGTTATTTCGAAGAATATATATATATTTTTTTTTTGGGTGAGTTGTCGTTAAAATTAATTATATGTTGCCAGCCAGACATTTGAAATGTGTGTATCGGAAATCGTTTGCAGAGCGGCTCCCTTGAATTTTCATAGGAAAAAAAAGAAAAATCAGCTTCAATGCTCCAATATTTATGGGCACTAATTAGACCCCAAAATGACTGGCAGGCAGCAGCGGCAAGCAATGTAGAGACCGACTCTCCACATGAGAGGCACCGCAAAATCAAATTGGAAATGACGCACACACACACACACACACACACACACACACACACACACACGTCAGCAGCAGCAGCAGCAACTGAATCAACTTTACACGATTGCCACAGGAAATCAGAGGAAACGAAGTGGGGCATGGGGTATGGGGCGGGTAGGCAGCAGCGCCAGGAAGGCAAAAGTGAACTTCCGCAGTGTGATGCAGGAGGCAGGCAGTCAAAACTCATAGCCAAAATGGAAAAGATGAAAGAAACAGGAATTGAACTACAGGAATACATATATTTTTATCATGAATGCAGATAGACACAACGCAGGTAGCCACAGACAAACCGAAATCGTATCTTTGTATTTTCTCAATGTTACCGAAATATGCACATATTTTTACTAGGTTTACATTCTCAATTACCTTATCGATATCTGCCCAGAGACACAACACAAGCAATTAAGAAAACCAACTCAAAAGAATCCAAAAATTCAGTCAACAAAAATCGGAAATATATTTTCAGCTTGGGAACTTTATTTATTTATTTATTGTCAACTAAAGTTAGTCGACACCAAAAATACAAAAATTAAAAATTTGAATTAAATTAAACTTAACATAAAATTAAAATTATAAATAAATAAAAAAATACTAAAATATTTATAAGATTTCTAAAATTTCTGGGGGTAGAAAACAAAATGATGCAACCAACATTCGTTACATGAATTTCCTAATATCTGCTCTACTTTTTAAATAGTTTCCCTTTTCTACAACTCAATTTCAATATGTTTTCAATTGCAGTAGAAGCTTGAGTCTTCCATTAAATTTAAAAAATATTTATTCTTTCTTAAATTAAGATTGCCTTCATTAAAATTCAGCTTGTTTCCTACTTACTGAAAATTGCACGAAGTCCGTTTGTCACACAACCTTCAACTTTGTATTTTGATTAATTCTCGCAATGTCAAATATTTTTGGAGCATTTCAGGAATTTACAAACCGGGTGACAGTTGAACACTTTGCATGCACTCAACTTATGCAGCGACTCGAACTGCAATTGCAATTGCAAGTGCAACTGCAACACGCAACTGCAACTGTAACTGCAAATGCCATTGCAGCTTTTTGGGATTCCATTTAACACCCTCGACGCACACTTCCTTCAAGCCTCCAAGCTGACCACAATGCAGACGCGCCAAGGCTTATCCCATGCAATCCTCGGGCGGCAGTTCCATTTCCACATTTCCACATTTCCAACTTTTCCTTTTGCTCTCTTTGAATTTTCGCCAGTTTGGTCAAAAAAGGGCGGCGGCTCAGGTGTCGTTAACACTTGTTTAAAAATTTGTTATTGGGTTTCTTTATTCGCTCGTTTTTTATTTATTGTCGTGGTCATGGAACACGTAGGTCTCCTCTCTTTCTCTTTCACTCTATCTGTCTCTCTCTCTCTCTCTCTCTCTCTCTCTGTCTCTCTCTCTTTCTCTTTTTGTGGCCCTTGGATATTGTGTTGTGTTGTCAGTTTGCGTTGGCTTTATCGGATTGCACGTAAAATTGCTGACAAATTGAATACAATTGCGCTTAAGCTGAAAAGCTCATTAACGCAATTGGATAGCGACATTGCACCGATCGGAAATTAAGGTTGCAAAATTAAATTCAAGCAGCATATGCTGAAAAGTACAAAAAAAATTAAATGCATATGCTCGACTAGCAGATACTCAGCACTTATTATGTGAAATTAATTGGTCTGCAAAGTTGGAATTAAAAGAGCGGAAGTGAATCTTAATTTGTGGCTCGTTTATTTGTTCGACAAGTTTTGAGTCGGCTGCCAGGGTCTGAATAATTTTGTATTCTAAATAAAAGATACACCTTTATACATATATACAGTAAATTTGACAAATGTTTTTCCACCACATTTCCACACTTTTCATTCATATCTAAAGGGTATCATTTATTAAGTTGGCTGCCACTTCCAATGAGCCTAACGAAAAAAAAATGAAAAAGTTAATCTGTTCAGCGTTGTTCAGTTATGAGGATTTCATCAGCTTAATAATATATATAGATATATTTTTAATCAAAATCTGTAATATTCCGCATTTGACTGCTGAAAGTTAACCATTCAGTAAATTGTATAAATTACTTTGACAGAAAAACGATTATAAAACTGTTGAGCTGTGAAAAGCAATATGCGAATTAATTTTACCCTTCGGCATTTACTAATTGACTTTTGAATTTTCAATAGCTTCTAGACAATATAATTGTACCCTGTAGCAGCTAGTACAAAGGGTGTATTTATTGGAATAAGTATTTAAAAAGAGATTTCTTTTTACAGACCTTTTATTTGGAATCATTTGAATTACTTTTCCAATTCAAGTATTTCATTATCAAAATTGTTGCAGCTCAAGTGAAGCATGCAAACTGCAATCTAGGAATATAAATTTTAAATTCCGCAATTGTGCAGAGCTAAATTTCCAGCTTATGCGCTTGTTTTGCCACATATGAGCAAAGAGACAATGGGCCAACTTGACATGGCCAACAGCAAGTAAATTAAGCTAATTACAACCAAATGAAATATGTTGCAAGTGCTTTCAAGCAAAGTTGGGCATTGCCAAGGACAATGATAACTGCTCCTGCTGCTCCTCCTACTGCTGCTGCTCCATGTTTAGTCTGGCTGTCAACAGCTGAAGCTATTTGTTGTTGTTGTTGTTGCACCCGCACCCCCAACATGTTGCATAACATTTGCGTATTAAATTTTGTTGCGTTTTACACTTCAGCAACATTTCCGCCTGTTAAACGCTTGGTCATTACAATGGCATAAAATCATTTTGTTCCTGAATTTAAAATGGCCAAAACATCAACACCCTCCACGCCCCCTCCAGCCATGCCCCCCAAAGGCACGGACACGGGCAGCTGTTCCAGCTGCGCGTAATTTTAATGAGAATATTCATTGGTGCCACAATTGAGACAACCGAACTGGAGTCACGTGGATTCGCCTGCTGCTCCCTTGCGGCGCTCTTCTCTCTCTCTCTCTCTCTCTGTCTCTCAATATATATATCAATCTCTCTCTCTCTCTTCGCACTGTGACTGCCTGCGGTCCAGTGCGTGAAGTTAGTGAAAGATTGGCCGCAGCTCTTTCCGGTTATGGCAGCTGAGTGCCGGCAGCAACAACGGCAACAATAACAGCAACAACAGCAGCAACAACAACAGCACCAAAAATGGCAACAAAAAACAACAACATTTGCAACACAAGCAGCACTTAATGTAATGTAATTTTATGCTGTCGGTTAATTATTCAGCGCATTTTCAGCGGGGGCGTAAATTGTGGCCGGAAGACTTCAACTGTTATTTGTTGCCAAAAATTGTGTGCGGCTTGAATTTATTTATGCCATATTTTGCCAGCAGGTGCAAATATTTTTGTCAAATTGCTCACTAACCGCAGATCAAACTCAGTGCCAGTCGGTTAAAGCACAATATAAATAAATTACATAGTTTTCAACCTCTAAAATGTTTTATATATTTTAGCGAAAAGCTCATAGAGTAAAGCACTGACTGACTGTCTGATACTCTTTCCAACATTCCATTACTAATAACTGTGACAAATTTTCTTAGATTAAAAAAAAACTGGTTATTTTGATAAAATTTTACTTGTAATTTAATTCTACATTTAAATCTGGCTCGATTTGCTTGTTTAAAATTCTTAAAAAGTTAAAACTATTTTTAGAACCCTTTTTTTGTATCATGGTTTGACCTGAAGATTCTGTCTCAATTTTCCTATTCAAATTATATCCCTTAAATGTGCTTCTGGAAATGCATCGAAGATTCCAACAGCCGTTTGTCAAGTGTAATTCGATTTTCCAAAATCCAGCCCAAATTGATTTTAAAATTGAAATACCTTTAAATTTAACAACGCGATTTTCATTCAAAACAAACTATTTTACAAATACTTCATTATCATTATTTAAATTATTATAATACATATGTGATATTTTCATTTCCCTTTTATTTTTACCATAAATTCTGTTGGGGAAATATATATTTTTTGAATGTGCAACATTTAACTGCCAAATTTTGCTAATTTGGCTCCAGTCACGCTCCGAATGTTGTCAGATGTTTGTGCTTTGATTTCCTGTCGCATTTGATGTTTGCGTAATTCGATTTTATTCACATGCTGTGAATATGAATATGAATATGAAAATCATTTAAAATGCCTCGTTTCGCCATATCCCAATTTACGCTTTAAATTTGTACTTTACATGAGTTGCTTAAAATTAAATTAAATTAAATGTCTTTCGATTAAGGTGCAATTATTTAATGCATTTTGAAGATCTCGAATTAAGTTAGATCTTATGAATTTATGAATTTATAATTTATTAAATAATTATGCAACCAAGGCATATTTAGGCAAAGTAAAGAGATGATGGCTCAAAGCTGCACTAAGCCTGCTCCAAATGCGCTTGCCAACTTTTGTGGGGCTGCAAAGAGTGTCCCGTTACCTGGCCATAATTTAAAGGCACACTTCGTATATAGATAGCAGGTGCGTGGACTGCATTAACCAAATACCACTTTGGGCGGTTGCAGAATGGAGGCGGTCTGGCTGACTGCCACGCCCACTGCGGCTAGCTGCTGCTGTTAAATTAAAAGCAAATTTCCGACACTCGAGAAGCGACCTCATCCGCTGGCTTGGCGTTGTCCTGGCAGTTTTACGAGCCGGCTTTAAAATCACGTTAATGATATTTACAGCGGCGGTCGCCTGAGAACTGAGCTCCAAATTTGAAACTGGAGCAGCAAGTGGGCGTTGGAGGAGGGGGGGTGTGGCATACCTGCCTTTGACCAGCAGCCCAACAGAAGTCTCTTTGCCATGGTGTTAACTGTGTGAATTTTGCGTTGGCTGCGCAAGTCATTTGCATAACAAAGTTGTGCCACGCCCACGCCGCAGTCAACACTGCCCCTGCCCCTGCTCCTGCCCCTTCGCTGGCATTTACAACATTTAAATTAGACATTAAATTTGAAAGATGGGCTGCCGAACAACTTTTACCCCACAATCCAAAAAAAAGCGAACGTTCTCCAGGTGTGTGTGTCAGAGTGTGTGTGTGTGTGTGTGTCTATGTGTGTGTGTGTGTGTGTGTGTGTGTGTGTGTGTGTGTGTGTGCGTCTGACTTTGCTTACTTTATGAGACCTGCCCCTCATTTCTCGCTGATTTTATTTCGGTTTCGCATACTCTTGAGGCGGGTATTTTAATTTTGATTTGAAGTGTGTGACTTATTGAAGGAAATGTCCTTGAAAAGTTATCCTGATTTTTCGATAGCATTTTTTGTCAGTCGATTTTTTTACAGGGAAATTTTACAGAGGAATTTATTCCCTGCAAGTGTATTTAAATATCGACTTGTGAAAAATGCGGTTTTTTAAGCTGCAGATAATTTGGGGGCGAGTGCGGAACACTCGCAAAATGGCTGGCATTGATTTACTTATTTACTTTACTTTTATGGCACTTAAATGGCACTTGGCCTTGTTGTGTGTAATTTGGCTTTGTTGTTGTTGTTGTTTTTTGTTTTTTTTTTTGGTTTGTTTCCGCTTTCGTTTATTTTCTGGCTTGATTTGTTCGCTGATAAGCTTTATTTTCTCAGTTGAAGTTATTTTTGTTTTTATTTCTTGGTGGTGTCGCTTTTCTTGTTAACGACTTATTTTCTGGCCAGTTCATATATTAAGTTATTGGCAACAATTACGTGAGATACACTCAGTTGGCTCAGCTGGCTGAGCTCCCTGTTAAGCTCTCTCTTTCTCTCTCACAGATTTATGGCTATTGAAATTGCAATCGCTGTCCACATTTATTTTCAAGAAGATCGGCAAAGTTAATGTTATTTATAACGTGCTGCAAGTTCAACTTTTAAGGAAAAGTTCAACAACCTCGATTGATAAATTTATCCAATTTGGGTACTGAAAATATTGGGAGAAATATATCGATTACGTAAATTGGAAGCAAAGGTGAAGCATTAAAAGGAAATGATAAATTTTTTAAGAGTTTGGGCAAAAAAAAAGAATAAACACATTTGAAAAATTCTGTTAATATTCAAAAAATTATTAATGATTATCGTTTTGAATATGCAAAGTAATAAAAATAATTTTTAATTCTTAAAATAAGAAAAAGTAATAAATAAAAAAATAAAATAAGAATGTAAAAAATTTTGTTGAATAATGATGGAATCCATAACAAAAATGAAATCACCTTTTGTGAATGGAGGAAAAAAATGATTATAAATAAAGTAATGAATATTGTTTTAATTACCAACTGAATCTATAATGCCGAGTTCAGTTATGACTGAATTGTGGGTTAGGGTGAATAATGATCTCAGTAATGTAATTCTGTATTTATTAAGATACATAAATTGTCTTTGCTCACTTTTGGCAACATTTGCTGTGGTCTTTTGTTATTGGGAGATTTACATTTCATTCGCTGGCGCGGCGCGGCACCTGCTGCTTTTGCTTCAATGGAAAGGCCCAACTTGCAACTTGCCACCTATACCGTTTTGCAAAATGGCCACCCCAGACAGATTTTGTGGCACAAAATATGCCTACTTATGGCCATTAGGACTAAAAGCTCAACAAAATACAAGAGCCGAGGAGAGCTCAAATTAATTTTCATACAAAATGTATATCGCGTTTGTGCGAGTGCTTCAAAGTAGGGAAACGGAGGATGCCCGGAGCGGGCTGGTGGCAGCAAGCAGTGGCAACAATAATAAATAAAAACAACAACGTGCCACAATATGCCTCCACAACAACAACAACAATGAAATCAGCACATTTGGTTTTAACGACTATGTGAGGTTGTTCTTTTTTTTTATCCCAGTCTACCCTTAGAAGATGCCACAGTTCCTTTTATATATGTATATATATATATATATATATGTATATATATTTTTTTTGTGTTGTTGTATTTTAATGTGCATTTGCGCCGCCGTCGGCGCCAACATCGCCATTTGAACATTCCAACATTACAAACGTCACGCAAACTTCATCCGGAATGAGACAAGCTTTTTGCGACTGTTGGTTTTTAATGGAATCGACAATAAAAAGTATGATGAATATCTAAGTGTGTTTGTGACTCACTTGTGTCAATATCAGACTGAGTGCCACTTAGCTATCTCTAAATTGTTTAGTTAGTATTTTTAATTTTTTAACAAATTTTAAGTGCTCTATTTTCAAAAGTAATTGTAATTTAAATGTGCCAAAAGTGCGCAAAGACAATTTATGTCTCTTAAGAAATACAGATTTAATCACTTGTTTTTATTATTTAAAGCCGCACACAGATCTTTTCAATACGTTGCAACAAATAGTATCTAAAGTGCATCCAAAATTCGTCTATGCCCCACTTGATTACATTTATGTTGTATATAGAATTTTTTGTACGTTGCCTGCTTTGTCTGTGAATTTGAGCAGCTGATTTTGTGTCTGCAAACAGATGAGGCCAACATCATTTCATATCCGCTGCTGCGGCCGACAACAAAAACCCCTCCCCGCTCCCTTTTCCGTCGCCCCCCACCCACACACAGAACGAGCTGAATTGTTATTATGCAAACAAATTACATGGCCAAGAATTATGTGCGCCAGAATCGTTAACATCTTTTGCGTTACTGGTTTTTATTTTTGTTGTTCCCCTTTTTTTGCAGGCCCGTTTGTAGTTTTGGGCAGTTATTATTTGGCCATTTTGTGCACATGCGAGTGATTTTCACACACCACCTCCCCCCACCCACCCCCACCCACTGTATAATTAAAATATCCAATTAGAAGCTGAGTCGATGGTTGATGGACAGAGAAATATCTGCATCTGCATGCCACTTGTGCAACACTTTTATGAGCTGCTCATATAACTAATGACCGACCACACAGAGAGCGCTATCCCTTTCTCTCTCTATATATATATCTCTCTCTCTCTCTGTCTGTCACTATCTCCCGTTTCGCAGTCGCCTGTTGTTTGCTCTGGCATCCTGTCGTCCTGTCCAATCCTGTGTTCTCGTCGCTTTGCAACATAAATTCCCTTTTGGGAAAAATTAATAAAAATGATTGCAGCCGGCCGCCAGTCGACGAGGCGGACTACAATGAATGAATGGCGCATGCCAGCTGTTGGCCAAACATGCTTTTGATTGCCAACAACAACAACAATAACAATAACCGCAACACCAACAACAAAAACAATAGTCATAACAACAATGCCAACAAGAGTCCCAAGTCATAGTGGTTACTCTTAAAAAAACAAGCTAAAACAAAACATTGCATAAACGTTGCTCTCAAAAACATTTAGTTTTTGGATACTCTTTTTTTGGATAACAAATTTTTTTGTATGAACATTTGCCTATATACATTTGTATATATATATGAATGTATATATAAATATGTAAACATTTTTTCTTGTATTATTCTTAGTTGTTGTATTTGCCTTTATTTGACTCTATGAAGCAACATACTCATCAAACAATATATAAAATAAAAATATGTATTTAGGAAAAACTTAAGAATATTAAATATAATAAAGAAATATTTAATAAATAAATGAAATTTTTTGACCCGTATTTTCCGACTTTGAATTAAAAACATTGATAATTGTATTTTATTTTGAAAGTTCATAATTTGTCGTCTTCAAACTTGTTGCAACTCATGAAGAGTTGTATAAGCGTATTTGTGTCTTAAAGTTAACTGATTGATTAGCTCTTCTAAAATCAAATTCAAAATTCAAATTTGTATATTTGAATCAAGCATTTTGCTTAACATTTTTTTTTATAAACTGTCAGAAATAGAAATAGTTTTCTTTGATGACAACTCTTAAACCGTCTAAGATAAACAGAAATATGCGAATAGACTTAACAAGGTTTCAACTCTTAACATAATCCAATCTGTCATATTTTTGTTGGGAAAGCAGAGTATAATGCGAAAAAAAGCCTTTCATCAGCGTGTGGATAACAAGCGGCCGGCGTGTCTGGAAACTGGGGAAGTTTGGTTGCCATCCGTCGCTCACTCACATCTCACAGCCAACAGCCAACAGGCAACAGCCAACATGCAACTGGCAACAGCCAACAGCCAACAGCTCACATCTCTGGGCTCACAGCTCAGAGCACAGGGCTCATGATGATGACGAGATGGTTGCCGTTTGGTCCGATTGCAGCCCATTCGGCTGTGTCCATCGCTGACACGCCAACTGCAACATGACAAACAGCGTGCAGAATGCTAAAGAACGTTTGCCACAAAGAGAAGTAGTGAAAAAAGCACACACACAGAATGGCATTTGTAACTGATGCAAATGAACATTTGGTTTTAGCCAAAATGTGTAGACCAACCAAATACAGCTCAAATATCGCACAGTGGCTCCAACAAATTGCAGCGATATGTGTTACAAGTAATCACTACCCTTCTGCACCTCTACCCTGTCTCCACACCCTCTTCACAGTCATTCCTTGCATTATAAGCACTTCACATCTAATCAATTATGCTGTGTGCTATCTGGTTCCTAGACATTGAGGGTTTTTGGCTAGCAAAAGCTGCCACACCAATGGCCACATAATATTTAAATATGCATGAAGGGCTTTAAGCGGCCACCAGACAAAAGAATGGAGTGGGTTGGCCAAAAACGTGGAATATGGCCAGACAAATGTAACTGTAACATAAAACGTGGCCAAGGAAAACATGGAAACATTAGGGAAAACCCAATTTGTGGCACAACGAAGATTAGACACCCTGGCCTAATCTAATCGCCTCTAAATTTCATATAGGTAAAAACAGACCATCATAAAAAACAAGACGGAACGTTGCAATCGGACGTAACCGACAGCGAAATACTCTGGTACCCTAAGTTGTGTGAAGCCAAGAAATACTGTCCAAGTTTGCCTTTCAGATTGAGGTAGATATAAGATAGTAACCCTTGTTCGAAGTTTGTCAACTGTAGCTCCCAAATTGCGGGAGTTATGGGCATTTATCGGATTTTGGGGGCAGGAGTGGGCATTGTCAAAAATATTTTTTTTTTACAGATTTTTGAAGCGTGTTACAAGTAATATACCTTTCAAATTTGGTGACAAGCTTACGAATTGCTTGAGATATATGGTCTTACCGATTTTCACCAATAGGTGTATCAGTTTAGGTAGGCGGAGTGGTCTTAGGGGAGTTACCAGTAACTTTCACAATTTGGTGCGCATTTAAGGTTTCTAAGGCCGAAGTTGAAAACATGATTTTGGGTCGGAACATAAAACAAAATTATAGTCCGAAAATCGTCATATGGGCATAGGTCGAACCTTCAAAATGCCATAACTTCGTCAAAACTCAACGCATTTTCAAAAGCAAGGGCGTTTTAGTCATAGTTTGGCCTCTAGATCAATCCTACATTTAAAGTTGAAAACGTAATTTTGGGTCGGAACATAAGTCAAAATTATAGTCCGAAAATCGGCACATGGGGATATGGGCATAGGTCGAACCTTCAAAATGCCATAACTTCGTCAAAACTCGACGCATTTTCAAAAGCAAGGGCGTTTTAGTCATAGTTTGGCCTCTAGATCAATCGTACATTTAAAGTAGAAAACGTGATTCTGGGTCGGAACATAAGTCAAAATTATAGTCTGAAAATCGGCATATGGAAGATATGCGCATTTCAGATTTCTAGGGCCGAAGCTCCTGATAGACGGCATGACGGACATTGCATAAATCCAATATACTATTATACCTTCGGTATCATAGTATAATATAATAAATATTGACACTGTTTACTATAAAATTATAAAATCCTCTGCAAGCATATTAAAAGTAGTTACAGTCTTCAGCCTCAGCTGCAGACATTCAGGAAACCAGGAAACGCAGAGCTTTGAATCACTATTAGTCTTAGTCTTGCTGCTGATTTCGGTTCTGCTCCTGATCCTGTTTCTGTTCCTGCTCCCGTTCCTTTTCCTCATGCGGCTGGAATGTGCCAATTCCGTTGGCAATTTCGTGAGCCAGCGCAATAGGCTAAAAAGAACACGTTGACAGTCTTGAGTTAAGAGTGCATTGTGCTCGACGGACAGATGCTCTGTAATTAGTAATTTGACATGCAGAACTAAGTGCTGTTCACCATATGAGGTTGCTTTTAGTATGAATACTTAAAATAATTAACCAAATAGTAGGACATGGCCAGCTGACTATAATTCTTAACATATTTTTGATGTAAAATCATAAAACATAAATAATTCTTTGAGGCGAAAACAGGTTATAATTACATAATTAGTTTGAACGAAAATGTTTAAAATTCAATTGAAGATCCAATTAATTATGAGTTTTAAATATTCTCGTTTAAATTTATAATATGAATATAAAATTGTGTTAAATCAATTAAAACACACTATTTATATATATTTTTATTTTATTTATATTTTGATAAATGTAAAATTTTGTTTAACTTGATGGATGATTTTTTTTTTAAATCAAAATGCCACTTCACAAAATAATTTATTGTAATTTATTAACAATATTCACTTTTGATGCTCTCTTAATAAATGCGTAAATATGTAAAGCTTATTCCAGGTGAATTGATAAATAAATATTTGGGAAAATGCTGGCAAATAAAAACAGGAGAAAAGAGAGGCAAATTAAATATGTGAATAATGCCTGACAAGCTGTCCGCTGAAGCGTTCATACCCCATTCGGTGTGTGTTGCATACGGAAAAACAAATCTAGTTAGGCAATGAAAAACTAGGCGATACTTCTTAACGGATGTATCTTGGCCAAAGCCAACAAAAAAATGGCCAAGCAAATTGTGTTGGTGTGTGTCTTGTTTATTTTTTTTTTGGGCTGAGCTTAAAGGAGAAAGTGTGGCATATCGCAACAGATTAACTTGCCTCTCGCAGTACAACACAAACAGCGGCAGATACACTGAGAGATGGAGGGATGGAGATGTGGAGATATGGAGACATGGAGAGGCAAATACGAGTTCGGTTCAGTTCGCTTCGAGAGCTGGCCAAATGTGAGGGCCGCACAAAAGCAACGTTAATTGCATTGAGGGTACACACACACACACACACACACACACACACACAGAAACACACACACACCCCACCAACACTCAACACTCACTTTAAATAAAGGAAAACACACGCATTCGTCTGTTTTATGTGGGATTTTCTTGTATTTATTTACATTAATTGGATTTCAATGTGTTTGCCACAAGTTGCAAGCAATACGGGGTGAATACCACAGTAGCCCTCCAGTAACCAATACAACTGGCCTAAAAGGGGAACCAGCCTCATTTCCATTTCCCCATTTCCACATTTCCGCATTTCCACATTTTAACATTTCAACAGAAAAAGGCAAACTGGCCAAAGTAAAAATGTTGTAATTTACAATTCACATTACGAATGCATTTCTCGTTTTACATCTTTTTACGTGAATTTCTTTGAGAAAGTGTGTGTAGGTGTATGTGTGTGTGTGTGTGTGGGTGTGTGTGGGTGTGTGTACACACACTTTGATCGCTTGTACTTGTTTGATGTTATTTAATTTGTATGGCATGCTAAATATATATATTCTATAATATATTTCTGATTCAAATACGATTCGTTTCGATAGTGAATAATTGTGATTTGTTTACAAATTGTATTCATTTTAAACTGGGAAATAAATGCCCTGTTTTTTACAAATTGTTCATTGTTTTTTTGGTGAGTTTTGGTTTGCTTCGATTCTTATTGATATCTCACTTGTGTGAAGGATATGCAAACTGAACTTAAATGAACATGCACATAAAATCTATTAGTCTTCAATCAATTCATTTTGAATCATCAAAGCGATACACAATAAAATTGTTATCCAAGAATATTTTATTTTATATTTTCTATCTAGAAAACATGAAACAGATTAATTAAGTTGAACATGCTTTAATATTTATTAAATTGCACAACAAGCTTCTCAACATTCCAATGAAATAATGTGCACAATGCAACATTGCAACATTTACCCACAGTACTCAATTTCATATATGTATATATGCATATACATACATACATATATACATATACGCAAATATGTTAAGCGATCTTGGCCAATTAAGCCAATGTTTTCCCTGGACAACCACACAGCTCCAGAGCTCGTTTAAAATCTCTGCCAGATACAGAAACAAGTCATACGATGTTGTGTTTGCTTTTGTTGCCTCTGCTCCTCGTCAATATTTTCATTTGTGGCAAAATTGCAGAATGCAGCTGGAAAGTCGAGAGTTCAAGCCAAAAGGCCTCAAACATATTTTGTAGCAATGGTGTGGAAATGCAGCATTTGCTAACAAAACAAGCTGCAAATCATTTCAAGCACTTGGAATTTTGACTTTGCCAACAACTGCAGCTGACTACAGCTGGGCAGGGGGCGTGGCATGCCACTATAAAATGCACTCAATGGATGCAGCACAGATCTTTCGACACAATATAAAATACCCAACGAGGCAGCAGAAATCATTGGAAAATATTTTAGGCATTTCCCCCATCCCGGAAAAAGAATAAAGTAGCACCCGAAAATTTGGCCAGCACTCGAAAATTGCATTTTAAGGTATGCAATAAAAGGGCCAATGCAATACACTTTATTTGAGTATATGTATGTGTGTGTGTGTGTATATATATGTATGTGTGTGTGTGTGTATGTGTGTGTTTGTGTGTGTGTGTGTTTTGTTAGCGCAGACAAAAGGGTCTCTTCTTGGGGCACAAAATAAGATTATTAACGTTGTTAAACCGAACGAGCAGCGGAAGTCAAGAAGCAACAGGACGAACGGCTCCACAGGACCGTCCTGCAAGTCCTGCAAGTCCTGCTCGATTGGCCATGTCCCGGCACAGGACACAGAACAGAACAGAACAGAACAAAACAGCATTTGTTGTTGCTGTGCTTGGTGCTTGGGGCAACAGCAAATGCGGAAACTGTAAAGTACAAAAAATGTATTTTAGTGCAGCCACCATTGCAACAATAACAAACACAAATAACACGAAAAACATCAACAGCAACAAACAACAAACAACAGACTGCTGCAAGTGAAAATAGGGAAAATGGCAAGAGGCAAACAATTTAAGGAAACCATTTGTTGGTTAAGCCCTGCAGCTAAAATCTACACAACAAACACACACACAACACACACACACACAACACACACAACACACACACACACACACACATACACACAAAGAAAAAACCGGAAAGAATTGTTAATATTTAGTGCCAGAAACTTGATACCCTTGCAGCTTTCAGATATTACAAGATTATTATATAATCACAAACATAAATTGGAAAATTCAAAATAAATCAGTTTTCTACTCTTCTCTTTTTTGTTGTTTTAATTTTGTTTTTATATTTATTGAAAGCCTTAAATGCGATTATTTTTAAGTATTTCTCGAGATTTTACAAGATTATTATAGAATAACAAACATAAATTGGAAAATTCAAAATAAATCAGTTTTCTACTCTTGTTTTTGTTGTTTTAATTTTTTTTTTTTAATTTATTGAAAGCCTTAAATGCGATTATTTTTAAGTATTTCTCGACCTGGTTTGATTTTCAATTTGTTTCCTTTCAAATAATTCCTTAATAGTTTATGGTAAATTTGCCATGTTTCATTTCAAAAATCGGCTTTTCAAAAGTGCTAAAGTGTATTTTAAATCAGCATATTCCCGTTACACTGCAAATATTTAAAAAAAAATGCGAGTACAGCGACAACAACAACAACAACATGGCAAGCTAACAACATTTTAAGCCCTCATCTTGGCCTGGCCAACTGATAACTTCCGACTGCTTTAGGAGACGGGTTAGTTTAGTGGCTGCATCATAAACAGCCACTTGGTACAATGAAGCTCAGTTTTCAGTGCTTTTCCATATTTTCTTTTTTTTTCTTTTTGTTTGTTTAGTTTTCGTCTCTTTTCCTTTGCTAAGCAAACCACTTGAGTTGATCTTTTGCAAAGGGATGCAGACATGATAGATGAACCCCACTGACGAACTGACTCAACGACTCCCTTAATCCCCATCTCCCTCTCTCTCTATCTCTCTCTCTCTCTGTCTGTCTCAATCTATCTCTCTCTTTGTTGTAACATAAATTATCGCCCCATATGCGGCATATGTTGTCGCAGCAAAGTCATCTTGTACCGCTAAATCTTTGGGTTTTACGCTCAATATGAGCACAAAGCCACTTTGCCCTCTGCACCGCGGCATCCTCCTCATCCCCCTCATCATCTATGTATCCTTCACTTCATTGTCATTGTCCTGCCCTGACAGGGTTCATTTGTTATTGTCCGCCGCTGCACTTGGCTGCGGTCAGACTCCAGACTCCAGACTCCTCTCCACGCGTAGTTCAAGTCGCTTATCCCTGGAATCACTGTGTGTGTGTCTGAGTGTGTGGGGGTGTGTGTGTGAGTGTGTGTAAGCAGCACAGACCCATCATCGGTTTAGTTGAGCTCTCCGTGCTGCGTGTTGCGGCTCCTTAATTAAATTTCGCTATTAGTTTTAATCCAAGTGCACACATGCTGCACATTCTGATATAGTCCAAACTCCACCAACTCTGCGTAGGTGGACTAAAGAGTTTTTCGCTTAAAACTAATTTAGTTTAAGTGCATGCAATTTATTCATATAATTAACTGCTCTTGTCTAAGCTAGAGGTTTTTTCAAAATATTTACTATCTACTTTTATCCACTATTATTATTAACAATACAATAAGACTTATTGAGCATAAATGCGCTCAATAAAAGCCAAACGGAAGCAAATGCATAAAACAACAGGAAAAAATAAAATGCCAGAAGTACAATTCTATCAAAACATTGAACAACTCAAATAAACCATGCTCGAGAATGAAATTCACCAAATAAAAAAAAAAAAGTATGACAAAAAGGAAGAAAAATACAACAAGTATGAAAAGGAAGCCGGGATTGCGAGCACTTTAGTAAAACGGAAGAAAAACACAAAAATGGAGCAAAGACTCAAAAAGTCAGGTGAGTAAAATCCCCTTTAAAAAGAACAAAAAATTAAACACAAAAAATAGCAAAATAGAAACGAGATTACAAAAGCAAAGAACACATCGAAAAAAGCAACTGAGTTGTAAAAAGCAAGCGTGGAATAAATAAATAAAATCAGATCTCATTCGAGGACTTTTGTGCCTTTTTTCCTATTTTTTCTATTTTTTTCTAATTTTTCTTTTTTGTAAACATCCCACGCCAAACAGGTGCAAATGAAATGCAGCGATGCGAAACTCGAGCAATAAATGGCTTAGATAATGCCCTAAAATATTCAATTAGTTTATGACCATGTTTTTGGGGCATGCCAACCCAAAGTTTTGTGGGGCAACCTCAAGAGCAGCAGCAGCGGCGGCAACGCAGCGACTGGAAACATAATCAGCCCAAATGAGATGAGTTTCGGCACGTTTGTTGCCCGTTATTATTATTATTTGTTGTACAATTTTTGTTTGTTTTTTTTCTTCTTCTTCTTCATTTTCGTGTGTATTTCACATTTTTCACGTGCCACAGCCCTTTTAATGGGCAGCCGGAAGGCAACCGTAAAAAATGTGCATTAAAATATTTTTATTGCCTGCGCGAAAAACACATAGAAAACTCGGGAGAAAATTCCAGGATTAAAGAGCAGAGCTAGAAAAATTGAAAATAGGCATTAGATAATGAAGTCGGGCATCAACATGAGCCTTAACAGCCCGTTAAACGAAGCTTTCCGAGTGTAACGGGAGATGGAGACGGTGGCAAAAACACTGCTGAAATAGTTATGTCCGTCTTTTAGTGTGTGTTGCAAGGACGCATGAAATACCCGTAACTCTGCTCATGACATTTAAATTAAATTCCTGGGGCGAAGCTATCCACTATAAATGTTAATGTGACGCTAACATTTAAGCCAAGTTGAGGCAGTTGGCAATGAACGAATGTGTCATAAAAAATATATGTGAATGAAAGTGGCCATTCTGTGATTGGCTTCTAAATGAAGTGTCAGGAAAATTAACTCGAAACTATCTTTGTCAAAGTTTAACAAAGCTTCAGTAGCAATTTTCTTCTTTTTTTTTTGCCTATGAAGTGACTTTTAAAATAATAAAAAATTGAGAGTAGCAAATTATATTGGATACAATTGTAGACCAGAAAAGTGCTTGTATATTTAAAATCACATAATATATGGGTTTAACCTTTCCATGATCATAACTTTGTCATAAGTGTTCCGCTTTTGGAAAAAACAGTGTTTGTTGATCATGATTTGATCTGTAGCTTAATACTAAAAAGAATCAAAATGCGATTAGAAATAGCAAAAAGTTGCTCAATCTTCACAGCCATAATTTGGTCAAAGCTTCACCCATTTTGAAATCTAGAAAAATACTAATTTTTAATTTATAAATACTTTAATACTAATAATACTAAAAATCTTGGAAATTCGATTGGAAATATCATAAAGTTGCTCAATCTTCTTCACAGCCATAATTTGGTCAAAACTACACTGATTTTCAAAAACTAAAGCTGTTAAATACAAGTTTGAAATCTAGAAAAATACTACATTTTAATTTATAAATACCTTAATACTAAAAATATTCAAAACTTGAAAATGCGATTGGAAATAGCAAAAAGTAGCTCAATCTTCTTCACAGTTATAACTTCGCCAAAGCTTCACCGATTTTCAAAAACTATGGCTGTGAAATACAAGTTTGAAATCCAGAAAAATTCTAAATATAAATTAAAAAAAACCCCCCTTTTCCATAAACTTCTGTGTTGTCTGTGAATTCATTAGCTTCTGTTCAAGCAAGGCTATCTTGAGATTCATCATGAAGCATTATTCATTATTTTATTACTTCACTTTCACACACCCCTAAGAGCGATGTACTTTCAACAATGCAAATGCCACAAGCAGTTTACATACTATGTGGCTGCCAGGGGACGCAGTTGCTCATTATTCACGCGTTTCACTTACTCCAAAGGACAAATTGCATTAGTCTAGGGAGGACATTGTGCCGGGTCCTGACAAATTAATGCACATTTGCGACAACATCTTCAATTCAAATCACGTGACTTGTCACATTTGCTGTTGTTGTTGTTGTTGTTGTTGTGTGGCAGAGAGGGAGTGTCATTGAAAATCAAACAGCAGCTCATTTGATGCATCATCTGATGCTCGTCACCTTCATCTTCACCTCCATCTTCACCTCATCCCTCGTTCCCTTTTCCTTACACATCATCATCGTTATTTGTTTCCTGCCCTGGGCCGAGACTCTCATTTATGCCTCGCGGCAGCCTCAGCTGTTGGCGCAACAATTCGCTCAAGTGTAAATAAAGCATAGAGAGTGCTCTCAGTACTGTCTGAAAATCAAGTCTGGGAGATTGCGATGGATATGGATATATATATACATATATATATAGGGAGACTGTGGACTGCGGCGTAGACTCGACTTCAGCGTCTGTGGCGTTAAAATGACAAAACACCTGCACCTGAGCTGTGGCGCTTGGTTATCTTTTGTCATTCTTTATGCCAAGTGGCAGCTGGCGCCCTCCCCCCCCCCACACACACCCTTCACTACACCTATGCCGCAACAGTGCATTGTCTTTTGTGCCATGTTTTTGTCGCGCACGTGCTCCAACTGTAGCCAAGTTATGCTGTTAATGTATTTGCCAGTTGCCAAAGTGGCAACAGCAACGCCACAACCAGAACCATCAGCCCCTTTTCCTCCCCTGACTTGTTTTGCCCCTTGCACGGGGTATCACAATATTGTCATGAGTTGTGTAACGGACGGAAATCGGGAATTTTTGCGAATATTAAATATATCAATATGATCTTGATTCATTAGTGGTGCAGATAGGAAATACGTTTTGGTTTTTTAATATTTAACAATATTGATATACCTAAAATTTAAGCATATTTATTAATATTTTTCTCTACAAATGTAAACAAACCCATGTATTATTTCATGCCTGAGAATTAGTTTTTAAAAGGTAAATTGCTAATATTAATAATATATAAATATTGGCGACTAGAATTTAAAGACTGGTTTCAATGATTTATCCCCGGTATACTTAAAATTAGATATGTCAAATTTATATATCAAATATATTATATTAACATAATTTTTTTAAGTTTTATTTTATTAAAGGTTAAATTAGATTTGTCAGAAATATATTGTATTTGTTTTAATTTTATTTATCTTACGTTTTTTTATTATTATTTTTAACCCATTCTATTGACATTGTCTGATTAATTAATATCAATTTCAAATTGATATATCAAATATATTATAAATATGTTATATTAACTTAAATAACTTAATGCTAAATTAGAATTGGCAGAAATTTGTATTGCACTTGCTTCAATATTTATTTATCTTTCGTTTTTTTTTTATTTTAACCGTTATCTGATTAAGTCATATCAATTTCAAATACAATTTTGTATTATTTAACATTCATTCATTTTATTTTTATTAACTCTCCCCAATTCTGTTGGTTAATGTATATCACTTTTCTATCTAGTTTTTATCTAGTTTTATTATTTACCTATTTTTTCAAGTTTACGGAAATCAAATAAAATATTTTTGAGACTATTTCTAGTAGTTGTGCAAGAGCATTGACTCTTCTGCAATCCTTTGGTGGCGGTAACTTCTTGTTTTTGTCTAGGGTTCGCGCAAGTGTGGCGCCACCGGCAGCGTCCTTGTCAACTGTCGTCTGTGCCCGGGCTGTGCATTTTCGGAGGGGGCAGTGGTGGACGTGGTGCTGGTGTTGGTGTAGGCCAACTGGCAACGTGTTGCCAAACGACGCACAGAGATAATAAGTCTGGCGTAAATTAGTTTGCCATTTTGAGTTATGAATGCGCATTTCAACGTTCTACTTCATGAATGTGAAGGAGTGTGTCATTGTGTCTGTGTGTGTATGTGTGTGTTGCATGTGTGTTGCATGTGTGTATGTGTGTGTGCACTGGATCACAATGGATTAAAACTTGGTTGCGTATTACTTATGAGCAACACTTCCCCAACCCTGACAAACTTGTCCGAGAGCTGCTTCTGGTTTCTGCAAATGTATGCGAAAATCAGTTGGGGAATAGAGCCAAGATATAGCCTGGCTAACAGAGTGAGCTCCTTAGAGTTAGTAATGGAAAGCGAATCATTAGGAAGTCGAATATATGCATGTAAATAAATGTATGTATGAGGAATGTTCTGCTTACAATATATACAGCAATAACGACTAAATATGACTTAACATACATACATTAATTATATATAATTAAGTTGTGGAAATGTTGCATTTGCCACAAGTTACATTAAACATTAAATTGCCCTTTCAAACCCAATGCAGACACATGTTGAATACTTGAACTCAACGGCTTAGAACATCAAATGTTGGCCAATAAAGCAGACAAATTCAGAGCCATACATACATTAAGAGGCATAATTAAGGATGTGTTTGGGGCACATGACAAATATGCCCAATCATAAAACTAATCTACATGAAAAAGCTCATTAAAATAAGGCATTCGCCCCGTTGACCGCTGTCAACAAGCCAAGCCAAAGAAGAAGAAGAAGAAATAAGTTGAGCTGGTAAACAAATGTTGCATGTGGACTGATAAATGTAACCGGACTGACTACAAGTGCCTCCGATGGCAGACAAAGCAGTCACTGGGTTTTTGCGGGCAACCGAGCCAAATTAACATAAATGAATTTGCAGCTGTCGCTCGTAAAGTTATTACACCCGTACGTAGAGTCGAGACAAATGTGGCCAAGAACAAATCACACTGACCCACTAGTTAAGTCTGCTGCTATCTCCTATCTGCTATCTGCTATCTGCCTGGCTGCTGTCTGCTGTCTGGTGTCTGCTGGTCTGTCCGCTTGAATTAAAGATGAATGGAAAGCCGTAGAGCTGTAAACATGTGGCTTTAATAACGCCACATGAATCATTTATGCTATGCTAAATCCAAATAACAGCAACACCAGCAACAACAGCAGCAGCAGCAGCGGCAACAGCAGCAGCAGTGGCAGTGGCAACATCGTCGAAGGTGCCAAGCATATTAAGTAATACGCAGCACGCTCCCCAAATCCAGCAGCGACTTTAAGGACAGTGAGGCACTAACCTACTACAACAAAATAAAACTGTGTCACTCCGAGCCGAAGCAGTCTCTCCCTCTCTCTCCCTCTCTCTCTCTCTCTCTCTCTCTCTCTCTCTTCTTACCACTCATGCGCATTGGCGAATGGCATCCACAAACAATTCGAAATGCCTAACATTGACCAAGAAAATGGATGAGGACGCAACAACATGCCACATGCCACACAGCAGCAGCAGCGAGGCAGTGAGGCAGCATCCGTCGTCAGTCAAACGGCGTTGCTGTCAGCGTGCACAACACACACAAGTCCACTTGCCACAGGCACAGCTTTTCCGAAGAAAAACCTCGCCAAAATCTGGAAACGCGTGTGTTTTGCGAAACCGGCTGCAAAATTGACGAATGAATAAAACAAATCAAAAGATCCAATTGAATGAATTTAAATGCTCAGTCAGATGAATATAATTGCTACCCGCTCGTAATCAAATTGAAAATCGTATTCGTTTCCAAAATAGTATTCAATTTGCCCAGCCTCAATTGGAGCGGAAGTTTTTTTAATTTGAGGCCAAATTTGGCTCCTTTGGACTTGTTGCCAAAAAATTGTGCGTGTTCTTTTTCTGGTGTTAAAAGTAGCATTTTTAAATCAACAAATTAGCTTCAAAATATCACAAAAGGAAAATCTCAATACTAATATGAATACAAAGTAAATCAAAATAAAAGCAATACGAATTATTCAAATAATAATAAAACAGAAAATAATATCAACATAGTTTGAAACAGAAAAAGCCAATAAAAAATCAAGCAAAAATATAAAAAAAATAATCAAATAAACAACATTCAAAAATAGCATCAGTAAATACAAATAAAACTTAAAATCATTCACGAAAACAAAGCCACTTAATAAAAAATAGAAAAATGAAAACAAAGTGCATTAAATTTGAGTATTAAAAAAATTTAAATATAATTATAAAAAAGTGACGCAAATTAATAAAAATTAAAAAAAAGTAGACAAGTGAATTCCACATATGTTGAATATTTTTTAGTGGAATAAATGATGCACATAACAAGCGAAGTTTAATAAAATTTGTTGACGCTTTGACCTAATTGCAAATGAAATAAATTAATGCTAATAAATAAATATGCAAATAAAACAAGTTTCACAAATTAATGAAACACATAAAAAATTATAAAATGGCAAAAATGCATTAGTTAATGGCAAAAAGGTGTTCAAGTGTGGTTATCAGTTCACATTGTGTGTAGCTGTGTGTGTGTTTGTGTGTAATTCGAGCTCTCACTAAGTTTAAGTCATTTATATTTCAATTAAATTAATAAACGTCCATAACACACAAAGCCTGGCCGGCATAATTTAGGCCAAAAAAAAATTAAATGCCGCGGCACGTTAAAAATTCAAAATAGGAAAAAAGTGTCATATCAATTTCGAGTTCACATATTCCAGCTTATGTGCATGTATGTGTGTGTGTAAATGTATTTGTGTGCTTTAATTAAATACCCGGCATAAGCAAAGGCCATAATTTGGATTATCAGTGGAAAAACGCCTGTGGAAAACTCGTAAGTAATCGACTAAAAAATAAAGTTGAAAATTATTTAGTTTTCTTTGTATTACAATTATTTTCTAAATCATTATTAGTAATATTGTTAAAATATTTTTTTAAAATATTGCGTAGGAGCCGACAAACTTAATAAATTCGACAATAAATTAGTATTCAAATTTTTCGCTTACATTTCTTAGTTACTAAGCGGTTATTTACAGTGTATAAGTGACTTGTGTGGGTTGTTCTCAAAATTTAGCGATTAAAAGTGTTCATCTGTTGTGAAAATCAAGAAAATAAACAACTTTACTAATTATGCAAAAAATACAGATGTGAGTGAATTGCTGTAATTTCGTAGAAAACAAGAAAAACCTTCTGCTGAGTACAAAAATTTTCAATATAAATTATTCATTGCTTTCTTAATTGTTTGAGACACAAAAAAAAAAAAAACAAAAAAAAAAACATTTGCTAACATAATTTTTTAATGTTTTGATTTTTTGTGTGTTAAATTAATTGATTTCTAATCTTGAGTTGGGGAAATTCAGTGAGGCGACATGGAAAATATAAACAGCAACATTTATAAGCTTTAATTTCCCTCCCACACCCCCTTGTCATCTATCAGTTTATTGTGTTTTTCTCGCCTTCGGTGTTTGTGCTCCAATTTTGCTGGCCAGTGTTGATTTTGAGACAAAGTCAGTGAATTAGTGGACTTGACTGTTGTTGTTGTTGTCGTTGATGTTATTCGATGTAATTAATTTTGCTGGGGCAACGAGATAGAACATGCTCTAAAGTCAGCTATAATTAATTTAAATTAAGCATAAATTGTTTTTGATAAATAATGTAAGATGACACAACAAGAAAAACACATCCCTCGCGGCCAGTCAACACGCTGCGTATACGTAATGTGTTATTGTCTGGGCCTGGCCCAAAGCAAAAGCTCATTTACATTAATTGTAGTCTGCCTGGAGTTTATCTTAAGCAAACAGAAATGTTGCAAATCTTCTGGCAGCCACATTTTAAAGCGTTGAATTGTGCCACATTTTTCTTTCGCTGTTGCCTTGAGGCGCTGCTGCTGCTGCTGCATTTGGATTTGATGGACTTGCAACGCATTTGCGTAATGCAAATGAAATAGCTTCGCTTTTACTTTTATATAGATTTTATATAGATTTATAGAGCAGAAATAGCAGCAGCAGTGAGGATGCTGCCACGCACTGATTGACATTGATTTATTACCATTTTATGCATGTGCAAATCTATTATTTATGATTGCCATGCCTCCGACTACCAACTTTTTATGGCCAAGTTTACTGATATATGTACATACATATAGGTCGATAATATATGTATTGTTTTCTATGTTATAAGATAGCCTTTTTGCAATGGAAAAATATTACGCAAAATAAAATATTATACAGTAAAATATTTTAGATGGAATTTACTACTAAATATTTAGCATTTTTTTAGGACTGAAACAATTTGTTTTTCGTTGTATTTACGGCTTTTAAATTTTGAAACACAGGCCTAAATTTCTGCTCAGTAAAAACATTTAAATTTAACCAGTATTTAAATGAATATTGTTTCATTATATTACAAGCAATTTAATTTAATTTCTACTCTCCCACTTTTTATAAAAAAATGCTGGTTGCATCTTTACAAAAATGCGCTCAGTTGATAAATCCAGAAATGGATTATGATTATTGTTAGTTTGCGCGCTCCGTTTGCTTTTTAGCCGAGTTAAGTGTATAAATACTTTGCCAGGCTCAGTCGAGAGCTGCTATTTGCACCGCACCGCAAATGCCAGCGTGCTCAAGTGCTTGACAAATATGTTGAGGCGACACGAGACGTGGCAAGGTGGGGGCGAAGGTGGAGCTGGATATATGCCATGTAAAAAGAAAAAGCACTTGCAAATCCCGCAGCTGTCTGCTGCTGTGTGGCACTGCCAGCTGCTACAAACACTCATAGCCATTACCACAGCACCACAGCTATCTGTGGCATCTCTCTCTCTGTGTGTGGGTGTGTGTGGCAGTTGGTGCACTGTGTGCATTGCGTTCAGTTGCAACTGCGACATAAACAATTTGTAAGTCATGTGTAAACATCATAAGTTACGCGCATTTTCTGTTCAAATTATAAGCACTTAATGTACCAACAGGGACAGGCAGTTAACGGGAGTGAAAGAGAGAGGGAGAGAGTGTGTGAGGGAGACAACTTCCGCAATGCGCAAATATTACACATACGCCACGTAAAGCGACGCGTGCTGTCGTAAAATCAAACTGAGACTCAGCTGCAAATGCTCTCTGAAGTTGTGCTTCCTGTTGCCGTTGTTGTTGTTGTTGTTGTTCTGGTTGCTGTTGTTGTTCTGGTTGTTGTTGTTGTTCTGGTTGTTGTTGTTGTTGTCCGCCTCGTTACTAGTTAGTTAAACAGCAGCCAAGTAATTAGATTTTTCCACTCGAAGTCAGCAGACGCAGAGCAGAGCTTTGCACAGCGCAGCACGCAGCGTGCAAACAGTGTATCAAGTGTAAACAAAGGCCGTCTCGTCTCTCGCCTCTTGCTTCGTGCCACGCCCACGCCCACACCAACAGCCACACCCACACCTACACCCACAACCAACGCCCATACAATTCAATTAAAAAGCAAACTCACTGCTCGAAAACCTAATGCGTTTAATGCGTGAGGGGCAAGCAAATGGATTAGTGTTGCAAAGCGGCACATCTTCGTCAATGCTGCTGCCCCTCCTTTGTGGCACTGGTCATAAAGTTTATCCATGTGGCACATGCCATATGCCAAATCTCCAAAGTGAGTGTGTGTGTTTTTGTGTGTGCCGCGATTTGCTCCCATCGGTCGTTTTGCAACGTGTTTGTTGCCTGTCAGGCCAAACTTATGGCTTTTATATGCCCCATTGTAGACACCAAAAAATTTGTGTGCAACTCTTTTTTTTCATGTCGCCCCAGTTATGTGCAACTGTGCAAAAAGTTGTCCATGAAAAAAAATTGACACCTTTTTGCACATTCACAAAAGTTTGCCCTGCTAAAAATTGCATAAATGAAGCAGCAAAGTTTAGTTGCCTGTTGAGATTTGCCATCATTTTCCAGCTTGTTGTGTGTGATGTTGTTTGTTTGTTTGTGCAACACATGCTTGTTCATTAGATGCAAGTCAAAGTTGAAAAATATTGCACACTTTATGACTACAACAGCCCAAAAGATTCAAATCCATTCAGTATGCTGAAAATTTATGACGCTTGTGGTGGAAATTATTATTGAAAATGTTCCCCCATTTCTCATCTACGATAATAAAATGTAAACCAAAATGTTAAAGCAATAAATATTGATACTATTTATATAACTACATATAAATATATATATATGTATATAAAGCAACTAATCAGGATTATGAATTTGCATACATTACGTGACAGTGTAAAATACTGCAAAAGTAATAATAAAATAAAATACGAGTGGAACACAATCGAAAATAAAAGTAAAATAAAATTAAATAAAATAAAATAGAACTGAAATAACCTGCGGCTGCAAATGCACAATTTAAAGTCCACTTTATGCATATTTTAGAAATAATGTGGACTTTACAGCTTGCCCCAAAACTTTATGCGAACTATATTTGTTTCCCGCCCCCTCTCTCTTTCCACCCTCTCTCTTTGTGTAGGTAAAATGCTGCCGGCTTTGTGTTTGGACGGAAAAACTCCCGTCTCAAGCTCCTAGCCAAAAAAAAGAAGAGGGAAAATATGGAGAACATCCTGGTCTGGTCTATGTGTGCACCGAGCAGATAAAACAGCTGCATATAAATCATGTCATAGCCAAGATAAAGAGTGCAAATGGCTGGCAAAGGTGGAGGGAGCGAGGGCCAAGCAGAAATGCAGACTTAGTTTTCAACTGCAACTGAAACTGAGACTGCCACAGAGTACATGGATATGCCACACACAAATATAGAATGAGAGACCCGAGAAACATTGTTTGATTTAGTCAGCTTACTTTGCATTCAATAAATGTACCTTTAAAAAAATAAACTCGGTTCAGCTCTGTTACATTTAATATGACTATCGAGAATGGGTTGCATTAAATGCAATCCATTTGATTTATGTATAAAAGATAAGAACATAGTTTTTAAATAAAGTTTTGAATTATTATAATTATATTGATTTTATATAGAACATAATATGCTATTTATTGCAAAAATGTTAGATTAGTTAGAGTAGATGCCCTTTTGAGGTTTAGAAACTTAGTTTTGTAAGCGTTACACATTCTGCTTAGTACTTCTATAAACATATATAATAAATAATAAATAAATTTAAATAAAAAATACTTTCTCAAAAGTAATCACATTTGAAATCTCTGAGGTTATTTTCTGCATATAAAACACACATTCACATTGTCAGAATTTCTTGCAAGTTGTGTGACAACAATTTCAACATCTGCAAACATGTTTTTGATAAACTTTTAGATTTTTTTTATTTAAACTAAATTGATTTTTCATGCCATTCACATTTTGCCAACTACCATTTTCTTAGTTATCTAGAAAATAATTTCTTGATATTTATTTAATCTGTGGCAATTTCTATTACCCAGCATAAGTTGACAATCAGATCGAGCATTTATTTTGCTATAAAGAGCAAACTGCTACTCGGACAATTATAAGTTGAGGAGTGCAACTTTCCCCACACACTTTTCTCATTTTCTCACTTATCAGCTGAGAAAACTTCACGCAGTCACGGACTTGTACAAAAGCCGGAGTTTGCTTAACTGCTCCCCGGTCAATCGTGGAACATGTTCTCCTCGCTAATCCCCAAGTAATTGTCGCCTTAGCGCCGACTGTCAATTTATTGACTTGTATATCTTTATACAAGGGAACAGCACCTGTCACAGTTAGTTTGGATTGTCGTTTGCCGTTATTTGTATTTCCATTACCTTTGATTTTCTACTTTTGTACAAGTTTATTTTTTATATGGCTAAAGAAGTTGGCAGCAGACACATCCACATGCAGTTAGCACGTCGCAAAAGTTTATCCGCTTCAATTTTTTATTATGCGATTTTGTTTATTTGGATTTTACGCGCCAGAGAAAGTTTACCGTTAGCCAAAATCAACCCAAACACTCTCATGACCATTATCGACAGCGGCAACGTCTAATGATGTTAACAGCTCCTGGCTTATCCGTTGAGTAAATCAGCTTACGATCTAATAACTTGAGTCCTGGCGGCGCCACTAACTGGCTCTGGAAAACTTTCAACAAACCTTTTCGTTTTCTTGTTTTTTCTGCAATTTTGTTAATCCCACTTTTACTGCTTAACTAACAGACCTACAGCCCTGAGCCGGTCCAGTGCTGTGCTTAATTATTGCCAAGTTTGCACATTTTATTTTTTTTTTTGTTTTTTTTCTGTACGCTTTTCACCCATATGGAATTTCAATTTTCTCCCGCACCGAACCAAGAAAAAAGAATGCAATGTGGGTAAATGCAATTATTTTGTTGCAAGGAACCGGAGAAGTAAGCAAGTGTGTGTGTGTGTGTGTCCTTTCCAGCAGGATGATGTTGCTGCTTTCGATGGTCATAAATTTATAAACAACTGAAATTACAATTACTCGGCACCCAATGGCGAATGGGCGCCAAATGGGCGAAAAATGCATAATGAAGGCAATCCATATTGAAATATAAATCACGTCCTGCAGACAGCAAGCATCCTTTGAGCAGGACACATATTTCTGTCTGTCTGTCTGCGTATATGGGAACAATAATAATATGGCCAGCTGTCACTCAGCAGCAGCAGCAGCAGCAAACCAGTGGCAAATAATTAATTGCCTGCATTATGAAGCAGAATCCAGAATCCATTCAGTGCGAGATATATGAGATATATATCCAAATCCGAATCCGAATCCACAGAAATGAGTGCGAGCGAATGAGCGTTGCAAGTGCGGCCACCTGTCAGTAACAGGCTGAGTTTTCACTCGCCCCGTGTTGGTGTTGGTGGCTGTGGCACACTCGAGAGCACATTATGACTACCATCATTTGCAACTTGTTGTGGCCGCCAAAATTGGCGTTCATTAATATCGCGCAATTGCGGCTAAGTGGTTTTCTTTTCCATCTTTTCCCCCCATCTTTTTCCTGCTTGTTATGAAGTGGTTGTGTGGTTGTGTGGTGCTCATCAATGGATCTGCTCCACTCTGTCTGTCAGCAATTTGCATTACATGCAGCGTAAATACAATTTTGTAAAAATTGTAAAATCAATGTTCATCATTAAAACGAGTTTACTTATAATCCAATATGGGAATACCCTAATTGCACCTAATTTCTATTTATGTTAGCCACATGAGCCTTTTTGGTTTTAAGCCAAGCATATTCCATAAAACAGGCTTTAAAATCCACAATATTTATTTATATTAGGGGAGCTATAAAATATCTGGTATTAGTGAGAAAAAATTAAACTCAACAAGGAAAGCAAAACAATCGATTTTTCTCTAAATATGCATAAAAATAAAGTTTGCAATTAATCACTTTTCATAAATGAATTTTCATCAATAATAATATATTTCTAAGCTTATCGAAACTTGCAAGTAATCTGAAATAATCGATATATATCGATATATTTCATTATAGTGTGAATTTGAGGCAGATAAATTTTAGTCATCTATTGCGAATAATCACTTCTCTTAAATTAACTTTCCTCAATCATAATTTATATGTATGTTTATCAAAAAAGAAGGGCTTCAAGTTGTCAAAATTGCCAAAGCAATTTGCAGCTAATTGTTATGCAGCAAGTCGTAAGTTTTTGCAAGTTTCCTCAGTTTTATTCCTGGGCTCGTTTTATTTCTGCTATTGAATTTGGCAGCACAACTTTGGCCGTAAGTCTTGGCAAGGATATTGGCCGGGTCTGGCGAGCTGCTGCTGCTGCGGCTGTGTTCTTGTTTTTTTATAAGCTGCATTGCATGTAATCAGTTAAGGATATTCATGGACATGACTATGATTTTAGTGTGTATACACATCCTGGCTATATTTGTAGCTAGCTGTGGATTTGGCGCCAATTCACAGCAGGTCCTTGAGCGTGAAACAAAAGCGTAGCAAGAGAAACAGGAATAAACTGCAATGCTATGCAAATCCTGCAACAGCAGCAGCAGAAGTAGCAGCAGAAGTGGCAGCAGAAGTAGCAGCAGCAGAAGTGGCAGCAACAAGGAGCTCTCAACAGGACATCTGCTTGCTGATGACAGCACTTGCTTGGCCAGTCATCAACATGCCTCCAGTTGCCCAGTTGCCCAGTTTCCCAGTGTCCTGCGTCCTGGCACTCGCAATATGTGAACACGACAATAGCTATGTCTTTAAGCACATAATCAGGCGATTTGCAGGCATTATGAGCGACCAGCTGGAGAGCGAAACAGATGTCCTGTCAGAGAATGCACTTCCCTAAGCTATTCGCCCTTGTCCGAGTCCTTTCCATCGTCCTTTTCAGCTGCCTGCTGCTGCTCCACCTGCAAAGTTCACTTTGTGAGCTTATTAAATAAATACTTTTGAACTTAAGATGATTGAAATGAATATTTCTTTGGTGAAAGAAGAGAAGGAATTACTAAGGAAATGTTTGATGTAAAAATATGCTGCATTATTATAATTGCAATAACCTTTGCTTGAATGAAATATCCTTTTATGTATATATGTAAATATAGTGATATATAGACATATTCCCCTTACAAAAGCAGAGTAGAGTCATTGCCTAAACCGAGCTGGGTTCATTGTCATTTGTCAATCCTGGCCTGAAGTTGATGGCCAGTGTTTCGCTTAGCCGCTTGTCGAAACTGGCAATCTGGTTAAAGGACACTCTCGACGGACACAAACTGTTCCTTTTCAAGCCAAACTGCATTTTTTTTTTGTGGCCAGTTTTACATGAGTCTAATCGCAGTTAGTCTCTGCTTGGTACATGGTAAGAACTATCAACTATCTGTGTGTTTTATGGAAATCCGTTAGTATCCGGCCGTATCCAGTCCGGCTGCAGTACATATGGTACATATATGTTGTACATCTGCTGACATCTTGCACAAAGTTTTTCGGTTACCCTCGTTTCAATCTTGCTGACAGTTCTGTTCATCTTTCAGTCTCTCTCATTCTCCATCTCTTTCACACTCTCTCTCTCTCTCTGTCTGTCTTTGTCTTTTAGAGAGTTTTTTATGCGCTTTTCATTACGTCTGGTTGCCATTGCCCTTATTTTTTTGTTACACTTGCTCCAAGAATTATTGCCCTTGCATATACAAACATACATATATACATACATATACATATATATACATATACATATATCTACCCGAGATCGCTTTGTATACTTTTTTTTATATATGTAAATTTTTTTTTGTCTTTCGCATTCTTCGCACTAAAATGACAGCTGACACTTGCGTTTAACCGCACAGATTTGCTTTGGCCATTTCCATTTGCCATTCGCTATCTCTCTCATTCGCTTTCTCTCTCTCTCTCTCACTCTCTTGTAGATGTCTGTTTTAGTCTGTTGGCCATCAAATTGCGGTCCGTCTGTTTGTACGTCCATTTGAAGGCAAGCTGTAATTGTCGTTTGCATTACCACCGACCAAGTTAAGCGTTGGGGGTTTGTGGTTTTCCTTTTCCAGAACGTGGTCGGCATTTACAACTTTCCCCCATTTTCCACTCTCTGTCTGCCTGTTGCCAAATGTGTGCGGAGAAAAGTCTATAAAAAAAAGTGCATACATTTGACTTGACAGATTTATGGCCCAAACAGATTGCAAATTAAAAACGTGTTGGCATCAATTTCTCTGCTCATTTATAAAATGCTAAAACCATAACAATTTTTTAATATCGTTTTTTATTATTATTGTGTATGGCTTGTTAGCAGATTGCAGACAGACATAAGACAAGTAAATTATTGTACTTAAGATGGTCATTAAATGACACTAACTTTTAGAATATATTTTGAGTGTGTTTTACAGTTAGAAAAATTAAACTATTTATATTTATTTATTTATTTATTTGCTGTCAACTACAGTCAGTCGACGCCAAAAATACAAAAATTAAAAATTTGAATTAAATTAAATTTAAAATAAAATTAAAATTATAAATAAATATTTTTAATATATTTAATATAATATCATATTTATAAGACTTATAAGATTTTTAAGATTTCTAAGATATATACTATATGTATATTACAACTATTATTTTCAACTTTTCCCCTGCCTGTTTCATTTTGACGTTCCATAAATATTGTTATTGGCTTAAAAGTCAGGAAGGAGTGAGATTATTTGTAACCGAAACTCGATGTAAACAGCTGGTGTGGCAACTGTTGGGTGCTAATGTTGTTGTTGTTGTTGTTGTTATTGTGGTTGCCCCCGAATGTTGTTATGTGCATACATTTGCATTCAATTTGAGTTACACAAGCGAGCTCCTCCCCCATCCTCATCCTCATCCCCAAGCCCAACCCCATCCCCATCCTGCTCTGGTTATTCGTCATGTTGTTGTTTGTTTTTGTACGGGTCTGCTTAAATATTTACTTACGTTGGCTGAAAGGACAGCAGAAATTTGCATGACAGCCCCCAATGGTCGGTACACAGCCCTTGGCTTACATCGTGCATCATCAAAAACTGACTCGCACCACGTTGCGGATACTCGATTTTACCACTCCTAGCTGGCAATTTGTATTGTTTTTCCCGCTGCTCAACTATCTTTGATAAACAATCGATATGAATGTGTGTGAGTGTGTTGGTGTGTGTGTGTTGGTGTGTGTTGTAAAGTTGGTTTTTATTTTCGTACACTCCGTTTTGAAGTGCATAAAGCGTCAAGTGAATTGTTTATTGCTGTTCCAGTTTTTTCCGCGATTTGTAATTGCCAGCGTGGAGCTGCAGCTGCCTTTGGACCTGGCCAATACAATACAATATGCCAAAGGATCTGTGTTGGTCCTGCGTATTTTCGATGTACGCTAATGGAATATTCTGACACCTGGGTATTACACAAGTTCAGCATATTGCGTAATGGTGTTAAAATCCATACTCATAAATTTTTGTGTTTTAGCCTCCACCAAATCTCTGATGGGGTTTTGGTTTTTCAATTTGATTACATAAACGTTATCAATATTTATATGAAACATAACGTTTTTAAAAGTTGTTGCTTTTAAGCAACATTTGAACACTTAACACAAGCTTTACGGACGCATTTGGTTCAAGGCAAACTTTGTAATCATCCACTTTGGAAAATTACGAAACAAAGGCAAATAAACATAAAGTCCAAGAGGAAATGGCTTGGAAAATGTTCGCTCACAAATTGACATAAATAAGAGGGAGATGGCAAAGCCAATATGAAACAAAAAGAATTATCGAAAGTGGGTGGAGTGGACAACAACAAGGATTGACAACAAGGACAACGCCCGTTTGACAAATAAACAAATAAGATTTAGCTCAAAAATTTATTTAATTTCATTTTATTGGCCAAAGTCAAAGGCGTCTGCCAAAAAAACAAGAGCAACTGCCGCTAAGTTGCTGGTTCACCAGCAACAACAATGTTTTCAACGACCCGGCGACAATCCGATGAGAAATCATTAATCTTTTTATGCTGAATCAGCTTGCCACAAGAGACAAAACCCCAGCAAGTCAGACAGACACAAATTTGCCTAGTCATTGAGTAAAGCTGAGAATGAAATTGAGACAATAAGACAGAGACAGAGACAAATACTGAGACTGAGACAAAGACTGAGACTGTGTCTCATATTGTTGGCCATTTGCAAATGAGCTGGCGACGTTGTACAACAACCACAACTTAATGTCTACCAAGTTATTTACCCAGTTGCTTGGAATAATAACAAAAATAAAAGATTTTCGACTCTGATTAACTTTGAGATACTCTCTTTCATAATTGTAGTTATGCTAATATATTTATTCACTTTGAGATACTCTCTTAATTTTCATATATTTATTTGTTGTCGCTTACATATTATAATTTATATCCATTTTCTCTGATGAAAGATAAGATAAGATAAGTTATATAAATGCTCTAATTCCTTGCAATCTCTGCTTTCTCTACAGGGTATATTTCAAGTACAACTTCGTTAATAATTTCTCTTGGTTCATTAACGAATTTTTGCGAAAAAAAATAATATCTTTTTTGGCTGTTAATTTATTTGCAATATATTTTTGCGCGGCTCGTTCAATTTTATTTGTAATTATTTTGGCAACTTTGCCGACAGCTTTCATATCGTATTTTTGGGCTGTGCATATTTGACCAGCTCTCGAAAGTACGGGGGGGCGTGTCACTTAATTTGCGTCATGCAATTGAAATTAAAAATTTAAACGCAACATGAACCCTCCTTCAGTTGGGTACCCGAGGGCCTCTGGCAATAAAAATGAGAAATATGCGCCTGTTAACTTGTTCATTACCCTAATGGAGCGTTTGGCCCATGTATTGTGTATGCGTCGTGGAGACACATCCTTGCAGCACTTGTGCCGCTTTGGGTAGTGTGTCCTTCGTCCTGGGTCCCGAGTCCTGGGTCCTGGGTCCTGGGTCTTGAGTCCGTTGGCACTTCAATCCCAATTCCATTGCCCATTGAGTGCTTGTCTGCTTTGTGTTGGGTCGTCTTCTGCCACATCTTCGTCATCTCACAGCCAACTTCTCCTTTGGCCTGTTGTTTATTGTGTCCCTTTTCACGGGTGTCGGGGGCGCATTTCACAGTATTGTCGCGACCCTGTTATATTTCATTTAAATGACATTTTAATTAATGTCAACATTTTGTTATTGCGGCAACTTTTCCTTGTTATTAGGCATATGAAGCGGCGGTTGTGGCAGAGGATGTCTCCTTGGTCCTGTCCCTGCCTCATTTCCATTTCATTTTCGGCAACAATTTGAATTTTTCTTACCCTAATATAATTATTTAATTAAGCAATTCTGCTCAGTTTTAACGTGTTAATATTATTAAAATTGTTTAAGGTTCTTGTTACGCCCAGAAAAAAAGGACGGCTTTTGAAAATACTTTGTGGTTAGTATTTTGCCTCAAAATAACAATATTTTAATTTTACTTATTATTGTGAAGATAGCATATTTCAATAATGAGTTGTTTTTATTTAATAAATTACTTGTTTTCAATATGCTAAGTTTTTTTTTTACGATTCAAGTCTTCAACGAATTTGCCTGAATTTTAATTAATGTTTGACCTTCGGATTAATTCTATATTAAAGTTGTAAACGAGATCTTGGCTCGAAAATCATGTGAAAACTATGCCCTAAAAAATTGCTGAATTGGATTTGTATAAATTTTGCACATCTTTAAGTAGCAGGATTATTAAAATCTACTCTCTTAACACCATATTCAAAACGAGATTCTGGCCCGAAGGGCTCCCCTTCTAATTTTGGGGAAAGAATGTTGTTCTGTAGACAGAATCAGTTAGTGGATGTTCACCTTAATAAGCAGATGTAATTAAAAATATTTGCATATTTTATGCTTATTTCTTTGTGCGAATTTTTCTCATCACTTTATCGCTGCTTCATATTTGAAAACTTTGAACATGATTATGGACAGCAAGTGACTTAAAGTTAATAATATTAAATGCAAGTGCCAATTCAAAGGACTTAGCTGTAAAGATTGAAAAGGATCGAATATCGAAATGTGTGAAAGGGATGCGAACAAAAGTCAAAAGTAAGTCAACTACTAATCTTGAGCTTAACGTCAATTTTAATCCCCCAAACAAAGTCCACGCTGACAGTTGAAACTTTGCCAAAGTAAAATGTTGAACAGACACACACACACACACAAACACACACACACACAATCTCACACACACACAGACACGTATACCCATTTAGACAGCAGCGCTCTATAAAAATTGTACACAAGAGAGCAACAAAAAAATAAGAACAGGCCAAAGAGAAAAACTTTTAGTTACAATAAATTATATGCAACAGTTTAAAAAAAATGTCAGAAAAAAATGAAGAAAATAAAAAAATCGAATAAAGAAAGCAAAGCAGGGAAACCAAAGAGTTAACAACGAGGCGGCCGACTGAAATGCTTGCCAAATAAAGCACTTGAGGGAATTGCACATAAAACGAATGCCATACGGAGCCTTGGAGCGGAGCGGAGAGGAGCTGAGTACCGTTAGGCTCCTGGCGCTTGCTCATTGTGGAGCCGGTCACATCAGAGGCCCATCATTGGCATGTGGCGAAAAACAGCACAAAAAATAGCATTGTAAACGAATCCTTTCTTTTGGGAACGCATTGCCAAGAGTGTGTGTGTGTGAGTGTGTGTGTGTGTGTGTGTGTGTGTGTGTGTGAGTGTGTGTGCTCCAAATATTTGCAGGTACAAAATGGCATAGCGAAAAATAGAAAAAAAAGGACACGACAAATCCCAATGTGTCAGGCACTTTATTGCAATCCCTTTAAATAAGTTTTTTATTATTTGCTACCTGGCAGGCTGCCTGCCTCCAGTCTCCTGCCTCCAGTCTCCTGCCTCCAGTCTCCTGCCTCCAGTCTCCAGCCTCCAGTCTGCCTACACAGATCTAGGCACAAATGCGCAAACAAATGTGAATACTGTGCTTTCGCTTTGTGGAGTTCCACTCGCAGTCGTACACTCGGAAAAAATATGACTTGGAACCGTAATCTTATCGCCAAAAGCAACGCTTCTTTTCTCACGGATATGCTTTGTTTTTTTTTTAACATTTTTCGTTGACGCGTATTTTGAGGCAACAACATTTTCTCAATTCCGAAAACAAATTTATGATTTTTACACATATTCTAAAATTTAAAAAAAAAAATTAAGTTTTCTTTAGTTGGTAAAGTATATTGAATCAATTTTTTTTTTTGCTTAGCTGCATTCCACTTTTATTACCTTTTTATAAATATAAGAAAACTGTTTTTTTATTTAAGTTTAAGACTTTAATTATCAGCTTGTTTCATAATTCCAATTTTGGTTATTTATAAAGCGTTTTTGAGTCACCAACATTTTTTAAATACCTAAAACAAATCATTTTAAAATATATTCTAAAAACTAAAAAATTATGTTTTTGTTTTGTAAGGAATATTAAATCCAGCTTTTTATTTTTTTTTTGCTGCATTCCACTTTCATTACCTTTTAAAAAATTTAGGAAATCAGTTTTTTATTTAATTTTAAGACTTTAAATTTTACATGTTTTCTTCATTCATATTTTGTTTTTTACTATGCGTTTTTTTGACTGTAGAGGCGAAGTGTGTTCAGAGTGTATTCAGCGCTATTCGTAGTTCAAGTCGAGGTCCTTTTTCAAATCCTTTTGCTTGGCCTTGCCACATATAGCATACAATGCGCTGTATCTCAAGTTGGCCAAAGCCAAATAAAATATGGAATTACTTAACGGCAAAGGTGTGTGTTTCTGTGTGTGTGTGTGTGTGTGTGTGTGTGTGTGTGTGTGTGTGTTGTAGTATTTGCGTGTGTCTATTTGTTGGCGGTTCGCTAGATCTTTTGTGCTGACTTTAGCTGGGATTTTATTTGCCCCAGATGTGATTTGTTTAGCAGTCGCTCCCCCAACTTGCAACTAACAAAACACCAAGATTTACCCATATGTCAGTTAGTCTTTAAACTCGAGTGCGAAAGGTTTACTTTTATGTGTGTGTGCGAGTGTGTGTGTGTACGTGTGTGTACGTGTGTGTTGGTGCTCAACCCCTTGCTGTAAGTGCTACATATGTTTCCAGGGGCTTTAAAAGTAATGCTGTTTCGTCGAAATTGTTTTTAGAGACTTAAAGCAAACAACAACAGTGCAAACAATATTGAAGCGTGTCAGCTGTTGCTATATTTTCCGTACACACGTCGTATGATTGATATTCTCGCCTGGGGGCAACTGTCGAAAAAGAGATTTAGTTCGATGCTTAAGCAAAACACAACTTGGCTTGGCAATCATAAAACAAACATTCGCATCTGATCTCGAATTATACAGCTCATATTTTATTAGTTCTGCTCGTAAAACATAAAAAAACTTTCTTGTTGAACTATCTGTGAAAAGCGGAAAAAAAAAACAAATCATTAAAAAACTTTTCAACTGAGCGCATAAATTTTTTCTATTAAAGCACTGAAATTTGGCACGCTTCATAAAGCGTGCTTCAAATGCCAGTCAACGGAATAAGAATAACGCCTGAAAGGGTTGCTGCTGCTTCTGTTTGTTCATCTTCCCATATACAAATATATATATATATGTATATATATATATATATGTATGTATGTATATATAAAGTCAGCGCCTTGAGCACTCATCAGAAATTCAGCGTGCGTGGGTGAATCTTATGAAAACTCAATGCCATCTTGATGACATTCATTGTTTTGTGTGAAAAGTGTGCGGACGGGTTGCACAGATAGAGTGTGGAGTGAGGGGGGGGGGGGGGGAGGCAGCAATGAAGAGGAGAGGCGGGGCACGTTTTCCTTCAAGGCATTCTTTTCAAAACCACATGTGGAAGACGCCGCCCTGGAATTTCAGTCATATCTTCTTAAAATTTATATATGTATATATATAAATATATATATATATATATATATGTATATATATTTATGTGAACTTTCCGGCATTCAGAATTTACTCGGTGCCATTTTTGTCGCTGCTGTTTTTGTGAGTTCGCCTTCGTTTTTTTGCCAAATTTGTTAGACATTTCCTCTAAGCCGTCAAGTGTCTTTCCAAGTTCTCATTTCCCGCTTTGTGAACAGGTGTTTGTTGTATTCTGCTTTCAGCAGGCAAAAACTTTTCTAATGAAAAATTCAGCTGCTGTCATCGTTGGATTGTGTTTTCGTTCATAAAAATGCAGCTGCACAAGTTCAACTGCTGAAATGACAAATAATGAAATTTATGAAAAAAATCTTTAACTTAGTTAAATTCGCTGTTTTGGTAAATATGTAAAATTTATTGATCCATCTACAAATTTAAACAAATTTAAGTTGTGTTTCTATTCAGCTTACACTGTGATAAATTGATGTACATAAGTCTATTATCATGAGTTGGACTCTGGCCTGGAATCGACTTTGCCCGGCAATTTCATTAAAGCCCATCCAACGATCCGACAATTTATTAAGTGTCGAGCGTTAAAACAGATCTCCCCACACTTTCACAATGGAAGGGGGCGTGGCTGACTGACTGGCAGTCTGCTGCATAGAATGAAGCAATTTTAATTTGCTGGGTGCAGTAAAACATCAACAGCAACAAGCAAAACTGTGGCAGTGGAAGGAGGGGGTTAACAAGAGTTTCGAGAGGAGGTGAAAAGAGTTGCAACAGTAGCAGCTGGAACTGCAGACCATGTTGCCCACTTGGCACCCAGCTTGAAAGCATATTTTCTGCTTTTAATTGCAATATATTCTTTTAGACAAAATGACTGATGATGGCTGAGTTGGTTGGCCAGCAAAAATATATTGCCATGAAATTTGCACAAGCCAGGAAACGGAAAGCCAATGGAGACAGCGTCGTCGTTGTCCACGTTGTCCAGTCCTTGTCGTCGTCGTCCTCCTGGACTGCTAAGTGAGCAGCAAGGCAGACTCATCCGCCCCGTTGGCCGGGCACTGACTCCGAGCATTGTGGTCGATGTTGTTGTTGTTGTTGTTGTTGTTGTTGTTGGTTACTGCGGTCGGGTTGCTGGATATCCATCCTAGCATCCACGAGTTACAAATAACTCTGGGCTCTGGGCAACTGCGGCGATGCTTTGTCTTAGCCCGAGTTGCCTTTTAACCAACGCCATTTTGATGATGAATAAATGAAGCCCTTTTGTTCGTTTGTCGTGAAAGTGGGAAACGAAAATTTACCACTTGCATTCGCAGTCGGCACATTTCTCAGGGCACTCCTCGAAAATGGAATAATTAAAATTGTTCTTACTCTAACTGTCCAAGTTGAAAATCGGACAAACTACGATAACTCCATCACACACACACACACAAATACACACACACACACAGAAAACTGTCCCAGTTATAATTCTCTTCATTTATTTAGTGCTAATTCGCAGCTGGCAGCAGACAAAAAGCAGCTGAAATTTGCTCGAGTGAATAAAATAATGGGAAATCGCGCAGAAAACTCATAATTTCTCTATTTTTTTTTTTATATTCAATTTGAGCTGCGAAGAGGCGAAAATTTTATTATTGGCATTGGCAAAAACATCGAGTTATATATATTTACATATATATATATATTACTTTTATTTTTGTGTGTTTTTTCATGCACTTTTGAACAAACTATGCAAACTCAAACAAAATGATTAATGAAGCTTTGAAAACTTGAGCAGAAATTTAATCAAGCGCGGAAGCCGATCGAAACAATCGTAAAAAATCGCAAAACTTATTATAAGCTTCAATTTGTACAATATGCTCCGCAGAGAAGGCAAAAAAAAAAAAAATAAAAATAAAAAAAAGAATAATAAATAAAAATAAAGAGAAAACAAAATCAAGTGGGACCCGCAAAATTTGACATATAGAAGATTACATACTCTTGCAGACATTACAATTTGGGACTCAATTTAATAGTGATTTTTCTTTAAGGAAAAATTGAAAATTAAAATTTCTTATCAATTTTTAAATTCCATTAAAAATTTATTAATTTTGGCTAGAAAATTTTGGTAAGCAGCAATGTTTTTTCACATGAGTTGTCATTTTTCCATCGAGTTGCAACAAGCTGACTTAAATTGTAGTCCAATCTGCTGCAATTTATATAAAAAGCAAAACCTAGCTATATATATATACAGTGACGTCAAGCTTATTTCGGGCAGCGTCTAGCAAAAATTTTTATTGCCTGCCATAAAATAATTATTCATTATTTTTCAAAAATTCCAAAGACCCATGACAGGTACATGTATTGACCACCGAAATGAATATATGACCCTTATATACTGGGATTTCCCCACCCGTTAGGTCGGGTTATGTAAAAAAGTACCGCTATTTAGGATGAAAGGTTATTTCGGGCGGTTACATTATGGACACCTGGGTGCCATAAAACCCGGATTTTTCTACCTAAAGTTGAATTTTTTCGGTATAAATAGACCAATCCTTCGTAGTCAGTTTAGTTTTTTCCTGCATTTCGGGAGCAATAAGCCAACAAGGACCATGGGCAAACGGAGTACTATTGATCAGCGGAAAATCTTCCTGGAACACTTAAAAATCGGATGTTCATATCGCCAAATAGTTAAAATGATCAATTTAAACACCTTAACTGTATTCTACATCATTTGGAGTTTCGTGGACGAAAATTGGACAGAGGACAAGGGCGGAATGGCACCAAACCCGATTTTCACCGAGCAGGACGAGCAGAGGATCATCAAGATTTCAAGGGGAAATCTGAAGCTACCGGCTCAAAAACTGACTCAATAGGTGCAGGATGAAATAAGAAAAAATTTCAGTATGGGAACTGTGCTCCAGGTTCTGCCCAACCATGACTTTAAGGCCCGAGTACCACGGAAAATGAAATTTACAAGTGCAAAAAATATAGGGTCTAGGATGACGTTCGTCAAAATCCACTTGGACAAGGATTTGGAGTTCTGGAACACAGTCATATTTGAATTTGAGTACAAATTAAACATTAAAGGCTCGGACGGATGGAATTATGTGTGGCGACTCTCCAATACTGAGCTGAGTCCCAAAAATTTAAAGGCAGCAGCCAAGCACTGCGGAGGAAGTGTCCTGGTATGGGCATCTATCTCGGCAGCCCGCGACGGAAATTTTGTGTTCGTTGAAACAACAATGGACAGGAATGTGTACTTTGATATACTAAAGGAAAATCTACTCGAAAGTGCCGAGAATTTAGAATCCGACGCACTTTCCGGATCGACCAGGACAAAGACCTCAAGCATAAGTCCGGAATAGTACAGTCCTGGCTTATCTGGAACTGTCCCCCACGTGATAATTCCACCGGCCCAGTCTCCAGACTTAAATGTTATTAAAAATTTGTGGGCTCTGCTGGAATATAACATCCGGAATCCACAACATATCCAGCAAACAAGACCTCAAAAATGCTCTGCTGGAGGAGTGGAGCAAGATCAGCCCAGAAACTATCCGGAAGCTGGCATCTTCCATGAAAAATAGGTTAAGCGAAGTTGTTAAGGCTAAAGCATATCATACTAAGTATTAACATCCTTATTTAAGTTTTTATACGCCAAATATTTAACTTTTTTTAAGACTGGCCGAATTAAGCTTTCATATGTATTTTGGATATGTTTTCAGTTTTTGACTAATTTTAATTAATTAATTAATGTTTTAATAAAAACTAAAGTTTTTTTTTCAAATGGGATATACCATTAAACAAATTGGCATTTAAACATTTTGCGTTTTTTTCCTTGTTTAAACTTTATAGTACTTTGAAATTTTTGCTAGACACTGCCCGAAATAAGCTTGTCGTCACTGTATATATATAAAAGACTGGGCTGTTAATGCTAATCAGAAAGAACAACAAAATTAAAGTACCCCCCGGAAGGGTACAAAAATAACTACGAAAACAAAAGAGCGACGAGGCTTAGAAAATAAATTATGCTTTGGTAACAGAATTGTTGTTGTTCCAAGAATGCTGTGATTTATTACGCGATTTTTGACATGCATTTATTCAGCATTGTTTCACTAACCTATCAGGCCAGAAAGGGACAGCTAGAGAGAGAGGGAGAGAGCATGAGAGAGTGAGATGGGGCAAGTGTAATGAATTGCCGCATACAATTTTGATCATGAAGAAGAGTTTTTTTTTCATATATATTCATTGGCAGATTTATTTATGTTTAAGAGAGTTTAGTGCCATAAATTTTAAGCACAAAATATAAAGACTAGCTTTTAAAAAAATATGGCCAATATATAACAGTAATTTATTGCATATATATAATAAATAGTTATTCCAAATATGCATGCCAATGCAGAAGAAAAAACAGTTTGTCGACCGTTTATCAACAATACAACAATATATTATTATTCATAAATATTTACATTTATTAATTTAAGCTTTTTTTTGTATTTACTTTGGTTCGCTTAAAGCAAGTTTATTTTTATTTAACAGATGTTGTCCGGCTTTTTATGGCACGGAGAAATTTCTATTTTTACAGTTTTCATATTTTCATTCTTCTTTGTTTGTTCGTTCACAACTTTATCTTGCAGCACGTGTTGCAAGTGAACACAGAAATATATGTATATGTATATATGTATATATATATACACAAGAGCTCACAAGCAGTCACAAGCATTCATCATGGCTGTCAGTTTTATGTTAAAATTTCATTAAACTTTGGACCGGTGAAGATACGGTTTTTGTTTTTTTTTGTTGTTGCCCCTTCGTCAGTGGACATCTGCTTGAAATATATAATCAAGTGGCCCGCATATTATGCATATTTGTTTTTGACGTATTCATGAGCCCCAGAAAAACACCATCAATTTCAAAGCCGGGCCAACATTGGCCAACTGATTTTTGACACACGCCCAACTGACGTTCAGCATTTGACAGGTTCAGGCCATATTGACAGCGAATTGGAGGGCTAAACCAGAAGTCGGTGTGGGCAACGGGCGTCGGAGTCGGTGTCGGTGTTGGTCTGGCCAATTATAATCATAAGCCCAAATGAAGATGACAACGTTGACATCGTTGATCGCCTGCGAAACTTTTAATGATACTGTTAAGGTCTGCTAGCACCCGAATTTGAGCCGGGGTGGCAATTAATCACAGTCTCCGACTCTGTTTTCAGTCCAGCGTCTCCATTTTGAGTGTCACTTAGTTTTTATGGACAGGAGCAGAAGCACCAGCAGCATCAGCAGGAGCAGGGACAGGAGCAGGAGGCGCAGGAGTTACTCTTCGCGTCAAACGGCGCACGTTCAATTGTTTTATGCCATCTGTGGTGCCTCGTGGTACTCGCTGAAGTACCTTCAACCAAAGCAACTCCACCCACTTGGCCTCCCCCACCCCCACCCCCTTTGTGACGGCTCTCGCCTTAGTCCCTTTATGATGTCCTTGCTGATTGCTGCTGTTGCTTTGGCTTGAGCCATTTTGAGTGCTGCGAAACTTTTGTGCGCACTGCGAACGTCAATTTGTCCCAAATATGTGTACACTGTAAAAAAAAACTGCAGTTATGAATTTAAGAATTGCTGCAAATTAACAAATCTGATTCTTGATAAATGAATGGCGCATTTAACATTGAGTTGCTCCTCGCTACAATTTAAATATATTTTGAGGGAGACAGAGAAAGTATTTAAATTAAATTCTTTAAATTCTTTATTTATTATAAATGATTTAAAATTGTGTGCGTAGTGAATTTCCCATTCAAATAATTTTTTTTAATGCCAAAACTCCAGTAAAAATGATACAGAGCAATTTTCAGTTTAAATCAGTTTAACAAACTGCAGTTTGCAACAAAATATAATCCGTGTGCCATTAAATATAAATGCGATTGAAATAATCGAAAGAGAGAAAAAAAAACATTTAAATTAACAAAAATACATTTTAAGTCGAAAGTGTATCGCATTTTCCAATAAAAATAAAATAATATCTCAAGTATTAAATATGAATACTTTTGGAATTAAGCTTGATTACAAAAACAAAAAACAAATAAATTGAAGCACAGCTTAAATTTCTCACTGTGTAAGTACAATGTGGTTAGACTGTGTAGATGTTTTTAATGGCAGTTTATGCAGCTGCACCCCCTCTAAAGTGTGTGTGTGTGTGTGTGTTTGTGTGTGGTTGTCTGTGTGTGAAGACGGTCAAGTTGCTGTAGCTATTATTAAATTAGTTGCGGGCGATTTGCGGTAATTAAAGTGAAATTTTATGGCCCTTTGAACTTGGAGTGCGACAAGGAGTCGTCCGCTCTTGACTTTTTGCATATTTTATAAGTTTTCGCCATGGTGCATACATATTAATTTCAAGTAATTTGCTTGAATATTGCAAGCGAAGTTAGTTGGCCAATAAATTGTATTTTCCAATTAGCAATTATGTCTAAGAAAAATTAAACTAAAGCAGGCAGGGAAAGTAGCCAAAATGAAACCTTGCCCAAGCTCAGATTGCCACACTTTGTAATACTTTACAAAAAAGATACAAATTATCATATATAGATAGAAACAAGGACATGGCTAAAAGCGAGCTCGATTTGAAAGTTAAATGCTTATCTCAGCCTTGGGATGCCGTTCATCTTCATAAACTTGAGCTGTCGGAGCAATCTGTGTGCGTGTTGCTGAATCTTAGCCAAAGCATCATCAGTTATTTATGCATGCCACACAGAGTGCCACCACCCCTGAAAAAGAGAACAAGGAGCAGACTGAGAGAGGAGGACACCACCTGGCAAGAAATCTGTTTGCCGTTGCTCCTGCTCCTGTTGATGATGCATTCGTGTGGTTGTCTTGTTAATAACTCGTCAACAGCAGACGTATCAAGTATTCACCATGTTGTGTACACTGTGCATCTGAAATTGGGCTAATCTGGTGAGCAGGCTCAGGCTCAGGCTGAGGCTCCTCCTGCCTGGCTGGTTGTCTGGCTCAACTCTAAGCGCACTTTATGGCTCACGTTGCGCTCTTCGCAGCTGGCAATGAGCCATCGACACACTTTGCCTTGCGAACTGCAATTAATTAATTGAAGTACTTAAGCGAGTCGCTGCAAGCGTTGCATGCAACCCCATTAATGATGCGAACGGCAGCAAAGCTGCCACCGCAATTCCCGTTTCCAAATGGGTGTCACGTGTCTCTTGGCGGTGGCTCAATGTCTTGAATGTGCCGCATGTCGCATTTCGCATTTCGCATTTTCCATTTCCCATTTCCCTCTCTGTGTCTCTGTGTCTGGTAAACCCAGTGAGCTGCCTTATTATTGGTGGCTTTACGTTGCGGCAGCTATTAGGGTTCCACGGCATCCATTAACAGCACCAGCAGCAGCAACAGCAGCACCACATCCTTGTGCATCCTTGACACCAGCTACAACTTTAATTTGCACCATTTCCTTGGAATTGTTCTGTTGCATTCATCCGCGTTGCATGGTGAATAATTGGCGCATTTATTATGCTACAAGCTCTCAATATTGTACTCAATACGGGCAATCAAGGTGCGAAATATCCGCCATACATCATTAAGAAAACCCATTGAAAATCATCATCATAAACATTACATTGCAATCAGACAGCAGCCACAACTGTGAACATAATTAATTTTTCATATTATATACCCTGCAATATTGTATCAAATATGCGATAAATATGTGATGACCATAACAAATATGTTACTAAAACTACTCTGATTATATAAGATAAACATACGTATAAAGTCTGTCCCTATTCAAGACAAGTATACAGACTATTAAGTCCATATTTTAACAGCTATCATATGAGAAAGTTGGTATTCAAAATGTATCGACATTTATTCAGATTCCCTTTTTTTTATCGATTAATTAATTTTATAAATTGCTTTCTATATTAATGTGAATCTCTGGATTATAGAAACTAGTGTCATTAAATATTTTCTGTCCCTACTTGCGATAGTTCCCTTAACTAGCATATTTAATTTATTTAATTTATATTATTTTACTTACATTTTAAATTGGTTTTTTAAAAGCTACCGATTTTAAACGATTTATTTAAAGACTTTTGATGGCTCCATTTTCCCGTAAGACAGCGATTAGCGACACTTAGTGTAGTCACAACTATGTTCACAGGGTATTGAGTAGTCTAGCACTCTTACCTCAGGCACACTTATTTATTTATCTTATGAGGCGTCGGTAACAGAATTAAATGGAAAACATATATTAATAATTCATATAAATAATACAAGCACTTCAGCTTAATGACACCATACCTCAATTGCAGCTGTCAGTCTACTTACATTTCATTTGCATAGTTATTTTTGGAGAAGTATTTCAGTTTTATTATTCATTTTGATTGAGCCGCAGAAATCTCAATTTTTTATGTTTGTATTTTCAAGCATATGAGCAATCAGTTACAAATACCCTCAAAAACAATATTTATTGTAATTGGCTGCCGTCGAGTAATGATAAAAATAAATTGCAAAAACATTAAAAACAAGCGAAAAATGAAAAACAAAAAAAATATGTGCTCACATTTAATATTCATTGAAAAAATACTTTTTTTTGTAAAAAAAAATGCGCATAGGCAACAATAACAACGAGAAGAACAGACAATATTAAAAAGCAGTATAAACATATTCTGCCAGACATGTTTACTCGTGTAACAAGCGAGGGTTGCCAGTGTAGTTGTCCTCGGTTTCAATAAATATATGAACATTAACTGTAATAGCTCATTATCGTGCCTTAAATATAAAGTGTCTAAGTAAAAAAATACTTGCTTAAAGTTGTAAAACCTATTCCTTCAGACGGAAAATAAAAATAACTATAAAATATATAACATACTATTAATATTTACAGCAAATTTTTTGTGTGATTATTTAATAAATTACATAAACGATTTTTTTTCGATATAAACATTTAATTTTGTACGAGGACACAATAGTCACCTGATTTTATTAAGTTGCGACAAGACAAATAATAGTAAAAATCACATAATTCTGCCAAAAACCAGTCTGACGATTATGAATAATTATTGATTTTTAGAGCACTGCTTTTGTGACCATTCAATAGATAAAATTAACGACTAATGTTAATGGTTATCTATCAACACTATAGACAAAAGTTATAAAATGAAAACAGATAATAGTAAAATGTGACTGTATCTCTTAAAACTTAACTAAAACCATTAAATTTTATCGACTTTTAGCGATTCAAGTAAATTATTTCTCAATTACTTCTAAATCTGTCCTCGCACAAAAACAAAAAAATGAAGCGAACAATTGGAAATTGCAAACGCGTCGAAAAGGGCAAAAGATGGCAAAAACGTGGATGTGTTGGCTAACGCAGGATCAACTTAATTCCTGATGTAATGTGATGCCAACAAAAGCCTAGCTGAACAAGGGACAAACGACACTTTACATAGATTATTATAGAATATTTATTTTGAATTTATTCCTTTTGGTTTGATGTTGAATGCGATTTTCAAAACAGTGACAGGATAATACACATATTTTTGATAACCCCAAATTTAGCATACAAAAATGTCACAATTAATTACAAGAGAAAATTGTTAAAAGCAAAGTAAAATTCAGTTGCAGCAGAAAGTGGAGTAAAAAGGTAACATTAATGTGAAAAATGTGCTTTTGTCAAAGTTCGCCAAGAAGAAATGACATTCAGAATTGAATAGAAAAATGCGAAATGAGAAAGATTATTTATAGAGACTTTTCATATATATATATATATATTTATACAAAGATGAAATAATGTTAAAATGAAGATTGTTTTCTTTTCATATCTCCTAGTTGAAGATTGCGTAAAGATAATAAATTTGTGGAGCACATGACTCGCTTAATTTAGCAACTGAAATTCTTGGCACTCAGCGTGATATTTAATATGTCGAATAAAGCATTTGATTAAATGCCTGTTTGGAGCACATGCTTATGTTGTATATAAATTGTTTATATACTACATATCTACATATATATCAGCCATAATGAATTCAATTAATTTACTCTTTCCAAACAGGACGACGCATTCCTTTTATGCTCCATTCCAGGAGCACTTCGACCTTGTCTCGCCATCATTATGATGACTGATTATTGCTGTCAGTCTGAGTGTGTGTGTTTTGGGGTGTGTGTGTGTGTGTGTGTGTGTGTCTCAGATTTTCTTTTCCTATAGAAAAAGCCTTGGCTTTCATTTATGTTGCTTTCTTTTGTTTGACGCACGTTCCTGTGGTTTTATTAATGTGTGCTAAATGTGCCGTCAAAGACGTCGTCTCCCACATAATATAATACTCTCGAATACTTCTTCACATTCATAATAAACCCACTTGAGCAGCAGCCCTGCCAAATTCTTATGAACAACTTGATAAACACGTTCCTTAACTATATAGACATATATATGTATTTGTGTATCTTTTATTTAGTCAGGCAAACAATGCTCGAAGGCATATGCCAAGGCCATCTGTCTAAAAGTCTAGTTTGTGTGTTTATTTCATTTACTAAATATATATTAAAAATTAGTTATAACCTTGCTGCTCTCTCTTTCACTCTGTTTCCCAGTTTTTGCACAATTTTATAGAAATGACACACCAAATTTTCTCGCTGTAATTTTACGCAAATTTATGCAATTAAAAGTTGTTTTTTTTTACCAAGAATGTGTTGTCATTTTTCGGCTAATTGGTATCACATTAATTTATGTAAACACACATACACACATACATCGGAAATATTTTTGGCAACAAATATTTTGGCCATGTTCCGAGCAAAAAAAAAAAAAACACTTGACGTATGCATTATGCGTCTATTCGCCACTTAATGAATTTTCCAATAGCTGGCCATAAGTTTTCCATAAAATGGGGCGTGCCCGGCCAAATGGCAAACCTGTGTTATGTCCTCTCAACCAACTGGCTGCCAACTTGGCACAAACTTAAGCACCGAGCACTCTCTGCACAAGTGGCAAATAAAGTAACGCGGTGCAACTTCGTTTCTTAGTTGCACCAACTTTTTGCATAGAGCACAATAAAAACTATGACTTTGGAAAGTAGTGGAAAACAAAATGCGTCGACTGTCGCAGTGCAAAACATTTCCGGCATCACGACTGTGCCAAGTAAAATGTAATTGTAATTTTTAATTTTAAGTGCTTGCCAAAAAAAACCAAAAGCAAAAAAAAATACAAAGATTGTATGCAAAAGTATTTTGTGCCAGCAATGCAAATGTTAATTGCGCAACACATATTTCATAGCAACCCAGCGAAACGGAGAAACAGAAACAGGAACAGGAACAAGTTGCAGATACGCCAGCAGATAGTTAAGTTTACATACATACATACATACATATATACATGCTGCATTGGGGGGCAGCAGCTTAACCCCTTTTAATGAGTCCTGCACCATCATAATTGGTTTTGCTGTAAAGCAAAAGACAACTTCAAATGTTGCCAGTTGCACGTTTTTTACGGCTGCTGCTGCCGCTGCTGCTGGTGCATAAAGAAAATCAGCGAATGCAGTGTTCCATTAAACGCAAGCGACACACTTTCGCCAAATATATTTCAGAGTTTTTTTCTCTAAAAATTAAATATTTACTTGCAATATTTTGCTTGTATTTATATTAATATTTATATTTATAAATTAACAATGTTTTCTACATTCTTCGAATGCACATTTTTACAATTTCTTTTAAGCGCTTTTAAAAATCCGAGCAAAAGTGATTTGCGGGCTACAAAATAATATTTTTAATTTAAAAAATATTTTTCTCAACTAAAATAACAAGTTTCTTTTAATTATAATACTATATTAATAATAAATTCATTTATTTTATTTTAATAATCAATAAATTAATATTAAATAATAATTATTTACTTTTTATACCATCTGAAATATGAAAAAAAAAAATTGATGAGAAAAACCCATTAAGAAATCTAATAATAAATATGGCTAAAATATATTATTAAATTCGGCTAGAAAACTGGCTAACATAAATAAATAAATAAACATAGAAAACATAAAATATAAAAAAAATAATTTAACAACAAACATATTTATTTTAGGGTCTTAAGCACAATTTTAAAGCTGCACAGTTTTTTGGGTTGAAAAATAGGATACAATTTGTGCAGAAATTTATTGGAGGAACACTTGCGTCGTTGCCCCAAGCGGTGTTCTCTACAAACACTCGACGCTTGCGGCAGGTTTCAATTGCTGAAAATTGTTGGCGAGGCGGCAAAAACTGACCCTTACACGATTGTGTGCGCTGATCCTTGCGAGTGAGTGTGTGTGAGTGTGTGTGTGTGTGTGGGTGTGTGTGAGTGTGTGTGTTTAGGGTAGCCTGTTTTGTGTCCTGGCGCTCGTTTGGTTCTCTGGCCCTTTGTGCGTTACTTATGTGTGGCATTGTGCCTGATAAATGCGACGCGTTTGCTGCACCCGCCTGCAGCACAATGCATTAATTTTGTCCCGTTGCTGCTGCTCCTGTCGCTGCTGCACTGACACTGCCCAGATGCCTTAGCGTTGCAAGCTCCATTGTCCTTAACAGTCATTTACCGGGTCCCGTTCGCATTGCAATTGTTTTGTGCAACACATCGATGATATGCTCCTCATGACTTTGTAAGTGTTATCTTAGCCATTTGCAGTTGCTCCCTTTAAATTCGACTCAATTACCACACATTGTGGAAAATACGAGTGCGATTGAAATTGTTGTTGCCATTATCGTTGTGGCAAACAGCAGCTGCAAATCTGATTGTCTGTCTGCTAAACTGATTATCGTTGGACTTTAATGGTTATTTGGCAAATGGCCGCTGGGTAGCTACATCATCATCAGCCTCATCATCGATTCATTATCAATTTGCAGTTTATCCAATGGCAAAATACAATTCTGAAATTGAACACCTTTTCCCTGGAAAAACGAAAACGAAAGATTAATCAACTGCTGCAGATTTTCAATTTACAATTTTAATGGAAACTTATTGGCAATTAGACTTAATTGTTAGCAGACAATCAAATGAAATTGATTAAATGAAGAGAAGTAGGAAAACAGACTTTAATTGAGCGACTGCAGTTAAGCATCCTAATTGACATTAATATATTAATACACTTCAACTTGTATTCAGCAAGCTGGCCAAAAAACAAGCTAAGCGAAAGTGGCTAAAACTAATAACCATTTCTAGTCAAAGGTTGCTCATTGAATTTTGCACGTTTTACCACAAAGTGTTCAAACATTTTGTAATACGTGGCCAAGAATCTTTTTAATTTGAAAACTAGTTTATATCAAGCAATTTTAAATGAAGTTTTGCACTTTAATATATTTTACCCGATAACCAAAAATAATGAAAATCATGAAACTAATTATCAAAGTGTCGTATGTTCTTCTTCTTTTAATAATAATAATAATTATTTTAAGGCATGATAAACACAAAGTTGTTTTAGTCTTGAAGCGAAACAAATGCAACTGTCGTTAGTTTTTGTTACAGCTTTTGCGTATAGCCAACTCTTAATTACCGTCTGGTTGATTCTGTGGCAAGCAGCAATGAAAATCTCTCCCACATTGCTAATTTATGCTGCCTGTGCCACATTCACTCGTCGCCATTCAATTGCCATTTCGCTGAGCATTTCACGTCTGCTGCTCCTGAGCATTACAGCGTGAATACACATTCACATTCACTCACTCACTCACACACTCACATTCATATGCACATTCACCACCATATTCACATTCACATTCACATTCACGTTCACAATTCAGCGGCAGTCGTTTGGCCATTGGCACATTCACAATGAACCACTTGCCAGGCCATAAATTTAACACACACCTAACCACATAGTGCTTTGAGCAAAAACACACACTAACACACACAAACACACACACAAACACACACACATAGAAACTCTGGCGGAAACCAAATCATTAGCCAGAAAAATGTACCAAGCGCAGGCACCAAAATTTCGCGTTTATTGAATTTTTGGGAACAGTGTCGAATAATTTTTGCAGCTAACCAAAGCAACGCAGTTTGGCAACCACATCCGGCAGCCGCTGCCCCCCCTCGCCCATAATTATCTAACCAAAAATATGCGACTGCAATTTGCAGAACTCACATATTGTGTGTGTGCCGCAAAGAGGTCACGCAACTGTAAACAGTTGCAACATTTAACATGAATTGTCTTTTTGGGTTTGCCACTGCTGCCTGTGCCACTGCTATAATTTGCTTTTTGTGGCAAGTGATTTGCGTTGAAAATGCCTGCTAATAACTATTAATAAAAAGTGAGTTTTGCATAAAATTCTAATTAATAAATTATACATTTAATTTCATGAACAAATGTTTTTTTATCTATATTTTTTTTATATATATATATTTTTTTTATACCACATTCCATTTATTGACAGCTTTGCTTCCGTTTTGCGTGTAGAATTTCAAAGTGCTGCTTTTGTGTTGTTTTTTATGAGCAGTGGTGTAAAACGGGGTTTGGATTTTTAAATACAAACCGGAACTAAAATAGTAATTGCCCACTGTCTGAAAAAATGTACAAAAAATATTTTCTTTTTAAAGCCTTTAGCAATTAAATGACAGCTAATAAATGCAAATAAATTTTTATGGCATTATGCAACACTATTCCCTTGTAACTGTCAAATCACTTTGAATTCCATTGTTTTATGTTTTTAATTAAATGAATGTAGTCTAAAAATCAATACAGGAAATTGCTAAATTAATGTTTTTATTTATTTTAAAGCTTAAAAAGAGATGACCAAACAAAACGAAATATAAAATATATTGAAAATAATTATCTCAAAGTCTGGCTTTTCATTTCAAACAATTTCCCTTTATTTGCATTTGAAAATATTAATAAGTTTCTGTTGCCAAATTTTCTTATTGGATTTTTCATATTAAATGTTGTTGGCTTTTGGCCCATGCCTGCCTGATTTCCATGATTTCCATGATTTCCATGCTAATGAGCCCCATTCCGTGGTCCGTGTAAATATTTGGTAAATTGTGCGATGACTGCAAATACGGGCTTAAATATATACATACATATTTGTAAACTCTGAAATTTTGGTTGGCAACACTGTAAAACCCAACTAATGATCAATCCCATTATATAACAAATTAAATCCCCAAACTAATTTCACCAAGCGCAACGGGAGTCGCACGCACGAGTCCTGCGCTGGCCAGGACTGCTTGCCACACATAAATATATATATATATGTGTGGGTGTGTGTGTGTGTGTGTGTGTGTGTTTGGCCCCCAATCGAAAATAATGACATTGAGTGTTGGGGTTTTTTGGCAAGTGTTGGCTTGCAAGGACTGCAATATGCACTGGAGATTGTTTCAATTAAAAGTTAACAAAAAGGCAAAGGTATGTGAAGTAATTAAAAGTGTTTCTGCTCGAATTCCAAATACCCTTTATTTTTCTGCATCCATTTTACATAAGAGCTTGTTTCAAACTAATAGCATTTGATGTTGTTAGTATTGTTATATCAAATATTTAATTTTTCAAATATCGCACATATTTTCAAAATTTCAATATGCCTCGTGCACCTCAACTTTATTGAACACTTGTTTATAACACTGGAATTTTACGAAAATGCTTGCAACAGTTGTGGCAATTTGTTGAGTGCGTGATCTGAAGCCAACTTTATTTGATGGGTTTTGCCCACAAGTTGTGCCCAATATATGTATTGGGCACGCTTTATTGGCCAATTTGCGAAGATGGCTGCCACTGTTTGTTGCACCCGTTGCACAAACTTTATCAGCAACATAAAGTTCTGTTGCACATGACCGCCAAATGCACAAAAATGCCCAGAAAACTTTTTGGTATTGTATTGAATTATAATCAACGAACTGCTGGCTGGGAAAATCAAAAATGGGTAATTTTTACTGAAAATAATGTTGCCTAAAGTCTGGATTTGTTACAGGTTCAGATTCTAAATAATATTTTATTAAAAGTTACTTAGAGAATTTTTGATTGATTTTCTATTAAAGTTTGATTAGGTTAAAGTTTTGATTGCTGTCATATTTGGCTTCTTTTTTAACCGTTTTGGAGAATAATCGTATAACCTGACTCAAGATATAAATTTATCCATTTAAATGCCTCATTTCATTCTCTAACCTTGTGGTATTTAAATCTGCTAAAAAGTTGGATAGGTGATAAGTAAGTTAAATCGTTTTTTAATAGTGTATTTATCAAGTGAAATTTGTTAAAGTTCGTAGCTTTGTAGCTTGTAGACTTGAGTGAAAGTTGATCAATATTAATTGATTTACATGTTCGCTTGAGAATATTTTTAAACAATTACTTACCAGTTAAACTAACTTGAAAGCTTCAACTTAAACTTTAACAAATAAAACTATTTTTATAATTTAAATATAGTATTTTTCTGTCTGTCAAATATTGATTAGAAAACGTAGGTTTTTAATAATCAAACTATTTTTAGTCAGGTCTTGGCTGTGGAATATTCTGACCCATCAATATTAGTTATTTTTGTAAAATTTTGATCAATCAATGAAGCTTTAATTTTATTTTAAAAATCGAGTTAAATTCGCATTTCCAACTTTAAATTTAGTTTTAATCAAGAGGTCAAACCATAAGTGCTTTTTTTAAATTCGACTCAGAGTTGCATTCTCAAATTTGAATGCAGTTTTTATCTATAGGTCAAACCATGATTAAAAAATCAAGTTTTTCTAATACTTGAACAGTGTTAGCAAAGTTATGACAGTGGAGAGTGTTGTCCAATTTTCACTTGGGCCTGTTACACTTATCACAGCCACTTTGGTAACAGGCTGTGACAACTATTGGAAACTGTGTTTATTGAACTGGGTGCGAGAAAAGACTTGAATCAGCAAAAAAAAGAAAAGAAAAGGCATTTGAGTTGATAGAAGTCTGAATAGTAATAACAATTGAGGCAACTTATTTACAGGCCCCCCTCGATAAAATGTAATGCAATGTGCATAATGTCAACTTTGATTTAGGAATCGAAATGGAATTCCAGGCACATAAAAAAAATAAGAAGTAATTGGCATGCAATAAAAAAAGGGGGCACAATATAAATAGAAATGGAGTCTGAAGCATAAAAACTGTCACACACACACACATAAAGCAGTGTGTGTGTGTGTGTGTGTGTGTGAGTGTGTGTGCTTGTGTTCAATCTATTTGCACTAAGTGTTCGTTAGAAAATGTTTGCATAGCAGCACTCAACGTCATTCAGAAAACACATGTAAAGCAAGAGGATGTGAGCTGCTGCTCGAGCGAAGCCACTGTGTGCTAAGAAAATCAAAGAAAATCAATAAAGGAAAATTGTCGTAGTAGGAAAACAGAAATGTGCATCATTTTCACTTTATGCAAATTGCAAAATGTGTGATGAAGTCGACTCCCAAGAAGCAGCAGCAGTGGCAGTCAACAGTGAGTACTATGAATGAATGCCCAGACAAGGAGTTAAAGCAAATGTGCCCATTTCACTGTGCATATATACAAGTGTATGTGTGTGTGTGTGTGTGTGTGTGTGTGTGTTTGTGTTTGTCATGTGTAAATGCATGGCTGACAAAAGGCATTTGCATATTTAATGTTATTACGTTATTTTGCATGGCACACACAAAAATTTATGATTGCATTCAGACCGCCCATTTTTCACTCCACACATTTGCATCCCGAATCCCGAATCCCGGATCCGAATCCGAATATAGTAACGTTTATAGTCTCTACAAATTTTTGCAATAATTTCGTTACAACTTTTTAGCCAGCTTCCTGCTCCGGCCAAAAACCTTGTCGTCGTCATCAGCATAAATAATAAAATTATGCTGCTGTCAGTTTGAATTTTACGCCCACTGCCACGCCCAAAAGCAAGGCAAATATTGAAAAATGTAATGCATAAAAAGTGCCATTAAAATCTCGTTTCGCAATGCAATGCTAGAGGGAGACGGAACCATCAGAAAGAGAGAGAGAGGGGGAGAGCGCATTTGTGGTTTTTCTGAAATATGACAGCAGAAAGTGCCCCTGGCAATAACAGAAGTAAAAGCCCTTCTCGGAGTGATTTATTTATTATGATGTCAATATCAACTATTTCTGTGCTCTATAAATAAAATAATTGTATTTTAAATAAATAAGCAAGGTAGCAATCTCTTCATAAGGAGAGAGAGAGAGAGAGAGAGAGATGTAATTTTGGGTTTTCCTGTATTCAAAAACTTGAAATATGAGTGCCAAAAGAGCCGCTGGCTTTGACAAGAAATAAAAGCCCCTCTCTGAGTGATTTATGTCTAATCTTATCAAAATCAAATAGTTTTGAGCTCTGTGAAACAGATAATTATATTTAAGATAAGTAGACTAAAAAGCAATCTCCTCTTAACTAAATCAAAGTCGATTTAACATTTAAAGATATTTATTTAAAATAATACGGGAAGCCCTTAAAAGTCTTATTTTATATTTGAAAATATTTTCTGTATTCTGAGCAGCTTTTAAAATTGTTGTTGCGTAATTAAAGCTGTGACACATTTTCCAAAAACCAGTCGGCTTTAAATCACAACATTTCCATTTAGGAAAATTAATAACAATGCTTTTGGGTCGAGCAACCATAGAAGTTAAAACCACAGCTGCCACATGGCAACGCACAGATTGGCCTGGCCTGGCTTGGCCTGGCCTAAACTGGTCGTACCAACAAAAAAAAAGGGCAAACAATGAAAATAGCCCACACCACTCTAAAGTCAGGAGCTATGAGTGTGACTTTAGTCACTTGAAATTACCGGAAACCAGAGGCCAAAGTCCTGGCACTCAATATAGTTGGTATACACCCATTGTGCCAGCGGAAGTGTCGAACACACACACACACACACACACAAATATATATATATATATATATAGAGACCGACAATCATGGCAACCGCAAATCATCATAGATATTTCGAAAATTTCATTACACTGGTTTGGTTTTGGTTGCCCAAGGTGGATAATCCTCGAGAGCATTTGGCTGAATGTTATCTGCAATGCTCAATGATGTCAATGAAGGGGTGGATGAGGTGTGTGTGTGTGTGTGTGTGTCTATGCTCAATTTGTGTGGGAGTGTGTGTGTGTGTGTGGCTTACATAACTCCACACACACATATACCTACAGCAGGCACGCAGTTAATGATGGCTCAGCCTCAACTCGACTGGCATTCAGCAGTCGACTTATGGGCGGAGTCCTTTTCCACCTCTCCAGCTTAGTTCGTCGTGTCGCTTGTTTTTGTGTCCATGCCACATTGTTGTTGTTGTTGCTGCTGTTGTCGTTGTCTATTGTCTCATTGTCTGTGCGGCCATGTATGATTTTTTATTATAAATAAGCTCGTAGGCATGTGTCGGCTGGCTGTACATGCCAACTAAACTACAGCCCTAATCTCAAATGGCAAGCAGCACCACCACCAGTAGCACCACCAACACCAACAACAGCAACAAAAACAATAATAATAATAATGTCTGACAATCATGTTTGCTGCTGTGGCATCCTCGACATGTCGACACACAAAATGCCTGGTGCGATTCAACTTTAAGATTCAACCAGAAACGTTTTACACAAAATTACAAGTTTATTACACGTGTGGCTTGTGTGGCACTAAATACATGTCTGTGGTTGCACTGATGAAATGAAATAGCTGTGCTTCACAACATTTGACACACCTTCTTACACCAAAAATGCATAATTATAATTTGCTTTAAATTCTTATAATTGCAGGTTGTGCAAAAAACAGCTGCTGCAAACGGTAAGTCAAGTTTATTTTTCGAGAAAATACATTTAAAATAACTTAAAAAGTTAAAAAAAAATTTAATATAGAAATGTGTATTAAGCAAGTTAAGAGTAGATCTTAAGATTATCATTACAGATAAAATATGACCCATAAGCAAAGTTGAGTCTCCTACTTCCCAGATATCTGTTTTCGGATATTGGTTTCATTCTGTAAGTTTTCACATCAGATTTGTAAGTTTTTAAATTGAAATTAATTGGCATATAAAAACAGAGTTTAATTAAATGTAGGTTGTAATTACTTATGTCCCTGCCGTATTTTAAAAATATAAAAACTAAGAGCCCATTGAGAGTTTATATATTAACCCAGCATCATTAAAATAAAATCAACGTTTCTTTTTCCCCAACTTTTTACCAACATGAGGAAAAGTTGGCCACATTGTCTTAAGCTGTCTTTAGCTTCAAACGCAAGCTAAAAACGAGTGACAAAATCCAGTCAATTTAATAAAGTCTAAAAATATCCAACACTCACACACACACTTAATACACACCTAAAACACACACCTAACACACTCACAAATACCCACACTGAGACTCAATGTTCGAAGCAATCAGCTCACGTTTCTACCAAGTTGTCGTGTCGAAACCAATTTTGGTTTGGCTTAAACATTTTGGAAAACAACACACACACACATGCAATTTGTATACTAAATCGCAAACAAATCGAAGCCAATTTCATTCACACGCCTCTTTTCCAAATGCAACAGCCGCAACCCACACCAAATTGGGGGCTAGAAAAATAAGTAAGAAATGTTGAGAATGCTTTCTGCCTGCGGCTATTTGTCGGGCTGTGCAATGCAACACTCTGCCTCAATCCCAATCCCAGGCTTAAATGAATCATGGCAAACGCCCTCAGTTGGTTTAGATACCGTAAACAATCCACACAACCACCCAAACCCACTCTCTGATCACACAATGGTTGAGGCGCTGAGACTCCGATGGAGGCCGAGATTGAGGCAAGGTCTGTGGCTGTGGCTGGAGCTGTGGCTGTGGCTGTGTCAATTCCATCAGTTGATTGCCATTATGCTCTGTTAAGGTGAAAAGCGCAGCAGTTGTTTTTGTTTTTCTTTTTTTTTCTGTATTTCATGTTCTCGTTGTAGACTCTCGAGAGTTGCCAGACAGACAACAAGTGCAATGAATTGCATATTGTTTGCCTCGTGTTGCTGCTGCTGCTGCTGCTGCAGTTGAGTGTTGTTGAGTGGAAAATGCGTTTACACTTAAGTAAATCATTTGCGTTTGCCCATTGACAAATCAAATTTCCTGCCGATTGACGCATCAGCAATAAATTTCAACTTAAAGTTGCAAGTTGCACTCTTCGCACGTAACACATTGCGTATACGCAACGCAGCAGAGATTCCGTGCAACTGCTTTATTTTATTTACATTTACTCTGTTATTATTCAAATGAATAAAGTCTGATATTTTCGATTGCAATTAAAATTGCTAACGCATTCATTATAGATTCAGCCAGTGTCCAGTTTCTCATTGTTTTTGATTTTCATATATCACATTTAAAATCAGTTTTAAGTAACCCATGTCTGCCTCAATTTAATAAAAATCGATTTAGATTATATCTAGATTTTTGATACAAACTTTTGATTGTTGCAGAACCTTTTCCTCGTCGAGCACTCTCCAATGCAATTCCCCGCACCACCCTCCCTCGGCAGTTGTTGCCTGTGCTGTTGTGCCCCTGTTCCTGTTGACCCTTGTGACGTGGCAAAAACGAAATTTGATTTTAAATTGGCAGGTCGAAAATGTTTCAGCTCTGTGCCCAACATACACACACACACACACATACGCACACACACACACCCAATTTGCTGGCTAATTTAATATGCAGGGAGCAGAAACGCCATGAATACAAGAAGTACATACTACGCATGTCATAAGGCATGGGGTTGTAACGTAATTGGATTTCAAAGTTATTGTCTAAGATTTTTTTTTTGTTTTTTCTGTTGTTTTTGTTGTTGTTGCTACACATTTGAAATATCGAAAAAGTTTTGCAACTGTGTGTTGTACAAGAGTTTTTACTTTGTTGCTTGTTCTCGAATTTGGTATTGGTTTGAAAGGGTTGCAAGGGTTGCAAGGATTGCAAGCAGCGGGACTGTTTCATAAGAATCGTATATGAGATACTCGTCGAATAAGGATATAAGTTGCATGCAACATGCTAAGTCATGGCTGACCAAGCGTGCTAAAACTGAAACTAAAACTAAAACTTTGAAATGACTTTTGACTACTGACGACGTTTCTATTTGCACTTGACTATTATTTGGGGTTTTCATCTCAAATATGTATGCATGTATGTATGTACATTTGTGCATATACATATTTACAACAACAACAGCAATAGCAACTTTTGGCAGCCTCAAGTTTAGTTTAATTAAAAAAAAAAAACTGTCAGCTCTTTTAACTCTTCTTGTGGCAAGTTTCGCATGCATTTTGCGAGTTGTCGACAAAACTATTTCAATTTATGTAACGTTGCAACATTTTGACTTGAAGTTTTTCCAACGCTCCACTCAACAATTTATTCAACATCTGACGTGTGTGCTCAAGTGTGTAAGTGTGCATGTGTGAGTGTGTGTGTGTGTGTGAGTGTGTGTGAGTGTGTGTTGCAAACTTGTTTGTACTCGTTGTTAAATTCTTAACGATTTCAGCAATGGCCAATTATTGTGTTTATTTTGTAAAATGGTTCGTCTGCTTTTCCATTTTTTGGTCATGTGTTTTTCTTTTGTAATCGCTCTAAATAAACACTCAATTATATTTCTTGTTTATTTAGGCAAATTCATAATCTTTTCAGTTTTGAACTGATTTAAATCAACATCAACTGCGTGCGGGATTCCACATCCTGCGGCTTTTAAAAATATGTGATGCGAGCATTTTCAAATTTAAACACAACACTGGAATTTAGTTTATCTTCTATCTTTAAAGTTTATACAAATTTTCATAAAAAGAGGTTTATAAAACTTAACAGATTTCTCATCCTGAATAGATCAATAACAATTATTTGCAAACCACTTGAATTTTTTAACATATTATTTTATTGACTCTCAATTATTTAAAAGTACTTTCCATAATGGCTAATTCGAAAGCCACTTTCTAAACCTTCTCATATTTTACAGGGTATCTTTTAACCGCCCACTCTTTGCCTCAATCATAATTGTTTAAATAGCAATTGTTTTGAATTGTGAATTGTGTTGCCCAAAGCAATATTTATTTTATGCACAACTAAATAATATTCTTAAAACTCGAATGGAAATTTCAGGTGATGTGCATCAATTAAAATTGCAAAATATTCCTGTGGATGCGTTAAATTGAATTAAGTTTGAATCGACAAAATGCTGTTCGAATTAAATGTAGATTAAAGCATTTAAAAAGTTGTCTGTTGCCAAACGGCTGCTCACTTCACTTGAAAGAATGAAAAAATTAATTTCATACTCGTGAAATAACTTTTCAATGCCGTAAATATTAAAACACGCTGCAACAACAAAAAAAAAAAAAAACTTTGACGAAGACTTGCTACATGCGTAGCACAACTTGTCATCTACAGAAAATGGCTTGAGCGATAAAAAACAAAAACAAAAAACCGTAACAACAACGTGATGACGTACTTTTTGGCCCGTAAAAGTTAAAAAAAAAAGTTTTATTTGCCTTAGACACACGACTACACACGCATACACACACACACACACACACATATATATATATATATATATATGTATATATATATGGAGGATGTGGGTGTTTTCATTTCACATTTTCAGTGCTTTTTTGACAGACGTCCATCAGCTGTTATTGCTGCATCCTTTTCTTCTTTTCATTCAACTTTGTTCTTTCTTTTTTCTTCTGACACCACCCTGCACACAGGGTGATTCAAGTGCATTTTATATGATCGATTAACCGTCATTAACAGCAATTTTGCTGTGCGTGTGTAATAAATATTTAAAATATTTAATGAGAGTGAAATCACTAATATATTATCGGAGAATTAAATATCCCATTTAATACTTAATTAAATTAAATTAAATGCGTAGTTAGCTAATCTTTTTATTTGCATATCTAATGTGTTAACTAAATAGCGCTTTAAATAATGAAAACTTATACCAGTAACATACTTTCAAATTATGGAAGATATGCACATTTAAGTTTTCTAAGGCCGAAGTCGAAGATCGGCAATTAGGCATAGGTCGAACCTTCAAAATGCCATAACTTCGTCAAAACTCAACGAATTTTAAAAAACGAGGTCATTTTATTCATAGTTTGGCCCCTAGATCAATCCTACATTTAAAGTTGAAAACGTGATTTTGGGTCGAAACATAAGTCAAAATTATAGTCCGGAAATCGGTATATGGGCATTTGGGCATAGGTCGAACCTTCAAAATGCCATAACTTTGTAAAAAATCCACAAATTTTCAAAAGCGAGGTCATTTTAATCATAGTTTGGCCTCTAGATCAATCCTACGTTTAAAGTTGAAAACATGATTTTGGGTCGAAACATAAGTCAAAATTATAGTCCGAAAATCGGGATATGGTCATAGGTCGAACCTTCAAAATGCCATAACTTTTTCAAAACTCAGCGCATTTTCAAAAGCGAGGTCAGTTTAATCATAGTTTGGCCTCTAGACCAATCCTACGTTTAAAGTTGAAAACGTGATTTTGGGTCGAAACATAAGTCAAAATTATAGTCAGAAAATCGGCATTTCGACATGGGTCAATCCTTCAAAATGCCGTAACTTCGTCAAAACTCAACGCATTTTTAAAAGCCAGCCTTCAAAACTGAGGGACTTGTTCAAATAGAGAAAGACACACACACATTTGGCTAAATAGAGTCCAACTTTGTGTCAGTCAGAGTCGCCAGCATAATGACATAACTACAATACCCTCAGAAAGAGCATAGTAATTCACAAAGTAGTCAAAGTGGATAAATTCTGCCACTTTGTGGGAGCTGCGGAAATTTGTAGTTTGTGTTTTGCTTGCTTTTTATTTACCACCAGCTGTGTTTGCTCAATTCCGCCGCACAATTTCCGGCCGCCGTCAAAAAGCCAAACAAAAGAGCTGTCATTTTTGCTTAAACACATATAAATAGAAAGAGAGGGAATGATAGAGATAGATAGAGAGAGAGATAGTCATGTGTTTTATGCACACTTGCTAATAATGAATATGTGAAAAGTGCAGGCATAAGTTTTTACCATGGCAGCTTGTCCCTGGCTATCTATTGCAAGTGGGCTTTGAACCTGCCACCTTCCGCTGTAATTCAAAACAGTTTGTTGCCACACGGATACCGATGTGTGTGTTTGTGTGTGTGTTGTCTGTTATCAGCTGCTTCCTGTTGTTAAGTTTTGTTGGCCAAAAAACTTTGCGACAAAAGCGTTTTAATAAACGAGGAAATGTGTGCAAGTCAATGGTGAATTTAATGCAACATTAAACAAAATGTTGTTGCATGAAAATCAAAACCAATTCAATTTAAAAAGAAACACACACACCCACACACACATAATGTTGTGCGCTTGGAGTGCTGTTCTGGATTTGATTCTTGCAACAATGCATAGTGATAATAAAACCAAATGTTATTGAAAGGTCTTTGCTAGCCATGCCAATGTGGCAAGCGAGCTGCAAGATGCAAAGCAGCCAAGCAGATAGACAGGCATGCAACATGCAACATGCAGCAGGCAGCAGGCAGCTGTAAAAGTCAATATGCCACACTGGTGCATTACTCAAGTTGGTAATGTTGCGGAGCTCTCTGGCATGAAAATGGTAAACTGTAAACTGGCTAGCGGGCGAATGGGCTAAGGACTTGCCACAGACTCCGCTTTGCACAACAACCACAACAGCCAAGAACGTTGAGGTTGAACGTTAACATTTGTGAGATACTCTGTTTCAAGTATAACAGCTCCTGGAAATGTGGCAGGAAGCGGGACGGCTCGATTATGAGGTTGGTGACTTTAATGAATTTTTAGCACAAAATTTAAACATAAAATTGTGTTCAGTAACATTATTAATAATTATTATTAAATTTAAAAAAAATTAAAGGCATAACTTTTTCAGTTTGTCACTTGGCCAGCAGCTCTTATTGGCTTAAACTGCTTCCCATTGTTCACATTTTCCCCAGACTGGCATTTGTATTTAAGAACATATTTAAAATATTATTTGCGAATGAAATCGACATGAATTATTCTCTCAGGATGCAGTGTATTAAAATCCACGTTGTATTTCCGCTTTTCATACTTGCAACATCTTAGTCCATCCGCAACAAGCTCCGCCGCCATCTACTTTTGATCGGCTGCAAAAAGCAATGTAGTCGTGTGGCAAAAGTTCGTGCAACCAACTGGAAATGCAAAAAGATTCAGTTTCTGATTCAAAATGCGGTTTGCACTACGTGAAATTCTGTGCTCACCAAGTAGAAATACATTTTGTGCTGCAACTGCCACTGCCACTGCCACTTCCACCGCTATCGACTTTTACCTGTCTGCCAAGCTTAAAAAGGCGGACTTAACAAGGTAAAACAAGTTTAATATGAAAACAAGGAGTATTACCTGAAATGAAAAGGTTTGTTTCTTTAATTTGCAAATGCATAAATATTAATTCATCATGTATTGAATAGGATTTTAAGCAATACTTTTTCCGTCATTTCGAGAGAACAATTTTAATTGATTCAGTTAGCCAACTACACAAATGCTGTTCATAAATATTAATTAATATTCATTTTGGTATCACAACTGGCTGCTGGCAAAGTAAAAGTCAAAGTTAATCAATATCAAATCAGCAACAAAAAACAATACAAAAAACAATTGCTTGCAACTTAGATGTATGTTTTGACTGTTGTTTGAAGTTGCTTTCAATGAATGCGAAATGTGCTCTTCGAGCTGGGTCAATAGACTTCAACTCCTCAGTTCTGTCATTCTGCTGTTGTTGTTTTTGTTGTTGTTTTTGTTGTTGCTTTTGTTGTTGAACAAATGAAGGAACGAAAAGCTATTAGGACCTGTCGTAAGTTCAACAGTTTATTGGCTGTTTAGCCACTTGCCACTGCCACGGAGTTTACGATGGGTGTAAAAGTGCAGCCAAAATATTTTGCTCTACTTAATTGAAAATGCACTTCAAGTCCATTATACAGCTGTCTCACTCACACACACTCTCTTTCTCTCTCTCTCTCTCTCTCTCTCTCTCTGGCAGTACTCGTTTCGTTTCAACCATTTCTAATGAGTACTTAACAATTAAGTGCACTTAAAACAAAGAGATAAACCTGATCTTTGCCATATCTCACAGAAACTAAAATTGTTTTTTAATTATAAATAATTTATCTTTCTTTAAATCATTTTAAATTAACTAAATAATCTCTTCAAATCACACAAGCTAAAAACTCTTTTATGTCTGCAATAATTGCTTATAAATTATTTAAAATTCACAAAATAATCCCTTAAAATAACACAAACTAAATAAGCTTTTCAATCACATAAATTATTGTATTTTTTTAATCATTTGAAAACTCACTTATTAATGCTTTTAATAATTTAATTTGTAGAGTTAGTTAAAAACACACTTTACTTAAATATTTGCAAAAATGTTGACTAAATTATTTATATTTTTACCAACAGAAAACAGAAAATGCTCCTAAAGCTTGATAATTTTTAGGATCGTTATTTTATTCCTTTTTTTTCTGTAAATATTTACAAAAATATTGACTAATCAGATAGATGCCTAAATTATTTTTATTTTTAGCAATAGAAAACAGAAAATGCTCCTTAAAGTTTGAGAATTTCGAAGATTTTTTTTATTTATTTATTTATTTTATTTTATTTTTTTTTGAGTGTGCTTTAATGCGTTCCCAACTATTTCCTTTGAAATTCTGTTTTACCTTTCTTACATTTTGTCTGCTAGCGAGCATTTATCGCATACCTTTCGCTCCCTAGTTTATTCCAGCCATTTTGCACATTTAATCAAAGCCAACTTGACCAGCAATAAAGACGTTGCCACGTTGCCACCGTGGCAGTTAGTTTGTTAAAGAGCCCTCTTAACTTGCACTCATTTCCAAATGAGAATCACCTGAAATTGTTATCGAGTTGCGCTCGTTGTCTGCCGGCTCTCGATTGCTGGCACTGATTGATTTGGTAAATGTTTGCTCTTGAAATATTTAAGCACGTCGAGGACTCGACTGGGGCATAATTGCATGGCAATAGGACACTCAGCAGAGCACAGCTTGACCAAATAAAATGACTCGAGTGCAGCACTTCTTTTATGACTTTGCCTCGCCTCACCTCGCCCCGCCTCGCATCGTAATTTTTGGCCAGCTAAGTGTAGGGCTTCCTGGCCAAGATGCTTAACAAGTGGCTCGTCGCATGTCGCATGTCGCCGTCGAATTAATAAACCAGCAACGGCACCGAACAGCACTCAACACTCCCCCTCCCTTTACTTTACCGCGTCGCACTTTTGGTGGCACTCGAGAGCACCTTCAGGCCCTTTCCGTTACACGCATAAAGCCAAACTGTGATTTTAATGCCCTGCACTCATAAAATGGCCAGAAAGGGTGTTTTCAGGCAGTTTATGTTGGTAGCAAGCGAAAGTGGAAGAGTGCTTTTGTGTGGTCTATAAATATATAAAAATTAATAATTAAATAACTATAAGTTAATATAAATTGAAATTAAAATAAATAAATTATTTAAAAAAATATGACGAATTAAAAATTAATACAATTAAAAAATTAAGCTAATATAAATAAAATCATTTTTATAATTCACATTTGAAATATGTTTAGAAATGTTTTTTGACTAAGACATCGATGCATATATAAAATTTACTCTATTTAAGTTTTATTTGTATTTAAATTATATTGGTTATGTAATTTCTTATATTGTATAGAAAAAATAAATTTTTTTAAATTTTAAATTAATTTTATTTATTTATATATGAAATTGCGACTCAACAATAAGTGATAAGTAGGCCATCGAAATGTGATTTATTTTTAATTTATAAAGTTATATAAATATTTTTAAAATTAATTTACAATGTATGCAAGTAGAGGGTATCTGTTAGTCAATCATTTCAAACTTGAGGTAATTTTTCTTTTCTGTGTGTGTGTTTTTTTTTTGGCATATTACGACGGATTTATGCGGCTTGCACGTTAATGATATGACCACGTCCACTTCGCTCTGTGTGAATGTGTGTGTGTGAATGTGTGTGTTCGTGTGTGTGTTCGTGTGTGTGAATGTGTGTATGAGTGTGTGTGCGAATGTTTGGGGAGTATCAAAAGCAAAGAGCTTTCTGTTAATTATGCACGTGTGCGAGGTGAAGTGGGAGGTGCAAGGGGCGGGGCAATGCTGGTAACATTAGTTGTATTTTGGGTGTGCGAGTGTGTGTACGTGTGTGTGTGTGAGTGTGTGTGTGTGCTATGATAATGAGCAGCAAAACAATTAATCGTATAAGGCGGCCCCGCAAATGCGATAAAGGCCAAATGAAGTGTGCACGTTAGAAAGAAAAATATTCGGAAAATGTGCAGACATTAACAAGGGGAACGAGGGTGGGGGGGAAATACGAACTCAGCAGTGAGCTGAAATGGCCAGCAATTCGCACAGTTGCACACATAAGTATGCGGACATGCATAGGTAGTGGCAACACTGCCTGCCTTGGTGTGAACTCTTTTTTAGCCAATGTTGCCATTGTGATTATTGCAGCAGTTATCGCCGCTTATGGCGCACTTTACACTCGATTATTGTTTGTTGTTGCAACAATTACAGTAACTGCCACGCCCACACGCACACACACACACACACATAATGGAAGTAAAAACAGCACTTAATTTTTAATAACAAGCATTTAAATTAAAGGCTTGCCTCATTAAGAAGAAACTTGTTCGCGAATGGGCGGTTGGATGGAGGGAGGGCGTGGTCGCTCAATTTCCACTTCATTCACACATCATTTACTCGAGTCAACATGCAATCAATCTGCCACATAACACAACGATTGGAAAATGATGCCAGAGTAAAAAGAAACAAAGAATGCGAAATTGACGCACTTTTATTGAAAAGGTCACAATTTATTAAATGAAATGTGCAAAAAAAATAATATTTATGACCTGAATTCATTGGGGAAAAATGCTTAATGAAGTATCGCAAATGTATTTATGTGTATATGTAATATATATATTCTTGATCAGCATCAATACACGAAGGGAACGCCTTTCTATGAATAAAAGCTAGATTTCAATTTAAAATATTTTATTTATATTTACAAGCTTATTTCTTTTGACCAATAATCAGCTTACCAGATATCGATATAAATCGATTACTAGTTTATTCTCTTGACTATTGTATTCTTAATTTCACACTTTAACAATTTTGACGTGCTTTTATACTTTTTCGGAAGGTGTGGCCAACTTTTGAATATTTTATTTTATTTTATATAAAGTTAAATTACGGCCTGAAACCTTAAGCAAACTTATTTTATATTAAAGTAAAATATATTGAAAAACCTTCAGTTCGATAAGTGTGCGCCTTAATTCACAATAATTTCCGATTTTTCATAAATTAACGTGTGGTAAACGGGAATGTGACAAAATTTGACGGACAAAATAAGTTTTAAAGTTGTTCTTAAATTAAACATGGCTATAATAAAGATACCGAATCGAATAAATTAAATGACATTTACCAAAAACAACTTGCAACTTAAATGAGAAAACAATGCCATAAATAACTCGCAATACTGCTTGATATATATATATATATATATATATATATTCCTCTGACAGCACTCTATATATATATGTACAGATATATTTATAGAGTGTTGTACAAGGAATAAAAGTATAATTATGGTGCGCAACACAGAACATTGGATCACGTAGCGCTCGAAGCAATTGAATGTGAAATGTGTTGAGTTGGCATCGCCACTAGACTCAGTTCTCAATTCTCACTGCTCCTCTCGTTTCTCCACTCGATTCTCCTCTCGATTCTCTCTGCGTTATCTCAATTGGCGCGCACCGTGCGCTGAGTGATTTCGTAATTAACACAAAATGTTCAAGTGACCCGCTGTGCGAGGAGACCAGTAGGGGTTAGTAGGGGCTTGTAGGGGTTAGCAGGGGTTTGATACTGTAGGGGATGACAATGCCTGGTCGACCGACCAGCACGTAACCATAAAAAGCATCTGACACGCATCAGGCGCAGATAGGCCGAATGTGGACCTTTAACTGTTCATGGGGTTGGTGGTTGGTTGGGGTGCTTAAAGGGGGTGGTGTGGAGGAGGTCAGAAGTGGGGTCGAGTTTGCTGTTGCTGTTACCCGTTGATGGCACGCAACGAGCGTTGTCGACGTGACAATAAAGCGCCGAACCGTTAAACTATTGTGTACCATAAGGATTAATGACATTTACATAATTTGCTCATGTGCCAATGTGTTCTGGTCTGTTCTGCTCTGCTCTGCTCTGTTGTGTTGTGTTGTGTTGTGGAGTGTTCAGCTGGGTTGTTGCTTGTCATTGTTGTTGTGTAAGGTGTTGTTGGCTTCAACGTCGCATAAAACCAACAGAGCAACACACACACACACACTTCCCACATTGGCCACTTGCACGAACAGCTGCTGCAACATGATTGAGCTTTCAATTTGTTGGCCATTTACAAAACACCCTCAACCCCCAACCCAACCCAACCCAACCTGTAACCCCTACTGCCCCTTACCCCAACACATTCCCCATTTTCATTACCAACAATCCCATCAGGCATCAGATATCAGGGCCCCATGGACCCATGGAGCCATGGAAGTAACGAACAATTTCTGTACATTGCCACGTGGTTGACCAGCTTTTTGCTTCTGCTTCTTGCTCTTCCCTCCTCTGTCACGCTGCATGTTCATTTGCCACACTAAGCTGCCGCCAATGAGTTGAATTTAGAGGGTTTCGGTGGGTGTTTTGCTGATAGGTCTGGCATGTACTTATTTGGAGGATCTTTGTATTCAGTTGTGTTATTTTCAGCGTAAAATAAGCAAATTAATTGCTTTCTGTGATATTTGATGGAAATTGTTTCCTCTTCTGATTTTAGCGAAACATTTTCATTTGACATATGTTTTTAAGTGTTGAACTTTAAACTGAGTTCTGCAAATGCATAAAAATATTGAATAAATAACGTGTTAATTGTTGCATTATTTTTGATAGACCTGAGCCATACTCCGAATCAAGGAAAATTAACAAAAAAAGAAAAATGTAACAAGTAAAACTTTGGCCTGGCACTGACAAAAAACATATTTTTTTAATAAAAAATTAAATCAACACCGGCAAGCAACACATATTTATTGACATTTGCTGACAGCTGCTTGCCAATATTTTGACCATAAAAAATCCATACAAAGAATTATTTAATTTTTATATTTTTTTCTTTTGTTTGCAACTTTATATAAAAATTGTTGCAACTATGTTTTTCTGATTTATCTTCTACAACATACATTTTATGTACATGAAAAAATCGTTCAAAAATCATAAATAATTTCGTTGTCCATTTATTTACAAAAATGTCTTTTTTCCTATATAAACTTTAAAATAACCAAAGATATTTTGCCTGAGGCAAGCTTTAAATTAGTTGCTTTCTGGGAACACACTTCTGCCCTAGTTTCAAGGAAAGAAACTAAAATTATCTGTGTTGCTTAATTATATCTTTGTACTTGGGGATTGTTTTATCCGCAGAGAATTGGCCATAAGTGAAAAGCTGTTGACGGGAAGAGTTAAACAATACATTAATGGCCAACACTTGAGTAGGTTATAAAACTGCATATGACGCTGTCTGACAGAATAATAATCGACTCCCCTGACAGATGTGTAGTGCTTGAGTGTGTTTGAAATTTTGACAATTACAGAGACATACCGACCGCAGGGCATTCAAATTCACATTCACATTCACAATTGTATTGACACTGGCACTCGCACTCATGAATACCACTCGCATTCAAAAATAGCTGGGGAGTTGTCAACAGCAGCAGTAAAAGTGAGCCAAAAAGAAATGCACGCTGTCAAACCACAATGGGGAGTGGCACTTGCACCACTCGTGGATCATACACCCGCGGATGGTGGTTTTGACTTGGCCAAGCGTGCAGCTCCTGGCTCATTGTAACCCCGGCCCAGACCCATCAATGCCAACTACTGGCACACACATATAAAAATGCATACGAATACATACACTCGAAAAAAAGGTCGACCTGAATTTTAGAAATTTATTTAGTAAGTTTATTTCGGAAAATCTGGATTTTTATTTTCATAATTTCAGAGTACAATTTTCTAAGATTTGCAAAAAAAAATATGTTTAATTTTCATGGTTTATTTTTATAGCTTTTTTGTTGCTTATATTATTAACTTTATAAATAAACATTAGTAATCCAAAGATTTGAAATACACAAACATTTTAGATATTTTATAAATTTATACAACTTAATTTTTAAAAACTTATGAATTCATTATATGTTTATGAATATGAAAATCAATTGCTTTCGTTTTTCTTTAAATAGGAGTTACTGTTTTTACTTTTTAGATGTGAATTTAATAAAAAATAAAATATATTTCTACAAAAAATTAAAAAAAAAAACATAATTTATTTCCGTTTCTCAGAACGCGTTTCTAATATTTAAAAAAAAGTTTTCTTTCATTTAAAAACTATTTCTAAAATAAAAAAAGAATTCTTACGTTTTTTAGCGATTTTCTCAAATTCATTACAATTTGTTTCTCTGAGTGTATATACAGACATGCCAGCAGTGCATATCTCAGCAGCGACAATTGCATTGCAAATCGGATTAAGCCATCATGCAGCAAGGAAATCCAATGACAGCTGCCACCGAAATGGCCAAGCTCCAAGTTGCAGCTGACATGACTGCTGCCACATGAGCTAACATCATGAAGTTATGGCCAAATTGCAGCATGACAGTTAACACACAGAGCGAGTTGAAGTCGAAAGCACAGTTAGTTTGCTTTGTTCAATTTTAGATAGAATTATTTCGAAATATTTCTGGATTTTCTTAAGTTAACTTTTTGTTGAACTAGATTAAATACTTAATGGCCAATTTGTAGTCGTTGCAAGTAGCTGCAGGGATGCTGCGCACTTTGACAAGTGCCTTTGACATGTGCAACAATTTCAATTCACTTGCCGCCAACCTAAACTGCATGTGCAACAAGATAGATGCATGGAATTTTATTCGACGTTGCTGTCGCCACAGCCAGCAATCATATTTCATGGTTTGTCCGCTGACTCCACAAGTCTGTCCAACTGTCTATATATATATATATATGTGTGTGTGTGTGTGTGTGGTGTGGCATTCGAGTTATCCACATATTTGAGCTTGCGTTGCGTTTCGTTGATGCGACGTGATGTGGCAAGTAGGAATCTTCTTGGCTGGTTGAGCATGACAACGCCAAAACTTGCCCAAAATACTGCTAACAGCCGTCTAGTCAAGTTCTTCTTATATTCCATCTGGCATCTGCCATATATATATTTATATATATATTTTATATTATATTGTATACATATATATATATATATTGCTGGATTACACGTGTCAGTGGCCATGTCAATTGTCTGAGTGACTTGGCTTTTAATGTGAAGGTTCGCTGGCTCGTTGCTGAACTCAGCTGTGGCAGCTGTGGCATGCTTATTGTGCTACACATAAATCAAAAGTCTATATAGTTATTGTTCATATATATACACTGAGCGAAAGATGTGATAGCAAGTTATGCTCGAGTTAATAGGCAGAACATAAGTTTTAAATAAAAATAACAAATTATAATACTCTACTTTTTTGTTAAGCAAATCTGTGTTTCTTATCCGATCTTAGTGAAAATTTGAGAGTTGATCTTTAATATATCTGGGTATATTATATATGAATAAGAAGATTTTAACTTTACACTTGTGTCTTTTATTTTTATTGCTAATCGATTTATACCGATATCACTAAATATAATTTATATGCATATGGGAAACGAGAACAATTTGTAGTTACTGTTATAGTCTCTGATATATTATTGATATATATGTTTATACTTTTTAGAATCGAATATGTTTCCACCTGCTTATCTTTACCTCTTATAACTTTTACACAACTTTACTTTATATACTCCCCTCAATTTTAAATGCAGTCAGTGTAAAAATAGTAAATTAAAAATATATTTAGAGTGTTTTAATGAAGTAAAGTTATTTAATTGTATATTTTTAATTGTATATGTATAAACATATATTGCATTGTTCAATACTCAAACGAAAAATAGTTCTCTCAACACTACTTCACAACCAAATACTTATTTTTTTTTTGTCGTTTTCGAGCACTCAATTTAATAAACTGCCATCGATTGTGAAGCAGTGCATATTTGTTATCCAGTTGACAAACCAATTGTGGCGCAGCTAGTTAAACCACAGAATTAATTGACACGAACTATTACCACTAATAGTGTTAGCTGAATACCCCTCCACCTTCCCTCCCCCTCCACACACAACTCACGTGCCAGCCATTAGCTACTGCTTGTAGCTGGCGGGGCAATCATCATCATCATCATCATCATCATCATCGTGATAATGATAATCGTGTCAGCATATTATCAGCTTAATTATCATAAGCCACATGCTGATTAAAGCAGCCCACAAACATAATCATAATCAACAAGTAAGATGCTGTTGTCGAGTTGGCTCGACTACGATATACCCTTAACCCAGTTGTTAAATATATTCTACTTTTATTGGATAATTTCCCTTTAAAATGATTTGCACTCAAATGTTCAGTTCTGCAAGTGCATTTCTTACAGTCTTTACTCACAAGCATAATACATACATACATACAGACATACATGCGTACACGAAACAGTACTTATCGGGGCTCTGCAGAATACACACAAATATATTGACACTAGCGTCGATTATCATGCCATCTCTTTCTCACACATGCGCTCGCCTATTTATGCATACAGAAAATGCTTCCGGCTGCTGACAACTAGAAGATCAATATGAAAATATATTTTCGACTATAACTTTGGTGTTTCTTATCCGAACTTAATGAAATTTTGGCAACTGATCAGTAATATGTATAAGCATATTATGTATAAATTAGAACCCTCTGCCTCTTAAATTGTGGAATTTATTGCTATCGGAAATCTAAATGTATCGATAATTCCGAAACTGAAGCAGTTATCGATAAAATAAAGCAAACTTGTTCTGCGCCTGGTATACGAGAACCTATATTTCAAATTTGAAGTCTCTAGCTCTTATAGTCTCTGAGATCCGCGTGTTCATACAGACGGACGGACGGACGGACAGACGGACAGACGGACAGACGGACAGACGGACGGACAGACGGACAGGGCTATATCGACTCGGCTGTTGATCCTGATCAAGAATATATATACTTTATGGGGTCGGAGATGCTTCCTTCTGCCTGTTACATACATTTGCACAAAACCATTATACCCTTTTTACCCATTTTTAATGGGTTAAGGGTATAAAAAGTTGTCGACCCGTCGCCAACTAGTCCCCCTTCCCCCTCTCCACCCCCTATAACACACTCCTCAAACAACCCATCAAAACTTCGCGACTTGTGCGTGTTAATGGAAGCGAACGCTAGATGGCGCCACTCCATAATATCTGCATTTACTTCTGGCTTATTTCTTGGCTCGATAAATAATAAATGAGCGTAAATTTCGATCAAACTAATTGTTGGCGACGACACTGAGGCAAAATACTCTGCGGTTCTTGTTTAATATGCCGAGTGCGAAATTGAGTTTAGTGGCAAACACACGTTGCACATTAGTAACTTTTGATTTATTGGTTTGAATTTAGCTACAGCTTTTTACATCTGCTGCTGCTGCTGCAAAAATAAAGAAAAATGGCATCAAATTACACGTCGTTAGATAAAAGTTTTTCACTGTATGTGAGCTGAGTGTGTGTGTGTGTGTGAGGAAAAGTTTTTGCATAATTGGTTGTATGTGCGAAAGAATTTAATATGTGAAATGTGTGTGTGGTGTAATTGTGAATATGGTTTAGGCAGGTGTGTGTGTGTGGACAAACTTGTGGAGTACACTCAGCGAAAATCATTGTTCCTCAAAGCAAACTTAATTTTGTCTGCGTCCTGCACACATTTTGTTACAAACGTTACTTAATTCATGGGATTTTCTGAGTTGCACAACTAATAAAATTTTAATAAGTGCAATTTTCACTGGAAAACTTAAGCTGCAACAAAAGCTGTATCAAAATTACGTTTAAATTGCGAACAAAGCTTAATAAAAAGTTTTAGAATAAAATTCTCTAATTCTAATCCGATTTCAAGTAGTAAAACTGAAAAATACATTACGAAAAGCTGCATGCAAATAATATTAAAGTAATATTTTCAATGGCTGCAACACATGCAACGCATTTGCAGAGCTAAGTGCTTACCACATGGGGTAAGCTGCGTTGCAAGACAATGAGAAATTCGTCAACGGCTGACTGATTTCTAAACTGTCTTTTGTTGTGTGACAAAAAACACAAAACACAAAAACAAAAACAATAAACGAAGCGAAACACAGAAACGCATTAGAGAATATGATAACCATGGCCACCCTGTCTGTTGAACTGACTTACGCCACAGGCAGCGTTGTCGTTTCAGTGTTAAGCAACGCTGCAACTTTTGCCACAATGCACAATTTTTACGCGCTCTACTTCATAAATTAAATAGGAGCCGAGAGTGACATGCGACTCTTCCGCTCTCCCTCTCTCACTGTCTGTGTGTGTATGTGTGTGTGTGTGTCTGACTGTCTGCCTCTAACTGTGTGTGTATTGCGTAATTTTCTACACACAGACACACACTCACACACACACAGAGAATGCTATTGTCTTTAGCGGTTGTTAGCAAACAAAAAGTCAAGAAAAGAATTTCACTGCACAAAAGCAACGAGACGAATTGGAATGGCTGGAATGGACTGGAATGGGATTAGATGGAATGGGATGGAATGGAATGGGAGACAGCTAAAATTACGGCTCAAGATTGAAACAATGTTGAAAGAAAAGCACATCCGCTGGAAATTGACAACTGCGCTTTAAGCCAAACAATTTGTTGACATTTTAATTTCGCATACCAATGATTAAAATATTTTCATATATATCCCTATTCCAGATTGTCTAAAAATTCGACATTTTAGTTTAAAGCATGAACAATGTTAAAATATAATTAATGCCAAAGCTTTATAGAATTTTATGTAAGTCAACAAAAAAAGTGTTTCATTTAATTAAAGCTTTTTTTTTGTTGCTTCGTTTGCTTTAAAAATAATTTACTGCTGCGTGTCAGAGGTGGAAAAGTTGGCAGCATAAAGCGGCAACAGTTTTCCAATATTTAATTAATATTTCTTTGGTATTTATCACATTTTCAATCGACCTTCATTTATCAGTTTGACGCCGCTTGTGACATTTACCCGGTTTCTTCTCTTGTTGGCCATAAAATATGTGCATTTATTATTTGGGTGCCGGTACAAAATTATTATTATTTCAGTTATTATTATGACAACATCTGGTAGCACATTTAGCCGCATTTCAGCCAGTCTGTCTGTGAGTCTCTGTGAGTGAAGCCTTTGACCACTGCGCATAATTAACCAATATATATATATATATATATATATATATATATATAACAACAACAAGAACAAAAAAGCTGAAGGCCATAAACCACTTGCTTTATTATGATTATTACTTTTTTTGTGGACAGTCAACATTTTATCATCTGTAATAAAGCTGAAAAAATGTTTTATTCAATGCAGAGTCAAGCTACTCATAATTCCGTGCAATTTTTTTAATTATCAAATGAAATATTTACAACAAAATTATTGTTAATTGAAATTATAACTTAAAAGTGCATTCCGAATGGGGTAGCTGAAACATTTTCAAAGCATTATAAAGTGCATAGAGAACTAGCTTTTGTACTATGAACCCATTGAAAATGGAAAAATAGTGATATGAAATTTTGCAAACGAATGCAGCAGGCAGAGGGAAGCCTCTCAGCATCAACAGTCGATCTCTGAGAAAATAAAAGACGTAGTGATCAAATTTTGAATATAATTTCTAGTTTTCTATACTCAAATCATGATAATTCCATTTTATCGATATCTGCACCCGATTTCATGTAAATTTATTGCATTAAAAGAAACAATTGATAATGCTTCCCAGTTAATATAAAATACACGCAGACGTATTATTGATCAACTGTAAAAATTACATTAAGATCGGATTAAATACACGATTTTGTGAGTAATCTGCTGTCTTAGAGTCGAGCGCTCACGACTCGAACATTCATCCCTTAGACAATTTATCAAGAATTCAATTTAGTGTTGTTTTAATAATTAAATTTCGAAGCACTCCATTTTCTTGTTTCACTTTAATTAGCTTTAAATTTAATATGTATTCGTAGAGCTAAAATACAAATTAATTATTTTATCTTCTTATCTCTCATTGCAGTGATTCAACATTTTAAATTCAATGTCAGCGAAATTCTCGACGAGGTCGCCCAACAATCCCATTAACAGCAGACCTTAAAAACAAAGAAGGCAAAGTAAAGGAAAACCAGAGGAAAAATCTAAAAGTGGAGAAAAATTAAAGCAGCGGCAGATAAAAGAAGGCACTTTGATTGCAGCATAAAATTACCACAGAAAATTGCATAAGGCACAAGAAGGAACAGACTGAGGCAAGCAGAGGAGCATAGAGTGGGAGAGAGAGAGAGAGAGATGCAAGATAGCTAAATAAAAAGAAAAAATAAGAGGTAGAAGAAGACGACTGGAAGATAGTCGAATCTAAACGGGGTCAGTAATTTGCTGCACGATTGCCAGGCAACCAACGAGCCGAAAGTTTAATTGCCACAGCTATTGTCCAATTGTTGTTGTTGTTGTTGTTGTGCGAGGCGAATGCAACAATTAAAGCCAAAAACTTTTGGACAAAATGCTGCTGGCCGAGACCGGTTGCCAACTTGCTAAACAAATCCATCGACAACAACATCAAAAATTGTGCAAAGCATAAGAAACATAAACCGAATATATCCAAAAGAGGAGCAGGATCAGGAGCAGCAGGAGCAGGAGGAGCAGGAGGAGGAGGAGCGAAGCTTAAAAATTGTCTGCTTCTAATTTGAATGGACTCAACAGCATTCGACATACAAATGCATATTTGGAAACTTTTGTTAATTGGTAAGTGACATTTTGTGTACTACGCTTTTTTCCTCGTCTTTTGCTTGTTCTTGTGAGCCAACTTCTGCACACGTCTCCCGCCAAGATGACCCATTTATAGCCAAGTCGCAGCCAAGTCGAGTTTGGCTGAGTTTTGTAAACAACGTACCAAATAAGAATGCTAATTTTTAACTTTGAACGCGCTGCATTCGTTAAATTAACCAGCATACAAAAATAAATAAAGAACACAAAAAAAAAAAACAGGCTAAAAGAAGTTGGGAACAGCTGACGAAGTCTTAATACCCTAACGGATTTGCTGTCTAGACAACATTTGCTTAAATCTATTGGAACGGTGACTAATGATGAGTTTTATAAGCTACTTAATTTCGAAATTGTTTTGAGATGTTCTTTGAGAAATATTTAATTTATTTTCAAGTAATCTGAATATTTAAGCGTTGTTTAAACTTTTCTATATCTGAGTAAATTCCATTATCGTAATGCAAATGATTTCGTTAGTATCTTATAGATTATATGCCAGCATTGAGATTTATCAATTAGATCAAAAAACTATATGTTGCTGAGAGTTGAGAGTTTATGAAGCTATATTCTATATATTCTATATTCTATATAGAAACGAAATCTTTTTTTTTTTAAACTTTATACTCTGAGAAGAGTTGTTTGTTCCTCTTTCAAGAAGTCGTTTTGTTCATATTCAGATACAAGTTTTTCATTAACTTATATACTCTATATAAGAATGAATATTTAGTTTATTTCTTAGATAGATATAGATAAATATATATTTAATAGAAATACAGAAATTATCCTAACAGAGTATAATATTTTATTTAAGATTGTGCATAATTAATTTTATAGGATGATCATTAAATTTATAAGAATTTACATAATTGGAAAGGAGACTAAAATTTAATTTTCCATGAAAATGTATACAAAAGTTATTTTTCTCTATTTAGAGATGAAAATACATTTTTTTCTAAAAGGTTATATTCTTTTTTTAAAGATTTTCTACACTTTCTATAGAAAGTAAAGCTATTTATTAAATAAGTTTCGCTTTCAATTTATGCCAAAAACTTAACTACTTTCTGTAAGGGTATACAAAAAAAAAAAATAAAAATAAACTGCAAAAAAATGGCAAAAGGCAAGGGAAACTTCCAGAAAAGGGTTTCAAGTTGCAGGCGACGTATCTCAGAGCGCTTCTTCTTCTTCTTCTTCTGCCCCCTCGTCCCTTTGTCCCTTTCTGAGGTCTTCATATTTAACTTGGCCTCTTGGCAGTTGCCTTCCGCTGCTGCTGTTGCTCCTGTTGCTGTTGTTGTTGTTGTTGTTGTTGTTGTCTCTGCCTGGAGAGTTGTGCAGTCTTTTTTTTACACAATATTTGTATTTTTTTGCAACACTGATTTAAATAGTACTCGTAGTTTTGCCTACTTGTTTGCAGGCACCAACTTGAGCAAGTTTCCTCCGCGTTTCCTTTCGTCGAGTGTAAAAGTGTCGAGTGTCAGCAGGGGTGCTTCTCACACACACACACACACACACACACACACACACACACACACCCCTCCACTTCGTCCTGTTTGAGGTGTTTAATTATGAAGCCGCACAAGCTGCAAAACTTGCGGCCGCTTACTTAATTTGTTTTAAAGTTTTAATGCTGACTTTATTAGACCGAACTTGGCGTGCAACGCAATTTCCAGCCGTTGCCCGCTACAAATTAATTGCCCCAAACTGACAGCATGTGCAGCATATGCTGTCCACATTTTTATATATTCTTTTACACTCTTATTTTACACAGCTGATAGCTGGGAGAAGGTGTGCACCGCCATATTTAATGAGAGTCTCAAGGGAACTAATAATAGAATTTTGTTAAGAAAATTCACTTGACTAAACCCAGCTGTCTGAAGGCGGTGCATGACTCTCAATTTTCTCTTCAATGTCCTTAAAAATTAACTGTCTCCAGTTTGAATTTATAGAAGATAACAGCATTGTGGATAGTACAATATATTGAAGATAATACATTTTTAATTAATTTAATTAAATACTTTCAGTAGTTTTATTAAGTTGCGTTTTGATGTCTTTAAATATTAACTAGAGATTGAGACTGATAAGAAATTATATCTTTATTAATTAAACAATTAATGAATTGTATTATATAAAAACAAGAAATAATGATTATCTTAAGCACAATGAAGATTACCCAAGTAGATCGAAGTCAACCTGCTTCATCAACTAGTTTTTGCTTGAAATTAAAAAAAAAAACTATCGATTATTTATGAAAAATCAATGTGATTTAGTAGATAGAATAAAACGTATAATTGATGAGTCGGCTTACAATAACTTGTGAAGCTAAATAATATAAATAATGATAAAACTCATCTCCTTCTCCTTCAATCCATTGCAGACTTCACTACAAAATTAGAATACACTCTGCATACATATAAAAATATGTTTAAATAGAAATTAAGTAATTTTTTGATTACAAATAAGCATTTATTAAATCTATAATTTAAAATAATCACATGAGTGATGTGATTTTATTATGATATAAATATATAATTCCTGAATTAACTTTATTCTTAATGAAATAAACTTGTTCGGAGCACATTAAAAAGAAACAACTGCTGAACAATTTTCAATAAATTTAGCTCTCAAAATGTCTGCTTCAGACTATGAATTTGACAATTTGGAGTGGGTTAATGTTTTGCACTAAAACGTTTTTCAATTTGCAATTGCTTAAATTGCATTAAGGCTCAATTTCTGTGCCTCGAGCGGCATTTTCTGCAATGGCAAATATCAAATTCAACTGGAGAAAATATCTTTTATCTTGTTGCGTAAAACTTTTTTCTGAAAAGACATCCTGTTTGGCTGGGAGCAGCAGGCACTTAATAAACTTACACAACTAGCTGAGTATCTGAGTAACTCGAAGTATTTGAGAGATGACAGCACCAGGTCAAGTCCTCTCTCTCTCTCTCTCTCTCTCTCTCTCTCTCGCTTCATCTTTCTCACTTACACTTTTTGATTGATGACATCGATAAGTGCTTAAAAATTGCACACATGTCCTGTTAGTTGGACGGACATCCTGCCAGATAAGAACTGAGTGTTGCCCAGTTGCTCAAAATTACACAGTTGCCTTTGGCACATAATTCCTATTGCACTTTAATTTTGTTTGTTTTTTGACATTAGGCAACACTGGATAATTACGCCAAAAACGATAACAACACAAACTCCACTTGAGACTTTTGACTTTTTGCGCGGTTAGCCATAAAAGATGGGGCAAATGTGGGGTAGGTTTTTTACTTTTAGCTTTGCAGACTGTTAAACTACTCTGCTATTGTGTGGTGACTTTTCAGCCATTTTTCAGCTTCGCTCTTTTCTCTATTTTTTCACAAAAGCCAAAGCAAACTGCACAAAAATCGCTAACAATTAAACTTTGACGGAGCTTTGAAAACAGTTTTAAAATGTTCTCTTTGAACCGGTAAATAAATACTGCTTTGAAAGTGAATTTAAAACATATTTAAAATACTTAAGTGTTTTTGACACTTTTCGTATGAAATTCAAGTATTCGAGAAAATTCTATAGTTTTTGAACCACGATAACCAAGCAGCAAAAATAACCAAAAGTTGCCTCCTTTATTAAAGAAGGAAAATAGTTTAAAAGTTTTTATAAACGACCGAAAATAGTTCATAAGTTTTTAATAACGACTGAAAACTGTTTTTAAGTATCTATAAAATTCACCTGTGCCCCATTTTTTTTTTCTATTTTGACCAAACTTTAAACTATGTTTAGTTTGTGGCCAAAGTGCAAATAAATTGCTACAAATTATTTTAAAATTTTTTTTTCTACAAGCAAAAAACAATAAAAATTCAACAACATAAAAGTCTACACTAAAAAGAGAACTTAACTTAACGAAGACTAACTTTGTATCGCAACTCTCAGCTTTTAGCCATAAAATGCTTAAACATTCGAGCTTTCGAAGAACTTTCAAACTGGTATAATTATAAGACATTTGCCGAAACTAAAAGGCATAAGAATAAAGGCAAAGTCAAAGGATTTTTGACCAATTGAAGTATAACTGAAAGTTTTTATTAAGAGGATTAAGTAGTTAAATATAAGATCGTCTTAGAAATGTCTACCTTAGAAGACCAATATAAGTTATGAATTCAATAAAAGCAAAACAGTTTTTTATATGTAATTCGTTTTTAAGTCTAAGAAAATATTAATTATATTATTCGGGTCACAAACATTAATACAAGTGTCATTTAGTTTCAACTCTTATATATGCAATTCAAAAATTTCCCTCATATGGTGTTATAAGTCGCAATTGTATAATAATATAAGTGTGGCACTTAAGACTTATACCTTAAAAGTACTAGGACATTTCTTTCTTATATCATTAGGGAAATACTTTCAACTTTAAATTCATATCCCAGTCTACTAAAATATAAGTACTAATATAAGACCACAAACTTATGCAAACAAAAGAATGGGTAGTATAAGTATTATTATTATAAGCAAAATAGACTTATACCCTAGCAAACTTAGAATTCCTTTTATAAGTTGAAATTTCCCAATAGCTTTTGAAGAAACACTCCGAATTTAAAATACCTTTATATATGCTTGTGAAATCTGAAGCTTTGACTGGAGTGAAAACAGGGAAAACTAAATAAATGTATTTTTTATAGCTTATGTATTACAGTTGCAAGAATACTGTTATACACATAATAATGAAAGAGACAAAATAAATGACTCTCTTTTGAATGGACCAAATTGACTGTCAGCACTTGACAAAATTTAAGTTTTTAGAAATTGTATTTAACAAGAAATATATAAAATAAATTGCATAATAAAAATAAAATAAATAGGTTTTTAGCATTAACTTAAAAATAATTAAAGCGAGGCCAGCTAAATAAATTTTTCAATCATAAAAAGTTCAATAAACATAAGACAATTGACCAGATCAGCTAAAAAGCGACTTTATTATTTAATTCTAAAGGTTTTTACACCTATAAAAAATGATTGATTGCCATTCAGCGTGTTTAGCTTGATAAAACTAAACACTTATGATTTAAAATTAATCACAAGTTATCATAAATGAAAATGACATTTTTCACTGTTCACTTTCATGTTGCAACAAACATAAATAAAAATGCAAATTATGAGAGTGACAAAAACCAAGCCAAGAAGATCCCACAAAAACTGACCAACAAAACCAGCTAACAACAAAACTGCTAACAAAATGTTAACAGACACCGAGAAGCGATAACAGCAGCAACAGCAGCGGGGGCGGGGCAGGGTGGGTTGTGGATGGAAACCTATAATTTGTGTGTTGCGAACTTAACCCTGTTCAACACACACACTCACACACACACACACACACACATACACACACACATGACTCTAGTTTTATTATTGTGGCTTCATTTGCCATGCACAAAACGACCAACACTGAAAGAGACAGACTGAAGAGTGTGCTAAAGAGGGAGAGAGAGAGAGAGAGAGAGCGACGCTCGAATCTGAAATGAAAAATCTTGAGTACTGCCTTTGATATATATGCACACACATATATATACACACACACACACACATACCGGGTAACATATAGACTTGCACAATATTAGCAAAGAAGAAAAAAATAAATAAGGAAACAACAAAAAGCCGGATGCGTATGCCTTGAATAGTGTTGGACAACACTTGTGGCTTTTGGGTCACACGCATTACCACTAAAGTACACGGCAAACAAGCAGGAATACCCTACAATAGAGTGATCGACTGGGAGATACCCTGCATGAAATATATTAATATCTGTGCGTTATCAAATACATAAAGACAAAAGACTAAAGATACAGATGTATTCATTAATTTTTATTCTTAAGTCATTAAGTCTTAATTCTTAAGTCAAGTTGCAAAAAAAAAAATCTTAAAATTTATTATCTATAAAAATGTATACTCTTTAAAAAATAAGACATTTCATATGAATGAACATTTTTCAATGCATTTTTATTCGACTTCAAAGCATTCTCTGAAAATAATAATTTGTTATATAAGAACTATACAAGTGTATGCCTCATTCAATATTCTATAGAGTATCTACAAGTCTAACATTTTTTTCTTCTTGGTGCACTTTATTTTGTGGCAGTGTGGGTGTGAAAATGGCCACAGATACAATTTGTGTTACCACCAAGTAAATGTTGACACTTGACATAGACAAATACACACACCGAGCAGGGAGAGAGAGAAGGGGGTGTAAAGGGAGAATGGGGTGGGGAGGAGAAGGAGCAACGACAAAGAGAAAGGGTTAGAGCAGGAGCAGAAGCAGGAGAAGAAAGAGAGAAAAGTTGGCAGCGCTAACCCGTTAGGAGTTTGTTTTATGCTTCCGCACACTTGACATTACGTTTCCACTGCAACATCCTCCTAATCCAGCAATCCACCTCGCAACCATGCCTCGTTTCGGCTCATTGTGCCCCGAGTTGTTGCTTTTGTTGTGGCTTATTTGTTTGTGCCCCACTCACAAACGCGTTGCCTAAAAAGGAAGCCTTTATTCAATTTCACTTTGACTCCCAGCCACTATTTATTTATGTGCGTGGTTCCCTCTGAGTATTCCTGTTCCTGGTTGTGGATGAGAGGATGGCGGGGGGTGGGGCAAGGGGATTGGCGGCGGTAGTCCTTTGGCCTGTTCGAACGTTCGTGACACTTTGAAAGCAAATTATTACAGTCTGACGAGTTCGTCCTGCTGATGAATGTTGCTTGCCAATAAATTATGCTTTTGGGCGCGCTGATAAACCGAAAGGAAAAACGAGAACTTGGCCTAAATATGTGTTGCCCCAACTCGCTCACACACTCACTCCCTATCCTTCTTTTTTTTTTGCTCTTTCTTTCAGCTGGTCTCCCATCAATTTGTTTGCTTTATTTAAGTTTCTGGGCTGCTTGTTTTGGGAAGAACAGAAAAACAAAACAAATCTTGTTTGCATGCGCTTAAGTGGCACGTACCTCATTCCTGTGTGTCCTTGGGGCAAGTCCAAACTACTTACTACCAAAATTATACACTGAGAAATCAATGAAGAAAATGAAGAACGAAAACTACTTAGAAAATTACCATTAACTATTTTTATCTCTTTAATGTTTCATTAAAAATTAAATTAAAAGTACAAATTCAATGATATCAAATTAAAAGTGTAAAAGCAAATTTAGATTTGAATTTAAAAAAATAATTTAAAATAAAACACATAAAAATAAAGTATACAAAATAAATCTGGAGTCCTAGATTTATTGAAAGGATTGGTGAACACCAGAAAACCCATTTCCCTGAGATATGTTAGAAATGAAAACTTCATTAAATAAAGAAGTGTTTAAAACGATTTGCAAAATTTGTGATGTTGCATCTTATTGAAATTTGTATAGTAAATTAAATATATATCTGGGTAATTTAAATACAAATCCGAAAGATTTCTATAGGAAATCGATTGTTCCAATATTCGTAAAACTGAAAAGTTAGTACTAAAATTATAGTAACCTTATCTGATTATAGTATACCAGATTACATATGTTAAATTTGAAGTATCTAGCTTTAATAGTCTAGGTTGAATCGACTCGATGTTGATGCGGATCAGGATTATATATACTATATATAAATACTTCTTTACCATTGGAAATACTTTTTTCTGCCTGTGCAACTTCAATTTTAACAACTTTCCTTTTCTATTTTTGATGTGTTCAGGTTACAAGAAATAGTAAAATTTAAAATTCTTATAGAAAAAGCAAACAGACTTTTTCAGTCTTTCAAATATATATATTTTATGTATATATATATATATATATATATATATATATATATGTATATGGGTCGTTAACTTAATGAAACTCTATTTTAATCTGTTCAAAAGGTGGCAAAGCAAATTCCAGCAAAATTAAACGCGTCGCATAACTGAAATTGCTGTTTGCAGCAGCTGCTGTTTGCCACTTTCTGCTTGCCACGAGAACAATGCAAGGATAATGCCAAACCGCAGAAATGTGTGCGTGTCTTTTGGCGTCTTGCAACAACCAAAAATATTCTCCACGAAATTAATTACACAGAACGAAACGAGGTGAGGCAAAGGCAGCGTTTCATGATTTGTGCCACTCTGCACCCCTGAGGTTACTTACCCCTCATCCTTCAAACCATCGATTTGTATGTGTGTGTGTGTGTTTGTGTGTGTGTGTGTGTTTTACGGCTGCCACAAGCAGCAGGCCAAGAGATATGGCCGCTTCTTACACATACCTGTTTTGTATCCTTATTGGCCATATAATGCGCCTGCTGCTTTCTGCTCTCTGCTCTCTGCTCCTGTTTCCTGTATCCTGTTTGTTGTTGATTTTGCTGTTTGCTGCTTGCTGGCGTTATCCTGCTGCATTCCTTTCTGTTTGGCAGCAACCGCAATCCTTGCAATATAAACTACTTTGCGGTTCAAAGTTGATGCGCTGGAAACTTTAGCTGAATCCTGCGCGTCTGCAAGTTAATTAAAGTGCTTTATAACCTGCTTAACTTACCTAACAATCCTCTCCTTCCCCTTGCCCTCACCCTACTCCACCTTTAACTCCTTTCGTTGTCCTTGCGAATAAGAGTTTTGTGGTTTTGTCTGTTCCGCCAAAGCAATCACAGCTGTTGCCAGTTTATCAACCAGTTTGTTGACTTTGCCCCGACTTTCCAGCGATTCTCAACTAAACACTTTGCATCTCAGCAGGGCTCGGATTAGTTTTTGTTATTTTATTCTCATTACTTGAGCCTGTCACCAGGGAAGTTACTTCTTTACTTTGCTACAGCTCTGCGGGGCTGTTTTGCTAATTTAAAAAGCAAATTGTTATCAGATTTATCAACACCCAATCGACTGATAATCGCCCAGCAGCTTAATGGGTTAGTTGGAGTTTGTCTTTGGCTTTAAGCTGATTAAATATTGGCTGGAATAAGTTAGAATGTTGTGGTAGAGAGTGCTTGACTTGGTAATGATATTAAAGCAGTTATTTAATGTAGACTTGGCTTATTGATGGCAGTTTGTTCGATATGAATATATTTTTGGGGTTAGCCAGATTTGTGTTTTTACGCAATCTCTTCGAGATTTTTACAGCTGCTTAAAATTATGTCTGGTTATATTATTTCTTATAGGGCTATTACTTTACAATTGTGTATTTTATTGCTATCGATTTGTATCGATATTTACGATAAATCGATCAAATTAAGTCAACTTTATCTGCTGACAATAAGCGAGAACTTATGTGCCAAGTTTAAGATCTTTAGAATTCAAATTGTTCTAGTAGGCAGACATTACCAAATCGACTCGTTTGTCGTTGCTGATCAGGAATATATATACTTTATGGGATTGGAAATATTTCTGTCTGCCTTTAAAATACTTTCACTTCATTTGATCTTATGTTTCTTACCCTTTCTTAATGGCTTTTGTTTAAGTGTTTGTTCTACAAATTATTTCCTTAGACTTGGTTAATATTCTGGCTCTGTTTAAAGAGCTCTTGGCTTAAATAATCAAATACCGCAAGGTGTTAGGGATATATATATAAAGATATACAAAGTGTGTCCGCTGTTAATCAGAGATGCTTTTGACCACAGAAGAACTGTATTCAATTATGCAAACAAAATAAGTACGAATTTGGCCGCAGGTAAAATGGAGGAAGACAGCTCACAAAGCCACGACTTGTGTCAAAAGGAAGCGGCCGTCGACAGCAGCAGCAACAACAAACAACAAACAACAACAATCAACAACAGCAACAATTGCTGGCCAACAGCAACAATTTTGTAGCTGGAAAATCAAGACTTGAGTTGCTTTCGACGTTGACAAAAAGCAGAAAAAAAAACTTTTATTTCATTTCTGTTTTTGCTACGCAAATAAGGAGGGGAAAACAGGGGCAGGGGTAGCAGCTTGGAGGGGGAGGGATGAGGGATGTTGTCTGAGGTGGAAAGCGGCAACTTTACATGAAAATTAAATAAGTAGCAGCTTAAATAACTTGGGGGCAACACTCCAGCGGAAGCAGAGGGAGACAAAGAGCGAGGGAGAGATATAGAGTGAGAGTTAGAGTGAGAGAGAAGAGGGAGCAGCAGTTTATAAAAAGGAAAAATCAAATATAAAACAGGCATCAACAAGAAGAGGAGCTCTCAAAGCTAAAAGACACTGACACAAAAGGTCAGCAAAGGTGCGAACTGCGTGCAGCAACAAACGAGGGGGCAACCGGAAGAAACGATAAATGACAACTTGAAGCACATCAAAAGAAGGCACAGCAGGACACAGCACAGGACACAGGACACGTACACGTGTACACACACATACATATACATATATATATATATATATTGTATATGTCAGGTGGTTGGCTTTGGCACGTGCATTCTATTGTCAGAGTCCTTAGCACAGTTTGCAGGACGCTTATCTAAATGGCCAGAAGAATTTATTCTATTCAAGGAAAAACTTTTGATTTAAACAGTTGCCAGTTGGCAGTTTTCAGTTGTTGTTGTTGTTGTTAATGTTGTTGTTGTTGTTGTTGCTGTGACAGCTGCTTTGCATTTTGATTTGGGTCTCGTGGCATCTACAAAAATATTTATTTAATATTAACGCCTAAAATAAACACACACACACACACACACACTGGGTGTGTGTGTCATATTATTTGCCAATTTAGTTTGACATGAAATCCAAATGTTGTCCAACTGGCAGTTAATCACCATTCGCAATGCATTTGCACGTCTCAACAGTTGCCTCATAAGTGGAACTTGCCCCATTTTGCCCTCTGTCAAATTGTCTTCAATAACTCAAATAATCGCACCCCCAACTATCTGTCTATCTTTCTGATAAGAAACTCTTGAGACACCTGTCAGCTGTCATCTGTCATCATTTTTCAACATCTACGTCTCAAAAGTCGTACAGTCATTACTCGTAGCCTTATCTTATATAGTATATAGTATATATATATATATATATAGCAAAACTCCATCTCAATCTCTCTAAAACCAATTCCAGTTCCGCTTTTGACAGCAAAGTTGTTGGCTTAATTATGTTTTGTTTTGTTACCCTGTAAATTTTGTAGTTACTTTAAAATTGGGGTATATGGAATTTAATAAAAAAAAATGCACAACAATTCTTTGATAGAGCAGATTTTATTTATCATTTCGAATTCGGCTTATAATTTAAAAAATAAATTTACTAACCTACAATTTGTAGTTTAACAATTTAAATAGTTTTCAGTTTTAGTATCAAAATGAAAAGTTTTAGATCCAAATTAACAATTTTAAAATAATCAAAAAATCGTTTTTATTGATGCAAATTTTTTACAATAAATTTATTTGTAATATTATATAATTTTTATAATTTACTTATGCACATTTTTTTATAATGAATTAATTTATAATTTTTATATAGTTTTTATAATTTATTTAAATTTTTCGATTTCCATGACAAATCTCCTTCTATATTTAATTTTATTAAAATTGAACAACTTAAAACGATTTCTAAATATTAACCAAACTCGTTATCGATTTTTTATTTAAGCAGATTTTTTCGTTTTCGTTTCCATTTTTTTTTCGAGTGTATTTAAGCAATATATCCTTTGTACAGGGTTTCTCTAGTCGCGTAGTTTTTCGCACTCAGTTGTTTTTTCCGCTTCCGCTTCGCTGCACATCTGTCGATTGTGGTGCCATTAGGGTGATTCCGTCATTAGGGTGGTGCGCTCTGTTTGCAACACTTTGTTAGTTTTTTCTCTTCCTTACTTACTGTAGCGTTGCCCACTGCCAGCTGCAAATTGTCGCATTAAAAGTTTGCAGTTGTTTTTTGCATGTTGTTTGTTTGTTTGCTTGGATTGTTTTTTGTTTTTTGTTTTTTTTTTTATGGACACGTTGACAACACAGCAGAGCAATTGCTACCTTTTGGACGTGCAACGTGTCGCATGCGTAATGTCAGTCTTTAAACAATGGTGCATTGTTGTGGCTCCGATCTGTGGCCGGGCGTTATGTTAATTACTGCTGTGCTCATTATTTGATTGGTTGAAATCAATGCAAACTTCCACATATACATAATTGTCATCCATGCTCAGAGTCCTGCACAAGGATGTTTACCTGTCATCGCGTCATTGTGACGAGGACAATGGCCAAACATAAATGCGTAACTGTAACTAGATTGCATGGCATGCAAATATGACCAACTTTTGGGGCAGGGTTATTGTATATCTCCTGTCTCTTGTCTCTTGTCTCCTGTCTCCTGTCTATGGTAATGTTACGTTAACAACTGTCGTAACATGGCCAATTGATGGGTGGTTAGGGTGCTTTGTGTTGTGGCACTGACCAACTGGGAGTGGTGTCACAAGGCCAGCTGCGAATGGCGTTGCAAGTACACATAATGAAATAACAATTAAAAATAATTCTATTGGAAATGTTGAAAATGCGCTCGTTGCGAGTTGAAAGCGCTATTTTTGTCATGAAATACGGGAAATATGGAAGTGATTTGCTTTTAAGCTGCCACAAATTTGGACAAATTGGGAGCGAAGCATTTAAAATGACAAAGGTTTACAAGAAATTGTAGCTTAAAATAATAGTTTCGTTTTTCTCATTTCGCTATCAATATTATCAAAAATGTTGAACATTTCATAAATAAAAATTAATCTTATTTGATCTATAGTATCTAGTAGTTTATTGAAACAAATCTCTATTTAACATTTCAAATATCAAAATTTATCAACAAAATTGTTCGTGTTTCAACATTCAATAAATATAAATATTAAAAGTTAAAATAAGATTTATCATTTTAAATATTAACATGTATCATAATTATTTTGGATTTGTTTAGTTTTCTAAAGCAAATAAGCTATTGTGTTGAAAATAAATACAAGTTCAATATGCAATAATAAATAAATAAATAAATATTTTTTTAACTACTTAGAAATCTTTATTCAACATTTGATAAATATCTACATTTTATATTATTATTTCTCTTTGTAAATAATTATTTGATAAAATACACGTCTTAAAGAATTCCTTATTCATCCCTTATCTATCCAACTTTCGGAGTCTTTGAGGCGTTGTTCTTAACAAAACGTTATATATTTTATTACACACTTGTGTTCTGCACTCGATGTTACCCGTTTTTAAGTATTCTTAGTGGGTACACAAAAAGAATCGATGGCCTGCAATAATGGAAGCAGGTAACGACAGCCAAATGCATTAATGCATGTTCTGCCAGCTCTTTGTCTGACTCTGTCTCTGTTTCTGTCTCTGTTTCACTCAGTATCGCTCTGTCTCCTTCTCAAATTGCATTTGAAGCTGACCAGAGGCATGTGTGTAATGTGTGTGACGCGTGTGTAATGTGTGTGTGGGGTGTGAGTGTGCGCTGTGCAGAGGGTCAGTAAAACCAGACAATGGCCAATACAAAATAGCAAATAACAAAAGGCGGCCACACAAATAACTCACGACAATGCGACTTGAAATGAAGATAGATGCCTCTTGGCAGCACAACACACACAAACACACACGCACACACACACACACTCCCTCTATATATCGTAAACTGTGTGTGCTTTCATATATGTATGAATGATGTACTGGCTGCCACAAAATGTTGAGGGTCGGGGGTTGTATGTGACACACTAACTGCATGAGTGAGTGCATTGCATGAATGCCTGAACTCGACTGACTGACTGACTGATTGACTGACTGGCTGACTGACTGCCTGGTTGACTGACTGACCGACTGACTGACTGAGTTGAGCGGCTCACAATGTTGGCCAAGTTATTGTGCGTGACATCAAATGAATTGTTGTTTATTTCTCGTCTCGTTTTGTCAGCCCTGACAAATGTGGCACTGACATTTTATATCAGGCCATTTAACTGCCTTCGCGCTTTCAGCCACACTAAATTGAAATAAAGCACCCACACACACGCACACACACACACACGCAGAGTGCATTGAACCTTGAACTCATTTAGAGGCCTTAATTAACACTCGAACAATCAATTAACAACCGCATTTTGCAAATAATCAAGTGCCTCCTCAATGATTCTCGAGCAGCCAGTTCAAGGCTCTCAGCAGGAGCCCAGTTACAGGGCAACATAGCGCAAGGACGCGCAAGGATATCCCACCGAGTCACTCACTGCTACGTGACAATGCCACAATTTATGCGTTTTCCCGTATAATGAGGCAGCAAAAGAATGGAGGATGACGCATTTTGACGTAAATTGCAAAAGGCCAAATACCAAATGTCAAAGTCCTCAACGCACAAGCCTTTAAAATGTGGCAAACATCAATTTAAGCGTGTCCAAATTGGACAGCTGATAAGCGCTGATCGACCAGAGATACCCTGTAATATTTTACATTAAATTATAAATTTAACTTTAACTAAAAAAAAGTAATTTTCATCAGATATTTATAATAATATAGATTATCTATCTTAAGCAAGCAGTATAACCATTATCGATTAATATCGATAACTATCGCTGCTTCGCGAATATCGATACAAATAGATTTCCGATTGCAACATAAGACACAATTTTGAGAATATAAAGCAGATATAATATTGATCACCTGTAAAAATGCATAAAGTTCTTAGATATTTTTAACCAATTTTGAATTAAACAAACTAACAAGAGTAAGTCAACTATTTATTTCACAGCTGGTCACAGGGTATCTCTTAGGCGAGCGCATTTTAACTTGTTTTATTATAAATCGTGATAGATTAATATTTTTAAAAATCATGGAGCTCCAAATCTATATGCAACATTTTGCGGGCAACAGGGTTTTACCATCAAATGAGGCAACAAAGTGTTGCACAATCAAACATGCATACATACACACACTCACACAGACACACTAACACTCAGACAGAGATATGCAAATGCAATCTGTTGGATTTTTGCTGTCGTTTATATTTTTGTGAATAATTTTGATAAGTTGAACATAAGCCGGAGAACGTCATGTAAAAATGAGATGGATGCCAGTAAAATGCAAAATATGTTGCAACAAACACAACAAATTTGTACAATTGTGTGTTGTTGTGTTTGTCAGAAATTATTTACAAAATATTTATGCTAATTTTCTGGTAGCCAAAGTCAAAATTATATTTATGCCACTGCATTCTTTTGTTTTAGTTTACCAAAATTTCACTTTTCATTCAGGTTAACGTGTGTGTGTGTGTGCTAGTTTCCCGTTATTTCGCTTTAATTAGCTAACTAGAACGCATAATCCAATGAATTTAGTGTTGCAAAATTGTTTCATATTTCATTTTACGCAGCAATATTTATTATTTATTTTGCTGTTGCACTTTGACAGCATATCTATTTGATTTTCAATTTGTATCAATGTAAATGTTGTAATTTCAATTTCATATGCAAACAAATGAAACAGAATTGCGTTTATTATTATAAAATACACATGTGTTAATATTTAGTTCAAATAAGCAGATGAAATGAAATTTAAGCAAACATTTTGTAAATTGCCCAATAAAACTCCATTTGGCATTCAACAGATGTTAAAAGGGATTATGCTTAGGCAAATTATGTAAAGATCATGTTAAGCTTAATCAGTTTGCAGAGCTTAGTAGATTTGTCAACAGAAGTTAACAGCGCGAACCACAGTTGCTGTAAAGTTCAGTCGCAGCAGGCTCAAATTATTGTGGTCGCTATGTTTATGCACTGTTTTCGTGTGTGGAGAGCGAGGAATGTGCGCTGCGGCTGTTGTGGCTTTTGCCGTTATGTGTGTTCTCGTGTTCAATTCAGGCACCCAAAGATAGAGCGAGAGAGAGAGTGTGCGGTGCTTGCAGAGAGAGGGGGACAAACTAAGGGTAAACATGCCAAGTTGTAGCGTTGCAAATCTTAACGTGATTTAAACATCATGACGTAGCTGGCAAAATAACTGTAACGCATGCAAAGTACACACACACACACAGAGAGAGAGACAGAGGAAGAGAGAGACAACGTCCCTGACAGTTGTTGTTTTTGGCAAATGGAGGGTGGGCAGGGTGAGCAGCTGCCGTACAGAAAGCGCCACAACAGTTAGTGTTCCCACGTAGCTGCCAGATTTAAGCCGAATGCGTGTGTGTTTTTTGTACGTGTGTGTTTTTTGTGCGTGTGCATCTTGTTTAAAGTTGAGATGAGTGCGGTTCGTGCTGTTTTATCGTGACACGAATAATCTGTAATTAAGTTAAAAGTAAAATAGCAATGTTGTAAAATTAGGAACGGATGAGGAAAATATATTTAATGAAAATTATATTGTAAAAGAAAATCGAAAAATTGGGACATAATGTTACGAATGTATTCAATCTAAGTTAATTAAATTCCTTTTGAGGACCAATCTATCAGTCAAAAAGAATTAAATTGCTTTTGGGAATGAAACATGAAGAAGACAGAGAATTTGTTAGAAAAAAAAAGTTTGCGTATATTTGAAACTCTTCCTCTTTTACGTGTCAGTGTCATGACGAAATTTGTGGCATTTGGGTTGCACGTATTTTCGATTTGTGTCCTGTCTAAAAATGCAACGGATGCCTAATATTTGACAGCCGCATGAGTTTTAAAAAATAAAAAAATACTTGTCCATATTTTTAGAGATATGTTTTTGAACGAGTTTCGACATTTAAAGAGCGTTTGATTTGTATACAATTTATTAGAGAAACATTTCTTTAAAGCTGTTGTACATATTCATATTAATACCATATTCATATTATTATTATTTAGAAAGTTGGTTATTAAAGATAGAAGACTTAGCTGCAAGATAACAATGCGTACGATAAGGAAAGTATCTAATTGCTCCTTTAATCGTTAACTATAAAATAATAAGACATAAGATCTTGACTTTAATTCACTATTTGATAACCCGAATTTAATATTGAAAAAGCATGCAAAAGGCACATAGAATTCACTAGGTATATATATTCCTAATCGTCTGTCTGGCTTTATTAGCAGACCAATCTCAGAGATAATAAGGGGTAGAGGCTTAAAATATGAAATAAAAGTTCTCGTTTTTCATACGCAGCTTCTATTTATTTTTTTTTTTAATCGATAACTGAACCTGTTTGACGTATGTATATCGATAGAACCCGTGTAAAGTATAAACTTTTAATTTATATTATTGATTTCATTAAGATGGGTTAAGAAACAAGGTGTAAAATCAAGTTTCACAGAACTAGCACTCACAAAAACATACAGGGTATCCACTAGTCATGCACATATTTCATCTATAGCATTCTTATTTGATGCAAATCGATTAGCATTTATTTTTTAATGCAGCATTGGCCAAGTGTCATAAGCAGCACCCCAAAAAGCTTTGCAGCAATCTTTATTATAGTACACTCAACACTTTCTGTGTGTGTGTGTGTGTGTGGGTGTGTTGTGGGTGTGTGTTGTGGGTGTGTGCTGTGGGTGTGTGTGGGGATGTGTTGTGTGTTGTGTGTATGGGTGTGTATGTCTGTGTGGGTGCTGACATTTTCAAGCAAGTTTTTGACAAAATTTCTCGCTGAATAGCGAAGTAGATGAAACCTAAAACACCATCTCTCTCATTCTCTCACTTTATCTCTCGATGCCTCCCTCTCTCTCTCTCTCTCTCTCTCTCTCTCTCTCTCTCCCACCAACTCTCTTATCATCATCCCCCGCTGTGTAGGGGAATGTGAGCGTGTCCAGTGGAATAGCGACCAAAACACGTCGCATGCATAAATGCAACTTTTGCCTCCCCCTCGCACATGAATGCATCGCTGTTGTTGTTGCTGTTGTTGTTGTTGTTGTTGTTGCTGCTGCTGCTGCTGCTGTTGTTGATGTTGACATTGTAGCTGAAGTTACTGTCATGTCAGTTGAGGCCAAGCCGAGCGATATTTTAGCTGCATGTGTACACGGCCAACAACAATAACAACAGCAACAGCAAAAGCAACAGCATTTCTAGTTTGTTGTGTACTCGTATAATTTCAGCAGAAGCCGCCTGTGCTGAACATGTCTGTTTGCTCATGTTTGTTGTCTACGTTGTTGTTGTTGTTGTTGTTGTTGTAGGTGTTGTTGTTGTCAACATGTTGTCCCCAACTGGACACTTGAGTTTCGTAGTAGTAAAACACGACTTTCTGGTCAGGCCGATCACTTAACTCAACAGCAGCAGCAACAACAACAGCAACAACAAACATCAGCAACAACAATAAACACCCACAACAAAAACAACAACAACAAACACAGCCATCGACTACGGTGAGACCTAAAACACATTAAACATGCCATTAACTCCAAAAGCAAGCAACACATTTGGCCATTAAAAGCAGCCGGCAATATGAAGATGACTTGCTTGATGAATAGATATATAGATTAGAGAGAGAGAGGGAGGGAGAGTTAGAGAGAGAGAGGGAGAGAGAGTACTTATCTCATTCATTTAAGCATGGACAGATTGGGGAAAGAGAAAGGGAGAGAGTGAGGAAGTAGACCGTTTCTTTTAATTAGAATGGGAAACGTTAATTTAAATAAATCGCTAAATAATTATACATAAATAAGAATTTATCGTATCTAATTAACTAACGAAAATTATTGCTTTGATTTGCGTAATTTCTGTGTAATCTAGGGTGACCATACAATCTAAATTTCTTCACATTTGCCTCACGTTTATCGATTTTCCCCCTGCAATCGCAGAGACAGAGATCAACATAAAGAGGAAGAGAGAGAGGTGGATATAGAGATAGAGGGAGTTCTTAAATAAAGATATGGGTAAGGTGATATCTAATATCTATAATCTATGCTGAGCTCTCGGGAGATCATACCTTTACTTCTACACTTTCCTTTAAATTTTTCTCTTCCTACTACTTTAAGATTTAAAATTACTTAGCAGATTGGCAACTCTATTTTTCTCTTCGTCTTCCAATAACTTTGCATATAGAAGCAATAAAAGTAAGAGACATATAGACAGAGAGATTATATAGAGCTAAGGAAATAAACTTAAAATAAACAAATAATAATCATTTTAAGAGACAGCTTTAATATCTGTCAGTTCTCAAAGGGAATCTAAGCTGTTCCTAGCAGATACTCATAGCGTCAACTACAACTCTGCTTACATGATTATCAATACGATTTTCCACTTTCTGCCAAAATTGCCAATTATTCACATTTGGGATGACCGTACTTTGGGACTACACCTGTGTTTTACATGTGTTTCACTATTTCCCATCTGCTTTTCCTTTTCCCTACACCGCTTTCCGCATCAACCACCAGCAAGTTATTAGGAGATTGCCAGTAATTCACCTATAGGCTGACCCTGTAAGTCATAACGGTTCATTGAGCCGGGTAATTTTTGTAAGCATTCGACTGTCTTCAAAGATATCTGTTCCTACTTCATTCTCCAGCCCAAGAAACAGGAAACTTCACTTGCAAAATCGAAAATAGAAATACCTTTACTGGATTTGGCAACGCTGCACTCGACTCTCTCCCCGCTCTCTCTCCACCTCTCTCTCTCTCTTTATTTACCTTTCTGTGCCCCTTTCCAACAACTTGCTACATATTGCTGCACCACTTGATGCATCATGCAGTGCATCTCAACTTTTATTGAACATGCTTCTGAGGTCACTGTAATAATGTGCCTCTTCCACAGAGCGTATGTAAGTGTGTGTGTGTTGTGTGTTTGTGTGTGTTGTGTGCTTGTGTGTGTTATTTACATTGCATCGTGCAACTTGTAGGAAATTTGTGCAGCTGCTCATCGAGAACTTTCATGGCACGGCCAACCTTCAAAACAGTTCCATGCATTTTTCAATTTTATTCAATGTTTTTCCTTCGTTTTTTTCCTCTTGTGGGGCGTGGAAAGCGCTTTTGCCCCGACTCAGTGTGGCAGGCGTTTTGCTGCACAAATTTTCAACCGCATGACATTCATCACAGCCACAAAAAAATAAACCAAAAATGAAAAAAAAAACACAAACTCAGTTGGACTGTCTAATGGGTTTTGGGGTTTTGGATTTGTGGGTGTCACTTGTGTGTGTTTTCTGTGTTTGCAAGGCTGTGCATGTGTGTGTGTGTGTGTTTGTGTGCTGGTGTGTGTGTGTGTGTGCAGCCAAAACAAACATTGCAAAATTTATGTCTTCTCATAAATTTGTAGCATAATTCTGACGATGCTGCAGCCGCCACTTGAAAATGTTTGCTTGCAATGTTGCAAGCCTCAGCTCCAGCTGTCCCCTTCCCCTTCAACTACCCCTTCTCCCACTCATTTTTAGTTGCCTGTGCCAGCTTTTTTGGCCTTTGAGCTACTTTTTGCTTCACAGCCAACTCCGTCCCTCTATCGAGAGAGACATCTCTGGGTTTGTTGTGCTAACGAATCGCGTGAATGCAATTTCTTGGCTTTCGAATATTTCATCTTCTTCTTGTTTGGGCCTTTGCCTTTGGCTAGCTAACTTCAAATATTTGAGCCTGCATAATGCATTTAAGCTCAACTTTGTAGTTTTTCTACACACACACACACACAGGTTACTCAAACATTTGCAAAAGCCACTTAGACCCTTAAATGCACCTGAAAATTCAAAAGCCTCTTAAACGATATATAAAATGTGGCAAAACTTTTTCTTTTTTTTTTTGTAAATTCTTAAAAAGTATTACATTAAATCACTCGAAATTTGTGTTTAAGTCTTGCACATAAATATTACATATGTATGTAAAAACTTTCCACAGCAAAAAGTGAATCGAAAGTAAAAGAATTCAAAAGTGAATCGATTTTCAAGAAAATTATGGCTTAGTTTAATATTATATTTAAAGTTGGAGGCATGATTCAAAATGGATTTTTTTTTAAACAATTTATATTCAAAAAGTGTTGTTGGGAGAAATAATATATTTACATTTCTTTATCATGTTTTCTTCTTTATATAAATACTACATTCAAAGTTGAAAATGCTTCGATTTTAGGTAAATTGAATCTCTCAAAAATAAACAAAATTTGATTTTAGATCATTATTAATGTTTTTATTTACACGAATTTAAAAAATCGAAATTTAAAAGCTGAAAACGCTAATTGCACTAGTTTAGCGTATTTAAATTATGTGTCACAATTTTCCACATTCTCATCTTAGTGAAAACCTTATTGATTTTCAAAAACCACGACCTTTTAATCATGACTCGAACTTTAGTTTTAAGTTGAAAACTCAATTAAAGCTCGAAATGCACATTAAAATCTTGATTAATGAAAACAACTGAAAATCAACTGCTCGACCAAAATTTATGCTCATGGAGCCCAAAAAATAGCTAAAAGCCAAATGAAAGAATTTAATAACAAACCACAATACGCAAACACACAGAGGTAGTGAAAGGGAGAGGGGAGAGAGAGAGGGGGAGGGGTTAAACTGAGTTGCCAAAGTAGCGCAATTCCTTTGAGCATATTATTATTATTTGACGACCCCATTTGCGAATTTAGCTTTAAGTTGAGCTCAGTTCGAAAGTGGAGCAAACAGTAAACAGCAAAAAAAAGCCAAATAAATGTGAAAAAAAGCAAAGAATTTCTGGCATTTCTTTGCTGTCACTTGCAGGCGACCCTCTGTGTTGTGGTTGCTGTTTGCCCTTTGGGTTACCTGCACCACACACACACACACACCACCCACTGCACATGCATATGCATAAGTGAATAGTATTTGAGTGGCAAGAATGCAAGCAGTCAAAGCTGCAGCTGCCACACGCTGCGTATGCGCAATTCTCAAGCCACATTTTGGGCTTAGGGCATTCGGGCTTAACCTTAATGCCAAAGTAAGCGCATTATAGCCAGTGACTTGACTTGACTTTTACTTGGTGCATTACTGATTTCAGCTAATTAATTTATTAGATGCAAGTGACTCAAATCCCACACAAAATCCACAGCTGCAACATGCTTATGCAACGTAAGCTCTGCGCCAATAATTGATGATTGGTTGTGGATAGATTCTGTGAGAGAATCTCTGCTAAGTCGGTGCGTGAATTGTTTTGGCTTAGTCTTTTGCCTGATTTAGCACATTTGACTGCATTACGCATCTTGACACTGACACCGACAGCCATCTATTAAAATTCCAAAACTTTCCTCGATTTTGTTGGCCGAACTTGCTGACAGCAATTGGGGAATGACTGACATCAACTTTTCGCATTCCAAATTTGTTTCCCTCTCTCTCTCTCTCTCTCTCTCTCTCTGTCTTTGTGTGTCTGTGATATGCATAATTGTGGTAAAGTTGCAATTGACATTTGGTCTTTTGGCTGTTTCGCTGACAAATTGTGGTCAATTGGCGCGAATCGGCGACTAGAAAACAGAATTGCTGACCCATTTCATAGTTTTGCATCAGTGCTAAACCGCTTGTTATTCAGCTGAAAAGTTATTTTCTTTTTTTCTTTTTTTTGTAATATTCATAAATTTTATTGAGTGCTATGCAAATGCCAAATTGAGGTTTCCCATTAAGTGACGTTGGCAGCGGAATTGATTCAATTTGCTGACCAACTATATCTAACAATTGTTGGGGCATACAAAGCATTTGTTGTGTACTTTTGCATAAATAGCTCGGATAGAAATAAATTTATGTATTTTCAATATTAAAAATATGAAATAGGTAAAATTTAGAAAAAAGTTATACAAAAGAATTTAAATTGCAGTAGCTTTACCCATCTCAAGCAGGTGTATATTTGCTTACTATCTAAACTGAACTATACTTATTTTATATACCAATTTTTGTCTTTTGAAAAAGTTATTTGCAGATCAAGTTGATTTCAAGTTGTCGATAAAACTGATGCACGAATATCGATACTAATCGATTGTCGATGGCAGTAAATGACACCATTTTAAAAATAAGTACAATCCAATTGGTTTAAAATATACTTGGACATATTATTTATCAAGTTTAAACAAACATTAGGTTCTGATAAAAAACAACGATTTTATTAACCCAAAAGAACTTTTATACTAAACTAATATCAGACTGCTATATATTTATCATCTCCTAGTCGAGCACTCTCGACTGCCGCATTCTTATTTTTTAAACTTTTTATATATCCAAAAGTAAAATAAACTCAAATAATTTAATTTCAAAGCGATAATAATGTACAAGGAATTTGAAACTAAAACTAATCCAAGGCTGGGCTGGCAACAATTACAATTGCGACAAAGAGAGAGAGAGAGGTAGAGATAAATAGAGAGAGCGAGGGAGAGAGAGAGAGATAGAGACCTGTGGCAAATTAACTAAACGAGACAAACGGCAAAGTTGAGAATAGTGGTAACCCTGGCAATTATTCTTGTGGTTCGGTGGCACAGAATGCCACAGCCACAACAGGATGCCAGCCATGGGTATGCGGCATGGGGCAGGAACTGCCGCTCTCATAACACGCAGTTTAGCCATAAAAGTAAAAGCCTCGCTCAAGTCTGAGTGGAGGGCAGGCGACTGGGGACCTCCGACTCTTAGTTGACTTGCAAAATAGTTCAAATTTGAGCTAACCAAAGACAAAGCAACCAAAACGACAACGACGACAACAACAACAACAACAACAACAACAACAACTACAACAACAATGACAACAACAACTACAACAATGACAAAAGGCAGGAGGACGTTTACTTGATATGCAGACCGTCGCACAATTTGACCTACATGCATGGAAAATGGAAAATGGGAAATGTGGTTGTTTCTGGGTGGGTGGAAAGGGCGAATTTTAATAATTCACTGCTTACATTAAAATAACTGAAATAAATTCTGTTGCTCATCTCTTTCATAATTTTGTGTGTGGTTGTTTCTCTCTTTCTCTTTCTCTCATTGAATTTACATTTGCTTTATAGTTTTGCTTCTTATTTACTTTATTTGTTCATTTTTTGTGTTTTTTTTTTGTCATTAATTTGCAGCTTAAAAATGTTTTGCAATTTGAGGGCGGCTAAGCTATGCCATCAATTTGGCCTTTTTCGCTGGTCAGCAGATTTTTCACCGCAATGAAATGGCTTTAAATCCATTTTATGGGCAAAACCATTAAAATTGAAATCATTCCGCATGTGTGTCATGCCAAAAGCAATAGCAACAACAACAGCGGTCTATGCCACGTGTGGCACACTAGAAGCACACTCCGTTGATGACCTCAAGGTTAAAAATGAAAAGTTTTCTTTTGCTAGTTTAGCAGCCCTCATTTCTCAGTCCTTATTCACCAAAAATCACGCATACGCCCTGTTAAACGTAGTAAAAACTTTTCACATTTAAATGCTTATTAAATAAATGCCTGGTTGCCTGCCCCAAAACTGAGCGCATCACGAATCCAGCTACTCAAAAGGGGAATATGTTAAAGCTGCGGGCTTTGGGCAATGATCAACTGCCAGATATCCATTGTCTAGTTACAAAAGTACTTTTTAAATTTTAGTATCCGATTTTCTTTAAATAAGTGTGTCAACCTGAAACCAGAACCGTAACGATCCCGATTGTTATTTAAAATAGAACACGTAAATGAATATTTCTTTAAGAACTGAATCGACAACCAAAAGTAAATTGAAACCTATTTAAAACTTTTAAGGGAACCTCAACCGCAAATTTACCGACTTAAATTTAGAATTAATATCGAATTTTTTTTAAGCCAGTTTTGTAAATTAAAATTGTTTATCCTTTTATTACCTTAAATTAAATTTAAGAAAAATTTACATCACAATCACATCCCTTATGGAAAAGTTTACAATTTATGTACCTGAATTGGAAACAAAGCCAAAAAACTGGAGTCGCTTTGGCAACTTATTTTAATTTATTTTTAGTACTCTTAATAAACAAGAAGCCAAGTATTAAACAAATACATATCTTTTAGCAAATCTTATAAGTAAAAAACATTTATCTATATTTTAATTTATATTTTTTTTATGTTATGCTTTTTCACTCAAAAACTCAACTTTATTATTTTTTTTGCAGTTTTAAATTGATGAATATTTCTCTTCAGATTATTTAAACATTTTATTGAAACTTTTGGACAACAGAAAAGAGTCTGCAAAAATATGTTTTTAGCTGTTGTCCAAACTTTTTGGCCGCCTGCGGCTTTTGGCGACTAAAATGACAGCGCACAAAATGCGAATATACCCTTCGAATACTTGCATGTGCCACAAGGGGAGGCGGCTCGGTTGCTAGTGATGTAAAAAACATCAAAATAGAAATTGTTGATTTTTCGTCTCGTTGCGCATACTAACGAGTTTGGGAAAACACGAAGACATTTTTAACCCAGGCGATGCACACGCAGCGACAGACAGACTGTGGCACCTTTTCGAGTCACACACATTAATGGAAAAAACCGAAACCGTGCCACAAATTTTCCAACGCTTTCGATTTCATTTGGCATTTTTAAGGGCTCGTTGTTTTCAGTCTCTCTTTTTTTTTGTCACCAACTGGCGGCACTTGTAATTTCCGTTGTGTCTCTCAGTCTGTCTGTGTCCCAAAAAAAAAGAAAAGAAAAACCTTTTTTTTTAATGCTTTCCCTTTTCATTTGGCTGCCAGCAGCCATTAAACCCTTTTTTGGTTGTTGTTGTTGTTGTTGTTGAGTCTGATGTTGAACGCCTGCTAAACTGCTAAATGTCGCATAATTATCGCATTTTCCTTGACAATTCTTTTTTGTTGCTGCCGTTGTTATTGTTGGGTTCGAGTTTGAGCTTGTCTCATTATGGCCATGTTTTGCTGGGCCTTTTTATTCAGGGCACAATAATCGTATTTAACATAAAATGTAATGCTTTTTTATTAATTCCAGCATGTCTCATACTTTTATGCATGTGTAGTTATTATGAACCTTAAAAACCGAACCCCAAAGAAAATCCAACCCGAGGAGGCTAATTTGAATGTTTCGCCTGAGTGTCTCTGCGTTTTGAATAGATTAAGAGCAGAATGAGTACCTTAGACAAAATGCCTATTATCTTATATATATACATATTCTGTGGAAAATGAAAACAAGTGGAAATTTTTTTTTAGCTAGAGCATGGAAAATGTGAATGAATATGAATTGAGAGAAAGCTGGGAGGGAAAGCAAAGTAGAGAAAATAAATTGAGTCAAAGGAATTTTAGTCATTTCATAGGTTGGTAGCTCAGTCATAATTTTTATATTAATTAGGGTAAATATTTATTTAAATTCAAAGCAAAAGCTGAATATAAACAAGTCAATTAGAGAGAAATGGAGAGAGATAGCAGAGAGAGAGAGAGAGAGAGAGAGCTCTATTAGAAGATACTTTAAAGCCAGTTCTGAAATATAAATAAATATGCCTAAGCAATGTCAGGTTTTAAAGTTGTTTGAATTAAATAATTAAATAGTAAATAAATTTTAAAAATTACATTAAGTAAACAGTATTTTTCACAAATTGAAAAAGTATATGTAATAAATATTATCTATCCTTAACTATCTTTAATTCATCATTAATCCATTCTTAATCCACACACAAAACAAGCACAATTGAAATTTAATTGAAATGAACCAAAGCTCAAATCAACTTGCAACAGAAGTTGGCCTCGACAAAATGTGTGTGGCAGGAGACCTTTTAGCACTTTGACTGAGCCAAAACTAAATCTTATATCAATTAGGCTCCACATAAAGGGAAAGGGGGCGTGCAACAATGGGGCAGGCTGGCGCTCGTTAACTGCGTAAAATGGCCAAAAACTTTCTGGCCGAGAACGGAGAAGGCCGCACTAAAGTGCAATTAAAGCGCACAATAACAATTAAAATCATTTAAGCCGCTGTTGCCAGCCAACTTTCAACTCACTACACATCTACGAATAACTGTCACTGAGTAGATATGTGTGTGTGTGTGAGTGTGTGGGGGTGTGTGTGTGTGTGAGTGTAATAACTATAAACTATTTGCACAAAACTTGCCACGACGCGACGAACTTTAAGTGTGTGTGGGTTGAATCCCAGCCTTGCCCCTTCAACTGAAAGCCGCAGAAACTTTCAAAATTCCCTACACTAATCGTTGGACACAGTGTGCACAGTGTGACTAGACACGCTTGTAACTTTTTTTATGCTTGTGTCTATGTTTATACGTTAAATAGCTAAAATACAAGACAACGTTTTTGTGGGCTAAGTGCAGCGACTACAATTTGTTTGCTGCTTCTGTTGTTTTGGCAGCAGCTTTGAGACGCCTCCTCGAGGCAACCCCTCAAAAACATCCTCTCTTAACACTCTTTGGGTGTGTGTGTGTGTGTGTGTGTGTAATGTTGTTGTTGCTGATGTTTATGTCATGGCTTTTTACGACAAAGTAACATTTTTTATTATTTTGTTTCGGTTGGAAAGTTTTTTTTATGATACCCAGAGCCCATTAAAATTGGGCAAAAGGGTATAATGAAGTTTGATATGTAACAAGAAAGGGACAGCAAGAGCTATATATATATATATATATATATATATATATACTCTTGTTCAGAGTTAATTTGTTTAGCCATGAGCTAGATACTCAAATTGTGGAATATAAGTTATCGATTATCATACGCAGATCAGCTCTATTTACTTGCATCTGAAATTTCACTAATTTTGCTAATATCGATATAAATCGATTTCCGATAGTAATTAAATACAATTCGAAAGGCAGAGCCGCCTAATTGGTATACCAACATATATAATTATGCAAAAGAACAGGTCTTGTTGTATTAATCATATCGTATTTGTATACGTATTTAACAGGGTATCTCCCCTTCGAGCACTGTCGACTAACTTGCCTTTTTTATGTCGCGCCTCCGCTGAGCATTAATCGCGCTGTTTTTCCTTTTCTTCTGCTTGTTTTGTTGCCTTTTGGTTTGACTGTTTCTTGGCCCGCCTTCTTATCTAAGCATTGTCACTGGCCTCCCTCACTCCACCCCCCTCTTCTTGGACTGACCCTCCTCGGCCTGGCTTAGAAAGTTGCGTCCTTTTGCAGGACTTTTGTGGGTTTGTAAACGTTTTATTGTTTCATAAATACTTAATATGTGTTGTAATTACTTTTAAGGATCTTATCATTGTTCCAACCACTTTATCTGCTGTAGTTGCCCAGTCTTTCGCTGCCCCTTCACACTTCGTCCCTCCCCTCTTTTGCCTATAATTGTCTTTGGCACTGTTAACTTAAATATGTGAACCAATTCCAGTTGATGCAGAGCAAAAAGGGACGTCTGCTCTGCTCTGTGGTTAAACACAAAATGGGTGCCCAACACTTTTGGTCGCTTGACCCATAAAAAAACATATGTTGCATAGTCACTCTGCCCCACTCTCTGGCTGCCCCTCTTTGTCTGCCACACAGCAGCAGCAGGCTAGTGTGAATTTAATTGCAATTTATCTGATGATTGTTTGCGGTTGCCATTATTAAAGTGGCGCTCGTTTGGAGTAAAATTGCTGTCAATCTCCGGTTTCTTGTTTTGATTACAACACTTTGAAAACGAAACACCAAACTTTGTTCGATTTAAATATGTTCTGTTCTGAACAGCAAAGCTAACTGCTTAATAAGTTTTCTAAATAAATATTAGTGAATTGTTTTACTATATTTTCTAATTTATATTTCGTTTGACTAGAATACAAAAACAAGTAAGAATAACTAACTTACTGACAACTAACAGAAACTTATTTACCCTTCCAGACTGAAGTCCAGCAAATTTAGTTATTACTATAATAATACCAACCAATTGTTCCAGATATGAAAATTCTGGTGTTTAGCTATATAATAAGCAAAAGCACACAATAAATATATTAAATTTTAGATAGTGTTTTGAAATACTCCAATTAAAAACTGCTGCATTTTAATATAATTTCAAATAATTTCCATAATAATTACTATAAAAAGATAATTGATAATTGGTATAGAAAGGCTTGATATTTATTAAAATTAATTTTATAAAATTAGTTTTGAGTCTTCAAACTGTTTTTTTTTTTTTTTGGAAATAGATAACATTAAATAAACGTGATCTGCCTTTAGTCTTTGAAATTAACTAGTTTTACAGATAAAGTGGTGCACGTGGCTAAATCGTGTCAGTTTTTCATGATGAACAGGAAAATATATGCACGATACGGTAGGATTTGCTTGTTTGAGCAAATAACTTACTTTTCCAAATCTTCAATATAAAATTCTTAGCAATTTTTAATGCGATAAGAATTTAAAGAAAACACTTCAAAGTTTTAAAGAAATGGTTACACATTTTGAAACAAATTTAAGTTATTCTAAAAGCACTTCTCATATTTTAAGTACAGCTGTTTATATAGTCACCATATCTGCATTCATAGCTTATTGGCAGAGTATCTTCAAGTCGAGCAGAGCTGACTGCAACAATTTTGTTAATTAAAATGAACTATGTCCACTTAAAGGACTTTTGTACAGGACATAAATACAAATAAATTGAAACAAAATAAACAAGATTACTACCGATTTCTATCTCTGCCACAAATTGGTGCACAAAAAAGAAACACACACACACACACCCGCACACACATATACCAATAATGTGAAATTTCTCAATACACACACACACACACACACAATTCGTAGAAGAAGCCGAAGTTTTGCCAAGTCATTGCCAACAATTGTCACAATGAATTATGAGGCCAACGTAACAAGTTAGCAAAGTCCCAATAAAAGTCAACATAATAACGAGCCAAGTGTAAAGCATTGCAGTGTCCACATTCTAATCTACACAAAAAGATATATATATAGATATATATATATATATATGTATGTAGATATACATATATAGAGTATATCAACAATGGTTGCAATAAATGTGTGCAATAAGCTAACAATATACAAAAGGGCGACAAATGCCAAACGACAACGAAAGGAAGCGTTTCAAGTGGAAGCAGAAGAAGCAGAACTCAATTCTCGATACTCCATATTCGAAACTGGCAACTGGCAACTGTGAACTTGCAACTGCAACTCGACAATGTTCCACGTACTGCAATTTTCACCCACATATGAATTGTAAAAAAGTGGCCAAATAAAACCCATAAATCGACGAACAATGCACAACACACACACACCCCACACACACACACACACACACACAGTGTGTTGCATTCACATAGATACACGCACATCAAACAATGCCAAATGCCGTGCACACATCACGTATGAGTGTGTGTAAATGTGTGTGTTTGTGTGTGCTTTGTGTGTGTGTGTGTGTGTGTGTGTGTGTAATAAACGTACAAGTCAGTGCAATGGCAATTGCATGTCCAAATGGCCACACAACTGCACTTGACCCTTTGACACACCACCCCCACCCGCACCACCCTCTACACCACACCCCACCAATCATTCTCTGAGATGGTAACAGTGTGGAAAAACGTTGACCAACATTAAATGCAACACTGTTACACATGTTGCGCAACATGAAATGAAACAGTATTGAAAGAGTTGTTGATCAACAGTCAATAAAACAGTGTTGCATAAGTCGTGGAACGTAAAATGCAACAGTGTTGCGCAAGTCGAGCAACATAGAACCAGACAGTGTTGCATAAGTTGATTAACTGTGAGAAGCTTGACCAACGTCATTTTACGAGCAGCTTTGTTGTTGCAAAATGAAACAGTGTTGTACAATGTTTGCATGAAATTTTCAATTTTTTTTACTTAATTATTACTAATAATTATGAACTGAATCTGGCTTAAATGGAACACTGGAAAATTCTAGCGGTGCAGTGAAAAATAATAATAATAACCATAATTTACAGAACATTAAGTCTATAACTGATTTGTAATGGTCATTAATTTAGCCTTTTTTATATTTCTCGAATGGAGCAAACATTTCTGAAGTGGTTCAGGGATCATAGAACTACTTTTCTCTACAAGTGCGACTCCCTGTTTTAATTACAGAGTACAAATTTTCAAGAAAAATCAAAATAAAAAATACAAAAGAAAATATTTGTCTAATTATCGAACTGATTAAGAACCATACAGAATTACCGATGAAAGGGATTTCTTTGCGTTATTTCAAAAATGGATCATGAATTTTTAGCTGGAGTTTGGATCACTACCTTAATTTAACTTCTTGTAAATAATAAATAATAATAACAATTTGCATAATTTCCAACTTTTAAACATTTTATTAAGTACATATTTTTCTACATTTTTTATAGTTATTTTATTTATGATCAAAATACTATTTCAATATAATAATGGAAAGGAATCATTTCAAAAACGATTTACTGATCTTTTCTTCTCTATTATGATTTATAACAAAGCACGATTTATTTATTTATGTTTGCCAAAGTTTCTCATTGTGTTTATGATAAAAGATATTAATTTTTGTTATTTCACCAAATATCGTTTTTGCAACGAGTCACGTAAGGACTTGCTACACGAGCTTGCAACGTTGTTATGCACACAACTCCTATCCTGCCCCAAAAAATAGTAAAACACAATTGTTGCGGTTGAATTTGTGGGGTGAGTAAGGAGTGATTGGAGTGAAGAGTGAAGGAGGTGACAATAGAGAGAGAGAGAGAGGAAGAGAGAGAGAGAGGAAGAGAGAGAGAGAGAGAGAGAATTATACACTTACCAGAAAGATTGACTTGCTCTTCGAACATTCTTCAAGTGCTGTGTTGTGCAGTGTGTGTGTGTGTGTGTGAGGGAGTGTTTATGTGTGTGTGTGTGTGTGTGTGTGTGTGTGTGTGTGTGTCTGTGTGTGTTGGTTGCCATTCATCTCGGTTTTTAATAAAATTGCAGCAGCGACTCAAGTTGTGAGCTGCCAAGGCTAAGGCACTCGCCTGTATGGCAAAGAAGGGCGTGGCACTACTCAGAATAAACCGTAATATATATAAACATATATACACAGAGTATAAAGAGCCGACCAAAGTCAGCCAAATGCCAATAACAGCTGCAGCAACAGCAACAATAAAAACGGCAGCAAGAATAACAGTCTGAGCAGGCAAGGAGACGACGAAGGGGGCAAGAAAAGGAGGCATGCCGCACTTGACCACATTTAAAAAGAGTTATGAATATTGCAGCAAATTCTGCACACACACACACAAACTGTGTGTGCTTGAGTGTGTGTGTGTGTGGCATAGAAATTGTTATTTTCCTTATTTATTTCAATTTGTGAGATTTTCATATGCCCCCTTTTGTGGCTGACACTTTTTTTTTGATGTGGGCATATTGGATTCGAAACAGACTTTATTTTATATAACAAATATATATGTATATACATATATATATATACAAATATATATATTTATATATGCATATATATTTTTACCACCAGCAATTTTCTGCTAAGCAATAAAAGCCACATCAAGTTCAGAGATTAAGCCTTTAATTTGATGGTTTTCTTTACTGGATTTTAACAAACAAATATATAAAATATAAACTTGAGTGTTTGTTGACTTCAAATATATGTTAAACGAAGCAAGACTTCTTTATTCTCAATTGCAGACTATGCAAATAAATCTTTAAAGTAAAAAATATTTAATAGCTATTTTCTGTATTTTTATTTTATTTTTATTCGACACAAACAGCTGCAGAAGTCTTTAAATTCTTTATATATATATTTTTTTTTTAATTGAAATATTAGTTCCCATTTATCATATGCGGATTAATTTCATTCCACTATCTATTATCGATAAAAATCGATTTCCGATAACAATAAAGGACATACGTGTAAAGATAAAGTTACTGAATTATTGTTGATTACTGTAAAAATGTAATTGTGCTCAAATAAAAACCTCTGAATTTATTAAGTAAGATCTGTACTCATATTGAATAAACTAAACTATTATCAGTAAATCGATGAGCTTATCAGTTTCTAGTCGAGTTATCCCCACTGCACCAATCGAAATTGTTTTCAGTCTGCAATTTTGAAATCGAAATCACAGCAAACAGTTAAAGAGCACTTTATGATTTTAATTATTTTCAATTGCTGGGTAAAAGGTGCTCCAAAGTGAAATGGACTGATGAAAAAGCAGAGCACTAATCAAAATGCGATTATTTATCGATTAATACAAAAAAGAGCCAACTGCAAAAAAAGAAGAGGAAGCAGAAGCAGAAGCAGAAGCAGAAGTAGAAGGAAATTATAGTGGCTCATGCGAAAGGTGGTGAAATGCAGTCCACTGCCAAAGCAGCAACTGCCAATGTCACTAATTCAATTTCGCCGACCACGCAAAAGACCAACAAAAAAGAACAAGGGAAAAACGCTAAAAAGTGGAGAAAAGCGAATAAAAAAAGGAAAAGAAAGTTAGGAAGTGACTGCAACTCGGTCACGAACTGCCATAAAAAGCGCAAAGAGCCACAGAAGAATCAATGCAACAAAAAAAAAGAAAGAAAGAAAAGCGCGCAAGAAGAGAATGAAAGCGAGTGTGGACAATTGTAAAGGGGGTGGTTAAGGGGTGCTAAGGTGGGTAGGGGGAGAGGGGACAGGATGGTTATCCAGTGTATTGGAGTTGATATTTGCGCATCACTGCGCACATTGAACTGTCAATGGCAAGCGACAGGCGACAAGCGTACAGGAGAGGAGAGGAGTGGAGAGAAGGAGGGGGGGGGGGTGTGTGGAGGGGCAGGTTGCAGTGGGTTATTGCCAATTTATCAATTGCAGAGCAATGCTTTGAGCCAACAGCAGTCTGTGCACTAATGCAGCCATTGCCATTTGACCTGGCTAAGTCAGTCCAAAGGGAGAGAGACTGTGAGAGAAAGAGAGTGAGTGAGAGAGAGAGAGTGAGTGAGTGAGAGAAGTAGATAAGTTGTTTTCCCATTTTTGTTAGCCGGATTCTCGTCATGTGCGTGTTGAAAAAGTAATTACATCGCTGACTGGTCCTATAAATAACCTGCCTTGCATTTTATTGCAGCCTTAAAGTGTCGTTTGGGGCATAAATTCATGGAAGGCAAAAAGCAAAACACTGCTGCTCTCTTTATCTATTTTTTGTTTGATACCCTGTAAACAAGCTACAAATTAATACATTTCTGTTTAACAATGCCACTTGTTAAGCGTTAAGCACTTAGTTGGTTTCCTTCAATTAAATTAGATAAGTATTCCATAAAGAATACTAACTCCGACAAGAAGACTGGGTAAGCGAGCAGAAGAAGAAGTAAAGTCAATCATGATTCGATCATTCGATCTGTTGAATATTTCAGATTATCAGTAAATATAGTAAGAAATAAGTGAACTATAGCTGTGTCAAATCATATCAGAATTGTCAGAATTTTTACTTATCTTAGATTCTTAATTTCTAGACCAGATGAAGAATCTCTGGTAAAAATCTACTGCTCCTTTGCGGCATTTGGGTATAGGAGATTTAGCACACTAGGAAACCTTTTTCAAACGGATCTGACTAATGATAAATCTAAATATTTGATTCATTCAAATAAATATAAAAATGATTAAATTTAAGGAGTTTCATTTTATGTGCATGAATTTTATAGCTATGCAAGCTTTTAATGTTTACTTATCTTCAGCATTAACTGCTTATTATTAAATACAATTCTTATAATTTTCTATCTACATTTTAAGTATTTATTTTAACATTTTCTATTATTTTGACGGCAGATGTTGGTAAATCACATGCAGAGTATCTCCCAGTCGAGTCAACTTCGATTGTTTGCATTTTACACACATTTTATTCCCTTAGATTTTCTGTTTCAACGCAAATGAATGCTATTTAGTTGATGGCACAGGCCAGGAAATGCGCCGCTTAGCCAAATACACACACTAACACACACCAACACACACACACACACTCACACACCAACACACACAAACACATATGTATATCGAAAGAGCAGTGGAAAAGTTGGATCTGCAGTTACAAGACGCAGTTGGTTTGCCATTTTCCACATGTATTTCTCAAAAGGCAGCGGAAACCACGTCAAATGCAAACTCTCGCAAACAACAACAACAACAACAACAAATGCAACAAGAAGCAGAAACACCATCTTAAGATGTATTGCATTAGTCTGTGACCTGCAGCATATATAGACATGTGTGTGTGTGCAAGTGTGTGTGTGTGTGCGAGTGTTGTGGCAGTTCCGTTTGATATTAGCCCCGCACCTCGATGCGTTTAGTCAACGGCTACAGAAACATGGCGCAAAACTTGAACGAACAGTTGCACAAATTTCCAATTGCACTCAGCGAAATATTTTTGACTTCCAATATGGATTTCTACAACGAGCGAGTTGGTTATTGTTAACTGAAACTGAAGAGGAGAGAAAGTGTGTGATCGAGGGAAGCAGAATTTTATATATTATATATAGATTTTCGATCAGTATCAACAACCGAGTAGACTAAGGCAACTCTGTCTAATTGTCTGTTTTAACAAATTGTTTTAAGTGAAAATAGCAGCCAAGGGACTTTAAATAGGATTTATTAATTATATGAATGATACGTATCGCGAATATCGATACAAATCGATTGTCGATAGCAATAATAGGCACAGTTGCGAAGCTTCAGTCAACCAATTGTTATAATATTCCCTGACATATTGTTGATCCCTGACAAATTTCTTGAATATCGTTTAAGAAACGGAGATTTCTTTTTAGCAAAAACGTATGTTCAGCTTAAAAAACTGATATCATGAAAAGTTGGCCTATTCTCAATGCTGGAGCCAACCTTTATTTCAAACCGTTTTGAACCGTAAAACAGATGAACCATTCTGTCATAAAACAACTTAACCTAATCACAAACCAATTTTTGCGACAATTTTCTATTAAATAATATTAACTATATATAAATATTTTTTATTATTAAAAAAAAAAATAAATTTTAGATATATATATTTATTTTTATTTTTATTTTATTTTTTGTATTTCAACATTTAATTCGACCACGTTTTGCAGCCTATTAAATTGAAAATGATTAAATTTAATACCATTTGCATGCTTTCTATTTTGTTATTTATCGATATCGACGGAATTTTTGATGTTAATTTCTTCGCACTTTTCCGAGCACACCTATTTTTTTTGAGTGTAAGTAATCCATTTGTGCGGTTGCTGCCAGTAGCCAAACAAGCGAGACGAGACTCGGAGACTCGGAGACTGCCAGACTGCCAAAACAGGCAGACAGGGAGACTGTGGCGTTGCCAGCCTTTTCTTTGTTGCACTGGATGTGCCTTGAGTGTGCCAACGGAAATGTTGAAGAGGGATGGGGAGGGAGAATATTCAGAAGGGGTGCAACGACATCGTCTGTGCAACGGTTGCAGCTGTTGTTGCCGTTGCATATTTTGCATATTTGTGGCACTGCTCATAAATTCCGACTGCAAATGTATAACAGCAACAGTAACGGCAACGGCAACGGCAACAGCTGCAACTGAGGCAACATCTTCTGGCACCACATCCTCGCTTTTGCCGTTGCATGCCTCTTAAACATTTTGGGTCTAGTCTGCTACGGCTGATAAGGTTAAGCGGCATCCAAAATGATTTCTGCACTCGCATCTCAAATGTGGCATTTTAGCTTGAGGCATTTAGCATTTTGAATCAGCATCAGCATCTGGCCAAGAAACCGCTCATTCAGCTTACACTCAGCATGGCTTATGCATTAAGCCATCAACAGTCAACATTGCCCCAAGCTGCACAGTCTGTCCACAGTTGGAGTTGCAGTTGCAAGTGCAGTTGCTAATTTGCCAACAGTTTTCAAACTTACCTTTTTATTAAGTGAAAAGTGAATGGGAAGCTGGGTATGAAATTAATAGACTCACTTAAAATAAATTATCTTAACTAAGTTTAATGACATTTTGACAGTCACTTTAGTGAAGTTATTAAAAATTTATCAGAGTGGAAAAATCATTTAGTTTAAATTGGAAATCAATGAAACAAAAGAACAAACGGGTTTTATAAACTTTATTAAAAATATTAAAAATTATGAAATAAAAGACTTTGTTTATCAAATTAAAGCCTTTTTATAGACTTGAATGAAATTATTTATTTAAGTTTGGTTGAGTTTTTAACAATATTTGGCAAATAAAAAGCAATACGATTTACTAAATATTTAAAAATTTATTAAAAATCAAATTACATTTAAAAATTATTAACATTTTTTTTACTAATTTAAAGTTTACGAATCACAAGAGTATTCTACAAAATAAATGACTTTAATGAGTTGAATGATTCAAAATGTGATTTATTCCGCAATTATGCAAGAATAGCTTTAAAATTACATCGTTGTATTATATAGATATGTATATACATATATAAAAGTAGATATATCTACTTCGATACGTAGCAAACTCACCAACAAAATAATGATACCCTAAATATGATAAACTACAACTAAGAAATCTGCTTAAAATGCAAATTTAGCTTGTTGAATATTAAAGCATTTTAGGAATAATATTATTACGCATAACGGTCAACTAATTAAAACTGTTTATATTAACCTCTCTACCATTCTCTCTCTCTTTCTCTTTATAGGTAAGTGACGTCACTTGTTGTCCTCTGTTTTCACTGTAAGTAAAACATTTATTCAACATTTTTTTGGCCAATCGTCAATAATATTGACAAAGGCGCAATGCAAATAGTATTTTTTTTATTTTCGTTCCGTTTGTACAAAAATATAACAGCTAAAACAAGTGTAAATAAAAAATTAAATATTTAAATCATTTTTTAAGCTGCGTTAAACGGTAAATATTTAAGTTCAGAATAATAAATTTAAAATAAAATAAAAGTGTAAAATGTACTTCAAAAGGTCGTCAATTGAATTTTAGCGACATTTTCGCTTCGTGCGTGAAAGCATTAAAAATTATATTGAAAGTGTGGGCGAGTGTGTGTGTGTTTGTGTGTGTGTGTTTGTGTGTGTGTGTTTGTGTGTGTGTGTGTGTGTGTTTGTGTATGTGTCTTACACGTGTGTAAGTATTAAGTGTGTGTAACACTTATGTGTGTGTGTGTGTGTGTGTGTGGAAAAGCTTTCAACTTTCAGCAAGCCAGCAAAGGCATGCAGAATATTTTTTGTGAGAGCTTCTGCTTCTTCTTTTAGCCACGTTGCTGCAGCAGAGTCATTTTTGGCCAGAATATGCTATACACTCACACACTCACACACACACATGCATACACACATATTTACATATACATATGCATACCTTTGACAGCGCAATATTTCGCCTCGTTTTTTGGGGTGGGTGGTTCCAAGGAGGTGGGGAAGTGGGCGGGCGAGTGAGGGTGTGTCACAACATTGTTTAATTAAATGCAAAATAAAAACGGCACTCTTGCAACAACTCTGACTGATTGCCTTAAATCATTTAAAAACTAACAAAATGAAGGGGAATGTTGAATATTTTTGCCACACACAAAAAATATGTTTTCATAAAAAATGTAATTTTAAATGAAGTTATTCTTAGCTTAAAGGCTTCCTGAATATCTGCAACAAATGGAAACATGTAATAGGACCGAATTCTAGGCAAATAATTAAATTAAGATTCGGTGAATTTTATGTACATTTTCTTGTTTGTTTTATTTTCTTAAGAATGTTTCTTTTATTTCGTAGGAATTTTAGCTGAAAAATGGAGAGAAAAATAGAAAAAAAATGCAGCTGACTCTTTGATATAAATGTTTTGTACTGCTTTTTTAAGGCAAATAAAAATTAAATTAAAAGAAAGAACAAAATTAAATAAAAAAAAAACTTTTGATTGGCTTTAAAAATCTTTTATAAATTAGGAATAAAATATACAACATATTATTGTTCAATACTATCGGAAAATTATGCATGAAATGTGTGAAAAATGTTTTCCAATAATGTTTAAAGTATTTATTTACACATGTTATTCAAATGTGTTATAACAATTTAAGTCCAATAAGTAAATTTAATCTGCTTAATACACACACACACACACACACACACACACACACACACACACACACACACACACACACACACATTCACACATCTTAGGAATTTATAAATTCAGCTTCGATCCGGCTGAATAATGGCATCTGCTGGATTAGTTGAAATCTAGCTACAAATCAAAGCACAGCTCAAGTTTCTGATTGGTTGCCCGTCTTAATTTATGAGTAATTATAATTATATTTTATATTTTACAGTTGGTTGCGTTTGCTAAGCTCCCTTGAATTATGCGAATGTAAAACAACATTGAGAACAACATGAATAGTTATAAGTTAAAGAGCATGTCACTAAGAGAGTGAACAGCAAGGCTTAAGCAGACTTAACAGCGAGCACGCAGCAGCGTAAATAGAATATAGTAACGGAAATTAAAGTAAATGTTAACTACTTAAGAGAGCCTCAAAAGTGTTCTGCTAAAGGCAAGTGAAGTGAAATGTTAAAGGAAATTATAACATAGTTTAACTGTAAGTAGAAGCTGAAGTGAGAACTCAAATTTATGTTTTTTTTTTTGGTGACTAGTCAATAACTAGTAGATAGTAAAGTTAAATAAATAATAAGACTTATTAAAATGTAAATCAGAATTTAGCCATAGGCTAAGCCAATTTTATAGCCCAAATATTTAATTTACTTGTTGAGTCAACATTAGCTTAACAGCTCCAGTCTCTCTCTCTTAGTGCTAACAAGCACCGGTGTGAAGAGTAAATTTCCCTCTGTTGATAGCCGGCTTGCAGTCAATGGGGCAACCTACTAACCTACTGAGCGCACTTAACAGCACAGAAAAACTAAGAGCAGCACTTCAGCATTACAGCAACTGTAGCTGTTATAGCTACTGTTACAGTTACAGTGGCTGTCAGCTGCTGTACAGCATCCCTAAGGCTGCTGCTGCTGTTGTCAGTTAGTACATTTTGAGTTGTTGATGGCGGTGCGCGCGTTTCTCGGGCTGCTGTAGCGGACACGTTGGAAAAATATCGTCGTTTCTTAACAGAATTACAAATTGTGATCAACGCGTGAATAAAATGATTGCAGCCGCAATGTAAAATTGAATGTAAAAATTGTAAGAGGCAATAAATGAGTGTTTATGTGAGTGCTCCACTGAGTGTGTGGGAGCGTGTCTGTGTGTGTTTGTGTGTGTGTGCACTTGTGAGTGTGTGTGATAAATTATATTAATGTGCAGAGATAGCTGAAATTTATGGGCAACTCGCATTTGATGTGTGCTGATAGCAACAACAACAACAACAACAACATCAACAGGAAAATAAAAAATGTCCATGCGAATTGATGTTAAAATGAAAAATGCATTGAATTAAATAAAAAATAAAAAATATACTCGTGTGTGCTTATTGCTGTGATAAATGGTGTGCGAAGCTGGTGCCATTAAAATTACAATTAATCATAATCAAAGCAAGCGTTTAAATAGTTTAATTAACCTTAATTATTATTCAAATAAGCAATATATTAAACAGGAATATTTACTGCAGCCACACTTCGATACCGATAACGATAACGATGGGCATTTGTGTGAAACCGTTAATGGGAAATCTGATTTACAGTTAATTGTGATTGAGCAGTGTTTGAGAGAAAAGAAAAACGCAAATTTTAAATGCCTGAAACCAATTAAACAGAGTTGACTTAATTAAAATAATAAAGTTAATGATAACAATAATGATATATAATTATATAAAATAATATTATAAATGACTTGAATAAATATTTGTATATATGCTTAGTTTTTGGCAGACAAATATGGTTTTATATGTCATCAAATGCAAGTAAAACTAAAAATTAAATAAACTAAGAAAAAAATCAAAAAAATAAGACAAATGAGAGATAAATATTTTAAAAACCAAAGTCAATTTCTAAACCAAAATTAAATTAATATTTGTGTTTAAATCAAATAAAATAAAAAAATAAAAAAATTAAAAATTAAATTAAATGTTTTATAATATGAATGTCAAGTAACTTATTTTTTAATTGTTAAAAATTAATCAAATAATTTCCTTAGTTTTATATAATCAATGGAAATAACTGAGTTAAATGAATAAACTCTAAAAAAAAGAAACAGTATAAAAGTGAAAATAAATGTTTGCCAATTGGCAAAAAAAGTCAAAATTACTACAATTACCAGTAAATGGATACAAATAATAGTGTAATTAAAAGTAACCCTAAAGCAATATAAACATTAGGCAAACAGCTCGGTAAAATTAGAGGAAAATATTAACGAAATAATTTCAAAATGCGTATAAAATAATAATGAGCATTAAGCTGAAAAAACCCGCTAAGCGATTTAACTCTTCGAAAATCCCATTGAACACAATTTAGTAGCTGCCACAATAATGGCAAATAAATAATGATTATAATAATAATCAAAAATAAATTATATAAAAATGTTATTAAAATTTCTAAATTGGAAAGCAGCAACAAGCGACAAGCCAAGCAACGAGCCACAATACAAATAGGCCTTTTACACACACCCAAACACACACACACACACATATGATGATAATCCTTGGCTGGCAAATTGCTGGAATAGTGGGCAGTGGTAGGTGGGGGGAAGGGGTTTGCGATGGGGGGTTGTGTTGGGATAAGAGGGCAACATTTGCCGCTAAGCCGCTTAAGTGCTATCATGTTGTATACAACGTCAATTCAGCAGAAAAAAGGCCATCAGAAACATGATTAATCTCAATTTATGACAACGCCAGCTACAACAACAACAACAACAACAACAAAAGCAAAAAAACCCGAAAAAAAAATATAGAAAGCCAATCACGAGGCTGACAAAATCAAGTTGGCCCAGAAGTTTTCTGGCTGCTGCTGCGGGCAACGCTAACGATCAAGCCATCCATCAATCAATCAATCAATTTATCAATCAGCACTGCACTCATTCTTCCTCTCTCTCTCTCTCTCTCAGTTAGAGAGAGAGAGACTCTCTCTCGCTTGATTAAAGCCCATTTGTTGACATTTATGCAAACTTAATTATATTTTGTTATGGGCCAACAATCGAGTTTAATTTGCCTTCTTGCCCCGTTTATGACTTATGCAGATGTCTAATTAGTATTACTCCAGACTAACTGATATCTGTTTTACATGCTCCAACAGCCAGCTCTCCTCTCCTCCACTCTCCATCCATCATCCCCCAACCTCCATCCCCTAATCATCAGGCTCGTCATCATCATCCACAGCAGCATTCATAATAAAATAATATTGGATACGATTCTGTTTTGGCTTATGAACTGACTCTGCTGTAATGTGTACCTAAATATATCCTGTAACCAGGGTAAATGGCTAAAGTGGGTCTGATGAAGCATATCGAACTCCTTAAGTGATATATATCCTTGATTAGCTGCAAAAATCGAGTTGAATTAGCCTTGTTCGTTTCTATTTATTTAAAATCAGACTGAGCTCAGAGATTATCAGAGTTAGAGACTTGTAATTTGGATACAAATTGAGATAGAACTTTCTTAAATCTATCGATAACCCACTTGCAAATATCGATATTCGTCGATAGCATAAAGATAAACAATTGCAAAATAATTGATAAGGGACTACAATTGATGTATTTTATAACCTTGATCAACTGTTCATATTGACAAGCTACCCACAGCCAGTCTCCTCTACATTTAACAGGGTAGCTCCCAGTCGAGCACATTTGACTGTCGCCTTTCAACTGGTTGTAATTATGATGATGCTCTGCTAATTAGTTGCATAAATCAACCTATAAAACCGGATGGACATACACTCGACTTGTCTCTCTCTCTCTCTCTTGCTCCCTCTCTCAATTTTTCTCTCTGTCTCTCTCTCTCTCTCTTTATATCTGTGTGTGTTAATTGGTTTCAAATGTTTTCATGTGCCGCAAATTGATATTAAGCCGGAGATTACCGACAAGAGTTTTGCATTTGTGTGTGTGTATTTTAGCCAGAGACTGCTGCATAATTAAAACGTCTTAGACATGGCCACATAAAAGATGATGCCCCTCACCCCTACCCCTACCACAACCCCAACCCTTTGCAACTTTCATTTCTTTTGTGGCACGGGACTTTTTGGCTTTCATCTGGCGGTGAAAGTGAGTCGCTCCTCAGCTGTCTTAATTTATTATGTCCGCCTCATTTAATTTTGCTATGAGTGTGTTACGGTTGTGCGTGTGTAGCTGTGTGTGTGTGTGTATGTGTGCTTGGCCATTATACTTTGTGGCATATAAACTTTGCATGTGTGGCACCATTAAAAGCACACAACATTATTATTATGATTATGTGTGTGTTATATGTGTGTCAGGGTTATGATTTCATTCAAGGATTCACTTCAACTCACCAGCGAAGGGCAACTTGAACTTGAAATCAGTTTTGATTTTAACAATTTAACAAATGGCTAAGGCAACATTTTGGATTTTGCATTACAAATTTGTATTGCAATTTGAAGTCTTTATTTGACTTTGAGTATAAATTAACTTTCACTTACCAAAAATATTTATTTATGCAGTTTCGAGAAACTGGATCCAAAGGCAGCTTTTTTAATCACAATCATATCTATGTGACTTGGATTAAGATTTAACTGAATAAACTGGAACTGGATAAATTGTTTAAGTGCTCTCAAAAGTATGCTATATTTATTTAACTTAATTTTTGTTTATTTTTTCCATGACTTTTTTAAGGACAACAACTCTCTTAAATAAGCAAGCAATAAATCTAATAAATTAAACTCTGTTTTCACAGCTGCGATCAATATTTATATATTTATATATATAACATATATTTTTGCTATTTTAAAAAAATAAATAAAAATAAAAAAATAACAGTAAAGAAAACTTTATTGAAAGCAATCAATATTGGTATAAATAAAAAAAAAATTAAAAAAAACATTGCATCAAAATTGATTAACAAAAATAAATAAATACCTTAAATTGCTTGGAAATGAGCTGGTCAAAAAAAGAGCAGTATTTTTTTGTCATTATTTTATTTGTTATTATTATTTGCTTTTGCCCACTATACCTTATATATATATATATTTTTACCTTCATCTAAAATATTTAATTTTATTTGCACTTCAAATTTTTGCTGGCCCAATTTTTCGATTCACAAATAATGGGTTAGTTGCGTTGACTGCGTTTTTAGGCCTCTCATAAATCAAGTAATAATTTATATATATGGCTCAAAAGCGCCACCTGCCGCTGATGTTTGACAACGGACACGCACACACACACACACACTCACAGGCACAACACTCGTTGGGTGTGTCGCGCATCGAAATTGGTTTTAATGAAGCGTCCGTTACGCTTCAGCTGCGAAGAGACCGGTTTGCAAATTGATTGGCGGGTTGTGTAAGCCACAAATGGTTGACTTTGGTCGGTTGTTGGCCAATTGGCCGTTTTTGGCCAACTGCTTGTCTGTCCGGTATGTCCTGTTCTGTCCTGTCCTGTCAAAAGCTGCGGTGGCCCATTCGCGAAATCTGCTGAGGTGTGAAAGCCAAAAATTATTGGGGCACGTGCCGCAGCTCCGCGCCCCTAACATAATCCCCTCCCCACAGCTTGTGAGCAATTAGATGCAATAAATCACAGTCGCTTATCTATTGTGTGTGTGTGTGTGTGCGGGTGTGTGCGGGTTGGCCATAGGCCTGGCTAAGATAACCAAGATTGTTCGCATTGCTGCAGGCTTTGGGCTCAAATATTGTACACATGATTGCCTCGCCACCTCGTCCCTAAGCTGCTTTTGGCTTTGTGCAACCAGTCAAGTGTATATATACATAAATACATATATATATATGTGTATGTATATAGCAGTCTGCTTGGCAATTTATTGATGTGCTGATATTTCCTTGGCAATTGGCCCGCGGCATTTTGGGCCTGTCTCGCTTAATTGGCAACACATTTTTGTACGCTTTGTTGTCGGCTCATTGATTGCGGCTGAAATTGAAACTCAATTTGTCCATTTTCATATTTATAATAAGCCCATAAGCACTACAAAGTTTTGTAAAACAAACTATCTATTTTATTATTATATCCTCGATACCTGAGTGATTAATTGAGCCATTAACTAATCTACATCTTGATAAATTTAATGAGCCAATAAACTCCACTTAACTTCCAAAACTGTCAATTGTATCTATTATCTATATTACAATTTATTTGTATTTATCTATGTTTGGTGATAAATAATTTTTCTAAAACTACATAAGATGTGTTTATATACTTTATATACTCTTACACCTTATTGGTAATTTGCATGAATAGTTCTTATTAGAAATAATAGTGACAGTTGGGTTTAGATAAGGTTTATATAAGATCAACAGATGATAAATATATCTGAAATTATTGAAATTAATTTTATATAAAGTTAGCAACTTTGAAGAGGATTAGTCAAAGATTTCTAAATAATATGTCAGAGATGGGCACAGACGCTATAAATTATAATAATAATACTAGTAATAATATAAGTAAGTTTTTGAATTCACAAAAAGTTAAGATCAATAAATGTAGCATACTTTTGAGAGCAATACAGCATTCTACAGTTTCTTCAGATTATTATTAATTTAAATTAACTCAATATCTAAAAGAAATAGGGACAGATGCTATCAATGATTATAACTAACTAAAAGAAATTTTTTAAAACAGAGAAATATTTAAAATTCAAATATCTTTTTTCTGTAAAAGCTATGTGATAAAATAGTGTTAATAGCATAATAAAACTTAAGTTTGTTTGGATACCTGTGAAAACAAAAAATGCGATTCTTTAACTATGAGTCTCTTCTTTCGACTGATCATTATGGTTGCCCGATGCGACCAATCCAGATTTATTTTGCCTGCTCCAAACTTTAGAATATATTCTAAATTTATATTTCTCTGTTGACCCGTTTTGAATAAAAATATAATAAATAAAGTAGTTAAATGCAAAAAAAATAATATAAATGCAAATGTGTAAATTAGAGTCCGGGGGTGGCGACTCCGGAAAGCATTTAGGCAACTTCAAGTGTGTGCAGGCAGCAATCAAAGTGCGGTGTACGAATTGGGTTGCAGAAGGGGCGTGGCTGTTGTGGCATAGGAGGAAGAGCAATCAAAAGCGCTCGCAAGCATTTTGGTCGCAATAGAAACAGAAGCAAGTGCAAGTTTTCCGGGCATGTATAATTTGCATGTGTGGCACGCAGCTGCCATGGAGAGGCAAGAGAGAAAAGCATAGCTAAAAGAGAGAGAGAGAGAGAGAGAGAGAGAGAGATGGAAATAAGTTGGGTTCGGAGACAGGTGTCAGAGCGTGGCAAGAAATGTCCAAGCATACTTGAAGTTTATGTAAAGTTCCAAACTTGCAACGGAATAAAACTTTTGCGCATCGAAACTAAAACCCAAAAAAATAAATAAACGTTGCTTTGAGAATTTTTGAAATATTTGTCTTATTCACGCTCTGTTAAATATTGAAACACATGTGCTTAAATTGACTGCTTCTCAAACAATTCTCACATTTTCTAACTTAATTCTCAACTCTGGAACAGAAGTAATTCAAATTATTCTCTTATATTTGTTAGATTTAATCCTTTTTAGTCAAGTGAGCTTGTGGCAGTTTACAATTTTGTTCAACCACATCACGTTGCGGCATCGCAATGCAGTAACTGTCTTGTTGCCTGCCACACCCACTTCTCATTCCTGCCTCCTTCAAGCCACAAGCCTTCTCCAAGCAGAGTTCACAGCTGGCAAACAAAAGATTCGAGCTGCCAACTTGCGTTAACTTTATGCTTTATGCGATATATTTTTTATTGGTTTGGTTAATAAACATAGGCAACACACACCCCGCCCCTCCCCCCTCTTGTGGCACACATATCTCCTGCCTCTTGCATTTATGCATTGTTTGTGTTGTTGTTGGCGATATTTGAGTGCTGGTTTATTTACTTTTCATTTGCTGTAAGCCAATTAATTGTTATTTATTTTAATGCAGCGCCATTTTTCCGTTTCCTTTCAGTTTTCCATTTCCCGTTTCCAGTTTGCCTTTTTGCTCGTTTCTCGAGTTTTCAGTTAAAGTGTTTCAGTTTCATTTGCACTTCCCGTTTGCCATTTTCAGTCTCCCTTTGCCGTTTCCCAAAATTTATGCATTACTTGCAAATTTATTGACCCAGTTGTGCAACAAAGACGCAAATGTTAAAATTCAGTTTTTTATACCCTCAACATATTGAAAATGGTGGAGTTGTGGTAAGCCATACAACAGACAGTAGGGATGTTCCCTCAGATTCTATATATAAATTCTTAATTGTAATCAATATCTAGAGGTTTAAAATGTGAAACATAAGTTTTAATTTAGCAAACGCAGTTTGAGTTTATTTCACATGATTTATAACTACTCCCAATCCGGTAAAATGGATGCAAATCAATTTTTTGAATACAATAAGAACACAATCTTAATCGTGTATCGTTTTTTTTGGGGTAGTTTATAATAATTAATTACTTGGCTATCTGCCTAAATTTAATTGCCTAAGCTCTTAGTAGCCTCATTAGATTAAAATAAATAATTGAATTTTGTTACGCGCATAAGCCTTAATTTTAAATAAATTCCCTGGTGAGTTGTTAAAACCCAATTCAAGCCATGTTTACATTAAATCTTTGCATATTCTAAACATGTATTTTCTTTAAGTGGTTTTCCTACTTAGCAAATTGTTTAAAGAACTGGAAAATATGTTTATTTATGGCCCAAGTCTTTTCTTAAATTATGTTCATTGCTTATGAACAATGCTTATCTTAATAAAATTGCCATTCCCAATATTTCATAATATATATATTAATCTATACTTAATATATGGTAACACATGCAAGAATAAACGTAATAAATCATGTACCTGAAATAATAGTGATAAATTTGTTGCTCTTGAGGCAATATTTTATTTATTTATTTATAAATGATATTAAATGCACTTTCATATTTCTTAGCAATTCAAATTTCTGGTAAATGATTTTTTTCCAACTGTTTTCATTCCGCTTAAAAAATAAAACAGAGCATCGGGCAGTCTATAAACTGCCTCCCACAATGTTTTTATTAACCTCTTGTTTGTTGTTTTTTTCACCGGACAAAATTAACCAATTTGTTTGGACTGTGTTAAAATATTCAGTGTGGCCAACTCCAAACTAGTATCCATTTGTATCCCTTATGAATGCACAAAGTTGTATTTCAACACAACAAAAAAAAAAAAAAAAAAACTACAAAAGTTTTTGCACTCCAGGCTGGCAATAAAGCTTAAATAGTAGTTTAAAAACAGAATCACGTTTTTGATGCCGTTGCAAACATATGATAACATAATGAGTTAGGGAGAACCGACTTTTAATTAATGCCACATTAGGCCCGAATTAGACTCGAATTGTTGATGGCGTTGGCTAATTACAAAATTGGTATTCAGGCAAGCGGTAAAAATTCACTGGAACAATGAACACCATCCGCAAATATGGTGGATGGCGCTGACATGGCTGACAGACAGGACAGTGGCAGCTGGAGTAGGGGTACTCCCGCATTTATACCGCCGGCAAATTGACTTGAAAGTTAATTACTCTGATTTAAGCACATCACAGACCAACATGGATTCAAATAGCGTCAGGCGGGAGGGGAGGGGCGATAGACTGAAGTTAGGCAGGCTAAACTCACTGATTAGCAAACCAAGCCCCCAATATACACTCCCCCCACCCCCATAGATTCAAATTCCAGTGAATGTGCCCCGCCACGCCACGCCCACTCGGAGTGCTGCGGGCGCTTTGCGTTCCGTTTGCTTTGCCACAGTTTTCCACACAGCGAAAAATGAAAAGCTGAAACGCAATTTTCTCGATTCAGCAATATTTTGTTCCCGTTGAGCTAATCTTAAATTGAGCCTTTTTAATCTCAAATTGAGATCTGCTCTGCGGAGACTTAAACCAAATCGAATTTTAGATTCTGTTTTTGAGCGGTTTCGAATTCAGCTCTAATTTAATTCCCTGCCACAAACTTAAAATAAGGCAGGGTTTTAATTATCTCAAGCTTAATTTAAGTATCAAATTTTGTATTACGATTTTTGGCACTCGAATTCCTTTTAATAAATTTCGTCGCAAGAATATTTTTATTTAACTTGATTTAAGTAAGTTTTTTATTTCAGTGTAAAAGGGGCGATGCGTTCAAGGCAGCCACTTGAAAAAAAGCAGAAGGGAATGCGGGGCAACAAAAAAATAAAAAGTAAGAAAAAATTCAAACAAGTTGCAAGTTGTTGACTACGCCTCGAAGTGTGTGTGTTTTTGGGGGAGTCGCACGCGGAAATTTAATTAAGTTGCCATTATTGTTGTTGTTGTTGCTGTTTGTTGTTGTTGTTGTTGTTGCCTGTTGTTTCTGCCGATTTGATTAAATTGTTTGGATGCCACAGCATCTATTTGTTATTTGCAAGATTTCCGCATAAATTAACTTTGAAGTATGTGTTTGGGTGTGAGAAAGAGAGGTGTGCGGCTGCTAGGAGACCCCGCCACTGGGCGTGGCACTTGCCCAAATTACTCCAGTTGCTATCATGCCACCATCAAAACAAGATTAGACTTACTTAGTTTGACTAATTAAATACTGTTTGCCTTCGAATTGCTAAAATCAAATTAAAGCCAAATTGAAATACAACCAAAAAAAAAAGCTGTTGACCCTTTCGAAAAGCCCTAAAATCAAAAAAATTGGGTAATCCTTGATTAATGATTTGTCCAAGTGATACATTTATTTAGACAGATTTATTTATTTAGGTAACTAATTAAATTGGATTATTTTTTCTAATGCTATGCAAAGAATTAGTTTGATTCCTGGAAACAAGAATTTTTTATAATAATAGGAATTGAAGGATTTTTTTTGTAATTTCTGAGAGTAATATGATATTAGGTATTGATATTTATAGTTACTCTCTAGTTAAATAAGCCGCTACAGAAATTAATCCAAAAAATACTAAGTTATTCAATATTATTTATTACTAAATATTTAATTTTTTATTAAATTCCCATCAGCTGTAAAATAATCAAACTAATAAATAAGTATTTTCTTATCCAAATGCTAAGATATAAGCCCATAAATATGGCCAACTAATATACTGTTTTTTACCAAGTGTTAAATTGGAATACTTTCTAAGTGGTAGAGTGCATCTTTTTTATGGTTAACTCAAGTTCATTATCTAACAATGTTTATGGCAGCAACTTGCTGCAACTTGCTGCAACTTACTAGCACCACATTTCTATGATTTTGTACCCTGTAATCAAAAACGGAAGAGTAGAGAAATTAAATAGAAAAAAAGGAAATAGCTAAAAATTAAATAGGTATTTTTTTATATTTTTCACTGCCTCGCCTGCCACACAATAAAATTGGTAAGCAGCAAAGTTCAAAATTTTAATGAATTGAATTTTTTTAAACTAAAATAAATATGACGAAATGGCTAAAAAAATAAGTAAAAGTCTGATAAAACATATATGTATTTATTATATTTATATAGTAAATATCATAAGAACTGGATTTTAGAGGATGCAATATAGAATCCAGGATATCTCTAGAGGCACAGAATTTGTTTCACGCAAGCTTTTTTAGCTGCAGCCCACTTTTTAAGCTTCTTTAAGAGGCAAACTCGTTTTAAACCGCTTACCAAATTAAATTTCAAAGCTTATGTGTTTTTCAAAAGTTTTGCCTATATCTCGCCCCCCCCCCCCCCTCTCTCTCTCTCTCTATCTCTATCTCTGTTTCTCTCTGTTTGCCAGCACCTGCAGAAAGTTATTGAAGTTTTTGGCAGACAGGCGTAGAAAATTGCGCTAAAATGTGCACAACTCGTTCATCAAAACATTTTATGGCAACTAACTGTTATACGAGATTTTCTTGCTCTGCTCAAAGGCGGCGAAAACTTGTCTGGCAGCTGTTTGCATATTCTTGCCTCATGTATATGCAACAAAGCTCAGTTGCAATCCAATTTTTCACTCAGTCGTTTGCTTGACGGGGTTTCTGCGTCAAAATGGGTCACACGGCTGAGCACACATTTTGGGGCGCGTCAAAGATGTCGATTTGTAAACAGCTGCTGAGCATCTCCACCCCCACCCCACACCGCCCCTCGATGATTACGGTATGTACTTACAACGTGGGGCAAGTGTGGCAAATGTGTCACTGCGCCAAGTCCTCCATTGCTTATTTTCTTTGCTGTTTGCCTATGAAATATGCTAATGATCAACTTGAGACATGTTCAAATTATTGTCAAGCAGCTGCGCTGCGTCCAACAAGTTGAAAGACACACACACACACACAGCCACACACTTTCAAGCTGCAATTTTTGTTGCACGAAAAGTTTTTCATGACTTTGCGGCAACTTTTTATGCCAGGCGATTGTGGGTAGCATTTTAATAACTTTTGAAAGTAGAGCTTTAAATTGTCCCTGCCACAAATGCAAGACGAGGCAGCAGCGGCAGCTAATTAAGTCTGTTGGCTTAGCTTCTATTTTATTACTTACCTCATAATTTTCTTTTATTTACATTTCGCTTCCATTTTTCTCTTGATTTCATCTACTTCTGTTTGCTGTTGCCGTTGGCAACATAATCTTGCAAATTGTCTCGTCGCGCCTTGCTAAATTAATTTTTATAAATTTAATTAGCACTGCACATTATCAACAAGGCTTTAGGCCATTTTGCAAGTCTACGTCGAAACACAGAGCCAGACAATGGTCAAAAGGGAGGGGGGGAGGGGGTGGTTTGCGTTTTGACACCAAAGCAGAATTTTCCGTTTGAACTATCTGCATTATTTTAATGATCTGCAGCCAGAGTGAAAGTGCTTTGGGGCAATTTCATCATATTTGTAAATTTAAGAATTAATTCAAGCTTTTGACTAAAAATATTAGCAACTTAAGCCATAAATGATTGGATTATATCACTTTTAATTTAAATATATACATTGTGCATCTGAGCCAAGATTTAGACTAATGAAGTGACTTTAAAATAAATTTGAATTTAAAATTAATTTAGTAAGCTATAATTACTATTGTAGTAATTATTATAAAGTATATGAATAAATGACTTTCACTTCCTATTTTATTTAACTATGTTTTTGCTGGCTCCAAGCTTAGGAATTTTTTTCTATTTCTTTTTTATATATTTTTTTATATAAATACTTGTATATTTTTCAAATCACTTCGGGATTACTATTTAGTGTAATTAGTAATATTTTATTTATTTTAATATATATTTTAAATAGAATGTGCTATTTTCAATGCAACTTGGAATGTCGGAAGTTGCTGAACTAGTTTATTTTGATTTATAAAAATTACCTTTATCCAAATCCGTGGAGGGGATTCGCTGTAGTCCTATCCTCACTCCCACGCCTTGTATTCAACTCATCCATTTAAGCCTTTAAGCCAAATTGTTTGGGTGGCTAACTAGCTTTGCAACACACTTGGCTTACTTTACAGTTGGCTTGTTAATAATTGCTTTGAATCAATAAAACTCCACAGTACTTAAATAAATAATACAAAAGCAGAAGAAAATAGAAAATATAAAATAGATTAAGGTTTGTGCAGTCAGCCAAGCGAAGGTTGTCATTAACTAAAATAATTAGTATCACAGTTGTGACAAGTGCGGACAAACCGTTATCCAAGCTGAAAGCCGTTGCTGCTGTTGCCTTGCCACGCCCCTTGCTGCCACGAGCTGTCAGCGTTGCCTTCTATGATTTACTAGTGCAACATGACAATAAGCTTAGTGCCACCTGGCACGCCTCCCCTCCCTCTCTCTTTCGCTTTGTCTTGCAACTTCCCCTGCCCCTGTTCTACTCGCTTTAATTGCAATGTTCGCCACATTCCGTTGCACATTTCAACGTGTTTTCCTCCTTTTTTTGTAGTTTTCTCTGCTGTCTGCTTTTCCCATCAGCTAACTAAGGCGCGACAACTGAATGGACTTTTCTCGCGCTCTCTCTCTATCTCGCTCTCTCTCTCTCTTTCTCTCTCATTCGCTATCTCTGTTGCACAACACAATAGCACAACACACTGCGCCATTTCCCGATTTGCCACTTGGCAAGCGCTGGATGTGATTGTAGCGAATGCAAGGACGAATGCACAGGATCCCGCATTAGTTCACGCACGGTTCAGTGCACCAAGCTTAATCCTTGCTCTGCGGCGCCAACCACGCCCCAACCACTCCTATAACTGTATGTGTGTGTGTACGTGTCTGTGTGTGTGTGCGTGCTTCGCTGGATCGTTAGTTTATAATTTTAAAGTTGGATTAAGCCAGCAAAGCAGCGACGTGCAAGCAACTAGATAGGTTGAGTAAGTGGTTTGTGGGATGCTGGGGGGTTTTGTGGATGCAACTCGTTTGGGGCGTTCTTTGCGAAGGACGCGTAAAGAATGTGCTCCACAAAATCAGGTCAAATGTATGTGTCACTTTTACAGCTTATTATGGCAAGCACAGGATAAGAGAGCAAACCCCGATTCCACTCCTCCTCTGCTCCTGCTGCTGCTGCTCCTCCTGTTTGTTGTTGTTGTTGCTGCTGCTGCATGCAGCCTTTTATGGGCAACATTATCGCATAATGTAATCATTGGCCCAATGATGGCATGTCCTCAAGACAAATTCTTTGTTATAGTTCTTTGCTCTGCTCCCCCCTCGCAACCCCTGTTTCACAGAGCACGTTGCTGCCACATGAGCGAGGAGAAAATCCAATAAAATAATAAAAGTTCGTTTAGTTAAAGGCAATAAAGTGGCAACACCTCATCACCGCATCTCACTCGTTATCCTGTAAGCAGCACAATGTGAATTTGTCCTGCGGGCTTGTTCCATTTTAGAACCATCCACAGTGAATACTGTCAGATAGCGCACTTGAATGGGGCAGCTCCCCTTTAAAACACACAATCGCCATTGTGTCAAAGCGTTTTGAATAGCTGAAAGATAAGTTTGCCATACAAATTGACTTGGCAACTAGAAAATGATTTCTTTTCTTTAAACTATAACTATTATTATTAAAAAATGTCGAGAGCACAATGGATTCTGGGATAATATTGACATCATTTTTTTATTGAATCGGTGGCATTCGCTTTTTTGCTTTGAATAAATACACAAAACGAATCCTAGCAACTTTTAGATTTATGCAATTTTCTCATGAACTGAATTGAACTGAATTTGAATCAATTTTATTCTTCCAAATATTTTATTTTTATTTCTTGAAATTTAATAAATATTGTCTGCAAAGTTTAGATTTAAAAAAACTTGACCATTTTCACTTGGACTCTATAATTATAGAAAAGTTTTCCTCTTGGCGAATCAATCAAATCGAATATCGAAGATAAGTCGAGCTCCCAATTTAACACACCTTCAGCTGCATTCGTTGACAATTTCTTGCCAAAATGCGAAAAGTTTTCTATATTTGCCAAAGTTTCAACAAGTATTCAAAGGACATCATTTAAATAATAATTTTATTGTACAAAAGTTGAAAAAGCTGTGACTTTTGTTGGCAGACATCTCTCAAAGATAGGCCTCAAAATGCGCACAAGTTTTCCGTTTTTTTTTTATTTATTAACAAACAAGAAGCAGAGAGAGAAGAAAAACACATTCTGCCAAGTTATTAAAAGTTTTGTGCAGTTAGAATGCGTGCCACAAGAGCGCAAGAAGAATAAGTTCCAAATAAGGTTGTTCGTCACACAAAAGTTCATTACCGGGCGAAAGTTGCTTGCCTTGTGGCAAGTGCCGGTGGCAGGAGACAAGCAAACAAGTTTTCGGTGCTTAGTGTCTTATTGCAAACGCATTGAGATTTGCCGCAAGCACACCCGAAGCGCGCATGCCGCAAAAAGTTGCAAGCAGCGCAATGCTTACACAAAACTAATGAGTTTCCGTTCGAGATTTGCACTTGTTTCAACTTTCAATTGCAGTGATTTGCGGCCAGTTGCACAGTTGCAAGTTGCAAATGGCAAGCCGAATGACCACTTGCCAGCATTTAGCTCTTTATCTGCCTGCTTCTTGTCCTCTAATGCATTTTTATTTGCCACAATTTTGTTTTGTTCTATTGTTGGTATTCATTTTTTTTACCGCTTTTTGCTGTTTGACTTGGCAACATAATTTGCATATTTATTGCACAGCATCGGGGCAAATAAATCTGCGACAAAATGTAAATAACGGTAGCCATAAAAAATCCAAGCCAAAATGAGTTGCTGCCGCTGCTGCCTCTTCTTATCGGGCATATTGATCTCCTCTTAGTAAACTCTTATTTTGCCACTTAAAAAATATAAATAAATATCCGAGTCAGCAATTTGATGCATAGCCGAGATAACTGTGAATTTATTGTGTTTTTTATTTATTTTTTTTGGTTAATACCCTCGACAAACATGGCCAAATCAAATTCCTTTGTGTCTACAATTTTTTAATGCGGCAACTGTCAAACAGCAATGTCAATTTGTCGGCACATGTATAGATATATATTTATATAGATATATGTGTGCAGCTTTATGTGGCAGCCAGTTGAGTTGTCGATAATTGATTTACTTTCTGCTCATTGTCGTCAATCAAATGAGATTGCCACAGCCAACAGCCAACACTCATATGCCACGTGCGCCCAGCAACAAAACGACTAAGTCGACATAACGAGCAAACTCTTACACACTTTTATACTCTTCTCTTCTATTCTCACTCTCTCCCTCTCTCTCTCTATCTTTCCCTGTCTCTTTCTGTCTATGGTCCCCGAGTGCTGATAACATTTTTTGAGGGCGGCGACGCACATTGATTGATGTCACTTTGTCAGTGGCACGCCAGCTGCCAACTTTATGTCTGTGTGTGTTCGCTGTGTGTGTGCTGTGTGTGTGGTGTGTGTGCTGGGTGTGTGCTGGGTGTGTGCTGGGTGTGTATGGCCCATCAGGGGGCAATCAACTTTGCTCCGAGGCGTTAAAGGATTGCAAAGTACAGAGAGATGGGCAGATTGCGTGTTCTTTTTTTCCAGCGTTCTTAGTGATAATATTAAGTTGAAAATGAATTAAAGAGTTTTATTTTTTTCTTTAAGCCAAATAGTGTTAAGTCTAAGCTTAATTGCGTACTTGATTTGGTTGCTTTGCTTTGTTTTAATAAAATGTAGCTTACAGATTCTATCGGAAATAGGACTATAAATGCATCAGTCAAGAATTTAATTCTCACTACAATCATTTTTGTACTTAAAACCAAATTTTCTATAAATTCACTTAATTTAAGATTAATAAATCCTTGCTTCGAAACATTCTTTTCAACAATAAGCTTAGTAGAAACCTAAGAATTCGCTTCAGTTTCTAGTCTTGCTGAATAAAATATTATAATTATTTGACTCTTTTAATACCGAAATTAGATTCATAACCTAACTACAAATATATATTTTTAATAGGGTGCTTTTACAAAATATTTGAGATAAATAAACAAAACAGAAAAATACGTGAATACAATGTTGAAGAAGTTATGATAAAGCCAAATATAAACAATTTAACCCTCTAAAGACCAATACTTAGTTAACCCTTTTCAAACCATTACTAAGTGGGTTACCCGTTTTATTGACTGTATTTTGGCTTAGCTTTTTTCTGCTAAAAATCATTATGCAAATGTTCAAATGTAAATTCTTTAAGTGTTTTTTTGAACTTACCAAAAAACTGAGCCGTTTACAAATGCCGAAACTGTTGTGCTCAAGGCCTTTTATTAGTTTAGCTCTTAATTTAAATATGGTTTTCACTAGCATTGTTTTTTTTTTATTTTTTTTTTATATTTTCTTAAGTTTCAGTTTAATTCAACATTTTAAGTTAATGCATGATTTTTAGTTAAGCTTAGCTTTTTTTGGACTCAGTTCAACTCAGCGTCTTAAATTAAAGCGCTCGCTTTTTCTCGCATTTTCTCCATCAAATGATGGCCAAGAAAATCGTTAAATTTGAGCAAAGTGATTGAAGTGGTACCAAAATACGATTGTTATGCAATAGTTGCTATATTGCAGAGTAAATGTTGTCACTCGTCCTTTTCTGGCACGCTGCCATCTCCACTCAGAGTGTAATTTCTTGTGTGCGGAACACAATTGCGCCATTTAGATGAGATCGAGCGTACCACTCTTGCTGTGTGTGTGTGTTAGTGTGTGTGTGTGTGTTAGTGTGTGTGTGTGTGTGTGTGTGTGTGTGTGTGTGTGTGTGTGTGTGTGTGTGTGTTAGTGTGTGTGTGTGTCACTGTGTGATGGCTAAAGTTTGGCACGTGACAAAAGCCTGGCAGTAATGCCGTCAATGTGCCTAGGGGAGGGGGGCGGGTGGCAAGTGCTGGTTGCGTTGGGGGCACTGTGGCGCTAAGTCGCGATGTTGGCCGCAAAATGGCAAGCGAAAATAATGACGCTTATATTTATGAAATTTATGCGTGACACCCACTTGAATACGACTTGGTGTGTGTGTGTTTGCTAGTGTGTGTGCGTGTGCGTGTGTGTGTGTGTGTGTGTGTGTGCTAGTGTGCTTATCAGCAAGCTGCGGGCTGCTCCAACAAACAAGAGGCCAACATCAACAACAACAACAACAACAACAGGCTGCGTTTCGCTCATTTTTAATCTTAATAAGAGAAAACTTTTGCCATGCCAAAAATGGAGGCGTTTTTATTGCAAACGCCTAAGCTTTATAGGAATGGGCTGAGGGGGAGGGGGGGGGGGCTGCTGAGTTAAACTACTAAGCTAACAAAATGAGTGTGCGTGTGTGTGTGTCATCTGACAAAATGACATTGGCCTATAAGTATTGTATATATGTACATATATATATATACCATTATTATCAATGCATGCCTGGCAAACTTTTGCCCTTTTCCTGCTCAAGTTTTGGCCTCTCACGGAAATAAAATGAAATCAAAATATCATCATAAACACTTGAAGGCTAACGGTCTTGTCTGGTCCGACTGGTCGTGTGTGCCACTCGAGATATATACACATATATATATAGACATATACACTTCTATATATACTTATTTTTTATGCCCGTAGCCCTCGCAGTCATTAGATAAATAATGCCCCAAATAAAGTTTGCTGAAAAAAAAACAAGTTTGCCGCAATTTTCTTTATTTTTTTATAAGCTTTTCTTTGGTGTCAGTTTCAGAAGTTGTGATTTCTTTCCAATTGGCAGTCGTCGACGGTGAATCAAAAACACAAATAAATAAGGCCAATAATGGCTGGAAAATGGATGCGTTTTGGCAATTCTCATGAAGTTGTTGCTGCCCCTGAAAGTCTCTGTTGATAAACTGGCGAAGCGTCGAAAAATATTGTGGCCAACTGGCCAAATGTGTAACACAATATAGCCAAATTCAAATAGACAGCGTTCGAGATTTAAAATTGAATAAAAAATAAATACTTTGCAGAAAATATATCTATTCAAACTCAGAACAGAAAATTTCAAATGAAACTTTTGGATTATAATATTTATTTAATATAACTTCTTTCTTAACAACTTATTTGCAATTCTGAAAAAAATATTTAATATATTTTATTTTATTTACATTTTAAATATCTAGATTTTTGTTAACAATCTTATTTCAGCAATTACAAAAAAAGTTCAATCATTTATGAATTAATAGAAAATATCTTTTTGTTAACAGTCTTTTGTGTCATCGCCGATGGCTGTCATTTGGTTCAAAATGAATTTTCATCTTTTGAACAACTCTTTAAATGAAGTTTGCTGTTTGTTTTTGCTGATTTTCCCTTAAGGCGTCATCAGTTTATTTTTCTTTCTGTGGGTCCACAAAGTCCACAAAAATTTCTAGCTTGCAGATGTTTATAAAATATGAATGCTGAAAATGTTGATTTGTTGTGTTTGTAATTTCTATTTTTTGGTGGATTCTAATCAACTTGAACAATTTTAAATATTCATGCTAAAGTGCTAAAGGGTTCTTTTTGCTTTATGTTTATTGTTAAATGTTGAAAACTGTTTTTTGTAGTTGTACGAAATAAAATTTTTAATTTAACGTGAACACGAATTTTTGTTTTTTTTTTTTGCAAATAGCTGGCAGCTGTCGCTCTGCGCTTTTATAAATTCGACAAATTGTTGCCTACACAACAAGTTTTTTTTTTTGTGCAACAAAAAGAACAACAATGGCAAAAAATTCAGCTTTTTATTGACTGTTACTAAGTTTAAAAATAGAAAATATCAACCAAGAAACAAACACAACAAGAATATCAATGTACGAGGTACATTGAGCAGATGCACAAATTGAAAGCAATTTGACACAGACACAGACACACACACACACACACACACAAACACACGAACACACGCACATAAATATAAAATGGAGGCGTGTTGAAAGCAAAATGTACTCCAAAAATCAAATAAATCAAATGCTCGTAAATAAATCATTTGAATTTTTTTGTGTTTTCATAAAAACCTGGCAAAATAAATGCACGATAAACACTCCAAATGGCAACGACGACGACGACGACGACGACTCCTCGACACGTTGCATAAGGATCCCTGTCCCGGCCATAAGCCGAAAGCAGGACACGCCCAACAGACACTGAGTGACAACAAAACGTGACAACAGACAGGACACTCTCAAGTGAGGTCCTGTGCCGAATGTCTGCCGCCTTCACGACCAAAGCCGAAATGTTATTTTCTCACTTGCTGAGCCTTTTCATGGGTGTGTGTGTGTGTGTGTGTGTGTGTGTGTAGGTGTGTGAGTGGGTGTGTGTGTGTGTGTGTGTGCTTTGCACTTGTGGTTAGTTATTTGGTTGCCCGCCTGCTCCTTGGCTCAAGTGTTTGAAGGACTGGCAACAATTTCAGTTTCACTTTGTCAAAGCATTCCATTACATTATTCCACATTTATTTTATTTGTTTATACACACACACACACACATACATATTTATATATTTATATATATATATATATATTCCTTTTTTTTATGTTAAACATTGGAACGTGTCTTCGTGTTTATGGCCTCTTTGCAGGTTTGTCGTTTAAGCTGATTTGAATGTTGCCATCTCAACGATTTCTTCTTCTTATCAAACACATATTTTTGAGCCCGTCAGAAACACATGTTATCAAATAATTAATTATTTAGCTCGTATGTCGAGCATTAATTGAGAATTTGGCTGATTGATCAAAGTAAACCAATTTATCAGCTCTCAATATTAACTAAGCTGTTTGATTGAAGTTTGCTGAAATGTGGTTGAAGGTATTCAAATTGCGGCTATTTATATATTTAATCCTATTAAGGTGAGTCTTAATTAGCACAGCAATTTTGATTATGAACCTGTTCTGGCCATTCTAGGCTTGGCCAAAAAGATTTTGACAACTTTCAAACTTTCCCTTTGTTTGAGTTGAACAATAATAAATATGAAAAGACGCCCGATGAAAAGTTACCCTGTATTTGTGTAATTACAGTTTTAATTAAGTTTAACTTTGTTCAAACTGCAAAAGGCAGAGATTTTCGGTCCGGACTTGCTTAAATCTAATACCATATTCAAAGTTGAGAATCAAGCCAAAATTAAACTCTTCCAGTGGATCCAAACTTGCCACAGCCAACTTTCCCAAAACAGCAATTCGAGACTTGTCCAAACTTGTTACAGTTAGCTCAATTAATGTTGCCTCAATGTTTGATATTAATCCAGTATACAAATTTCAAATTTTCTCAACTATCTCCTGTAGGTTGAAGTGAAGTGGGGAAAGCGAAAATTTGTACTTTATCGTTTGCTGGAGGCAACAAAACCGCTGGTGGACAAACATCTTGCAACAAATTTCACTTTGTAGTTTTTGCTCTTCAGGACTCGCAAATCTTCATTTGGCAGAAGTCCCCTTCATCTGGCTGCCTCACGTGGCCGCAAACAAATCTTTTAAGCTGAAGCGTTTCTTGTTTTGTTTGAGATGTTGAAACTCGAATTTTCAACAACTCGTCTGCTGCATGCAGCAAGAAGCCAGCAGAAGTTTCCTGTCTGCTTCACTTCCTGTTGTCGCTTTTGCTCGATTCCTCCGGCTTGTTGCCATCAAATAAATGCAGGCAGTCAGACAGAAAGACTGACAGGCAGACAGAAAGACAGGCCGAGGCAGATGAAAACCGAGCTGCTGTGTCAGTTTTAACTTGGCCAACAACACAGAAGTTGGTAGCAGCGGACACCCATTGGCAAAACAAATTAATTAAGTTTTATTCTAGTTGCCAGTTTTTGTTGCAATTGCAATTGAGTTGTTCGCTTGATTCACTCTCGTTGTGTTTAGTTTGATGATGTTGGCAACTTGTCTCTCAATTTTTCATTTGCTGCGTGTGGCACGTGCCACGTCAGCAGCAGCAGCATTGCCATAGTGCTAATTGAATTGTTAAGCGCATTTGATGCACCGCCAAGTTGCTTAGCTCTCTTCAAATTTGTACTTGAGCTCAGCTGCCACTTCATTTGCAAACGTGCCACGCTGCGGCAAGCTCCTTAATGTTGAGCCAGAGTAGAAGCGCAGTAGCGGCAACAACGACAACGTGCCACTTAGAGTCCATCAGTCTGGTAGCATGCGGCTATCTGCCACTTTTGCGGATGTGCAGCTTATAATTGTTTTAGACTTCCCACACAGACTACACTCGAAAAAATGCCGAGCTAACTTCAAGAAAAAGTTTTTGAATCGAGAAGAAGAAGAGACATTTTTAAAGTTAGTCTTTGTCTAGTGTTAGATTATTTTTTTAAAATTTTGTATATATTGTGGTCAGTTTTGAGTCCAAAGTAACTAAACAATTTCTCGTGCAACTCTCAACACATTCTTCAATTGAGTTTGCTTTTCTTCATTTGAGACATTTTCTTAAATATTTAAAAAAATTAAGATTTTTTGTATGAAGAATTGAGCTGCTCTTTTTGGAATCATTTAAATTGAATTCTCTTGCGATTATTTGCTTAAATTTACAATTTAGTAAAAACAAGGGAAAATAATTTGCTTGTAATAAATTTTGACTTGTATTGTGTGTTTTTTCTAAGTGTACTCTGTTTGTCACCAGAGCAAACCAGAAACAGCAATGGGGCAGTAGCAACATTCGCATAGGTTTTAATGCCCCACACAGGGCCTCTTTGCTGCTGTTGTTTGTAACTCGGAATAACTTCAGTTTTTTTTTGTTCATGTTGAACGCATGTCGTTGTTGATGTTGTTGATGTTGTCGCTGTTGTTGTTGTTGTTGTTGCTGTTGTTGCTGTTGTTGTTGTGGCTGCTGTTGCCTGTCCTATGTAGGTCACTTCTTGCCTTCTTAACTCATTTGAATTGCACGTCAACAATTCGAAAAACAAAGCCAGAAACTTTTGTCATTTGCTCAACTACAACAGCAACAACAACAACAGCAATCATAGCAACAACAACAACAACAACAATCAGAACAAACAACAACAACTCGAGGGACGAGTGCTTTTACAGACGACCTGGCAGCTTTATGTAACTTTGGCCCTTAAAGCCGCTTAGAGATTTGTTTGGCTTGGTTTGGTTTTGTTGTTGTTGTTGTTTTTGTATTGTTTTTGTAATTTTTGAACGAAACGCATAAAAATTGTGGTATTTGTTGAATGTTGGAGCTGCTTAAAGGACATCAGTTGTTGTTAGTTGTTGGATAATCAGTAATTGGTTTATTTTGTGTGTTGCACATGCAAAACTAAGAGGCATGTTCTGAATGTGTAATGCATTTCCATAAAGAACATATTATTTACTGTAAATATAGGTTTTTCATTTTTGTTTTATTTTCCTTTGAATAAAGAACATTTTATTGGCTCTGGGATTTTCTTGTGACTTATGTTCATAAATGCTTCAAGTTTCATAAAGCCTTTAATTGTTGATATTTCAATTTCTCGACCAAAATCTTAGTTTCTTTTGAATTGCACATTATTTGCATTTTCGACCACGTTTTTAATAGCTTTCCACATTTTTCTTTTCTCACAATGAATATGCAGAAACCTCAAAAAGTTGCAATACCATAAATATGTAATTTTGCTCAAGGAATTTATGAAGTGAAAGAGCTCAAATTTGTATAATATTTTAGAGTAAACAAAACTTTTCTTTGGCTATTGAAAAGTACATTTTCATTTACATTTTGCAGCGAAAAGTGGTAATTAATATTGCTAGTGAAGGAAATCATTGAAGTAGAATAAAATTCGCATTTTTGCCGGCCACATGAAAAACTGAAAGGTTCTCAACTAATTTACTTGGCGCATTTCCGCAGTCATAATTTTTTTTTTGTGGCTGCAGTTTTTCTTTTATCATTATTTTGTTTGTTTTTGTTTTTGTATTTTCTTTTTTTTTTTGTTAGTGGGATCAGCTAGCAAGTTTATGTCCATTAAACTTCCGCCACAATTTGCGCTTTATTTTTTGGGGGTTCAAACTCAACTGGACCGTCGCTGCGGTTGGTAGCTGGCCGGAGCCGTAGTTGGCCGGAAAGTTGATGCTTTTGTATTTCCGGCGAAACTAGCTCAAAAGGAATTTTTACGCTGCCACTTCTTGTTCTTCTTCTTCTTCTGCTACTGCTGCTAAAACGGATATTTTTCTTGTGGCGGAAAAGTGCAATTTGAAAATTTGTACAGCGTCGCTGGCGACGGCTGAATTCTTTATGCACAGCTCAGAGTGCTGAGTGCTGAGTCCTGAGTCCTTTACAAAGCAATGCCTCAAAATGAGCAAGTCCAACTTTTTGGCGGACTTAAACATTGCTAAGCACAGCCAGACAACTTTGATGAAATATGGCAACAACAACAGCAGCTGCAGCTGAGCACTCATAAATTTGCATAACTTGGCCAAAAATGAGGGCGCAGCTGGCTCCAGTCATTCAAGGAGTGACGCTAATATTGTTGACCTCGTTTGCAGCGCATTTTCATTCTTGCCACTCGCATTTTGATAATCATTGCGCGTCCGCCTGGCTGTCATATTACCAATTGATTTGACCACAAAAGCGCTGCCTGCTTTTTTCCCCCTTTTTGCACCGTCCAGTTTTTTGCCATGCATAATTTATGAACAACAGTAAAGAAAAACCGCCAATAAAGCCAGCCATTTGTATGCGGCACTCAACGGTGTAGCGGGAGAAAGCAATTGAGTTACTAATTACTTGGCGTTAGCCCTAATCGCCGGCTGGCTCTAGATAACCGGGCCAAGAACAGATCCTCTCCTTTGGGCTGTCTATTAAAAGTGGAGCAAATGTTTCAAGTGCTGCCATAAACAATTAAATATTTACGCAACGGCAGCGGCAGCAGCTGCTTTTACTCATTCTGCTCCAGTCATCCTTTCAATCGCCCTGCAGATAAAGGTCAAGGCTGTGGTGTAAGCAGTTCCCAACAGCCAACTGCCAACAGCCCCTCCCCCACGCCTCCGCTCCGTTCTGCCACACAGTGGCCCTTGGGCTCATTTGCCTAAGCCGTAGCTGCGTTAATTGGCGCCTTTTGTTTTGGCCCTTCCCCAAGTTCGCTAATGGCCATAAACTGTTGTTACAACCAACAACCAAACCGGGCACCAGCAGTGGCAGCAGCAGCAGCAGCAGTGGCAGCAGTGGCAAGCTTAGTGTTTGAAGTGCGATTGAGAATTTGTGAGCAGAACGCGAGGAGGAGAGTGTAATCTGCAAACGTGGCAAGAGTAAACACCTTGCCACGGGCTATCTACATTCTAGTGCAACTAAACCTTGACAATTATTTGGGCCCTCTACAAATATGACCCAGTTAACCGAGCTGTTCTGCTTCTGCTTCTGTTAACCCGTTAATGGTTTGTTAAATTTGCTGAGATATTTTGATTTATTTCACAACTCGACTTTGTATTTGTGCAATTGGGATGAAAAGTTGCTCAGTAATGAAGAGAATATAAATAAATTAAAAAAAAAAATATAATGGATTTATTATGAATATAGGCGAATATATATATACATATATATACTTAGTATATGAATCCTTAAAATACAAAATTCTAATCTAAGCTTGGCTGCTCCAAAGAATTTCTGCATTCTTGTTCACAATTGGTGAATATTATTTGTGTTTACTCACAGAAATCTCAAAATAAATTTTTTTTCTCAAATATTAGTAATTAATTAATTTATTTATTTATTTTTGAGTTTTAAAACATTTATTGACTACTCAATATTTTATGTATATAAAGCGTCAGTTTTCTGTTTACCTGAATATTTTCCTGAAGAAAATTCACAGCTCCAAGCAAATATGCAAATAAATATAAATTTTAAAGAAAATAAAAAATAAAAGCAGTCTTAATTAAATTGCACTCTTGATGGTGTATTTAAACAACAAATGTTTATTGTAATTTTATGTTTGCATTTCATAAAAGTATTGCATACTTTTGTGAGTCATAATCAAAATTACAATTTGAAAATGAGAATATAAAATCTAGTCGTAAACTAATACGATTTAACCAATTTAACGTCAAAATCTAAAACGACAAAAAACTGAAAATGCAATGAAAAAATATATATTTATATATATACATATATATATATGTATATATATTCATAAAATATAAAGTTAGAGAGTGCAGCACAAGTTGACGCAAAACACACAAAACAAAATGGAAAGTGCAGAAGCTGGTTAAAAGTTTATGACAATGTCATAAGTTTTTAATAGCCGAACATAATCAACGCAAAAATTATGATGATGATGATGTTTATGATGATGATGATGAAAGTTTGGCAAAACATTGTTGCTGTTGTCGTTGACATAAATGATTTAAATAAACCGCAAAATTTTAATAACCAAAGCTGAACACAAAAATAAATAGTGAGAGAAGTGAATGAGATATTTTATGATGATTATGAGAAGATCAAACAGTTGTGTGTGTGTGCGTGTGTGGGTGTGTGTTAGTTTTGAGTGTTGCTAAAAGTTGTTAATCCATGAAATTGCAAAAGTTCTGGTATTTTCCGCAGTTAATTAAAATGTGAATTTCAAGTAACAAATGTTGGGTACTATGAAAAACGCGCTACATTTCGATTTATGCAAACGCCATAAAAGTGCACAAAGCAAACTATACAAATGCCTCAAAGGCAACTGCAACAGCAGCAGCAACAAGGATAACAGCAGCAGCAACAAGGACAACAGCAACAGGAGCAGCAGCAGCAGCAGCAGCAGCAGCAGCAGCAGCAGCAACCGCAGTTGCAACATCAGTCGCAGCAGTTTTTGCGCTTTGCTCATTAAAAATAGTGGGAAACAGGCAACAGGCAAGCAAGCCAACCAAAAGCAGCAACAACAGCAACTACAACAGCAACTGCAACAACAACAGCAACAGCAACTACAACAACAACAGCAACAGCAACTACAACAGCAACAGAGCCTGCAACAGCAGCTGCAACTACATCAGCAACAGCAACTACAACAGTCACTGCTACTACAACAGCAGCAACTACAACAGCAGCAAAGGCAACTACAACACAAACAATTACAACAACAACAGCAGCAGAAACAGCAGCAGCAGAAACAGCAACTGCAACACGAACAACAACAACAACAACAGCATAAACAACAGCAGCAGCAGCATCTGTTGCAACAACAGCATCATCAACTCAGCAGCCAAAGTCGCATCAATTATTTAATCATTCACAGCAACAAAGTGAAATTACAAGGCTTCGCGCCTCGCCAAAGCAGCAACAGCAATAATAGTAGCTACAACAGTAGCAGCAACAACACCTGCCACTGCAACAGCAACAACTACAACAATAGCAACAAATTGCAGCAACGTGAACAAATTAATTGCTGGCTGCTGTTCAAAGCTTGGCTGTAAACAAGGACTGGCGAGTGGCGTCTGCCAACGCGGCTATTTCGCTATTTACTCAAGGTGTTGCTGGTGTGCAGTAATTGCAGAGCAACAACAACAACATTAACAACAACAACAACAACAACAACTGTAGCAGCAACAACTTGAAGTCAACGTTTGCTGTTTGCCGTTTGCCTGCGTAGTTATGGTCGATCCATTAAAAATCTTTTGGGTTTTGACAAATAGCACCTATTTGGGTAAGTGTGTGAACGGCAATTTCTCTCTGTGTATTTGTTGCGCCACTGCAAATCAAGCTAAGTAGCAGATGCTGTGTGTGTGTGTGTGTGAGTGTGTGTATTATTTACAGCTGCAAACCACTGCCGTTGAAATTTGCAGGATATGTGTGTGTTTTTTGGCCCGCGGGGAAATGCCAAACTAATGATACCCTTGTGTTATGCCTTTGAGTAGAGGCATGCCTCTATACATATATATATATATATGTGTGTGTGTGTGTGTGTATTTCTCTCACTGACTGTGGTTATTATTTTAATGGATGCATTAATTTCAAGTCCAGCTAAGAGATAGCTGCTCCTGCCTGATGGCTGTAATATGTTTTGAGAGTGCCAAGAAATGAGTTTATGAAAGGGTTTTGGCTTGGCTAAAAGACCATATAAATAATAAAATATTATCATTTGTCAAAGATATTTAGCTTTTTTGTTGTATACATTTTACTGAGTGTTTGTTGTGCTCAATATGAATATATCTTTTATTCAGCTCGAATATACATGAATTTATAATAACCTAATATATATTATACATTTATACATACAAATAAATAAGTTTGAAAGATAGTCTTATTTTTTGGTGACTAAAAAACACCGCTATAAATAACAAAATAAATATTTGGGGATTTAAATATTTTATTGCGTCAAATATTATGCCTAAAATAATACTAAATAAATTATGAAACAAACAAAAAATATAACAATTTTTGTTGCACTGAAAGGGATTATTTACTTATTTTACACATATTAAATAAACACCATAATAATAATTTTCATAATATATTTTACAGCTTTACACTTGCAGTCAATTTCTAATAACTTTAATTAAATAATTTGCGATCAGTTTAAAGCTGCCAAGGGGCCAAAAACAAATCTATTTGCATAAATGACCAGCTTTTGGTTTTGGTAAAACTTTTTGCACATAAATAAATAAGCTACACGCTTTTAATTTACTAATTAGTTTTTGTGACACAAAAACAAATAAATAAATAACAGCATAAGCAAATACACAACAAATACTTCAAACCACACACACACACACACACACACACACTTACACACACATATGTCACACACAGGCACACAACTATTTTTTTATTGCTTTTCGTTTGTCAGCGCAAAAATTTTAATCCTCAAGGCAGTTAACATTGCCCCCGACCACGCCCACTCCCCTTGCCCACGCCCACGCCCACGACCACGACCATGCCCGCGCATAAAGCGACTAACATTGCGTAATAAATTAGCCAAGTTTATGGTAATCTCTGTATTGTGTTTACACATGTATTTCGGATTTAGTTTGCCAACGCTTCTGACTGCATGCATACCCTGTAATCTGAACTCGAATAAGCGGGTATGCTGTGTTAGGTAAGAGAATTTAATGAATTGCAAAATAATTAAAAGTGAAGACTTAAACAACAATTATTTGTAATTCAAATCAGAAATAATGATACTTAAAATGTTAATTATCATTTTACAAGAATTAATTCTTAATTTGTGATTTTAGTTCTTTATTTAATTTTTACTTTATTTGCTAAAATGAAAACTTGCTGAATCATGAGTATCTATTTCTGACAGCTCTACCATTTCGTGTCGTGTTTTAATTACTTATACAGGGTGTTTCATAATCGAGTTTTAAACTATTTCATTGCCACTTGTTTTTCTCTGCGCTATGCAAAAAAGTTGCTTTCACATAAAGTAAATATCGAAATTTGTGTTTGTGTTTGTTTTTGTCTATTTACATTTATTTGATATTGTTGGCATGTGTGTGTGTTGTTGTGTGTGTGTGTGTGTTATTGTGTGTGCTTGTGTGTGGCGACTATTAAAACTGTTACAACTAATATTACTATTAGCGGGATAGGGTTGATTAGGTTAAGTGGGCTGAGATAAGCGGCGTAAACGTGATATGTCACTTTGCCAAAGGCGAAAGTTGACTAAAGCTTTGACATCCCGATATAAACATACATATATATATATATATATATATATATATTTATATATATATATAATTAAAGGGTTGAAATACGTCTAGTTAATTTAGCCTGCGGTTCAGTTGCGTGTGTGTGTTTCTGTGTGACTTTAAATTACTTTTCGCCAGAATTGATTATTTTGTATGAAACGTTAGTTAATTTAAGGCACATCAAGTGAAACGTGGCTAACGGGAAAATGTGTTTTCCTCAGTTATAGTATTTTCAGTATCTGAATGAATTTTACATTTTAATTCAGCTGGTGAAAAAAACATGAAATAAAAAAGTAATAAATATGTACATATATCCAAATCAGGGGGCGCAAAAGTTTTTAATTGCGGCCGAGTCCTCCTCTCAGCGGACATAGACCGTAATTAACACGTGCAGTCGAGTGTCCGATGTTGCCCCCATCCCAATCCCCATCCCCATCCCCATCACATCCCCATCCCCAACCCCATCCACTCGATCTCGTTAACTTGCTCTCGTTGCGTTAATGAACAACAGCAGCGACAACGACAACAACAACAACAACAACTTGCAACACAAGACCTTGACAAAGACTCACAATGTGGCAGCGTGGAATGGGGGCAACTCATTATAGCTGACAAAATATTTGTCAACTCATCAGGCGCTCCCGTTATCGCCATTGCCGTGCGCCATATTTTTTTGCTGTTGTTCTTGTTTTGCTTTTGTTCATTTTTTGTATTTTTTTCTTTCCATATCGCGCAATATGCGCCATCTTGTTTTTTTGTAAGTATTTTTTATGAGTTTTTGTTTTTTGCTGTGCGCTTTGTCTTTTGTGGGCTTCTTTTTATACCCTTAACCCATTAAAAATGGGTAAAAAGGGTATAATGGTTTTGTGCAAATGTATGTAACAGGCAGAAGGAAGCATCTCCGACCCCATAAAGTATATATATTCTTGATCAGGATCAACAGCCGAGTCGATATAGCCCTGTCCGTCTGTCCGTCCGTCTGTCCGTCTGTCCGTCCGTCCGTCCGTCCGTCCGTCCGTCCGTCCGTCCGTCTGTATGAACACGCGGATCTCAGAGACTATAAGAGCTAGAGACTTCAAATTTGAAATATAGGTTCTCGTATACCAGGCGCAGAACAAGTTTGCTTTATTTTATCGATAACTGCTTCAGTTTCGGAATTATCGATACATTTAGATTTCCGATAGCAATAAATTCCACAATTTAAGAGGCAGAGGGTTCTAATTTATACATAATATGCTTATACATATTATTGATCAGTTGCCAAAATTTCATTAAGTTCGGATAAGAAACACCAAAGTTATAGTCGAAAATATATTTTCATATTGATCTTCTTGTAGTCAGCAGCCGGAAGCATTTTCTGTATGCATAAATAGGCGAGCGCATGTGTGAGAAAGAGATGGCATGATAATCGACGCTAGTGTCAATAAATTTGTGTGTATTCTGCAGAGCCCCGATAAGTACTGTTTCGTGTACGCATGTATGTCTGTATGTATGTATGTATATGCTTGTAGTAAAGACTGTAAGAAATGCACTTGCAGAACTGAACATTTGAGTGCAAATCATTTTAAAGGGAAATTATCCAATAAAACTAGAATATATTTAACAACTGGGTTAAGGGTATATCGTAGTCGAGCCAACTCGACTACAGCATCTTACTTGTTTTGTTTGCCTTCTGTCACTGGGCGCATTTTTCATTGCGATACCCTGTGAGTCAAAGGGGGTGTGTGGGGTGTTATGAGCATCGATAACATCTGTATACATATTTTTTAGCAATTAATCTAACTATAGCTAACGCAAAAAAATATTGGTCAGAATATACAAGACTGAGTTTATCAGCACGTCAATTTTCTTGCTTGAAAATATGAGAAATGACAACACATTCTTTGATACAATTTTCATTAATTCGCTGCAGAGTATCTTTTTTAGTTGCTCTAATCTAGCTTTTTAGAACTTGTTTATTTTTTAACAGACCTTTTTAATTAGTCAAAGATGGTGGAAATCACTCGGAAGACTCTCTTTAACACACACACACACACACATAGAGAAAGCCACACAGATTCTAATGCTCCTGGGCATCATAAGCACAGCGAATGATTATTTAAATATTTTCACAAGTTAAATTAACATTTGCAGTAGTGTGTGTGTGTGCCTTGGACATTGGCTATTAAAACCCGTTCCACACACACACACACACACACACACTCTTAATGATGTTGCTCTGTCCGCTAATGAATACAAATATACGGAGTAAGATAAAATATATATGTATATAAATATATGTTTATATATAAATTCGCTGCTCTTTCGACGCGCCTCGATTCGCAGCCTAATTGAAAATATGCCCAGCAGCCGCTAAGGAAAAACAAAATCCTGTACCCCTTCGCTGTACAACCCCCCTTCTGCGCTCATCCCTTTTTGGATGGGGCATCAAAGTTAATGAGCTGCACTGTGGCGTCCGAGGTCGAGTTTTGTAGTGGCCCAAGGGCGTTATTTGGATTTGGTTATTCGTTGGGGTTCAACGAGTTTATTAAATGGATTTAATTGTGTTTTTACTTTGTGTGCAAAATGAGGTTTTCTCGCTCTGCTCGTGGTCGAGGTTTTTGCGTCCTGTGGCTTTCCAGCTGATTCACCGAATCCCCAAATATCTCTCAATGTGTGTGTGTGTTTGTGTATCTGTGTGCGTCGCTGGTTGCACATAAATCATGCAATAATAGCTTAATAATTACCTGTGCTAATTACTCTGGGGTCTAATTGGAAATTAAAGCCAGGAAAACAATTTAAGAAGCCGGAAAAGTAGATTGAATTTCACATCTTAAACAAATGTTTAATGTGAATGCAGTCAGTTACATCATAAATGTAGATCAAGTTTATTTAAATACGTTTGTTGGCTAATAATATTAGTTAACTTTAATATTATTGCAGTCTCTTCTTTTGCTAGAGTTCTCCCTGCAAACCTTAAATTACACATACATATTTTTGCACATTTTTTTTATTGAATTTGAATATTGCTTTTCAGCCATGCATGCAAGAATTTTTCATGAATTTTTAATATTTATATTTCTACCGAGCACTCATACATTTTCTATTTAAGTCAAACAGTTTAATAGGGGTCCAATAATATTAGTCAATTTCACTTCTAGTATTTATTTTACATTCTCTTTTTCCTGTTCTTTTCAACAATATTCTTTATTTTTGTTTATATATTGTTTTCACCTACACTTGCAAGAATCTTGCTGAATTTTTAATCTCTGTAATTTTTAATATAATTTATTTATTAGGGAGTCCTTCACTTATGACTCCTTTATGTACCACTTATTATTTTATTTTTTGTTTTGCCAAAACACTATTATGCTTGAGTCACTTTACATCATGAGACATGTTGGCTGCACAAACAAACAATAAAAAAAAATCAGGAATAAACACAATTTTCCCCCTGCTGCTGGTTCGGTCCCAACATCCCCCCCTTGTAAATCAACAACGTTTAACGCCAACCTGCTGTCACTTTAAATGTGATGCGCTTTGTTGCCTTTTCGGATAACAAAGCACCTTTACTTCCGGCTCAGTATACTACTCTATTTACCCCCCACCCACCCCCTCCCCACTTTTCTTATGCACGTACTAAATAAATATATTTTTTTTTGTTCTTTACCATGGCTGATTTGAGCAGCTCCGACACTTGACTCCACTCTCCGAGGGCTGTGCTCTAAGTCAAATTATAAAAAAAAAGAAAAATAATGATAATAAAAACTACAGGGGGTGCTGCTCTGACAGAGAGGGGGGTAGCGGAAGTGGGGTAGGTAAGAGTGGGGCGGAAAATGTTGCTGCCAGCAAAATGCTGAAATGTTTCCCAGTGTGTGAATGTGTGTTGATGTTTACAGAAGCTGCTCCTGCTGTTTCTGGCAGTCATTCAAAGACAGACTGACATATGGTCGGAGAGTGTGTGTGTTGGGGGAGGGGGGAGCGGTATGTGTGGCTGTTAGTGTGCCAGTTATGCGGCCATAAATAGCTGGCTGGGGCGCCGCACCTGACTTCAGCCCGGCCACGTTAATAGTTTAAAGTGAGTCCTTTTGACTGCCGCATCCGAATCTGCCCCAGCCCTCTCTTCCCAACTGTCTGCTTGGCTGCCACTGCTCAGTTTGCTGGCCAATTTAACAGCAACAAAAAGGCCACTTAAATATGCATGTTGAATGTGCTTTTTGTACTTTTACCTATCCCCTTTAGCCACGAGTGCCAAAATTTAAGTCAAGACAGCGACAAAGTACAAAAAAAAAACCAACAACAAAATTCAATTTCAACTAGGGCTCTATTTGATCAGTGTGTGTGTGTGTGTGTAAATGTGTGTGTGTGTGTGTGCTTATAGCTGTTTTTATATTTATTTAGTATATTGTTCTACACCTACTTGCGTACATGCTGCGAAGTGCTTCGCTGACTGCTTACAACTGGCTCTACTTCTCTCGAAATATACCCTGAACCCATTAAAATTGAAAAGAAGGGTATAATGAAATTGTGCACAAGTTTGTAACAGCATTTTTAATGAGCAGAAAAAGCCTAAATGAATTCGCTATGTCCGTTCTAATAAGCCACGTACTGTAATAGCTAAGAATAATTTGGAAAATCTGAAGTTTACATTATTTTATCGATAAATGCAACCGTGCACAAATCGAGTTTCGATAGCATTCAAAGACAAAATTTTAATGATAACTCCAGGCATATTACTGATTAACTGTATAAATTTCATTTAGATAAAGAAGAGCAAGAATTTTATTAAAATAATATATTTTTATATTACTATCAGCCAACTCTAATCGAGCTGCCAGATTCTACCAAGTTAAAATTGTCGCATCTGTTTCTTTTAAGAAATTTTAATTAATTTTTTTTATCTAAAAAGTTCTCCACTATTGAGCTGCTGTCAAAAAGGATATTGAATATTCGGCTTTCCAAAACGACAGTTGCATTTTTTTATTATTATTAAGTTTGCCCTATTTACAAAAGTTGTGTGCCCCAAAAAAAATAAGAAAAAAAATGAAAAGAGTTGTTTGCGTTTTTTTTATTATTTACTTTTGCGCATTTCTCATTTTCTTTCGCTTTCCGGTTTTCGAGCATTACGCGCCCCCCTCAGCCCCCCTTTGCTCAACGAGTAAGTTAAATAAAGCTGAGCTAAATTCTAATTTAGATTTCGTTTATTATTCCACGACCTGATTGCTTTTAACTTGGCCAACTGAATGCCATAAAAGAAATGCCTGATAAATTGTTGATGCAACTGTGCGAAATTTAATTTTAATTTTAATTTTTATTTAGTTTCTAAATTGAAAAAACATTGAAAGCAAAATATAAATTATTACCGGATATTGCATTTAACTGAATTATTTGTCAACATAGAGAAATTTTAATAACTACCGAAATCGATGCGCAATGAAAATATTTAAAATCCATGGCATGAAAAATTCATAATTTTTGCACATGGCAACATTTGCGTTGCCAAGTGACGAAAATGGCGAAAACCATTTTTGTTATTGGTTATTATTTAGTTAGAGTACACTGTAAACAAATAAAATTAGTTGATAAAATGCACGATCCATTTTAATATTAAACCTTTCCATAAATATGAAAATGTGCATATCTCAAATAGAATCTATGAGTCTGTAGTAAAAGGGATTAAAATGCATTGGAAAATGCGTTTAAGAAAATGCCTTATGCATTCTGGTCAAAGCAGGAAAAACGCCCGCACAACTTGCGTTCTTTGACATATATTACATATATTAGATATTTTATATATTATATATTTTATATATTACGTATACGCAACGAGTCCTGGGTTTGCAATATTCCCTTCCAGGCTGTCGTCGACTGCCAGCTGGCAATATTAATTTTTCCCAGCAACTTTATGATGTGTGACCAACTATCTCTCTCTCTCTCTCTCTCTCTCTCTCTCTCTCACTCTCATTCTCTGTCTGTCTTCCTTTGTAGCATTCACTTAAAGCATTTATCGCATTTATTTTACACAAAATACAATTTTATTTATTTATACGTGTTTGCACAACTTGCAGTTGCCATAAAATTCTAACAGGAAAAGCAGATTATTGTTTCCGCATGTGGGCAATTTTCACAAAGAAACCAGAAACTTCAACATTCAACAAACAACTTACTTTTTCCCCTGTTTCCGTTTCGCCTCCCCTCTTTCAACCATTTCTTGTGTTTGGCTGTGCAAAAGTGCACTTGAAGAAAAAAATTTTTCAAAGGCAGTAAATCAATTATGAAAAATTCATATTTTATAAAATGCATTGCACGGATTAAAAGCAATCAATTCAACAAGCTTAAACTTCATCAAGGTTTTAATAAAGATGCAATAAAATATGTTATAGAAAAATAAATATGTGCAATAAAAGCAAAATTACATTTTAATTTAAAAAAAAGGAAAATTCATCTGAGAGCTTAGCTCTTTAGGGAAAACCAGCAGAACTAGGCTAATCTAATATTTCATAAATTTTGCTAAAGCACTTTTCCATTTCCATCCAAGTTTTGAAAGCAACTTTAACACACATTGCATAAGTTTAATATGAACTGCACAAAAGTCATTAAAGCAAAGATTTCTTTGAAAAACTTTAAGCAAAAAATTAGCTGTAAATTAGTAAATAATTGTAAAAACAGAAAAGTGCTAAGGAAAATAAGGGAAAATTGTTATTTGGCTACAGTTGCAGTTGCAGTTGCACTTTGTGCCAAGTTAGCGCAAATAAGCCAAACTTTTTTGCTTTGAGCGAAGATGTTTTCTAATTTCTAAACAAAAAGAAAAACCAAACAAAAGAAGGAAAACTCAAACATGCCACAAAACTGCGCTGAGTTTTCTTATTAAGTGTTGAGCCATTCGACACTCGGTCGTCAACTGATTCGACAATTTAATTATGCTCATTAGAGCAAAGCCTACAACTGAGTTGCCGACGAGTTGCGATGCGTGCCACAATTTAATGCATGCCACGTTTCGAGCATAAACTGAACAATTTACGACTTTGTGAAGCCGCCAAGGCACGCGCGCAATTTGTCAATCGATAAATTTTGGCTATAATTAATGCGGCTTACTGGCATTTTCATATGCTCGTTTTACTACTATTCGAAGAGGGTGCGGGGGGTGGTGTCCAAATTCAATCAATATAAAAAGTATCTCTGTATCTGTATCTGTATCTGTGTGTGATTTTCTCATTTTTTCTCTTTCTCATTTACAGTTACAAAATTTGTACGCATTGGTATTGCCGACAAGAACGACTCTCCGCCGTATTTCGATAGATTTCTGTACGAGACTGAAATCGATGAGAATGCCGATTTGCAGAGCACAGTGCTCACTGTCAACGCCAAGGATCACAATGAGTGTGAGTACAACTAATACACACACACACACACACACACATCCACATATCCTTTTAATTGTTTAAGGCGATTTGTCATTGTCGCTCTGTGAGTTCGTCTCCGAAAATGTGTCAGTCGAGTTAAGTTAGGCCAGAAATGAATTTCATTTCATTGCTATTTAATAAAGCTTAGGCAACATTTTGTTGCATAAATTAGACATTGATTTAATCAGTCCTGCTTTTAATTGCAATTGCCCCAATGAGGCAGTCTCATCTAATCTATGTGAGTCCTTTTAACGGCAGCTGTTTTGCCTGGCATAATTGATATACATAAAAATACACTTGAATATTGGCTGAAAGCAACGCGGAAGGAGTATTAAATTAAGCGAATTACAACTGCCTCAACTTAATCATTTTGAATAACTTAATAAATCAACTAGAAAAGGGTTTTGCAGCGCAGAATTAAGTTAATTAAATTAATCAATTAGTTAATTAAATAATTACATTTATTTCTAAAAGAAGAGTTGTTTTTTCAAGCAGATCAAGAAATAAATATTTGTAGATATTTTCATATATCCCAAGTTGATTGAGCAACCAAATTTAACAGCTTGTTTGATTCATCAGCGTCACTTCAAATTAGCAAATCAGAAAAATTATCCAAGATTTAGTTAAACTTGGCTTATTTCTAGGTGGAAAGATGGAAATCTGTGTCCTTTTTTTTTTGTTGAGACACAATCAAAGCTGACACTCAAGTCAAACTAAGCATTGTAAATCCCAAGATGTTGATGACTGTGCAGCATTTTGAGACGCTGCTTTCGCCACGTTTAAAGATAATAATCATAATGTCATCAGTCGGGATATAGCATACAATATAAAGTAATTTTGTCAAATCATTGTGACGTGCTACTTTGGGGCATTAACTTTTTGACTCATATCGTTTTAATGCCATTCTCAGCGTGCGCATAAAAAATAAAATCACATAAATAAATGATGATATAAACATTAGGAAAATACCAATTTGCCAATTTCCTATATAGCTTTTCTTTTTCCGATGCTGCTTCTTTTGCTGCTGCTGCTTCTACTTTTGCTGCCTGCATAAATATTAAAAGATGGCTTTGAATATTTTTCACATTCGAGCAAACACAAAATATGTATTTGGACGATTTCGTTCGCGTTGCCTCATAATAAACATTTGCTTATTTTAATGTGTGTGTGTGTGTGAGTGTGTGTGTGTGTGTAACCATTGTGAAAATATTATTGCTCATACGCCATGTACGCCAAATATTTACCAAATATTAACAAATAAAGGCTCATTGAAGACAAAGATACACAACACGAGATACTCGCAACTTGCGCTCCCTATGAATAAATCCATAAAATACAAAGACAACACACACACACACAGACACACACACACACACACACAGACACACACAGACACACACTCGCACACACACCCTCCCTTGCTCTGCTATTGATACGCCATGCGAAAACTATCATTGTAAATATTATAGCCAGCGAGAACTACATGTTATATCGCATGTTGCCCCAATAAGGGGCAGGGTGGCAAACGCAAAAAGATTTGCAGTATCGCCACATTCAAAATCTCATTGAGAACGTTTAACAACTTTGATAGGGGAGTAAAACACGAGTGAGCCACAAGCAAGACACACACACACACACAGCACACACACACAGCAGACAGACACACACTTGCAGGCGACACATTTCAGCAACAGCAACGGAGCCAAGTCTTCTTCTTCCGGTTCGTCCTGCTGCTCTCCTCGCTGCTGCTCGTCAATGTCGCCGCCGTGACGACTGCGAAAAAAGCATTAACCCGAATTGGAAAAAAATCGCTAGACAAATAAGAAGAAGAAGAAGAAGCAGAAGAAGAAGAAGCTGAAACAAGAAAGCAGCAACAGCAGCCGTCACATAAATTGGAATGTATTTGCGTTCGTCTCTGCGTGTGTGTGTAGTGTGTGTAGTGTGTGTGTGTGTGTAGTGTGTGTGTAGTGTGTGTGTGTGTGTGTGTATGTGTGGGTGTGTGTGTCTTTAGCACGCAAAACAATAATAGGAAAATGGGTATTTGTCAAAGCTGAGCAACAGCACATGACAAAAACAAGCTGATGGCGAAAGACTTGCAGATATCCTTTGCTCAAATAGTCAACAAATAATTAAGGCACAAATATCCAGAGAAAAAAATGTTAAAAAATATCAAAGTCAACAAGCTTAGACTAAACTAAGTAAAAAGCTTAAGGAAATATATATCGACAAAAAAATAAGTATATAAAAATATTAATATAAACAGAGTCTACAAATATTTGAAATGCAGCAAAGTCTATGGTTAAGAAAAATGTTGAAGAAATTATTTAAAGAACTCTTTCAAGTAGTATTAAAATTAGTCAATTAATCAAGTTTGTATCTGCGCTTGGCATACGAAAAACTACATAAAACAAAGTTTTTCTAGCTTTTTTTACTTAAACTTAGTTTCTCAAGATTGTCTGACATAAAAGCAAGTTTTGCAGGCTCTCAAAAAAACAGAGTTTATCACAGTTAGTCACAGCCACATTCTGTTGATTAAAAGAATACACGTATAATTGATATAGTCGAGAATAACAGACTGTCTGTCTCACATATTGTGTGTTTACTGTAGCCCATTTGTATTCATTTGCAATAGGTCCAGGGCATATATATAAATTGTTGGCTAGCCAAATGTTGTGTATACATTGCGAAATTCATATCGAGCAAGTCTCACAAATAATATATGGATGGACCCCAAACACAACAAACACACACTCAAACACACACATACACACACACACAAACACACACATTACGTGGAATATGGGGGCCATGACAATCTTTTATGTGATTTCTTTTGCTTATTTTCCTAGTGCAAATGGCATGGAATGCTATGCACAAAAATGAAGCTGTAAAAACTTCGGTGATTCCCATTTCCCTCTCTCTCTCTCTATCTATCTCCCTCTCTCTATCTCTCTTTCTCTATCACTCTGCCGCTCTGTTACGCCCCTTTGCCAGCGCAAATACAACATTCGAAATTTATGAGCGCAAAAATTATTTATTATTCAAGTATGTGAGACTTTGAAACTGTTTTCAACATGCTACCAGTTTCTGTTTGACAGTGTGTGCTTAACTATGTGTGTGTGTGTGTGTGTGTGTGTGTGTGTGTTGTTGTGCCTGAGTATGTGTGTGTTTTAGTGTGTGTCAGATGGAATCTTAAATTTTTAAACGAATGTTTGCAATGCAAGAAACATTTGTTCCTTTCTTTTTCAATTTTCGGTGAATTGCTAGAGCTTAATGCAATTTGTATTAATTTAAGCTTAAGTTGAATCAATTCTTTTTATAAATATTACTATTAAATTACTTATTATAATAGTAATATTAAAAAAAAGAATTGATTCAATTTAGCTTAAGTCATTATCAAAGAGTGCTGATATAATAAGATTAAAACACAGCGAATATTTCTTATTAATTTATAATAAAATGTCGTTTTTAGATAGCTTAATATATGAAAATAAGATTTTTCACTCGCTTCAGCTTTAATTTTAACAAGAGATATTTTCATTTGACTAAAAGCGGGTTTTGTGACGAAACTTGGGGCTTACTTTGAAATAATATCTAGTTTAGCTTAGACAGGTATTTTTTTAAATAATGTGCTACAATCGCAACTATCCCATTCAATTTAAAGATTTCAAGTTCACAACTCATTTCAATAGAGTACTTTTAGAATCCTTACAAAATAAAATCCGTTACATTTTAAAGCTCATTTCCCAGCTATTACGGGCCAACATTAATCAAATTAAGTTAAATGTGCACTTAAATTGAGTGAAAATCTTTGATTTCACTAATGCAGAGCAACTAATTCAAACTTTTTTTTTCTGATTCAGTAGTCCCCAAGGTCTTTTGGCTTTAAGTGCGTTAAGTAATCCTTTCTTGGCTTTTGGCTGTACTTACACATTGGCTGGGATGGGGATGGGGATGCCATGAAATGGCTTTCCATTATCATCTCAAGTTCGGTGGGCCGTCATAAAACATTTTAACGCCAAAATACAATTCAACAATAGACCGGGTCACGATTGAAAGAAAGCAAACGTTCCACTTAGCCAGAGTCAGTGGGCCACAGTGTGCCCTCCGTGTCACGGCTGCAGTTGGAAGTAAGCGAGAGAGTCATAAAAAGACTTTGCCACCACGATCTTAGACCAAAGACGAAGCACTCAAATAAAGTAAGGTCAATAAAATGGTGGGAGGAGCAAACGCATAGAACCAGAAACAATAAGAAACCCAAGAATAAAGTTGTTTTTTATTTCACATTTTAAACTGACTTTTCATGCTAAATAAGTATGGCATAAAAACAACAACAACAAGATTAAAAAAAAAAAACAAGAAAAATATGTAGTAAATGAGCAGACAGAAATGAGGCAGCAGCTGCGGTTGCCACACTGCGTGTGTGTGTGTGTTTGTTGTGTGTTGTGTGTTTTGGAGTCTCTAAGGAAGCACATCCCATGGAGTCTGTCTCAGGGTGTGTGTTTTTGTGTGTGTGTGTGTGCTTGTGTGTATTAATTTATTATCATTATCAGTGATTTTAAAATGGCGTCGTGACATCGTAAATTATAAATGCCGCTCTTCCTAAGACTGGGGACTACTTAACGCCTGCCAAGATACAGTTGCTATCTTGTTGTTGCTGCTGTTGCTATTGCTGTGGCCGTTGCTGTGTGTGTAAATTGTGGCAGCAAAAAAAAAGAAAAACAGCGTCTGAGTCCCTCTTAAAGTGCACCATGTGTATAAATTCTTAATACGGCCAAAAAGATGCGACTAGCATAATGAAAAAATGCTTTAAATATATTGCGAGGGTTGCTCAGAATTATGGTTATCCAAAGCAGCTAACTTAAAAGAATTAAAGTGGAGTACTAAATACTAAATAAGTAAGTCAAATTACTAAACTAGAATAAGCAGGCAAAAAGAGAATTGGGGTAAAATGTGCTATTCGAACAAATAGATAGAAAAGCTATAGATAATTGAACTTACAGTCTTCCCGTAAAAATATAAATACCAAATAAATGCAATTTAAGAAATTAGGAAAATATTGCTGTTAAATCACTGCATATTTGGCTGGCAAATAATTTAAAAATATTAAAAAACATAAAATAAATGCACACATGCAAAATGAGATCATATTTATCTTCATGTACAATTCAAAATGATTTAAAATAAGTCAAAAGTTATGGCAAAGTTACGTCTAAACTTTGCACACACTCAACATTCAGACAACAACAAATCCATAATTTGCGGAAATCACAACCCAACAACTGATAAGTCCTGACATTATTATGAACATTTGAACATATCCCCAATCTGAGTTGCGCCTGTTTATGTTAATGTGAGGCAACCCGCGTAAATTGTCTTACTGCTCAGAAGCTAACTGCCTTTAATTGAGCAGAAAGCTGTAAAGTTAACACACGTCTAATGTGTTCAGCGTTGAGACAAAGTTGTCGCCGCCGACGACGCCGCCGCCCTTCCCCCGCCCCCTGCTACTTGCCACACCTCCAGCACAAGTTGCCAGACTCCGGGTTAAGCGATTTACGCGTCGCTAATTCCCGCTAATGTTTGTCATTTTACATTTTTGCATAAATGAACTGGCAAAGTGTTACTTCGTCGTCTACTTTTGCATCTTCTTCTTATTTGCATAGCCACGCCCATGCGCCCCCGTACGTGTGTGTGTGTGGCACACATGTCTGAAGTTGTGCTTGTTGTTTGGTGTCTCGCTCCATGTTTTTTCACTTCAAGAACACTTCCACAAGCTGTTTAATTATTTAATAAGTAAATTTTACGCCCCCCGGCACAGGTCACGCCCACTTTTAATATGTATGCTGGGAGTTGGGAGCAAATGTTTTTAATTAATAAACTTAATTATCTTGTCCCGTTTTTCTGCTGACTTTGCTCCCGTTTTCGCCTTTCTCAGCAACTTTGATCTTTCACTTGAAGTAGCAATTTGGGAATTGAAAGTTTCCAATTCCAAGAAAATATCAAGAATTTTGGTCTCTGATTAATTAGCCAAAAATCAATTTATCAGCAATCTTGTGTCGATAAAACTGGGCGGTTCGAGAGTCTTCAAGGCGCTTTGATGTGGATGCCATTGGCTTGTAGTTAATCCTACACAAAACTGTATATCAATTCACTCAAAATTGAATGCCAACTGCCTGAGGATCTCTGCGTAGAGCAGCTGAGTGCAAAACAAATTAAATTCACAGCAAGCTTAAATTAAGAGGCCAACAGACTCCCCATTGAGGTCTTAATTGCACACAAGCCAGGCCTAAAGCCTTCTCCTTCATTATGCATACGCCATGTATGATGTTAAGAAATCAGTTTAATTTTAAATCACCTCTCAACGGCAGCACTACACTGCGAGAAAATAGTTTAAAATTATATATTCTTTCGGTAAACATATTGAGAGTGGTGAAGAAATCTCAATAATAATAATAATTATATCGATTTTCGTGTTAGTTAATTTTGTAAAATGAAACAAACTTTAATCAAGTTATCAACTTTTATCAATTGAATGATAAACTGTAAAAAAAATAATGTAAATCAATTTATCGAAACCGTAACAATTAAATACAGGGTGTGTTTGGTTAAACTAATTTGAATGCAGCTATTATGGAATGATCAGCTGTTAATTTTTTTAAAATTTTCGCTACTTAACGTAACTCTGTTAATGCTTACTCATTAATGTTAACACAACATTGTATGGAATAATCAGCTGTTCATTTTGTCAATTTACCTCTAGTTAACATAACTCTGTTAAAGCTTACTTATTGATGTTAAGACAACATTGTAATCTCTGTAAACATCGATAGTCTTCACTATCGGTGAGTCTGAGTTAGATATTTGAGCAAGCCGGAATTAAAATTGTTAATTAAATAGTTTAAGCATCCTCCAAATCTGAAGTTTGATGTATGCATAAAAAACGCTTTATGCATCGAAAAGGAACCTTTTCTAAATTATATTTTCAATCTTAACACTCGAAACACTCAAGCTTTGAAGGATTACTTTGAAATCATTCCTAAATAATTGTTATTGTTAAATTTATAGGTAAGAGAAGCTTGTTGGTAGATTGGATAATTGTTACAAAGCTGGGTTACAAAATACGATACGGCTAACACATACAGTTTGTCCAAAAAGTGTTTGGATATTGGGTCTCACGAAAAAACAACAAATTTCAATAATTAGTACTGAAATACGGCATTCGTTTACCCAAATATGAATTTACCCATATATCAATTGGCCGTTATGTTCTTTGATCTAACCTGTAATGGATCTGCTCCAAATTTCTTAGATTACCTTTCACTACGCTTAATAATATGCCATTTTCCCCAATCTGGTGGTCAAAATGTACAAAATCCCATATGAAATCTCCATAACCCAAACACTTTCAAGACAGTCCAAAGAATGGATAATTTTGTTTTTTTAAAACTTCACAATTATATAAAAGAATGAATCTTGTTAATTTTGATGTTAAATAGTTTAGAGAAATCTATTTAATAGCAGAAAAATAAGAAAATAATTAATAGTCAATAATAAAATACATTTTTTTGCAAAAGAAGTTAGAAAACATGAATTTTTACCTTCCAAACACTTTCTGGACAAACACTTACTGTATGTAACTATTAATTTGAGATTTAAAGTTACTAATTTTATGCACAATTGAACAATGTCACAAAGATGATAAAAAATCGTGTCTGTTTATTTTTCTGTTCCACACAGCGACGAATATTCGATACCAGATCACAGGCGGTAACATAGGCAATGCCTTTGCCGTACAGAATACGACCGGCGTCATCTACGTGGCCAGTCCGCTGGACTATGAAACGCGGCCAAGGGTAAGTATTAGTACTACTACCACTACTACTACTACTACTACTACTACTATAAGTATGCAAATAAGCCAGCCAACCCATGTCACACACGACGGAGGACTGACGACAGACAGGAGCTGCCTGCTGACAGCAGAGCCTACTCAAAAGTCTAGTCTTAAATTTTTGTTTTATTTTCTTTATTTTTAGTCATCTTCAACTTGCAGCATTTATTATTATTTTTTTGTCTCCTGTGTGTGTGTTTCATTTTTTGTGTCCAACTTTTGGTTGTGCATGCATAATTTATATATTTTTTTGGTCGCCTTTCTGTGGCATGCCACGAGAAAAATATGCAAAACTATGCAAAACTTACAGGCGAACAACTTTTTGACGCTGTTCTGCTGCGACTACAAAAGAAAAAATTAATAAAAAAAAAATATGCGAACATGCAAATAGACATTCATGTGTGTGTGTGTGTGTATACGTGTGTGTGTGTGTTTGTCTGTATCCCAAAATTACGTGAAGAGCAAAAAGACAAAACAACAACTCGCCTCGAGTCAATGTTGAGATCCACATCTGTTGGCACATTTTCCGTGGCGAATTTTTAACGTGATTGCAACCGGGCAAACTATTGAAATGCTGCCGCTCTTCTTTGCCCCACGCCTTTTTGCCCTGGAGCGAATCCGTGTAGCTGCCAATGGACCGTCATGCAACAAGCGGCAACAAAGCCACAAAACATGTGTTGCCATCTTCTTGTTTTTTTTTTTTTTGTTATCTGTTTTCGGGTTTTATTTTGTTTTCGCTGTTGTTGGCAAAAAGTTTGACTAACATTTTGCAGCTATTTTTGGCATTTTCCATTCGAAAATAGCAGACAAAATTAATCTTATCGCTGCAACTGATTGCAATTTTAATTAAATTAAATTGAAATTACACTTTCTGCTTGCAGTACGAGCTGCGTTTGGAGGCAACACGCAATCGCAAGAACAACTATACCACCGTTGTCATCAATGTACGCGATGTTAACGATAATCCACCTGTCTTCGATCGTCAAACATATCGCACACAAATCACCGAAGAAGATGATCGCAACTTGCCCAAACGCATTTTACAGGTGAGTACAAAAAAAATACTAAAGTTAGCATTTGCTAAATGCCAAAACTCTAGTTTTGAATCCTTAATGAATGCAGAAATCAAATTTCCAGCTTTTCAATGATTTTCGAGTCATTCTTGTCTTTGTCTAGCTAATGCCAATCATTCTGATGAATCTTTTGAGAATTCCAACTCAGTTGCACAAAAAGTCGAACGGAGTCCGGTCAGCAAAATTCAAACTGAATTTTCAAAAATCGGAAATTGCTTAAATCACTTTTGATGAGATCTGGATTGTCTGAAATCTGTTGAGTCTCATCAACTCAAATGTCAAAAGTGTCTTTATTCTTTTCCCAGTTGCTATCATATTGTGGTTTTAGCAAGCCACAATATGGGTTTTTCCCATTGAATCCATGTCACTCAAGAGTGATCCGAGTTGGTCCTTAAATAACGAGCTACTCTAGACGATAATTTCCCCCGGCATTTTGCAATTAGTGTTGCTCGACTCTTGACTCTTGAATACAATTTCCAATATCCCTGTTTGAAATTGCCATTTAGCAAGATTCCAGAATCGCATTCGATAAGCTGATGTTGTGCGAAAAATGCAACGAAAAAAAAAACATACACAAAGTGCAATTAAAGATAATTAATCAACGTTAGCTGGCTGCAGTTCCCCCAAATGTTTAATCGAGCCGTTAATCAACATTCTTAAATATTGGTGCAATTTCCGAGCAGAGATCCACTTTCGGCAGCTTATCGCTGCTATCATTGTTTTCCCATTCCACTTTTATTATCACCCGCTTGCTCTTTTGCAATTTAAATATTGACAGCAAAAAGAGCAGCAACAGCAACAGCAACAACAACAACAACAACAACAGCAACAACAACAACAACGTGGACAGCCAAAAACACAATACATGCAATTTGCATAAAAATTCAACGGTCAGAAAAAACTATAGAGTCGAAAAAAGAAAAGCCAAACAATGGCGGACACCAGGCCAGAAAACCATGACTCGAACCACGACCCAGACCCAAACCCAAGCCCCAACCGGAGCCAAAAACCAATCCAATCGAATCCCAATCCCAACCCACAGCTCAAGCCTCAGATCTGGTGGCCACTGCGTGTTGGGGGCATGTAAAGTGGTCAACAACGACTCAACGACCGTAAATGCAAAATAAATACTCATTCATTAATAATAACGTGATAGTTGCGCAATACTCAAAATATATATACATATATATATATGTATATATATATATGTGTGCGAAGTCTGTGGCAGCGACTTTTATTAAAGCCATAATTTACAACAATCAACAACATAAGAGAGAAATAATAATCTGCGTTATCCCCTTGCCAAAAGGTTAAATGCTCTTCTTTTTCAACTCGAATCCTGAATTTGCTATTAAATTGAGTGAGTCATAAAAAGGAATAATTCTTCTATATCTATAAGGAAATGGATTAGCTGCTTAGCTCTTATAATACCTGCAAACGATAAAAATAAAGTAATAAAAAATAGTAATAAAAAAATCATAAACACAAATACATAAAAGAGTTAAGAAGCGCTAACAATGAAAATTGCATAAGAACTTTTGGCAATTAGGATTTAATGATATTAATGAATAGTTTTAAGTTAAAGCCATAAAAATTGGCAACAGACATAAAAATTACACACAAAAATTATGGGTTAGCAGAGAAAATTTGTCTAGAAAATCGCAAACAGTTAGAAAGTTAGTAAAAATGGAAATTATGGATATTTGATAAATAAAAAAAAGAAAAATTAAAAGCACAACTAAAAAAGCAATTTATTTTCATGTGTTTATGATTGTTTTTCCTTTGAGGCTAATAAAAAATTAACAAACAGAATTTACAGTTATTCAGAAATCCAGTCATTTTATTAGTTGAATGTTGCATAGAATTTTCAAATGTTTTTATGAAATGTGTGAATTTGATGTACACAAAACTCTAGAAAGTAAATAGCAAATTTTTATTAAAGAATTTAACATTTTAATAATTTGTTTAAAAAATAATTGCTATACAAATAAATTACAAAACTACAGAAAATTACAAAATTATTCCAATTTTCATAGAGTATTGAATATTTCCTGCTGTTCGCAGAATAATTGTTCACCTCTTGCAAGATATACATTTAAATTGAACTGCCCAACGGCGATGGGCTTCTGTCAGCCCTTGACAACAACAACATAAACAACAACAACAACAACAACAATAACAACAATAACAACAACAACAACAATAATGACAACGAACATTTTTAATTACAGTTTTATCTACAAGCAAAGAAATTGAAGCGGCGCCAAGTGCCAGGGATAATCGAGAGATGCACATATTAAATATATATATATATGTATATATATACAAATTTATATATGTGTATATATGTATGTACTGTTATAAAGTAGGGCTAAGAGCATTGCATGCTGTCTTCGACACCTTTGACCAAATTGATTTTTGTGCACGCTGCAAAATGAATTGCAAATATGCCTTTATCGGGTGACATTTTAAATTATGCACGCCATTGCGTGTGTGTGTGTGTGTGTGTGAGTGTATGTGAGTGTGTGTGAGTGTGTGTGAGTTTTTAAATGTATGACTTGTTGAAAGGACAATGGCATGCGGGACTCACAACGCGGCACGTTGGCCATAATAACGGCACGTAGACAACTCTTTTGTCATATGAAATTGTGCGGAACATTTAACGTAAATTGTCGCATTGTAAATGCTTAAATGGTGGGCGAAACATGGCAACCAATGGGCGTGGCACAGAGCAAAATAGGCACTCAACTGAAGTAGCAGACAACTCCTACACTCCATATATGAATGTTTTTACATCAACTGTGCCCATTCAGTTGGCTTAAATGGTTTTTGGCTTTGCTTTTCGTTAACTGATGCCGCATTGTTAATACCAACTTTTGCAGCTGGTTCTAGCTCTAATTGGCTTGCCAAGTGTTTGATAACTGTCATTTCCTGCCACACACACACACACACACACACACACACAATGCGAGAGGGAAACTAGACTTAACTCTATTGATAAACGACAATGGGCATATTTTTTGTGTGTGTGGTTCTGTTTCCGTATTTGTACTCGAGATTTTATGATACGAGTATGTGCATTTAGGCTGAGTATGCAACTAAACGTTGCACAAAACAACAACGTTGCAAATCCAAGCAAAGCTATTAAGAGTGGGAGCACTTTACAATTGCAGCTGCAATTTGCAACGAGTCTCAGTTTTCAACTGTGTTTTGGAAACAAACAAACTGCATTCAAAAAGTACACAAACTATTTCTGATAGTTTTGCATTCTCAATTGAACATTTATCTCAAATTTTGTGTATTAAACAGGAAGTTATGTTACAAGAAAATAAAGTGCTAAAATTAAAAAATAAATATTAGTTTTGTCTCAGTTGCAGAACTTAGTTATTCAGACTAGTATTCTGATGTAATTTAGTGGAAAGCACTTTTAAGTTTATGTATGGAAAAAAGCACATTGGTTAATGGTTAATTTACTTTATTTATTAATTTTTTTTAACAGCTTAAAAAAAGATTTTTAAAAATAAAATCTCTAAAATAGACTGATTGTTATTTTGCAGATGTACAGATAAAATTCTGAATAAGTAAAAAAATTAAGTTTTCAATTTAAGTATAATTCTCAGATTTGCGGCTTACAGAAAAGTCTGTATGAAAACCCGTGCAGATCAAATCTAAACCGATTTTTATTATTTATATATTTGTGTGTTTGTTCAATCAAATTAAAGATCTAAATTTACGCTACTAATCTTGCTGCCAAACCATGACAAAAGCATTCCATTTTTTAGAAATTAAATTACACGTTTAAATGATAAACTTAAGCTCACAATCCCTGAAGCAGCGGTTCATAAATAGTGGCCACTTTTTAGATACTTGGCCAACAGCTCGCAGATGTCTATCGAAAACAAGATGTAAATAAAAAGAAGTATGCAACAAATTTGCTTGCATCTTGTTTCTATCAAAAAATTGGAATTGTAATGTCCAATAAAATATTCGAAGCGCAGACAGAAAAATAGCGCTAAACACAGATTTCATTTAAAAGACGCAACCACAAAAAAATTGAGAAAAATAAAATAATAAAATAAAGACAGGAAGAAATATATAATCGAAATAGACAAGGATGGAAAGAAAAAAATACAGAAAGCCGATTGAATAATTACATAAATCTCGGTTAATATTAGCATTTTTTACAGACAACATTTCTGTTGCCAAAGAAATGGAATAAAAATACAAAATCGAAGCATAAATTTACAAGCAATCTGGCCTGTGAAAACCAGCAGGCGGCACTTGCCCCGTTGCCACTAAAGTCTACAACTCCCCTCCCCCTGACAGATTTTAACCCCCCTTCGTCTACATGCGCTTTTCCTTTATTGGACATTTAAAGGTTTTTTGCACATTTGCATATTTGATTTATTGACTGAATATTGTAAGTAAGGTCCAGAATGGGCCACCAACGGCTTAACAGTTTACCAAACCCCTCCCCTTTTTTAAAAATATACCCTTTGCCCACAGGTCATTGCAATGCTGATTTTTCTGTACTTACTCATTTTTCTTATTTTCATTTTCTTTTTTTTTTTGATTACAGGTTACGGCTACGGATGGCGATGTAGATAGACCAATAAATATTGTATATTTCCTTACCGGCCAGGGCATCGACCCGGATAATACAGCAAATAGTAAATTTGATATAAATCGCACAACGGGCGATATTTTTGTACTCAAGGTAAGTGGCACTCACAATGCTTAAGCTGATTTCCCGTCAAACAACCCCCGGAAAACCCACCGACACCCACCGACACCAATCGACACCATAAAACCCGTAACCGTAATGAATGCCAGTTAAATTCCCCAACTGATGATGAAAACATGAAATCCCCTCCACAGACTGACTCCTCCTCCGACTGACTCTTCCTCCGACTGACTCCTACTCTGAGTTAAGCGTGCAAGTGGCGCCTCATAACTTTGTTTTTTGTTGGCCCACCTGCAGTGCTCAGAATATGATTGCCAGGCGGGGGTGGAGGACCGGAGGACAGCTGCTGGCGGTTAACAATGGGGCCAACAGTTTATACACACACACACACACACAAACACACACACACACACACAGTTAATGGTGTGTGATGGGCGAACGCTTAAAAGTGAATCATAAACAGACTGACTGACTTTAAATACACTGAAATAATAAATAAATTTTATGATTATGGGTGTCTTTTAAAAACAATTTTAATAAATAACTGAAGCTAGCTGAATATATTAAATTTAAAAACTAGATTTTAAAATAATGGTTGGGTTTAACTATGCTCAACAAAATTTAATATGCAATAGATATTAAAAATTAAATAAATAAACAAGCAAGCAATAGTTATAATTTACGAAATAATATTTTAAATAATAATAATAAATAATCAATTAACCGGTGAAAAATCACCTTAATGAGAAAAAATGTTTTAAGAAATTTAAAGAAATAAAAAACGAGTACAATTAAAAGTTAGTAAACATTTAAAAACCGTTTAAAAATCACCTCAATATATAACAAAAAACTCAGCTTTATTTTTAAATATTATTTTATTAAATAGTAGCCAAACATTTACTATTTATACTAATTGTTGATTTTTATTAAATTAAAAAAATTGGAAATAGCTGCATTCATTTTATAATCGATCAACTACTTTATGCATAGTTCAATCAGTTAAGGATAAGTGATAAAGCAGCTGTATTGACTTTTTATACACTGTGCCAGCTGACAGCTGACGCAGCTTTTAAAAATACTTGCCAACACACATATATATATATATATATATATATAGACAATATGAAACATTGGTCAAATAAATACTCGCTGGCAGATATTTTCAATACTCGATGTTTTTGGCTGCTTTTGAATGTTAACAATGTGCGCCTGTGTATTGTAAAGCTTTCCACGCGGCTCGCTGGCGTATGATTAATTTAAAACTGTGTCAAACCGCACAATCTCATACACCAGCAAACACACACACAACCACACACAAATACACACACACACAAATACACACACTGGTGATGAAAAAAATGACATTTGCTGGCATAAAAACTGCAAGCGTTTGATGCCAGCTACATGAACTCCAATTAATTTCAGACAAAGTCCATAAAAACAACCAGTCAAATGGTACTGCCAGCGACCACGCCTCCTCCACAGAGCACACCACCCCTCAACCCCCCCTCATGCCACACTTGCTGCAACAAATGCTCAAATGTTGCTGCTGCTCTCGGTATGCTTTATTTGTTTTATTGTTTTAGGAGCTCTGCTCTATGTGTATGTTTAATTGTCTACGTGTGTGTGTGTGTGTGTGTGTGCAAGAGTGTGTGATTGTTAGTATGTTTTGTTTGTGTGTGTGTTTTTTATTTTTTTTTTTGGGACTACAGCGTGTGGCATTTGTGGTTTTGACGCTCTACAAGCAGCCACATGTAAATGACATTCGTCGTTCGTTATTGGTGCGTGGTTGCCTCGCATAAAATTCTGTTTAAAATGTAGTGGTGTGTGTGTGTGTGTGTGTGTGTGTGATGCTTGATAGGAGGTTAGTCGTTGAGTTTAGCGAGCGCCACTCGACAGCTGCAACGCGGTATTTAATTTGTAATTGCTATTGCTATGCGTGTCACATGCCACTGAATTGTGAAATGTGAAATGTGAAATGCTAAAACGTTCAAATCGTAAAATGGGCAAAATGTCAAATGTGAAATGGGAAATAGTGGCAAAAGGCATGAGGCATGCGGCAAGGGGGCAAGTTGTAAAGGGGATAGAAGTTTTCCGTTCGCTTTAATTGAACGAGTGCCATTTGCTGCAAATTCAATTTTTGTGATTGGAATTTCTGATTTATCGTCGCGAGTTATTTACGAATTTATATATTTTGTTAATATTTTTAGGTTAATGTTTTTTCTTTTATTATTTATTATTATTATTACAAATATTTTCAAATTTTACATAAATACTATTGGCATCTCTTAGATATATTGCAACAGTCCACAAACTAGCATCTTCAAATTCTAGCCAAAATATATTAGACATATATTAGTAACCAGATATATTTATATATATATATGTATATATGTATATTCATATATATACCTGCCCAATATACAGTCAAAGTCGATTTCAATTTGCATATCCAATCGAAAATATATTCAAAGCGAAAATGTAATTGAAACGAGACTTAATCCAACTGGCCCAAACAATTTCGAAATGAGCCAGGTAAGCAATATTTAAGGATAACTTAAATAGGATCACAGTCAAGTAGGCAAACACACACACACACACATACAAACACACATACAGATACACAAAGCTGACACAGTGTTGAGTTGAAATTGAACAAATTTCATTTGATTTGATGGTCTTTATTTAGTCATGATGCTGGCGCTTTTATTGAGTCGCATTCATGGGATAACTCATTTAATGAGAGGGAGGGAAATCTAATATGAACCTGAACAAATAAATTGACAGCAGCCACAAAGATGTGCACAACAACCACAACACCAGCAACACCAACACCAATGACAACAACAGCAACAATGACAACAACAGCAACAATGACAACAACAGCAACAACATTAAGTAAATGGTCGTCTTCCTTTGCGAGAACCTGTAGCTGACAATAAGGCATGTCAGATATGTATATATATGTATATATATATATGTATATATATGTATATATATATGTACATATTCGATTCAGTGACTCCTTTCCTGACACTGCCATGGGCATAAAATAATTTGCAAACAAACAAGACAAACAGACAGCGTATCGAACGCTACTCACTCTCCCTCTCTCTCTTTCTCACACTCTCCCTCTCTCTTTCTATCACACAGCCCTTGGATCGGGATCAGCCGAATGGTCGACCGCAGTGGCGCTTCACCGTATTTGCACAGGATGAGGGGGGTGAGGGCCTCGTCGGCTATGCGGACATTCAAGTTAATCTGAAGGACATCAATGACAACGCGCCGCAGTTTCCGCTTGGCGTCTACTTTGGCAATGTCACCGAGAACGGGACCGCCGGCAGTCCCGTGATGACAATGTCTGCCATTGACTATGACGATCCCAATGAGAGCACCAATGCCCGGCTAATCTACTCAATTGAGAAGAACGTCATTGAGGAGGAGACGGGCGCGCCCATCTTTGAAATTGAGCCCGAAACGGGACACATCAAGACAGCCGTTTGCTGTCTGGACAGAGAACGAACACCGGACTACTCCATTCAGGTGGTCGCCATGGATGGCGGTGGCTTAAAGGGTAAGTACAACACACACACACACACACAAACACACACTTGCATACATATATATGAGTACATTGAGGCTACTCAAGTGACATTCACACTACTCGTTGTACTCTGTTAACAAAGTGAAGTAAATTGAGTATTCAACACTCGAAAAATACATGTTTTTAATTAAACAAATATTTAAATTATAAATAATTATCGCATTTTCAATTAGTAAAAAATTAACTTTGTGTGTAAAATATTAAAGTATCTAACAGTTTTTCAGACTAACTTCTGATATTATTTTTATATAATTTCCATTCATAATGGTAATCACTCTAGTTTTAAAAATGTTTAAGACCAGGCAACAATAAAAAATAAATATTGTCAAAAAAAAACATTTGCTTTACTAATATTTTAAAATCTTAATATTTATTTTTTGTTATTGTATACTTAAATATTATATTAATAAAATGTTTTAGATCAGAAACAAGTGAAAAAAATGTTGTCTAAGCTAAGAATTTAATATTAAAGCTTTTAAATCCTAATTTGTTTTTTTTATTTTTTTTTATAATAATAATTCTATATTTTAAAAAAATTTTATTTATTTATTATTTATTTATTTATAATTATAATTTTTTTTTAAGTAGACAATTGAATACTTAAGTTTAAATATCTTTTATTATTGTTTTTTCTATATTTTTTTATTTAATAATATATATTTTATTCCCCATTTTCAAGTTACCTCCATTCTGGCTTATAAGACCCTTTTATTAAATATCAAACAGAGTATTGCAAAGTCGTTATTTTTTACCTACAATGTCTTATGACTTTCGGAAATCAATTGAAACTCATGTGATTTCTCTCGTTGTCTCGTTAGGCACCGGGACGGCCTCGATACGTGTCAAGGATCTGAACGATATGCCGCCGCAGTTTACCAAGGATGAGTGGTTCACCGAGGTGGATGAGACGAACGGCACTTATATACCCGAGACGCCGATACTTACCGTCACCGTACAGGACGAGGATGAGACGAACAGCTTCCAGTATAAAGTGGTGCCCAACAGTGGCTTTGGTGCCGACAAATTTGCCATGGTGCGCAATGCGGATGGCACTGGCTCCCTGAAGATTATCCAGCCCCTGGACTATGAGGATCCGTTGCAGAGCAGCGGTTTCCGCTTTCGCATCCAGGTGAATGACAAGGGTGAGGATGGCTCTGGTGGCGCCAGCGATAAGTATCATGTTGCATACTCGTGGGTGGTGGTCAAGCTGCGTGATATCAACGATAATGTGCCCCGATTTGAGCGCGATCACATCGAGGTGTCCATCTACGAGGACACCAAAGTGGGCACCGTACTCGAACAGTTCCGGGCCACCGATGCAGATCAGGGCGGACACTCGCGAGTCTCGTATAGAATCATACGGGAAAGCAATCGTCGTCGGCAATTCGCAATCAGCGAAAAGGGCGCAATTAGCATACAGAGACCGTTGGATCGGGAGATGGAGGATCGACACAATGTGCAGATCGTTGCCAGCGATGATGGCAATCCGTCGCGCACAGCAACCGCCACACTCACCGTGGTTGTCAAGGATGTCAATGATAATGCACCAACGCTGGCACAGGACTACAGGCCAACGCTGCCGGAGAATGTGTCGCCACGCAAAATCCTCGAGGTGGCCGCCAAGGATGCGGACGATCGACAGCGTGGCAATGGCGGACCCTTCAGCTTTCGCCTAGATCCGCTGGCCAGCGATGAGATACGAGCCGGCTTCAAAGTCGAATACGATCGCCGTAAGTTTTATGCTCACATGTATGTTTATCCTATGATACCGAAGGTATCATGCTGTCACATACTTGAAAGTGCTCTCAAAAGTTAAAGTGTCAAGGTTGAGGTCCTACTTCCACTAGGGCGCTAGAAAATCGATAAAAAACAATTCGCAAATTGATAAAGCCACATATCTTCCACAATTTTATGGACTAGTTCACTAGTTTTGGTTGGTGGGTTGCTGGCGATGTCCTTCGGCACAAATTTCGATTTTCGGACTTATGTTCTGACCCAAAATTTCGTTTTCATCTTTAAATGTAGGATTGATCTAGAGGCCAAACTATGATTAAAACGCCTTTGCTTTTGAAAATGCGTTGAGTTTTGACGAAGATATGGCATTTTAAAGGTTCGACCTATGCCCATATGCCTACTTACGATTTTCGGACTATAATTTTGACTTATGTTCCGACCCAAAATTTCGTTTTCAACTTTAAATGTAGGATTGATCTATAGGTTAAACTATGATTAAAACGCCTTTGTTTTTGAAAATGCGTTGAGTTTTGACGAAGTTATGGCATTTTGAAGGTTCGACCTATGCCCATATGCCGACTTTCGATTTTCGGACTATATTTTTGACTTATGTTCCGACCCAAAATTTCGTTTTCAACTTAAAATGTAGGATTGATCTAGAGGCCAAACTATGATTAAAACGCCTTTGCTTTTGAAAATGCGTTGAGTTTTGACGAAGTTATGGCATTTTGAAGGTTCGACCTATGCCCATATGCCGATTTTCGATTTTCGGACTATAATTTTGACTTATGTTCCGACCCAAAATTTCGTTTTCAACTTTAAATGTAGGATTGATCTAGAGGCCAAACTATGATTAAAACGCCTTTGCTTTTGAAAATGCGTTGAGTTTTGACGAAGTTATGGCATTTTAAAGGTTCGACCTATGCCCATATGCCGATTTTCGGACTATAATTTTGACTTATGTTCCGACCCAAAATTTCGTTTTCAACTTTAAATGTAGGATTGATCTAGAGGCCAAACTATGATTAAAACGCCTTTGCCTTTTGAAAATGCGTTGAGTTTTGACGAATTTATGGCATTTTGAAGGTTTGACCTATGCCGTAATGCCGATTTTCGGACTATAATTTTTACTTATGTTCCGACCCAAAATTTCGTTTTCATCTTTAAATGTAGGATTGATCTAGAGGCCAAACTATGATTAAAAAGCCCTTGCTTTTGAAAATTTGTTGAGTTTTGACAAAGTTATGGCATTTTGAAGGTTCGACCTATGCCCATATGCCGATTTTCGATTTTCGGACTATAATTTTGACTTATGTTCCGACCCAAAATTTCGTTTTCAACTTTAAATGTAGGATTGATCTAGAGGCCAAACTATGATTAAAACGCCTTTGCTTTTGAAAATGCGTTGAGTTTTGACGAAGTTATGACATTTTGAAGGTTCGACCTATGCCCATATGCCCATATGCCGATTTTCTGACTATATTTTTGACTTATGTTCCGACCCAAAATTTCGTTTTCAACTTTAAATGTAGGATTGATCTAGAGGCCAAACTATGATTAAAACGCCTTTGCTTTTGAAAATGCGTTGAGTTTTGACGAAGTTATGGCCATTTTGAAGGTTCGACCTATGCCCATATGGCTATTTTCGACCTATGCCCATATGCCGTTATATATTTTGTAACTATTTGTGTGCCTATTCATTATAATTTAAAAAAATATATATATTAGTTGTATTTATTTGCTGCAGATTACGAAATATGAACTCCAAATGCACTTGTCTTACCCCTCTAGTGAGTATTATAATTTTGTGGTTAGGTGTGTAGGGTGTTCATAAAACATATACATATCTTGATCTGCATTACTAGCCAAGTCGATATAGCCATATTCAATCGTCTATGCTCAAATGTTACAAGTTTTTAAGAAAGTTGTAAACCTATACTATTCAATTTGGCATATATTTGTAATCATGCTGAAGACACGACAATTTTTATCAGACCAATATATCATATAGGTGCCATAGGAACAATCGGCAAACAAATAACTCGCGAAAGGAAATAGGCAATACAAAATTAATAAACAAATGTGGAGTAGTCGAAACTAAGGGGTATGGAAAAAAACAGTTAAATTGCAAGAAACCTCAATATTTCGAGGGAAGGACTAAAGCTTAAGTGGCATCAGATTAAAAGCGGTCTACAAAGATTTGTAATCTTACTTAAGGCCAAACTTCAACTTGATTATTTACAACTTGCAAGTTGCAATCACTTTGGAACACGAATAGAGTCAGAACTTTGCCTTTGCATTACCAATTCTGAGTTAGTCTGTAGAAAACCAGACAACCGCAAGTCAATTTGCGTTTATAATCAATCGTAGGCTGCAACTGCTATCGAAAGACTTGCAGCACTTGCAGCTAATGGCAACCATTTGTGGCATGCTCTTGAGTCTCGTTCGGCTGATGGGAGTTGCGTTTACTTCATTCACAATCAAACAGAATCAAACGGTTAGCCAAAGTGTGTTTCTGCATAGAAATGGTGATTGAATTATGCCACAGACAATCAGCATCATCAGCAATGTTTGTGCACCAAGTTAGTTACCCAAAAGCCAAAAGAGACAACGAAAAATCAAAAACGAAAGCGAATAAAGATGCGAGTGGGTGCATTCATAGATACCCTGTTAGTGGGCTTAATATGTAGCCATAGATACAGTTACAGATGCTGCACATCTGAGCCACTTCAAACATTTTTTGGTTATAGGGCATTCAAATTTGGAACAGCTCGAAACCTTCGGGCCCGTTTCTGGCGTCGACATTCGAATCATTGAACTGGCTTTGTTTTCACGGCGAATTCATTTTCTTTCCTCTTGGGTGAAAATCAAATTGGTCCACAATTTTTGTAGTCACTGCTTTTTTTTTTTTTTTGGTAAGCTGTATTCGGCTAGGGTACAATAGACATTAAAAAACTAAAGTAAACTGTTTTTTTTTTTGGCTCTGGTCGATTGAACTCGACTAGAAAATTCTCAGAAAGTTCTGGTTTCAATATGCAAATATATTTTGAATACGATTGTAATGAATATTAAGTAATATTTTTTAAAATATTAAATATTAATATAATCGTTAATTGTTAATTATTTAAATAAATGAGAAGCTTAAAACCAAATTTGAAGAGTCTAAATTTTTCAGTCTCTGAAATAGATTTTTTCATTCAGACAGACAGACAGACCGACAGACTTGCCTACATCAATTAGGCTTTTAATGCAGATTTAAAATATAAATGTTTTATGGAGCTGAGTTGCTCGTTACTTTCCTTTTAGTTAGTCAATATACCCATCTCCCATTTGCAACGCTTCCAGGGTATAAAGGGAAAACAAAGACAAAAGCCCATAGTAATAAGCCGAGCACCCAAAAATCGAATCGAATCGAATCGAATCGAATGAAAGAAATTTGAGGTGCCACTCGAACACAAGTCTGCTATTGACAAGCCGTGCCTTTTTCAATTTTCTCCTTTGGGCTTTGCCCCTGCCACACGCGCTATGCCAATTTTTGTTTGAGTTTCGGGACACATCTTTTCAGGGACAACAACTTTTTTTCCCTTATTTGTTGTTGTTTTATTTCTTTTTTTGGGTTGAAGCATGCTAGAATTTCAACACGTGGCTGGTTGTTGGTTGTTTGTCGGCAAAAGCCGAATAAATAATTGATTCGAGAGCCTTTTAAATTAATTCCAATAAACAGAAGCAGAATGAAATTAAATGGGATTATTGGGGCTGCTCCCAAAATGATATCAATTTGCATGGCTAATTATCTAAATGAGTTGTGTAATTAGCAATAAAAAGCGACCCAAAAGCAGGTGCTATTTACAAACATACATAAATAAATAGACATAAATCGTTAATCAAGCTAATGTATTTTATGTAAATGCATTTCACATTTGTTCAATTCGATTTGCCTCATTAATTATGCCAAAATTGAAAATCTATATGGAAATAATTACAATAAAGCAAAAAAATAGATATATTTTCCGTTAAATGCATTTGTATTTTAATGTATTGACTACGTTCGCAAATTGATAGCCGCATTGAAGTTCAAATAATCAAAAGTAAAATCATGAATAATTCACACAAATGTTGCAACATTATTTACCTTTCAGGCTTAGTCGATTTTTTGCTATTTTGCTTTAATTAATGCATCTGAAAGTGAATTATTTCAATTCGAATTTAATATTCCTTTTGCGAATCGAAGCAAAGCGGTTTTTTAGTCGATAATGTGAGAATCAAGCTATAAACAGGAATAATCGAATACAAGTGTCATCAAATTCCTTGACTTGAGTACTTTAAGGTATTCGATTTCAGTCAATTTCAATTGAGTTTCCTTTATTGGAATTTTAATAAAAGACTGCGCCTAAATGGGACCTCATCTTGAATTTCGAATTTCCCCATCTCCTCTTTCTATGCACATCAAATGGAATTCACTTGAATGCCACATGCCACAATCAACAAACCATTTCGACGAACCCAAAATAAACCCACACTTCAAATGAAACAGGAGGCGACAATGGCAACGGGGTGGCCATCATCTCCTCGCTGCGTCCCTTCGACCGTGAGCAGCAGAAGTCCTATGACATCCCCATCGAGATAAAGGATAACGGGGCACCGGCGATGACCGGCACCAGCACCCTGACGGTGACCATTGGCGACGTCAACGACAACAAAATGCAGCCGGGCAGCAAATCGGTGCTCGTCTACAACTATCAAGGCCAGTCGCAGGATACGGCTATCGGTCGGGTATATGTCAACGATCCCGACGACTGGGATGTGCCCGACAAGAAGTACTACTGGGAGGCCCAGGAGCATCAGCGCTTCAAACTCGACACGGACACGGGCATTTTGACAATGCGTGCAGGCACTCGTCGTGGTCGCTATCAACTGCGCTTTAAGGTAACGTTTAACAATAGCTATCGATAATTATGACTAGCTACATTTATCGATATATTTAACTATATGTTGTTTAAGTTGCGTTTACTCATTACCTTTCTAATTAACCGTGTTCTTTTTATGAGTTGTCCATCAGCTTTTAACGTTCTTTCGTAACAAATCTATTATTTTCTGTCAATCGATAAGTAATCGATAATAATAAATATAAATAAATAAATATAATACATAAATATAAATATATTTTATCTATTATATTCTATTAAATTTTATCGTTTAGTATATATATATATTTACAGTCAACTCTCCTATTATCATCTCCTTCTTTCTAATTCCAATTTATCGTCTACTCTTCACCTTCCCGGCGACTACCACTTTGCTACTTTTCACCCAAGTTTTCAATTACATATTCAAAATTTTCACTTGGATCTTTTTTCAGGTTTACGATCGCGAGCATGGTCAGGAGGATATACCAGCGAATCTGAGTGTTACGGTGCGCGATATCACATCGGAGGCAGTGCAGCAGGCGGGCTCCATGCGCCTCTCGCACATCACCGACGAGGACTTTGTGCGCACCTGGAATCCGCTGAAGCAACTGGTGGAGCCATCGAAGCTGGAACGTTTTCGCAACAAGCTCGCCGAGCTGCTCTACACGGATCGGGACAATGTGGATGTGTTTAGCGTGCAGCTGCGTTCCCAATCTCCCCATCCGCTGACCGATGTACACTTTGCCGCCCGATCAGCGACACAGCAGCCGTACTTCAAGGCGGTACGGCTCAATGGGGTGGTGCAAATGCATCGCGAGGAGATCGAAAAGGAAGTGGGTCTGAACATAACCATGGTGCACATTGACGAGTGCATGCACGAGGGGCGTGGCAAGTGTCCGAGCGGTTCGTGCAGCTCACGCACCGAGCTGGGCAAGCGACCCTACACGGTCAGTGTGAACCGTACCGCGCTGGTTGGGGTACGGCTGGAGCTGAGTGCTCAGTGCGTGTGCCGTGCAAGGAACTTCAGTGGACAGGATCACAATTGTCGCTGGCATCACTGCTACAATGGGGGACGCTGTGTGGAGACGCGAAACGGGCCGCGTTGCGTTGCCTGCCCCGTGGGGTATGGCGGACCTCGTTGCCAGCAATCGACGCGCAGCTTTCGCGGCAATGGCTGGGCCTGGTATCCACCGCTGCAGCTGTGCGGCGAATCTCATCTGAGTCTGGAGTTTATTACACGCGAACCGGATGGCCTCATCCTCTATAATGGGCCAATTGTGCCGCCCAAGCTGGGCGAACCGGTTATCAGTGACTTTATAGCCATTGAACTGGAACAGGGCTATCCGCGTCTCCTCATCGATTTTGGCTCCGGCACACTGGAGTTGCGGGTGAAGACCAAAAAGACACTGGACGATGGCATCTGGCATCGTTTGGATGTCTTTTGGGATGCGGAAAATGTGCGTCTTGTTGTCGACTTTTGTCGCACGGCTCTCGTCTCCGAGCTGGAGGATGGCACAGCGCCCGAATTTGATGACAATGCGTGCCAGGCACGTGGACAAATACCACCGTTTGCGGAGACACTGAATCTAAATCAACCGTTGCAACTGGGCGGCCTGTACAGGCAACACTTCGATCAGACGCTCTACAATTGGCAGTATGCCTTCAGCTCGAAGGGATTCGATGGCTGCATTCGCAATGTGGTCCACAACTCGGAGCATTATGATTTGGCATTCCCGGCGCTGGCGCGCAACAGTTTTCCCGCCTGCCCCCAAACGGATGAGGTGTGCCTGAAAACGGAGCACACAGCCAGATGCTGGGAGCATGGCAATTGTGTGGCTAGCCTGGTGCAGGCCAAGTGCCACTGTCAGCCGGGTTGGATGGGTGCCGGATGTAATGTACCCACTGTGCCCACGACCTTCAAGGCACAGAGTTATGTGAAGTTTGCATTGAGTTTCGAACCGGATCGCTTTAGCACTCAGCTCCAATTGAGATTTCGCACCCGGGAACAGGGCGGCGAACTGTTTCGTGTCAGTGATCAGCATCAGCGGGAATATGCCATATTGGAGCTGCGTCGTGGCCAGCTCCAGTTCCGCTACAATCTCAACTCGTTGCGCAACGAGGAGCAGCTGCTGGCGCTGACAGCGGTGGCTGTCAACGATGGCCAGTGGCATGTGGTGCGAATTAGCCGGTATGGGTCGGCAGCTATTATGGAGCTGGATGGTGGCGAGTCGCGGCGCTACAATGAGTCCTTCCACTATCAGGGACACCAGTGGCTGACCATTGACAAGCAGGAGGGCGTCTATGCGGGCGGCAAGGCGGAATATACGGGCGTCAAAACGTTTGAGGTGCAATCGGACTTTCAGAGGAGCTGCCTCGATGACATCAGGTAACAATCGACGAATCCATTGCCATAATGGGAAACCTTTTTGCTAATTATGCGCATTCCGTACTTCTTTGTTGCATGCACGAAAGACTCGATGGCAAACATCTGCCACTGCCACCGGCAATGAATGGCACCCAATGGGGCCAGGCAACGATGGCCAGAAATGTGGAACGCAATTGCCCCTCGAATCGGCCGTGCTCCAATGTTATCTGCCCGGATCCCTTTGATTGTGTTGATTTGTGGAATGAATACGAGTGCACGTAAGTACGAATACCAACACCTGCCACCCAATCAAAGCCCGTTGTTGCCCCTCAATTTTGTCCAAACTGCAACATTTTGTGCAACTTGCCAACTACCAACTGCAAGTGTTCCACAAGCGAATCGCACTTGAAACCATTTCCAGTTTTACATTGGCAGAGCACAAACAATGCACATCCAATCTTTAACTGCCTGAAGTTAGTCCTGCTGTTTGCACTGCATTTTCATGTCCTTTGAGCCACAGCCAAACAGCTCTTTGTTCGTATCAATTTAAAGAAATCTGAAGCAAAGAGAAAAAACACACTTCAAATTTAAAATTGTGCAAACAAAAGAAGCAGGAAAAATCTTAAAATAAGCTTATATTTAAAATGATATTTATACTTCACAGTGCTACAAGTTACGGCTATGTATATATATATAATATATAAATTATATTCATAACTATAATATAACTAAAGACATTAGTATTTAAATAGTTTTATTAAAGTTAAATATATGATATCTATACTAAATAAATATTACATACTGACGACTATAATTTCAATTTAATTTAATTTATTTAATGCTTTTTCCTATTTAAAATTATGCAAGTATAAAATATTTATTTAAAATATATGATATCTGTACCATTTTAATTTTACATACCGACGATTAGAATTCCAAATTAATTTAATTAATTTACGATTTTTTTCTATTTATAATTAAACAAGTCCCATAAGTCTAAAATATTTACTTAAAAGCAGTTCCTAAGTGCTTTAGATTCAAACTTAAACCTAGAACAAATATCCTGCAAGCAATCTTATTTTCTATATTTATTCTCACTTTGAAAAACAAATTTTTCACTCCAGATTTTATATTTTAATTTTTGCGCTATATATTTACCGTTTTTACAGTGAAAAATTCATAAATCAATATTCGCAATTATGTTTTTCGCAAGCTTTTTGCTTGTTTGCAATAAATTTAAAATTTCATTATTTTATATTTTGTCTGAAATTACTTTCCTTTTTTCAAATTTGTTTGCTTATTTAAATTAAATTGAATTCTTGTTAATTTCATTCGTCTGATTAAAAAAATTAAAGCATAATATTACATTACATTAGTTAACACCAACTGCCGGTTGCAACTCTAAATAGGGGCAACAAAAACTTGCAACACAAAGTTGCAGCAAATGCATAAATATTTATGTTTGCATTTCAATTGCTGCGCTAAGCTGCACTTTCCCAGAAGGAAAACACATTCAAACGCAACGTGTGCGACACATCATTTTCACATTAACTGTAGCATAAACTTGAGACGCCTCCTGCTCTGCCAGCAGGTGTGGTATATTCACCTAAAGTTGCAATGGCAACAAATAATATCAATTGTCATCAACGTGTCCTGACACATCTACACCCCAGTTAGATGCACCGCAGTATTTGCAACAATTTTATATATATATATATAAATAAATATATCCATTTGCATGACTCTGCCGGAAAAGGGGCGAGATACTTCAGCAGTTTGTGGCAGCTGCCATTTGCAACACCTTCTTCCAGCTGCGAAAAGCTGAACATTTTCCACATCATTAGTTTTGCCGAGTGACTCCATTTGAGTCACGCTGAGAACAAACAGACCCCCTATCTTTTTATCCTGCCATCTATGCAGCAGTGCATCATGACTTTTGCTGTGCCCCACCAACTCTCGCCTCTCTCTCTCCACTCTCTCTTTTCACTCTCTCTCCTGCTAACAGCCAACAGCAGCGTGCTCCATTTATTTTAGCCATTATATCAAAGTTGGTAGCAAAACGGCTGCTGTAAAATTTGCTCCCATTTTGTAAGACGAATTGAGGAGTTGGACAGGATGAGGGAGAGAGAGAGAGAGAGAGCAGTGTCGCTTTAAGCAAATTTAAATAATGCCACGCGGACACATCCTTTCATCTGAGCTATATATATATATATATATATATATCAGATGTATATATATATGTACTTGTCCAGGTGGCGATGCGCCATAAATTATGCCTGCTTTTTAGCCTCAATTCGAATTTCATTGTGCAGTGGCTGTTGAAATCGTGTCAGGCGCTGAAATATAATGTTGCGGCTTCCCCCCACTCCCCTCTCCCTCTCTCTTTTACTCCATCTGACTCTCGCAAGCCCTTGCATCCACTTCATAAGGAGATGAATTGACCCAAATTGCAAGTGTGTTTGTTTGTTTGTGTTGCACAAGCGAAAGCGAGCGTGCAATTTAAAAAATATTTAAGAAACAAATTAAATAAAATAAATATCTTCACTCAATTTGTGTAAATGCAATTTGTAAACAAAATTTGTTTATTCTCTCGCGACTCAACTTAAGATTCAATTTAATTTTCTGTTTGTACCTCAACTTTAACTAATTTATAACTGAAGTTGGCGCTGTAAATTCGCATTAAATTCTTTACATTTTGAAAAGGCAAAAACAGCTACAGCAAAATAGCTTAAAAATTTGCGAACTCTGCTCATGAATTAGTGATTACCGTGTGAAACTAGAAACTAATCCTTTGGCGAGTGGCAGGCGCCAGCCTGGGAACCAGCCAGTGAGCCTTTTGCCCAGCGGAACTAACGCGAGCCTAATGCGTTGCAAAGCTGCTGCTGCACACACACACCACACACACACACACACACACACCACACACACACAGAGAAGACACAAAGCGGTGGGTGCAACGGGGAATACTTGCCCCAGCGACATCCGCCCGTCAGCTGCCCGCAGCGGCTTCCACCAACTGACCAACTTTTTGGGTTGAAATAAAAAGTTGGACGCTTTTAAAAAGTTATGCACAACATGAATTTTACAAATGCCACTCTAAAACTCAACGCTACTCAACACTCTTCTCTCTCGCTCTCTTTCTCTCTTTCACGTACTCACTCTTTGTCTCTCTCTTACGGTCTCATTAGCTACACAATAGAAAATATGAGCCTGCATTTAGCGACAATCGCCTTAAAATTAGAAAGTTATGTTTTTTTGGATTTAGTTTTCGAAATTTACCTTTTATAATTTATTTTTGTGAAGTGAAGGAAATTTAAATCTTTGAATTTAAAAAAAATTATTTTGTTAATGGGAACTAAAATAAGAATCAAATAATAATATAAAATAGTAATAATAATAATAATATATAATTTTTATTTAGAAATATTAAAATATTTAAAATATTTTCTTAGAGGTTTGAAAGAAAAGAAAACTTAAACAAGCAAATATCGTCACATCAAGTTTTATTAAACTGAAATTAAGTATTTAAAAAAAAAAAAATTTCTAGTTTAAATCAAGAATATATATTTTTTAAATATGTATTTTTAAGATAAAGAATTACAAGAATTAAGAAAATTACAATTTAGATCGTCAATTTCAATTAAGATTATGAATTCGTTTCAATGAATATTGCAGATGGGAGGAAACGATCGGGTATTGTTTATTCCAGAATGAAATCTTAAATTAAGAATCTAAAAATTAAAATCGACCAACTTCTTTAACATTAAAATTATTTTGAGAATATGATAATTAAAATGAACAGTGGGGAAAAACCATAACTTTAACATTCTAAGCATTCTAAGCAAATAAACTAAGACACCTTTTGTTCATTGTGGTTTTTCCGCTGCACATATTATTTTTCTGAGTGTACCAGTTTATCACAGCTCTCTCTCTATCTATCTCACTCACTCTGTATTTTCTTCCTTCCGTTACAGTTGCAGCGAGGGACGCATTATGTCAGCGGACACGAAAGGATGCGTCGATCGGAACGAGTGCCTGGATATGCCCTGCCTGAACGGAGGCACTTGCATTAATTTGGAGCCACGTCTGCGATATCGTTGCATCTGCCCCGAGGGCTATTGGGGCGAGAACTGTGAATTGGTGCAGGAAGGACAGCGTCTGAAGCTTAGCATGGGCGCCTTGGGGGCCATATTCGTCTGCCTGATTATCATATTGAGTAAGTACTGTACGGGACAGACAGACAGCCCCCATGTAGAATCTCTTTTGCTCACTAAGCTGCTGCAATTTGGCATTCATGTGTGTCAGCTTAAGCGGCTTAAGCCGCATTCGCAACCCTTTTTAACACGCCCCCCCCCACCAGCTTTTCCTCTAGCAATGCTCGTTGTTTCCGTTGCCGGTTTTTCCTACATGTAAATGCAATTTTCTGTAGGTTGGACGCGTTGCACTTAAATCCCGGCGTAAAAAAAAAATCCCCACACGAAGCAAGTGAAACAAATACAGGAAAAAATCACTCGCATATGTTTGCATAGGGGTTGTAAACAGCTTCTAGGGGTGCCAACTGTGGGGGAGGGTGGGGGTTTCTCTCTCTCTTAAAATGCCACATTTCTTGTCTGGACATTTTGTTTTGTTAGCCAAATGGAAATGTCAGGCAGCTAATTAACAAGTGCAGCAAAGAAAACACAATTAAGAGTAATCTTTTAACATTTTTTTTTTATCCTTCTTTGTTTTCACTCTCAACACATTTGGTTTGGATTTGTAGAAAGGAGAAAAAAATGTTGCACATAAGCTGGGGACATATGCTTTAAATTTATTTTTATCACTTGCAATTTTATTGAAATTGGATTTGGAATAATATTAAAGCTAGAGCAGCTGTCTCGGGAATACCATTAATTAAGAACTAGAGAATGGAATTTTTAAATGCGAAAATTCATTCGAAAAGTTCATTTAAACTTTGGATTAAACATCTTCAAAAAACTCCTTTCCATAAGAGCTACAAAATGGTTTCTTTAATTAGTGAAATTCCATTCACTGAGCTGGAAAATGAGCACAAAAAATGTTTGCTTTTCTTTTTCACACGAACTTTTTAAAATCTGCACAAACTTAACCAACTTGTATTAAATACATTTAATATGTTTTCACCAGATTACAGTTAATCTGTACTTTTGACATTTTATTTTTAAATGGATTATTTTCCGATTGATATCTTTTTTTTGCCTTTTATCAATCATCAAAGCTACTCTTTGATTCATAAAGCAGACCTGAATAAAATCTATGGATTACAAAAGGAGCTAAAAAAATATCGCGTTAAATACAATTCTAACGCTTTTTGTTGTGCACGAAATTCCGTTAATAGTCAGAATGCGTTTTGGCCCTTGTCTCTCTCTCACTCTCTCTATCTCTCTCTCTCTCTATCTCTCTCTCTGTCTGTCAGTGCATTCTAATCGTTATTTGGCCATTTGGTCGGATTTGGTTTTTACTTTCACAAAAATTTTATGTGATTTCAATTTGAGCTGAGAGTTGTGTTTGTGTGTGTGTGTGCATGTGTGGGTCTGTTTGTGTGTGTATTTGTGTGTGTGTGTGTGCCACTTAATGGACTTTGCAGCGAGCGTAAAGTGGATTTGGTCATTTTCCAGAAGAGACAGAGAAATGTGAATGGCACGCAATGCACGACAATTTATTTTCATTTGCTGGAAATTCGACGCCTTTTTTTTGGGGTGGGATTTCAAAAAGGGATTTTCAATTAGCAGCGCTCTTTTTGTGCCGCAATTTATTTAGTAGCTTTATTTAAACGGGAAGCTGATTTATCCGTGGGCAACTGAAGCGCGGCTAGTTTTAATGAGCGAAACGGCTGTGGTTTAAAGTTGCAACAAAAGGCCGCAACAACAACAACAACAACAAAAAAAGAAGAAGAAACCTTAAGCTAATTAGTCGCTTCGGGGCCGGCTAATTACACAGTTGCCATTTCGGGGCTGCCACGCAACACGCATACGCAGTGTTGGCCATAAAACCGCTAAGCCGCAAAATAGGCGCAATAAATAAACGCAAACGAATGTTGCCTGCCACACAGCAGGCAGGACTCTGGCAGGACTCTCGCCCAAAGGACTCTCTTTGTTTAGCCTACCGTTTATGAAGTGAAAATTTCCAAGAAACTGACAACAAGTCCGATTACTGTAGGCATTTTGTCTTAGCCATTGTTATTGTTGTTGTTGTTGTTGTAGTTGTTGTTGTTGTTGTTGTTGTTGCGTTAAAGTGGCGTAAAGACAACAAAACAAACTAAATAATTATCTAACATTATTTACAGTCAACGCTTTCGCTCCCTTTCTCCCTCTCCCTCTCCCTTTCTCCAATTTGTATCTATGCCTAAGTCCTGCATATTCAGGGAATCGTTGAACTGTATTTCGGGCATAAAATTTCAAGTGGGCCAGTTCCAGTTCTTGGCCATAATAAAAGCACCCATAAGAGGAGAAAAAAAAAACTAAATTATAAAAAAATGAAAAACTTTGCTAGCTGGCCCTGATGAGCTCCTCCAGCAGAACAACAGAGCTGACCTGGTCATGAACCCACAAAAAAAAAAAAAAATAGAAAACCAAGAGAAAAAAAACAAATACCTTTTTTATGTATGTGTAGTGTAGTGTAGCAAAGTGTAAACAAAGCAGACCAAAGAGCCGGACAGACTCCATCCCTGGTAGTTGCTTTTTCTGGTCACATTTTGTCTTTTTTGTTGTTGTTGTTTTTGCAATTGCTGTTTATTTTTGAATATGGTTACTTACTCGGAGAGTGCACTGAGTGTGTGTCTCTATGTGTGTGTGTGTGTGTGTGTGTGTGTGTGTGGTGTGTGTGTGGTGTGTGCATGTTTGACCTAAATTGAGTAATTACTGCAGGAGACAAGTGTAAAGCTTCACCTTAAGTTAAGGAAAACAAAATAGTTTGGGGCATGCAACGTAAATGGAGAACATGGCAAACACGATATTTACATAATTGTTTAAGGGAAAAGTGGAGCAACGAAATGTTGCAAGCGAATCTTCTAAAATTACCTTTTACAAATAATTAGATTTTAATTAAAGTATAGATATAGAAAATATACAAGAGGGAAACATTTAGTACAAAAAAACTGAAACTGAAAAGGAGAAAAAAAAAATTAAAATAGAATATAATTTAAATTAAGATTTTTCTCATTTTCAAAAGCAATAAATTTACCAGACATGTTTTGGTTTCAATATAAATAATGACTTAAAAATACGATTTTAAGCTAGGGCTCGTGTAAGAATTCCTTTTCAAAAAATCAATAAATCAAACTAAACTACAGTTAAAACTTAAACTATTTTCAGAAGCAATATTTTATATATCGTATCACAATTTTAGAAAACACTCTAAAATTCAACTTTTCACAAGGAAAATCTGTTGAAAACCTTGATTGTTCCCTCTCGATTTAAGCACTCTTCTGCTCTCTAAGATTCCATTCGCATTTTCATTGGGTTTCGATTACCCTTTACCCTTCCCACTCCGTTTTATTTAAGTGAGCAGCTTGCCCCAAGTGCCGCCTTGTCATTAAGGGGCATGCAGCACGCTCCGCTAACTGTTATCGAACAAAGGTTCTTAAGGATTTTCGCGTCTGTTTCGTCTCTTTTAACTGGCATGTTAAAACGTAGAATTGCGCTATAAATACCAAAAGGTAAATGTCGACAGACATTTCCACTGCAACGTGGAAATGGTGACGTGGCCATAACAACAACTCCATTTACCGTTAATGATGCCAATTAAATCGAAAGAAAAATGTTATTCCCCCTTGTGGCACTGAAGGAGGACACTTGAAAAGATGAAACAAGAGAAAAGCAAAGAAATTGAAAATATTTGCAGAAAAAATGACAATGAAAAAAAAAGAAAAAAATGCATAAACGAAAAAAATGTGGCAGGCAATTTTCTATATAAAAAAAAATATATCGTAGAAAGCTGAATAAGAAAATAAATTAAAATGTTGCTTTCAATCTAAAATTGTTGTATGAATAAAATAGGAAACAAATAATGGAATATTTTAGAAAGAAAATTGGATTTAATTTTGAATATTTAGAATATAAATAGAAAATGTGCAAAGTCGACTATAAAAATTAAAAAAAAAAATAATCCAAATGTTAAATATTTTTAATGATTACAAATTCAGATGTAGGGTAAATTCAGATGATGTAAACACATTAAGAGTAGCAAATATATATATATGTATATATATATATATATATATATATAAACATCTGTTTCTTATAGTATTCTGCACAGAATAGCTGTAATTAAGAGAAGCATTCACAGCAGTTGATGTTCTGCTAATTTTGAAGTACTGAAAAGTTCACAATCATGGCTATTTGTAATGAACTTGGCTTATAGAGCAGCTGCCAGTTATTGCAGTTAAACTAATGAATCCGCCAAGGCAAATATAAGCAAAAAAAAAAGTAGACAGAGATAGAGATAGAGAGACAGAGAGAGAGAGAGAGAGAGCGATGAGTTTTAATTATTTTTAGTTGACTGTCATGTTTGCTGAACCCGCCGACAACCAGTAAATATTGCTGTCAACCGAGCCACCAATGATAAAATGCACTTTCAACAGCAACCATCCCTCGTGCAACCCCCCACCACAACTTGTTTACACGAAGAACAGAGTTGAACATGTTGCAAGAGCACCATAAAACTTATTAATAACTTTATGCTTTCTGAGCAAAACTAAACTAAAACCAAAAGCGAATGCCAAAAAATAAACGTGGAACTGAACAAGTTTTCTGCATTTGAAATGCTCGGGTTTCTTCTGCATTTTTTTCATCTTTTTTTTGGAGGGGGATACCTAATCCGCTTAGCTGGCAATACATTCTCAGCCCCCCCCCCTCACTCCCCTCCCCTGTCATGTCTACATATAAATGTAGAGCATCCAATGTCGCCAAACCACTAAATACATGCGGATTTCGCATTTGTTTGTCTATGACTACAAAACTAACACTGTAACCAATGTCAGTCTATCTCTCTCTCTCATACTATTTGCCTCTCTCTCTCTCTGCTTTGGTTGCGGCAAAGTTTAAGCTCACTATTACAAGTAGTTGCAAGTTTGAGCCAGCAAAAATAGTTGATTATCAGTTGGGCTATAGCGAAAGTGCATTAAACTTTTAACTTATCCCAGCAACGAAGTTTTAGACTAAATGTGCAAAAGATTTTGGCTTCGCTATCTTTTCTACAATAATCTCAACATTTTACAAACTACGCTTAGATTTACACGCAAAAAAAAATAAAAAATAAAAGAAAACCCAATTTTTTACAAAGTTGGCTTAAAACTTGAATCAATTTTTGTGTGTAAAAAATAAATTTATTGCGCAAAGAAAGTAAAATAAAATTAAACAGAGAGTAACGAGATTAGGAAAAATGTAGAACATGATTTTCCACACGACTTAAGTTGCTCAAAAAATAATATCAAATAAAATGAAGCACAACTGAAAATTGAATTCACATTTGCCGTTTGCAATACTAATTTTGAGTATCATTTTTATGCGTTTTATTTACTTCTTTTTGTGGCAGTTCTCGCATTGATATTCGTGATATACAATCGCAAGCGTAAAACCACCAAAAAGAAGAAGCGCTCCGGAACGGAAAAGGATGTGCGCGAAACGGTGATTAGCTACGAGGACGAGGGCGGTGGCGAGGACGATATGACGGCATTCGACATAACCCCACTTCAAATACCAATCAGTGCACAGAGCGGCACAATGCCACCGGACATAGCTGCCTGCAAGATGCCCATCATATGTGAGTAAATACACACAAACACACACACACACACACACCACCACATGTGTGTGTGTTGTGTGTATAGCATTTATATTGAATATACGCTTATTGAGCAGCAGACACTGCGCACAATTTGAGCTGCATTCGGTTACTTGTGATTAAATCTTGCCTTTGATTAAATTCCATTTAATTACAAATTACAAAATTACAAAGCAGAAACCTAGTTAAGTTATCCAATTATATAGATATAGATACAGATATAGATATAGATATAGATATAGATATAGATATAGATATAGATATAGATATAGATATAGATATAGATATAGATATAGATATAGATATAGATATAGATATAGATATAGATATAGATATAGATATAGATATAGATATAGATATAGATATAGATATAGATATAGATATTGATATAGATATAGATATAGTTATAAATATAGATATAGATATAGATATAGAAAAGAAAGGCTGTCATAACTGTTTCTTAAAAAAATATTGACTTTCGATTACGGTTTTAAAAATAAATCGATAACATTGCAGTTTTAGTTTTAGTTCCGGTTTGACAACTTTCGCTAAGGAATTAATTTAGTTAGTTTTTATTTAAAAAATTTGCTACAAATATTTCTACTCTAAATTTTAAATACATCGTTTGATGCCATTAATTACAAGTTCAATTGATTTTTTCAACACTTCCGGTAAAGTATTTTCGAATACTGCTTTCAATTCTTTTTTCGGTATGCGGATCTAATAATAACTAACCCATAAATGTAGAACTTCGATTGCGATTCTGCTTCCGAAATTTAGTCGATATATTTGCAGTTCCGGTTTCGGTTCCGGTTTGACACCATGGCTTAAGGGAATTAATGTGGTTGCTGCTTCCTTTTTCGATTCTGTTTAACACAGTTTTGGCTTTTTCGAAGAATATAAAAACAAATAAAATATAATTCTTATTGCACTCAACCAAAAATTCATTTAACAAAAAAGCAAAATATTAATTGGCTTGTAGAAAATTATCGTTAGATGCTGTTAAATTAATATTTCCATTTATTATTTAATTCTTAATATTTTGAAACACTTATTTGTATACAATTTCGAAAAACCCCCAAATTATTAAACATAAATAATGGAATTTAAAATAAAATAAACGAGCAATCAATCAATCAATCATTTAATGATTGTTGTTTGGCAAAACTATGATTTCCGAAGCATAACAATTTTTGATTAAATTGAACGTTAAAAATTGCTTACTGTGCAGATCCGGTGATGACGCTGCTGTCACCTGGCCAGGAATTGAATGTGGCCTATCTGATGGAGGAGCGCAAGCAGCGCATCGACAAGGATCCCAACGCGCCACCCTTCGATGACCTGCGAAATTTCACGTTCGAGGGCAGCGGCAGCATTGCCGAATCGCTCAGCTCGTTGGCATCAGGTAAAAATTTGACACACACAAACACACTAATACACACACTAATACACACACTAATACACATACAAATACACCTCCTTTTTCACTAACCACTTGCCACTCTTCATTCCACTTGCAGGCACCGACGATGAGAATCAAGACTTTAACTATTTACAAAATTGGGGTCCACGTTTCAATGCCCTTGCCGCGATGTACGTGCATGATAAAGCGAAAACCAAACAGCCTCCTCAAGTGGGCGTGGACAATGTCCTGGCAGTGGCTGCAACGGGCAGCGGTGCTGGACCTGGTGGTGGTGGTGCAGGCAGCCTTGTCGTTGCCCCAACATCGGAAGCCGGCAATGTTGTATTATAAAAATAAATAAATTGTAGTTAAAAATGATGTTTCAGCTGTAAGCGTAATATGCCAGGATATAGAAATGGATGTGTGTGTGTATATGTATGTATGTATGTGTGTGTGTGTGTGTGTGTGTGTGTGTGTGTGTGTGTGTGTGTGTGTGTGTGTGTGGCTGCAATTTAGACTCAAAACTTAAGTATTCACTGGGTGTTTGAGTCAGCATTTGTGGCTGTTATTTTCGAATGAGAATGAATGCTTCTGAGTGCATTTAAGTTTAGTTTAGCTCGTAAGCATCAAGTATGGATTAAACTAAAGCAGAGCCTGTACGAGTACCGTTACTGCTCCATAGATATTCACATATAGCAAAATAACATACGAACTACAGACAACAAAAAATAACTTCGTATACAAAATATTTCTACACGACTTTCTAAAAGCTTTTCTCCATTGGACAAATTTTATTTAAATTTACGAAAGTTTTTTAATTTATACAAAGACTGTTATAAAAAATTATACATGTTTTTACAATCGCAAAATATTAAAAGAATAATTTGTAATTATTTTTTGAAAACTTTATCTTATACGAAAGTATTCAAATATTTCTTTTCAATTGGAAATTGAAAAATAATTTTCGTAATTTTTTTAAACTTTAATAGAACACTTTTTTAATAATTCTTTTACAAATTTCCTACATTTTTTATTTTATTATAACAATAATTTCTATAAATATAATTTTGAATATTTTTTTTTATTTATTAGAATTATTTTTCAACAGTTCTTTGAGTTAAAATCTAAAGTTCCATTTGACTCGACTGTAAACTAAACATGATCTTTCCGTTTCCATTTTCTCTATTTTCGTTCGCTTATCTCGCATATTTCTGTCAATTTCCACAACAAATTTTTCACGTGAACCAACTGAAAAAAACAAAAAATAAAAAATAAATCAACTAAAAATATAGTTAAATAAATAAAGAGAATGAGTATAATTAGGCATGCTACGATACTACTATGTAAGCGAGTTTCTAAAACTTGGCACACAGCTAGTTAAACACTCTGTATAATATATCGCATTAACTTTAGCACGTAAGTTGCAGCCACCCCTCCCCCACCCCCTCCCACATTTCCAACCCATTCAAAAATTGCAACTTGGTCTTTTGGCTGCTGCGGAGTCTAAACTCCGGCACGTGTCCCATTGTGAACCGATTTCACACCTGAGACCGACGCTGTCTGCAGTCCTCCCACCTCCTCCCTCTGTTCCCCACCCCCCACTAATGTGGCCAAAAAAGTTGTGTGTTGCAGCCGGCGGTGGCAACAAAACTTTTGGTGAAATTTCAAATAAATACAAAAAAAAAACCATACAAAAAAAGAAAAAACTACCAACTGAAAAAAGTACTGTAAAATAATTTTGTAAATATTAAATTGTGTAATTTTAATATTAAATTATGAGCCAAGTAATGCGGCAATTAAACGAAATGAAAAAAAAATAAAAAAAAGATTAAGGAAATAATGGAACACACAACCAACACAACTACTAGACTAATTGACTACAATTAAATTTAAATTAAATTAAATTAAATTTAAATTTAACTAACGCCCAGTTGATCAACCAATTTCATATTTCTGCATTTACTAGCAAATACACATGGTAAACAACAAACAAAAACAACAAACAACAAACAAGAATCAAAATATGAAAACATAAAAATCGAAGAAAAAAAAAAACGAAAAAAGTATTATAATAATAATAATAATAATATTGTAACTTGTATTAAATGAAATTAAAATAAAACAAAAATAAAAAGCATAAAAATGGCGAATATAAAATGTTAATTAAATTTACGTTAGTTAATGGACAATTTGTTAGTAGCTAGCATTTAAGCATAATTTTTTAAAAATCAATAAACCCCCCAGAAAAACAATAAAATTGAATCGCATTCAATGGGACCCAATTAACTACCCCCACCCCTCAGCCTGTCAGCGCGTATCCTTGTGCCAAATGGTCCTTGAATCCATTCACCAGAATTTGGTTACATTTTCCGGACGAAAACCAAACCAGCTTTAATATGGCGTTAAGCTTAAAGGTGGCAAAAAGGATCAGAAAAAGGGGTGAGCCTGGAGCGAGTTTAAGTAACTGATGCACCCAATAAATACCCTGTAATTGTTCGCAGCTTATTTGCGAATTCATTTTTATTAATTTTAATTTTTGTACCTTATAATATTTTAATAGAATATATTAATTAATATATTTAATTTGTTAAACTGAAGACTTCTGGGCACAAAGTCTACTTTGTTTTAGGGCCTTTGTAATATTTATAATTGTTTATAAATAAATAAACCTATATTTTTATTTTAAATAAAATATATATTTATGTTTATTTTTTTTTAATATTCAAATCTACTTTTTAAATATTCACAGATTTAATATACCCAATGTAAAACGGCTGTTTGGGAACAGAATAGAAAACTTTCCGCGGCTGCCAAGCTTGAAAAACTCAACGAAGCATGCGACAGGCGACAGGCGACGGAGACAGAAACATGCAACGCATTTTATGCCACAAAGAAGGACGAAGGGAATACGTTAGGGATGAAGGGATCAAGAGGAGCAGAGCCAGCATTCCCACGCCTCCCCCTTCTGCCCAACAACAATTTGATTTGAAACTTCATTGCACACTTACGTGAAAAACACATACATCAATCTTGATTTTGGCAAATAAAAGAAAGTGTTAGTTGAGCAAACGGAAATCAGCATTTTTATTTACATGGAAGAAAAACTATCATTTCAGAGAAAAACATTAGCAAATACAGCAAAAGTACATTTTTATAAAGCAATATCTTAAATAATGAACGATCTCAAGCGAAAAAAGACTTTCAACTTGCAGTCAACAATTTTCCAGATTCGATAAAAATTTACTCAAATCAGTAAAATTGAGAGACATTCAAAAATCCTTGTTTACACGGCAAGTTCAAGGACGATTTGGAAATTTGCAAATTTGAATTTGCAAAAAACCCTTTTCATATCGATATCAAGGATGGAATTTTCTTGAATACATAACACACTTCACGACAAAATTATAATTACAACCTAAAAATAGGAGAACACAGGAATGAGAAATCCGAATATTAAATACCCTCTCCCAATAAAACTTAAACAAATAACTGATTGTTAGCTGTAAGTTAGAGGACATTTGATTTTGATTATATATTGTACAAATTATTGCTTTGAAAACGAAAGCTTTTCAAAAAAGAACTCGTCCTTCGGCTTATGGCTTTAACGTCAGCCGTGTGATAAAGTTATCCGATCCAGTTATCCTTCATATACATATGTACTTCATATATACTCTGTGAATTCAAAAAATCCTGCTTCATTTCGTTACATACTTCACTCAAAAATCATCAGACCCTCCACAAGGCCATCAAAAAATTCAATTCAGTCACCCATTTTTTTGGCGAAAAGCTTCTAGCCATAAAAAGGACTAACCTGACCTTTAAGGTTTGGCGGCCGTCTGGCAACGTCGTCGTCCTCATAGTCCTTATCGTCCTTGACGTGCTTCCCACCCGCCCCTGAAATGTGATTTGCTTCGATAACATTTTTTCTCTCTTTTTTTGCCGCATAATAAATGGGGCAGCTTTATGCTATCCACATGAAATAGGAGAATTGAGTGGACGAAAATTTGTTGATCAAATTGATAGCCTCAATTAGTTAAAAGATAACACGAAATGGAAGAGGGCTCCCCTCTCCAGGAGAGGGAGGATTGTTTGAGTGCCTTTTGGGGAAAACATAATTTTTGAAATTTGTTGCCGCAGCTTTTGCATGTGTGGAACAAATTATAAATAAGCTTTTACTTCATGCCAATTTATGGTTGCAAGTGGATCTTCAAAATATATATATGGCTTAAGTTTTGGAATTGATTTTTAACTTTTAGCTAGAGTTTTGATTAATGGCTTTTTATCGGAGTGTTTAATCGGAATCGGAGGCGGAAACCTAATTTTACCGATTGATGATCAGAACCGAAAACGGCAGCTTAAAATTAACATTATTTCAGAAACATAAAAAACGAATACAAAAAAAATATGAAACAAATTTACTAAACTTACCTGAACTGAAATTCGATAGTTTTTGATACCCTAAAGATCTGAATCTTAAGTTATATCTTCATTTAACTATTTTAAAAACTTTCAATTTAAGATTTGGCGATAAGTATGTTCTTTTTTCTCAGTGTATAGATATTAATAGATAGATATTAAACTTTTAAGGCTTATTGTTGTCTATAAGCAAATTTATTTATTTATTTAATTATTTATGTGAGTTGTTTATTTAAAGTTATTTTGTGGAAATATTCTTTAAACCACAATATTTTATTTAATTAATTATTTCAATTGTTTTTCTATATTTAAGAATAATGCGGTCACAAATATTATTTAAGACAGCACAATTTAATGCTATGCCAAAAGAATTGAAGACAAATCCCAATAATTTAATTTAATTTAATTAATTGCTTTTGCCTAGATTATTTAAGCCTTGATTTCCATAGTTGAATTGCACATCGTGAATACTTTTTGATTTGATTTTCTTCTACAGTTTCAAATAGATTAATTGAGACCCCATTTGAGATGTGTCCCTAAATAGGGACCATAATTAAATTAGACATTGGTAGGTGCATTCAAGTTGGTAACGATGGCAACGCGGCCAAAAGGATTCAGCTGCAAATTGCACACAAGTCACGCAGTGCGACAGAGTTGCAAGTTGTTGTTGCTATTATTGGGGTAAGGGATGGTTAAGTAGGAGTTGGTTTGGGGGGTGCAGTGCAGTTGCCAAAGCTGCTAATTGATGTTCGCTAACAATGCCAGCTTACAACGCCAGCTGAGTCCCCAACAACAACAGCAACAAATAAAATTGGGAGATAGCAAACCAAAATGCAGTCAAGCCGCAAGTCAAGTGGCTGAGAGCAGAGAATTAATTTATGGCATTTAATGCAGTGTGTACACACTGCTTTGGAAACCATTGTTTTTGTTGTTGCAAGTGTTGCTTACACTTTGGTTCAGTTGCTGAGTCTAGCGAGCTCAGCTTGAAGAGTAACAAATGCAACTAACGATAAAAGTAATCGACTATGCATAGTATATAAAATATCGATATGTGTTATCGATTATGTGTAGTACATCAGCAATCGATTAAGTTATCTTTTGTTTATATCTTTGGTTCACAAAGAGTAAATTAAATATGATTGGCAATATATCTGAGTACATTATATATCAGCTGAAATAATCACTATCGGAAATCGATTTGTATCGATAAACGATAGAACGAAATTTGATAGACGTGTTTTAAACGAGAACTTTTATTCCCAATTTGGAGTCTCTAGATCCCATAATCTCGAAGATCGACTTATTCACTAATTAATTCAATCATATACTTAAAAATATTAATAAGTTAATGAGATAGAAATAATATACATATAGTAATATTACTCACAAAAAATTGATCTACAAAATATCAGTTTATATACAGTTGATAATCTAGCTGTCATATCTATTTTCGATTAGATATGATTATCTTGATTTATTTTTATATTTCTCCATACAAAAACATAACTTAATCTATGACTCAATAAAATGCTTGAATTAAATATAATTATTAATAAATTAGAAGCAAACCACAGTAGTAAAAATTTATTAATCCCAAGCAGGCATAATTGATGTGAATCTTAATTATCAACATTGAGAATTAAATTATATTATCTCAAGTAAAAGCAGAATAATTTCTCTAAAATACAAGCTGAAAATTGACTCGCTGACAAGGTAAACAAACGACTAAAGAGAGGGAGAGAGAGAGAGAGACAGAGACAGAGCGAGAGCGAGTGTTTTTGTAATTTCCCATTAAAATTGATGTTAATGTATAAATTTGTATATAAGTATTCGAATTCAATAATCCGAGCTGGCTAATAATAATGCTCGGTACTTTTGCCCGCTTTCGGCCAATTTTCATTTCTGGCCAAGGGCAATTAGAAATAATAACACAGCTCAAAATGTTATTGGCAATTTCGACTAAGTATTATTCGAACCCGACTTAAAATGCCAAAATGCTAATTAAAAGAGGTCGGGGCATTTGGGCCTTCCTTCCCCCCCAGTGGCATTTAGGCCTTCATTTAGTTTTGCATTTGTTTTGAAATTAATGCATAAATATTTTTTCACAAAGCTCAGTCGAATTTTTGCATAAGTTTCAAATGCAAACGCAGAAATAATAATAAAAACTAATTGTAATTAAATTGAGTGCAGCATATTCAAATAATTTAGCTAATAGAAAAACTGCAAGTCATGCGGCGTGAATCTGGCTAAATTGCTATATGATTTGCATATATGCAAAAAAGGCCACCTTTTTGCGTAATTGAGTCATTGATATTTTGAAATATGTGTAGAAAAAACAGCAAATAGAAAATAAGCAACATTTAATTTAGTGGCCAAAATATGCGCATGGAAATCTACTTTAATTTGAATATTTAAGTGGACATAGAAAATAAATTATTGCAAATGGAAAAATTAACATAATAATAATTACATTAGTATGCTGATATTAATCAAAATTATATGTATTTAATTATAAAAAAAAGTGTTTTAAAGAAAACAAAGCAGTTCTCTAAATAATAACAAATAATTCATTAATTTTGCAATTTTAAAATGTGGCAGATCCTGGAGCCATCGAAAATATATTTAAATTTGTTTCTCATTACACAACTGACATATTTTTTTTTTTAATTTAAAGTACAAAAATAATAAATAAAATAAAATTATAATTAATTTAAAAATATTAATTAAAGTGATTGATTAAATATTTTGTAAAAGACATATTAAAACATAAGAAAAGTTTTGAAATCATATGAAGTTAAATTGCATTTCCGTTCTTTTATTATGAACTATGAATTTTGTTTTAAATTTTTATAGTTGTGTTGGAAATTTTCTCAAACTATGGAAAATAAAACTAAAAACGTTTCTCCCCAGCCGCCTTTTGGGTTGATGTCCTTGCTATGAATCGTTAAGCAACTTTGCTAAGTCATCGTATAACAGTAGCTATGCTCTGCAGCAGAGTCACGAACCACGTGTAAAAGTATCGTTCAAATTTGCGCCACACACAAAACCAGTATTAGTTTGGTATTATGCAGCACTGTTTTGGCATACGTTAAAAATCAAACGAGTTACAACAGATAAGCATTTGAAAATGAAAAATGTTAAAGAAGATATAAATAATAAAAAAAAACTATTTTGAATACGGATGCTGCTGAAGCGTACCTTTTACATATAATCCCTTTTCATTCACTTGGATTCTTAATATCATAATTTTGTATATCTCTATAATTCTCAACAAATCTGATATAAATTGAATACATACAAGTCTGAAAAAATATTACAAAATACGTTAACAAATTACTTAATAATTGGGGCGCATTTCTCTTACTACTAATAATATTTTAAGCTTAACTGATTATACTTAATGAATAAATATGTTTAGTATATATATAAATCAATTTATCCGTTTCAATAAAAAAATAACCAGTTTACTATAATTCATAGGCAATTAAAATTTCAAAATTGTTTAAATAAGTTTGCAATTTCATCCTCTTATGAAACAAAAATTTGTTGCAGCAAATAACATATTTTAATTATCTTTGGCAGCTTTAAGTAAAAACTTCCGTGTGTATCTCAAACAATTTTGAAAATATTTGTTCACTCAGTTAAAACTGTCTTTTGGTAACAGCTTAAAATAATCCAATGACAATTAACTTTCCACAAGTCATTAACGGGCATTTTTCCTTGTCTTCTGCGCTTTGCAAACACAAAAAATGCGAATCCACTTAAAATGTTTTAAAGGCAAAAAAACAAAACCAGTAAAAAAAAAATAAAAAAAACTGCGGTCATTACGAAAGGTCAACATGGTTGCCAGAAAACAACAACAACGACAATAAAACCAACAACAAAAACAGCTTCCAGTTAAATCGTCGATTTTTAGTTGGCAACAAAAACGGGCAAAAAACAAATTAAATAATTTGTAGTTAAAATATTTTAGCAAATGTTTTTTGGGGCCGCTGCTTTAATGTTTAACAAATTGCGTGTTGATTAAAAACATCATTAATAAAATATTTGTAATCTTAATTTTTTTAATATTTTTTTTATTTACACATTTGTCATTCACAAATGCATTTTAACACTCGGCTGAACTTTGACTTTTAATAATTTTCGACTTGCTGTCAGCGCCTAGATTTTTATGACATGATTTATTTCGAAATGAGTGTGTTTTGTGTTTTTTTGTAGTTAAACAAACAAATAGTGAAATTATAGCTGGGTCCACTAATTAAAATTAATATTCTATTGATTAAGACCACATTTAATTTCATGTTAGCAACTTTTCTGGTAGCTCTTCCCCCCTCCCCACCTCTCTTTCCAATCTCGAGATTCTTTTCTTCTGCACATTTATCCAACTCACATGTTAAAATTAATAATTGAATGATTGATAGTTTCGCACAACATGTGGCAGACACGCCCCCTCCCCGCCCGGCCCCAGCTCATTGTGTTGGCCAGTTTGCGGAGGCAGCTAACAGCGGGGAATTAACAACTACTCGCTGGGAATCTGTTTCTGTTTCATTTTTTTTTTTTCTTTCTTGGCCAAGAGTTCTCCTCGCCGCGCCGTGAGAAATTTGGCGTAAACGTTTTTTGAATGAAGTGAGCTGATTGGTTGTTGTTGGCTTATTGGAAGTCAATACAACAATAATTTTCACTCGATGAAAATTCCAAAACGTTTTTATATTTAACAAAAAAAGAAGTTAAGTAATTAATATTTTAATTTATTTATTGAAAAAGTCATTAGCCACTTTATAATTTAGTTTAATATTTTTTAAGCTGAAATAAATAAGAAAGCTGTAGTCGAAAGTGCTCGAATGGGAGTAATCCAAGAACACAGAACATTACCTATCAAGAGCAGCAGTTAAACTTTAAAAAAAAATAGTAACAATAATTGAGTTTATTAGTTTATATATATAAAAAAAAAAAACAATTAAATATGACAAAGATTAAACTTTTTATTTTATATTTAAGCCTGGCCAAAAAACAAATCACAATAAATTTATATTATATTAAATTGTGTTTGATATATTACCCCAAAAATTTTTGGAAACAGCTCTTAAACTTTAACGGAAAATTTGCACTTAACGTAGCGCAGCCGGAACCGGAAGTGAAATTCGATTCGGTTTGTCAACTTTATCCAAAATGAAAACCAAATGAAAATGCTGCTGCATACTTTGCATATTATGATAATACAATTTTCCAACGATTCTTATGATTATTAATTATAAGTACATTGTTAATATTAATTAATATTAATGCAGTGTTTTTTTGTTGTTTTTTTTTTTGCATAAAATTGTGACTTTTAACCGTTACATACATTTATAGATTTTTAACGCTCTTCAAAAAATTTAAAAAATTATTTTATATATTTATATATATAATTAAATAAATTTGATACACGAAAGCTTGAATTCAAAATTGTCTCTACTTTCAGCATATTTAAATTTTCTTATGCTTTATTATTTATTTGAAATGGGTTCAGCTTATGAAAATATTTGTTGGTCTCAAAGAGGAAGTCGTTCTTAATCTAGAAGATAAAACACCTACTAGTTTTGGCATTCGATCTCACTTTATTCAGTTTAATGAGAATGGTTCACTCAGCTGCAGAAGGTCTTTAAACTCAGAATTGACCCAGTTAACAAAAGTCTCTGATTTCCGTTCTATACAAATTGCGAGTGTACTCGTATTATGCTCCAACCCCATTATATTTTACGAGTATTTCTTTTATTTTTATTTTTTTATATTTTTTGTTTTTTGTTAGTTGCAAGTTTTGGCAACAGACACTTTTATCGCGCTTCTGTCTTAAAGTGCAAGCAAATTTGTTTAGTTAGTCGTGTGGTCAAAAGTTGGTTTTCTTTTTATTTTTCTTATTTTTTTTGGTTGTTTGGTTGTGTTTTTGGCGTCTGTTTTAATGACTGTGACGACGAGCTGACAAGCTGAGAAAACTGAGAAAACTGAGAAAAGCTAGACAGACCGACAGACAGACAGACGCACGTGTCTGCAAGAAGCAAATGCAACCCATCGATAGACTATAGACCAAGGAATATGTACATATATATGTATATATCCATGTTTAGAGACTCCATGCCTTTTTGGCTTCCTCAGTAACTGCTTAAAACACACCTTACGCACGTCTTTTCAACTTATGTCTGCGCTTGCCAAACTTTAACAAAAATAAGACAAATATGAGTGTTTGAGAAGAGAGTGTCAGACTAGAAGATGCCCTCTACTCAGCGATAACCTGTAAACTCAATTACTGATTGTCCAATTTGGCTTTCTTTAAATAATATATAGTAAATATGTATATATTATATTATGAAATATATATTAAATGACCTCGAAACGTTGATATGCAAAATTCTTAATTGTTTTTTTGTTATTTTCCTTTTGTAAATATATTTTTTACTAGCTCCGGATCAAGAAATCTTTTTTATTATAATTTATATATTCCTCTTTTTAGTTTATTAAAAAAAAAGAAATATATTATTTTTGAAATAATTCCTCGAGCTTTTAAAGTGATTATTTATGACATAAATCATATGTAAGAAATTAGGAACATATTTCTAATCGAAACTAAATCGAGTTTTAAAAATCTTACAGGTATCAAGTTACCTGTCTTCTAACTACTCTAATTTTTCAAAGCACCGCATTCAAAGAAACATTCCAAATTTATTTCTTTGCACAAGCATGGGCTATCTTCTCTCTATTACCAATATTATTACATACAAATATATAAAATTAAATATATATATATATATATAAATTAAAAACCAATTTATTCTTGACCCTTGACACGATTCTTCAACTATCGACAAAGATGTTGACCATGATTCGTACTCTTTTGACTTAGAAGTCTTCTCTTCACATTCAGACTTAACTTTTTGAGTTATTTATTTATTTATTGTTTTTTGTTCTTAGAAAAAAACATTTGAGGGATATGTAAAGTTTTTCAAATATAAATAACTAGTAAAAAGTAAAAGTTTAAGAGCTGTATAAATGTTATTGGACCAATTGGCTTAATAAACTTTAAATAATTTATTACAAATGGGAGCTAGAAACATTTTAAATACCCTTCTAGTGGCAAATTATTCAAGCCAACTATTTTCCTAAATTATAATTATTTCAAGGCTTTCAATTTTCAAAATACTGTAGTAAATATTATATGCTCTAAATTACTGCTACTATTTTTTTAAACAATACTCTACTATTAATAAACAAAATATTATACATATTTATATAAAACATTGCAGTTGCTTTGTTGCTCTTTCTGTTGCATAACTAAACATTAACAGCTTAAACATTTTTAGAGGGTATACAAAATATGAACTGGCAAGCAGAGTAAAAGAGACAGAAATGAACTCTCAAAGTCGACTTTGGCTGCTGACCGAAGTTTATTACCAAGCACCCCTCCCCCCCTCCTCTATACACAACGAACAGCAGCGACCGCAGCTAACGGAGCTGGCGAGAGAGTGAGAAGGAAAACAGCCAATTCTAAACGGTACTCATTCACATCAATGGAAAGTGATGGGAACTGAGAGGCGAAGTGTGGAAGCGAAGAAGAAGAAACTTAGACGGAGACGTGAGGAAGCGAAGAAGAAGAAACTGAGACGCAGACGAATGGAAGTTTATTTTTTTTATTTTTTGGGAAGTTTTGGCGGCTGCACTCTCACACACACACACACTCACACACACGTGCATACTTATATCTGTTTCTTTTTGAGGTGCTTTTTGGTGAGGAGTTTCATGGTGGGGAGGGGTAGGGGGAGGGGAGTATGTTGTGTGCGTTAATTCATCATTCGCTTAAATGGGTGTTACCTGTTAAGTGCGTTTATCACGTGCTGCTTCTGCCTCCTCTTCTTCTTCTTTGCTTTTTTTATGAGCTTTTTTCCACTTGTTGTTTGTAGCTGTTTTTTTTTCTTTGTTTTTTTTTGGGGACATGCCCCCTTTTTGTGGCGCTACTTAAAGCCACTCGTTTCTCCTTTTTTGAAAGTCAATAACTTTTGATTAATTCAATGCAGAACGTGAGGCATTTTAATTAAATTTTAACAACTTCAAGCTCAAAAGTGACTTTAATAGCGGCTTATTCTGTGCATTTTTATTTTTTATTAAAAGACTTGACTTGAATTTATTGGCACTTTGTATGAGAAAAAAGTCGTAACCGGAAAACAAGTGTATTTTTTTATTATTTATATATTGGAAATGGGAAATCAATGAGTCTAATGAGCATTAAAAAAAACTATTAAAATGTTGTTGAAAAGAAAACCATAGAAAAAGTTTTGAAGTTTATTGATTTTCGAAAGAAAATTGGGGTAGGTTTATGCTTAAAGTGGGTAAGTAAGCATTATAAATAATAAAATTTACATCAATTAAATATAACAGATAAAATAGCAATCTAAATTATTAAATATGAAAACTCGTTAACTTAAAAAAGGCATATTTAATTCATATTAAAATTCTTAATTGCCAAAATTCTTAACCGACGCGATGCGAAGACAACCACAAATAACTCAAGAATATTATCAAAACAAAGTCAGAAAACTGGAGCAGAAGGCGGAATATTTTCAATTTGGAATAATTAAAAGCAAGAAAAACTCGGAGTAAATTAAACGGATTCAGCGATTTCTAAGAAATCAATTCTGCGATTAATATGCAAAAATTTTGAATACGCGCCTATCTAAATAATTAGACATATTTATGTGTTTCATAAATTTAACAGATATGATTGCCACTTCGATATATTTATACAATCATTAGGCGAGTGTGTGTGTGTGTGTGTTTGTAAGTGTGTGTGAAACACAACAAAAACTGAACCGAATCAAAACTTCGGCAGCTTTTAATTAAAACCAGATAAAGGCCCCGAAATTCGTTGCGCTTGGTCAGCGAGACAAAAAAAAACCCAATCAAAACTGTAGAAGAATTCAACAAATTGAAAAAGCCAAAATATCCACAAAAAGAGAGGAAAAAAAAGTAAAAATTGTATGCATATATAAAAAGATCTGATGACGATTTCTTATCCCCATTTTTGGTGCGCACTTATTTATGTAAATCTTTAAAGCGTCCACACAGACAGCCAAAACGCATTTGTGGCCAGCTAGCTCCAAGTGCTCTACAATACCCGCCCCGCCCCCTCTCCTTTCCTCTCAGTCTGTCGATCCACATCGAAAACGAATCCAGCAACTGAAAATCCAAATCAAATCGACCACTCGACAGACTCCAAAAGCCAAAAGCCTATTGAATAACTTTGATTTGATTTCTTTTGGCTGCCTTCTTTTTCAAATACCCTGTACACATTTAAAGTGCTGAAAGGAGGTATTTATAAAGTTGTGCCTAAGTATGTAACAGATAGATGAAAGCAAGGACTAAATAAGGTAAATATAAATTCTTATTTTTATATCAATCTATTTGGGAACTAAAAACATCAATGCCAGCTTTTCCAGTTTATTTTATTTTTATCGATAACATTCCCAGTTTCCATTAGATAAAAAAAAGAATTACAGCTTCAAGGCTACATCCTTTCAATTCGCTAAGCGAAAATCGATAATAATCGATTAATGATGGCATTAAAGTACCAATTCCAATTGGATTGCTTAATATTAATACACTTGAAATATTATGTTTATACTATATAATTGGCTAAAGCCAAAGATGCTCTATATAGATACATAAATACAGTCTTACCTTAATATCAAGCACGTTTTCTACAGGGTATCCCCTAGTCGTTGTGCCTCCCCTTCTTTTTCTAGTACACCACTCTTGCTCGTATTTTTATTTGAATTTTCTGGCCGCTTTAATCACTTAGTTACTTGATTTTCCACTTTATGACGGATTATGTGCAAATGTTTGTCGAGCAGCGGCAAATACCAAAAAAAAAAGGAAAAAGAAAAAAGCTAAAAATAAATCTATTGAACAATTGTAAAATTTATGCGCATTGCTATTCTCATTTTTTTTTTACCGTGACGGGGCTTATAGACTTACAGCGACTTTGAGCCATTAATCATTTCCATTTCCACTTGAGTCTTAGATTCGCCCATTGTTAGTTACCAACTGGTAAGAGACTCTTCACAATTTATGACTTTATCATGTGAGATTACCAAATGATGGAACCCCTTTAAAATGACGATCGTATAAAACGAAGAAATGGCTGTAATTAAGTGGATTTTGCGGGGATTTCTTTGCATTTGTCGTTTCACATGCATTTTGTCTTAAACTAAACTTAAACTAAAGAAGAAATGTTTTGATTTTATTTGCAATAATTTGAGTTTATTGCCAAAATTCAATTCTAAATAATATCCTAATTATCTAAATTTCCCTATAGCCCAAAAAGGGCTTTTTCAAAACAAACATTTAAATTTTTAAACGCGTTTCTTTCTTTTTTGGTTGCAATTATATTTAAACATGAATCAACATATTGAAAATTGTAAAAGTATGAATAAAAGCAGTTTCTGGTTCCAAAATCTGGTTCAAGCCAAACGCTCAAAAATTGTTTATATTGCCAAATATTGGTCAACACAGATCCGAAATAGTATAATACTACTTTGCTCTCTGGATGAATTTAATGCGATTAAATTTTGTAATTCATACTAATTTCATATAATTCGAAATTAAATATATCTACTAAAATTAAAGCTAAAACCAAAACACAATTCTAACTTTTAGCTGATTGTGTTTTTTAAATAAGCTTTGTTCAAATTATCATCATCATCAGCGTCTGTTTGAACAAAGCTCTTCGAAAAAAGATCCGTTGAACTATTTGGAGCTTTTCAATTGTGGCGCATTCAAGCCGCCATTTAGACGGCTTTACATCCGGTACAAGTAGCTGCAGCTCCAGCTCCAACAATCCAACAATCTAACAATCTAGCAATCCATCAATCCGTCAAACCGTCAAGCGTTGGCCCGTTGACCATTTAGTGTTGAGCGACTTCCGTTACGCTTGAAAAGAATTTTTTGCGTTTATTTGTTTTGTCGACGCTTTTGTCGCGTATTATTCAAAGCTATATTCCAGATGCGTATCTCAAAGAGGTCTTTTGTTATTTGTGCGGCAGGCAGGCATTAATATCGCTGAGCGGCGATCGCCTTTTATAATTGTCACACATTTTCAATACGAAACTCGCAATGCACTCTAAAAACTGGTTCTGTTTGCCGCACGTTTTTCACTGGGTCAAGCTAAAGCGTCGTCTGCGGGATAAACACAATTTTTTCTATCATTAGCGGCATTTTAGTGCAGCAGCATTTATCACTCGCTCTCTCTTACACTCTCTCTCTCCTTGGAAGAATGACAATATTTTTAGTCATAATTATTTTTATTTGCCTTATCATGCGGCTAATGAGAGAGAGAGCGAGACGGCGCATTTTTCAAGGCTGCTTGGAATAACGGTGCAAGCGTGAGAATATTATGGCAACTGAATGATGACAAAGTCAAGTTTGCCGACATTTCATTTTGCGAGTTTTGCGTAAATGAACCATTTATTGTTTATGTACAAACCATTTAATGATTGCATATAATAATATATAATAATTTACGGCATTAAGCTTCATTCATTTCAGTTCACTCGAAAACATAAACAAACGTTCATTTTACCGGCTTTTGCATGAACGCTCTCTCGCGCTCTCTCTCTCTCTCTAAGCAGCACGTGCACCAGAATAACACTAAACCACAATAACAACACTGTGCGTGTTTGGGGGGTCAAAGCGTGATGCACTCTCGCTCACTCACTTTCCCGCTCTCCGAGCAACGCGAGCGGTCTCTTTGGCCGAAGAAGACGGCAGCGCAGTCCGATAGAAATAAATGAGAGAGCGCGCGCTTACTCTCTCATCTCTGCAGTGGGCAAAGCATCCCAGATGGAAGAAGCGCGATCGTCGTCGTATTTGGTCTTTAGTTCGTTTTAAACACGAGAAGCGCGCGCGACACGCGAGCGGAGTCAGTTATTTTAATCACTCACAAGTTTCCCGAATGTTTTTCGCATCGAATTTTATTCGTGAAAAGTAAATAAAAAAAATAGTGCGTGTTGAAATTGTGAATTGCAATTGAGCAATAAAGGCGCAGCTGGAGGATGAATAATAAAGCATAAATTACAATTTTTACCCTTTTGCTTACATTGAGCACAATCTAAAGTTATTTTTAGAAGTTTTCGAATTTCAGTGTTCGTTTTCGAGTTCGAATTGGAGTTGCTGCATTAACGGTGAATTTGCATGTTAGCATTTCCAATATTCTTTCCATTCATTTCCGAGTTGCGAGTGCAGCCGAAGAGGAAGAAGAAGCAGTGTAGTGAAAAATACTCGCATTTATTTTTGGTGCGCAACTCTTTGCCAGCCCCCACCCCAACCTGCACCCGCTGCACCCCACTTCCCGCTGGCCCACAAATGTGTTTCTAATAATGAAGTGTTTATTTTAGGCGGTTCAAGTGCGTTTTTTCCTGTTTTCGTTTAATTTTGCCAACGACGCGACGGATTATCTTCTTGTATCCATAAAATGTTTCAGGGTAAGCATAACGGCATTTATTACGTATGAATGTGTATGTATATTGAATGTATATTTATATTATCCATTCATCTCTCTCGCTCTCTCTCAGGCAATTGTGATTTATGCACTTGCATCCAATGCACGTACTTCCAGTTTCCTCTTGGGCTTTGCAATAAAATACACTCTCACTCTCACACACACACACACACTCGCGTACTTGCTTGCGGGCGTTGGTGTGAAAAATGGCCAATTTAATGCTTGCTGTGGAACTACACACACACACACACACACATCCAGATACATATATGCTGCTTATAATTTTTGCGATTGGCTCATTGAGATAAGGTTTGCTTTTAGGGCTTTCCAGCTGCGAATCTGCTGCTTCTTCTTCTTCTCATGCATCTCGTGCATACCCTTTATCTTTTTAATGATTTATCTCGCTAAATGAACAGTTTATTTTCTGAAAATGCTCGGGGAATGTATTTTGATTATGGCAAATTACGTATTGTATATTGTTAAAAGGTCATTTTGCTATAATAAATATCAATATATAATTTTAATGCGCCAGAAATGATTTTAATGATTTTAATTGGTCAATAAGTCAAAATTCTGCATTATTTTATTTTCCATATTCACTATTATTTTATAAGTGTTGATTATTTAGGAGAATGTCTAATATTTTAAAGTCGGATTAAATATCATAATAAATTACATTTCTGCCGATAAGTATATTTTTAACTTAAGGGGAATTCAGACTAAATCTTAGATCTTTTTTAAAGAATCACTATATTTAAATCATATATTTATTTCACTGAAAATATGCTTCATATTTTATTGGCGAAATTGATAAATTGCACTTAGTTAACAGCAACTTCTAGCAAAATCAAAAATTTTTTAAAGTTTTTGCTTCACTTTAAAACATTTGCATAGCTTAAAGTGTAAAATTTTCATCTTTTATCATTGTTCCCATTTAGATTTTCAAACTTTAATGCTCTGTGGCAAGAACACACTCACCCCCTCCGCCTTTGACAACCAGCCCCTAAAGTTTATATATCCTGTGAAAGTCATTTGTATCTTGCCAAAAATATCTCAAGTGAGCTATTGTTTGTTTTCATATTGTTGTTGTTGTTTTTGCTGTTGATTTTATGTTTTTGGTAATTTTTCTTTTGTGTTATTAAATGTGGAATGTCAACCTCAGCGGGAGTTTTGCTGTTGCCAAGTTGCAGCACGGCTAAAATCCGCCTTCAGCCAAAACTTTTCAAAACAACAACTCACAAATCATATTGCACTGCTTCTGCTACTTCCTCTTCTTCCACCAGCGGCAAAACAAGCTAAAACAAGGCGTCAGCCAAGACGTCCACTCTCCTCCCCACCACTGCCCCCTTGCTCTCCTCTCATCGCATCTAACAACTATTTGGACACATAAATCTGACTTATGACGCCCACTCGAGTGGGCGCTGATAGGCGGTAAGTTCCACTTTATGGGCACCCTGTACAGATGCTGGGCACACTGGTATCCCCCTACACTGAGAGAAACAAATGTATGTCCCTATTTGTTTAACAATTAACGCGTTCAAGGTGGGATACTCGGATCACTAAAATTATATTTTTCGCTTTTCATAAAATAAGAGGAGTAGAAAAATAGAAATAGTAATTCTATCTAAAAATTCCCATGTAAAATTTATCTTCCGAAAAAAATCTCAGTTGTTGGATCTTCTAAATAAATAAAAAACACTACCTTGCTAAAATTATCAATAAATACGAGTCGAAAAAACAAAATAAATGAAATTATATTTCTGTTCTTAAGATCTGAGATTTCTGTCTCAGTTCTCCTTTCAAAATAAATTACTTTGTTAATATTACCTAGAGTCAAAGTTTTGGCAACATGTTATAGTTTTTTCTCTGTGTATTTCCTAATGTTGCTGTTGATAATGAGTCCACTTGCTCTCGCTCTCACTCTTTCGCACACTCAAAATGTAGCTCTCTCTTTTACATGCCGCCCAATGGAAAAAGGGCAAAAAGGCTTTCGAAATGAAAAATGCTGATAACTGCAACAAATCACAAACACACATTACCCACCCAAAAACACACACACATTACACACCCACAAACACGCACACACACGCACGCAAACACGCCCTTGCCCAATGGGCCACTTGTCGGCCAGAACGTAAACGTTAACGTTAACGTAAATGTTAAAACGTAAACTGAAGAATGTAAACTCGTTCATAAAAATCATTTATGGCCTCAAGACAATAAGAAGAAGAACAAACTGAATATGAAGACTACAAAGAAGAAGAAGCGGTTCCCAAAGCAACCCATCTAATGATGAATGCAATTGCCGCCATTTGTTTTTACTATTATGACACGTGGGCGAGGGACGGATTCGGGGCAGGGGTTTGGCAATGCAAAAGTGTGAGATAGAAGGAGAGATAGAGTGGGGGGGTCTAGTTGCGAGGGGGAGGTGTCCACCAAAAGTTGAGATCGTAAAATGATAAACAACTTTTAAGACACACTCTTAAAGATGTGTGTTTTAGGGTTGCAAATTGTAGCCTTTAAACGGCAACAAATCGTGTTTTATTTGTCTATACTCTTAGCTGGAATGCATGCCATAAATTAATAGCTAAGTTGGACAACATTTGCCCCACAACATTTGACACGGAATTTCCAGATTTAATAGCAACTTGTGAAATGATTACGAAGTTTATTTCAAATTGCTCACAGTATTTTCTAATATTGCTGAATTTGTTGGCAATTAAAAAACCACTCTTTTATTTAGAAACAATTTGTGTTTCTTTTGTTTGCCACAGAATTTCGAGATCTTATTTATTTTTATTGAATTTATAACGTATCAAAATTATTTTAAGCATGCATATGCTGATAAGTTATCAAATAATTTAGTTGATGTTATTAAAGGGATTTCCACTTTTTAGAAAATGATATAAAATTTTTTATCTCGAGTTTTTGAATTTAAATGAATTTCTAACTTATCATAAATATTTAAATATGCATACCCCAAAAATTATGCAAATTCTTTGGGTTAGTTGAATTGAATAAATCGTTTTGTAATATGGGAAAATAAATGAAAATTTGATGTGCTCAATGCTTCAAATTTTTTCGTTTAGAGTCTAAATTTTCATAAATATTTTAGTTGAATCAATTTTGGTTTTTTAGAATATAAAATAAAGCTGTTTTATTCAGTAACATTTTCAATTATTTACAAGAGCTGACTTGCAATTCAAAGAAAACACTGAATAACTGTTGTTATTGTGGAAAAGTTGTCGCTGGCTTAGCTGGAATTGACAGCAAAACAATACGGCTCAAAAATTGCCAAAAAAATAAAAACAAGTCAACATCAGAAAAACAAACAAAGAGCGAATGAGAGAGGTAGAGTCAGATTAGCAGAGAGCGAAAGAGAGAGGAAGAGCTGAGTTGTGGGTGATTTAAAGATGTGGTCTGAAATCGGGGGGCAGCTTAAAAGGCAGAAAGATGATGATGAAGATGCGCTCCAAAAACCTGGGAGAAAGAAAGATGCTTACGATGATGATGATGATGATGATGATTACGATGATGATGATGATGATGAGGATGCGCGCGAAAAACGTGACGTACCCAGGGCCAGTTTAAAAGGCATTCCTCTTCTCTTCTTCTTGCTGTTTTGTTTTTGTATTGTTTGGCTTCGTTTTGCATAAGCTGAAAGAAAAAACAACTGCAACAACAACAACAATAACAGCAACAACAACAACAACAACAGCAACAACAACATTGACATCAACTGCAACAAATGACAGTGAGAAATTTGACTGCTCTGAAAGCAACTGCTGCGGCTTAGCTTATGTTTTGCTGTCTTCTGTTTTGTTATTTTCTGTTTTGCTATCCGCTTTGTTTTTGCTTTGTATGTTTTTCCCCTTTTTTTTATTTTTTATCCATTTCCTTTTTGTGAGGAATGTGGTGCTATCCAAATGTCAAAGTGCAACAAATTGAGCGCAACAACTAAAATATTGTATTATCGATGATGGGTTTGACAACATTGTCAGCTTGCTTGTTTTGACATTAATGATAGTCTCAGCCAAAGAAATTCTTTGCACAACTTTGACAACGTCAAAAAACAAGCGAGGCCAACACAACAAAATCAGAGTTGGCAGCGTGACAAGAACAAACTTCGGTCAAAACTTTGTGGCATTTTTTTTTAGAACTTTACATGAAATAATAAAAAAATATATTAAATTTACATATTTTTATATCTTTGATAATATATATATATTATATATTTTATCTTTTTAAAGTGGAATGGTTTTAGAACTTCTTAGAAACAGGAAGTGGCTAAAGACGAATACTAATTTTCATTTATTGAAGTTATATATATATATATATATATATATATTTATATCTGTCTACATATATATTTATATCGATAACAATTCTCATCATCATTGTAGAATCTAGAACTTTAATTTTTTGGGAAAAGATACTTCAAAATAGCTGTACAAAAAGAAAAGAAAAATAATTTATTTATTTAAATATTATTTACCGAATTTTAAAATATACTTAAAGTTAAAAAACAAATATATGCATTGAAATGTTGCAAGCTTAAGAATATATGATGATATATGCAAATTATATATCTTCTGGCCAGGGTATTAAAACGCAACCTCGATTTTTAAACTACATATTTTTTTTAAAGAACTAGTTACATAAACATAAACTGATGCCCAAATATTAAATGGAACCAATGCATAAACAAAACCAGACCTTTACAATTTGGGTTATCTATCAGATAAGATCTACTATTCGACTTTGTTTTGAAAAGTAAATATTTACTTGGCTCGTGTCACGCGCTCATCTCTGCTGTAGGCAGTTTAGTAACAGTTTAGTATGTGTGTGTGAGTGCAGCTCACCCACTCAATGCCACCTCTGCCCCACTCAGTACCTCCTCCTCCTCCTCCTCCTTAGCCTCTCTCCAACTTTGCTGTGTTAGTCGCGTTGGCATTTTGCTAAATTTTTATTTGTTCCCACAGTTTGTCGCTTGGCATAAATACGTCGTTAGTCTCGTGCACAGTGTTCCACAGCTCCAACTTCGGCTACAGCTCCAGCTTCATCTTCAGCTACAACAACTACAACAACAACAACAAGAAAAAAATACTTGCAGGAAGCCGCCGCAAAAAGTTGAACTAGACAACAAACAAGCAACAGCAACAACAACTGCTGCAACATTTCCAATTCGACGTCGTCTTCTTCTCAGTTGTTGCTGTTGTTGTTGTTGTTGTTGTTGTCAATTGTAATAGTAATAGTACTTACTGCCATACAAGCACGTTTAATGTTCTTTGGAGGCGGCGCAGCAATAAAAAGAAGAAGCATCAGCAGCAGCAGCAGAAGAGGCACACAAAAAACTAAGCCCGTGTTTTTCCTTGTGTGAAATGTTGCACAAGTGAAAACAGCAAATGGGTCGCCTTCTTGTCAGTCAGTCTACTTGCTTACTTACAGGCTGGCAGTCACCCAAGAAGCAGCTAAAGTTGACCCACACATTCCCCCCTTCTCCCTACGCCCCTCTGACCGTCCAGCTACCTTTGGTACTCCCCCCCCTTAAACCATTCAAGTTTTTTGTCCCTGTCGTCGATTAGCTGTCATTTCATGTCAATGTCTGTCGCCGGCTTGCCTTCCGCCCCTCCCTCATCCTTATGCCTACCCTCTCCCCACTCTTGCCTGTCATGTAAAGTTGCACAATTGCTCATCGCATTGAGCTACCTCCTCTGCCCCCCAAGCCGCTCTCAAATTTTTGCTCCGGTTCTGTTTCTACTCAAAAGATGAGAAATTGTCACCGTTTGTCTGCCTCTTTGTGTGTTTGTTGCAACTCTTTCCGAGCCTCCTCAACAACCCCACCACCCTCAACCCCTACACTTTTAAATTAACTAAGGTTCATAGCTATTTTTTTTTGTATCTACCCTTGCAAAAGATATTTGAAATTTGTCGTCAAGTGTGTAACGCATTTGCCAGCAAAATCAAACTGGAATCGAATCAGAAGCAGATCTGAAATGAGATATTCGCTGATAAATTTATAGGTTATCAAATCGGAACCGTAAATCGTTAACCGAACGTAAGACTCAATATGAAAACGGAAGCAAAGACGATTCAAATTGATTTGCTGAAACAGATATAAAGTATATAGATTCTTAATAAGCTTTAAATCGCGAGTCAATATAGTCAATATATATGTTCATTTGCTTGTCACTATTTGAATTAAGCTCTCGTTGAACTTGTCTTGTTAAGACTAGGTTTGTAATCTACCTAACGAGTTTTGGTATTGACAGAATCGTAGTACTATATCATTTAGCTGCCATACGAACTATAATTCATATAATAAGTTCTTGTATACAAATCTTTCTTGCTTAACAAATAAATACACATTGGTTGTAATTCTAATTATACAGAAAAATAGCAACAAAAGGTCAACTATTTAAAATAGATGTTCAATTATGTTACAATTTTTCTGAAAGGGTATAAAAGTTTCGGTTTTTTTGCAATTACAGTTTAGCTCGAAGGGTGGCACAGAACTAAAGTTGCGACATGCAGCCCTGGTTAGACCCCTGGACTAATCCCGGGGCCACTTGGAACGCATTAAACATAAAAAAAGAAGAAAAACATGTGCACGATTGGAGTTTTGTGTGCAGTTGCCCTTAAAGAGGAAGTCTATATTTACCATATATTGAATGCCATATTCAAGTCTGTTCAACAGTTGCGAGTTCATTTGAATATGCCGCAAATGAGATCCCTTATGAGCAGAAAAAAAGGGGAGAACTATAAATGAAACTGTCAATTTATTGCAAACTCAACGAAAGGAAGTGTGGGAGAGATCAGAATTGTTAAACGATCCCTAGTTCATTTCATTTAGAGGTTGCTTCACTTGAAAGAGCTGTTGTGGCAGCCACAAACTTGTTTTGATGCCCAACTCAGAATATGAATGAAGTGCTGAAACTTTTGATTTCATTCAATAAAAGCAGCACTATTAAGAAATAAGTTGAAGGGGTCTTAAAACATATTTCGTGGAAAACTTAAAGCTTAAAGAAGGGGCTTTAGATAACTTAGAGGATGTCGAAAGTAGAACATTGTTTGATTTAAATAAAAAGAATCAAGTTAAAAAATTAACGTCCGAAAATCGGTGTATGGTCATTGGTCGAACTTTCAAAATGCCATAACTTCGTCAAAATTCAACGCATTTTCAAAAGCAAAGGCGCTTTAATCATAGTTTGGCCTCTAGATCAATCCTACATTTAAAGTTGAAAACGAAATTTTGGGTCGGAACATAAGTCAAAATTATAGTCCGAAAATCGAAAATCGGCATATGGGCATAGGTCGAACCTTCAAAATGCCATAACTTCGTCAAAACTCAACGCATTTTCAAAAGCAAAGGCGTTTTAATCATAGTTTGGCCTCTAGATCAATCCTACATTTAAAGTTGAAAACGAAATTTTGGGTCGGAACATAAGTCAAAATTATAGTCCGAAAATCGGCATATCGGCATTTCGGCATAAGTGGAACCTTCAAAATGCCATAACTTCGTCAAAACTCAACGCCTTCTTAAAAGCAAAGGCGTTTTAATCATAGTTTGGCCTCTAGATCAATCCTACATTTAAAGTTGAAAACGAAATTTTGGGTCGGAACATAAGTCAAAATTATAGTCCGAAAATCGAAAATCGGCATTTCGGTATAGGTCGAACCTTCAAAATGCCATAACTTCGTCAAAACTCAACGCATTTTCAAAAGCAAGGGCGCTTTAATCATAGTTTGGCCTCTAGATCAATCCTACATTTAAAGTTGAAAATGAAATTTTGGGTGGGAATATACGTCAAAATTATAGTCAGAAAATCTGCATATTGGCAGATTCCAGATTTAGGACTTAAGTGACTTAAGCTTTCAAAATGCGTGAGATGTATGGTCTTATCGATTTACACCAACAGGTGTATCGACTTAGGTAGGTGTAGTGGGCGTGGCCATCCAATTTTTTATCGATCTCTTGGAGGAGTTATCAGTAACATACTTTCAAAACTGGTATACAATATAATCTACTAATATCGCTTCCAGTAATTGGCTAAAATGCTACAAAGTATAAAAATCTCACTCTCTGTATTGTTGTTGTTTCTGTTTTGGTTCCGTAATTCAAATCGCTTCCAATTTGACGGACTGCTGTAATCATAATTAAGTGAAGGCCAAACCTGCTCACTCTCTCTTTCGTAGTTTTTTATCAAATAATCAACCACCCAAGATGGCACATCACACTTGCAGTCAATTGCCAAACGCTTATTATTCACTTTGCTTTCTAATAGTAGAATAATAATAATAATAATAAGCTTAAGAGAGGAGCATATCTTCTAGCTTGAATCTCCCACGATTAACACAAATGCTGCAAGCGCCGCAAACTAATTGTTTCATTAAACGAAGTGCACCACGACTCACTTATGCGAGTCTGCACTCACTCACATGCACAGACACTCACACTCACACTCACACTCACACTACTCACTACTCACATTCACTGATCCACTCACTCAATGAGCACCCATATCCGGGGCTGGCACAAAACACATTTGGCTACCACTTAATTTGCAAAATAGTGTAGCGAAAGCTGCAGGCGTTGCACGTTCTCCATGCCCCATGCCACATTCTCTATGCGCAGGCGAAGAACTTCAACTTCAACTTCAACTGCTGAGCAAAAATCGCAATTCCGTTAAACATATTAGAAGACGTACAAAATACAATTACTTAAATCAAGCAGGGAGCGAGGAAGGGGCAGGCAAAAGGGGCACTCTGTGGAGAATTAGGTGCTGATGCAGCTAGTTTGTCAACCAATTTGAAAGGCCTTTGGGCCAAAGTCGCGTGAGAATCTTTTTGGCAGAGAATACAAAAAGAAGAGAAAAACGCAAAGTCACGCTCAAGATTTTGTTGTTGTTTTTTCTTTTTTTTTTTTGCCCAAAGCGTAGGTCGTCCAATCAGGTTCAACTTCAACTTTAACTGCAACTTCAGCAACGTTGCAACATTGTCGATGCGGAGTTGGCCACAAAATATGGCAAGAGTTGAGGCCGCCACATAAAGCAATGCCTTGTTTTGCCTCCATTTGTTGTTGTTGTTGTTGTTGTTGCTGTTGCCCTTATAGTGCGGGCGTGCAAATAAATCTTGGCCACAATTACATTTACGTCTGGGCCAAGGCTATAGCAGAAAAAGACACTTGTTGTGCCTGCCTCAGGGACGACCTGTGCAAAGGACAATGTTCCAAAGTATTCCAACTGCTAGTGACTAGAGACTTGAGACTTCGATCTCATAAGGTATGTTTATATTCTTGATCAGTATCAATAGCCAAGTAGTTATAGCCATATTCAATTTTATTATTTTTTAAATAATTTATAAACGTATGCAAAATATAATTAAATTCGTAGGCTTCGTTTCTATTTTACTGCTCAATAAAAGAAAATATGTTTTAAAAGTGGAAATGCAAACCGTTTTTTTTTTAGAATAAATCCTAACTGAAGTTCATAAAATAATAATGCAATTTTCTCTCTCGGGTGGTATTTTAGATTTTTTAACTCTACGGAAAGTCCCTTAACTCGCTTTTCTATATTAACAAATGAAAAAGAAAACTAGAAATTTGACTTAATTTTTCTAAATCTTAGAAAAATATTCCTTGGAGTTAGAAAAGAAAATTCTGGATTTTAATTATGCTTTCTGTATAAAATATGAGTTACCCTTGACGAACTTCTGAAGTTCAGGGAGATTTAGTTTCTGACTGAAAACGGAAAGCCTTAAAATAAAATTTGATAAAAAACATACAAGAAAAAAAAAACCCTGAATATTAATATGTCATCTGATTAACTCTTGTCTACAAGGGTATATATCCTTCGACTTGTCTAACCTAAACGATCCTTTTTGTATTGTCTCTAGGCTGAAGATGGGACACTGGGACTGGGAATGGGACGACTCTCGAAGTCAAGCTCTTTAAACGCTAAATAGTTTGATGGAATGCGCGAATGCTGAGATTGAAGACACACCGAACTATGCACAGATCAGCGAACTGAGGAGGAGAAATGAGAGGAACCCAGCGAGATCAGCATTCAATGCCAAATCAGGTTGCACAATTGCGAAGAACCGACTCCTTTTTTTGTTGTTTAGTTTTACTTCTTGCCAATAATAATGCTGATGATGATCATTACGAGCAAGCTGAATAGTTTCATGTAGCTACATCAATTTATTTGTAGTTGTTGTTTATTGTTTGTTGTTGTTTGTTGTTGTTGTTGTTGTTGTTCACATGTTGTGACTTTGTTTGGCATACATAATAACAACAAGCAGATGTCGATAGATCACTGACTGATCATCAATTCGCTGAATGTTGACTGTCATTGTTGTTGTTGTTGTTGCTGATGTTGTTGTTGTTGTTGTTTCTGCTGTTGTTGCTTTTGTTGCCTGCGTTCCTTAATGATCGGCATGAGTTTTATATTGTTTGGCATGTTTATCTGCATCTTTCATGTTCGCATGTCATTTACTTTTGCCTCTCGGTCTGTCGATCAGCGATCTCTGCTCGATTCTCCCTTTCTCTTTCCCTCTTCAATGTTGGCTGTTCTTTGCAACCTAATTAGCTTTTTGACTTGTTGTCGCTGTCGCTCTCTGTCAGTGTCTCTGATTTCATGTTGTTGTTGTTGTTCTTGTTGAGTGATGCTCTTCTTCTTGTCGCGTCAATTGTTGATGAGAAATAAAACGTGCTTTTTGTCCCAAGTGCTTAAATGGAAATCGAAGTGGAATTAGCCAGGCTAACAAGCCAACAATTATAGACCAGTCCAGACCAAACCAGACCAGACCAGACCAGAAATTACCAATCAGTTCAGTTTAGCGATAATCACTCTGAGCAGACAATCGCTGCACTTTCTTTGAAGTAACCATTTCCAGTGCAATCATTTAACAAACTCTGCTCAATATCAGAACTTTTTTATGCCCTTGGTTTCTTTTATATTTTTATCGCTTATAAAACTATAATTGAATATCATTTGATTTTTATTTTAAGATATGTTTTTTTAACTTTATTTAAATTTTAGTAAAGTCAAAATATTCTGTCTGTTTCTATTAGTATTTAATGGCTGTATAAATCTATCGAAGTGGCTATCAAATCTGGCCAATTTATGAACCCCATAAATATGTCTTTTTCTTTGGATGGGCGCGAATTCAAAATTATTGCATATTAATCGCTGAATTCATTTCTGAGATATCACTAAATCCATTTAATCTCGCAAGAGGCTTTTAAGTATTCAACTTGGATTTGAAAATATTAATTTTTCTGCTTCCGTTTATTAAAATAATTTATCCAATATTATTCAGTTATTTGAAGTTGTATCGTGCTGGTTTTTAAAGATTTCATAATTTTTCAAAAACTTAAATTTTTAGTCTATGTAAATTTGATCGAAAGTAAGTTCTTTTATGAAACAATTTCGGATTATTATATGTTTTCTTAAATTAAGTATTTTAACTGCCAACTCAGAAAGGGTATCCACTACTCGATGTGCCTCGATGAGAGAAACACCATTCGATTCTCGTTGAAGCAACTATTTCTGCGTAAATTCTTAACCATTTGTGATCAAAACCAAACCTTTTTAATTTGCAGCACATATTTTCACATATCAGCAAAGAACTTGCAACTGCATCAATCGATTCAAGCTACTCAACAGTTGCCGCAATCATTGTCATTATTTAATTTTTGAAATATGTTTTGAATCGTTTGGAAAATTGTTTCGATTTTCAAGCAACTAAGTTTCAGAGTTACTCAACAGACGCCGTTTATCTATTTGATTTTATTGAAATATTTCCACATATAATAATAGATCTTTATCCCTGATAGCCAGCAACAACAACAACAATAACAACAGCAGCAAAAGACAAAGACAAATTGCCGCATTAAGCGATAGTCGATCTAAGGGAAATATAACAACAATTAATTCAATTTGCATTTATTTAAAATCAAACACGATATAAAAATACCTCTTCTTTTTTTTGCTCTGCTCCTACAGATATGCAAATTGGAAAACCAAACAATTTGTGTGCATAAACAAATACAACAACAACAACAACAACAACAACAATCTCTGTTCAGCCGACGGCATCAAAGCCAAGTCTGAAATAGTTGTCGGCATGCGATTTTATTGACCATTTCAGATTCAATTAGGGGTAATTTAATTTCAATAATAACTACATATAGAGATATGTGTGGACAGACCCCAGAGACACACACACATGCTTGAAGATACACAGATACAAACTTGTATCTTAAGCCGACAACTTTGTGTGCCACAAGTCTTTGGGCCTTCATTGCTACACTTGCTGTAGACGGTTTTCTTTCTATTTTTGGCCAAAAGTCATTTGCGGAATTTTTATGATTTATGTTAATTAATTTGAAATAAAGAGACTACACCATATTTTTTTCTGCCTTTAAGTAAATATTTTAATTGTTTTTTAGTTGATTTAAAGGTTAGGAATAATTTGAATATTAAAATATTTCCCTTTTGCAATTAGCAAACTTATTTTAATTATAGCGTCAGACATTTAAGATTTAAAATGTGTTTTAACAAGACTGAAAAAAAAGAGCTGTTTGCTAAAAAAGGCTAAAATGGCAGCACTGCTCTGCAACACAACTTATTAATTTCCTTTGCTCAAAATATTCTCGTGAATTTGATAGCCTTTTAGAAATATTTCCAAAATGTATTTGAAATTTGATGTGGAATTTTTGAGGCAGATCGGATAACAACTTTAATTGAAGCTCTTGTCAAATTAAAGTTGTCAGCTTTTCAACTTAAAGTTTGATTCGGCATCCCCCTAATTGTCTACGCAGAGTCATTAAACGCATAACCTGAACTTATTAGTACAAAATTCCAGCTGTCTGCCCCTCGTCAGGTATTTTTTAATTTATGTGCTCGATTTCAGCTAATTTGTTCGTCACTTGCCCAACCAAAAATGCCAAAAGATATTTTTGTGTTCAGTTTTCAGTTGTTGTGCGAGCCGCAAATTGTCGGCTGAGCATTTGTTGTGCGTGTGTGAGTGTGTGTGCGTGCGTGTGTGCGTTCATGTGTCGCGTGCAGCGGTCGGTGTCTGCGTGCTGATGTTGTCCACTCTGAGGTTGACCAATTTGGAGGGCTCCGCATTTCGATGTCGACCAACGGCACCTGCGAAAACAAAGAGCGACACGCAAATGACTATTGTTTGTATACCCTATGAAGAGGGAGTATACTCTAACTTTCTCAGGAAATTTGACGATCATATATATTTATATATATATCCGTATACGACTATATATATATCTGCCTCTTTATATGTGAATTCATCATTCAGTGAGGCTATCTCGTTGAAGCCTGAAATATATCCTTTGTATCTTTTAGCTGCAGGCTGAATTGGAATGATTGGAGCGTCATATCAGCTTTATAAATATATATTTATATAGAAATAAATTATTGGGGAAAATATATCATATTAAATTAGGGTCTTGTCGATATCGGTTTCATAAAGTGTAAAATTACTAGTAATGTTTATTAAATTTGTTAAACAATTTATTTTCCTATTAAGTTTCTCGAATGAACTATGTCAAAGACAAAAAAAATAGAATATAATATTTATTATTTATGCTTCTGAATTTCAAACGCAATAGTTGCGGTTCCTAAACAATGTGTCTCTTTTTTCTGGTATCGCATTTTAACAACTGTCTGTTAGGGCAAGTAATATTCGGTATTTTAAAAAATAATTACGAAAATTGTATTATTGTTGTTGTTACGTTTTTGTTTGTTTTGTGGTATTTGAAAAAACACACACACAAAAACGGAACAACTTGAAAATTGGCGCCGGTGCGTGCGGCGTTTGAGTTTGAAAACCAAATTTCAAATCGAACAAAACGAAAATTATGATACAAAATTTATGGCGGCAAACAAAAAGATACCAAATAACCACACCAGCAACAACAACAACAACAATGGCAACAACAACAGCAGACGGCAGCCGTGAAAATGTTGTTGCGGCACACAACAACACGCACACATTGTATCTATGTTAATTAATTAACAATTAATTAAGCGAAACAGCAACAACAACAACAAGACGACAACGACAACGTCAGCTCCTTCATCGATGACGTCTCTAATGGTTAATGATGAGTTTTCGGATTTTGGGTTTGGCCTCGTTTCCAACCCGGCCAAGAAACAGGAGTTGGGGCAAGTCTTTGTCTCTGGCCAACGGTTAGCGTGCCTAAACAAAATTGTTTGAGCCGCTTTCAAGCTGCCGTCTCTCAGTGTGCCTCTAGCTTCGTGCGGGTGCTGCATGCATGTTTGTGCCACAAACGCATATCCCAAGCCCAAAACAACTACGACCAGCTCCAGACGAGGCAGACAGAGAAAAAAAGTTCTCACTCGACTAGCAAATACCCTAAACTCAAGTCATTATTTATTATGTAAGTGTATATAGAAAATTCTTGCGATTGCTGCTCTGGTTTCCCTCTTTTACTAATTGTTCCCTTGTTCCCTTGTTTACTAATTGGTGATCAATATATTAAAGTATATACAAAATTCATTAATGAAATATATCTTACAAAATATGGTTTTTATCGTCGTTAATCGATTTTTATCGACTTTACAAATGTTGTTGATTGAATTAAATAAACTTAATCTGCATTTGTTATATGAGAACTCCTAATTTGTAGTTCTCTTTTGGTCTCTGAGATCAGCTTATTCATAAAGAAAACACATTAAACATGGCTAAATCGACTCAGTTGTGGATGCAGCTCTGGAATATATTTACCATATGCTGTCGCAGCTGTTTCCTTCTGGTTGTTACATACTTTTCCACAACTTTATTATACCCGGAAAATATACTTTCAATATTTTCAGTTGAGTCCAGTCCAGTTTTGTTGTTGTCGTTATCAGCGCTTATATCAAATGCGGGACAGCTTTTTATTAGAAGAGATAGAGAGAGGTTAAAAGGAAAGGTGTATAGAGCGAGAGAGAGGGGAGAGGGGGACGGGGAGAGCCCCCTTTGCTTGCCGACTATGAAGCATATGAAATTGATTAATACAGCATGATAAATATTTTCGATTTCTTATATTTTTTAAATTTATCTTTGTGTTTCTATTAATTTTTGTTGCATGCACGATATCGGTTAAGTCCATGATGTATAGTTTTTTGATAAGCTAAAAATGTTGTGTGTTCTGTTTTTTTATTTATTTTTTTTTTTATATGAGTGAGTTTTTTTGGGGGATCGCCTGTTCAGCCTCCCAGAAATATAAGGTGAAAAATGCATTTAACAAAGAGTTGATAAAGTATGTAATGAACTTTTATCTACAAGCATGGATAAAAATGATTAAAGATTCGTAGAAAGCTGGGAATGTTGAAATTTGAAAAAATAACTGTAAAGAAATTTATAAGTAATTTTCGGTTTTAGAACTTTAGAGAAAGAAAAGAAATTTAAAATTGTGAATAAAATCAAGTAGTGAACTTCAAATAGCTTTAAGATTTTAGTTGATTAAAATCTACATAATAAATTCTAGATAATCGGATAAATCTAGGAAAGTTTCACCCAAAAACAAGGCAGCAATTTAATTAGCTGTCATTCACAAATAGACAACAACTTTCACACACACGTGTAAATTCAATTAAACGCGGCAATTACACGAAAAGTGGCAGCCAGTGAGTGGAGTACTTGTTGTGAATCCATTTGTAGCAGCTTCAACACACACACAAGCACACACACCTTCAGACACTCGCTACGAAAAGCTGTCTCAGCTCAGCCATTTAACAAGTGCAAAATCTGCGTATAAATCATCTAATCTCCACCAGAAAATCGCGGACAGCAAACACAAGCCAACGCCTTAGCACCTTAGCCAAAAAAAAAACCGTCGAGAAGCAAATAAACCCAACCCAAAAATGGGTGGGAGGGGGGCGCGGTGGGTTGGTGGCATTTATAGGTTATGGCCCAGAATGCTTCGTGTCGTCGCAACAACTAAAAATGAATCAAATTATAATGCTTGCCAAGCCCAGCAACAATAAGAAGAAGAAGAAGAGTAGAAGTAGAAGAAGAAGAACAGCAACAACAACAACAGCAACAGCCAGCAGACAACTTCCGGCCAAAAGTGAAAAAGGGTTAACCAACTCGCGTCCAGGCCATAAAATAATTTTTGGGTGAGGCAACTGCTCATTTTTGGGTGTGTGTGTGGGTGGGTGTGTGGGTGTGTGTGTGTGTGTGTGTGTTGAACACACACAAATTGCTTGCATGTCTGCGCAGCTTTATGACCAGAGAGTCGCAATCGCAATCAAAAAACTTGTGGCTCTTAATTAATATTGTCCGATGTGTGTGTGTGTGTGTGGTGTGTGTTGTGTGTGTTGGGTGTGTGTTGTGTGTGCACAAATCCTGCAAACTTGCCATGCCTTGATTAATTTGTCACTTGATGCAAACTGCAAAAGATTAATTACCAAATGCAAATTGAAATACAAAAGCAGTAATTTTTTATATTTATCATTAAAAGCTTAAGCTTCATTTCCATTTAATGGCAAACCACAAAATTTTGATTAGATTTTTTATTATTTAATGTGCACTAAAAACAATCTACAGTTTTAAAAGTGTCTCAAATAAATATAGATTAAAAATGAATGTTGCACATCTGTGGTATTTAAAATTTAAGTCAATATTAATTAGTAATTATTGTGACCTAATTTATGTCAGCAAAATTGTTGATGGTTAGGGAAAAATCTACAAAATTTACTAATTATGAGAAAAAGTGTTTAATAAATATTAAATGCATTTCAGACATTTAATTTTGAAACTAAAAATTAATATATATTAATTATTATTGATTGTACTCGTGTTTTTTTTAGTTTTAGAATTTTAAAAATATATTTGAAACCACTTTCTAATATTGTTACAGTAAAGTGCTTTAATTTTAAATTTGTAAATTTAAATATTAACTTTAACATTTTTCAAAGTCTGAACTCATTTCTCAAGCTTCGACAAGTGAAGAAAAATGCGAGAGCAACAAAAATCAATAAACAGAAATTTAAGCCAATTAAATTAAAAAATAACAGTGTGAGGGGAAAGAGAGGGGAGAGGCAAACGAATTTTGTACATTGAGAGCAACAATTGAAGCAGTGTGAACTGCCACGCCCCCAATTTCAATCAAAAAGGTAAAAAGAGGGGAGCAAGAAGGAAAAAAAGTGCTGCGTAATGCTGGGCAAGATCGATGGTCCAAAGTAGCTCGAACTGTGGCTGTTGGTTTATGTTGCTACATGTGGCGCAACTGACGACTTTCAACTTTTCATGTCAAATCTTTTGAAACTCATCAACATCGTTTAGGGAAACTCACTGCATGATAAATGATGCAGATGTCCAACAGGAGTCGCTCCTTCTGTCTACATTATTCACTACGAAAAGTGCACATCATCATCATCATCATCATCATCGTCATCATCGTCATCATGACTAACATGATTATGAATTTAAGCTTGATGATGACGCTGCTAAGCAGCATCAAAAGACGCTGTAATCACATTAAGGATGTCTCAAAAAACTGAAACTTTTTCTTTGGGCCAAAACAAACTGACTGCCAAAAAAAGAAAAAATTACACTTTTCTTGGAAAAGTGCGTATGAAAATTGTTTCTGTGTGAGAAATGTATCTGTGAAGTTTGAGTTTGAGTTTGAGTTTGCGGGCAGATGAAATGAATTAACCGCTAACACTTATCACTAAACGCAGCGGGGGACTTTGGGAAATACTTCAATTCTTAGGAAACCGCACTTTTGCCGTTTCTCACTCTTCCTCTTTCTCCCTCAATCGCTTGCAGTTTATTATAGTACTCTGCTTCAACTAAGGGCAAAGCGGGTATATCGGGTAGCCATTTCAAAGTTGAAGTTTGCTTAAATCACAAAATTCATTTTATATATTTTTTTCTTAAACTATTAGTTTTTATTTCTTATCAGTAATTATTATTTTTTCTATGTAGATTGCTAACAATTTGTGTTTTGTGCTTAAGGTTTATTTCAGTGCAAACTGCCGCTCCTATGATCCTATGATAAAATCAAAAAACAAATATTTCAGGTAGTTTCACAAAATTAAAAATTTAATATTTTTATTGTTCGAAAACAATACTCAAAAATTATACAAATTTTCTTTACTTTACTTTTAGCATTTTCAGCCTAGGAAGCTACAGCTTAAAGTTTGTTAAGAACTCTTACATTCTTAAATGTTTAAAATTTGTTTCCTTATACGAAAAATATTTAAAACTCTTAAATATGTTTTTTCCTTTTGTTTATATATTTTTTTTTTTTGTTTTATTCTTTGACTATTAACAAGTTGCTGTGTTTTACTCTTTTTCAGTACAATTTACTTTTAAGCTTAATATACAATAAGAACAGGGTATCAAGCAGTCGTTGACTTGCTTCGAATATGCAAAATGCTGTTGTTTATTGTTTTCAGCGCCGCTCAAATGGAGCAAACAATGAACGCAGCTGGAACTTAATAGCTGCAAGGCGCTGCCTATATATAATACATATATATACAGATGTATACACAGATATATACATATACATATATATATTCATATATATACATCGCATATCGGATGATAAATGATGATATGTACGCAAATTGGTTTATGAGTGCAACATTTTGTAATTGATGGCTGCACATTGCGGCAATTGTTGAAATTCGGGCAAATTGAAGCCGTGATTAAAGTCGCTCTAGTTACAGATTAGAGCCTTAAGTCGTTAACGCTTTTATGAGACTCTAAAATCAACGTTAATTACCCAATTGGGCCAAGCAAATTAAAAACAAGCAGCAGCAGCAGCAGCTAGCTGCAAACTTGGCTCATAAACATGCCCGCAAAGGAGTCCGGTCTTAGCAAACCTTATGCTAACAAATCAATATTTGAATTTTATTAGCCAACAAGCAACGTGGCCAACGGGGCGAACGGGCTAGCAAGAAACAACGGAATCTTATTTGCTTGCCCCGCAGACCAGCGCTGTGAATAATTGTTAATGGCTGCATAAATACAAACAAGGCTTAGTTTAACTTGGCTGACTGCCAGCTAAGCAAACAGCTGATTTTACTGTGCGTGTGAGTGTGTGTGTGTGTGTGTGAAAGTGTGTGTGAGTGTGTGTGTTGTTTGGAGTGCAGCTGCCAAATAAAAACAACTACTTTTCGCCTATTTGAAATATGCATGACTAATGCTTGTCAGCACAAAGGAGTAAAACGAATACTCACAAATCCAATCGATATTCACAATTTTGTTTATAAAATAAACTCATTAAATTTAAAAAAAGCAGCCAATGAATTTGGCTAAAAGCTAGCATGGACCAGTTTATAAATTATTTATGTATCACTCACTTATATATACAAAAATGTATTTGTTAAAATTTTAGAGTTATCATCTGGATTTTTGTTACAATTCATACCTTGACCCCATTAAAAATGGATCTGATAGGTATACTTAAGTTTTAAAAAGTTGAATAACTTAAGCAAGATATATTCTTGATCAGCATAAAAAATATATGTATATTCATTATCAGGACAATCTCCCAGACTTATAACTAAATACTTCATAAACAGTTCAAGTTTATGCACAACTTACCAGTTTTTCCCATAAATTACTTAAATTACACAATTATAATCCTAGACATATGAATGTTAAATTTTAAAGTTTTCATTAATGATCGGATAAAATAACAGATTATACAGTTAACCTACTAACCGCTATTAACAGGGCTCAGATTATTACCTGGTGGAACTTTCGTGTTCTAATTTGTTTTTATATGCTCTGATTTATAAATTGTGCCATTTTTTGTTGGGTTTGTATATATATATAAATATGTAATATATGTATATATATATGTATGTATATCTAACAAGACAAATTTAACTCACTCACTCGCACTTATTTGAAAAAAAGATATGTCTGTATTATTATTGACAAATGGCTCTATCAAAAAGTAAGCAAACAATAAAAATAGTTTTCTCTCTATATTCGCAAGCTGCTGTTCATAATAAATAATGGAAGAGGGGAATAAGGGGTGTACACAAACACACACACACACACACACACACACACACACACACACACACACACACACACACACACACACACACACAGACAGACACATATGTGATTGAAGCTGGCTGGTAATGATAAACATTTTGTTGTTTGTATGGGTTTTAGTTGGGTTTTGGTAATGGCACTCGTATGTAATGATTATGGGGCCACTTTTCTCATAAAAATTCAAGCGGCAGCATCACAATGATGATGATGATGATAATGATGATGATGATGATGTTGATTACCATCATGATGGAGGCAAGTGAGCTGATGATGTCAAAAGAAGCAACAAATTAGACTAGCAACAACAAAAATAAACACTTGAATTGAATCATTGATAAACAGACAACGGCTTCTATTGCCTTTGATTATGCTGCCCCGGGGAGTTTGCAACTTATCGTTGCGTGTGTATTTTTTTTTTCTCTTTTTTCTGATTATGCAAAAAGTATTTTGGCCAACACACACACATCTGTGGCCCAGACCACATAATAATCATTATATTTTATTATGTGTATTAACACCACCAAAAACCGAACCCACACAAAATCAACTTGAGCAATATTTTCGTGCAACAACAAATAAACCTGCCTGCCTCAAAACGTCGTTTGTTTTACCAACCAAAAATGTTCCCAATAACAAAACAACATTTTGCTAAGGGTGATGAAATTCTGTTGCGGAGGGTGCCTTTTAGCCGAAGAGGGAGGGAGTGAGAAGCTCACTGAGGAGGAGGAGGAGGAGGAGGTGGAGGAGAAGTCAACGCTTTTGGCTTGTTTTTGTGTCGCTCCTTGATTTGCTAATTCTCTGGGTGTGTTTTCTCGGGCATTTAGCCAAAGCCAAGGCGGGCGTACCCCTATTTCGTATTCCTCTTCACGGCTTATGGTTGCCTTTTGAAATCGGATGCTTTCTCTCTCCTTCACTCTCTCGCTCTCTTTCTCGGTGGCTCCCCCCTTTTGGTGTTGCTCAGTGAATCGGAGTGTCTTTCAAGTCAAACTGTCCGTCCGTCTGTCTGCCGTCCGCCTCTCTGTCAATTGGTTTCTTGTGAAACTGAAACGAATCGCAAAAGCTCTCGTTTTGGTTTATTTCCGCTTTGACTTTAAGTTTATTCAATAAATTAAGATTAGCAAAAATACTCAAGCCATTTAAGGCACTGAACAAATTAAAAAATTAAATAATATATAATATTTATGAGGTTAGAGATTTCTCCCAGCTTTTATAGAAGCAGAGCTTATTAAACATAAATCAGAAGCACATAGAAAAGTTGTGTGTATGGAAGCATCTACGAATTCATAAATTTTATATATTCTTGATCAATAAAAGCCAAGTCGTCTTCTTCGTGCTTGTCTGTCTGCCTGTCCGTCTCAGCTGAATTCAGAGCTGAAAAATGCGAAAAATTAGTTCTCGATCGATTGATTATTTAAATCAAGTTAATTTAATTGTATCGATAAGTGCCTCGGTTTGGCGAATATCGATACAAATCAATACAAATTATAATATATACCCTGACTATTATTAAATAAGTTTGGAAGCTTCTCTTATTTTCCAATTATCTTCTGAAGTCACATATTGAGACTAAGGACGCTTAAGGATTCCACACAATATGTGTTTTTCTTTTTTTTTATAAATTTATTGCACACTTAACGAAAGCAATAATAGAATCAAGAGTTTTGCAGCATTCAACTCAATCCTGTTCGCTTTGCCGGGTTCGATATCAATGCCGCAGAGGCTGGTGAAGTCCTTGGAGCACATGTATCGATGTGTGGGACAGACACAGGTCTCGCTGCCCCTGAGGAAAGTCAGCTCCGACTTGAGGCTGCTGTTCACTGGCGGATAATAGTAGCAGACGATGAAGAAGCCATCAAACATAATTGCTGCACCGCAGCCAACGAACTCCAATCTGGGCAACATGATTTGCGTTATGTTGCCCATTTTACGCTTTAGTTGCTCCTCCATTAGTTGTGGGGCAGTGCGGATTCTTGGGCTCAGTTCGAGGTACCATTGTCTCAACGTTCGACTCTGCCACTCGTTCAACATCTCGACATGTCGTCGGGGCACAAACAACGAATTTTGACCCACCTGAAAGCCACCATAGCCCACAATCAAACACGTATCCCTGTACGGTCGGCACAGATTCAAATACTGCTCGGCCATGTGCTGCAGCCGGGTGTTCCAATAGACCAGATTCATTTTCGATATCCGCAATTCGTAGGCCAGCTTGTTGCGCAATCCATTGTGCATATGCACCATCTTCAATCGAGATTTCCGACACATCGGGATGGGCACATATCGTTTACAGTTAATCGATACTTTTTCGGGATTCTCGGCGCACAGAAAATTAAAATTGCCATCCAAACAGTTGGCTCTCTGGGGACAAATTGTCAGTTTACTGCCAAAATCATGATAGTACGGATTCCCTATATCATCGTTTACTTCGTCAACAAGTTCGGCAAGCCCCAAACTTATGTGAGAAAGCAACAATTGTATTATGATTATTTTCATTTCGTTGACTTCTAACGAAAAGATGACTAAATTAAGAGCATTTTGTATAAGTGGTGGTATGTGTTGAAGCAGAGATGGTAGTAGAATTAGTAGAGATTGTGGTAGTAATAGAGGTGGTAGATAAAGAGGTAGTAGTAGAGTTATAGTAGTAGTAGGTATATTAGTGGTAGAGATAGTAGTAGAGATAGTGGTAGTAGTAGTAGAGATGGTGGTAGTTGTAGGCATAGTAGTAGTAGAGATAGCAGAGATAATAGTAGTAGTGGTAGTAAACATAGTAGTATTAGTAGTATAGATAGTAGTAGTAGTAGTAGATATAGTATAAGTAGTAGAAATAGTAGTAGTTGTAGGGATAGTATAGAAAGCAGTAGAAGATATTGTAGTAGTAGTGAGGATAATAGTGGTAGCTAAAATAGTTATAGTAGTTGTAGTAGAGATAATAGCAATAGTGAGATAGTAATAATAGTAATTGTAATAATAGTAATAATAGATAGTAGTAATAGTTATATTAGAATTAATAGAGTTAATATTGGAAGCAAAGACAGTAATAGTAGTAGTAGAGATAGAAGTAGTAGTAAAAGAGATGATAGTAGTAATTATTTAAGTTGTAGAGATGGTAGAAGTAGTAGCAGAGATAGTAGTAGTTGTAGACACAGTATTATTAGAAGTAGATATAGTACTAGTAGTAGTAGAGATAGTAGTAGATATAGTAGTAGCAGTAGATAGTAGAAGGAAGTAACTCCGAGCTGTATACTTATATATTCATAGTTAGATAAGTAATTGAGTCCATTTAACTGAGACTAAAACAATCTTGAACAAACTTTGAATATAATCGTCATTTCGCTGCAGGCAGTAAATATATCTGAGTTGATCGAATAGGATCATTAAATATCATTATAGCTGCCATAGGAATGATTTGCCGGTAGATGAGTTTTGGCTTTTATTTATCAGAATTAAACAACGAGATGAGACTACTATATCATAAAGCTGCTATAGGAATAATCAGTCGATAAACTGAGTTCTTGTAGGAGGAACTTTTTTTGTTTTTTCAGAATATGCCAATTAAAGCCACTCAATATCTATGTTAAATTGCTTCTACTGTATATTTGCCATAAAAACAATAATCTTTTATTTTGTCATATTTTTTAAGTGCTTCTTTATTTTTAAATTTTACTTATGCTTCAATTTCATTTATGTTAAAGAGCATTAAAGACCAAATTCACGTATTTAGATTGTTAATTTGTAATAATTTGGTTATAATAACAATTTAAGCCAGAACATCATGTTAATAGCAAAACTAATTGTGTTTTGCATATTTGCATAAAAACAAATTACAGTATTTAATTAATTTTTAAGCAGAATATTTTAAGATATACATCAAATAATATATAGTCCGACAACTTATGCGTATTTCATAGAGAACTGTTCCATTGTCGAGTTGATTTTGATTTGAAATTGTTGCCACGTTAAATGGCAAACACGATTACAAGAAACAGGGCCAATTTAGTTGGGCCAACTGCCAACTGAATTGGCCACGTCGCATGCACAAAACTCGAGCAATAAATTGAGAAAGTAAATTTCATGTGGCTTTTGCTGTTTAGCCAGTGCCACAAAAGCATTTTGCACCAGTAATTCAATTCAATAGGGCAATCGAGAGGGGAGCGGAGTGGAGTGGAGTGGGGGGAGGGTGAGGGGTGAGGGGTCATGGATGCAATACAATATGTTTATCAGTTTATTGATTTTCCACATAGAGAAAATAAACAACAAAACAAACAACATGCCACATGTATCCACATGCCACATGCTGCTGCTGCTCGCTCACGTAACGCGCTTTAAGACTTATGTCAAATGGCAGCAGATCAAATATCCTGTGGCTAAAATGCGATTCAGTGATAAATGCGACAAACACACACATACACACACACATACATACAGATGCGGCAAACAAACATTGAAATGGGAACTTCAGTAGGGTGTTTCAATATTTCCAATTTTTTTTTTTTTTTTTTTTTTTTGTGCAAGTTAGTCTTGGGGTCATTTGTGGGCGTCACGCGCTCCACGCATAATGCATGCCGGGTCATCAATATGCTCAACTTCTCTCTGTACTCCGTACCCTCTCCCCCTCCCCCTCCGCCTCCCGCCCCTGGCCAATAGAGTTTTGGAAAACTTGCAGCACGTTCTCGAGTGGAGTTTGGGGTTTTTGGTTAAATGACAGTATTGGTTTGCGGTCGAAATTAAATTGCAATTTCAAACTTCCCTTTTTAGCCAGTTTCCCCCCACTTTTTATGGGATTTGCGTTGCGACACGCTTTGTTGCAGCCACAAGTCACTGCTCCCCGCCGCATCCCTCAATTATTCACTGCGTTTACGTGCAAAGTGCAGCATAAGTTTTTACCGCTCACCGTTAAATGGATAAATTCCCTGGGTTGGGCTAGGACTAGAAGATGGGGTCTTATGGGGAAAGAGTTGGGATAAGTATTCGAGTGTTGCCTGTACTCAGTTACCGTAACGCTTAATGCATTCGATGGTTGCTTCGTGATGGCGTCCCATCAGCTCCCTCTCCCTCCTCTTGCACTTCCTTTCACTTAAGTTGTCGGAGTCTAAGAGAAGACAGACCTATCTGGTTGAGGAGTCTTGTGATTATGTCATTAGGTAAACTATTAATAAACAAATGAAACAAGGATTTTGCATAATTAAAAATGAATTTAAATTTTAACATTAAAAGAAATAGTTGTATTAAGTAAAGAGCGAGTTTAAGCAAGGAATGTCCTGCTTTGCTAAAGGAACATTATGTAAGGACTCAGATTTAAATGTTATTATTTATATATATATATAAACTATACTCCAACAGACTAAATATATATATATATACTATACTCCAACTACAGATAACAACAACTGCAACTCCCAGAAAGTTAAAAATACTTTTCGAGAGAGTTCGATTTGAGTGCCTTAAATTTACAATAAGTTTGAACTTCAGCTATGGAAAAGTTTAGTTAACTTTACTATATAAAGTGTTAGAATTTAATAAATCCAATAAAGTTCTTATCGAAGTAAGCGTATTCAAAGTGCAGCTCATCCTTTGTTAAGCAACGTTTTTTGTTCTTGTCTTTTATCTCTCAGTTTTGTGTGGTTTTTTTTCTTTTTGATGTATTGTAACCTAAGCAAGGTTCATTCATTTAGCAATGTCAACAGTTGGCTGACCAGAGTTGCCTTTGTTCATGCGAATGAATGAGTGGCTGACTGAGTGAGTGAGTGAATGAATGAATGAATGGTGTGGAATGGAAAGGTTGTGCCTCTTATATTGTGACACTCACGTAGCCGCAGTTAGTTTTGGGTCGTGTCAAGTGTCGTTCTCACTGACGCGGAAATCAAAAAACAAAAAAAAAATAACAAAAACTTGCCAACTTGACAAACTGACTAACTGACAAACTGACGGCTTCGAAATCTGTGCGCCACCAACAACAATTCAAATGGGGGCAACTTCAACTTCGACTTGGGTTCGGTTTTTGCTAGTTGTGCGAAATGTGGCAAGAAAAATGATATGATGCCAAGGATGCCATTACTTCCGCTACTGCTTCTGCTTCTTCTTCTGCTTCTTCTTCATCTTATTTTTCAACTCAAAACTAGACTGTGAGCGTTGCAAGTGAATTTGATAAACGAAGCGAGCGCGAAACTACAGCTGTCAACCCTAGTGCGAGTCCGAGTAATGCAATCATTAAACACATTTTTTGCCGCCAACAAATGCAATTTGCTCAACTCGAACTATTTTTGTAGAGCTGCAAGTTTTTCTATATTTTTTTTTTGAAGATGCAACAGCGGCAAGCAGCAGCAGCAGCAATCAACACTTAAGAGGCACCCACAAAAGCAGCTGCAATTAATTTCACTTTCAATTTAGCGTCGGTCGCTTTTCATTTCTCTTCTGTAGGCGTTGCTGCCTCTCTCTCTCTCTCTCTCTCTCTACCTCTCTCTCTCTCTCTTTCTCGCTCTGTCTATTTCCCGCTTTGTGTGTGCTGCATTTAACGGCCAATGTGTTGTAAAAAGTCAAATAAAGTCGAAAGCGCCCCAAGTTTGCGGCATGGAAATTAATTTTAATTGCTACAATTTAGATAATCAAATGAGTTTTCATACTAAGTAAATTAAGCGAGAAAAAAAGAAGAAGAGAGAAAAATACGACACACCCATTTCCAGTGTTAAAAGTTAACACTTAACACTTGAACCGTTAGCTCATTATTAAATTTGTAATTAAATTTGTTTGAAATCTAAAATGATTTTCAATGGTTGCCTTTTGACATTCTAAATTGAAACATGGTTGTAAAGAAATTATTTGGAGCAGATATGGAACAGAAATAAATTTAAGCTTAATAATATTAAGAAATATATTTTTTTAATAATATAAAAAATAAAAAGACTTCTCTTCATAATTAAAACCAAAGCATTTTTCTTCTTTCTTTTGACTTTATCCAATTTCTATTCGCATTTCTTTGAAAACCCATCAAATATAATTATGATAGCCACGCGCTATATATATATATATGTATATACAATATATATATATATTTTTTTTTTGGTTAGAAGCCATTAGCTGACTTAATAACCGGATAGTTAGTTTTTCGTTTTTCTCGCCAAATCAATTAAATCGTCCTCAATTATTAAATTTGTTGTAAGCATTAAATTGCAATCAGCAACTTCCGTTCAAAGTTGACTGCTGCTTCCCCCCCTTTTCACAATTCATTTGATAACCCAACATTAACCCAAATTCTGAGCTCAGTTTGGACTTATCTTTTTTACACTTTAGATCGAGGCCAGCAACTTAATCGGTAATTAGCCGCTTTCACCTGTCAATTAATGCAATCAGCTTGCTAAACAAATTCTCAATGCACAACTTTTGCGACCAAAAAGTAAGGTCCAAATAAAGTCCACTCAGGGGTAGAAAACAAATGAGCTTAATTTAGTTACATATGCTATATAAAGCATATAGTATATATAAATATTTAAATTACCCTTTAATTAAATGAGTTAATTTTAATAGATTTTATTTTAGCTTAAATTAAATTTTAGCTTAACTTTTTTTTAAGCTTGAGCATAATTTTTTGCAGCGAATCATGATTTTTAGGAGTTGAGTAAAATGCATAAATAAATATTTGAATAATTTAGAATATTTTGCTTTCTAAACTAACTTTATCATATTTCTTACAACTTATTTCTCAGAATTTATAAATTCGTATAATGCATTCAGAAATATTTGAATACTTTTCATAAGCTGTTTTTTTTTTTAAATATCGTATTTAACAAATAAAATATTTACATTACAGCTCGTATCTTAAATCCTACATTTCATAACTTATTTTCAATTACCTTAAATCTGAAAACCAAAAACTTATATAGATCTTATCTTATATCTTATGGCTCATATTATTCTTCTCTATTTTTTTGTGTCGGAGAATTTATAGAGTATTTGGGAGAAGGGGAAGAGAAGCGCCTGAAAACTACGCGGCACAACTTTTGGCTAATGCCCAAAGCTTGTTCTGGTCGAATAATGAGCAACTTTTTGGCGCTGCACGCAAAGCGAGACAGGTAGAAAGAGACACCACAGAGAATGAGAAAGAGAGAGAGAGGGAGAGAGTCCGAGTGAAAGGTCACTACTTGCAAAAGTAATAAACGCTTAAGTGTTCGCCATTGTTCTGCCAGAATAATGTTGAGTTTGTGTGGGTGGTCAAATGGTGCCAACTAGTTGTGGACTGGAGGAGGGGTAGCTTTTGGGAGGGGTAGCTTTTGGGGGTTGGTCCTGCGATGCTGGCAATATGCCAGGTGTAACGGCTAACGAAACTTATTAATAATTAATTTTGCTTTTATTTATATATTTCGTGTCTGGCTGACTGCATAAAAGCTTTCGTAATGCTTTACCTTCTCTGCTGCTGTTGCACGTTCCCCATCCCAACACACACACACACACACACACCAGCACAACAAACACACAAACATCGATTTCGCTTAACTTTGTCCTTGGCTGTGCCTTGAGTGTGTGGTCATGGCAATAAGAGCTATTGCCTGCCATTGTTTTTCCATATAGCCAGAAACTACTGAAAATGGCAGAAAAATAAATTTGTAAAAAAGTTGAGCGGTTGTAGTGGGAAGCATATATATATAAGTATATATTCTTGATCAGAATCAACTATCGAAGTGAGTTAACTCTGTCTGTCTAAATTGATCTGTTGAGACTGTAAATTTGAGATAGTTCTTATTTAATATTTATCTTTATTCACAACTTGGAAAACTTTCCTGAATATCGATAAAAATCGATTTGCGATGACAATCAAAGTCACATTTTTAAAGCTATAACTATATTTCTATATATTTATTATACCTTGACAATATCAAGTGATTTTTAAGCTTACCCAACATGGCTGTTGACTACAGAGTAAATTCAAGTCGATCTCTCGCGACTACAGCCTTCTTTCTGGTTGTTGTTAGTTGTTTATTTTTTTATTTTTTATTTTTTTTTTTGCCTGTTATTTTGTGTTGCACGCTCAACTCAACTCAATGCGCATTAATGTTTGGTTTTTAGTGTGGCTGCTTTTTCAACTCCCGATGTGGACAGGAGCAGAGCCTGAGTTGGCCAATTGACTTGTTTAAACTTTGACATTTTTACAGTTTTAGCTTTTACCATTTTGCCCTTGTCCCTTGTAGCAAGCCATGTCCTTGGCATTTTAGATTCTGCATAGTTCAGTTTGTCAAATTGGTTGGAGAATATGTGGCAGATGTGGCATGTGCAATGTGCAACATCATTAATATACCCCAATTGCTCTTGAGAGCAAATGAAAAGCTTTCAGTGAAATTAAATGTGAACTCATATTTATTCACATATCGATTATCTGCAAGTGCTAAATTGATGTGCTCATTGAACAAAATAAAATAATTATTTACAGTTGTGCTCAAAATATTAAGTATGTATTTTCGTAACTTTTTTGAAGAGTGTAAAATAATAGAATAATATCTTATTTGCATTTGGAACTGATTTAAAATAATTTAATAATTTAAAATTACCTGGAATATCAGAAAAACTATTCTTAAATGATACCATTATAAAAAAACCTTGTTTTGAACGACTTATTTGCGATAAATTTAAATACTTTAATATGTCGTTAATATTTTTTTCCAGCTTTGCTATCTTTGAATGCTAAATTTATTTTCAGTGTTGATTGCTTGTATTGAAATAAATTTTTTTTTAATTTTAAGTATTATTTTAATTTTTACCGCAGCTGTATAAACATTGCTAGATTTATTTCGATAAGATTTTGGTTATCCAAATAGAGAGAGAAAGAGAGGGAATATAGAGAAAGAGAGAGCATGCAGAAACCTTGGCTTAGCGTCATTTTCATTAACTGGCTTTCACTTTAATGTTGATTATGAATTAACATTCTTTTTTTTTTTACATGTACGCCATAAATTGATAATTGTTGTGGCATCTGCTACGCGTTGCATTCAATTTATAATCAATTTGCAGTTAAAACAACAGCAACACGACTGCAATTGACTGCCAGCCGCCAACAGCAACAAAATCCTATTTATTTTATGGCCCATGCAAATTAAACGCTTTTCTCTCGCTTTTTGGCTAATTGTGAAAATGCGTTGCGCCCCAACGTGTGAAATGCAGACACATAAATTTGCCACAGACGCCAAACGACGCATTCAGTCTGACATTGAACACAGGCTAAAAGTGAAATGTGTGGGTATGGGAGGGGAGGTGAGGGGGCGGGGCATGTGAAATGGGCTCTGCAGACGTGTTCAAGTGTCGCAGCTCTTAATTTATTTGGGCACCCTTCAAACTGCAACTGCGGCAACAGAATTCAGTCTTAATTAGCCGCAAAGCACTTGAAACAACTTCTTTTTTTTTTGGCAAACAAACACTGCCAATTGTGTGACGGGTTAGAGAGAGATAAGCGTACTCTAGAGAGAGAGAGAGAGAGAGAGGCACTCAAAACTCTGCTGGTGGTCCTCGTCATCATCAAGAACTCATTTGCCCCTCCCCAAATGTTGTCATTAAATTATTAAATGGAGCGCGTCGCAAAGCATAAAGAAAAAACCCCTTAAGAACATTTTAAGTAGTTTTTTTTTTATTTTTATTTTTTGCATTTGCAACTTTGCTGCCTAATCAAAAGTTGCAACACAGACCGACCCTGTTTCCTGTTTTGGCCAACACTCGGTTTTCGTTTTTGTTCCCACTGCTCAAATGATGTGCAGGATTACCAACAATGTGTGTACGTGTGTGTGTATGTGTGTTTGTGTGTGTGTGTCCGGTTGCATATTGAGTTGCCGGTTTCCACAACACAACTCTTACATTCTAATTGAGTTTCGTGACAGACACCAAAAAGAGGTGAGAAAAATGAGTAGAAATTACAAAGTGCAGCAGAAGCCATTCAGTATTCAGTCTTCAGTCTTCAGTCCTCAGTTTGATGCATGGCATTTTAATAGAAGACCACACACGAAAATGAAGATTGAGCTTCTTTTTGCTTGCAATTAACACACACAATCACACACCCACACACACACATACGTAAATACGGCTTAAATTCTATGTGTGTGCAACTTGGGGCCACAGCTTAAGGCTTAAAGTTTTTACTTTGGCCTTAAAAATAGTTCAATATTTACACAGTTGTTAGTTTAATGTAAGTTGGACTTTTTTCCATTTAAGCCTAACAGCTTTGAGGTGAATTTTTAAAATTAATTTGCGGCCTAAAACAGCCTTTTAGTTTTTTAATATTGTTATTCAAAGTCAAGTTTTTTTATGTCATGAAAATAAAATGCCTTTCGCAATTCTTTTTTTTATAGAATTTAACCTATTTTTCGAGCCAGGTTTAACTGTCCAACTTAAAATGTATCAAATAAGTTTAAAAAAAAATTTAGGATTTAAAAAAATCTTCTCACTTTTGATAAAATTGTAGCAATGGAAATTTGTAATAAATTTTAAAGCACTTTTTGAATTTATTAATTTAAATATTTTTCGAGACCGAACCGCGTTACGTTCCTTAAATGCAGTTTTAATTTAATGGTTTTTGCTTCTTGATGAAAACCATCAAATAATTAAATCAATTTAATATTTTATTTGAATAAAATCAATTTAAGTTAGACATGGCTAAGATTACTATACAGGGTATACCGTAGTCGAGCTCTCTCTGTTTCTCTCTCTCCCTTTCTCCCTCTCTCTCTCCAAGAAATTTCTTGCCTGTTTATTTCTTAATATGAGCCTAGCAACACTCTGAGCTGCCCCTCCCAAACTGCCTCAACATGCGCTAAGTAACCTGTGTGTGGAAGCAACTGAAACATAGATTTTCAGGGTGTTGCACAAATGAAAATCAATGTTGCCCGAACAGCAATCTTTGTTTTTGTAGCAAAACAAGAAGAGCCCATTATGATTTTGAGTAGCAGTCGTTTTTTGTGTGTGTGTGTGTGCTAGAGTGTGTGTGTGTGTGCTGGTGTGTGTGCTGGTGTGTGTGTGTGTGTTTCAATAATAGAAAGGCGGAATCAAAAAAAAAAAGTTTGTGGCAAAAATCTATTAAGAAAGTTTTGCCACAACGCAGCAGTTTTAGTTGGGTTTTTGCTTCTTGGCACGATTGGCACGAGTCGAGAAATAAAGAAGAAAAATCAGCAGCAAAAACTTGCAGTTGGCCTTATGAGTTAAGTTTTGGCCGGCTGTCTGGCCAGATAAGTGCTGGCCATATCTTATTGAGGCGAATAAAAACTGGGGTGTCAAATGCGAATTGAAATCGGAATCGGAAACGCATTTTTAACGATTAAAATTCAGAAAAAGAAATACAAATCGGAATTAGAATATAAATTTATAATTTTTATTAACCTTGTGAAAAACTTGTGAATTTTCTACACAAAATTTAAATATCACAACCCAAAAAACACAAATACAAATTATTAATTTGTAAGTCTGGCAACAAAATTGAATCGGAAAACACAAAAACCAACCAAAAACGAATTTGTAATAAAAGTGTTTTCAGTCAAGAGTTTTCAACAACTTTATTTTTCATTGTAAGCATTGTCAATTGCAGAAAATGTTAAGAATGTTGTTGTTGTTATTGTTGTTGTTGTTTAGTTTTTCCCCGGCTGCCAGGCATTTTCAGCAATTGAGTTTTAATTAAGAAAGTTGTGAGCACCAAAGCATTTGTAGCTCTAATTCAATTTCAATTCATAATACACACAAAAGCCACAACAGAACAGAACAGAACAACAATCACAATGGGCCAACAGCGAGGCATCCTTGTTGGCCCAGTTAGCACTTGGCTCTGCTGTCAGTTGGCATTTCTCAGTCAACGCACATTTGAAATGCCAGCCCAGGCGACATATCAATTGTCAATATTTGTTCCCATTGTCATTATTTCAAGAACGCACTAAAACACACACACACACACACACACACACACACACACACACACACACACACACACACACACACACACACACACACACACACACACACACACACACACTCGTAGATAGTGTGGCTCCCAAAAGTCTGTTGGAATTTTGCTATATTTGCGTTTTGTTAACTGTCGAACTTGAAACTGCTTTTGAGCATTTATCTTTTTATTGCTTGATGCGCAGGAAATGACGAAAAGTGGATTGAAAAAATGGAAAAGCAAGGAAAATCTTAATTCAGCTGCTATTTCGATTTTTTCTTACGTTTCTTTTCGTTTTAGACTTTTGCAATTGCAACATTTCAACAGTTTGTGAGTTAAGAGAAGCGAAGAGAATTTAGATCAATAAAACACAATTTTTATTGGTAGGTGAATAAAAAAGTAGTTGAAAGAAAGAAGGAAAACTCTTCGTATTTATTTTGATTTACATTTCTTAGAAAGACTTTTCTTAGAAAAATACTGCAACACTTAATTATAATTTTGATTGATATTTGAGGAAAATGCAGTTGTTTTCTAAGAAAAAAATGGACTAAAAACATACCGAAAATAGATAAATAAATCATAGCAATAATAAATTGCCCACAAAAGTAAATTAATCAAATAAATTAGCTAAATTGTTTATTATTATTAAACATCACTTGAGAATTACTCTCTGGTCTATTTCGGTAAGTATTTTATTTGATTTCCATCTAACGGAGTAATTGATTTTCTCTAGTTTCCACTTTGGTCAAACACTTTGAAAACCAATGAACATTGAGTACGAACTGTAGTCAAAAGAGCACTTGACATAAATATATAAATAAATAACAAAATACGCATTAACAAAATGCGCCACTTGAGCAGCCACAAAAGTGAAACCTGGCCAAGAGGAGCTGGGCAAGAGTCCGACAAAAGTACGTGCCGCAACACGAGTGAGAAGCCGCAGGAACTGTCAGAAAATGCCAGAAGGGAGCTAGGCAAATAGGGAGAGACAAATAGAGAGAGGGAAAGGGAGAGAGAGAGAGAGTAAGAGAGAGAGAAAGAGAGAAAGGAATAGATGGGAAGCATCAGTGTCAACACCTTCTGATGTTGGGAATTCGCTACACATTATATCATTATAGCTGCCCAAAGTTGCAGTTGCAGATTGAACAAGTTAATAGCAAAAAAAACGGAAGTTTTTATTTTTATTAAAAATTAAAAAAAAAAAATATCGAACTTTACACAATGCTGGATCAATTTTTTACTCTTTTTTCTTTAACTCTGCCAAACTGAACAACTATCAGTTTCTAGAACTGTTTAAATGCTTTTGCTTGAATATTGCCTGATAATCAATATATACAAGTTATTAAATTAAGTATATTTAAGTTATTAAAATCAAACTTAAAGTAGCAGCTACAAGTGTCAAGATTGGGTTAAAATTAGTCTGCTTTTGGCCAGGTCAGTTTCATCAGACACTGATTCGGCTGAGTAAATAAATTTCGCAATCTTTCTTGGTTCTTAGAAATTCCAAATAGAAAGATTCCTAAATCCTTTTCTGGCAAGTGCCACAGATTCTTCTCTTCCGCAGATTCTTCTAATTTCTCCTGTTTCAATCAACATTTTAATCTCAATTTCTCTCAATGATTTAAGTATAAATTCAAATCAAGAAGTACTAAACTTCTGTTTACTGTGTACCAGTGCTTGTCAGTTTGTTAACTGTGTTGAGCATGTCCTTAGCCATGAGAGGAGGAGTGTCAGTGGCATGTGTCTAGCTGGTAACAGCCAGGTCCAGATGTTGTTGCTGTTTGCTGTGTTTCCTAGTTGTGAAATGAAGATAAATGTTTAACTGTAAAGTTAAAGGACGAACAGAACAGCGAACAGAGAACAGAGCACAAATGCCTCACATGTGTGAAGCCATAATGGAATTATGGCATTATCTTTGTGCAGATATGCATATGTATCCAATGCTGGAATAAGTGTGGGGATAATGCTTATTCAGGACTCACTGTCACGTTCCCATTCGTTAAATTCGCTCAAATACAGAAATTTATTCTTTCGATATCATTTTGCATTTAAGAAGTGCCTTTAAAGGGTTTTTTGTGCAGCGAAAATCTATTAAAAAGTGTTTGCACTTTAAATGTTTCTTTTTATTTTATTTTACTTTTAATTTTAAATGTTTCTTTTTATTTATATTTTAATTATTTTACTTTTAATTTTAAATGTTTCTTTTTATTTATATTTTAATTATTTTACTTTTAATGTTAAATGTTTCTTTTCATTAACATTTTAATTATTTTACTTGTGTTCTCTTTCTATCTTCTTCAATCTTATGTTTTCTCGAGCCTTTGTTATACAAAAGGAATCGTAATTCATTTTACCCACAATTAGATTATAAGACTAACAAAATATTATAAATTTGCTTATTACAATTTAAAATATATTATTTAAATATTTAAGATACATTTTTTATATATATAAATACTGCAGTATATTTAATATATTTTAAATTGTATGGCCATATTTCCAGCTTCGCAGTTTGAAACAAACAAAATATATTAAAATTGTTAGCTTGTTCTTTAAATAACTTTATTTATTATTTTTCTTTTTTTTTTATAGATAATGCATATACCGCTCCAATACTATATTGCCTATTTATATAGTGGAATTAAGATTATAACCAAGGTGAGCAACATTTACTACCGAAATTATTAAAAATAAGAGTTGCTTGAATTTAAGTATAATTTTTTATTATTTCATAATTTAATTTATTACTGTTAATTAACTGTTTTTTATACTCTGTCAGCAATGTATGAACAAAACTTATCTTGCGCTTCATTAAAGCTAAGGATTCAAAACTTTGAATATACATAGTCTATTTAAATTGACATACCACGCCCAACTGAAGGAAATCGATAACATTGATAAATTCAAATCGATAAAACAACTTATTCACCACAATTTTATAGCTGTAGTCACCACATTTGAATAGAAAATTGCTGAATATATTTTTTAAAGATCGGCAAACAAGATTTGCATCTTATCCTCTATCTACCTCAAATATCTACCTCAAATAACTAGCTAAAATTACCAAACTTGATTACTACTGACCTTCTCCTAAGATTGCTAAACTTGTGCAAATGAAAATATTTAAATTATTCATAAGATTGCACAAAACTAAATTTATATTTTACTATTGCAAAACCACACTTGGAAATTATTAAAGTTGTTCATATTTTCCTCGTAAAGTTCAAAATAATAATAAAAAAAAATCTTAAAGGTTTATTTTTGCTATCCAAGACTGCAAGTGTTTTTTATTGTTATGTTTTGTTTTTTCTATTTGCAATATTTCGGCATTAAATTTTCATCGTTCAAACACCAAGACGCATGCCACAAAATATGTGTGTATATATATACATATATATATATGGATATATATTCAACATTAAGTATTCATGGCGCGTTTTCTTATTTGTATAACAAGATGCAACCAAGCAAACCGCAACAACAACAACAACAACAAAATAACACAAAAAATGTTTATTTACATTGGGAGCGAATGGAATTTCTTTCTTTATCTTTGGATCCCGAACATCTACCCAAAGCCTGCCCCACTTGCCCCTCTTGCCCCCGAACACAGCCTGACTTTTGCTCCGATTTTTCTTGGCATTTTTCGTTTATTTTTGGGTTATTTCGCGCCACTTGTTTGATGCACGTTATTTCGGCATAATTTGGCTCATTAAAATTCCATAAAAGGCGCAACAAAATTTAATTGCTTTTCTTTTCGTTGTTTTTTTTTTATATTTTTGACCACAGCTGAAAATCCCTGTTTCCGATACGAAGTGTCGATAAAAATTGATTGCGGTTGACGCAACAACTTCGCGCCTTCTTTTTGTTGTTGTAGATATTTCTTATAGTTTAGCAAGTGAAATTTCGACTTGAAGATATCCTGTACCCAGCTGTTGAATATATTGTACCTCTCTAGTTTTGCACACGAATATTTAAAGGAAATTGTGCAGGTGAAAGTGCTCTCAATTTGTTTAAACTAAGCTGGAGTATAACCTGAAAACTATTTGTTGCAGGACCGGATCGGATGACTATAGCATATAGCTAACATAGTCTCGATCTGTCGAAAAATTATATTTTTTATGAACAAAATTTTTGCTTAGCAATTTATCCCAAATAAACTCATCTGGTATGAATATTATTATGGTTATCAAAATCATACTACTATATCGTGTATATAGCTTTCATAGTAACAATCGGTAGTTATTTTAAATTTATTTTTTAAATTTCACTACGATCTACAAAGCTATGGAATTTATTTCGTCATAAAGTCTAAAGCCTCAAAATGTGTAAGAGGTAGTGCATAGTTACAGCTGATATATATATGTATATTTTTTACCTATGTGTATATAGATATAACTTATATATATATATATATATATATATATATATATATATATCTGCTTCGATTAGCTCTCTTATCTGCTCAATATGCAAATAAATTTTGGTTAACGAAGTGCTTTCATTGATAAAACGCTCTTTTTGGAATTTCAACAGCTGATCTGTAAAATACCAAGCTATATTCGATACTCAATGGCAACAAATCTTTTAAAATTGGAACACTTAATATTGTCACAAACGAACGTCTTATTTGGTAGGTAAATTACTGGTTCAAGAATCGATAACAAATTTCTACTATAATATTGACTTATGTTCCGACCCAAAATCACGTTTTCAACTTTAAATGTAGGATTGATCTAGAGGCCAAACTATGATTAAAACGCCTTTGCTTTTGAAAATGCGTTGAGTTTTGACGAAGTTATGGCATTTTGAAGGTTCGACCTATGCCCATATGCCGATTTTCGGACTATAATTTTGACTTATGTTCCGACCCAAAATTTCGTTTTCAACTTTAAATGTAGCATTGATCTAGAGGCCAAACTATGATTAAAACGCCTTTGCTTTTGAAAATGCGTTGAGTTTTGACGAAGTTATGGCATTTTGAAGGTTCGACCTATGCCCATATGCCGACTTTCGATTTTCGGACTATATTTTTGACTTATGTTCCGACCCTAAATTTCGTTTTCAACTTTAAATGTAGGATTGATCTAGAGGCCAAACTATGATTAAAACGCCTTTGCTTTTGAAAATGCGTTGAGTTTTGACGAAGTTATGGCATTTTGAAGGTTCGACCTATGCCCATATGCCGATTTTCGGACTATAATTTTGACTTATGTTCCGACCCAAAATTTCGTTTTCAACTTTAAATGTAGCATTGATCTAGAGGCCAAACTATGATTAAAACGCCTTTGCTTTTGAAAATGCGTTGAGTTTTGACGAAGTTATGGCATTTTGAAGGTTCGACCTATGCCCATATGCCGACTTTCGATTTTCGGACTATATTTTTGACTTATGTTCCGACCCAAAATTTCGTTTTCAACTTTAAATGTAGGATTGATCTAGAGGCCAAACTATGATTAAAACGCCTTTGCTTTTGAAAATGCGTTGAGTTTTGACGAAGTTATGGCATTTTGAAGGTTCGACCTACGCCCAAATGCCGATTTTCGGACTATAATTTTGACCTATGCCCACTTGACTGACTTCGGCCTTGGAAAACTTAAATGCGCATATATTCCATAATTTGTAAGCTGGAGTCACCAACTTTTGAAAGTATAGTTACCAGTAACCCCTAAGAGATAGATTAAAAATTGGATGGCCACGCCCACTCCGCCTACCTAAACCGATACACCTGTTGGTGAAAATCGATAACGCCGTATACCTATTGCAATTTAAAAGCTTAAGTCACAAAATTTTAAAGATATTTTACTAGTAACACCCTTCAAAAATCTGGAAAAAAATGTTGGACCACACCCACTCCCGCCCCTAAACACCGATAAATGCCCATATCTCCCACAATTTAACAGCTGCAGTTACCAAACTTGGAAGGAAGATTAGCAAGAAAATTCTTCCTCCCCCAAAATCTCGAAAATTTCATATCTTCCGTAATTAAAGAGATACAGCCAAATTTTGAAGATGGCTTACTATCTTATATCTACCTCAATCTGAAAGGCAAACTTGGACAGTATTTCTTGGCTGCACTCAAATTATGGTATCAGAGTATTTCGCTGTCGGTTACCTCCGACTGCAACATTCTCTCTTGTTTATTTATTTGATCTGTTTGTTTTTTAATTTTTTTACACAACAAATGTTGACCCATTTATGGAATTAAATATGCCCACAAAACTTGAGAAAGTTTTCTTTTAAATTTAATTTTTCACTAGTAAATTAAATAAAAGTAACGATAATTAAATTCTTTTTTGTAATTTTGGGTAATTTTGCATTGGAGGGCACACAAATTGTCTCAGTCGTTGTCTGTCTGTCTGTCCGTCTGTCTATCTGTCTGTCTGTCTGTTTGATATCCTGTTGCTGCCTTGGCTGACTTTAAGTTCAATTCTTTTTGTTTTAAATATTGTGCTGGCTGCTGCTCCGCGTCGTTGCTGGGTTGCTGCAACATTTGTGCACACATTGCACGCACATGTTTTGTTTATGCCTCACGGCTCGGTATTTGGATTATTTTCTTGTGGCATGAAAAACAATGCGTTTAGTTTCGGGCATATGGGCGTCTGCCCTCATAAAAGGTTCAAATTCATTGGATTTAATAAATAGTTGACCTTTCCTTGTCTCTCTCTCTCTCTCTCTCTCTCTCTCTCTCTCTCTCTTTCTCTCTCTGCCTCTCAACATCTTTGCAACATTCACGCACGCGCACATTATTTTTTATTATTTTGACTTTATCTCAAATGCTTATCCATCACTTAATGCCTCAACTGCCCCCTCGTCTCCCCTTCCATGCCACACCCCTTCGTGTTTTGGTGGGTGCACGCACAATGTGGGAACATGCGTGGTTGATGACATTATTGGGATCAGCTCGGAGACCAGCATCTTTTTCGTGGTCGCTGTGGCATGCGGCTTTGACATTGCCTGCCCCTGGCTTTGACTTTAAATTGTGATCTGCTGTTGCGGCTGCCGTTGATCACATAATTATGTGGAGAGCGGGGAAGGGGCGCTTTAAACTCACTAGGTATCGCTTACTCAGTTTCCCCCCTGCTCTTCCACTGCGTGCAACATCTGCTGCTGCTGCTGCTGTAGTAGCTTCTGTCTTCGACTGCCACATTTTGTGTGTGTGTTTTTGTTGCTGTTGTCGCTTCCTTGTCTTTTCACTGAGGCGCATATAAACACAGGGTATGCTGATCACATAATCCAAAAGCCTTTGGAGCACTTCCAGGGTATTAAATAGTCCAGCAACTTACTTCAATTTGCACTTTTGATTATCAAATATTCTTTAATATTTGTATAAATATATATTTTTTGTAAATTTTTTTCCAACTTCCTACAGGGTATTTCCAACTGCACCCATAATTATATTCATTTTTGTTGTCATTGTTTTAGTGGTCGATTTTTCATTTGTTTTTTGTTTTTGTTTTTAATGCATTTTGATGTCACAATAAGTTGAGCGCAACATTTTCATTTAATGCGCTTCATTTGTCGCTGTATTGTGACATTTTCATTTGTCAGCAGTTCATTACTCATCGAACTTGCCTCAATGCGTGGCAGGACATGGTGCAATGGTGCACATGCTAACTGATAGCTGACTGACTCAAATGAATTGACATTAATTTATGGTCGCCAAATCGACACCTTATGTCACCTATGGGAAACTATTGAACAAAGCGTGAGATCGCCAGATCAAAGTATATATATATATTATATTGGGGGTGGATTTTGGTCAGGTAATTGAATGGATTGGTGGAAAATTGTCTTCAAAGTTCGCTTTGTTCAAATAGAAACAGAAAAAAAAATTTGTATTATTATTTTAGACACTAAATAATGAATAATCCGTTTTATAAAACTTAAATAGCTGACATTAATAATAAATATAATTGAATATTGACAATAAGAATTTTAAGATTAGTTTCAGTTATTTTCTTATGCAGTTTAATAATAATTTTAATAACCAACCAATTTTTCCTTTCACTGAGAAACTGGAATATACCTTCTAAGGTTAAAATAAGTTTTTCAACGTATTTTCTCTGCTTAAATCAAGAAAATATATTTTTTAGTTTTTTAGTTTATTTGAGCTGAAAAATCTTTATTAATAATCTGATATATTTATTATTAACTAAAATTGTTAAGATAAACAATAATCAAATTAAAAATATATCAAATTTATCAATTAATAAAATAAAAATTGTTAACTATCATTATTAGTATCAATTCCAGACATATTAAAACAGTTCAGATAAATCATAAAATTCGTTAGCTGCAGTGTTACCTGAAATATTTGCTCTGCCACATGCCATTGTGGCATTGTTCACATTGCTTGCAACAACATTTATTTGCATTTGCTTGCTAATTGCAAGCACATTTTCTCCTCCGATGCTAGATTTAATTCCATTTCGTCTACCTTTGTCTGGTTTTGCCACTAAACTTTTTGCCAAGTCAACAACATGATTAGCCAGAAACTCAATCCCCTCCCTCCCCGTTCACACCCGCTTTTCATTACGTTTCTTTTGCAGCACACTTTAATGTGACAGCTTTGGGGTTAATTAATTGCTGCCTGCCTTTAAATTTGAAATTAAAACAGCCTTAACCCCAAACGCGTAGCCTACGACCAACTTTCCGCCCACCTTAACCCTTAGTGGCCCACAAGTATTGCCAAAACAAAAAAAACTCACGCAGTGCTGGCGGTTAATTACAGACACACACACACACACAAACAAACACACACACACGCACACACAGACACCCTAGTCGTGTCTCATATCCTTGTTCCATTGTTCCATTTGCCAAAACGTTCCGCTTGCGCTTCTTTCGAGCCGCCAACACAAAGTTCCACTCAGAATTCCGTTTGCTGGCGTCGCGTGCGGTGCGTGTTTTTTTTCTCTTTCTCTCGCGCTCTCGTCTTGTCGCGTTTGGCGTCTGATTGGACTAACGGTACTTTGGCTGGCTGCAGACTCCAGCACAACTCTGTTTACATGTGTAGGTGTGCGTGTGTGTTTGCCTATGTGTGTGTTAGTTTATTTTTTTCGTGTGCATTTCCCACTTGGCGTGTTCCCATTTCGCTGCCTGCACTTTTTTTCGCTTACTTTTCTTCGACTATTTTTTTAGTTTTTTTCTTCTGGTGTCCTTTCTTTGTGTGTGTGTGTGCGATTGTGTGTGTGTGCGTCTGTGTGTTTACTTCATCATATGGCGCGCATTTTGCGTGCTTCGTTTCCCTTCTTGCGTTTCGCTTGCTTTTTGCCACTGCAGCTGGGGCCAACTTCCTGACGCGTCCTTCTTATAAACGTTTTTTTTTTTTATTTTGTATTATTTTTTTTTTATTATTTTATTCGTTGCCAGCGCGTTGATTTCATGCTAAATTTACCAAGTTTATGTGAACGTTTATTGTGTGCATAACTGTCGCTGCCGGGCTGCTTAAATAACGGCACATATACACATAACGTGTGTGCATATCATATTATATTGGAGCGTATTATAATTTTTAACTGCAACTCCCCCTCTCACTCTCACTCTGACTTTCTCTCTCTCTCTCTTTCCATCTCCATTTCTTTTTTTAGTGAGATGCAAATTTCATTTTATGCTTTTGCATTCATGCAAATCAAAATTTACGAGTCTTAGTTTTAAAATGCGCTTTTCTTATTTCTTATTTTTTGCCTGCCGTTAGCTTTTTAGCTTAACATACAGGGTGTGGCTAACGGTTATTTCTAACAGTTAGCATTGCTAGTTAGTAGTTTCGAAATATTAATTAGTTAGCTGCGAAACTTAAAACACAATCCCATAACTGATGAAGGAGAACTACAGGAATTGGTTTTAATGCTTAAATTATTTTGAAAAAGTTTACAAAAATTAAAGAAAAAAGTACATAAAAATTTTAATTAGAAAAATTACTTTTTAAGTTCAGGAACTAAATATAAATTGCTATTTAATTTGGAAGACAATAACTATTAAAATAAATTCTGAACTAATGAACTCTTAAAAAATGCTTTTAAAATATAAATTGGACAATGTTAAAAAAAAACTAAATCCACATTTTTTTATTTTATATAAGTTATTAGGGAAGTTAAACAAATTGTTTGACCTGCAAAAATATACTTAAATTATAAAATACTTTAAGTATTATACATAAATTTATTTGTATTTCAATTTATATTTTTGATATACAGAATAAAATTTTTCAATCAGCTAAAAATTTTAATAAATAAATTATACAAAAATAATAAACTGTTATTAGCTTAATATTCTAACAATAAAATTAAGTTAAATTTCGCAGACACATTTTGAACTCTCTCGTTAAAATCGCATTCGTTTGGAAATCCATTTAATTATTAATTCCCAACACATTGAAAAAGTCGAAAGTTGTTGATATTTTAAAGTGTTAATTTAGACCCAGTCTCTGCTGTTTACTTGTTTACATTTCAAAGCTGGCCAAACAGTCGGGGCCAAAGCCAAAGTCAACGCTTACAAAGAGTTATTAAAAGCGGCTGTGTCCAGCTGCAAAAAATGAGAATAATATTAATAAAAGCAACTAAAAAAAAATACAGATGAAATGTAACCAAAACGAGATTCTAGCGGAAACTCATGAAAATACAGGATATTGTACAAATACAGTTAAGCAAGGGAAGGGGGTGCGGGGTGTGTATGTGTGTGTGTGTGTGTGTGGCAGGGGCGCATTCTAAGTGGCAAAAAGCAGTGTTGTAGGAAGTCAGGAAGTTTCATCTGCGGCTGGCAGCAGGATATGCTAGTCTAAGGATGTCCATAAGGACTGCCAAACAGATGATGTGTGTCTCTCCCTCTCTCTCGCTCGCTCTCTCGATGTTGCGCTCTCCCTCTCTCTAACCCGGTCTCTTGCTCTCTATGCTCTCTCTCTCTCGGTGTTTTCCAATTCTGCTCTCGCTGCACACATTTTTTTTGTTGTTTGGTGGTGGGAAAATTTTGTCAGCCTAGGCGAGTTTTTCAACACAGTTTTATTTGAACGGCTCCGAGAACTTTTCCAGCCAGCTCGCCCGCTCATTGTGTCGACTGAGTTGCTTGTGGCAGGACAACGGTGTCGCAGTGTTGCACGACAAAAATTCAGACAAACGGTCCTTTTCAGCTTTCAGTTAGCGCCGCGCAACTAACTGAATGCAAAAGCATACAAATTTCACATATATAAATATACAAGAGACACACACACACCATCTCTCCCTCTCCCTCTCTCTCTAGCGCGCGCGTCGCGTGTGTGTGTGTGTTGCGGTGTGTGTGTTCTGATGTGTGTGCGCGTGTGTGTTTGTTGCAAATGGGCACAGTGAAAAATTATTAACCAAAAATGCCAAGAAAAAGAATAAGCAAAAATTCGATCTAAAATAATACCCCAAAAATATTTCAACTGCAGCTAAAATCGAATACCAACCAAAAAGAAAAGCATTGAAAATTATGATATATATTTATATATATGGAAATATAAATGGCAAAGTGAAAGCTAGTGATTTGTGTGCTTCATTGCAAAACTAAACAAAGCGAGAAAAGCGAGAAAAACTCGTTGCAAGAAGAGAAGAAAACGAAAAAGGAAGAAAAAATAAACCCAAACGACGCAAACCGCATGAAAATCAATAATTTTTGGATTAGTAGCTGTTTTGTGTTCGAAATTTCGGCAAAGCAAAGGATTCAAAACAAAAGTAAACAGTTTTTTTTTTATTTTTTTATATTATTTTACATTTAAAAATTGCAAAATTAAAGTGCGAAATTTGTTTTAATCATTGCGTGCCGCTTTTTGAGCTTTGAGTCAATTGTAAAATTCTCCCAAAAAAATATGCTCGAATTTAAGTCACTTTTTTGTTTGTTATTTGGTTGTAATTTATTTATAATAAAACATAAACTTTACCTGTAGCAAAAGCGTGCAAAATGAAAAAAAGAAGCATTTTTTAATGCTCCGATTTTATTATGTGTTTGTGTGTGTGTGTGTGCGCGCACATTTGAGGTTAACACACCTTAGACATGTACATACACGTCGCACACACACACACACACTCGCTAGTTGGAGCTTGACGCTCTCTCGCTCTTTCGCTCTCTCTCGCTCTCTTTGACGGCTCCTGTGCGTATGCAGCACTTTTTTTGAGACATGAAAAATCGATCGATTCCAACAAGCACAAACTCCCTCCCTTCCTTCGTCTGGCGCGCCTGTTCCCAACAATTCCCTCTTCCTTCTCCTGTTCACCTCCCCCTCCCCTTTGCTGACGCTTATCAGCAAGTGAAATACTCCTTTGTAGTATTATTCTTACTATGTGCACAGGAATTGCCAGCACTGCGTCTGCAAAATTTCTACAACTACTACTACATCCAAACATGTGTGTGTGTGTGTGTGTGCTTTATGGTGGGTTGTTTTTTGCGCAGTTGTTGACAGACAGTCAGTGCAGCCGAAGAGACTGTGAGAGAGAGAGATTGTGTTATTTTGCAGACTCGGTGCGCAGCGCGCTCTCTTTTGCTCTCTCTCTTGTTGGAGCATTCGTCTGCTGCTGCTGCTCTGCTGGCGATGCTTTGCTGCTGCTCTGCTGCGTCTGCTCTGCTTCTGCTGCTGCTTTTGCTTGCCCAGCGCTGTCGTTCTGCTGCTGCTGCTGCCGCTGTTGCTCTGCTGTTTTTGCTGTTGCTGCAGCTTCTCTCCTGCTGCTGCTGCTCTGCCTACGCTGCTCGTCTGCTGCTATTGCTGCTCTGCTACTGCTCTGCTGCTGCTGGCCGCACTTGTTCTTGGCACTTTGCTTTTGCTTGGACTTTCTTGCCGGTTTTCTGCTATTTGCTTTATTGTTTGCTTTTGTGCGAGCAAAAGTGCGAGAGAGAGTGAGAGATAGCGTGTGGGGTAGGGATGGATGGAGAGAGGGAGGGAGATAGTGAGAAAGCGCGCAGCAGTTTTTCCGGTTTTCACTAAATACTTGTGATATCTCAAATAGTTTTTGCGCATTTTATTTAATTTGATTTTATTAAAGATTTATTACAGTTATGTTTAAAGAGAAAGAGAAAGAAAGAGAGAGAGAGGGAGACAGAAAGAAAGACACGAATTTTCTTCACTTTCCTGAATTCCTTCAAAATAGTTTGAATACTTTATTTACACTTTTCTTAAATCAAATGTAAAATTAAAAACGCTTGCGTGGAAAACGTTTTAGAAGGGGAAGAAAGGAAAGGAGAGGAGAAAAAATAGATGAAGAAAAAACGATTCAATTCTTCATCATTTTTTATGAAATTTTTTTATGTTTTAATAAGTTTATATAAAAGTTTAATTACAAAACATTCAATAAATTGCAAGTTTTTATTCTTATATCATTTAGGAACTGAACTTCATTTGAATAAAATTATTGCTAAATGTTTTAAGATACACAGGAATAGATACAAATTATAAATAAATTGCAAAGTATTATTGTTAGATGCTTTAAGATACAGAGAAAGTGCTTGAAACGATAATCTTTGACAGTTTCACATAAATCGCTGCGTAAATTGTTTGTCAAAATGTTCATTTGATTGGAAATCGTATTAAAAAAAGAGGAAAAAAACTAATAACTATAATTCGACAGTCAATAATAACCGGCAACAACATCAATCTAGCAATTTGCCGGCAATAATGTAATCAGTAAATTGCGTCTACACTTTGAGTAAAAAACAACAACAAAAACAACAACAACAAAAGAAAGCCAAAGCCTGAAAGCGTTTCGAAGATGCTTTGTGAACAACAACAACAACAACAGGAAAATAATATATACATAAATCTACGTGCCAGTCAGAAAATAATAAAGCCGCGTCTGGCAAAGAGCCGATGGAGGAGGGGCCGAGGGGAGGAGGTGTAGGAGCATGAGCAAAGTGTGGCACAATAATGCACAGTGGTGCGAATAGTATTGTGGCAAACTACAAATCTACCTGGCTAACATTTCTAGTACACTTGCCTCGATCATTGAATGTTTTTTTTAATACATCTCTAGCTCTGAAATTGTGGGAGTTATGGGGACATTGGTGGCCTAAAGTGGATTCTATTAGGAATTTCCCATTCATGTTTTGTTAATTTGTAGAAAGAAATTAGACGGAGTTATGTGATCAGGAGACAGCCTCTTCAATAAGAAAAGAATAATCATTTATGCATAATATAATATTCAAATTTTTTACTCGTTAAATTGCGTTACCAAATCTGTTGACTCTGGCCGTAATATTCTAGGAGATCTGTAATTTGATCGATGTTATCGATTTCACAGTTATGCAAAATAGAAGTAGGACCGAAGAAGAAGAGCCTTACAGATTTTGGGATCAATATAATTACCAGTAATCTATACTCAAAAGTTGGTGACTAATGCTTAAATATTATAGGAGGTATGTGCATTTATCGTTTTGCATTTATCGATGATATCGATTTTCTAGTACCCTAGTGGAATTTAAACATATCTGATGCTGGCACAGACTAATAAATATATCAAGACAATTCAAACTTAAAAACCAATATACCTTCTTTTCCATTTGATAAAAGAGTATTAAAACTTAAATACTAAAGTAATAATTAAATTATAAATTTAGACATCATTATTTTCACCAATCAAAACTGTCAAAGCTTCTATTCAATTGTTGAACTTAGCAAAATATATTTTGATCACTCGCTCAACCACTTTCGTCCCACTGTGCGTCGCATTTTGAGCCATTGACAGCCATTGGCAGCTGTGTTGATGTTATCGCCTTGGTCCACATCCCAGCAAAAGCCAAAAAAAAAAAAAATAATAATAATAATTCGCTGTGGGAATATTTCAGACAGCAAAAACAAAAAGGAAAGAAAAAAATGTGGCAACAACAAAGCGCACAAACAAGAAGAAGAAACAAACTTCAAACTTCTTTGGCACCTTGGAGAGCAGCTTTGATATTGGCTTTGTGGCTTGTTTTAGTTCCTTTTGGCCAAGTCAATATAATTGACTTATCTGCCGCAAATGCAAGAGACGCCAACTTGCCGCCGCTGGTCGTTTGTTGCTGTTGTTGTTGTTGTTGAAGAGGGCTCTTCTCTGCGGTTGGCGCGTTGCACATAATAAAGACTCGCTGGCCTTCTATTTGACTTATTGCGGTCGGAACTGTGGCCCGTTGCAACACAGAGAAAAAAGCCCAACAAAAAAAATATATTCATTGATCGACGGCTCGAGAATGTGGCAAGAAGAACACGTGAAATATTGGGTCATAACTATTGATTGGCTTTTTTCCTTTTCTTTTTTGCGGTCAAATTGAAAGCAAAATAATAAAAAAACCCGAGGGCAAAAAATATTGTATGCAAAATATGCTGCAAGACGGGAGCTGTAAAGGCAACCATCCAGCTTGCAACAGCCGCTCTCCCGTCATCATTCAACATAATTATCATTCATATGCAGTTAATTTTTTGCCATTTGTTTTTTTAGTTATTGTTTTTTTTTTTTAGTGCTGCACCTCTAATTGTCTATATCAAATTCAGGCAGCAATTTTCCACTCAAGCGACAAGTCTGAGGCAGCCACAAATGCAATTTGTTTGAACTCGGAGCCAAAGTTTAACTGCCATTCTTCTTCTTCTTCTTGTTCTTCTACGCACGTTGTGTTCATTCGTTCTGCTTGCCACAATTGTTGAACAATAAATTTAATTTTTCTACTTTGTTTGCACTGCAAAATGCCGTAAATTCATCATTGTGACCTTTAATGGAAAACAGCGTTGCACGTTGCAAAATTTAATGTTTGGAATTTGTCTGTGCAAAATTTATTAAACACACTTGTTTTACTAAATTATTTATTTAGAATGTAAATTACTTAATAATTGAGCTTAGCAAATGGGTGGAAATGTTAGGCATTTTCTTGTGGTTTATTTATGTATTTATTTAATATATTTGTCTGGTCTGAGAATTATTGCAATAGTTAATTTTTTAAAAATACGATGAAAAGTTGCATTTACAAGATTGAAAGAATTAAACAAAACAGGAAGTAAATAAATAAAATATAAAATAATACTAATAAAATTCTCTTTAGTTTTCTGAAAGGGAAACTGTTTTTTAGTAAATAAATTGCTGAAAAATTGACCGATTGAAACTCAGAAACAGAATCGAAATTCGATAATCCGTAAAAGGATATTTGTAAAATGCTATATCTTTAGAGCCCATAAGCTATATTTAGCTTACCTATCAAATGTAACTGATTGTTTCCCAACTTTGGCATAATCTTGATATTGAATTTCCCCGGCTGTGCCACAGAGTTGCACATCTCTCGTGTTATCTAGAAAAAGTTTGTTTCCAAGTTTCAGGTTTGACTTTTCTAGGCAACAAAGCAGCTTCTTGCAACTTTAAGTTTAACTGATGGCGATTGGCAACAATGTGGCGCCAAAATTGAGTTTTCTCTCGAGTCTGAGACACATGGAAAATTTTATTGTATTCCAAGTGAGGAATGTTGTTTGCTGATGTTGATTGGAAAACAGCTTCTTCCGCTGAGGAAGCAAACTTTTGCTGTTTGTTGTTGCTGTTGTTTCAGCTGAGCAACATCAAGTTGCAAACAACTTGCTGCACTGTTTGCTCAAATAACACATTTATTATTTTCAACTGCAACATATTTTGTAGAATTTTCATTCCTGGCAATCCTTTGGCTGCATTTTATTTATTTACATTTTATTTTTTCTTTCTTAATATTTATTTACTTTTGCAAAGTTCTTTTTCGAATTTTATGTTTTCTGTTTGACAGTCGTCTGTTTTCTTGTTTTTGGTATTTCTTTCGGGTATTTCAGAAACGTACTCTGCCCATATTTAATGCCAATAAATCTTTGCCTGTCTGCCTGTCCGTCTGTCCGTCTGTGGGTTCGCTTTTGACCTGCAACCGCCTTCGTCTTTGCCTTCGATTTTGTGGCAATAAAACTTAATCTTTATGAATGAAATTCTTTTGCTGAGCTGTCCACACATGTGAACCGCATGTTATCCAGCCTCGGTTGCACAGTTGCACAGTTTCTCAGTTGCATCTTGCAAATGTGCCTCTGGTATGCTGCTCATATTGGTGGCATGCAATATTTGTCAGTTCTGTCGTCTCTTTAATGGCATTTGATGCCAGCTTCTAACGCATATTTTAATAATACTTTTTTTTTGCATTTGCAACATCCGCTTTTAAATGGCAGCGAAGGCCTTGCCACAAACAGTGGAACACCCGCCAATTTGCATTGCTCTTCTTTTTTTTCTCTCATTTTTGTTGGTCTTTTTTTTTTAAATTTTCCACTGCATTCCATTGCTAATTGACGACAATTAAAATTTATTAGCTGGCAACAGCAATTAAACGCAAGACCCGCACGCAATTTACAGAGCTCATCAGAATTTCCCTCTTGCCCCCTCTTCTTACCCCAGTTCCCCGTTGTCTGCATTTTCATCAGTTTTAAGCAAAAATGCACAAAAATTTAATGCGATTAAGGCCGATTGAACTTGGAGCAAATTTTGTATTTACTGTCAAGATTTTCTTGGGAAATTATTATTTCTTGTTAAAAAAAAATGATATAAAACTGTTTAATTTGGAAAACTATAGCAAAATAGTGTTTATTTATTTATTAACTTGAACATTAATAAACAAATAATTATAAAAATTGGAATACAATCTAGAAAATTCTTTAAAATATTTGCAAGAATAAAATAAACCCACTACAAATTTATACAAAAAGAAATATTTTTATTTTTTTAAGTAAAACCCTTGCACATTTTATATAAATAAATTATGAACTTGTCTGCGCTGTCAACCACTAGACATAAATAAATAAAATACATAAAGAAAGAACTGGTTTTGTTAATATTAAAAAATCTAAAAAAAAAAAAACATACCAATGACCAATTTTTTAAGTCAATTCATTCAATTTAAATCAGAGCAATTTTTATTGACTTTTCATTGGTTGATCAACAATTCAATTTTAAATGAAACATAAAAAAGCTAAATAATTTAGCTACGCTACTAAAAATCATTTGGCTTTATTTGGCTTTAATTACAATTTTGCGGGAAATGTTTACAAATAATAGTTTATTTATTTTTTTTTTTTAAGATTCAAAGTATTTTCTTAAAAAATTAAACTCAGCTCAGATCTTTATCCTTGCAAGTTTTTCAGTTTAACTTGTTTATTTTGAAATATAGCCTGATAAATTAAACCGCACATCATAAATTTTTGAAGCATTCATATTATGTTTTGGGGCAGCATTTTACTCTGGGGAGTCATTGTGGTTGCCGACTCCGCAAGAGAGTGAGAAGGGGCGAGTTCGCAAGCAAACTGAAAGTGTTGTTGCTGTTTTGCTGTCCACACGACAATCAATCAAACTTAAGTGGCTGCAACAGCAGCATCAGAAACAGCCGCAGCAGCAGCTTTAAGCTTGACGCGGAGGCAGTTGGCATTAGCAGCTAATCTGCATATTGTGTCAAATATGCAGCAGACGCGGCAGCAGCAGCAGCAACTCCGACGCTTGCTTTATTTATTCGCCAAGTGGCACTTGCAACAAATTGGCAGCAGCTGCAAATCAAGCCGTTGTGTGGCAACTGCGGGTCGCTCAAAGACAAAGACAAGGAAGCAAAGTGTGCACACACACACACACACAGCAAACACGGAGATAGAGAGAGAGAGAGAATATAAACACTGCAACAAGACTCCAAGAAAGATGAAAATCAATCGAAATTGCAACCCCAGGCAAAAATCATAGTCAGAGGCAGTGCTAAAGATTCTGCTACGGGTGATTGCCCTCTTTTTGTTGCCGGCATTGCGGCTACTATTAGAGAAACACACACACACACATAAATATATGTGTGTATATATATATATATATATGTTTGTATGTATGTATAGAGAGAGAGAGCTTCCCTTGCGGCCAGGCGGCTCAATTCGCATGTGATATTTATGTGTGAGTTGCGCGCAACGCATCCTCTTTTTTCTTTTTTTTTGCCCCACCAGGGTGGCAATAATGCTGCCATAGAGAGAGGGAGAGGGAGAGAGAGAGAGGTTTGATTGTGGGTGCGGGGTGAGTGGAGTGGGTTTGGCGACGACAAATAGCAACCTGAGTGCGGCAATACTTCTGACAAATCGTGTACGCAAAACAAAGAAGAAAAAAAATCAGTTATGAGTGGTTGCGACACACACACACACACTCTCGCACACACTCACACACACGTGTAGAGGGACACCCCCCGCTCGTAGCCGGCACAGGCTAAAAAAATAAAAGGAAAGAAAGGAGGGTGCTATAAAAATGTAAAATTCATTCAGAGCAGCCGCAGCGGCAACAACAACAAAGAAGAAATGACAGCAACAGCGTGACTGCGCATAAATACGTGAACAAAGCAAAAAAATGAAACATGTGTGTGAGACAGAGAGAGAAAGGGAGAGAGAGAGAGAGTGCAAGAAGGAGGGAAGAAAGAGAGTTAGTTAAATGGAGAAGGTGGATTAAGGCGAGCAGCGCTGCAGATAATCAATGAAATTGCCGCAGGACAGTCGCAAAATGTTAGTTGCAATTCAAAGAGAATTAAATCGAGAATATGTATATATATATATATATATTTATACATATATATATATATATATACATATATATATATATATGTATATATAGCATTAGGATTTTATTGCTATCTATGTTTATTTTATTACGGAGGATATCGTAATGTTATTTTTATTTTGTTTATTGTTATTTTTAGTTGGGGGTATTTCAATTTTATTTATTTATTTTGTGTGTTTTCATTTTATACTTTCATTTTTAGTTTGGTGTATTTTAATGTTATTTTCTAACATTGCACAGCATTTTAAGGCATATTTATATTCTTCAGCATCAGTAGACAAGTCTATCCGAATTATTTGGTGTTAAAGCCCGATTTTACTGTGTGCAACATTTCGCACATTTTCACATTTTCGCGTGAGTAGCAAAATTAGCACTTGATTTAAATTAAGATATGAATCGGCTTATTTTGTTTATGAATAATAAAACAATTAATTAAAATTTAGGACACGCTATAAACACTTTTTTGCAAGCAATTTAAGAAACCAATTAAAACTAATTTTATTTATATATTGCTTTCAGCATTTGATTATAATAAATCACACTGCAAATCGATCCAATTGAAATACACAATTTAGTAGATACTATTTGTATCTAATTTGTAGGTGTTTCATTTGTTTGCTAAAATAAACACAACAAAACTATTAAATTAAATGGACGAAAAACATTTTATTTATTTCATTGATTTTATTTTAATTTGAATAAAAAAATGTTTTTGTTTTAATTAGTAAAATTTGATTGGTTTTGTTGTCAACAGTTTTCAACAGAAAGCAAAACAAACGCTAAAAAAACATTGTGCAAAATCAATATACTTTTGTAGCTCACTGTAGCAATGAGTGAGAAAAAAACACCCAGTTAAATGGAATGTAAACAAAATGCTATAAAAATGCAAATATTTAACCTTGATGCTAGTTACACAATTGCGAACAAAGAGAGAGCGAGAAAGAGAGAGAGAGAGAGAGAGAGAGAGTGAGGGAGAGTGTGGCATGCAACAACCCTCCGCATGCCACAAACGTTGCAAGTTGAATGGCCTTTTTAGCTGTTGTGCATTTGAAGCACCCTACCTCAATAGTGAATGCACTCACATTCACACTCACACTCACATTCACATTCGTATTGATTTGAGGCGAGCCAAAGTCTTTCTTTATATTCCCTCTCTCCTCTCTGCTCTCCGTCCCCTGCACCCTTCGATAGAACATTTTGCGTTCTACTTTTGCTGTTGCTTTTGTTTTTTGTGTTGTGCATTTTCTTTTTGTTTAAATTCAATTTTAGTGCATTGCACTTTTTGCGACGCGACGCGACAACAACAACAACAACAACGATGACGATGACGACGCCGGAAGTGCGGCCAGGCAGCGACGGAAGGTGCTCAACGGGCCAAGGGTGGGCAAAGAGGAAGGGGGGAGGTGGTTACAAACAGACACTCATCATTGTATCTGCTGCTGCTGTTGTTGTTGTTGTTGTTGTTGCTGTTGCTGTTGCTGTTGCTGCTTGGGCACATTGCCAACAGCTTGTGCAATTTGTTGCTGCTGCTGCACTTGGGGTAGCTGCAAGTTCTCTTTCTTTTTCGCTCCCCTTATACCCTGTAAACAAAAAGAAATAAATTAAATTTATATTTCTTCTATTCACATTCCTCTTTTTGCCGTGCAACTCGAGGGAATGTGTAAAGGATTGTGGTAAACATAAAAGGATGTCTCCGATTTGATTTTTATCAAGTTTGTTTGTCTGCATGGAGTCAAATTCTGCAGCTCGTGTTGAATCGGATAAAATAAGTTGATATCCAGTAAATTTTTATTAGGATAAATCTCAGATTATGACAGCTACAAAATATAAAGTTTCTTTTGTCTGGCGTCAAAGTATGGTTTACGAAATTTAGGTATAATTCAAGACTAAATATATTTAAATTTGAGAAATTCAGAGAAAATGCTGCGGGAGAATTTACAATTACTGAGAGAGCATCTAGGGAACAAGGAAATCCATGAAAATTAAGCGTTAAATTGTATCTTTAAGAAATCTAAATGAAAGCTGAAGAAAGTTTCCTGGGCTGTGAATCCATTAATGACCTAAGTAACTATAGGTATTTGAAGATCTCAATAAATTATGGAGCATCAAGGCCAAGTTTGCATAAAATTTTCGTTCTGCACGTCAAAAAATCATTTCTTAACTAAATTTTTAGGGGTGTATTTTTTATTCTTATTTGCAACACGCCTATTTCATCTAAATTTTAGAACAAATATACAATGGAATTAAAATTACAAAAATACTAGTTTTTTTTTACATACTTTCTAAATAGCATTCGAAATTAAAAAATGTTCATTGCAATTTATCTTCCGAGTGTGCTAAAAATATTTATTGACTATTTCAGCAAGCTGCTAATTACAGGGTATACGTCTTTCTTGCACTATTATTGGCCGCATTTCGACATGGTTTGTTACCATTTTTGGTCACATTTCACGCTTGATTCAACGGCAAAAGCGAAACACAAATCATCAAAAATCGTACATTCTGTGGATGTTTAATTTGTTGTTTGTAATTTGTATAGCTTCTGGGGAAACCCTTCAAATGGCACTTTAAACATTGCATGCTAAACGCAATATATCTAAATTACTTAATTCCACTGCAGCAGCAGCTGCGGCAGCTGCTGCAACAACAGTGACTGCAATCAGCAATTGGCCAACTTCTTTTAATGGCACTCAAAGGAATTTGCCTTTTCGCACGCAAAGCGATTTTTCTTTCACTTGTGGGTTTTTTCATTATCTTTTTTTTTTTTTTTGGAGCTGTCTGCAAATTTAATTAAGGTGTTATTACCTCTAGTCAACACCTTGCAGGCGTTCGAAGCACTCAAAAAAAAAAGCGAGAGAAGAAAACGAGAGAGAAGAAAAAAGAAGCTAATTTCCAGCAAACAGCTTCCAGGAAGGCAGTTAAAAGGCGGCACAAGACATAAGAGGTGGGGCGTGGCTAAAGCTAAACGGAAAGGGAGGGGAGGGGGGAGACTCAGGTGCTCCATTGGAATTTAATTGCTCTGCTCAGATATGTAGCCAAAGGCTCGTTTTGATCGACCAAATTGTGATTAGAACATGGCACAGGCAGAGGCAGCAAAATTGTGGAGCCTTGGGGGATGCCACTTAATGAGCTTATAATGGAAATTGTATCGCACAGCAACCAATATGTAATCGCATATTATAAATACAGTAGATACAGCAAATACGGTAAATACAGTAATTAGTGCAGCGCTTTGTTTTACTCGTAATTACAAATTTTTGTGGTAAGCAGCTTACATTGTTTAAATTGCAACCAAGCGTTGAATCGATTGAATATTCAATTTTGCATTTGTATTTTTGGACTTAACTTTTATTGTATTTCGCTTCCGATTTTGAATTAAGTAAGGATTATGAATTGTTTGCAAATTTATATATATTTTTTTAATAATATTGTTGACTGTATAAAGTTATTATAAAAACTGAATTTCTATTCAGATGCCAGTTGCAGTTTCGCTACCCGTTTTATGCCCTGATTTAGCTTAATAGTTTTATTACCAATTCTGGCTCAAAAAAAAATATATAGGTAACATCTTACCACAACCAAAACTTTGTCAAAACTTCAGCGCATTTCGAGCATCTTAAATAAAATGACATCTTAATCTGAAAACTCACTCGGATTTTGTTTAAAAACTTTTCCATTTAGCTGTCAACATTTAAATTATATTTTTCTCAAGACATTTTCCCATACAAATCAATAGCTTAGCAGCCAATTTTTAAATAGACTGGCTGTACTAAATTAGCATTATAAAGTGTGAACACGCCAAGAAAAGAAAAAACTACAAAAACAACAACAACTCAGTTAGTGGTAAGTAGGCGCTTACCTTCTTGCCACAACAACAACAACAACGGATCGTCTGTTGTGGGCCAATCGTAAGCGGCTTAAGTTGCAGCTCAGAGTCATCATTATCGCTGAATTTCCAATTAGGGGCAACTTGGCTGCACATGTGTGTGTTGCACCAGCAGCAGCAGCAGCAGAGGCGTGTCACCAAATGTTGTTAACACGTAATTTGTAGGGCTACTACCTGAACTGACTGCCTACCTGCCTGGCTGGCTGTCTGCGACAGGAGCCGACAAACGAGTTAAGAGTCTCGTGTTACCTGGCTGGCCTTCTTGGCCAACAAGACGAGCCTGGCTACTGTGTTTACCCTTTTTTGTTTTTTGTTGTTGCCTTTGCCTTTGGGCCTCTCGCATGATATGCAAATATTTGCGTCTTTTGGCACGTGAAGTAAACAGAAAAGTGCGTAATGACTTTATTTATGGGCACGTTTCTGACAATAGTCTGCCCCAGGCCAATATTTGCACAGGTCTCCTCCTTTTTGTTTGCTGTTGACGTGGCCAATAAATAAGGCCAGCATTAATGAGTTTTACGCTGAATTTTTTAACAGAGCGTTGCAAAAAATGAAATCTGTCATTCGTATATTTTGCATTTAAATAGCCAAACAACGGCTCAATTAATCATTGTCTGCTCTGCATCAATCTCGCTCTCTCTCTCTCTCTACATATATATATATATATATATATATTCCTCTCACTCTTTGCCCCTAAAAAGGACCGCAATTGGGCAACTTCTCTTTCTTTCTCATTGCCAATCCTTGTCCAATTCATGTTTGATGAAGCACTTCGTTTGTCATCCGTGCCGGATACAATAGGCGACCCTCAGTCGCACTCCCTAGACACAACACACACACACACACACACACACTCGCACACACACACACATTCGCACACCCCTTGGCTAAGCAGGCGCCGTGCCCTAAAACCAAACCTAAATATTTCCTCCCTTTTGTATTCTATTTATTTTCAAATGTCCGCTGTGGTTGACTACCTGTAAATATGTACATATATACATATATATATATATATATATATATGTGTTAGTGTGTGTGTGTGTGACTGGCTGTGTGTGTCTAGTGCATTTGGGATTTGAGAGCAGATTTGCGCGTGCTTTTGTGCCCCTCTCTGGAGGGGTGAGTCGCGTAGACATTTTTCATCTCACGTATTGTGCTGTCTGATTGTGAGTGCCACGCGCTGCAACAACAAGCAGCAAGAGAAACAAGTAGGTTGGCTATTTTATTGCAGAAAGTGCTCGACTAGTAGATACCCTAAAATCAGGACTTTAACTATCGTTACAGTTGTACAGAAAAAGCTGATGTGTGTAATTCTGCTAAATATGATTTTAACGAAATATTATACGGATTATTAATATTATAAAGATGTGCCTTTTATTATCGATAGAAATCGATATTTGTTTAAAGCAAAAAACTATCAATTAAATTAAATATAATTCACTTCACTTCCAATAAGAAAGCGCTATTTTAAAAAATTTTGACTTTTATTGTCGATAGAAATCGATATTTGCAAAACGAAGAAAGTTATCGACTAGATTAAATTCACTTCACTTATGAATACAATAAGAAATCGCTATTTTAAAAATTGTGACTTTTATTGACGTTACACATCGTTATGTGCTAAATGGAGAAAATTATCGATACAATTTAATACACTTCACTTCACATATAGTAAACGATTACTTAGATATCAACTTTGGGTTATTTATTATATCCGAGATCAGCTCATTTACACAGACAGAAAATCGACTCAACTTTTAATGCTCATCAATAATATAAATGTTCTTAATGAGCCTACTTTCCCTTGCCTGTTACTTACCTAAGCACAACTGCATCATACCCGTTCTAAGCAATTTTAAATGGGTTCAGGGTATAAATAGAAAATATAAAAGTCCTTACTTTCACAGGACGTCGGGTGCGCGTTGTCGCCTTTGATGAAGTGTGCTTGAATATTTCATGCCAAGCTGCACGCAGACAATATGTGTGCGTGTGTGTGTGTGTGTATGCGTGTGTGTGTGCGTGTGTGTGTGTGTGTGTGCGTGTGTGTGTTGTGCTGTGCTTCCCTATTGTACGCTTTAAATTGCCCGCTAAATGCTTAGTTTCAATTTGCATAATTTTCTAAGCATACGGGTTGCGCCCGCAGCAACTGCTTAGAAAACTCCTAAAAAAGGCCAAAAATAATGAATAATTTAATAAGCATTTCCGCTAAATTTTTATTATGGGAAAAGGTTAAAAACCGTTTGTTAAAAAATGCCTCAACAAAAATGTGAAGCTGTCATTTTTATGTCATCAAATTTGCGTAGATACGAATACAAAAGAAGAAGAAGAAAATGTTTACTAAAAATTTAAAGCTATTTTGAAATTCAATATGCAATTGTGATTTTTATTCACTCAAGCAATTTGTTTGTTGGTGTCATTAAAAATGTGCCCAGTAGCCAAATGTCGACGGCCAACGCAATTTGACACCTGACAAATGCCCATAAAATGCCCAAAAGCTTTGGCCACATTCCAATAGATTATTTACGAGCAACGCCCACATGCCACAAGAAGCAGCACAAGAAGAAGAAGCAGAGCGTCATAGTTGCCATTCAGTTTCGACGCCTTTCCGAATTGTGTTGTGTTCTCAACGATGTTTAACGATGATTGTTGCCTGTTTTTTGTGTTTTTTGTTGTCGACATCAATTTATTTGTCACCTCTTTTTTTTTTGGTGGTTTATCTTTGGGTCCGCATCTTAATTGCAATTAGCGATGAAAACGGTACCAGATTCTTCAGTCCATCAATGGGTGTTATCTATGCGATCTACTAATCAGTTTGCCTACCAAAAGCAGCTACTTTAAACAACAAATTGTCCAGTTTTGCATAACACTAATAATCAAAACCCGTTGTTGCCAACGAAATCGAAATCGAGATCTGGGCCTTGTTGTAAGTCGTTTACGATTTGTTTTGGCCTCTTTTTTTTTGTTATGAAAAACTAAATAAATTCATTGTTTTTCCTAATTTGATTGGCGTCAAAATTCATTTGCGATTCGCAGCGCAGCTGATTAATCAAAATGAAGTCGTTTTTATTCCGTTTCAAATCATATAAACGCAAATTTTTTAGTGGCACTTAATTAAAAAACCCAAAGATAAAAAGCGTATACGAAAACTAGTTTTAAACGTTTTAAAAAATGAAGAAAAAAATAAATATAAACTGCGGCGTAGCGTTACATTTTGGCATAAATGAATAAATTATGTAGTTTATTGGAATTTGATTTGCTTTAGATATGTATATTTATGCAACCATTGAATTGATTGATGCAGAATGCCAGCTCAAAGCTGCTCACAAAAAAAATTGAATAAAAAAAAAATGACAAAGCCTAAAAAAAATGGTTTTAATTTTTCATCTGTTAAACAACAAAGTTGATAGAAATACGCGGCTGCGAAGGATTTATGAGCTTAAATTCATTTACATTTAAGAAAAAAATATAAAATATGTTTGATATAAGTATATATTATATATTATAATATAAATAACATGTGTTATAATTTATATATATATCAGAATGATTTTTTAAACATGTGTATTACGCTACTTTGTTAATTAAATTGTTTTAAGCACTCTACAACTATTAATTACTTGTTTTGTGCATTAATCTTTAATTCAGCTTTAAGGGTTTCAGTAAAGCTTTGTTAGGCAAGTATTAAGGTCGCTTTGCCACGCCCACAAGGGCAACGCTTGCGGCTCTTTTGCCAGCCCCGCCTCCACACGGTGCCAGCAATTTAAAATCGATTAAAAATCGACGCTTGACGACCACCTGCTGTGATTTGTGATCTGCGATCTGTGGATTTGGAGCCGAAGCCAGAGCAACTCTTCTGTTTCATTTTCATAATAATAAAATACCCATTGAAAATGTTTAAAAGTGGGTTTAATGAAGTTGTGCATGGGAAAAGCACTTACGATCCCATAAGGTATTTATATAAATGGCTATTCGCATTAAAAGTCAAATTGTTATAGTCATGTAGGTCTCTCTGTCTCTATAGATACTTAAAGAATGGGGTCGGACATAGCAAAAGATTTTCAGGGCAGCTACAAAAAAAAACTCAGTTCAGTTAGTAAACAAAACCTAAACAGGCTATCAATTATAGAGGATGCTCTCTGCAGACAGAGAATGCAAAGAATTCAGATCACATTCTGGAAGATTACCCGACAATGATTAGAAGAACACTCTCTCAGCGAAGGGCCTTGCTTCCAAATACTATTGAAATGAGGTCTACAAATTCTCATTCACTAGGGAGATCCACAATAGGCCCAGGAGATCGCTGTCTTTAGCCATAATAATAAATACCATACGCAGATCAAGTTGACTTTATTTTATTAATAACTGCAACCATTTTGCAAGTATCGATTTAAATCGATTATCGATAGCAGTAAAAGACGCAATTATAATAATATTTATATAATTAAAACAGTCTTATTTTTTATCAACTGTAAAAGTGTCAACTAAGATTAAAAAAAAGATACTCTTATATTGAACAAACTATTATCTACCAGTCTTCTATATTGTATATCTTTCATAGCTGATCTTAGGGTGTCTCCCAGTCGAGTTCTCTCGACCAACTTATTCCTATTTAATTTGCTTTTGTTGCCACAAGTTTCGGGCTGTCTTTTGAGCCAAGGCGTTGCCCGCTTCGCGTACATTGCTTATTAGAATTTTAAATGTTGGCAGCGTTTTACACAAGTTTTCAGTAGCTCAACAACAACGGTGACAAAAAGCCAAAAAAAAATACAACTAGCTATCTATTAATATTATTTATATTATTTTCGATTGGTGTAGTAACAAAAGCTGGGGCCAACTGTGCATTAAATTAACGCGTGGCACGCGGGGCAGCCCTTTTGTGTGTGTTGCCATAAATATTTGAAACGGCTCAGATATTTTGGTTATTAACTGCATGCGCCCAATGCCAAAGAATAAACATAAAAATAAACTTGCTTAATGAAGCTTTAATTGTCGCTTTTCGATACGATATAATACCAATTCCAATACCAATAGCAATATCGATACCAATTTCAATAGCCATATCTTTTTCGTCTATCAAGTTTTTATTGATTTTTGGCCGGCATGCAATTAAAATTGATGGCATTTTATTTACTGGCTCTCTTTTTTGGGGCCACCCGCACAAAACAGAGTCGTCAAATGGTCATTTGATTGCGTTTACCACTCGACGTCCTTTTCACATTTGGCCAACATTCCAAACCGAAAATGTTACCAATATGCGTTTGAGTTTTGTGCACTTGATTGCCACATGGTCAATTTGGATGGAAGACTCCCTCTCTCCATAAATTAAATTCCATATTAACAGCAACAAATATCAACAAGAACTATGTCATTTTTTTGTGCAGTGTTGAGTTGGAGTCTCCATTGTTGAATGTTATTAAAAATTTATTGAAGCCAACTTGTTTTTCATTAAAAAGAATAGAATATTTGTGGCTATAATCAAATTGTGTTCAAATTGGAAAATAATTGGAGAATGACTTAATTACTTAATATGATTTGTAATTTAGTTAATGTTGTATTTGTTGAATTTTTAGTTAGTTAATGCTGCAAGTAGCTTCAGCTGTGTGTTCTACTTTGTATTGTTACTACACAACAATTTATTGTTCTATATGTGAGATAATAATAATAAGTAAAAATTAATTATAATAGACAAAATAATAATAATCTCAACTTGCAAAGTCTTTAAAAAAATGCTTTAAAAACTGCTGTTGCAAAACAAAGATTTGTTGTTTGGGAAGTGATTTTATTTATTATAATTCTCAACTAACTTGGAAACTTAACAAGCTTAATTGCTGCTGAGACTTGATATATTTTATATATTAAATATATTTAATATTTTATATATTTATAAATAGTGTAATTTTTATATTTTAAATTTTTCAAGTTATGCTGTTGACAATTTGTCACTTGCACCCCTTTTAAAAAAATCACAGATGTTTGTATTTATTCCTGGTGCTCACTTCCACGAAACCTCAGGACCACAATATGTTGCATATAGATGTACATATATATACACACATATCTATATATATATATATATATATGAACATCCTCTGCAATCAACTTTGCAATTTGTCAATGTTTCATTTGCTGACAAAGTCAATAATTAACGCGGCTTGTTAAATTTGATCGTTAGATTAATGACTGAACAGTCGCAGTCAGCTGCTCTCTTTCTATCTATCTCCCTCTCTCTCTCTCTACTATATCTTTGTCTCCCTCTAGAGCAAAGTGCATTTGCTGAAGCTGAAATCCTGCCGATAATTACGCGTAAAAAGCAAATAAAACTATTGTCAACACATTGCGCGACTCGTAACGTGAAACGGCCAATATATATAGACATATATATATATATATAAATATATATGTATGTATGTATGTATGTTTGTATGTATGTATGTATAATTTGATATTGTGAGGCGGCGCCTGCGCAGCTGTTGTAAACTCCGAGCGAACCTTTGTTAGGGCTTAAATGACAGGGTGCGTGCCTCCGTCGACGGACTCTGATCCGCACTTGGGTAATTAAAATAATGTTCACACACAGCACAATTTCAAGGGCGGCCATGTGTGGCACACATTTCCCAAAAAAAAAATGGGGTGGAAAAAATAAAGGGAAAGCCAAAATTCGTAATTCGTAATAACACAAAAGCCGTTGAGGCTTACTTATGTAGAGCATGTCGCATCTCGCAGCGAAACACACACATCAAAGGGCAACTCAAACACCTCAAAACTACAACAAAATACAACAAACAACATTTGCAATTCAGCACAAAAGCCTTGACTCTGCAACATGCTGTCAGCGACAGAGACAGAGACAGAATCTAACCCTCTCCCTCTCTGTCTCTCTTTGGTTGTGGCACGTGTGCCGAAACATTCGTGAATATTTAATAATTTGCTACTAATGTCATTAAAAAGTTTGTGCTTTGTGCAACATTTTGTGCGCCATGTTGCACTCACAACCAATTAAAATGTGAAAAGTTCACAACTCGTATACCCTGTGCACATCAAATACTCAAAACTAAGCATACAACACTGAGAGAAAATAATTGAAAGTACAACAAATAAATTTTGAAATTAGTTGAGATATTTTCACTCCAAGTTAAGTTTGTTGTTGAAGCTATTAAATTTAACTTTATTATGACAATTTGCTACAGGGTATTTGGTAGTCGTGCACACCCGCTTGCAGCATTTTCATTTGCTTACAAAAGCAATGAAAACTTTATTGAGTTGCTGAAAATGTCAAAGCAACCTCAGAGTTCCTCTTAATTTATATTTTTGCTTTTGTGCTTTTAATTGAAATGTTAATTAAAAATTATTTCATTTTAAAAATTAGTTGAATATTTAATAATTTTGATTCGACTTTATCAAATTTGACCCAAATTGATTGAAAGCGTGCAACAAAAACTATATCAATACTTTATGCAACAAAAAAAAAAACAATTTTCTTTTATATATTAGCAACAATAGAATATTTGTTGTTGAGGTAAAATAATATAAAAGTTTAAATTTTGCATCAAAATACATTTTATTTACTGAAATTTGATTTAAATGAAATAATTGGCAGTTTTATCAGCATTAAAGAAATATATTTTTATTGATTTTTTTATTATTTCCATATTTATTATTAAATTCAATTGTTGCAGGAAAAAAGTTGTGTATTTTTTTATTCAATTCACAAAATCACATTTCTGATTCAATATTAATTTCATTCTGCGCACAATAAATAAAAATATTATGAAAAGAATAAAAATCTCTACATTCTCTAACGCAACTCTCCCTTTCTCCTATTTTCCCCATTACAGGCTGCCACAGCTACAACAGCAAAGATGAATTGATTAAGCAGAGAATAAACATTAAGGGTATTCCCAATTAAAGCCCAAGTGGGTCAAAAGCAAACTCGATGAGTAATTCGCGTTTAACGTGTAAAATCAACAATTAAGACAAAAATATAAACATTAAGTGAAAAAAAAACAGCCAGGAATCAATAACAACAACAACAAAAGCAACAACAACTGAGGCAACAACAACAACAACAACGCTCAACGCGTGCCACCAGTCAAAAAATGGCGGCACGACGTTGCCCGTTGGCGCCCAAGGGGCGAGGAGGACACGAACCGCAAAGGATACGCATTAAAAGCATGCCACACATGTTGCTGCTGCCAATGATGCTGCCACTGTTGCTGCTAACTGTGGCAACAACAGCCCAGCAACAACAACAACAACAGCAGCCCCCAACTAGCTATGCCGGACTCAGTGCAGAGAATGCAGCACGAATGCTCGCTGGCAGCCCGGGCGATGTGGAAAGCACCTTGCCCCAACAGCAACAGCAGCAGCAGCACAGTGAAATGTCGCTAGTGTTGCCACACGATACCTACCCCGGATTTAGCATCAAGAAATTCAAAACGCATCCGCTGCAACAGCAGCAGCAGCAGCAGCAACACAACAAGACAGCAGCAACTGTTGCTGCCTACCACATGCTGGACAGCGATTACTCCAAATATTTCACGGTGCTCGACGATGGCGTCGTTATGACTACGGCGGATATATCGCCGCTGATTAATCGACCCGTGCAGCTGATTGTTGTCGAACAGACGCCGAATGCCACAAATACGCACAACTTGCAACTGTTTGTGATGCATCGCAAGGATATGTTGCGCTTCTCGGGCTCCCTGCTCGATGCGAGCGGTGAGGTGCGTGAAAATCATCCGGCCGGGACACGGGTAAGGGGCGTGCCCCTAATGCAGGCATTCAGTGGCTCCATCCTGGACGAGGAGCTGGCCAAGCCGAAGAAGGTGCGCTACACCATCATCGATGGCAATGCGAACGATGCATTTGCTCTGCAGGAGCGTCGTGCCAATCAAAATGTCCAATCCAATGCCAAGTCCCTGACAATTGAGAGCGACGATGAGTCGGGCGTGTGGCTGGTCACCAATCGTCCCTTGGATCGGGAGGAGCGTGCCCATTACGATCTCTCTGTGGAAGCATCCGATGTGGGTGGATTGGATAAGACAGTGTCGAAAATCCAAATCACTGTTCTCGATGAGAACGATAATCGACCCGTCTTCAAAGCGCAGGATTACAAATTCGCCATCGCTGGCAAAAAGTCACTGAATTCCGAGAGCAACAATAGCATTAGTTGGCAAAGATTTGCCATTTTGGGTAAAGTGGAGGCAACCGATGCGGATGGCGATAAAATTGCGTATCGCTTGAAATCGCCCAGCAATGTGGTCATCATCGTGCCCCAAACGGGTGAACTAATGTTGGCTGGCGAACCAGCGACAAGTGAACTGCTCCTCGAGGTGATTGCTCACGATCTGCGCTATCCCAGCCTGCTCAGTGCTCAGCCAGCAAAGGTGCTGCTCGAGTTCCTGGCACCCGAGCCCGTCTCGTTCATCATGCAACATTTGGAGCACGACGAGGTCAACGCCCATTCGCATCATCGTGAAAAGCGACGCGTGACACGAGCTGTCCGTCCCACCAAGCGAATTGAATTCACCGAAGCCGATGGCGACACCGAGGGCAAGTCCGTCTTCCAACTGGAGAAGGAGACCGACAAGGAGACGTTCAAAATACGCGACGACAATCCCTGGGTAACGGTAGAAACAAATGGCGCCGTGCGCGTGAAGAAGAAGTGGGACTACGAGGAACTGGGACCAGATAAGACCATCGATTTTTGGGTCATCATCACGAATATGGGACATAATGGTGAGTCTTGTAAATTATTCAGTGACTTTAATCGTCGATAGGCAGCAGCATAGTTACTATCGATAAATATATTTATTTTATAAAATGATCGAAGTATCCACTGGTATTATAAATATTTGGCTGATCAGAATCAAAACTAGATCGATTTATCAAAGCTAAGCGCTAGTGTCTTTTAAGTTGAATATATAATTTCTTATTTATCAATAGCTGCCTACGTTTCGCATTTATCGATACAAATCGATTTTCCACAATTTTTATTAATCAAAAACTATTTTCATATTAAATTAATTTGTTGGGCTCAAGTTAGTTTCAAGACGAGCTCTCTCGACTCGAGCATTCTAATTTGTTTGATATATTTTGTGACTGATAACCTTTTTGATAAATGAGCAAAGTTTGTTTAGATAATCGCGTCAATCGATATTTTAAAATAGATTCCGGTTTTGCCTGTTTGTTGCACTTGGAATTATCTGTAATCAAAATGTTGCACAAGATTCGTGAACTGTTTTTGTAATTAGGCGCAGTTGTAAGCCTTGTGTTATTACAATTTCAGTTTGATTTCCATAATTGGATTGTCAGTTTCAGTTTGTCACTTCGCATCCCTCTCTCTCTCTCTCTGAGTCTCTATCTGTCTCTGTCCTTGTCTCTATCTGGTATCTGATAATTTCGTTTAAGTGTCTCGCTAAATGCGGAGACATTTTGAAATTTGAGCAGACAACAATCCCTTAATAGACGAAGCAGACGCAACCAAACTTTGGATAAGCAATTAAAATGACTAAATGGGTTTACGGAAATACGTTTATGACTAAATTTTGGGTAGTTTGGGGAAACATTGAATGGGAAAATCATTAAACATTTGGAAATGTCAAATGCTATTCAAATCGATGGCAACAAAGCTCAAGTAAATCAAATCAAATTTCAACCAAGTCGTAAAGCTATTTTCCAAAGGAAGCCACTTCAAACGGAGAAACTATCGAATTTTCATTAAGACTGCCTGTCAACAGCAGTCAAAATAGAAAATTTAATGCTGCAAATGAAAACTGAGAAAATTTCACAAGCAAGGATGGAAAATGTGGTTTCTTTTATACCCATGAGAAAATCTCACTGTGGATATTCAAATATTTGGTTGTCATGACAAGTAATTACGTACGAAGGATATCACAAAGAGATTAAAGTCTACACAAATATACACACACATATATATATATATATACTTATATATATATCTGTATATATATATATGTATATCTTGTTTGGTTTGTTGGCCAGTTATTTCAAGTGTAACTCAGTAAGCAAATATTGAAGTGAATAAACATGGCAAAGGACCTTAACTGAGCAGCCAATCAATTGTGTCAACCAATCTGACTGTCTGCCTACCTGCCTGCCTCACTGACTGTCTGTCTGTCTGCCTGTCTGTCTGTATCCGACTGTCTCTTTCACTGTTTGTCCGCATCGCTGATTCGCTGGATAAGCAAAAGTGACCAAATGCCATTGGTGCCAATGTTGCCACTTTGACATGAGTCACAAAAAGTTCAACTAGCTGACAGACAGCCTAATCAATTGTTGTAAAATATACACACACTTCACACACACACACATACACACACACACACATACACATACACACACTTGCATACATAGATACACAGCAGCAAATGTCTGACAGACGTTTGCTTTTGCCAGACACCCTGTAAAATGCAGTTGAGAATATGCATTTTTGCATTAAATAGTACAGAAATTTAAAAAAAGGTTTTAAAAATGAAATTGAAAAATGAAAATATCAAATTCAAATTTAAGTTCAAATTTAAAATATAATTTTAAATATATTAAAATGTAAAATGGTTAAACAAATATTGAAAAGTGTGATTGAAACACTGAACAAAAACTCTTAAAATTAGTAGTTTCGTGGCAAAGAAAGTCATACATTGAGAAAGAAGATAAATCGGGAAGAATGGGCCTTAATAACCGTTATTTGTATATATCTATAACGGATACAAATTTGATATAAAATTTATCATCCGATAAATATTTTCCAACATGGCCTCAATTATTGAGCTGCAGTCTTAAATTTATTTTATTTCATTCTCTTAACACACACAAGTAATGCATAAAAATCATATATAGATATATATTACAGTTAAGATATAACTATATAGAATAACTGTTAGTCTGTCAATCTCGACTAGAATACAGTTATTTGATTGTTTTTGTTTGCAGCTGGTGCTCTTTTTCCGCATTGCACTCGCTAATTGTGGCAGACCGGGTCGTTTTGAGTCTGGGATGCTCCCTGTTCCCACTGGGAACTCTGACTTTTTACAGTTGTGTCTGTCTGTCTGTCTGTCTGTCAGTTAATTAAAAATGTTTCATAAATGCATTGATGTTTGCAGTTGCAACAACTTCGTTGCACTTCATCTGCGTTTTTATTTGTGCGCTTTATGCGCTCTCCACTGTTGATTTTGCATACATTTTTTATTGGTTTCCTTGATGCACTCGAAAGAAGATTGAAATTATTAAATATTCATGCGATTCTTAAGTGCAGCAACGTAAAATGTGAATGAAAGTTGTGAAGTGATTATTTTGATTGAGTTGCCACAGGGATTCGTACTTAATCCATCACTTAGCCACACTACACGGTTTTATATGTTGCATGAATGCTTGTGGATGGTGGATTACAGAATTTATCAGAAGTATGTGTGCTAACGGTAGTTTACTCTCTTTATATATGTAAACTATATACTTAACTCAACAAATTTCTCCGTAAAAAAAAAAATGTATCCATCGAAAATTCTCAAGTGTCCTAATTTGAAAAACAAAAGAAAACTCAACAAGCCACTTGACAACAAATGCCCGACACGAAAATCATTATCCTTATCCCAAAGGCACTTGCCATCCGTCCAATCAATGCAGTATATATATATATATATATATATATATATATCTGAGAAGAGGGGGCACTTCAAATTTGGTATGCGTTGCACACATGTGTTGTAGTAGTACTGATTGTTACGGTTGTTGGGCACTTGCAACTCGAGTTCATGTTTGTCACGCAGAGGCAACAATGAAACAAAAAACTACATTGTAATGAATAGGTTGCCAGAGCGGGACAGAGAGACGGACTGTTCGGCCACTTGTGCCAGGACATAAATGCCAGATAAACATAATTCATTTAGCAGAATGAAACCCAAAAAAAAAAAAACAATAAAAAAAGGAAAACAACACTTAAAAATGCGTAGGCAACTTGTTAGTTAGTTTTTCTCCTATTTTCTATTTTCCTCTTAAGCCAAGTACAAAAAATTTACGACAAACATTTTTCATTCATTTAAAATGCTACGCCAATACACAACAGACAGAGACAGAGAGAGAGAAAGAGAGAGAGATAGGTAGAATTGGAATGAGCGGGAGAGCACAACTAGTGAAACAAAATGGAATGAAACGCTGCCAAAACAGCTGCTGAGCAGACGCAGACGAGAGCGAGAGAGAAAGAAAGAGAGAGAGAGAGAGAGCTACAGAGAATTATGCTGCCAGAGAGCATGCCAGAGCTGTGCTTTTATCAGGGGTTGGGTTATAATGCGGTCGCGTGCCGAGTCCAACAGGAAAATGCTCGTAACAATTAAAAGGATTCCTCCCGCAACCCCCTCTATTCCAAAACACATACGAAATGGGGTCTTTGTTAAGAATAAACGCATGATTTGATATGGATTTCAAACTGAGGGGGGTTAGTTATGCTTAAAGGGGGTTGCGGGGGGCGTTGATTGCGTTGCTCCACTTGAATGGAGCGCGTGTTTGTTTTAGCAATTTGCAAGCGCATTGTTTTGACCAAAAAAAAAAAAAAAAAACGAATAATAAAATAAAAAAAATACAGCAGAAATGTGTGCACTGCTTCCAAGGGTTGATTTTTTATGCTTTGACATTCCTTCACTAATGCACAGGCGATGCAGGCAAACATAACTGGAAAAGAAAAGGTAAAAGTGCCAAGAAAAAAAGGAGTGAAAAAGGGAAAGGGTAACTGTTATTGCTGATACCCTGTAAATAGTTTGTAGGAAGGAGAAGTGCGAAAGCAAAAGGCAACTAAGCAAAGCACTTATATATTTGTAAAGGGTTGTCAATCTTAGATAATATAAAAAGAAGAAACATTCATTTTGAAATATATTAAAAAAACATGTTTTTTTTTATAAATAAATAATTTGTTTTATTTCATTAATTTATTATTCAGTAACTTCTATTTGTTAACCAATTGTTTATTATATATTTTTGTTAGCAAAGAGCGATTAGAAATTTAAATAAAAAAAATTAATATAAAATAAAGTTTATTTATTTTTTTTTACAACAACTTTTGCAACTCACTTTAAAGTACATCCTTGCTTTCTAGTTCAGCATATTGGGACATTTTCCTTAAACATACATACATATTTTATACATATACACGTTGTCAGTGTATCTTAGCCCAATTAGCAAAGGATCCACAAATTTTGTTTATTTCACATTTTTGTTGCTTGAAAAAACTCTGTTCCGACTTTAAGACATGTGTGTGCAAAAGTTAATTGCCAGCTGCGTTGAGGGTATTCCCTAGTCAATCTTGTAACACGTATCTGAATTTGTTCCTTCCTGTGTTATCCTTGGTTGTTTTGTGTGCCATTCACAAAGGGTCGAGGCATGAAATTTATGCGCTGCATGAAAAATGAAAACTTGCACGCATGCAAAACAAAACACACAAAAAAAAGAAAACATTGTTGCAGGAACAGGACACAGTTGTTGCAGCAAAAGGGGAACGTTGTAAATGTAAAGCTATGTTGCTAGTTGCTAGTTGCTAGTTGCTTGTGGCAGCGCTCCCCCCTAGAGTAAGTCTTTGTGTGTGTGTGTACTGCAGGTGGCTTGTGGCAAGTGGCAAGTTACGGGCTGCTGTTTCAGCTTCAATTCAAAGATTGGAAAACATGAAAAAAGTTGGGTGGCTCGTGTCGCATTCCAACTATTATTAAACTTTGGACACCCACAGGATGCAACTGTTTTACTTTTTATTTATTTTTTGGGTTTGCGATAAAAACTTTGTGAGCCACGACGAACAAGAGAAAAAGCTCAGGCGAAACTAATTTCGAGATAATATCAGAGACACACAGGATTCCACAAAAGTTTCGAGTTTCGAGTGCAGCTAAAAGCCTTGCAACAGGGAAGGGGCTTGTTGCAAATGGTACTTAGATAAAACGTCATAAAATGCAAACTAGTGAGTGTCGAACTGTGCAACTGTGCAACAGTATTGCTAATTTTTATTGCCCCAAAACATAAATGAAGAGGGGTGCCACAAGAAGAAGAAGAAGCAGAAGACGATTTATTGTGAGTGCAACTTTTACTTTTGCTGCCTCGTAAATTATGAATATGCAAATCTTAAGTCAAGTCTTAAAATCGAGTCATTTCACATGCGTCAAACTCACTAAGTTATAATTACATAACCAACACACACACACACCTTCACACACACACACACACACACACACACACACACACACACACACATGACAGACAAAAGCAATTCGCCTAATTAAGCATTAATTCCATGTTTTATATGCATGCAAGAAGGACACTTAAGTTCTGTCAAGACAAACTCGACAAGGCTCAAGGCAACGATTCGGTTGCAAAGTGCTTCAGCTGCTTGGCACTTGCAACATGCCCAAATATGTCGCCACTTTTATGGGTCATTTTTGATTATGCATTAATATTTTAAGCCCATAAAATAAATACGGTTTTGAGATCGTTTTTTGACAAACGAATAAGTTTTGAATTTTGTTAAGGTATGTTTTCACTTTCAAAGGCGATAGTTTTGATAAAACTTAACTGATTTAAAGAAATCAGAGCTTTAATATTGAATTTATATAAAAAAATGTTTTTTGATGTATTTAAAATTATGACCAAAAGAATCAGATATATTTTTTCCATTTAGCATAACTTTGTCAAAACCTATTTTTATAAACTAGTAATTTTTGGTCTACTTAAAGTTTATATCGCGATTCTGACTTAATTTAAATTTTTTTTTAATTTTTCCTTAAAAATGTGTTTGGTTTCTTCTTTTCGTGCCAATTTTTTGGTTAAAAGTGACTCGATTTTTAAAAATCATATTCTGATCCAATCTGCCAATTTTGTCTCAATAAATCACGTTAAGTGGCAGATAAAATCTAGCCAAAATTCTGTTAAAACTAAAGCGGATTTTGTAAAAGCGATTAATTTTTGCTGAATTTTAATTTAGACTCACAATTTCCTAGTGCAATTTTTACAAAGTAAACAAAATTTGTGTTAAAATTCCAACATTTTAGTTTTTTGCGATTATTTCTTAGTTGCTTATTTAACTAATGCTGCAACATGAAGCAGAAACCAAATGCAGTCGAATAAATTAGAGAAGCCATCGAGAAAGAGAAAGAGAGGGAGAGAGAGAGAGGGAGAGAGTAAGAAAGAGAGGGAAAGTAAATGCTTTTGTTCTGCAGGGATTTTTTATTTTTAATTTCTGCGGAACCCCTTTTCTCATTTAAATATAAATATTCCGTTGAATTTCTAAAATCATGAAGCACATGTTTAGCACAAGTTGAGCAAAAATACAAAAATAATATAAAATAAAAACATTGAGTAAATATCATTTATGCTATATTTTATTTTCCTGACTCCTGATATTTGTGTTGTTGTTGTTGCGCTTATTTGGGGCTGCAGCGGTTGCCATTCATCCACCCATCCATCCACCCATCCATTCATTCATTCATCCATTTGTTGCCCGACCTCGCAGCCAAGTTGCTGCTGCTGTTGCTGCTGTTGCTGCCGCTGTTGCTGTTGCATCGCGATGCTCTTCTGGCTCCAAAGTGTTTTGGCCTAAATTTTGAAGAGCTGCTGCTGCTGCCACGCTGAGGAAATCGCACAGCGAAAAGTTTCGCGGCGCAAATTTTCTATACGCTCAACACGACACGAAGGGGCAGTACAAAGTGTGTGGCAAGGAGGCAAATTGAGGGGGAGGCAAGTTGCACATCTGCGAGCTTTTCAATGTGACAGTCGAGCATGTTGAATGTTTTAGCAAGTTTTAGTTTACGCTACATAAAATTCATATATTGTATGCATATAAATTTATGTGTGGCTGCACTCGAAGAAAAGCAGCTAAGCATTTTTCCGTAAAATTCCCGCCCTTATTTAGGCATAAATTAAGTGTACACTGAAAAAAAATCAGTTAAGAATCTGGCATATTAAGAAGAACATTTTTGGATTGAAGAGGATCCTTACTTGAATATAAATATCCGGCTCAGATTTCGTTGCGTGTAGATAAGGAACATTAATTTTAAATGATTGATTGATTGATTTTAAATGTTTTATCGGCATTTGATATATACATATATAAAGACTGAAATTATCGATTCATGTAACTGATTCCTACAAAAATCTTGAATTTTAGGTCAGGTTCAGCTTCGCAAGGGTTCCAAATTTAAATCAACAAAGTTGCGATTGCGATTGCTGTTCTAATTTGAAATGCTGACATTAAAAATTAAACATGAATTATTGATTTTTAATTTAAGTAAATTTAAAATCTCTTTAAGAATATTTAAGAAAAAAATGCTTGAAATTCGCACAGCAAAAATGCTGGAAATACTATTTTGTTAGTACTTCAAAAACTAATTTTCTCTGAGTGTGTTTGAGTTGTAGTTTTTGGTTGTAGATGTTGTTGTAGGTTTTGTTGTTGTTGTAGTTGTTGTTGTTGTTGTTGTTGTGCAACCTTCGGTGGCAGCGAAAGACTTGCAAGAACAATGGACACAACACACAAGTACAACAAGTGTTGCACACAGCCACATGCCGAGACTCAGCCTTACCTTCAACAGTTCTATGTGAACTATATATATATATAGTATGTATATATATATATACACAAATACACACACACACATACATGTATGCATATATAAGTGAGCAATCTTAACCCAAATTAAAAATGCAAATCGCTTAGCCAACAATTTTGACAGTCAATTTGATTGTTAACGATTATATTTGCTGATGTTGTTGTTGTTGTTGTTGTAGCTTTGTGGCCATTTTGTTGATGATGTTGTTGTTGTTGTTGCTCTTTGCTGAAGAGTTGGCTGTCAAAAATTGTAATTGGAATTGCATTGAAATTGTGTTTTTGTTGTGCGGTTTGGTTGACGACAGGCTCTTGAGATTAGTGCGGTTTCTGTGGCAATTATTTGGAAATTATTTCAAGCTCTTCACAAAGAAATATGCGCAATAAAAACAGTTGACAGCTCATTTTGGTGGCATTAAATAAATTTGACCCAAAATTGCTGTTATTTATTAGTAGGAGTTAAGTATATAAAGCTCCAAGCACTTTGAATGGTTAAAAAACCAGAAACAGCCTTTTTGGTAATTTGCTCTAATTTATTTGATTACACTTTCTAACAAAGGTATCAAAAATGCAATTTTATCGATTGAAGTTTGGAATTTAGAATAGAGTCATTTACGGAGAGGGATATATAAAAAAAAAAAAAAAAAATTAAACGCTTTCCAGTCCGGAACCGGAACTGCAAATCGATTCAGCTCAACATCATTTTTAACAATCACAATTTTTAACACCTATCAAAAATTTCTACCTCAATGAATTAGTTGCAAGTTTATATGTAAAAAATGATTTCGATTATTTTTTTATTTTTGCTATAAGGCTAAACAAAAAACAAATTAAAGTTAAACTAAAAGTAAAAAAAAAACAACAGAAAATCGAACTCAATAAATTGTTTTAAGCTAATGAATAATACATGAAAATGGCATCAAGTTTTGTTACGTTGGCAAATCATTTAACAAGAAAAATTACTCATGTGTTTTGGATGCCGATTTGAATTTGTGTTCGAATTTGTATCTGTGATTTTTGGCAACACTCGAGAGATACAAGATACACAAGAAGAGAGAACTTGTTGTATTTTATTTTGCACTTAATGATGACTATGCGGAATGCCAAAAGCGTGTTAAACATATTTACAAAAATGATTGTTTGCTTGTTTGCTTGTTTTTACTACGACTTTCCATTTGTTTCACATACGTTTTCTTTGGAAAATTCAAATTGATTTCCGGTCAACCGAAGCGTGCAATTTAATAACTGGGCGTGGCAAAGGCTGTTTTTTATGTATATGATTAGGTTTCTGGTTCTGGTTTTCTCTTTTTTGGCAGTCTGCCCAAAGTACCTCTAAAAAACAGACATAAACAACGTTTGCTATACACTGTAAAAATAAGTTCATTGCTTATTTTCTAGTGAAGAATATTTTAGTTTTTATTTGCATAAATGTAGTTTCCCTTTCAGATTAAGCTCAAAGATTTTTCTTATTTTTTTTTTATATGTGAAAATTTATTTATTCAAAAAATTCTTAAGCTCCAGCAGAAACAGAGTATTGGGTAGTTGTGAAGCCCCCTCTTCACGCCTTTATCCAACTGTACGCAATAAAAGTGGCTGCCATCAAAATTCAATTTGTTTTTAGTGCAACATTTTCGCATTCATTTCGAGCACTCGAAAACGAATTTACCAAAAACACAAATAACACAAAAATAAAGTTTTAAATTTAGCTGACTTTTGTGCTTTTTCAACCAGTTTTTGCTGAGCTTTGATATATTTTGCTTATAACAAATACGATAAATTTAAAAAACAAAAAGCTGAGATTAAAATGCATTAAAGTGGAGATTTCACAGTTGGCTGCACAATGGAAATTCAATTTGCAATGCAAATAAATAAAATATATATTTTAGTTTAGAAATTCTCCAAATAAATGTCGCTAAGGATTATTTGCGGGTATTTTGCGATAAGAGTTGACAGAAAGGTTTGATAATAAATTGTAGCTAAAATATAAAAATTGAATTTTAAATTTAGCTAAATTTCTAATAAGCATTAATTTAATTTCATATATGGTGGAAAAAAGTAAAAATTATGTAAAGCTTATTTCATGTATGGAAAATATGATTTAGCCAAATAGAATATTTTTTTGAAATATATAAAAAGTTTTCCTCAAGGTCTGCAAAGTTAAATTGTTGCGACTTTAAGTCGATCAAGTTATTCAGAGACTGGTTATGAATTACAATAAGCTCGGCTTTAGTTAACAACAACTACAGTGAGTCTAACAACTTTATTGACAGCTCCCCCAAAAATGTCGAAGCTCGTCTAAAATTTTTTACGCTCTGCCGCATTTTGTCTAGCGTTGGCCAAATAGAAAAAAAAACAGGCCCAACTGTTGGCAACTTTTACCCCATGAAGTATTTAGCTAACTTTTGTTGTCTCATGGGAGGGGAGGGGAGGGGGAGGGGGTTCCTCTGTCTCTTGGGGGGCGCGGTTGGAGTGGTTGCCAAGGGTTGTTGCGGAGTTCGCGCTACGTTTGTCTGTGTTTACTTTTCGCATTTTGGCAGCTTGTCTAGCTGTTCCTCTCTCTCTCTCTCTCTTCACCTCTCTCTCTCTCTCTCTCTTTCTGTGTCTTCGTCTGTGATTTGGCATTATTATTCCATTTGTCGCTTAGTTTTCTACGAGCATTTCCTGTTTTGACTGCACAAATGTGCGCCATTATTTATCATTGGACGCCATTATATTTTATGCTGTAGCCATTGCATTTTCACTGGCCGCCATTTTGGCCAAAACAACAACAACAACAAGCAGCAACAAGAATGAAAATCGCATTGCTAGTAGATTTTGGCTGGCGGCAGAGGCTGCTGCTGCCATGGCAACAAAACGTGGCTACTCAAATCTAAAGGGCGCCATTTTGTTGCCATTTTCCGCAACGTATGTGTGTGTGTGTGTGTTTGTGTGTGCTTGTATTTGTGTTAGCTATTTGTATAGCCAATGGCCCCTTAGGCGTTTAGCTTGAAATGAAAGTCTGGCATTTGGCGCTTATGGCTTTTAGCCATTTATTTCGTTCGCCTGTCTCTTTCGATTAGTTTGTGGCTGCAACTTCGCTTTGTGCGGCTGCCGCTGACAGGATTATTTTTTATTCTTCACATTTGGTTATGCGAATGTCTGCAACATTTCCGATTTGTAGGCTTGCCACACAAAATGTTGCAGAATTTGCAATTAGTTGTCATCATTGAGACTCTGATATAAACTGAATATTCAAATGAATTTGTGGCCAAGATAACTAAGCACTATAATTTGAATACCAAGTTAACTAAACTGAGTTAACCATTAAAATTTATTTATCACTTATCGATTTACTGTTAAATTACATTTAGAAATTAGTTTAGCTGTTTTTAAATAAAAATGCCATTTAACGCAATCAATATCAATCAAACAGCTGCCAATCAATCAATCAATACAAAATTCAACACACCATTTTCAATTGCTTTGCGTTTTTGATAAATTGCTTTTTCAATTTTCCGACCAGTCAGTTTCTCTGGCCACTAAATGCCAAAAGAAAAAGTGAAAAAACTGCAAAAATGTATTTGTTCCAATGAAAACTACAAAGTTCTGTTAAAGTTTACGTCAGTTCGTGTTGCAAACAGAAAAAAAAAACAGCAACTATAAAGTAGCAACAAAGTTGCCACATGCCTTACGGCTGGCCACGCCCTCTCGGGGATACAAAAAATCCTTGAGAGCGCTTTGCAATTGCATTTGGCGCCTTGTTTGCCATTTGTATTGCCTGCGTTCGCACATCCGTTTTGGCCAACGCCGCAGTAATAATTCATGGCACAAATTGCGTTTATTACAATATAACCAACCCAACGGCTAGCGAAGTAAACTAACGAATGCACGGACAACCGTCCGGACGGACAAACGGACAAACGGACGGACGAACAACAGGCCAGACCGGAATAGCCGAAAGGTCTCAACTATTTACCATGCACACCCTGTGTATATATGGCATGTGGATTTGCATTACAAAAAACGGATTGTGTGTCGGAGAGTGGGCGTGGCAAAGCTACACTGAGAAAAATATGAAGATGTTCTGCTGGGGTACAAATCTGTGGCAAACTATTTATTTATTTATTTATAAATCTTTAAAAAGAGTTAGTTATTTGCCATAACATTCAGCAAATGACACAATGCAATACAACGTTTTTATATTGCACTGTGTCAATTGCTGAGTGCTACGAAAAACATTTCTACTATAAATCTTAATTTTAACTCTTCACTTCTTATTTAATTCGAAAATACTCAAACTTGTGCTAAAATATTTTTTTAACTTTATGTTGATTTGCATTTTGAGTTATGGCAAACATTTATTTTTTGCTGTGTAGAAATCTACTTCAATTGCGGCAGTTATTTATCGCAGTCAGCTAGCGATTGCTGTGATTTGTGATTTGTGAGGGCGTCATTTGTTTTTAGTTGACCAACAAGAACACAACAGGGATACAAACACACATCTACACACACACACACACACACACACACACACACACAGCAAGAGCAAACAACACGTCATGGTCTAATTAGCAGCGCACGCCAAATTGAAGTTATTTTCACACTGCTTGCGAGCAGTATTCGCACACCACAACAGCAGCAGGAGGAGCAGCAGGAGCAGGAGCAGAAGCAGTCTTTCCACTTGATTTGAGCTGCAACAAATGAGCCACAAATCATCAATCTAAAACCTGAAATCACATGTCACGCCCCCTCCTATAGTGCGCCCACTTAAAATTGTGCGTGGCTTGTTAGTTGATCCATGAAATGGTTACATGTCAATGATTTTGATTTTGATTTTGCCACATGCCACATGCCCCAGCGCATGCTCATGAAATTAGTGGTTGCAAATTGTTAACCGAATATAAATTTCGCTGCTAATTTTTGGGTTTATTTTCAACACCTTTTTATCCTTTTGTATAAATAAATATTTATCTGCTGCAAAACAGAAAGTTTGCAAATTTAAATATGTTTTTAGACTTATTTTAAATCAATATTGGATTAAAAATTCATTTATGTACACAGAAATGTACATTCAATTAATGGAAGCGCATACAATTTTTATAATCCTTAGAAAATTTATTTTGTTTAATTATTATAAATGTAAATATGAATGAAAATATGAACAATTTAAAAATATTATTTGCGATAGTCTTTGACAAATTTGAATGCAGCTCATTAAACTAAATCAATGCAATTGATTAATTAATTAATTTTTGTTTAATGTATTGAATGTGCACAACTTAACTTACACTTATTCATGTATAATATTATATTTATTTATTTCAATTCTCTTAAATACTATTAAAATCAATCTTCCATCTAAAATTTTTGAACTGAAAACAATATGCTATTTAGCTCACTGGCTGCTTAATGGCTTTGTCCATTTGGGACACGATTTAAATCATCGAGCCGTGAATACAAAATGCAAAATATGCTCGAATTTTTTTTATTTAATATCGCTTTCGAACACTGAACACAATTCAAACAGCAGGTGGACTTTTGAGCTGGTTTCACGCTTGCCATTTTGTTTTCACACTGCAAATACAAATTGTTCGACGAGGTCCTTTGACCAAAATCCAAAAGAAAAACTCAAAAGTGGCAAGTGAGGGGGAGGGGAGTGTGGAGAAAGGGAGGGGCTTCGTTTCAAATTTGTTTTTGCAGTGAAAGTGCACAGTGCACATGAAATTGTGCAGCGAACCCCGTTCAACTGTGTCCAATGGGGGCACTCTGACAGTGTTAACTTTAACACAACCCGTACAGTGGCTACCAGATGTGTGCGACTCCCCTCAACGTTTACTCATTAAAATGCAAAATGCTCGCTGCCGTGCTGTGCATTTTGGTGGTTACCACAGCCAGCAGGGGCAGCATCACAAAAAATCTGATAGTGTTTGGTTCGCTGGGAGTTGCTGAGGTCTTTAATGACAACATGGCCAACTGGTCAACATGGCCAACTGTAGATTGTGTGCGAATTGCCGAGCCATTTTCAACGATTTTAACTTTATTCAATGCGAGTACGCATTAAAAACAACAACAAGCATCGTTTACAATTTGTTGTTGTTGTTAAACATTTACAAAATGTTGCCATATTTACTTTTAATTTCAGCCATTTTCCATCACTCAATTTGGGCGTTTTGTTCAATTGGTGGGCGTGTCGCGTTGATAATGCCTTCTTTTTAGTATGCAGCACATGCCACACACACAAATCAGCATCAGCATCAAAAAGCATTAGCCTCAAACACCACTTGAATTACGTTTTTTCTGTTTTTTTTTATTTTTGTATTTTTTTTTATATGACAACACGTTAAGCAATTTTCATAGCATACTTTTCTGCGCAGCAATATGTGATTATGGGTTGTAAATTGTTTGAATGGCCCTTTTGGCCTGGCTTGTGAGCCCTTATCGAGGGCATTGCTGTGGTTAGCTGCCTATTAGCTGCTACCAAAAACTATAATCAGTTTTCTGCTGTAGTTTTATGGCAAAGATTTACAAGCGGAAAGTGTGCGTTTAAAGAGCAATTTATATTTTATTATTTTAAGTTATAGCTATAGTTAAAATGAAGGAACGATAGCAAAGTTGTTAAGTTTCTAAAAGAGAAATCGATAATGCATTCTAAAAAATTGCATTTATATTTTATGACTCGCTAACTCGAGTAAACAGTTCACTTTTTATTAATAGAAAAACAAATTAAAAATATATAATTTTTATGTATATTAAAATCAGTTTGAATTAAGCCATATTTTTTTCTGTACAAATTAATAATGGTAAACAAATATCGTATAAATTGAATTGATTTTAATAATTCAATAAAAAATAATAAATATATATATATATAATAAAAAAAAAAACTGCATATTTATGTGAAGGTCATAAAATACCTTTTAAAAATGCAAGAGAATATAAAAATATAATAAAAAAAAATATAAAATATACTCATGTCTATAAATAAAATGTAATTTAATGTAAAATGCTGGATGCTGAATTTAATAATGGGAAATGTTGCATAGCAACTCCCCTCAGGCAACAAAATGACTCGTTAAATTCATGTCAAAAATTAAATTACAAAAACATGCTTTCGGCTGCGAATAGATCAATCATAACAAAATAATCATTGATTAGAATCGCATAATTTGTATAATAAATTCAATGACAATTACAAAGCTAAACAGACTCATAAATATTCATAATAAATGTGCAAATAGCAAATTAAAAAAAAAAACATTTATTTGGTAAATGATGAGTTTTGTAAATCACATTTGGCTGGCAGCTAAAATAATTTCACTGGCTGAGGATTGATGCAAAGTCGATCAAAATGCACAAGTTGCAAAATTTAATGTTTATCAGAGGCTTTTACACTTCAGTGCATTTGCCGGGAAAGAGATATTTGTGTGCTTAAAGGTAACTGTTTCTTAAGGCCAACTCATCAAAAAGGCAAAATCCAAATGGGGTAAGCAACTAATGTGGCATGGCAGTATGCCGTGCCACGAGGCATTAATGACTGACGGGGCAACAGATTCAACTGACTACTCAACTGCCTTAACTGACTCACCTGCAAAGAGCCGTTGCCATGATTGGTATGCAGCTGGCCAGGCCGCAGGCTGTTCCTGTCTGCTCCTCACTGCTCCACTGCCAGCTGCTGTTGGTTTTGAAAATTGCAATCAAGTCAGAGGCAGTGGCAGTGGCAGTGGCAGAGTCCGAGGCAGTGGCAGAGTCAGAGGCAGAGGCAGATTCAGAGTTGGCGCACACAATCGCCATCAAACTCAATCAGGCTCATGGCTGATGGCAGGATAACAGTCAGATAAAGCATCCTAGTAGAAGCAGGACTATCAGCAGCGGCAGCAGCAGCAGCAACATCGCTTCGAGCCAGGTCTAAACCACCTCTCGCCACTGTTAGCACAAGCAAAAATTTCATTAATTTTCGCTTAATGCCTGCCATGTGCGCAATTTCACTTTGGTTCGCGGAAGAGGCCCAAAGCCACTGCTGCCTTGACCCACACGCCAAGCCATGCCACGCCACTCCACGCCATGCCACGCCTTGCTGCTGCTGTGGCAGCCATAAACAACTGTATACCGTAAATTAAGTGATTTTTTATGATGCATATTCGGATTATCATTTGATGTGGCACAGCAGAAGTTTGCTTGCCTTTTAAAGAGCTTAAATGTTTACCGCTCAGGTGGGATTTCTGAGAGGAACAATTTCAAAATAATATCTAATAAAAATAAAAAAATAATATCTATTTAAAAAAATGCTCAGTTCTTTAGTTTTTCACAGTGAAAATTATATCGGAACTCGAACTGTAACTCAATTGACCGATAATACGAAGCCAAACCCGAATCGATGTTTATTATAATTAATCAAAGTTACTTGGGAAAAAGCATTAAATATACCTGATTTTTTAGAAAAGGAACTGAAACCTTAATAAATTCAATTATAACTAAATGAATTACTTTGTATACCATGTACCCATTAAAAATAAGTACTTCTACACCAGCTTACATTTGAGTATATCATGATTTTATTGTAGGGTGTCACTTATGGAAAACAAATCTTCTGCATCACTCTACTAAATAAATTCAGCTTTAAAAGGAATAATTGATTAATAATTAAAACAATTATTTTAATTTCCTAATTCCTAAGTTTTTCACAATATTTTAAATATTTTCTTTTGTTTAACCATAAATGCAACCTCAGCTGAACACATTCTGATCTATTTTCGAGATTTTTATATCAACTTCTAATTCCAATTTTCATTTTATGAGCATATTCCACTTGCCAGTTGACTTAAAATATCATAAATATTCAACTTTAATATTTTGAAGTACACTTAAAAATGTCCTTCACTTAATTATGTAAGAGCCTTACGAACATTCACATTTTCTTAGCTTACTTCTTGCACTCCCTGTCTTTTATGTTGCCACCCAGTGGTACCTCCAACACTTATTGGACACCCACCACGCCCCCATTTAGTTGCCCTGTGAGTTCTTTCCTTAATTTTAATTGAGTCTCCGCTCGGCTGGGCAACTAAGAGTTCTTCTTCTTCTTCTGCTTCTTCTTCATCATCTTCTCGGGAGCTGAGATGCTTTCCTTACGCACCCTTCGCTAATTAATTTATTAATGTTGGTTACTTTTTGTTGTATTACTTTTAAATTTGTTTTTATTTTTTTGCTTTATTCGCCTTTCGCACTGCTTCGCTGCGAAATTGGCAATTAAGTAGAAAGTCGTTAGCGACAAAATGGCATATATAAATATGTATATATTTATATATATGTATCTGTATATATATGTATATATCTGCGAGACAACTACTGGCGATGCCAAAAATGATGGCTTGCAGAGCTTATGCTTTATGGCTGTCCACCCACATTAATGTGGCCAGCAGCAGCTGAAGCTGACCAGCTGAAGAGCTTAACGAGTGCGAGAGAGAGAGAGAGAGAGAGAGAGAGAAAAAGAGGTGGAATGCTGTTGCAATCGCGAAATGCTCGTTTTAAATTGCAGGCTTTATTTGTCAGAGAAGAGCATCCATAGTGAGTGTGGAAGGGGGCGGGGGAAGGGGGCGGGGGAAGGGGAGTGGGAGAGAAATGTGACACCTACTAAAGTAAAAGTCTTTATGTGCAACCAGTGAAGCAGCCGACAGTCGACAGCAGCAGCAGCAGCAGCAGAAGCAGAAGCTGAGGCAGCATCCTCTGCCACAACATTATCTTTATCTGAAACTGCCAATTTGCTGTGGTGACATGCGACGAGGCGTGGCAGATAACCACACACAGCCGCCACAGCAGCCACAGCGGACGTTGCAGCAGCAGACACTGCAAAAAAAAGCAGTTGCATTCTTAAACAGCTCTGATTGGGAAATTACACTGAAACTGTTGGGTTTGCTAAATAAAAAAATATATGATTCTTATTTTATGTAAATTAAATGCTTACAGCTGATAAATAATATGTCTGCTTTTATTATAAATCAATTGGAATTAATTAGCTATAACTATAAAATTGTTTATTTTATTTCTATCAAAAATCAATTTTTATTGAAGTGCGCAAAAAGATCCTATAAAATAAATTTGATTCTGTTTGTGTCGAATTCTGAGTGAAATATGAATTAATTTTTTAGAATTTTAATCTAACATTAAGAACTACAATCTGGAATCAGTGGGTCCAGTTAAAATAAATCTAAATGGAAAATCCAATTTTAAGCGGCCAAAAATAATTTCACATCCAGAAAATTCTGTTAAAAATGAAAATGGAAAACAATTTCTTTCATTTCACTTTCTGCATTTTGATGTTGTCTACTTTATGTATTTTATTTTTGCTTTTTCTCTCAGTGTATAAGCCAGGCCATCAACAAGCAACAACAAGAGGCAACAACATCTCTATCCCATTCGCAGTGTGCCTCACACTATCTGTGTGCCACACAGTTTTTGCGGCTCGCTTGTCGCATAATTTTGCATTCAGAAGCAGCGAACACTCCCCCCTCCCCACATTAAACCAGAAAACCCGCCCGCAGGTTGCCCAAGAGCCCAACAAAACACGTTGCCAGCTTTGCTACCAGGTGTTAACTCATTTGCGTGGCTCTTAAGTGACTCAATAAACGGCAACTCAAAACGAGGACTGCACGCTGTGTGACAGCCTCGACAAATGCATAATGTATACACACATATATCCATATCTGACTGTACATACATATATATATATATATATATACAGATATATATCTGTCATATATCCATCCATAAATGTGCCTAGTTGTGGAGAGTTGGGTTACTTGTGTGGCAGCTGCTGATTTGCAATGACAAATTTGGAATGCTGTCAAATGTTTTAATTAGGCGGCTGCTGCATTTGCAACCAGGTTGGCAGCTTGCAACTTAAATGGAGATGCAAAACTTACCAGCTAAGTGCCTTGACTTATACAAGTTGCAAGCTTATTAAAAATGATTTATTTGATGTGGAATTTAAAAAATAATAAGTGCAACAAAGTGTGCTAAGCTCACTTAGCAACATAAACAGCAGCTGCAACTTTTCTTCTTCGTTTTTTTTTTTATAGTTATAGTTTGTTATATAAACACAACTTGCAACAAAAAAAGAATCCTTTTTTTTGCGTCCGACTTAATCAATAAGTTCAATATTTGAGTTTAGCTTTTGGCTTTTGGCTACTTCTTTTGGCACACAATGCTGCCTTTGTTTGGCAGCTTCATTAAATGCACGCCCACATTTCCCATCGAGATGAAATGGCATATAAATATTAGGGAAAAAAGAAGCAAAAAGAGGCAACAAAAAAATACGCATCAACCCCATAACGCAAATATTACGGGACTCGTAAAAGCCAAATGCGAATTTTGCCAATTCTGCACGTAGTATTTATCGAGGCCATAAGCCAAAGCCACAAGAAAAGCTAAGAAAAAAACACACACACAAAATGGGAAATGAAGAAGAAATTCATTTGTGGCCGAAACCAAAAAGAAGAAGAAGAAGAATAGAAAGGAATAACCCCAATTGGAATGCCACAGTCAAGATAAATTTCAACCTGACTGCATTTTAATCAAGTTGAGAGCAAAAAACAAACATAAACCGTATTTTGGTTTACCCCTAGATATATATTAAAGTACTTGCCACCTTGCCACCTTTTGTTGTTGATGATCTCAGTCTGGCAGGATATTGTGTGTTGCATACCTCAAAAGGTATTGTTGACTTGGCTTGCATGAATAAACCAAGTTAAGCTGCTGTTAAATTGACAAAGTGTCAAAAAAACTGATTACTTTTTATTTATTGTTCGTGCTGCTGTTGCACAGATTGCAAGTGAATGCAACGTGCAACGTGTTGAAAACAGCTGCTTATTTGAAATTTTTTGTGCAATTTTTAGAAACATAAATAAAGGTATTTTTTTATTTTTTCTTTTATATTAATTATTTTGTATTTTATTATTTTTTTTTATTATTATTTATTTTGTAGTAAAGTCAATTTCTATTTCATCAAAGAGCATTTTTTTTGTTTTTTATTTTATTATTACTGAGTAGACTCAACTCACTTTTTTAATTATAAGTAAATAAATTATATAAATTATTAAACTAAAATAAAATCCAATTTTTAAAGTTCTTAAAGAAAGACTTACTTTCATAACTAATGGATTAACTTGAAAAGCAGTTTCAGACACAATTGAAAGGGTTCCATTCAAAACTAAATTGTGCAGAGGTTAGTTTTTCTTACTTCCCTCGCCCTCAGCTATTTTATTGTTATATATAATTTATTGCTAAAGTAGCACTTTCAGCTGGTGTCATTGGCACTTGCCACACAGACACCAGCAGCAGCTGCAGCAGCAACTTCAGCTAACTAGAAACCATCTCTTATCAAAATTACCAAATGCATTAAGTGACAAGACTCTCAAGAAGTCAAAATCATGCGGTAGCTGCAACACCAGTAGCTATTTTAATGCGGGCAGGGGAATCGTGGATGCCTTTCAAAGCCATTCAGCAGCCATTGTCATCGTGTGGCAGAGACTTTTAGCCAGGGGATGCTGTTGCACTCGAAACTTCGTATTCATCTTAGGGGTTAGCGTGGAACGAGCCAAGTTTACCGAAATGCAACCCGGAAAGGCGCCACTCATTGTCTGGCATTTGCTTTGCACTTCAGCGACGTTTGAGACAACAATGTGATGTGGCAAGTAAAAAATAGAAGAGAAAAGAAAAATACACTGAAAGCCCCAAAAGAGTTCTAACACGGGGCTAAAAGTTGCCAGCGTGGAAAACAACGGAAATTTGCCTTTGGTGTTGATTTTTTTGCTTTATTTTTTTTGTGTGCCTTTCCATACCCTGTGGTCTGTGAAGGGTTAAAGTGGGGTTAATGGAGCTATGCAAATGTGTGAGATGAGTCAGGAATGGAGTTTAATCAATTTTTGTAAATGTGTTCCGCTTTAGAATATGCAAATTAATTATTTCACTAACTTTTAATAGCTCCAATTATTAGCACAAAAATTGATTAAAATGTGAATTTTAAAAAAATTCGTATTTCGCTATATTGTAAAAGATCCACTAAAGTTCGTGAATTTTCTAAAATTTATTTTCAATATTCAAGCTAAATAAAGTCATAAAATGTAACTTTTGTACTTATGTAACTGGCTTTTAAAAAAAATGTTGAATTTCTGTTTTAACGCACAATTTCAAATTAAATTTGAGTTTACTAAAATTTTTTTTTTTTTGGCTTTGTAGGTTTTGTTATAAATTGGTTTTTATTAAAAAATTTCGTAACAAAATTCTGAGCTTCATTTTCGGATATAGTTTGAGTTTCTGTTATATAAATAAGCATTCAATTGCCCTTTCCACACCATTTTTTAACGCATAGGGTATCTAACAGTCGCGCACTCCCAAGCTTAGCATTGAATTTAGCTTATTGTCGAACTTTAGAAAGGGGCACAAAACATGGTTGCTACACGGGCCCAAAGCCACCGCGACGAGTTCGTTGGGATAGGCAAAGAACAAAGCTGCTTATTGTTTCAATGGATTAAAATGAAACCAGCTTCTTCTTCTTCTTCTGCTTCTGCTTCCGCCGTGTGAAGTGCAAAGTGCGAAGAGAGTGTGGCAAAGATGTAATGTTGATGTTGCACAGCAGTCGGTGCCACAGCCACACAGCACCCCTGATGTCTGTCGTTTAGGGTGGCTGCACTGACGACAACTCACACTTAGCTCCCCCCTCCCCCTGCTCCACAGCGCCTCTTTACAACTTGCCTCACATACGTGGCAAGCTACTCGCAACTCGAAAGGCGCAGCGTCTGGCAAGCTTCAAGTGCTTAGCACAGCTTCAAGTGTGCTTCTTCTTTTTTTGTTATTTTTTTTTTACAAATATTTACAGTGGTAAATTTGAATTTAATTTTCAAGTTTTTAAAATTAAACAAAATTAAAATTTAAAATAATACTTGCATTCTAATTAAAAAAGGTTTCACAATTTGTTGTAAATTTTTGTTAACTTTTTTGTCTTTTCTTAAATTTAATAAATGCATATATATATATATATATATATATATACACACATATTTATCATATATATCCAATATATCATATATCGTCGCTTTTTTCCGGCTGTACACAAATACATATAAAAAAACTACGATTCTCTCCTTTGATTTGCGACTCTGTCGTCCTTTGACGGAACGGAAGTTTCGTGGGGCGCACACAACTCTCTCTCTCTCGCTCTCTCTCTCTCTCTATCTGTCACTCTCCATCTCCCTCTATCACTTTGTCTCTTTTTTATAAGTACATAAATACAGGAAGGGAAAAATGCTTGCTTGCTTGGGTGGTCCTCCATCCCCCATCCTTCATCCTCCGTCCGCCATCCTCAATTCTCAGTCTTCGTTTCTTGAATCCTTGGAAACTGTGTGTGTTCAAATTGATGCGCATAAAAATTGAATTTGTTAGCAAAATTGACAACTGAAAGTTGTGTTTTTTTTTATTATTGTTGTTGTTATTGTTGTTGTTGCTACGAGTGTTACGTGCAACGTAAGCAAAATTTATTTATGCTCTACGCTTTTGGAAATTTATTTTAATGGTCTCATAATGTGATGTCATCTGACAGCAAAGCACAGCAAGGAACTAAGCAGTGTGTGTGTGTGTGTGTTTGTGTGTGTGTGTGTGTGTGTGTGTGTGTGTGTATGTGTGTGTGTGTGTGTGTGTGTAGCAGCAACAGCAGATAATGATAGTTGACAGCAATATAGAAAATACGGAATTCAACTAATAGTTTACCATAAATCACTTAGATTTGTGTAGATAAAAACAACTCCATCGAAAGCATAAAATGAGAAAAAGTGTGGGAAAAGTTGCGATGAAATCGAGATAACGACATCTATTTATATTTATTGTATTAAGTTGAACTTTCTTAAAAATATGCAAAAACAATATTTGTTATTTCAAATTTAATAGTTTATTTATTTTATCAACATAATAAAATGCTTTGGAGTATTCAGCTTCTTAGCTGTGCTTAGTTTTCGGCTAATGATTTTTAAATTATGTTATTTTTATTTATTAAAATTGTTTTGGAGTAATGATTTTTTATATATTTTATTTAATTAACTTAAAACACTTTGAGCTGATTATTTTTATAAGCTACATTTTTATCGAAAGTCGAACATTTCATTCAGTTCAATAAGCTGTTCTAACTTTAAATTTCCAAATACTTTTCAAACATTTCACCTTAATTTCAATCAAGTTTCCTCAATCCATCGACAATAATTAAGTACGCATTCGGAAAGGGATATTCCATTAAGAAATAATCAATTTAAGTTGATTGTCCCGATTTGCGATGTCAAAAACATTAACCCACGAAAAGCAATTTCTCTGCCCGACTTTATCGATTATCAAACTTAACTCTTAGGCAATTTCTCAAGCAACCCCATAAAATACAGCCGGAAACTATCCGATTATTTTCAATTTCTGTTACTTATTCCGAAACTCGACTAAATCGAATGATAAATCGTAGATTGTTTGAAGTTGTTGCCAAGTCGAAATGAAATTGATGTTGAAAATCTTTTTTGCGTCTTGCCATTTTTTTCATTTTTTTTTTTTTTTTCTGCCCGAACACAATAACAAATCTAATACTTCAAGCCAACTCTATTGAAATGCCACAACCCCCACCCCCCTCCTCCCTCCCCTTGGCCACTTCGCTTTGACATTTTTCTCGTTACGTCTGCTGCCAGTTTTCATCGTGTGCATTGTCGCCACGGATTTCCGCCATGTTGGCTGCTGCTTTGTGGCACGTCCCAATGCACAATGTTGTACGCTCCTTTCCCCAACAACAACAACAACAACAACTACAACAACAGCAACTTTCATTTGTATATTTCGTATTATTTAAATTTCAACTTTACCTGCTGCAACTGCTGCTGCTGCTGTCGTTGCCCCGCACAATAAGCCATAGAAAATCGTTGCAACAATGCTAAAAAGCTGGCAAATAGCAAAACTTGCCTGCAATGTAAAAGAACAAGAAAGTAGCGACAACTTTGTAGAATTCTAAATACACTTGCTTTACTTAGAAATGAATTACACTTTTTTTTCCACATAATCAGCTTACAATTATGTAAATAAATTTAATTTAAGCTAGTTATTTGTTGCAGACCAGCCACGCCTCAAAAAGCTGACTGACTTTTGCCATTTTGGAATTAAACATCTATAAATAATAATTTAAGCCTCAAGCTTAGATCTACAAGTCTTAAGTGATGTTTGAAAATAAGTCTTAAAATGCGAATATAGAAACTGTTTTTTAGCTTCCAGTTTCTTCTTGCTAGAATAAAAAAAACTCTGTTTAAAATTATAAAAATATTTTTGGCTAACAATTTGCTCTAATCTCTTTTAATGTTTTTTCTTTTTATTGTTTTTTAATTAGGCACCTCTATTTATAATTTAAATATGTTTTTTGCTAGCTCGAGGCTTTAATTATTTTATATAAAAATACTACAATTTATCAAAGTAACTTTTTTTAGCTTAATTTTCATCAGCATTTTTTTTATAGAATTCAGAATACATTTTTTTTTAAATTTTTTTTAGTCTTATAACAGAACAGAAATTGAAATATTATTTTTTATAATTTACAAATGTTTTTTGCTAGCTCGAGGTTTTTATTATTTTATATAAAAAATCTAATTTTATTTTTTACTATTTTTTTTTGGCTTCAATTTGATATATTCCCTTACCAAATTATAATGTTCCTTGGCAAGTGTACAAAAAAAAGTTGGCAAGACGCCGCCAGGGAGTACCCCTAACATTATTGCATTTTTGTGCAATCTGCCGAGCAACAGATATGAATATATATATATATATATATATATATATATATATATATATATAAATATATATGCATATATATATATTTATTAAGGTGTCTATATTTGCGACGCGTCTTTTTATTTTTTTGGGACACTTTTGTCTTGCATCACGAGATTTGCTTGCTGCAAGTAAGTCGAGGGAGGGATGTGTGTGGGGGGGGAGGGGGTGGGGGGTATTTGGTGTGTAGCTTTGTTTGTGTGTGGGTTTTGCTGTCCTGCCGCCTGTTTACAATTCACTTTGCTGCACTTGAGAAATTACACATGTTGTGCTGCTCCCTCTGTTACCCCCTGTCTATCCCTCTCTCCACTCCACCCCCTCCCCCCTTACTCAACACCCCCTTGTTATTCACTTCTATTTATTTATTTTTTTCCCTTTTATCGCGCTCGAATTTCTTTTTGCTTTTGTGCTCAGAATCCCCCCTTAGGCAAAAAGGGCAAGTAAATCGTCTGTCTTATTTGTCCACCACTACACGCCACACACACACACACACACACCTACACACAGACAGACACACACCCACACACACACACACCTACAAACAGCAGCACACGTTTCTAATAAGCGCCAGCGACAACGTTGGGGTTCCTTTTTGGCCCTTTTGTAGGGCTGCCAGGTTGCTTTTGTTGCCATTGCTGTTGTTGCTCTTGTTGTTGTTGTTGTTGTTTATGTTGCTGTTGTTGTTTGCGCTAACCAACAACAACGACAACAACATGATTGGTATTTTCCGCTGCAGACATTTTTGCAAAAGGTAGCAAAACGTCGACCCTCACATTATAATTCTTTTTCTCTCCACTCTTCTCTTTTCCCAGTCGGCTTTTTTATTGATTTTTTTTTCGTGAAGCTTATTTTTTTGTTAAACTCTGTTGGCAAAAAAATGCGCAAGTTTTGCGGAATTTTTAGAAGCAGTTTCTTTTAAATTAAAAACAGTTTTTGTTTTGTTGCCGGAACTTGAGACTACTTTCAGAACGCGCGGAAAATGCTGAAAAGGATTCTTGCTAAAAGGGGATTTCCGCTCCGCACCGACTTGAGTAAAATATTTAAATTTAAATTAGGTGTTTTTGATTGAGAGGCGAGTGGCTTTTATTCAATATTTGAAATGTATGCATTGAATTTATATTCATGTTATTCGAAGCCTGAAAGCGACTTCAGTTTGGATTTATTTTGTGTCAGTAATTTGCAAATTTAAATGTAAAGTTCAACATTTAATTGAATATCTTTTTAGCAACTAAAATATTCAAATTATTTCATTCACAACCTCAGGTTATTTGTTTGAATGCCAAGCAAAAATGTGCATTTGTGCAAATTGCAAATAATTGGACAGTGTTGCACAGTTGCTTGCCACTTGCAACATGCTGCTGCCTTGGTCTTATTTTCTGGCTCATTGCATTTGCATTTGGCTTAAGTGAAACTCGAGCGCCTTAAATTACACGCCCCCGTAAAAGTGGCTGCCACTTTTAGGGGTGGTGGTTTGGGGTGGGGGTTGGGAAATTCAATTCTTGGTTTTTGCATTGTTCCGTCTGCTTTATTTGTCTCTTCCCCTTGACTGAACCAAACTATCCATTAGTTGTAATAACAATGCCAGCAAAACCTAAAAAAAAAATAAAACAAAACTTTTTCGTTCAGCACACAGTGCAGCCAAAAAGTATTCGCACACCCACAACATGCACATGAACATGCAAAAAAAAAAAAAAAGAAACCGAGAAAAATAAAAAGAAAAACACTAAAAATTTGTTTGCTTTGTTTTCCTTGCAGCTGGCATCAAGTACACGGACAACCAGCGTGTGATTATCCTTGTCAAGGATGTGAACGATGAGCCGCCGTATTTCATCAATCGGCCCCTGCCGATGCAGGCGGTGGTGCAACTGAATGCACCACCCAACACGCCAGTGTTCACGCTCCAGGCACGCGATCCCGACACCGATCACAACATACACTATTTTATAGTGCGCGACCGGACGGGCGGACGTTTCGAGGTGGACGAGAGATCCGGAGTGGTGCGCACCCGGGGCACCGATCTCTTCCAGCTGGACATGGAGTATGTGCTGTATGTGAAGGCCGAGGATCAGAATGGCAAAGTCGATGATCGTCGCTTCCAGAGCACACCCGAGGAGCGACTCTCGATTGTGGGCGGCAAACGGGCGCCACAATTCTATATGCCCGGCTACGAGGCCGAGATACCCGAGAACCAGAAAAAGGACTCTGAGTAAGTTGAAGCCAGGCAAAGTTATGCAACAACAACAACAACTTGCAACAACAGCAAACAGAATGCAGTCCACAATTGTGCCACATTGAAATGCCAAATGGAAACTGTCGAATGGGCAGTCGACCGAGTGACGGAATACAAATTAAGTTCTCTCAAAGCCAGTCCTCGGCTCCTTTTTATTGTATGCGTGCGATTTGTTGCATATCCTTGAATTGACTGCTGGCAGTTAAAGCCATGAAGTGAGCACATCTTAGAATTTATTGTGTGTCTTTTTCTATTGGAAACAAAAGAGAACGTTTCAGTCGTAACCGAGAGCGAAATACTCTGATATTATAATTTGTGTGCAGCCAAGAAATACTGTCCAAGTTTGCCTTTCAGATTGAGGTAGATATAAGATAGTAACCCTTCTTCGAAGTTTGGAAACTGTAGCTCTAAAATTACGAAAGATATGAGCTTTTCGAGATTTTGGGGGCGGGTGTGGGCGTGGATGAAAAAATTAAAGAGAATGTTCCCAATAATCGTCCTTCCTTCCTTCCAAGTTTGGTAACTGCAGCTCTTAAATTGCGGTTGATATGGGCATTTATCGGTTTTGGGGTCCTACACTTAAAGTTGAAAACGAAATTTTGGGTCGGAACATAAGTCAAAATTATAGTCCGAAAATCGGCATTTCGGCATAGGTCGAACCTTCAAAATGCCATAACTTCGTCAAAACTCAACGCATTTTCAAAAGCAAGGGCGTTTTAATCATAGTTTGGCCTCTAGATCAATCGTACATTAAACGATTAGCTCAGCTGACATTAAAAGTTAAATTTCTCATTTATTTTGGATTTTGGACATTCCCCTTAAAATATGCGACAACAACAAATGTCTCTAGCTTGCACTCCACAACACACATGTGTGTGTAAGTCACAGATTGTTCACCCACATCCCATTCGCCAACTGTCAGATTGAGACTCACGTCTCACGTGTTTGCCACGCCCCCTCAAAAGTCTAACTTAGATTTGCCTACTCATCATTTGCAGCATAATTTCGGTGAAGGCGAAATCGTTTGCGGACCGAGAGATACGTTATACGCTGAAGGCACAGGGTCAGGGAGCTGGCACCTTCAACATTGGACCCTCGTCTGGCATTGTCAAGCTGGCCAAGGAGCTGGACTTTGAGGACCTGCGGCAACCGCATGTCTACACACTGATTGTGACAGCCACCGAGGACTCCGGCGGCTTTTCCACATCCGTTGAGGTGAGACAACAACAACAATAAATACAATGAATATTTCCAATTATAAATGCAATCTTCACACACACAAACACAGCTCACAATACGCGTCACAGATGTCAATGACAATGCGCCCAAATTCGAGCTGCCCGATTATCAGGCACACAACGTGGATGAGGATATTCCGCTGGGCACCAGCATCCTGCGGGTGAAAGCAATGGATTCCGATTCGGGTGCAAATGCCGAAATTGAATATCTTGTCTCCGATGATCATTTTGCTGTCGATTCGAATGGCATCATTGTGAATAACAAACAGCTCGATGCGGACAATAATAATGCCTACTACGAATTTATTGTGACCGCCAAGGATAAAGGAGAACCGCCCAAATCCGGTACCGCAACTGTTCGTGTTTACACCAAGAACAAGAACGATGAGGAGCCAAAGTTCTCGCAACAGGTTTACACACCGAATGTGGATGAGAATGCGGGTCCGAATACTCTGGTCACCACTGTAGTTGCCTCCGACAAGGATGGGGATAATGTGCGCTTTGGTTTCGTTGGTGGCGGCACCTCGTCCGGCCAGTTTGTCATCGAGGATATTACTGGTGTCATCCGATTGCATAACAAGGCCATCTCCCTCGATCGGGACAAGTACGAGCTGAATGTGACAGCCATGGACGACGGCTCCTGTTGTGTGAACGGTGATCAGACAATTCACACCTCCACCGCTGTTGTCGTCGTCTTCATCACCGATGTCAACGATAACAAGCCCGTTTTCAAGGATTGCGGCACCTATTATCCCAAAGTTGAGGAGGGCGCCCCGAATGGCAGTCCTGTCATTAAGGTAGTCGCCACCGATGAGGATAAGGGCGTTAATGGACAGGTGAGTCAAGAAATTCATTTTGGTCTGTTATCGATTATTTCGATAGTCGATAAGTCATATTGATAGAAAATAATCAAGAGTGGCTAAATGTAGCTCGTTTTAGTTCTAGTTCCGTTTAAGGGAAAGATTTCTTTTGACAAGTTATCGATGGTTTCCATAATCGATAAACGATATGGATGTTATCTTAGACAGAGAAAGTGGAGGACTTTTTACTATCAGTGTAACAAACAGAATCGTATTTAAGTGCTAATTTCAATTTCGTCGTGGAAAGTGTAAAGGTTTATTTTGCCAAGTTATCGATAGTTTTTATAAGCGGATGATATCTTAGATAAAGAATCGAAGCATATTTTAGTATATATAGAGTTTTCACTATAATAACTAGTACACTGATATTAAATATTAAACACTGATTCCATGAATCTATTAAGGCTAATAACAAGTCGAAAAGGATATGATTTAGCATCATCCACAAATCATGCAACATTAAGTTGCAATCAAGTTAGCTTGAATACCCCTAGATTAGTTTGCCACTCTGTTAATTGCCTCAAAACACAAAGTTGCAAGGCTGTAATTATGTGTGGCACAACTGTTAATGGGCGGAGCTTGGCATGGCTGTGTTTTTTGGGGCCGCGACACGTTTATGTCAAATTGTGTTAGTTGTGAGTGGCTCGAATGAGTTGAGCGAGATTTCGTGACAAGATATGGCAACAAGTTCAATGCACTTGCAGCGTGCAACGTGCAGCGTGCACCTTTGCGTGGCAACGCTAGAATCGTGTCAAACATTAAATATACATTTGTTGCATGCACTTCTTTTCATTTCCAGGTTAAATACTCGATTGTGCAACAACCGAATCAGAAGGGCACCAAATTCACCGTCGACGAGGAGACCGGGGAGGTGTCCACCAACAAAGTTTTCGATCGCGAGGGCGACGATGGCAAATTTGTGTCCGTAACGGTAAAGGCAACGGATCAGGGCGATCCCAGCTTGGAGGGCGTCTGCTCCTTCACCGTGGAGATCACCGATGTCAACGATAATCCGCCACTTTTCGATCGACAGGTGAGCTAAAAAAAAAACAATTTATAAAAAATATATTGTTTATAAATTATTTATAATTCCTTAGAAATATGTGGAGAATGTGAAACAGGATGCCAGCATCGGGACAAATATCCTGCGCGTCTCCGCCTCCGATGAGGATGCCGATAATAACGGTGCCATCGTCTATAGCCTGAGTGCCCCCTTCAATCCCAACGATCTGGAATACTTTGATATACAAGCCGAGTCCGGTTGGATCGTCCTGAAGAAGCCGCTTGACGTAAGTGTTTTGTTATCCAAAATTAACCGCATCGAAATAGTCAATTTTTTATTTCATGTTTTGTTTTCGTTATGTTTGCGAACCCAACTAACCAAGTTTTATAATTTTATAAAAAAAAAAATAGAAAAAAAATATGAAAATAGCTCAAATAAATATTTATAATTTCCATTACTAACAAATTTGAAAGAAAACTGAGTCAGCGAGTTTTCGAACGTGGCCTGTGCAGAAAAATTTGAGTATTCAGTTCTACTAATTATGATTTCAACTGCACCTTTCTTTTGTTTAAAAAAAAGCCTTTTACCCCAAAAACATTTAAAAAAAACTACATGTTTTAGGCAGCTATCAATTGTGTTGTTTTTTAATATTGATAGTCCACAAACGAATTCGATGTGAAAAGCAGTGCAAGTTTTTTTGTCGCAATCGAAGAAAAAAAACTACATCTATATATATATATAAGACAAAAAAAAAAAATGCCAAATATATATTCTATGCATTTTTTTAATCCAATTTTTTAGTTAGTTTTCTTTTCATTTCACGTCTGTTTTTCTTTTTTTGTTTAGTTTATAGTGCGTAATTGGCCAAGAAAAGAAAAAAATTTATAAAAAAAGGAGAGAAAAGCGTAAAACTCCAAAAGCCAAGCGAATTGATTTTTAACATTTTTTGAAACAAATCAACTAACATACACTCAAAAAAATCAAGGTATTATATATGGGTACAATATTCAGGCTGGGTTGTGGTCCAAAAAAGCTTTTAACTGCCAGTTGCTGCTTTAAACATTTTTTGGTGTTAGGCTTTTAGGCTTAAGTAAACTGTACAAAAAAGAAACAAAACAAATACAGGTTTAACAACTTGCCCCCTATATATATACATATATATATATATATATATATACATATGTATATCATATATCTATATAACTATAACGATCACGCCTATTTTTGAGCATCGTTGTACACATTTTTGATGGCTAAACAATATGAATGAAAATAATAATCAAATCATAAAACTACAGAATTTACTTTTTTTCAAAGTGTATTTTCTGATTATTTTGTTTGCCAATATTTTTAATCCTTTTTTGCCACCCACCTTCCCGAAAAAATCCCAAAAACCAACCCAAAAATAAATTAGAAAAAATACAACCTTTTTTTGTCGAGACTATGCGAATTTTTGAAGGTCTCCCGCTGACAGCTATAAAAAAAGCAATAATATATATAAATATTTTTTGATACATATTTTTTTTTTTCATAAATCGAGATTTTATTGAGCGCATTTTCGCATGCTGATGGAAAATGCTGCTCAGTCTTTATTTTTTTTTGTGTATAATAATAATAATAATATGAAGAAATATTCATATATTTTAAATGTAGGCGAAGTTAATTAAATATATTATTTAACTGCACCTTTAACAAAATATCATTTAACTAATTTCGATTCTGTGCGCAGTCAGCTGATTGAGGCGAGAAATAATTTTAGTTTTCTGATTCTTGTTTTTTTTTTTTTAATTTCCAATTTATATATTTACATATGAAATGGTGTTATCGATATATCTCAACAATTTAGGGTTGCTATCCTGTAAGTAATCGACAAATTACCCTCTATATCATATATATATATTTATTTATATATTTATGTGTATGTGTGTATCTAATGAAGTGTTTAGATATAATTGTGTGCTAACCCAGCAACATCAAAATCGAATTTCAAAAAAATAAATGCAAATTTTTTAAGCTAACCTCAAAAAAAAAAGGGAAAACTAACATATTTTTCATGTTGTATATAATCATAACGTAATAATTTAGTGTTGTTAGCGAACACACTACTTCAACCAACTTTCCAACACACTTCATCAAATTGTTGTCAGGAGATAGTCTCGTCAAAATATAGAAAACAAATGAAAATCCCTCCCATAATCTAAATGTTTATCATATCAAAATAACTCCAAGCGTATATTTAATCCTTTGCTTTTCCCATAACAAGTCCAAAAAAGAAAGCTTTAATTTTTCTTCCAAATATTTGCCTGATTTCATTTGATTTATGTTTCATCTATTTGTATTTATATTAAAAACTATCAAATTAAATTTCAAACATAACGTAAACGACAACGATGCCATTGAAAATACGTAATCGTAACGTAACACCCAATACACAAACCAAAAACCAACTAACATTACATGCGCGTCGCCAAACATTGTGGCTAACATTTGGCTAACATCTAACCAAAAATCAACTGTTATTCAATGAAAAAACATGAATGAATCAATGAATCAATCAATCAATCAATCAACAGCGCGATCGTTATCGTCTGCGCGTTCGCGCCTCGGATCGTGGCGATCCGCCCTCGTATGCCGATGTCGATGTTGAGTTAGATGTCGTCGATCGCAATAATAAGCCGCCCATTTGGGATAAGAGCATTTATGGGCCGATACATATACGCGAGAATGTCACTGTGGGTACGGTTGTAACATCGGTTAAGGCAAGGTTTGTATAGCCAATACACTACACTACACTACACTAAACACACTATACACTACTCTGTACTACAAAACAAACACTATTAAAACTACTTTTACTAAAGATAATTCATAAGTCGAAATCGTAACAGCTGTTAGAATTTTATAAATGTTAACAGTATTTTAGCTAACATAGCCTTAAGCTTTCGTTTGTGAGTCAAACTTTAACGGCTACAAGTAACCTGAATTGTGTCCTTGCTAAAGCAGCAATAAAAAGTGTACTCACTAAACGAACTTAACGAAGTTTACTCACCTAACGAAACTAGCTATAAGCTTCTTGCCCAGTACAAGTACTTTTTTAACATACTCTGTTTTTGCTGTCTTTCGTCTCTCTCTAACTGTTAATTTAACATAAAGTTTTGCGATATAACGTATTTTTTTTGTGGCATATCGTAAAAGCTCAACCCTGATTTTTGTGCATTCAACAAACAACAAATCCATTTGACAACTTATTCGAAAATGTGCCAAAACAAAATTATTGAAAAACAAAAAAAGAAAAAAACAATTAATGGTTGTTGGTGTTTGTTTTGAGCGACCTTTTTGAGTATGCCAGTCTCATGTAAATGACGGCTAACGGGTAATTTTGCATTTTGCTGCAACTCTTTCTCTTTCACCCTAACCTAACAATAACAACAACAATAACAACAACAAAAACAACAACCACACTTTTCCCATTGGATTTGCTTGCCCAACAACAACAACCACAACATCAACAATAACAGATCTGACCTCTTTTAAACTCCCCGTCTCTCTCTCTCTCACACATGGTAAAATACTAGTTGCTTGAAATAACTGTGAAGTTTGTTTGGTAATCCACATAAATTTGGTGTTGGTTCTAATTGGGAAAACAAACGAAAAGAAACTAATTAAAAATGCATTTTATTCGCAAGGTTGCAGTTTAGTTTAAGCTCTAGGAAAACCAAAAACTAAAGGTAAATAAAAGTGTTCAAAAATGTTAAAAAGCAATAGTCGAAAAACAAAGAAAAAATAATAAAAAAAAGACAAATTCAAAAAGTATGCTACGAAAATTGCACAAAGCCCTTTTTTTGTTTTATTTGTTATGCATTTAGTTTTCTATACCACAAGAAATTAATAATATTTATACATATATATATATTTGTATTTATGCTCCCAAACTGAATTATTATTATATATATTATGTATGCGATTTTCAGTTATTGTCCAGTACGGCAACAAAATATATATATATATATCTACCATATATATTTTATTTTGTTTACATTTTGAAGGCTAGGGTCGAGACTTGATTTACAAATAATTTGCACTGCGAGAAAAAATATACTTTTGAAAAAGGCATTCAAAAAAAGTATAAAAACAAAAATGGAAACCATTCAAGTTTCCACAAATTTTTTGAATTTTAAGTTTTAGTGCTGTCTACTTTCCCCATAAAAGGTGTTGGTTACGACTTTAACAATTTTGATTTTTTCAAAAAAAAAAAAACTAAAAAAAAAAACAATTTGCTTTATTTTGTTTAATAAATAACAAGAAGATTTTTTTCCAAACTATATATAAATTTTTTTGTATTTTGCCTTTTTTTCTCAAAACAAAAAACTGTCCAACGCTCGCTTGATTTTGAAACGTGCTTGAATTTTTGAAAAAAAAAAACAAACCGAAAAAAAATGTATAAATTGAAAATGTATTTGAAATACAGCGCGAGACATACAAATTAGAGGCGATGGCCCAAGACAAGGGTTATCCGCCATTATCGCGAACGGTCGAAGTACAGATCGATGTGGTCGATCGGGCCAACAATCCCCCAGTTTGGGACCATACCGTTTATGGGCCGATCTATGTCAAGGAAAATATGCCCGTTGGCGGCAAAGTCGTCTCGATCAAAGCCAGGTCTGTTCGTTTTACAAAAACCAAAAAAACAATAAAAAAAAACCACAAAAAAATAAACCTAAAAAAAATCCATTAAAAAATTAAAGCCATACCATTTTGCTTAGTTATATTTTGATAAGCTACATTATATATATATATATGTTTTTTCCAAGGTGTTTCAGTTTCCAATTTACTTGCCATCATTTTCATTATCATTTCTCGGTGTCGTTTTTGTAATGTTCTTATTTTTTTTTTAAATTTTCTAGTGTGTTTTCTGAATGTTGTTTAGATCCTTAGAGCCACAGCTTCCCTCCTTCAGCTCGAGAGTGGTTAATTATTAAAGTTTTCATTTGCGCACTCTCCGGCTGTTATAGCTCCCTTGCCCCCCATCATTGCACCTCCACATACTTTATACTATATACTATATATATATATATGCTGCACCAGTAACACCACCAGTAACAACACATTCCATTGTCTCTTAGAAATCTGCACAAACCACACACAAAATGCACAAGATTTTTTTTAGTTTATTTTTTATTTTTTATAGATTGAATAATTGTACATAAAGCACATTTATCGTATTGAACTGCGAAAGGGTAGTTAAGCTGCAATCACCATTTCTTTGTTGCTTTGGGGATTCCAAATTTTTAAATTTATTTTATTCGATTTTTATATGAATGTTGTTTTATGATTATAAAATGAACCCGTTGAAAATAGGTTAAAGGGAATAATGAAATGAATGAGGCAAATGTGTGTATTATAATATATATATAATATAATATATAATATATATTTTAAATCAGCATCAACAGATATGTTCAGACAGTCGTCTGTCTGTCCGTCTGTGAACAGGAGACTTCTAGTTTTGAATAAACTTCTTATTTATTATTCTGTTTATTTCATTTTATTGATAATCGTCCGCATTTCGCAGAATATCTCTTCAAATTTATTTTCAGTAGCAATATTAGTTATAATTGTACAGAAATAGCCTTCCAATTGATATATATATGTATAATATACCCAGATATATTATTGATCAACTGTAAAAATTGTATTAAACTGGAATATATACAAAAATATATTTTATTAAATAAAATTAATTTCAGATTGAAAAAGGTGTAATCAGCAAATTTAATATATATTTAGGGTATCTCCTAGTCGTGCTTTCTTGACTAGCGCAATAAAGGAGACACATAAAAAAAATTTAAAATATATTTCTTAGCCATCATAGCGAACCTAGTCTGGACCAGATCGGCTCACTATATAATGCAGCAAAGTGTGGTTAGATGAGTTGACCAGAGTTGCCACCTTTCTCAAGTGTTTCCTATGCACTTGCAATTATGGCAAAAATGTCATTAAAATCGGACTTCTATATAGATAAGATTAAAACTGAAGCATGCCCAAGATAGCAATTCTTAAACTAAGCTCAATTTCATTTGGACTGAGTTTAATTGACCTTCACTTGCCACTTGCTGTGGCAACAGCTGTAATTTAAATTACCTGCCAAAAGTTAACTTTCTCAGCAAGGGTAGGTTTAGGGGTAGCAGGGGTAGCAAGTACAGTAGTACTTGCTGCAACGAGCATAGAAATTGTCAAGTTGAGGAATGCAAAAAAAAAAAAATAAAAAAAAATAATGTAAAGTTTTGTTGAAAATAAAGTTTTGCATTTTTATAATTGCAATTAAAAACTTGAAGTGGCGCACTTAAATGACTTTTGTCTCCCTCTCTCCTTCTGCTTCAGTTTGCCACTTTTGGTGTGGCATTAACATAACGAATAGAGTTTTATCTGCGTGGCAAGCCAACCACATGCCACTGACGTTTTAATTATGCCTCCGCTTGTGGCCAGTTTCCACTGTTTGTTTGTTTATTTGTTTGGTGGTTTTTCATTTTTGTCATCCTGCTTTTTGTATGATTTTTAATTGTTGGCACTCAAAGCAAATTCACTGAAAATGGGTCTGCTTTGCAAATATTGCACACACGCACCGTGCACCGTTCAACGTGCACCATTCACCGTGCAACCCGCAAATAAAGCACCATCTAGCGTTAGTTTAGTGCGATCAAAATAAAAAAAAAACAAGTAAAAATTTCATTTCTATGCTAAGTATTTAGGAAATTGCCAACTATTAAACGTGCCTGGGTTTACTTTTCACATTTCGCTCGTTTTAATTATTTTCAACTCGACCAAAAAAAAAAAATAAAAAAATTAAACGAAGAAAACAATTTATTTTGTTTGTTTTACTTTTTTTGTTTTTCTTTTCCTTTTGCAATTATCTTGTCCCAGCACAAAATTGTAAACTTTTTATATATACATATATATATATAGACATGTGTATATATTACAATATATGTATATATATATATATATGTGTGTGTGTGTGTGTTTGTATAGCCAAGATGCTATTAAGCGTGTAGCGACAAAGTGTGTGCAGAGCAGCGGGAAAACGGCTAAACTGCTAAACTGCTAAACGAGGTGGGGCAAAAGTGGCAGCAATTTTCAAGTGCGCGTATCTCATAATAAATGTGTTTGCCATTGTTTGTTGTCATGTTTGTTGTAGCTTTAGTGCGCTTAATGCGCCAGTTGTCAAGTGCTTGCCTCAAGTGTGGCATGCATTTAAGAACACCCAGCAACAACAACAAATAACAGCAAAAACAATGAGATGTGCTTAAGTTAAATGAGGGTCACATTCAACGGCAGAATTTAATATTTTAGATAAATGTTATCAGTAGTGCTCGAAAGCAGCCTGTCAAACCGGAAACGGAAATGGAACAGATGGAAATATTTATAATAAATAATTTAAATTATAAATTTAAAACCAATTCATAAATTCAAAAACTGTTCAAATTTGACAGCCTGTTTTTTACTCAACTGCATATTTTCATTTCTATTCTGTTGTATTCCATTGAAAATCATGATTTTTAGCCTTTCGAACAAATAAAAAACTGTAGCATTTAGGCGCCAACTGCAAACCAAGATTTTTATATATTTAAAAAAAAAACCAAGTGCTCGGAATACATAAAAAATTCCTTAAATAATTCACACAAAAAATTCTCACATCAAGTTCCACACAAGACAAATAGTTTTTTTTTTTGATTTTGCAATACAACCAACGACAAATCAATTAAAAAAATATATATAATACACCTCAACAACAACAACAACAACAAACACACAACACTCACAGCCTCCAAAACAAATCATTTACCACCAAAAAAAAAGTAAAAAAAAAGGCAAAAAAATTCCCACAACCAACTTTTTTGCAACATGTTTTTTTGTTTGCCTTGTGCCCAACTAATATCCTTTTAGTCCTGTTCCTTGGCAGCAGCAGCAACAACAAACGTATATTTTTTCGCGCCTGACAGATTTTCTCCAATTTATTTTTTTTTTGCAAAAAGTTTGTTGTTCTTCTTCTTGCTCATCATCTTTCTGTCAGCTGCAAGTGTTGTCCAAGTGCAAATAAAATTTATTTTGTTTGTTTGCTGCCTGCTTGCGCCTAATTTGTTTTTCATTATCCTCGCCTCGCCTATTCGCAACAACAACAACAACAACAACAGACAGTCAGCCTCCACCCAAAACCACACCCCACCCCACCCCACCAACAACCCCTATATTACACAACCACCCACACCCACCCCCTTGAAACCCACTCCAACAACTTTTTGACACTCGAATGGCAATTAAATGTTTTGAAGCCATTTTTTGCGTCTTGCTTATTTTTTTTTTGTTTTTTTTTTTGGTTTTGTTTGCTGTTGAAGCCGAGTTTTTCTTAGCTTTTCTTTTTCAGTTGATTTGCACGAAAGACGCTCAAGCAAAAGAATTTTCCAATTTGTAGCGCTGCGTTTTCTTATTTTTTTTTTCTTGCAATCGAATTTCTTGAGAATATGTTTTTGTTGTGTGTCATAAATCAAACTTTTTTGTATTTTGATATGTCGCATGTGTGTGTGTGTGTGTGTGAAGAGTGTGTGCGAGTGTGTGTGTGCGTGTGTGTGTGTATCTAACATATATAGATATTTAATAAACTTCATCTGCCTTCTAAATACAATTAATTATTTTTTGTGCAAGCACCTTAAGAAACTTAAAATAACGAAAGAGTTCTTAATTGCTTGTCAAAACTTTTTTGAAAATACTTTCATTGTTTTTTGCAAAATCAAAAAGTATTCAAAGTTCATTTTGTAGCATAATAAAATCATAATTTCCAAAAACTTAAACTTCATGTAGCCAAAAATAACTCTTTCTACACCAACTAACGACTGTCTCCATCAATTTATCTCTCTCTCTATCTATCTCTATCACTATCTCTCTCTAACTATCATCTCTGTGTTTAAATGAGACAATATTCGATGACAATTACTTATATATCATTTTTTTATTTTTTTAAAAATCGTTATTCAAAACCCGCCAACCGTCTGCAGTTCGGGAATTGAGGGCAATCCGACGGTTTTCTATAGATTAATGCCCGGATCGACGGCTCAGACGAACAAGTTCCACACGTTCTACTTGCAACAGAGACCGGACAACGGCGACACCTGGGCGGACATAAAGGTCAATCATCCGCTGGACTACGAGAGCATCAAGGAATACAATCTGACCATACGAGTCGAGGTAGGTTGTGGCATTCAACACTTGCTCAACTTTTTGATAACCATTTCAATTGAAACGAGCAAACTTTTCGCTTGACAAACATTACAAAACTTGAATTATGAGCATGTTTTAGTCGGGCATAGCCGACTGCGCAATGCCCTGGGTAACTTCTTAATATACAACAAGTAAGAATGCTGTAGTCGAGTTGGCTCGATTACGATAAACCCTTAATCCAGTTGTTAAATTTATTCCAGTTTTATTTCCACAAAACCATTGTACGCTTTTTACCCATTTTTAACGGGTTAAAGATATAAAAAAAAATAAAATATATATATATATATATATATATATATATATGTATATATAAAATTAATAATATATAAAATGAATGTCTTATAAATTATTACTTCAATTTCAGTTTCTGATTTTCATTTAACTAATTGTATTTTTGTTGATGAAAATCTTTAAAATGTCACAGACTTTATTTAAAATAAAATATATTAAAATATTTATAAAAAGTAACCCTTTTAAAAATATCTTTAAAAGTTAGCTTCTCCAAATTGAACACTATCTATAATTATAGATATTCGAACCATCAATATTTCGTCTCTTATCTGACAAGTGAATTTTATCTGTTTATCTTAGCTAAATTTTAAGGCAATAATTTTTGGATTAACAGTTATTTTAGGTATTTTTTTAACTTCAGCATCGATTGCTTGTATTCAAATAAAAGTCGTAATTTTCTAACTTAACGTTTAATGTTTTGCCAAGTTGCAAATGTCTTCCCTTTTCTGCAACATGCCGCATTAAAACTAATATACCCATTTTATGGTTCGACAAACCGTATAAAAAAAATACCCAAAAAGTGCCCAAAAACGCTAAACGCAAAACCTTAAAAGTTGTTTCAAGTTTTCAAGTTTGCTGAGAGCTAAATTAAGCGCACAGCTTGATGTATTTGACTTTTGTATTTGGGAATGACTTCGAAATACGTTTTGTAATTATTTTATTTGAAAAGTTTTAATTACTTGCCCGAGTTTAGCGGCATGCCACCACCAGCAGCATGCCATGCCACGCCATGCCACGAAACCCTTAACGTGACGCCAAATGCAAATGCAGTGCGCGGCAATTAGTTTGTGGAATGTGGCAACTGAACAACTGATTGACTGTCTGTCAGTCTGTCAGTCTCAGCCAAGTCAAAGTCAGATTCTCAATTGAAATTCAATCAGTGGCAAGTTTTAGCTAGAAGCACCGAACCCCCTCCCCATCGCTGCCCCTTGCTAATGCAGCTCATTAGTGTTGCCATTCAGCTGCGCTGGAAAATTATTGACAACTTGTTTCAGCCGCTCAATAAATTAAACATGACCAGCTGCAACAGCAGCAGCAGCAGCGTCCAACAAATGCCACAAATGATGTGAATGCTGCCCCAAAGGACATGCATTAGTTTTATCCCTCTGCAATTGCGACTCCCATTTAAAAGCAGTTAATTAAATATCCCCAGGCATGCATAGTAAATAAAGCTAATGCACTGCATTTCCCAGATTATTGTTGTTGCATCAAAGGAAATTTCGTGAAATTAATTTTTTTTTTCATTATTTGCGGTTGCCCCGTCAGGTTGCAAGTTAATAAAATATATATCTTCTCTGATTAAATTTTAATTGTACATTTTTTAGAATTTGTACAAATTGTTTTGTGCGGTTAGCAGCAAATGTGGGTTGTGGCTTTTCTAAACAGCCCAAATGTTATTTAAGTGACGTTTGCTTTTTTAAAAAAGTTTTTTATTAATTTTTTGCGATATTTTAAATATTAAAATTTAAGTGTTAATTTTTTAGTGCAAATAAAACTTGGGGAATACAGAAAAAAGCAACGCTGCAAAAGTAAGCAGAACTTAGAAAGAATGATAGAAGTATATAAATCCTTGTGGCATAAACCCTTTATCTAACTATATATATATATATTATATATATATATATATATATATATATACAATCTACCGATTAATCCTATGAAAGCTATATAATATAACAATCCATTGCTGTTGATTTGAGCAGCTTAAAAAGACACATAAATGATGTGTTAAATGCGCTCATTCCTGCAAAATAAAAATGGCTACATAAGCTAGACTAATGCTGATCAAGAATATATATACTCATATCGATATCATTACAATTTCTACAAAATTAGAAAATCCTCTTTCAAGTTATTTTCCTCAAAGTATGCATAAAATTTAAATGAATCGAAAATGTAGCATTTTCAAATATTTGACAGCAGTTGGGTTTCTTTAACTTGAACAAATATTGTGACAAGTAATTAATATCAGTTGATATTTGGTGATAACTGTATCCATGTAAACGTTTCACAACTTGCTCGTTTAGCAAATCAAACTTGGTCAAAAGTATTAATTAGCTGGCAAACTAACAAATTCATATTTACCCACAAAACTGGATGGCAAAAATAAATAATTTATTTCCAAAATTATCAATTGCCTTAGGTCTGCCTCATCCGATTACACAAATACTCTATCCCTCTCTCTCTTTCTCTTTCTGTTTGTCTCTGTCTCTGTCTAACTGCTGGCAATGTTAACCACATCCTGCGATTGAGTTTTATGTGCTGTCAAAGCCAGTGTAAACACATGTTACACATAAGTATCTGGAAGACATATCATTTGAATTGATTAATAAGCAAACAGACAGCCAATGCATGTGTCTGTGTGTGTGTGTGTGTGTGTGTGTGTGTGTGTGTTGGTGTGTGTGTGTGTGTGTTAACCAGTTGACCCCCACAGCTGTGCGGTTAAATGACAAACAGAATGCTGAATGCTGAATGTCTGCCTGGCTGCGTCCGGACGGACGGACTCCGTAATTTAATTCATTCTCGAGCAGACTAATAAATTGCATAATAAAGCATGCGATTTATTGATTGATTGATTGATTGATTGATTGTTTTTGCTCAATCAATCATATAGCAAGCAGCCAACGATTTTATTTCCATATGCACATTAAAAACGTATACACTGACAAAAAAAGCGATCATGCTGAAATTATAATTTCGATTGGAGGATACAAATTCTTAGAATCTTGCTATGTTTTTATACATTTAAAATGGTTAAATGGGGCTTAGTCAAGTTTTATAGAAGTCTTTAAATTAATGATAAATAAAAATATATATTCTTGATCAGTAATAAAGACCGATTATCTGTCCGTCTGTCAAAGACTATCAGAGTTATAGAGTTTAAATTGGGATAACCAAGTTCTACAGTATTTCACTAAAACGATAATCGATAACTTTATTCGCTTCTCCAAAATCGATAAAAATCGTATACCGATTCCAATAAAAGGCAACATCTTAAATATTTTTCTTAATGAGAATATATCTATTAAAAATGAGGAAAATAGTTTTCCACATCTACCACATTACTTTAAATATATTTTATATATTTTATATACAAAGTTGAAATATTTTCCATGTGTATAAATAAAAGTAAATCAAACAAAAAGAAACAAACAAAGCTTGTTTGCTTTGTGTGTTGACAACAGTTTTATTGTTATTAAAAACATTTAAATTTACGAGTCAAGCAATTTACGCTGCTAGCCAAAAAAAAAAAAAAATACTTAATTATTTCCAATACAGAAAATATGCACAAAATATACAGAAATAAAATAAAATAAAAATAAAAAATAAATGTAAAATTAAACATTCAAGTGCCGATTTTCATATTGTGATTTTTTTTCTTTTTTTGTGACATTATAGAATAATGGCGCCCAGCAATTGGCATCGGAAGCGACCGTTTACATAATGCTCGAGGATGTTAATGACGAAATACCGTTATTCACCGAACGCGAACAGGAAACGGTGCTGGAGGGCGAACCGATTGGCACCAAAGTGACACAAGTGAACGCCATCGACAAGGATGGCACATTCCCAAATAATCAGGTGAGCAACCCGTAAGCGTAAGCGAAACGTGAATAAATTGACAACCCAAAAGGGGGGTTGCTTTCAGCAGAGGGGTTGTCAGAGGGGAAGGGGGGAGGAGGTTGGTTTGATAGGATGCCGGATTGGATGGAATGATGGCAAGGGCTGGGATGAGCCACGGAAATGCCAGGCGATTGTTGGCAAATGAATGACTCTATCCGAGTGTGTGTAAATGTGTGTGTGTGTGTGTGTGTGTGTGTGTGTGTGTGTGTGTGTGGGTTGGTGTGTGAAGTGAAGATGACAAAAAAGAGTCACAAGTTGGCAGGGCTTTTTTTGGGGAGATTGGGAACTGTGGCAACAAGTTTAAAGCGTCATTTGGTTAATGGAGCGACGCTTAAATTTCGGAGAGCGCTTTAAGTGCAACTTAAGCGTTTGCAAATCTTCACATACACCGTTATGTGCTCACTTGAGCACACTTGTGCAACATATAATGCTGAAAATTGAGCATAACTTGAAGTTGCCACTTCATTCCAATGGTTGCAAATCCAGGATTCATTATGTGGGTTTACTTACTTGATACTCAGTAAGCAATTAGCTGCATTTGCATGGGAAAATTATTATAAATTCTTGCAAGAAAATGGATAATAAATAAAGAAATCAAACTTTGTTTGAGTTAAGTAAATGTTAAAATGTATCGAGTATTTTAACAATTATAAAAGTTTGGTTAAGTTTGGATGTGTTGATTAACAAACAAAATTTCAAAACAAGAAGTCAACTTTCTACTTATTATTTCCACAAATATTTTAAATAGTTTTACGATATTTCCATTTTCTATATATAAAGATAGAAATTGAGGATTGAATGCTACATTTTGTGTAGCTCTAAAACTGAGTAAACAGTTTGCATAGAAACAGATAGAAAGACAGACATGGCTATATATAATCGTCTACTGCTGATCAGGAATATATATACTTCACAAGAAAATTAGAATATTCTTTGCAAGTGTATAAAAATTATGCTCAACAATTTTTATTAACATTTTTACCCAAAGAAATTAATTTGCCTAGGCACAAGCAAGACTAGTCTATAAAGACTCGTATCTTAAGAAGAGTAAACATATTTTTATACTTTATCAGTTCGTTGATATTTTTATATAAACAGAAAATTTCAAGCCAAAAATAAAATAATAAAGAATAAAATGGCAGCGAAATATTTTATTTGAAATAGCTTGAAAAAGAGTTCAGTTTTCACAAGTGCCAAAAGATGAAAAAAACAATTTTCACTCGCTGACAAGAAATGTGAAAATTTGCTTTTAAAAATACACTGTGATTTAGTATTTTGTACTTTATGCTGTATTTTGATTATATTATTTGCTGACTTGCAGCAGCAACTCATATTCTTCACGAGCTTTTGGCAATATTTAAATATTCACATTTGTATCTAGTTTTATATATATATATATATATATATATATATACTTTATGCAGAGATGTTTTCCTGCACAAAAAAAGAAAATTCCAATCTCTTTATTTTAGTGAAAACTTGTTCCCAGCTTAAGCTTTTCATGTTCAAGCCGAGTTGAGTTGGGCTTAAATAGTTGCTTGTGAGCCGCTTTACCTTGACCGCTTTTGGTCTGCACACTTCTGGCTGTATTTTTGTGGAGAGTGTTTCGCACTTTCAGCTCCTTTTTCCTTCTTTTTTTAGCACTCATTTTCTCTCTTTATAATTGTCCATTTTTTGTTGCTGCTTTCGCCGCCTTTTGCTGAGGCTAATAAATGTCAAAGAGTTGTCACTTTTTTAGCTCCCGGCAGCAGAAGTATTTTCACACGCCCTTTAAGTACGTTAAGCTCTCAGCGAAAGTTGGCAGCGTGGTTGCAACTAAAAAAAAAGCAAAAGAAAACAGCGTAAAAATAGAAGAAAACTGCGGCAAAAAAACTAAGATAGAAAGAATAAAAAAAAAATAGAGGCAGAAAAGACCGTCGCTTGCTGCGCCTTTTATGCGTCTGACAGCAGACCTTGAGGGCGTCGGACCTTCAAAGAAAATGGGGTGAGCGGGCAGGGGTTGGTTACAGGGGGGAGGGGGTGTGTGCAGCCTAAGGCTCGGAGGCACTAGCGATTATAATAATGTGGCACTTGGGTGATGGCTAAATGGTAAAATGGGTAACTGAACTGGTGACTGGTAACCAGTAACTGGCCACCCCTCGACTCTCTCTCCCTCTCTCTGTCTTTCTCTCTATCTTTCTCTATCTTTCTCTATCTTTCCCTTTCTCTTGTCTTTACTTGGCCAACACACATTTCATGTCCTGCAGCCAAGTAATTTGCATGTTCGCGCAAAATGTCCGCACTAATTAGCGTTTTCTCATTTATAGCCGCAACTGTAAAACAGACGCGACAAATTCGCTGCAAGACGCATTCCCAGCAGCAGCTTAAAATTAATAATACACTGCGAGAAAATTAAACAAAATTTATATATTATTTATAGCCATAGAATATTCTCTTAGAATCAAGTTTTGATTTGATTCTCATTTTCAATCTCAAAAAAATTGTTTGCTTTAAGAAAGCACTTTTTTCTCTCTGTGTAAGCGTCATCAGCTTTTGCTTTAATGTGGCTCAGCCTGTTTTTAGCCTATTTTGCGCAGTTTGCGCTTGTTTTAAATTCTTTTCTGCAATTTCCGCTTTGAACTCGACATGTTTTAATTAACTTCCTGACAATTATTTGATTTGTCAACAAAGTTGCACACATATACATGTATAAATATATATATATATATATGTATACATTTTTTATGCCTTTTACGTAACTGTGTGTGTGTGTGTGTTTTATCTATGTATTTTGCAGGTTTATTACTACATTGTGGACTCGCCGCGAAACGAGGGCAAAGAATTTTTTGAAATTAATCTGCAAAGCGGCGAAATCTTCACCAAAACCGTGTTCGACAGGGAGAAGAAGGGCGCCTACGCCCTCGAGGTGGAAGCCCGGGACGGAGCACCTTCCGCCCGACCCAACAGCAATGGACCCAATTCAGGTAAGCCCCAATCCCCAATTTAATACGGCTTTTCCAAAATTTTGGTTAGCTTTAAAGACTCCTTTCTTAAATTCGATGATGACCAAAATATATATTTGGATCTTTGGCAATATTTTAATATAATAATATAATATTTTAATTATAATAATATATAGTAATATTTAACTTTATTTAAGTGCGGCAAATTATCAAAGTTTAACTAAATTAAGAGTAAAGTTTTTTTGTCTGACACATGGAAATGTGTTTCAGTCTCTAGCGTTTTTAATTGTTTTCTATTTTAAATTAAACATTAAAAGCAATAAAATTTATGCTGCTCTTAGGCAAAATCATATTTAATTAAAGAATATTAAAATATTTAGCCAATTTTTCCATCACATTTTTTTGCACTTTTAAAAATATTTAAATTTATACACAAAAATATCACAACGTTCAGAAGTGCAAAATTTAAACACTTTAAAGTGGCAGCTGTGGTAAATTGCGCTCTAGGCCATTAGCTGGCAACCCGTTAAAACATTAAACATTTCGCTTGTCAATACCATTTGGCAATAGCTTTTACCTCATTTTTTTGTTGTGGCTCTTTGATTATTTGCATTGCAGCGAAACTTGTTTGCAGCCAGTCCCATTTCGAGTATATTGACGATAAATATTGACCACGTGGCCAACACAAATAGGTGTGCCTAAATGTGTGTGTACGTGTGTGTGTGTGTGTGTGTGTGTGTTGGTGTATTTTAGCAAGTGCATTTTGGCTTTTATTGATGTGGCAGCCTGGCTGCTGCTGCTGCTGCTGGGCTTATTAAAAAAATTCAATTATGCCCCAAACCAAAATCATCAACAGCAGCCACAAAATGCGTTATTTAAGCGCTTGATTCAGTTAACAGAATGATCCAAATTTTATTTGCTAACAGCAATAATAAGTTGTTTTAGCCTGTTTTATATTATGGCAGAAAAGGAAAGGAACACGTCAGCAGCTGCTAGTCGGGTGTGCTCGCTTTGAAGATACCCTGTTGGCAAGGCAAACTGCAGATTTTTCTCTGTGTAATTTATAAGTACGTTGAAAACGAAATTTCAATTAAAATTTTAATATTTAAAGGCCATAAATTATGTTGAACTAAAGTTAATTGCTTAGTTTAGTGCGAGTTTCTTGTTCTTTAATATTTATAATATTTTTAGAAAATATGATTTAAATGTTTTCAGTTTGGAGACTTGCTGAAACTCAATTCCACAAGAAAATTTAGTTTTTCAGCATTGATATTTTTAACTCTGGTTAAAGATTTCCCTTAAGCATTTCGAGCTTCTTTTAAATCATTCATTAAATATGCTTCGTCACTCCAAATAAGTTTGGCTTTAACAAAAAAATGAATTATTTTCAAAATAAAAAAAAAAACATTTTGCACTTGAGCCAAGCACTTTTGATGCTCAAATTGACAATTAAAATGTACAAATTTCAGGCTTACAGTTTATTTTGTATTCTTTGTCAGGCTTCTCGAATTGTGATTGTTGTGGTTTTTTATTATTATTTTTTTATACTTTTTTTTGTGGTTTTTGTGTTGTTCATTAAAAACTGCCCCTGAAATGCCAATCAATTTTTGTATGCGTTTTTGTTTGTATCTCTTGTGGGCTGCGTGGAAATTATTTTCCACTGCCTATTTTCTATACTTGGTGTATTTTACTCCATTTCCCCCCTCCCCCACCCAGCCGATTTGTGCTGCTCAGTTTGTTGTAATTTTTTGATGTCCTCGACAAGTGCTTTTCGATTGTTTAATATGTCGCTGAGCCGCACATAAGCGCTGCTAAATGGAAAAGCGAGCGAGAAAAGCGAGCGTGAAAAGCGAGTGCGGGAAAAGCGATTGCGGGAAAACTCGCAGCGTACTTTTTAGCTGGCAACATTGAAAATGATGTGCAATCAACACGCGCAAAAGCCGGCAACAGTCGTTTTTTTTTATTTCTGATTTTTTTCTTTTTTCCTTCTCGTTTTGGCCCTGAAAACGAGCACGAAAATTAAAAAGTTTTTCTGTTTATTTTTCACGCTTTTTGTCAGAGTTTTGTGGGGGGTTAAATGGAAGGGAGGGGGGGGGGGGGGGGTTTGCATGTAAATTACAACAGTTGTTGGACTAACACATATTGATACATGTTCTTGCAACAGGCAAAAGTTGTAAGCACCCTATGTCTGTGTGTGTGTGTGTGTGTGTGTGTGTGTGTGTGTAAGCTTGCAGGATTTTGGCAACAGCTTGCGGTCTGCCAATTTTATTGCAAGCTGAAAGTGTGAAAAGCACGTAATATTTTTGTTCAGTTTTTGTGTCCTTTGCTCATAAGCAAATCCATAAACTATTGTTAAACTGTCGACTTGGTTTTTCTCGTTTTTGTCGCATTTCCCTTTATGCTTCAATTTAAATATTCAATTTGTGAGAGTTGTGTGTGTTTGAATCAAGAATATATTCTTGATTTGATGTGGTTCTTTTCATACCCTAAGCAAATGGAAAATGTGTACGAAGGGTATATTGAAGTTGTACAGGAGTATGTAACAAATCTTTAAAACTGAGAGGTACTGCTTCTCAATATATCTAATTTTATTATAATCTAATCGAGACCTTCAAAATCTTTAATATAAAATCAGATTCAATTGGCAAATCAGAAAAGATTCGTTTCTTATCTGGAAATACTTGAAAATACTATTATTTTCAAAACACTAAACATTTTAATATATAGCAATCAATCATATCTAGTTCTTAAAAAAATTATTTTACTGAGAAAACTTTACCGTTATTTCACTAAAATTTAATATAAGCAAACATCAAATAAATATACAAATTACTAAATTAAAGAACCTTTATTTTTTAAATAGCTTTGCCAATTTCTAATGTTTACTTATATTAAGTGTTAATTGTTTGTGTTTCAATAAAATCTTTATCAATTTTTAGCTACGTTTTAAATATTTTTTTTTTAACATTTCCCAGTAGCAGTACTATTATTTTGACCGCAGCTGTGTTTATTTTTGGTCAGCAACAACAGATTGACAGCCTAACAGTCTGCTGTGTTTGTCTTGCAGACTGTTAGGCTGTCAATCTGTCAGTCAGTCAGTCAGTGAATCAGTCAATCAGTCAGTCTGTTTGTCAGTTGCAGACTAAATTTGTGTATTTTTTACCAGGCGCAGATTAAATTAAATCGTAACTTTATCGATAACTTTTCGCAACTCGCGAATATATCTTACTATAGTTTTACATTTTGGAGCAGGGTATCTCCTTATCGAGCACTCTCGACTGTCGCCTTCTTACTTATTTATCTCAGCATTAACTCACCTTATTTTACATTTCTTTAGATTGGTTTTTGTTATTTGTTCTGGTTGTTTTGTCAATCTTTTGAGTGCATTTCTTGGACCCTCTATCTATTCCTACACTCCCCTTCTAACCTCTTCCATTTGCGTACCCCTCTTTTCTGTCAGTGTACGCTTTCAGTTTCATTTGGTTGCAACTGTGATTGGGTCCATTTGTGTGCACAACATTTGCTACGATTGCAGTTTGCAACTTTGTTTTTTCGATTTGTTATTCTGTCTGGCTTCGAAGCTGCTGGCTTCATTCACAAAGTATTTTAACTTTGACAACAACAGAAATAACAACAGGTATCGAATTGTGGTTTCATTTCAATATTGTCCTTGTGGTTGTTGTCCTTGTTGTTATTTGTTGCCTGGCAAAGGTGAATCCCTGCTGCTGTTTGTGGCTTTATTCGCATTAAAAGTAATATCGAAATGTGACCCAAAATCATTTAAATTCAAATAATATAAACACAGACACACACACACACAGATGCACAGATCCCTCAGCAATCAAATACAAATAAATGATATATATATATAAATATATATATACAAATATAAATACAGTTATGGATGGCTTGTTTTCTGACTTTGTTATCTGCGTAGTCTGCTTTACGTGCTCTTCTCGATATTTATGCATACTTTTCGGCTTAACGCACACTGACTTTCCCCCTCCTCCCCCTCCACGCCCCATACGCCCATATTTGCCCTGGGGCGCCACAACAGCAACAACCGCAAAGCAGCACAAAAAGTCAAAGAAATATGACAAATGATAAAATTGTGAAATTTTTAAGTTGTGGCGATTGCTTTTTCGTCAGCCAGTCAGTCACTCAATCAGTTAATCAGTCAATCAATACTTTTAAATACCCATCGAAAATAAAAGTGAAAGAAGTAAGAAGTCTATAGTCGAGAGAGCTCGACTGACAGTTGTACTGAAAAACAGTTCTTAGGCGATTTTAATGCATTTTTTACAGTTGATCAATAATATGTCATTTATAATATTATATAACTATGGGAAGGCGAGACAAAAAACCTCAAATGCAAGAAAGATAGTCCAAGTCCCGTATTTATTACTATCGCATATCCATCTTCCAGGTTTTTTCGAGTGTAACGGTTGCCAAGGCAGATAAGTACAAGGAACAAAAAAAAAAAAAAAAAAACGATTTTGAAGAGTATTTCCAACTACAACTATTCGAAATATTAAATCGATTAAAACCACAGATTCTCCTTGTATTTTAAAATATCTTTAATAGATATTCCGAGCATAACTTGTGTATTTTCATAACAGATCTTAATGAATTTTTGATCAATAATATAGGTATATTTCACATCAGTTCTGTTTTTAAATTGTGGCTTTTATTGTTATCGGTAATCGATTTATAATCAGTGTGTTTTTCACATTTTAATGCGCATTAAAAAGTCTTTTCTGCTTATTTGTATTTATGCGAAATAAAATGATAATCTGAGAAAATATTAGGAATTGTCTGCAATTAAAATTCAAGAATTATTTACACATAATTCCTCAAACGCTAGATTTGTAGCAGAGTGTAGCTGGTTTAAGCTGCTGACAGCTGATAGAAGACATTTGAGCCACTGCTAAATGGAAATGCAAAGGCTAAATGGAAATCTCTATTTTTGGGGCATGTGCCTCGAGGGCTGCAACAACAGAAACAAGAGCAACAAGAAGAGCAGCCATCAAAATTGCCACTTATAAAAATCGCATTAACTGAAATAAGCAAAATTTGCATGACACACTTGACTGAAATGTTGCTCGAGAATGGAATAAAAAACAATGCCTCGATTTTTGTTACACACATCATAAATTCTGGAGCAAAGGCCAAAACCCGCCCAGCCCCAAAAGCCAAGCGGCAAATACCAAAACTGAACTCTTTCCGCCCAGAAGTTATTAGGCATTTGTTTTCCGGGGTTTGGGTTTGGGTTTTCTCTAATTTCTGGGGCGGAAATAAGTGCTCGTAAAAAATGTTCAGGCCCATAAAAATTGGCAGGCAAAGCAAAAGCAAAAACAAAAACAATAACAAAAACAATACCAATAACAATATCGCTATTCTCTAAACACTCTTTCCCTCTCACTCACTCTTATTACTCACCCCTCTCGCTCGCACTCTCGTCTCATATTTGTTATGCGATAATGTTTTCATATGCCTTTGAGCCTTTCAGACTTTATTGGTTGCCTGGTTGCCGCTTGGCCTATTGGCCATTAAATTGTTGCAACAACTATTGAGCAGTAACCGTATTTTTAGTATTTGCAAATAGTTTGTGCCTTTTTGGGATTTTGAGTCCACTCAAGGCGCTATCCTTGCCACACCAGACGAGTCGTAAATCAGTCATCATTTGAGGACTTTCACTCGTTGTTTGCACGACGCTCTCCCTTTTCGGGGGTCATTTGTCCGACTTGAGAGCTGAGCGGGACACACAAACTGTGGCTGCCCCACACTCCATCATTTATGATCGATGTTTGAGCGGAGTTCCACAATCACACACAACCCACACACACCACACACACCACACACACCACACACACTTGCCTACATTTTCCATAGCACTTTAAGTTTCTGCTTTAGCTAAATTTTCACTTTTAACGCTTTTCCTCTCTTTTCATTGCAGGTATGTCAAACAAATTTGTCATTTAAAACTTGCAACACTTGAAAGACATTTTTTAAGGTATGTTTACAAATTAAGTCTGAAAACATAGTTTTAAGTATAGTTTTAATTTAAAGTGGAACCTTAGAGTTTTGGTCTAAGTTCGCATTAAAGTTTTGGCTTTGAGAATTTAATGTGAGTCTTGATTAAACTTATCCATTGCAATTACTTATAAAAAAAAACCAATTTTCAAAAAGAAAATCCTTGTTAAACAAGAAAAGCCAAACAAATTATTAACATGTTGTCATTAGAATTCGAACAAAGAATCCGATCAAAATGTGATGTTGCAAATTGCTCAAAACTCAATAAATTTTCAAGTTCTGATTTAATACTACATTCAAAATTTAAATCGTGATTAATGTTCAAATTATAACCCAAAAAAAAAGGTAAAATTTTCCAAAGACATAACTTCGTCAATAGTTATACGATTTTGAAAAACCAGATCTTCTTAATCACAGTTTGACCTCTACATTAAAATTGATTCCAAAGTTTTAAGCGCGATTCTGGCTTGATTATAAATTTTATCCTCAATTAAATTATACGCCCAAAAAATGTTATCAGTGGTAAGTTTCAACTTTTCTTTGTCATAACATTGTTAAAAACTTCTACGATTTCAACAAAAACCAGCGATTCCGAATCATTTTTTGACACTCTAATTTAATTCAACATTTAAAGTTGGAAATAGTTTTTAGCTCTTGTTTTACTTGTGCGCAAAAAAAATTAATCATGCGGATACAAATTTTTTAGCCTCGCAATTTATTTAAAAACTAAAAAACACTTTTAAAATGGTTTTAAAATGTTGCCCTTAAGCTAAGTCCGAAAAAAAGAAAATATAACAAGCAAATTGCCAACAATTGGCAGAAAAACAAATGAAAATTGAAATGCTAGAAAAATGCACTTGACTCTCTCTGTCTCTCTCTCTCTCCCTCTCTCTCTCTCTCTCTCTCTCTCTCTGTCCTCCTCTCTATCTTTTGCTGCTTAAGGCTGTTTGTGTCTCACTAAGCAAATAATGAAAAATGGCATTTCCGCAGTGCCAACTCCATTTTCTTTAGCTCCTAGCCATTTTCCAACAAGTCAACAAGTCGCCACACCCCCTGCCCCGGCTGCACCTTAAAAAGTGGCAGCTGCATTTACAGCTGCAACAACTGTGTCTTGAGCAATGAATGCCCCAAAGGAAAAAAAATAAATATATTAAAACAAAAAAATTCAATTTATCTTGAGCAAAAACAAACGCGAATTTTGTGCTTTAAGCCATTAAATAACAGTTAAAAAGACTTCTAATTCGCCACGCCCCCGCCCCCTTGCCAACCCTCTTCCTTTGCTAAAATATTCGATTTATTTGCAGCACAAATTTTAAATTTGAAGCCAAACAAAATCTTGAGTTTATTGCAATAAATCTAGCAGATTATTTTAATTTCATGCAAACTATGAGGCAGAAAGAGAGGGAGGGGCGAAGGGAGTGAGATAGCGAGATGCCTGTCAACAACTTTTTGCGTAACAGCAACAACAACAACAACAACAAGAAGCAGATAACAAAAAAGTTCTCAAGCCAAAGCAGCTGCAGAAGAAGAGGAAGAGGAAGAAAATAAGACAAAAACCCAATTCGAAGCCTTCGCTTTGTCTTCGTTTCGCCTGCTTTGCATCTTCGACTGTGTCTCGGAGGCGAGTCGCCCAAACAATGAATGCTCAAACATTGCAGCCAAAATAGTCCCACGAATTGAGGTTAACGTCCACAAAACGAAGCCGAACGAAGCAAAAACCCGAACGAGCTCCAAAAGAGCGCGCTCTCTTTTGCTGAGCTGAGAGTGAGCGTAATTTGAAGGAGAAATGTTTATTCGAATGTGCTGCAACATTAGGTGTGGTTTCTATGTTAATATTTGTCGAAGTAACAGAGAGGAGAGTTGGCAGCACTGTTAACGGTGCTCTGTTAAGCATTAGGTGGAGACTGAATGTTATTTGCAGTAGCGGATGGTTAACAGCTTAGAACTTGTTAGACATTTCCCACTTCAAATAACAGCATGGCAAATGTTTCTGTTAGAGGCTAACATTAGTTAATGGTTAACATTTTAGTATATTCTAAAATGATTACGAGCTACAATCATTAAGTTTGCTTAGTAGTAGTTGTCACTAGGTATTTTTATTTAAAAATAAGCCAACTTTTAATTACGTAATTTAACATACTCCTCGCAAAACAAATGTTAAAAGAGTACCTGGGGAAAAGCATTTGAATCCCTTTTGCATTTCTGCTAAATCCGCTCGCTAAACAAGTTCGAACTTGTGTGGACTCCAAGTTAACAGTTGGAGCAACTTTTACATTACGTATACGCATGCAAGATTCAAATCTAAAAATGGCTAACATTAACAGTATGTAAAGCCGCAAAGTGCCCCTTTCAAAAAAGTTCGAAACTTGAGCACTGAGAATATGTTATTCTCCTCTTCAACTACAATATTGGTTATTGTGGATGCTATGTTTGTTACCTAGATATCGTTAACATTAACATTCGATATACTCCTTCAGCTTTACATGTTCGATGCTGTTCCTCCTCAACTGCTTGACTCTGTTAAATGGTGGCTGCTAATGGCTAACATGCCGGGGCTACTTTAACATTTCGAATACAGCTCAAAACAAATGTTGGTGGAAGCCATTTAATGCTCTCACTGAATAATAACAGAGCCGGCTTTTGTGAGTTCTTTGAACTCGGCTGCATACTTGATTGCCCCTCCGCTCCTCTTCCTCCCCTCTTGTAAACGATACGTCTACGCCATTCTTGCTATGCATTTTTGAGCAGTGCAGTGTTAAGCGTTACTGTTATTGTTGCTGTTAAGCGTGGCTGTTATGTGAATATGTGTGAACTGTGAATGTGTGTGTGTCTGTTTATATTGTGACCTTGAGTTGAGATTTTTTTCTGCGCACACCTTTTTAAAGCTGTTCTTTTTTTTTCGTTGAGTGCGTTGTGCTTGTCATCTGTTAACAGGACCCTTTTCTTCAAGGGTCAGGACAAGTCCTTGACAACTGGCAACTAATGCGACCCAGCAGCAAAAGAGCATTCAACGCCCACCAGACAGGAATAAAAGAGCAAGGAAAATAATATATTTATATATAGAAAAGAAGAGTCATTTGTGGGCGTCGTCTGAATTGAAAGCGACCTACACTCAAAACATATTTACGACCCCCAAAAAAGCCACAAAACTCCAACTTTTTCAACTCTTGCACTTTTCAATAAACTGCTTAGTCGCCTGGTTGCCCTTCCCCCTCCCCTTGTGACTGTCTGACCGCACTTTTAAAAAAATCTACACTAAATTTTAGTAAATTGTCATTGGACTTTATTCAGAAAGTAAAGTTCTGAATTTCATGGCTAAGTCCTAATTTAAACGACGAGACAGTAAATTTCCTTAATTGCTTCTGAATTTTGGTAAGGATTTTTACTGAAATTATGGTTTGTATTTTATTTTTATTTATGTTTTTCTTAATAAAATAGCACAACATAAAAATCTAATAAATCGTCGCACATTTGAAATTGTCGATTTAGAGCATTTTTTTCTCTTAATTCTATTTCAAAAACAAGAACAACTTTAAATTTTGTAGTAAATTTAAGGCTTGTTTTTTCTAAGTGTACCAATAACAACAACAGACACAGGACGATATCCTCGGGGTGATTTATAAGTGGGTCGAGCGTCTCTGCTCCTCCGGTCGCCCTTTGCTTTGCATCTTGTTGCTATCAAAGTGCATATAAATTTCCGTTGCAGCCTCTAGTTGCACCCCCTCCCTTCCCCCACGCACCACTTGTCCTTTGCTGCTTGCCCAACTGCCCCCCTGTGGTCATTTTGACATAAATCGTTTCGCGTGTTCAGCTTAGAAATGCGCTTTGCTAAGCGTTTTCTGATTAACTGCCTAACTGGCGCCCTCTATGTCTGAAAGTTGATGCACTTGAGGGCTAGCAACGTTTGCCTAGTGATATCCTGTGATTATACGTTTGTGTGTGTGTGAGTGTGTGTGTGTGAGTGTGTTGGAATTGGAGTGTGTTAAAGTTTGATGGTCTCTTAATGTTTGTTTATTGAAATTATATTCTGTTCAGCTATGTTTAATGGAATGATGAGGTATTTTTAGCAACCTGTTTTAACTAGTTAGTTGAAGCTATCATTTTAACTATAACTTTTTTTAATTAACAAATTTTATGTAGAAATATTCTGTTGTCAATTAAAAAAGTCTCGCATTTTTGCAATGATAATTTGTCAACATTCCCAACATAAATGGCGATAAAGTAAACTGAGATGCAATTAAAAATACTGTATTTCAAATAAAGACAGCTTAAATTTAAAAAAATATATTTATAAATAGTTCGTTTTTTAATTAATTATAAACCGAACAATATAAAGAACTTTTATGTTGTTGATATTTTGGTGTTTTTTCAGTTAGCCCATTTTCCAAGTATTTATTTAAATTTATTAAAATACATTTAATGAATGTTCAATCAAATTGTGCTGCGAAAATTAATAATGAACTGTCATATTTCTATATATGAATTATGAACATTTAAAAGCTGGAAATAATTTTAAAAAAATTTTATTCAGCTATATTAATTGATATTTTATAGTTAACAAATAAATAGGAACAATTAACTATTGACTGTTCGATAGTTTTGCATAAAATGATTACTAAAATGCTTAAAATACATGCGAATATAAATTTATTTTTTATATATATATAATATATATTAATATCTCATGGATTTATCTGTCAAAACCGTTAACCTGCTTCTAAGCCTTTTTCAATTATTTCATCAAGGCAGATGTTGGCCAAAAGTTGTTGTTCTTCGCCCAGTTAATTTAAGAGTTAATTTTGTGTGGTTGGGATTTAATCATTCTGTTAAATACTTGCGGTCAGCCACTGCTGGCAAATAGCCAAAGTCAAGGAATTTTAATTAGACCTCAGGTGACACACACACACACACACCAATACACACACACACACACACAGTCACAAGGTGAGCAAAGAATGCAGCAATAAAATTGTCGCCACCTGCTCTGACCGCAATTATTTCAACTATTTATGTTGCTGTTGTTGTTGTTGTTGTTGTTGCTGTTGTTGCTGGCCATCATTAAGCGAGTGTCATTCACACTTTCACTTCCACTTTCACTCGTCTCACCTTTCACTTTTACTTGTCGTCAGTGACACGTGTCAAATGTAAGCAACAACAACAGCAACAGTTAACAATTGTCACGCCCACATGATGCTTTTAATTGTTTTCTTGGAGTCCTTCTGCTCTGGCTCTGTTATACAACAAAGGGTTCTGAACAGTGTTGGTAAACGCCTGCTGTGCGCTGGCTTTTTGCTTGAAATTTGAGTTTACAAATTGGCTTTTCTTACAAACCACAATGAAATGAATTTGCTTGAAATAAATGCTGGATTTTCTATATTTTTCTACATATTTTTAAAATATGGCAACTCTAAACACTAATCCTCATAATAAATCTGAATTGTAGGGCATTTAAAATTCGTTGTAGTCTGCCTTCTCGACTATTTGCATTCGTTGCTTATTTTATGTGTGTGTTTTTCTTGTACGTAGTCAAAGATTAACGTCAACCGTGCCACTTGCCACTTGCCACCTTTTCGGCCAAATGATTAATGACAGCGATTTTCTGCTGATGCCCGTCTTTAACTGGACCCCCTCCACCCACCTTTCCCTCTTTGAGTGGGGAAAACTTGGGCATTTGATGGAAATCTACTTGTTGGCGCCAATTTCGCTGACGACCTTCATGATGATAATGAAGATTACTTTGTGCTGCCCACTTTTTCTTACCTTTTTTTTGTGGATAGCATTTACATAAATTAATCAGCGCGCAACTGAACGAAACAGCGCCACTGAAACTGAACGAAGCGCGCAAAGAGTCAAAGTCATCATCAAAAATGCACAGAGAGAAATTTAGCTTTTGCATTTAAAATCATTTCGCTCCTTTGAGAATATGGCAAAAAAAAGGAAAAATAGATAAAGAGTGAGAGAGTGAGAAAATAAAGGAATACTTTAAGTGAAGCGTGGCGAAAGTCGCTCATCAATTGTCAGCAGCGTTGCCAGATCGAGGAAACGACTGGCAAATTAGAGCAAAGGCTGCCAAGCAACGCCAGGTGAAAGACAAAGACAGAACAAGAGGAAGTGACGGAGAGAGGGAGAGGGGGAGAACCAGTTGGATCAGGCAAATTGAATAGTGTGTGAGGTGTGGGAGGGGGAGGGGCTAAGAACGGGAGGTGTGGAATCCATGTCGATTGTCGGCATTTGTCACGTGCAGCGACATCTGGCGTGCGGCAGCGGAAGTGATGCGACCAAAGTCGCGTTTTGTTTGCGTTTGATTGAAAGGCAGCGCTGGCAGCGACGCAGACAGCGACGCAGGCAGCGACAGCGTTGCCAACGCCAATTTTGTTTGCGCAATTTTTTTCGACTATTTTGCATTTTTAGTCAACAATTTTTTTGACTCCCTTTTTTGTGGAATCTTTAGTTGCAATTGCAGGCAGTCAGTCAGTCAGTCAGTCAGTCAGTCAGTCAGTCAGTCAGTCAATTCGTCATGCAATTCATTTGTGCGTTGTTCAACTCCATTTTACATGCAAATACCTAAAATACTTGCTTATTTTGACATGCATATAAGCGAAATTGATTGCAACATGGCGGCAACAACAACAACAACAACAACAACAACTGCGTGGAATGCGTGTGTGCAAATATTCACTTGGTAATTTACTGCAATGGCATTTTGTGTGCCACACGCTTTGATGCAAATATTTCACTTACTAAAAACTCTGGCAACTTTTTGTTGATTTAGTTTTTTGTTTTTTTTTTTTGTATTTCTCTTTAGTTTTTAAATTCACACATTCCAATTTGAATGCCTTTTAAATGCATTTTTCACCTTTTTTGGCTGGCAATGCTGGCAAATCTGGCACCACAACTCCCCAAGGAATGCGACGCCGGATTTATCCGTGTAGCCAGAAAGCAGTTTCCTGGCCATGTTCTCGGATCACGTTCCCAGGACACGCAACTGAAGCTCTGCCGCTGCTTGCTGCAGCCTTGCGATAAACTTGACACTTTATGTGCAGCGGCAGCGGCAGCAGCTGCAAAAGCCTGCAAGCGGCGTGCCGCATTTTTGGCCAAGAAAAAAATTAGTTGCACGCACACAATTCCGGACAAAATAATAGCACCACTCGCACAAAAACTGTTATGAATACAATACTATTCAGCGTTTTGAACTTATTTAGGTTAACTTCAAATTAAAATTGAAAATGTAAATTTTATGAAAAAAGGAAAAGAAATTTTTCTATTTGTTTTTGTGAAAAGTAAAAATAGATAAGCGATTTTCATAGGTTGCATAACAGGTCCTATAATTTTTCGATACTTTTGGACTCCTTTTTATTCAAATAAAAGAAAAATAGATTAATTTATATATTCAAAATATTTACTTTAATTTGTGGGTTAAAAACTAAGACATATATTACAAAATCAACATTTGAAAAAGTAAGAAAAATGTTGAGGTGAAAGTGGAATAGTTTTAAGCAAAGTTGAAAATTTCTATAAATTTTGCTTAATATTTATTGTTTATTTGTTAAACAAACTTGTCAAAAGATTTAAATTGCATTTCGATAAGGCTTAGAATATTTTATTATTTTACTTTATTTTTGCAAGAAATAAAGTTGCCAAACCTGAGATTTTAATTTACTAACGTTTTTTTTATTGGCCTGGTCACGAATATCAATTAAAAGAGATTTACAAGGCGTATAAGCAATGTTTGTTTATACGTTATGTTTAAACACTTCCTGCTGTTGACCTGGTTCTTTTGTGCAAGTGTGTTTCAGCCATAAACAATGAACGCAACAAAAAAAAAAAAAAACAAGAACATTTGTTGCATAAACAACTTGGCGACTTAGCTGCGTAATTTAAATTGCCAACACGCGTGTGGCACATTACTCCTTGCCACCTACGTTAAGCCCACACTTGCAACTCACTTTCTCTATTTTCTTCTACTTTTTCTTGTCGCCTGTGCGTCTGTTAACGTGGTCAGTAAGCCCAGTTCCAATTAGTTGTGGACTGAGAGACACATTTAATGGCCAAAAGTGTTGCTTAAATAATAATTACATTTTTCTTGGCCACATTTTTGCTTGCATTACATTCGAATTGTTGCAACAACTTAAGCCACATCAAATGAGTTTTGCCCCAAAGGTTGATTGTTCGTTTAAGAATCATATGAAAATTGTTCACTAAACTCAATTTCTTTGAAGTAATTTTTGACTATTCGCATCTGAAATATTTTCACTGGCAAATTTATTTATCATAATTAACTCAATTTGCTTCGCTGCTGCGAATGGCAAAATTCCCATGTAAACGTAGCAATTTAATTAAAAACTTTATGACAAGATGTCATTTCTATGAAAAAAATGTCCAGAAGGGAAAAAGCATTTCCTGCTTCCTGGTTTTTCTTTTCTTATGTTTTCTTTTTTTATTTATTTATTTTTTTTTTTTTGCTTTTTTTGTTCTATTTGGAATACAAGAAAAAATACTTGAAAAACTTCTGTGGCAGACAATTGTGGCTGCTGCTGTGAAAAGTTTGTCCATTTAACCAATAATCGCAAAATGAAAAGTTCCTCTTGGAGTTGTTGTCGTTGTTGCTTTTGTTGCATGTTGCTTGTTGTAGTCGTGATATATTGTCATAAGCGTTGACGAAATGCAAAAATGTAAAAATCACAAGCTAGAAAATTATCCCAAAAAATTCCAGTCGAAATGGCCAAAAATAGACGCACACCCAACACACACACACACAACACACACACACACACAACACACACAGCTGTGTTTGACAGCATTGAATCAAAATGAAAACAACATGTCGCTGACATGTTTAGAGATGTACAAAGGGGAGGGGGTGGAGGGAGGGGTTCCCCTGCTGGAAAACCCACTTTAGACGCTTGAAAAGTTTTGGGCAAAAGTTTTCACATATTTTACTTACAATTAAATGCAATTGTTCGCAACACGGAAGTGAAAAGCAGCCTAAAAAATGAAGGTCGCTTAAAATGCACAGGGAAAAAATAAGGAGAGAAAGAAAATATTTAGAAAATTAAATTATTAAATTAGAAAAATGTTATGCAAAATAAGATGTAGAAAGAAAGAGAATTTATTTCTAAAAATAAGTAGAATATGTTATTAAGTAAATGTTTTTAGCAGTGTAGGAATTGGGAAATTGGAAAATTGATTTTAGATACTTCAACAATAAGAATTTGCTTTTAGAAATAAAAAATATAAAGTGACAATTTTATATATATTTTCTGATAAAAGTAGTTAAAAAGTAGAAACAATAAAAAGAATATAAACTTAAAAAAAGAGAAATAAATAAATAAAATAAAAAAAAGTTAATTTAAGATACTTAATTTCTGAATCAACTTACACAATGCCTTCTTTGTTTACTTTTGCTGCGCTTTCTACTCGAATTAAGTATAAATATTCTATGGTTTTTTTCTCAGTGTACATATAAGTGTGTGTGCTTGTATTGAAAGCCACCCTTGATTCATTGTGCAACAAACTCGAAACGAAGTTAATGTTGAGCCAGCACCTGAAGGAGGACACAAGCCTAAGGGGCAGGTCCCGCCAGAGGGGGTTGCGAGGGGGGTGGTGTGTGGTTGTCGTGTCTGCAACGTAATAATTTATGAATGTTGCCTGCGCACAGCGCGTAAATTATGAAAATCTACTTAAACTTGCCGCCAAACTCAAACTCAAACTCGAACTCGCAATGAAACCGCACACATTTTCCACATAAGAAGAAAATGGGAAATGGTGATTTGGAATGGGAATGGGAATGAAATGGGATAGCTGTAAAGCTAACGAAGCAAAACAAAAGTAGACTTTTAGTGTTGCTGCTGCTTTTCTTGGCTGCTTGTTTGCCGAGTTGGCATTTTGTCTTATCCCCCTCATATTTTATACCCTGTTTTGCCAACGGGGCCAACAAAATATAAAAACGACAATTATGATTTGTTTCAAGTTCACAGCCATTGTGACCAGATAATGCTAATTTATGCCAAAGCTAAGATCTTATGGATCGGACTTGGTATTAATTGTGGACCAGGCTAAAACTAGAAATGTGAATAAAATTCTTGCTTTTTGTTGCCAATTTCAATTGTTAATAACATATGGAAATTTAAATGTTTCTTATATTTTTTTTTAATTTTGTTGGATTGAGTGAGAGGCAATTGGTAAAAATTGAGCTTGGTTTACTTGTTTTTAAGTTAAAATTTTATTTAAATTGAAATAATTTCTTTAAAAGAAAAGAGGCAAAGTTACTTTTGGTTTTTCTCATAATTTTAGAATTTTTTCTTCCATTTTTGGGACATTTAGCAAGCGTTTCTCAATAGAAAGATTTACATAAGAAATAAATTTAAATATTTCTGTATTTATCTTAGACAATTTTTGGAACTATTAATCTTTAATATTTCCTGTCTTTTTCTGTTTTAGACGTATCTTTTTACGCACTTTTACTGGGCATCTGCAAGTCGCCTTCTTCTATTTATTTTTTGCTGAAGTTAAACTCACATTTGTCGCATTTGTTGCGCTTGAAGCACTTCATTATTCTCGCATCAAGACTTGCCACGTTTTATGCAAATGGTTCACTTTGAATATTTAAAAGAAACACAAAAACATAAAATCCACATTTAGCAAACATAATTAAAAGTGCTCAAAGTGTTGTCTTTGTGCACATTTCTGGATTTAATTGTATTATTTTTGTTATTACATTTTATTGCGGTTTTGCAATTAGTTGTTAAAATTTGCGTTTTAATTGCGCGTAATTAAGTCTAATGAATTTTAATTGTCCTTTTGGCCAACATAAACAGCATTTAATCAACATGTGCATCCAATTGTTGTTTATCCGCTTGTCGCTGTTTGTTTTCGTGTTGCATGTTTGCCGTTTTGTCAGCAGCTGTCAACCCTGTTGCAGCTAAACACCGATATGCATAATTATTAATTTATGCATATTGTCAACCATCGATTTGATTTCAATAACCCTCATAATTAGCTAATTAAATGTAGCAATTAACTCAACTTTCGACTGTAATTGAGATGGGATTAAGCCAAAGTGCCAAAACAGTTTAATGCTTAAAGCATTTGCTCCAGTAATCCAAATAATTGTCAAAAGTATTTTACTTGCTTTAAGTATTAATTGCCGTTAGGATAAAATAACTTAGCCAAAAGTGCAGAATCGACATTTATATTAAAATTTCAATCAATCATAATTTCTATAACATAGTCAAAGTACAGCAGCAATTAATGAAAACTATATCGTTGTATATATTGATGCTTAATTTGATTAAAACACTTCAAATTTCAATCAATCATTATTTTAATAACATTTCTATGGCTTTATTATCCATATAAATAATTTAAATTCATTATAAGTTTCCAAATTTCAATCAATCATAATTTTAATATTTTATATACAATTTATTATTATATTTCTAGATATACAAAATCAATAAATAATAAAATCAATTAATATAAACTATATCGTTGTATATATTGATGCTTAATTTAATTAAAACTCTTCCAATTTCAATCAATCATAATTTTAACAATTAATACAAAATATCTAGTTATTTTTCTCGTTATTTAAGTTCATAAGAAATTTTTAAATTTCAATCAATCATAATTTTAATATTTAATAATTAAATATATTGTTATAGTCATCGCTTTTTAATATGTTTATAACTATTCAAATTCCAATCAATCATTGTCCAAAGTAACTTTAAATATGCAGCTAACCATTTAGCCGAGACTCCCACCCATCAATCTTCATTCACCTCTTTGAGAGAGATAAAGAGAGAAATAGAGAAAGAGAGAGAGAGAGAGAGAGTGAGATAAGACAAGTGCAATTACCAATTAGAAGTTTCAAGTTTGCTGTTTGTGTTGCGTAGACATTTTCATTGCTATTTCTGATTTATAGCTAGAGAGAGACAGATAGAAAGAGAGACAGTGTGAGAGGGAGAGAGGACATAAAATAAATCAAAGATGCAAAAAGCGGAACAACTTTTCTTGTGTGTCTATTGTAAAATTCAAGCATGCCACAAAACAATAGAAAAGAGAAAAGGCATAAAATAAATAAATGTGCCAAATAAATAATCAACAAAAATAATAAGAGAAAACAAAAATGCATTTTAATGCTTATTTAAGCGTTAATCAACACTTTATCTTACTGTGTTCTTCTTCTTTTTGCATTATTTATTCACGTTTTATCAGCCGATTTTATATATGCAAATCAGTTTGTTGCACAACTTCTCGCATGAATTTAATTAAAAACATTTGCCTGCTGCTCGCAGCAAGCTTTTAACTATTTTTTCACTTGTATATTATTAAACATTTAATATGCAACACACACACACACACACACACACACACACACACACACACACACACACACACACATACAGAGGCACCCACACATGCCACAGGCAAACATTGTTATTATTAAGTAATTTTTTAAGAGTACCAACGCAGCCCCCCCTTTGCCCTGTCCCCCTTGCGCCTTTATTGCATTTTGCTACTTTGCGGTTTCAGAGAACATTTCGTATTGTTGTCAACGCAAATTTCCGTGCCACATGCAACAAGGCAAAGGCAACTTTGCTTTGCTCCCCAGTTCTTCCCCAAAGAGAGCTTAACGCTTTTGACTTTTAATATGTTGGCGCAACCCAAAAGCCCTCGTTACCTTAAACCCCATGTTGCCACCCCCCAGCCCATCTTGCTACTTAACCCCCCCAGTTGCCTCATTGTTGTTGCATTAAAATTACATATTTTGTTGCTTGGGGGCGCTCTCTTTCTCATGCTGCCACTCGTTGAGTGTTGCTTTGTTTGGAGTGCTACTTGTTCCTCCACCTGCTGCTGCTGCCCCACTTCTCCCACTTCCTGCCACTTCTTCGCTCGCTTGCCAACACTGCAAATTTATGGCTCGCTTCCCATCTCGCTCTGCGTTGCACACAGTCTTTTTATTAAAGTTTGCACATTTCGCTTTTCACATGCGCTGCTTCTTCTTCTTCTCTCTCTCTCTATCTCTTTCTTGCCGCTTATGATTTTTTGGCCAGCTTCCTCTTTTTTTTTTGGATTTTTACTTCTTCAACTCTGACAATTTTTCATATGCAACGAATTTGCATACAAAATAAAAAATAAGCAGCGGAGGCGCCAAGCCGAAAAAATTGTTGCGTTGCTGTTTTCTCTTTATCTGCTGCCTCTCTAAGGGTAGTCCTTGGGAGAAGAGACGGGGGAGTAGGGGGGGGGGGCGTGGTGATGGTGATGTGTTGTACAACATTTCGGTTGTTGTTTTACAGCTACGCCTTGTGCCTCATAAAGATATGCATGCAAATTTTCAGCTAGTTTTTGTTTTCCTTTTTTTAAAGTGCATCTTTTGTTTTTATTTATTTTTGTGGTTTTTGAGTTTTTGGCTTAATCATCAAGAATATCTGCCTTTTTATCGGCAGCTTATTAATCTTTAGCTTTTGTGATAGAAATTCAATTTAGAAGTTTTGAGATCGACTATAAATCGAAAATAACTAAAAAATACACAGTGCAAAAATGTGCATTCTAAAAAACTAAATTGCTCTTTTTAAATTAAAAAAAAAAAAATTTAAAAAGAAAGTGAAGCTATTTAAAAAAAAATAGCTATTCACGCATATTATAAATTATAATTTAATGCTTATTGAAACAATATTAATTTGTTCGTTACATAAAACTTTTCTCACTTAAATCAACTTTTTTATAACTCAAATTAAGAGTTGCTATTTCAATTTCAATGTTGCAATTTAGATGAGAGTGGAAAACAAACTTAATTCAAGGTTGTTAATTCTTACGTTTTTACTTGTAAGCTTGGCTTATTTCAAATGTTTACATTAAGCGGAGTAAAAAAGAAAAGAGAAAATGGAAAAACAAGTAGGTAAAATGCAAATTGCAAATTGCAAATCGCTCTCAAAGTCGCAACTTTCGAATGCAATTCGCTTTTGCTGAGCGAAACCGAAAAAGAAATAAAATATAAAACATATATTAACATACCAGTCGGATATAGCCGACTAAGCCATGCTCTGCCAGGCAGATTAGATTATAGATATAGAAAAATATTTCAACTTTAAACGAAGCCAAAAATTCAACTGTTAATTTTTAAGCTGCAAAGCTTGAAAAAAATTGTAAATTAATTTTTTATTTTTATATTTTTTCCCCCTATTTTTAAAAGAGTACCAAAAATGTGCACAAAGGCCGCGAAACTATGCATTTGCAGTGTGCCACGCCCCTATCTGGGGCAGTGCACAACTATACACTTTAAGGGTAGATAAGGGGTGGGGGGGTGGAGCCAATAAAAAACGCTTTGTTAGCATGCAAAAATTGAACATGTCTGCGTGGCTGAAACACACTTTCCAAGCGCTTTGTGTTGCAGCCTTGTTTGACTTGCTGCCCCAGCCCTGAAGGGTGGGTGGGTGGGTGGGTGGTGCGTGGTCGGAGTAGCTTATTCCTGGGATTATCCTGTGCAGCATCGCTGCGCTTTGGCTGCACTTTCTTGAGCTGCAGCAGCTGCCACACACAATATGCAGGCAGGCGGCAGAGGATCTATGATATTTGCATTAAGTTTTGGCGCAGTGTATATGCGTGTGTGTGTGTGTGTGTGTGTAGGTGTGTGTGTGTGTGTATTTGACGTATGTCAGGCATGTATGGATTATTGCCTGCTCTTAAGCGCATTTGGCAACTTTATACATATGGCTTCAAATATCTTTCTACCCTCTCTTTCCCTCTCTCTCTCGCTCTCTCTCTCTCTCTCTACTTGTTCTCTCTACACTCAGCTAATATGCAACTATTTTGCAATTTGGGTTACTTTTCGAGCTCGGCAACAACAACAAAAACCCGTATTAAATTGTGTTGCAAACTTTTCGTTGCCTAATTTCAAATGTGATTTTTGCACGAAGAAGCAGCAGCAACAAATAAGATTTGAAATCGTTCCTTTTGCCCCAAGTCACGTAGAATATTAAATGTTCTAGCTGAGTTTAGGGGTTTTTTAAATTTTAAACTCGTACTTGATTAAGTCTTATTCGTATTTTTAATTTATTCAATTGATTTAAACTACTGCAACTCGAATTTCATTGTGATGTGTAGCTAAAAGATAATGAGAGATTAGAGACTAGATTCTCTCTATATATATTTATATATATTTAGATAGATATTTCTGAATTCTATTTGAATTGTATTTGACAGTTCCCCCAAAAGTCAACAGATATTACTAAAACTACATATGTATACCATAGATATGGTCTGTAGAAAGTCTCCTTTAATAGTTAACATGCTTTCTGCGAAAAAATAAGACTTGAAGTCAGATCTAGAAGTTTTTAGGTTTATCAAAATTTGAAATCTTGAAATTCAGTAATATTAATAAAAGCATGTTAAAGTGGTCAAGAAATGATTGAGATAAATTCATTAGAAGTTTGCCCAACACGAACTTAATTAAGTTAAAGTTTTTTCTAAAGAGAAACGATATAAAAAATCGCTGTGAGATTTTAATTTTAAATAAATAGTTTCTCTCTAATCTTGAATTTCACAATAGTTTCTCTAATTTCACAATAGCTAGAAATATTATTAAAACGTGTTAAATATATAAATATAGTTTATATAATCCAAGCAACCTTCTACAATAGTTGATATGCTTGCAGATACCCTTTGCTGGAGTAAGAAGAGTAAGAAGCCAAAATGTATATTGTAAAATTTCCATAATTTGATTTAACGCTAAACTTTACAGCTGTTTCGCGAGAAACTTGATGATGTGGATGGGTGAAGTTTGTGCTTACGTATAACGTAAAATTAATTAAAATACGGTACACAAAAGCAACAAATACAAATACAAATACAACTCTGACTCCCTTCTCCTCTGACACCCCCCTTCTAAGCTGAATGCCAGCGAGTTCTTCGCCTTTGGCTTTCAGTTGCTTTTAATTGAGTTCATCAACAAATTGTTGTCCCTCTCTTCTGCTGCTTCCTCTTCTCACTTTCCCTATTCTCCTTTTTTTCTGCCTTCGCTTTGCGTATGTGAGTCTGATACCGTTAATACGCTGAACGCGTGAAAGCTTATAAAGCACACCAATGAGAGAGCTTTGTTGTGTTGTTGTGTGTGAGCGAGAAAGGGAGAGAGAAATAGAGAGAGAGAGAGTTTTGTTTTTACAGCTTGTCTCTGTAATCCGATGCGCTTAGCAATTTTAGCGGTTTTCCGCTTGGTCACGACTTCACAACACACATTCAGCTTGTTTTTCGTATTTCTTTTTTTTTTTAGCAGGCTTTAAGCATTTGGTTACAAATTGAAATTAAATTTTATAATGATTAAATTTACTGTTGCAAAGTTTTCAATTACATGCCACCATTTAAAATGTGGAGTTTTAAATCTCTTTACCATCTCTCTCTCTCTCTTTCTCGCAAGCAGAGTTGATTTAAAGTTGGTTAATTAATATTACTGTAAAGATATTTTTTCTTGATTCAGCTACAGTTTCATCAATAATTATTAATTAGTAGTAGTTGCTGTGTAATAAATAAGTCAATTATAGCAATTGATATTTGTTTTAACTATTTAAGTAGCTATTAATTAATTAATTTATAGTGCAACCAGATCGTCTTTAAAGTGGTTGCGTATGAAATTATTGAGATTTAATTTTTTGATTTTGATTCTGGCTTTGGCGCTACGTGTTTTCTTGTAGAATTGAGATTGGAACCCTTTAAGAGTGCATGGGAAGAATGTCTACGAGCAGCTCGATTTTTTTATTTTTCACTTTTCTATTAGATATCAACAAATTTGTAGCATTGCTAGTAGATCTGGTAGATATATAGAAAAGTGTGTTTAGTTAGCAGCAACACAATATCTACCCAAGACTTTGCTTGAGTAAATTGATAGACGATATTCATATTTGTTAATATAATTTTTAAAATATTTTAAAAATACAGAAGTTAATAGCTTAGTCATATTAGAAAATTATTATTATTATTATTATTATTATTACTATTAGTATTTGTTATTATTGTTATTATTAGTATAAGTATTTGTTATTATTATTATTATTATTATTTGTTATTATTATTATTATTATTATTATTATTATTATTATTATTTATGGATTTCTTGCACTGCGACTAATGAGTTAAATTGTAGCACCTTCTTTACGTATAGTTCTAAGCTAACTCAATCCTAATTTTTGCGCAATATTCAAGAGTCCAAGCTGGAGTGAAAGGTGCCACTTTTACGATGTAGAAAACTTGTAGTTGCCCCAGGCTACTACTATATATTTTATCTGACAAAGTCCAATATAGTCTGCTATGATTTGCTTTGAGAATTTCGCTTCGTTGTTGGTATTAACTACTTAGTGTCCTGTCAAGAGGGCTGTTAAATCATTTGTGATTATTGCTGCCTTACAGATTGGTTAGTCCTTTGTCGGTTGCCTCGGGGCAGCTCGATGGCCTGCTTTGTTTCCCGTAAGCTCTCCATTAACAAATAGTGCTTGAGTGCTTGACTCTGTCAGACTCTGAAGTTGGTTGGTGGCAAATGAAAAGCGGGTGAAACAAAAACACTAAATTCAAAATGCCAGCCACAAGCAGACGAGGAGGCAAATGGGGAAATCCTTTAAGGCAATAAACAAACAAATGAACAAACGCATTATTATGCGTGTGTAGGTGTGTGTGTGTTGGTGTGTGTGTGTTGGTGTATGTATGTTGGTTGTGCGGGTCAGTTGCGGTCAGGTTTGGTTAGGGTTTTGCGAGAGGCGAAAGCCTTTTGGCCAGTTTGGTGTGAAAACAACAAATTGTTTTTTAATGCGCCACGCCTACTCTTGCCACACACTCAGCAGCAGCAGCAGCAACAGCAGCAGCAGCAACCAGACAAAAGGCAAATATAAATACCAATACAAACATACACGTGCCACATTGTTTAGCAATGGTTGGCAACTGCTTGGGCGTAAATGACGAAGGAGGCGTGTCATGGGTTCATTCATCCATTTTTGGCTTAAACAAAAACCGTCTGTTATTGCATTTTCGGACAGAGCTCTGCCATTTTCTAGCCAAAATCGTCGTCGGTCAAGAGTCACAACAATAGGCCATTTACAACCTGAGTGTTGGTAAAGGGGAGGTGGGGGGAACGAGTAACTTTTCTGTAGAAGTGGCCCGAAACTAATTGTTGGCACAACTTGCCCAAAAAAAAAACACACACACTAAAAAAGAGCTACAAAAAACACGAAGCAGCTACAGAAATTGCCACGTTATGAAATAGTTTTTCCAACACTTTTCAGTTTCTGTTTTTTTTTTTTTTTTTTTTTGCACCTGACTTATACGAAAATTTTTTTGTTATTCCATTTTTTAGACCTCTCTTTTCGAGTATGTGTGTGTGTGTGTGTATAAGGGGGAAGGGGAGGGGCTTTGGCACTTGATGGCTTTTTGTTTTGGGCCAAAAGCTGTTGCATATTTACGCCTAAATTAAATAGTTTTTAACCTTTCGCACATTTTTTGGACCGAAGGCAGCAATTTCAGAAACACTTTTGAGCGATGTTTTTTGATGACTACTTCAAATTTTAGAAGCATCGATATTCGCTTTTCAAATGGGAAAATATTTATATATGTTTGCTCTTGAATATATTTAGCTTCAGTGGAAGATATCCCGCAACTAGCTGTTAAAGATATAGTATATGTATTTCACTGATAGTAATTGGTTTAACATGAAAATACTTTTGATTAGCATAATTTTTCGATCTTAAGGAAATTTTTACAGCTGATTAATTATTTGTCTGGTTAAATTATAATACAAAATTATATATATTAATTGCAAAGCTATAGCTTTAAAATTTTGACATTTATTGCTATCGGATATCGATTAGAATCGGTATTCTTTAAATGAAGTTAGTTCTCTATAAGAATGACATAAACTTAATCTGTGCAAATAATTTTAAGTTATCAAAAAGTATGAAATGAACTTAACCAGTGTTAGGTAATTTTAAGTTTATTTTATTCCTATCGATAACTTCGATAACTTAAATAGCACACTTAAGTTCTGTAGTCATTTGGTCTGTTGTTGCTGATCAAGACAATATATATATAGACTTGAAATTCATTTGCTGTACATTTAAATAAATCCAAAGTGAGATAAGTTTAAAAAGCAAAACAAGTGTAAATTATTTCTGTCTCTCTCTCTCTCAGTCTATCTCTCTCTTGTCGTTTTAAACTGATTTATTCACACCTCGTCAGCTGCAAATTGGGCTGCCTAATGCAATTGAGTGAGTGGGAGAGGTATATATAAATATATATATATATATATATATATAGCGAAAGAGAGAGAGAGAGAGAGATAGAGAAAGGGAGATAGACTCTTTGTGCTCAGTTCAGTTGAGCTGCTTGCAACATTCCAGGTAGTAAATTGGCTTTAATTTGCATTACCGTCAGAGTTATTTGCACATGTGTGCACTTTGCCCCCAATTTTGGGGGCATGCTTCAACAAATTGCAGCTGGTACAGCGACAAAACGTGACGACAGTTTTCGCCTCGTCAACGAAAAGGGGGAGGAGGGGGAGGTGGAGGATGAAGCACTCTCAAAGCCATTGCAAATCTTGCAAGTAAATTCGTGCGCAACAAGCTAGGGGGATAAGGTAAATGTACCCCCTCTACCCACCCAGACCCCGCGCCCCCTCCCTTTAGAAGTTGAAGAAATTTTGCCACGCCTCTGAATTTTATTTCGATTTCATTTTAGTTGCACTTCGCTGCGCGTTTTACTTAAACGCTTATTGGCTTAGACAAAATGCAGCTGCAACTGCCAACATCGACTCAATAAATGTCATATCCTTGCTGCCTTTGCGTATCCTTGCCGCCAGGACTACAGCCGCCTATAAGCAGCTTGCCTCTAATGGTTGCACGAATAACACAGTTATTTGATGTGCTTATTGCTTAGCTTATTGAGAGCAGAGTGCATCCTGGAAAAGGCACAATAAAATGTACATAAATTGATAAATTTATAAAGTATTTTATATACTCGACCAACAGCAGATAATGGATTTATATATATAGAAGATATCATGTTTTGCACTCAACTTTTCCGTAACTTAAACTTGAGCAATGCAAGTGTTGACTTGCTTTCAAAAATTACCCACTTAGTTTATTATTAATTACTATTATTAGAATTAGATAATGGATATTGTTAACATATTTATAGAAAAAGGCTTACGCCTTCTATAAAAATTTTAAATATTAATAATAATAATAAATAATTTAAAATTACTTCTCCAAAATTTATTGTATTTATAAAATTTAAAAAAATACACTTACAAGTCTGTAAATAAAAATTACAAAAAAAAATAGCTACATTATTTAAGACCATTATTTAAAATTTTCTCTATTCTTCTCATTGCAGGTATGTCAATCAAAAGTCGAAAATCTGAATGATTCAACTAAATATGAAACGTACGTAAAAACCGCAAATAATATTTACAATAGCGTCAAATTTAATATTTTATTTGTGTTGAATTTTGTGGATCAGCAAATATTAATTACAATAGCTACAAATTTTACAATTTATTTGCTAAATTTATATATTCCAAATGGCAGTGTGTAATCTAAAATAGATTTCAATTGAAAATTAAACGCACTTCGAGCCAATATTTGCGCATAAATAATCTTCTTATTCAATAGATTTGAATTGTCAAAAATCAGTTTGCCAAAAAATCAGTTTGCCAAAAAATAAAATAAAATAAAATAAAAAATAAAATGCGCACTGAACAGTCGCAATCATAAATCGCCATCAGGAAGCAAATCGCTTTCTAATGCATAAGTATATATATAAATAAATATATATATATATATATATATATATATATATATATATATGTGTGTGTTAAAATGCCATTAAAATGAGTTTAAAAATCAATCGAGCAAATATTTATCAATGCACTTGCTTAAAATGCCCAAAAAATATTAAACGCATACAACAAGTTGTCAATGCTAAAGTGAGGGGCTTGTTAAAGGCAGGGGGTGCGGGTGGGGGAGCTTAAGCAGTTACCTGACAATGGCGGCGACGCCATTTGCAACCCAACTGAAAATATACACAAAATGACAGCCAATAAGCAAAAGCAACTGAAGAGAAAAAAAGAAAACTGCGACTCGACTGGCGGCCGCCCAAAGTTGCGAGCGTAGTTAAAGTGTCAAAAGCACGCACACAGACAGACAGACAGACAGACAGACAGACAGACAGACACTGCGACAGACAGACAGACAGGCAACTGGCACCCCCCCAATTCCACGCCCAGTTCCATTTTCCAGTGGCTTTTTAGCCAGGTAGCGCGACATTTTCAATACTCTGTTGCCAATCGAAATGGGCTGAATTGCGTCGCTTAACAAGTTATGCTTGGCTTGAAGCAAATATTAAAGATTCTGAAAGATTCACTGATTTTTTTGGATTTCTTAAGGAGAATAACAGTATTTTAGTTCTCTCATCAATTTTAATCTAATCCCTGATCACGACGAAAATAGTTATTCCAATTGTTGTAGGGTTTCTCAATATTGGTTACTTTACATAAAAACATAATTAATAATAAAAATAAAAAATAATAAAAATATAATTAATCATAAATTCTACCAAAACATTTGCCATTTATTAAAACAGATTCGAACTAATGTTCAAAACCTATTTTTCCAATAATAACAATATCAATATCAAATAATCAATAATTGTAAATCTTGCCAAAAAAAAAACATTACCCGTTAATTAAAACCAATTTAAATTGAGTTTTATGACCATTTTGTCGATTTCATTAATAATAATACAATTTAATATTGTTTTGCAAAAGTGTTTAAATATTCATCCATCGAATTTTGGTTTTTTGAAAATATTTAAGTATTTTTAAAAGCTAACAAATTGGGAAAAAGGCTTATTTTTTAGCAGATTACAGAGTATTGCGCAGTCGTTCACTCTCGAGTGTAGCGCACTTTCTGCTTTCTGCATTTTTTGCACAGCTAAAGTATTTTAGATGCGCCATTTATCTTGAACACACACACACACACACACACACACACACACAGACACACACAGAGAGGCACACACAGTTGGAGAGGAGTGTGTGTGGGAAAAGTGGGTGTTTTGTGCTCTGTCTGGTGCTGAGTGCGCGTTGCCGTCAGTGCCATATTTGTCATAAATATTGAACAAGTAAAAGCAAGTGGCCGACCAGCCACCATCAACCATCCACCTGCCACCTGCCACATGCCACCTGCCACCTGCCACCACCCACTTGACACCCACTCAATAGCGGAGGGATTCAGTTTGAATGGCGTCATTACTTTTGCACGTTAACCGATTGATTTGAAGCTGCACTTGAAATTACTTGCACACAACAGCCATTTATATATATATATAACCATATATATATATATTTATAATATTGCTAGGTGTGTGTGTGTCTGTGTGTGTGTGTGTGTGTGTGTGTGCTTGGGTGTGTGCTTGAGTGTGTGTCTACTTTTAAGTTATGAAGACAGCAGTGTTTCATGTAATTTATGAGTTTCAAGGCAAGCAACAAACTGCATTTTCCTCTCTCTGCTTTTTTGGAGGTCAGCTATTTTGGCCATTGTTTATGGCATCAATATGTCTGTGCAACACACAACGCATCACAACTGTCACAACAAAAATGGACATTGTTCATGCAACGCTTGAAGAACGACACGATATAAATATATATAAATATATGTATGTATTGTGTAAGCGGCAAATTGCACTCAATAATTTATGCGATATGTCAAAAATAAATTACAAACACAGCTCAGAATTCAATTTTAAATATATACTCATATATATATATATATATACATATATATATATATATATATAGATAATATTTTATATTATTTATATTGTTTTATATTTTTTCTTATTATTATTCTAAAGTCTTTGGTACAAGTCTAATTTAATATTTAACTATATATCTTAAATTCTTTATTAACTGAGCTGAGAATTATTTTGAACTTTGTCACAAAGTGTTTTTAAATTTTGTACAATTTAATTTTGATAACTTAGTAAAAAATAGTTGTTTTTTTTTTCATTTCTAAAGTTCATAAATTTCCAATTTTCAATTCGTAATAATTTTTGATAGCTAACAAAGTTTATTTTTATAGCTCGAACTTTGTAAGATTTGAAGCCACATTTTATGCACTTAATAAGCCACACACACACACACTCGCACACACACATACACACACTCGCACACACACACACACACCAATGCAAAATGGATGAAATGATGAGTAGTGTGATAAACATTTCACAGCTGGAGTGTTTTTTTATGTCCGAGTTCTTAAAACTCCAACTGCAAACTAAACCTAACCTAAACTATGCAATTTGATCTTCATCAAAATCAGTATTGCTTCCCCCCCTCCCCCCTCCACTCCTCTCTTTGTTGCCTGCTTTTGACTGCTATTTCGGTTATAAAACTTAGCATAAGAAAAAAAAGATACATTTTTGCATTTAACATTGTCGAGCCAAGAACAACTGGCGTGAAAGATGCTCTCCAAAAATATGTTCAGCTACAGTTGCAATCTTAGAGAGGGGGTGAGTGGGGAGGGGAGGGACCACTAACTTAATGAGCTTCTCAGCCTTGCCAGACTTGCGTGCTAATAAACTTTTACAGCGGCTTCCATCGTTGCCAAACTTGACAAAGTTCTTTGATGTTAACGGCTGCTACTGACTCTTCTTCTTCTTCTACTTCTTTGTTAGCGGCTCAAATGCAGCTTAAGAATTTCTCTCTTCCTCTTCCTCTCTCTCCCTCTCTCTCCCTCTCTCTTTCTCTCTCTCTTTGTCTCTGCCTAACTGCATGGCATCTACTACAAAAATATATAAATGCATATTTAGCAGAAACTTGTGTTCACCCCTTACATTTCCTCATTTTAGTTAAATATTTAAAAATGCTCTAATTTCAAACTGTAAAAAGTTGTATTATTTAAATTTAGTTTCTCCACAGAAACTCAACAACAGCAAAACAAACTCTACAAAAAATTTCAAGCACAATTTGCATTTCGTTAAAAGCTTTACCATTTCTTGCTATAAAATACGCAAAAAGCTTTCGAATTAAGCATTACATTATACATACATTACACTTATACATTCCCTTGTATAAGCTAAAAGTTATGCCTTTTTTCTTGTATAAGTTCGAGTTAGCTCAGAGAACTTCACTATCTTATATTTTGATTCTTATAATACCCAATTTGTAATTTCCTTTTTAGTAGATGTCTTAGAAAAATGAAATAGCTTTTGGGCATTTTCAGCATACAAATATAAGACACACGTACATTTTAAGCCACCAAAAGGGAAGTTTGTAAATTCAACGTACACTTATAAGTCCCTGCACTTATACAGAGTATAAGAACGAATAGAAGAACGCTTACAAAAAGTACGTAAACTTATAATATACAAAGTGTGTATAAGCGCGTAACTAAGACATTTCGGCCAGCAGGAAATTATAAGACCTACACTTATAAAAATATTTACAACTGCGTATAACTTCCTAGCAATTATAAGTTCAACACTTATAAATTATGTGCGGAAGGATATTCAAATAGTTGATTGCTGAGAATTAAATTACTCTTATAAGTATCATATAAAAATATAAGTGAACAAAAGGGATATTTCACACTTATAAAAACTTTTCTAAACTGAAAGGAAAAGTTTGTCTACAGCTTTTGTGTCTTATTTTTCGGAAATAAAAACTGGGTTTATTTTTTTCCAAAGCACAACACGCAAACTTAACTGAAAATGCGTGTATTTTAAAGTCCTGTTTCACATAGCCTTTGTGCCATAATTTTAATGCCCTTAGCTTTGTATAACAGTTTAGCGGCTTTTGCTTAAGAGTAATTCAGCTTGAGTTTAACCAAAGAGAGCAAATTTAGCCGCTCTTTGAAGTCTAGTCATTTTGGCTGCGCTGCTTTGCGGTTTCTTGTTTGAACTACTGAAGATAACGGAATCAGCCACTGCCTGTTGATTAACAGCGCAGCGAAACAACAGCGAACACAAAAGTTGTAATTCTGCTAATTGTCTTGTTAACAGCTGATGTTAAGCTGTTAAACTGAGTGGACTGCTAAGTGTATGTGTGCTTCGAGTTTTACCTGTTGTTGTCTGCTTTGTTTACGCTGTGTGCATGACAAATACGCCACCCGCTGCTGTTAAGCAAACAAACAACAGCTGCAACAACAACAACAACAACAACAACAACAATGGAAAGCCAAACACATTTGTCAGTCAATTTTCCATCAACATTTGAGCCTTTGAGCTGCACGTAAATTTGTTTGCCAACAGAATGGGGAATGAACGAATGGGGAACGAATATGTGAAATGGGAAATGAGAATTGATATGGAGACTGGGTGTTAAATAGAATTACTAACACGATTCCAATCCAAATCACAATCAAATTCACGACTCGTGACTTTTGTACGGGCGCAAAAAACACCTGCACATCCACAGAGCGTACAATAAACAATATAAAGCCATGTAAATATATATATATACATACAATATATATTGGCAAATGTATCGTATCCGTATAATGCAGTCAATTGAGTTTCAGTTTGGCTATCACATTGTTGCAACACTCGAATAACAAACAACAACAACAAATCAACAAAGGATTCGTGAAATTTATTATGCGCCTAATCGAAATACGAAAATTTCCAGGCACGGGGCATATTATTTATTTGAATTAGAATGGTTAGAAAACAGTGGTTTTCTTTAAAGAAAATTCTCTATTCAGGCATCAGAAATTAATTGAATAGTGGAATGGCTTTTGTTCTTTAGAAAATGTGTATTTTGTTAATGTAAATAAGACTCAACAAGTTTTAAGTAAGTTTAGATTAAAGAAGTCTGCCAAGTTGGCAAATGACTCCCTGCAGCTACTTAAAAAATAATATTGTCTAGTTTTAAGGGACATTCGCCAAATTAACTTAAATTGAAATTAATAAAATTCAAGTTTTTACTAAGGTCCAGTTAAATCATTCTTGCAGTTGCTCAAAAATTAATGTTGCAACAAAGTTATTTATTTGGATAATAGCGTTATTTTTTCAATGTTGAAAATTCACTGTTGAATAGTCAAAAATATATATTTATTTTTTTGACTGAAAAGCAACGCAATTAAAAATCAACAAGTTTTAAATTATCTTGACTGCAAATTATTATTTGCTGTTACTCAAAAAATAATCATTGAAATTTAATAGTTTTATAAATAGCAGACTTGTCTCTCTTTATAGAATTTTTTTTAGTAATTTGGCAAAAATAGTTGTTTTGTTTGACGCAATTAAAAATTGACAAGTTTTAAGTAAGTTTTGATTAAACAGACGTCGCAAATTGGCAAAATATCATTTGCAGTTGCTCAACAAATAATGTTGAATATTAAATAGAAGTATTTTTAGTTAGCTGAAATTTAAATTAATGAAAATCAACAAGTTTTAGGTTAGTTTAAGTAAAAGTTGGCAAATTGGAATTGCACAACAAATAATGTTGCCTACTTTTAAGGGCCATCAATCAAAATTGTGTATTTTGCTCGCTTTTAGATTTAGTTTAAGTTAACAAATCAGAATTAAATATAAATATTTAGTGCAATTAGCTCAAATTGAAGTGATTAATAATAAAACAAGATTTAATTTAGCTTAGCTTAAATAAGCTGCTCAACGCGGCAACTCATTAAATAAATAATGTTGCCCAAACTTAGGGGGCACCCACAAAAATTACATATATATATATGTGTAGATATATATAAGTTGGCTAAATTTGAATTTAAGCCAACATTATCACAAATTCAGTTGGCACGCTTGAATTTAGCTCACTCAACTGTCAAATAGTCAACGCAAAAATAATTCTAATCCAGTGGACTGTAAAGTTTTAATTAAGCCAGCGATGCATAATTGCGAGCTGACATCTAATGCCGCGTTGCATGCAACAAAATACAAAATTAAAAATTGAGAACATATCACTTGCAACATTTGTGTGTGTGTGTGTGTGTGTTTTATATTCATTATGTAAATACATATATAAATTGTTTAATATTTATGAGCGGGGCCAGCCATCCAAATGCTAACCTTAACTAACTAATTGTTGGCGCGTTTCCCTTAGGAAATTACAATTATTAATCACATTTTACACATCTTCTCAGCTTAATGTATTTATTTTTGATTTATGTGCGCGTTTCTCACAATAACAATAGCAGTTTGACAGCAATTCGCATTATATCTTATTATATTTATATATATATATATATAACCCTAACCACTTAACCCTCGTAGACGAGTCACTCTTTTTTTACGAGTCACATAAATCAAACACAGAAACAGACACAAAGCATATTTTGTGGCAAAGTGGACATTTGACAAATCTATTGATTGCCACTGGAATCGGTATCCTTGCAACAGTAATAATATTCCAAAACAAAGAGATACAAATAAGAAAAGAAGTCTGTAATTTATGAGCAAAAGTATTGTTAATAATTAAATACTCATTATAAGCTGAGGCCTTTTAAAACGATTAATGCAAATTTATGTTACAGATGGAAGGAATTAAATATATATATATATATATATATATATATAAATATATATATATATAAATATATATATCTTGATTAGATTAAGAATTGATTCGATTAAGTCCAATTCGTTCGTCTAGTTGTACAAAAAAGTTAGTCTCAGAAACCATAATAAATTAAAGTATATATAATATATAATACTATAAACTTTCAACCCAGATAAAAATTTATGTTATCGATAACTTAGCCCATTTATCGAATATTCACAATATAGTCAGACATATTATTTGATCATCTGTAAAAATTTCATCAAAATCAAACAAGAAACACAAAAATCATTTTCATCTTTAAAAAACTACTGCCAGCAAGTGCAGGGTATCTGCAAGTCGAGCTCTCTCCACTACCTTATTTCAACTTAATTTGTCTCCATTTATTTGCGTGCTGACAAAGTAAATATATTAATCTAAATAAAGAAGAGCTTATCTCGAACATATTTTAAACAGTTGAAGAACTTTCGTTTCAGCAAAAAAGTTGTCGCAACATTTTCGCTGCACGAAAAACTTTGAGAAATAATTTTTGTAATTTTTTAATTAAGCAACAATCAGCGAGGCACAGACACAAGGCACAAGACACACACACACACACACACACACAGAAATATTGTAGCTGCCAGTCGGCAAAGTAAAGAGCGAAAAAATGTAAAAAATTGTAAAAAAAAAAATAGAAAACGTGTCTCGTTTGTCGCAAGCAGCTTCGAGTTAATTTTTTTTCCTTCATCTTCTTCTTCTGCTGCAAGTCACACTTACATTTGCAGTTGCAGTTGCAGCTACAGTTTTCTTGTCTGCTCCGCCTGTCTGCGCAATTAATTTGCAGCCAAGGCGGACACAAATCAGCTGAGTAACACGAACTGAAAGCAATTGCAGCAATGCCTGAAAGAAGCATGCAATTTCAGCTTTCACTTCATGCCCCTCTTTTTGCTTTTTCTTTTTTTTTCCTATTTTTTTTTAGCTTTCTTCAAGCTGAATACGCATAAATTCACATCCGGCGACAAGATGCCGTTTCTTTGAGAAGGCTTTGAAGGGGGTGGGTGGTTGCGGGGGGGTGGGGTTGAGGGGTTGAGGGGTGTCCACATCACTGGCGAAAAGAAATTGTCAACGTTGCAGTTTTTCGCTTCTTCTCGTTCGAGTTTGGCAACATGGCAACTTCCGCTAAGCGAAACGACACCCAACAAAAACGAAACAGAAACAGAAACAGAGAGGAATGGAACGGAAATGTGCAAATGAGCAGCGCCATGCATATCTTAAGCAAAGGGTTGCAAGTGGGGAAGGGGTGGGTGGTTGGGATTTGACTCCTCCTCCCTTTGACCAGTTACGAGTCCAGTTGCAAATTCAGAATTTTGCTGTGTGCTGTTTTCATTTGTGTAGTTTTTACTATTGCCCAATTTTATTTCAACTGCTTGTCACTGCAATTTCATACTTATTGCCAGTGTTGCTGTTGCTGTTGTTGTTGTTGCACCATTTGTGGCAGCCATAAAAGAAGATGACAACAGCAGCACCAGCAGCAGCAGCAGCGAAATTTTGTTTTGCTCACTTTTGCGCTCTGCTTTTGTTTGTGTTTTTTTTTTTCGTTATTCGCCTAATTGGAAAACTATACGCCAGAGATGCAGATAGGGAAATAGATACAGATACAGATACAGATACAGATACACAGCATTAATATGCAAAAGGAGGAAAAGGAGGCAAAGGCTGAGAAATGCTGCTGGTGCTGCTTATGAATTGGGCTTGGGAATGTGGCGTATATATGTATGTATGTATCTGTATGTATGTATGTGTGTGCATAATGCCTAACAATGATTGGCATTGCAAATTAAAATTTGAATTCCAGTTTGGCGTTTGGCGTTTGCCGTTTGGCGTTTGTTTTCGCCGAGCAAACAAAATCTGAAATTGAATTTTCAGCGCCAATTTCAAATATGATTCAAAATTAACAGTAGCTTAACAGAATCAGAAAATGTGCATCAATTTAACAGTGCACATTGCAATGTTAACGTTAACAGCGCGATCAATTTGCAAATGCTGCAAAATATCAGCAGCTATTTTAATTAATTATCAATTATTATCAGAGAGTATTAAATAAGTTCAAACTAATTATATATTTAATCAAACGTCAGCTAACTTAATTTAGGCCACGCTTCACACGAACTAAACAATTTTCCAATTTGTGAAACAATTGCAAGACCTTAACCTAAATAAATGAAAAGCCACAATGAACATTTTCTTGCTTAACAATTTCAATTTGTAACTCATTTGCACGTCACAAACAGACATCAAATAGCCCCCTCCCACATCCCCTCTGCCTTCCTGCCACCCACTCAACTCGTCCTTGCCAATTGGCGCCGATTCGTGGCATCTATTTTGAGCCCCCATGGAAATGTTATTGCTTTACATATCCATGTGCAGCGAGTGCGTGTGTGTGTGTGTATCTGTGTGTGTGTGTGTGTGTGTGTGTGTGTGTGTGTGGGTTGTGCCAATGGGAGCCTTAATTAGATTGCATTTGCACTTAAAACAAGGAAAAACATTGCGTCAATTGCAGCAACAATAAAAGCCGAGCACCACAAGAATTGAACAGTAGGTGGCGCTTCATGTAATTGCATTTCCATCTAGCGTCAAGGTTAGGCAACAACACAAAATGTCGACAGATCAACTTGTACAACAAATTGTTGTTTTGTAGTTAGATGGAAGAGGAGAGCGGGGAGGGAGCAGGGAGGGCCTATAGATTGAAATTTACTAATTATATAAAAAAATTCTAATTAATATTGGGCGTGAAAATGAGAAAAAGACAGCCTGATTAGAGGTTAAATAATAAATAAATAAATAAACTCTAGAATATTCGACCATTCGACTCAGTTGAATATAAACAAAAGCAATTCTTATATTTATATAAGTAAATCTTATACACATAAATCAAAGATAAATATTTTACACATAAATAAATCGAATGCAAATTAATTTAATATAAATTAGATTGAGTTGAATATATATAAATATTATATAAATTTAATCTAATATAAATAAATCGAATATATCTAAATCTATTATAAAAAAATTAATTTAAATTAATGTAATATTAATAAATTCCTAGTTAAGAATTTTAGGCATTCGATGCACATTTTTACTTGTGTAAATTTCTACTTTAATTGGTTTTTAAGTCTTAAATTATATTTTGTGTCTGTATCTCTCTCTCTCTCTCACTCACTCGCTCCCCCTCTCAGTCACTCACTCACGCAGAAATACTGCCTTAATTTTTCATCAAACGCCATTGAAGTCAACCGCACACACACACTACTCACACACACACACACACACACACACACACATAGAGAGAGTGAGAGTTTGTGTCTAACTTGTGACCGCAAAAGGCGCGTGTCAAAAACGCTGCGTTAACGTTGTAAAGAGAGGAGTTGTGTGGCAGGTGGGAGGGGGAACAGCGCCTGCTGTGATGAATGGCAGCGCCGAGTGTGTGGCATCATTCATCAGACTTGGGCAACAGCACCAGCTGCACCCATCCACTCCCCTCTCGCCCAACAAGCTCAAACAGCTTGAGGCAAAAATTGAAAAATTCATTACAATTAGTCGACACCACTGACCAAAATCCCCTCTCTCTCTCTCTCTCTCTCTCTCTCATTCGCTCTCTCTTTCTCACACACTCTCACTTGCTCTAATTTTGAAGTCGTCTTCATTTGATGAAATAACTTGGCATTTATGCCAAGTCAGAAACGAGACGACCACTTATGGAATGTAGCAATTATATGCAACTTGAGACTCACGAATGTCTTTGCGCAGATTTCGATTACAAAATTGCAGAGAGGAATGAAAAGATGGCTATATTATTATTGTACTTAGTAATGCTTGAGTCTTAAAATATTCCATGTTGCATGAAACTCATCATTCATATTTATACATGCTTCTCTATGAATACTTTCATATTTGTAGTTACTTTTGTTATGTACAATTTCTTGTATTCCAAACACAAGTCAAGTCTTAAATGCTTGAGTCGTGAACAAGATTTATTATATCGATTTAAATCGATTACCGATAACAGTAAAAGCCACTACTTTAAGGACAAAGGCTTTTAATCCCATTTAAACATAGCCTAGCATAATATGTTTTAGTAGTTTTTGTAAACCAAATGCTGATTTTCTTAGATAACGTATTAGGATTAAATCGATTACTGATATTAAAAAATGCAACCACATCATTTAACTCAACTCAATTCCATTTGAATATATCTTGGCATAATATTTATCAACTGTCATACAATAAGTTAATTATTGCTTAAGCAGAATTCTGTAAAGCAACAAAAATTATTAAATCGATTACCGATAAAAAGAAGAGCGACTTCAGATCCATTTAAATATACCCAAGCATAATATACGTTATTAGTTTTTGCATACCAAATGCAGATTAACTTTAAATACCATCAATCGATTACCAAAAAAAAAGCCTCCACCCATTCAATGCTATTTGAATATAACTTGATCAACTTTGAATAGAATAAGGCTTGCTGCCCAAGGCAGCTCTGAGACGAGCACTCTCGACTCTAACCTTCTGTATGTTTTACACCTGTTATTGCAACCTGGGTGCGTCTTACTTTATTATCACGTGGCAGCTGTCAGCAGAGCGACCTTTGTCAAGAGATAAAACATTTTCATTATCATGTCAGCTAAGACGACAGCAGGCGCACCCACACACACATACTTATCAGATATGTATATATAAATATATATATATATATATATATATATATATATATATAGACACATTTCCATTTCAGTCTGCCCTCTAATTGATCAAAGAAAATTGAAAGGGGAAGGGCAGAAAAAAAATGAAATAAAAATAGAAATAAAAAAGTTATCTTCACTTTTGCCTGAACAATTTTCACGGCAACTTAAAGCTGCTTAAGAGCTACTTAAATGGGCCAACTGTGGTTAGGGAGAGGGAGAGCAGGTGGCAGGAGGCAGGGGGCAGGGGGCGTGGTTGCTAAAACTTATGCCTGAGTTTTTCGGCTGAGTTCTTGACACTGCACAAAAAGGCAACTCCTCACAATATCAAAAACTGAACTCTGGGTCCAAGTTTTTCCGCTCATTAAGATGCATTTCAAAGCAGGTAGCAGAAGTGTGGCTGAAAGGGGTGCTGGGCTGAAAGGGGAGTGGGAGTGGCAGGTGAGGGTGGGTGGTAGGTGCGGATTTTGTTCTCTGATAATAACGCAAAGTTTTTCCACGGCTCGAGTTGATTATTAAGTGGAAGAGAACCGTGCGGCAAACTTGGAATTGTTAGTGCGTGTTAAGGATTTTGCATTAATTATGTGCACACATAGCGAGCGAGAGAGAGACAGAGAAAGAAAGGGAGAGAATGAGCGAGAGAGAGAGGTGATTTATAACTTTAATTAAGTCATTATGCAATTGAATGCAAACTAATTAAAAACGCAATTAGAAGTGCAACGCATCTGTGAGTGTCAGGTGTGTGCGTGTGTAGTTGTGTGTAAGTGAGTGTGTGTGCGTGTGTAGTTGTGTCTAGTTCAATGCCAACTACACGGAAATAAGACAACGCAGACAAAAACAAAAACAAAAACAAACAAAACTGGATATAAACAAACTATAAAAATAAAAGCACAAAATAAACTGAGAAAAAAAGCAAACAAATTTTTGTCTAATATTAAATACCCTTACTATTCATAGAATATCTCAAACAAAACTGAAGAATGTAATAAACAATATAAAAAATAATAATAAAGAATAAGTAAATAATATTATAAATATATAAACATTTAATATCCCCAGAGCGCATTTAAAACTAAATTCACAAAATGAGCCGAGACAAAAAGCATGAAAATTCCGTTGCTCATTAAAGAATTGATACTTTTTATCAAATATGTTAAATACACACTAAATATAGAAGTGTATATTAAATATATATAATTATAAATTATAATTAGAAATTATTTGTTAACGTTTTGTTATAATTTAATTATGTTTTTGCTGCCTCCAAGACAGGTGTTTGTGTTTTATTTTTTATGTACTCTGATATATAATCCCTGTCGGGATTTATGTTCAAGAATAGATGCAAAGTCCGTCAGCTGTGGAGTTAAAAAACATCATATTTAAAATCCCCATTGTAACAATTAACAATTCCCCATTGTAACAGTTAACAATTAAAATAATGCTCTTTAGACCCAAATTAGATTTACTTTTATTTATTTAAAGAACTCGTCACAAACTGATTGTGCCCACAATTAGGGTGTTAACAAGTAGAGAAAACACACCCTTCCATCCATCCATCCTTCCATCCATCCATCCATCCATCCATCCATCCATCCATCCATCCATCCATCCATCCATTAACTCACCCGACATCGAATAGCGATAAATGAATCAAATTGGAAAGAGGAAAAGTTTTCTCCGTCGAGTGGGAAAAGATAATGCCATAAAATGGTAAAATACATGTGCCAAAAACTTTTTGACTGTCTGTCGAAGCAGCAGCATCAAAAACCGAATTTTATGGCCGAAAGGAGTTTATTTGTTCCTCTTTTTTCTCAGTGTTCCATCATTTGCTCCTTTAGTAGTCAAGTCAAAGTTTGGAATAGTTTTTATTATTGCAAGCATTTCATTTGACTTTAGTTTTTATTGAGTTTGGCTCAAAAAGAGAGGTGTAAACAAAATAGAAATCGATCAACTTCTGACTTGAGCAATTCAATTTGGCTTTAAGAGCGTCAGTTTCGTCAACTTTAAGCCAAGTTAAGTGAAGTTCTCGCTAAACTGTTTGACCAAGATTATTGTTGTTGTTGTTGTTGTTGCTTTTGCTTCCTCTTCTCTGTTTGTAATTCGCATTGTCAACGCGTGCACAATTGAGCTCAAGTGTTTTGGCCCTTGGCGGTAAACTTATATCATCTCCCTCCCTCCCTCACTCCCCTCGCCACCCACCACTTTCCAACTCACCCCCTCTTCATCATCAAGCTGAGCTCATAACAAGTTTAAATGCCTTGAAAGAAGCGCAGACTTTTTTGTTATTCCGACTGGGGATGCGGACAATAATAAGAAAAACAGCTAAAACTAAGTTTGTGGGCATTTTATTTGTGAGTTTTCCGAATGAAAAATATAAATGTGCGTTTCTATGTGTGTGTGTGTTTGTGTGTGTGTGTGTGCTGCGCTGCAGGAATTTATATGAATTTTTTCTGTATGTTTTGCAATTTAATGAAAATACAGATTAAGCGATTCATTTGTTGTAGAAAGTCGTTAAGTTGCTTTCAAGTAATAAGAAAAAATTGTATTTTTGAGTGGGATGTTTTAAAGGTTTTGTCATTTAAACTTGAAAAAATAATAAAATGAAATCGGAAACCTTCGCATTCAGAAAACTAGCTTCGTAAAATTATCTGTGCTATTTTTACTTATTATTATATTATAAGATTAATAATATGTGATCTTGAATTTATCAGTAAATCTTAGGGACTTTTCTATGCTGTGCATTTAAATTTGTTTAATGTAATAAAATATCAACATTTTTGTGCTAAATTCATTTAATATTTTTTTTTTTTGTGATTTAAGATGTTTTTTCAAAATATGCTTACCTTAAGAAAAAAATTGCAGCTATGTAAATCGTAAAACTAGCTCCATAAAAAACAACTTTGCTATTTTTATTAATGGTCAAAACTTTTATATTTGTTGGTGGATTTTATGTTTTCCGTTTTGTACTTTTTTAAAGTAATAAAATACAAATATTTTTATGATAAACTTCTTTTTATTGTGATTTAAGGGTTTTCAAAATATGTTTTCCTTGAAAATAAATAAAATGTCTTCAGCTTTTTATTTATTTTGTGATTTCCCAAAACCAGCTGCACAAAAATAACTTTGCTATTTCTATTTACTATTCAAAAATGCATATTAGATGGTCGATTATATACTTGCCACATTGTGCACACTTGCAGCTTGTAGAACATTGCTTAAGGCAGCGAGGGAGCCAAGCCAAGTTAACATTTCTTCATTCTTACAATGCACACTTGCTGTTATCATCATTATTACGAAAGTGAAGCAATGTTTATTGTCCCCTGTTGCTCTGCTGCCAGACTCACAAACAGACACACGGACAGACAGACATACAGACAATGCCAGGGAGTGCAATTGTGTGAGGTCCCAACTCCCAGCCCTGGACTGAGAACCCTCAAAGGCTATTACCATTATTTTATCTGTCGCCCACTCTTGACTACAGTTTAGCTTTTGCTTTGGCTGCTGACTCCTCGACTCTTCTTTATATATTTTTTATTATTTTATATTTTTTGTGGTCACATTGAGTCGCATAATTCAGAAAAGTTTATAATCAAAAAAGATAGGGGGAGAGGGGACGATACAAGGGCAAGTTCAGTTCTGTTAACAGCTAATTTAATTTTCAGCTTAGACCTTCAACAGCTGTTTTCAGCGTGAATTGGGGCATGAGTCAAGTTTACCAAAAGACTAAACTAAACATTGGCCGACACACAAATTAAGAGCAGATGGCAGTGTAGATGAAGCCGAAGAGTGCTGTGCAACTACTATTACAAAATAGTGTGGTTGTTGCAGCTTCTTCTTCTTCTTCTTCGTTTTTGTACCATGATAGTTTTTATTGAACCCCTGAGTTGGCACTGATTGTTGAGCCTTAATTTTGTACAAGGTGCACACTGATTGCCATTGGGAAAACAGATACGGGTAGTTAGAAGAGAGAGAGAGAGAGTGGCAGAGGGTCGGTGGATCGGGCGGGGGAGTGGGAGGGGGAGGGTTGGTATTGTGTGGGCCACTGTAATGGCTAAAAACGAGGTCAAGCCTTAAACACGGCATCAGCAAACACTGAGGCGAAGCAGAAGCCAAGAATCAAAAGTCAACTAAACGAAACTCAACTCAATTCCACTCAAGTCGAGTTGAAACAAGAGTCCTGCTGCATCAGCACAAAAAAAAGAAGAAGAAGAAAACACAAAAGAAATTAAGTATCACAATGAGAAACAGGCTCCTTTGGATCCTTTGTACGAAGAAATCAGGCTGGAAAACAGGCAATGCGAACAGCTCAAATAACAAAATGAACTTAAGCCTGAACACGTAAGATAAACAACAGGTACAGTGGGTACTCCATAGAGGAAAACGCTCGCACGAAAATAGTTATATATAGTTATAGTATATATATTGTCAATACACACACATAAATAACTATTGATTGACAAAGTTATTTATTTGCTTAGCTCTGGGAATCGTGTAAAATTATTTAATTATTGTAAATGATTTATTTTGTATTATTTATTTATGTTTACTCAAAAATATTAATTTAAAAGAATATACAAATTCCTATTTTAATTTTTTTGATCGAATTTAATGGGACTTATGCGAATTTAATGGGATTTTAATTATAGAATTATTTGGCATTTTGAAAAATTTATGTAATTTATAAAAAAAAACAATTATAAATATTATAAATAAATATAATATATAATAAGAAACTAATTAATTTTATAGGATTCTATTAGATTTTGGTTTGATTACTCAAAAGTAGGAGTTTAAGAATATTTACAGATTTAAGTTCTTATTTTTTATACCAAGCAAAGATGAGAAAATAATAACAATTTATCAAAAGTCCTTAAAATCAAAAGTTGCCAACTGACAATTTTCTCATAACTTAACAATTCCAAATTCATTAAAAGTTATGCTTTTAGATTGCCAGCAAATTCCCATAACGGACAATTTTAATTACGCAGAGACCACTGTAGCTGCAAGGGAAGCGCCCAACAGAGGGCGCCACAACGTGCTGCTCATTTTGGATTGGGGTTTGGGGGTTGTTTTTTGTTGCTCGTTGCTGTGTTGCAATTGAAAGTCGCTTGCTAAACATTTAACAGCTTAACTTTTGTGGCACAGCCAAGTCGGTGACCAGTGGCCAACGAGCAACTGCAATTAATCAGTGGTACGTGGCACGTGCCACGCGCAAAAGCCAAGCGAAATGCTTTTCTATCGTTTGCACGCGCACAAATTATGGGGCAACATGGCCAATGGACAGCAGAGAGATACAACAAAATGAAAATAAAAAAATTATATACATATATATATATAACAACAATGGTGGCGATAAAGTGTGCGTTGCCACTTGCAACGTGTTGCCAGATTGTTGACGTGACTTTTTCGTGCATCGTCTGCCTTTTGTGTTGTTAGCATTTTTTGTTGCTCTCGTCTCTGAGTGTTTTTGTGTGTGTGTGTGTAAGTGCAACAATGCGGCAACTATTTGATATATTCCGTTAAATGGACAGCAATTTTTTGTGTGCACATTACTTGACGCAACGATGACGATGATGATGATGACAGAGATCATAATGATGTTGCTGATGAAATTGACAATCATGCCACAAACAGAGAACAGAAAATAAAAAAAAGTGGCAGCCACACTTGTGACATTTTTGCGAAAGTAATTAAGTGCGCTAGAGAGAGACAGCAAGTGGATAAAAAATATGATTCCATTTTGATTATAATTGCATTGAGGCAGACACAAATGCCACAGCGGCATTTGTGTCACGCATGTTGCCCATCAAATATTGATAATTATAAAAATAATAAAGCGACAATGGCACACTTTGCACTTTACAGCACTTATTTAAGCGGATTGTAACACTGCACTACAATTATCGATTTTAACTCAATGCAACACTTCGTCTCTCTCTCTCTATCTCTCTTTCTCTCTAAACTGATAAAGGGAATTTACAGCATTGGCAAAATTTGAACATGTGTCGCACAATTTTCCATTTCTGCAAATTTTCATTGCTGCGTCTTTTGTCAACGATTTCCGCTCAGTTTGCGGCTGCTTGTCTTAGCCACAAGTGGCAAGGAAGTTAGCCCAAATAAGAAAACTATTTTCTTAATTTAAATCGAGTAGTTTTTTGTTTGTTTTTTTTTTTGCGGATGTCGAACAGATGTTGTCAGCGGAAATTATAAATATAAATATAAATAATATAAATATAAATTTTTAACCAAAAAAATTAATTAAAAAATTTGAGAATAATTAATTAAAGTATGCACAAACTTATATTGAACAATTTTTCCTCCACTTTCGATGCTTGAATAATCGTAACCTGAATTAAGAATATATCCTTTATACATATTTCTTGTTATTATTATTATTATTTCTTATCTTATTATTATTTCCAGTGTCATATTTTTATTGCATAACGCCTCTGCCATTGTGCAACTTTTTGTTAAGTTAATCACATTTAATGACTTTACACGACGCAACCGAATTAAGTAATATAATATTATTTGAAACTTAATCAATCAACAATAGAATTTAATTAAATTTTCGCCTTAGCATTGTGTGGCCTTAATTTGTTTATTATGAAGGTAAAGAAAAAATGCTTCGCCACCTTTGCCAGAATTTCTGCACTTGACAATCGCACAATAATAAACCAAATTAGATTTATTTTTAATTCACAAAACAAATGACGAATAACAGCGACGAGTTGCCAGCAATTCGTATATTTAATTAAAAAATCAAGAATACTTGCATAATTCTGTAGAAATTTGAACAAAAAATAAATAAAAAAATGAGTGTAAATTTTGCTTACACCCTCTGCCACCTGCCCCTCTTCAACCCGCCCACACAAGCTGATGAATTTAGGGTCACACGCAGGATCAGAAAAAAATAATCACAACAAAAAGCAGTCGTAAAAAAGGAAATTTGAACAATGGAGGGCGCTGCTTTGTAATCAGCTTAAGCTTGAGTTTGAATGATTTTCGGGTTTAGCTATATTCGACTGTTATACTTTATATATAAAAATATGTGTGTTTTTTTATGTGGCATGATGGGGTTTTCAATGGCCTCTTATGTAAGAGATTTAAAAAACGCTCCTCTCGTTGAAATTTTTCCAAATTAAGTCATTTATCAGCGGACAATTTAAAGGCGTACCTGGTTTACTGCTTGTAAGGTTATGTACGGTATAATTAACATTAGATGGACGAGCAATTTCACGGCTGGACGCATCGCTGTTGACGCCGTTGAGTTGTCTCCAAATGCATTTAATTAACTTTAATTTGTTTTAATTAAAACTTGAAAATGCTCTCGTTGCACGCTGCTCATTAAATGGGGCTAACGAGATGCCCAAAGCACAAATACACTAACAAACACTCACACACACATACAATGCAAATATGCAAGTCTGCATAATCCTAAACAACAGTAACACCAACAACAACAGTGAGTGTAACTGTAACATTAACAGCTCTTGGAGCGCTTAGAGAAATAACATAAAATATTGTTAAATGGCGCCCGGCTGCATTTTAATTACATTTGCATAAGATGCAGCTTATCTCAGCAGCACAGGGCTTACATGAATATATATGTACACACATATACATATATACATTTATATATATATTTATCAGCTTAGAGTGCTGCTTGGCAGTTTTACAACATTCGATATATATTATTATTCTTTTTTGTATGCATATTTAAGCGAGGTTCCCTAGAAGATTGCGCTGTGTTGTTGATTGTTGTGTAAGTTTAGTCAATGCTTTGCTCGCAGTGTAATCCATATTTAGACGGACATTTACATTCTTTTACAAGTACTAGAAAGAGTGCTTTAAAAAATGGCATATGGGCATAGATCGAACTTTCAAAATGCCATAACTTCGTCAAAACTCAACGGATTTTCAAAAGCAAGGGCGTTTTAATCATAGTTTGGCCTCTAGATCAATCCTACATTTAAGGTTGAAAACGAAATTTTGGGTCGGAATATAAGTCAAAATTATAGTCCGAAAATCGAAAATCGGCATATGGGCATAGGTCGAACCTTCAAAATGCCATAACTTCGTCAAAACTCAACGTATTTTCAAAAACAAAGCCGTTTTAATCATAGTTTGGCCTCTAGATAAATTCTACATTTAAAGTTGAAAACGAAATTTTGGGTCGGAACATAAGTCAAAATTATAGTCCGATAGTCGGCATATGGAAGATATGCGCATTTCAGATTTTTAGGGCCGAAATTCCTGGGGACGGCGGTTGTTGATTATAAGCGAAGGTGTGGGCGTGGCAACACAAATTTGTTATCGGTTCTCAAAGGCAACTACCAGTAAAATACCTACCAAATTTTTCACTTTAAGAAGTTGCAGCAACTGATTTATTTCAACTTCAAAGTGACTAAAACACTCTTTTTATTTTTCTTTGCAGGTAAATTAATCAACTTTTGCACAAGAACAACTTCAACTGCAGAGTTGCAGCTGCTGCTGTGGCTTTCAGACAGGTTTGGTACTTTAATTATTTTATTTATTTCTGGTTGACTGCACTTTTTGTGAGCCCGTTAAACTTTAATTACTTTGGCGCTAAAGTTCAGCGCACTTAACTTTGTGCAATACACAACAACAACAACAACAACAAAAAAAAGAGGAAAAAAACACTTTAAGCCGCTTACGAAATACGATTAACTCCCAGAAAGCAAAGCGGAACCCAAACAAATTGCTGCAAACCAACGAGCGGAATTTGCTAGCCTTTTTTTTTTTTGTTTTGTTTTGGATCGATACAAAAAGGGCTAACAGAAAAACAGCCAATACAAAAATTCATGACTAAAATGTGCATATGCCGGAAAACACAAGTAAAGTAAAAAGATTTGTGAATCGACCAAAATACACAAATGCAACAAATCAAAAAGCTGTAAAAGCTAATAAAAAAATCTTTGCAACTTGGACTTGAAAATACTTTCACCTAGTGAATGTATAAAATTATAATTACAATTCTGATCAGGTTCTCTCTCAACAGCTTACAATAATCCCCCAGCAACTGAGTATCTTTTATTTTCATTTCCTACCCCAACAGAAATAATAATACAAATATTACAAAATAATTTGTGTGGCAGACAAACTAAAATTGGCACAACAAAAATAATGAACGTAATGCAAAATACCAAATTGCAAACTCTGCACGCCATGGCCAATGTGACCAGATAAGCTGCGATTCAGTTGCAACATTCGAAATGAATATCCAAAATATCAAAAAAACAAAAAGAAAAAATTTTACACGCATATAAAACGAAAACATTTGGTTTACCAATTTGCAGTTAGCTTTCCTAGTTTTCAATATGCATGGCAAATACATATGTAAATATTTTCGACTATTTTGTATTCACATTCACATTCACAGTGAATGCAGTTTTTATTGACTAACACATACATACAGTGCTGGGCGTAAGTCTGACAACAAAATGGGAAATAAGCACTGAAAACCAACTCTATTTTTTCTCCACCTATTTTTGTTTACATTTAAATCAGGCTCTCTGCAAACATCCTGTTATGCTTTACATATACAAATATATATGTTAAAGCTCTACACACACACACACACACACACGTAGAGCTGCTGCTGTAAGAAACCAATCACTATTCATTAAATCAATAACAGTCTGTTAAAAATACGATGACATAAAATACAATTTAATGCTTAGCTAGCTGGGCACATAACATGCCACAGAACTGTAGACAGAAGCAGCAACAGCAGCAGCAGCAGAGGCAGCAGCAGCCAAATGGACATTACAGCAACATAAACAATATTTATAGTTAGGGGGCGTGGCACACTGCCCTCCCTCCAAAACACACATAACGACCATAAAAGCCAAACATTTTAACGCAGCTGCTCTCCTTTACCCTCCCCCTCTCTCTCTCTCTCTCTGTTATCCCGCACAGGGTGACACAGTATTTTATTATATTAACATTGTGAATTCGATCAGCATTTGAAGCACATTTCAATGGTTTTTATGGCCAAGCAAAGAACACATCCATCAAATTGTCGACCCAAATATTATTGCCAAGTCTTTCCAGATTTCTAGTTCAATTTGCTCCCTTTTTTGTTTTACAACTACTCACGCACATTGCGTATAAAAATTGTCATCAAATTTAGTGCGAAATCGGAAAAGACTAACAATAAATTCGTGTGGTGTGTACCATGTACACAGTGAGAAATAAATGCATCCTTAAAATAATTGCACGTCTTGAAAGAAAAAAAATTGAAAATCTCACATTTCAATTTAAATGGATTTAAAATCAGTTTTGAGTCCATAATCTAACTGCAAATAAAATTATAAATAGGAAGAAGAAGAAGACTCCAAACTTTATTTAAAGTTTCTCACTTAGAGATAAACAGATTTAAAAATAAACATATTTTTGTCACTTTCTATAAGATTACGTTGTTAAAAATTTTACTCTCTTTTGAAACATTCCATTTGTTATTCATTTTTTTAAGCTGCTGTTGTTTTTCTCTCAGTGTGCACACTACTACCAATATCTATGCTGCTGGAGGCGTGTCGCCGCAAACTAGGCAACAATTTTAATGCCAAATTGACCAAAATAAAACACAAGATGCCAAGCTTTGTGTGATGTTGCGTAATAGTTTGATAAATTGGACTAAAAAATTGATTGATTGCCGACAAAAGAAAGATAGAGAGAGATTGAGTGAGGAAGTGAAAGAGAGAGAGAGAGAGAGAGAGAGAGAGAGGGAAAGAGGCCGTCTGTTTGGGCAAATATAAATAAGCAGCAATTGCTTCTGTGCCACTGCTGGTCATCAAGTCTATGAGTCAAGATTTCTCTATATCTTTCTCAATCTCGCTACGCGCCTCAGCATAAATCAATCTAATTAAAGCGAATTTAGCAAATGCTCCGAGACTTAGTCCAACTGCAGAGAAAAAGAGAGAGAGCGAGAGAGTGAGAGAGAGGGAGATAGTGTGTCCCAAAGTCCCTGCTAAATGCCCTAATGGCAATACGAGTACTATAATTATATACATTTGTTTTCCCAGTTGTGCGATGTGCTTTTGTTATTGTTGCATTGCACAGCAGACACTCCAGAGTCAGAGTCAAGGTCAACTTGCCACCAGCTATGCCACAAATGTGTTGCCAGACAGACGTACAACGAAAAAAAAACCCCCATTGGGGAGTAATTTATTTATACCAACATTCTAATTTGTTTGGCCAAACAACTGAATTAAACAGTTGCGAAAACTTGACGAAAAACTCTTGATTATTCACTGCCTTATATAGAAAAACGAGAGCATTTTATAAATTACAGTAGATTTCTAACAAATTAAAAAGATTATATAAAACAGATCAATCGATTATATAGAATAAAATGATACTAAATAATGGATTAAACGGAAATATTCAACTTCATTTGCTCTACAAAATGCATGTGAAATGAAAATAGCCATTTTATGCATTGATCAATTCACTAAATTAATTTTAACCCCATCGGAATTGGCAGCACTCTAAAAAAAACCCCGCTATGAAAAAAGTATGCAAATTAATTTTTATTAAATAGTTCAGGTTTTTTTTACAACATTCCCCAGTAAATTCATAAAACGGACTTACAACGAAAAAACATAAATTGAAATATGTTGTTTATTTTTTGACTGTGTCAATTTATGTGCTGATGTTAAATTTAATAAAAATCCTCATGTGCTGAATTCATGAATCGATGTTTTGCACTGAAATGAATTTAATTTATAAATTAAGCGAGTTTTTTTTTACTGCCATAATTTTATTAAATTTTTATGCACAGCTTATTTAAACCATTATTTAAATTATTTCAAGAACTTGTTAAGGAAATGTTTTTGTTTTCTTTATGTTTGGCGAATGTTCAAAATCTAATCAAATTATTTTATTTTAATATTTTTAAAGCATTTTTAAGGCGTTGCATCAGAGAAATTAGTTTAAAAATTGAAATTGCCAAGCAAATATTTATTTTTTAATTTGCTGCAAAGGGTTGCAAAATGAGGTCAAATTTAATTGAAAGTGTTTTAGAAATACGATAAGCAAAGATTGTTTCAATTAAAATCAAATTAATTACAAGTCAAACTTGCTTTTACCAAGAATTTGTGCTGAATTCCATTCGCTGCTGCTCCTTGAGGAGTCTCTCTCACTCTCGATGTGTCTCTCTGTGTCTCTGTGGCAGCTGTGGCAGCTGTCGGCTCTTCGGCAACTAGCTGAACAAATAAATATCTCCTGAGAATGGACCGTAGCAGCTACTCAAGGCAGTTCAGCTCAAGTCTCAGTTCAGCTCAAGTCTCAGCTCAGCTCAGTTTTAGTTTAGTTTGGTTTAGTTCATTTCGCCCGCCTGTCAATGCAAAAGGATGCCACAAACAAACAACCAAACTTTGGCGCGCTGAAAGATACAATTTAATGCTTGACTGCCGCAAAACTCATTTCACACAATTCGACAGTTGGCCAACACTGGCACTGGTTGCTGCTGCTGGCGTCGATGGTGCTAAATCTGTCATGCCGGGCACGCGTATGCTTCTTAGTTAGGGACAAGTTGGTAACGTCTAAAACTGTTACCTGCTGCTGCTGCTTGCCACACACCGAACGTAGCCTAAGGTCTAATGGATAGTGTAACCAATCAATGCGTAAGCGTTGCAACATATGCCAACTGGCAACTTGGCACCACTATGCTATTAAAAGTTTGCTAAAAGTTTTCCACATAATTTAAACTATGACACACACACACACACAGAGAGAGAGAGGCTGCAACTTGCTACTAGCCCGCGTTCAACATGATTAGTCACCGTAGAAAGGCAGGCAGCAAGCAGCCCACAGGCAGCAGGTGCTTCTCCTTTCGGTTCGTGTCCCCGCTGATGATCGAGCACTTTATTCGATTTCGAAACCTTTTACGCTTCACAGATTCTCGAACCAAATCAACGGACTATTAAATGACAACCAATTGAGTAACAGAAATAAAAAACAAAAAACAACAACAACAAATACAACTGCTACAGAAAGTTGTGTTTTGTGCTCAACTCAATTTACTGACCCGCTCAATAAGAGCCATCCATTTATTATTCCGGCTGCTGGTTAAGTTAACTGCAAAACGCACCATAAACAAGTCAAGTGCAGTCTGCACTGCGAAAGTGTTTTTTTGAACTGTAGCCCAAAATCCAAATGGCCATTTGTTAATTGTGCGACAGCGGCAAAAACAAAACACACACACTTACAGCTATTTTAGCCACGCTCTGCAAGTTTAAACATGCTCTGCAGACAGTGCTGACATCCTCTACGATTTTATTCCGTGCAACGTCCATTAACACTGGACACTCGACTCTGGACACTCTAATTTGTGACTGTTGTTGTTGCTGCTGCTGTTGCAGGCTTTGTGAACTGAGTTCTTAACAGCAATTGGGCGTGTTTAAATGTGCAGCCTTCAAAGTACATATCTGAAAGTAACTTGTACTTGACTCGTGTAAAAATAAATATAAATAGCAAAGAGAGTGAATGTTGCAAGGACACACTTAAGCTATTTCCTTGATTTTTTGCTCACTTTGCCTGGAATTTCGGCATTGGTTGATAATTAAAATATAGCTCGGCAATTGTTCTATTTAACTGGTTTTACAAATAATTCCAAAGAACCTTGACGTATTTTTGTTAAACAGTTTTTCAATCTGAAAATCAATTCTCAGTTTCTGTTTACTTTTGAATCTAGCATTAAACACATTCTGTTCTATTTACACTGAGAAGTATTTCTTGTGCTGTGTTCATTAATTGCCAAGTTTTAATTAAAATGTCGTCACATGATCTCACTAAAATCCAGATAACAATGGTTTGCCATAAATCTCATTCCGAATGGGCTCAAATATTTGGCAACAAAGAGAAGCAGAAACTTATCATATCATATCACGCATACGTCAGGTGGGCCCAGATGCAGCTGTGAGTTTTGTCAAGAATGTGCATAATTCTGGCCAAATGCAAAAAAGATACCAAAAGTTTTTACTTTTGCTACATTTTTATGAATAATTATGAAATGTACTTGAAATTTAAATATGTTCAGGTGAACAATGCTCTGCCAGCTTTGCGGAACTTCGACTTGGATATATGAATATGAATATATACTATATATCTATTATATATACTCCTGGGATGCATTTGTGCTCTGCTGCCAATCTGCAGCTGAGTTGGCCAACTTTTTTCTGCTCTCAAATAGCCTTAAAGCTATTTTATAGCGAAACTCAATATGCAAAGAAAATTAACTTTTCCTTTGACTGAAGCTAACCAAATTTTAATGTGGCTTTTTATGTTTCGTAATTAGCAGCATTTCAACTTGAGCTTTTCACACAGCAGGTTTAATTAAAGTGCCACGCCTCCTCCACACCTCATGCGCCCTCTGTGTGCATTAACCGTTAACCGTTATTTACATACATTAATATTTACACAAATTGCAATATATTTTCTCTGTGTCTGTTTGTTGTTATTTTTCATTAAAATCGGCTCACAACATTTTTGCCTTTACTGACTTTATTACATCAAAATTCAATTTATTTACACACATACGCAATCACACACACCCAAACACACACACACCCAAACACACACACAAACAAACACACACACATACAAATAAGTATGTAAATATGAAGCTATTTTTATGACCTATTTTTCTGAGAGCGAAAATATTGTTTTCGTATTTATCGAAAGTTGACATTTAAGCTGTGAAAATTTAATGGTGCTTGTTATTTGAAGCAGACACATGCCACGTACCACATGCCACATGCTGCGAAAGCCAATTGAGTTCTCTGACATGAAAGCGAATCAAATTTTATAAGTTTTTATGACGAAATAATTAAAAAAAAAAGAAAAAAAATTAATTTAAGCAGAAAGAAGAGCTGGACTAGCAGATATCCTGTACACAAGTGTAGCAAGCCATAAAGAATAAATAATAAATGTATGTGTTGCATAAATATGCACAACTTCATGATACCCTGTTTATAAATTTTTAATGGGTGCGGGGTTTTAAATGGAAATAAATATTATAGTAAATAAGCTATAAAATTTGATCTGTTTTTCACAGAGTTGCAAGCGCTGCAAAGCTTTTGAGGCAGCAACAAAAACAAGTTCAACGACTGGCACATACTCTCTTATATATATGTATATATTTATTATATATATTATTGATATTATTGATATACGAAAAAATCCCTCTGCTTTTGAATAGCGCAAGTGATTTTAACATTAACATTTGCTGACTGTGGCCAGCTTAACTTGGCTATAATAAGTAGGTGAGAGGGGCATAAGAGAAATCCCCAGTTGAGCTGGGCGCTTTGCCACTGATTTGCGAGTTGTGTGCACCGTTTTTTTTTTTTTTTGGCTGCTGCCAGTGTTGCAAAACGAAACCCCAGCAGCGGCAGCAGCTCAATGGGGGGTGAGCCAAAAAATCTTTTGTATTGCCATAAAAATTGACATTGAAGCAATTTCGAGTGGAGTGTCACAAATGTATGTGTGTGATTTTGTGTGTGTGTGTGTATGTGTGTGTGTGTGAGTGTGTGGTTGTGGGAGTCAAGTCTGAGCGAGTGGCAAAATCAAAGTCAACTTTATCACTTACTTAGCTTACATAAAATGTGTCACAGCTGTGTCTCTATGTAACTCTCTCACTCTCTGTGTGTGTGTGTGTGTGTGTGTGTGTGTGTGTGTGTGTGTGTGTGTGTGTGTGTGTGTATCCCAAATAAATAGCGCTCCATTTGCCCAGTTGGCATCTTTAGTTGCTACGCTTTGCTGCACATGCCACACACGCCGCAGCTCCGTCCCCTTAAGAATCACAAAATTTATGCGCTACTTTTTCGCGTGTGCACGCACGCATATCAATACGCACACACACACACACACACACACACACACATATATATATATATAAATATATATATATATATATATCTATATAAATACATGTCAAAATCGCAGATGCCATATTTTTGCACGCTTTGAGTAACAATTTTTGTGCGCCACTCAATTATTTATACGCCGCATGTTTTACTCTCATTTTGCGGAGAACTTGCAAACTTGTTCAAAACTGGCACAAACTTAAGTGTTGCAAGTTAATATTAATAACTTTGCAAATCTGTGGCTTAAATATGCATTATTTAATATTAATAATTCTTTGATTTAGAGTGTAAAAAAATTGTATTCATGTTTTGTAGTTTGCCACATTTAAAAGTTAATATTTTTCATCAATTCCAGCAGCAGTTTCTTAAAACTAATAAATTACACAACTTTTGACAAGTTGCAACTGGCGATCCATCACTGTGCAAATTTTGCATGTGGCACGAAAATATTTACTTTTGATATTTATGTAAAAAGAGCATGTGTGCAACGACTTTGGGTCAGAAATTTGCCGACTTATTTTCTTTGGTTCGCCTGCGACCAAGTTTATCATCAAGTTTTGCGCTCGAATGAACTTCAATACGAGTAGAAGAAAAGCAACAAGCTGTGGAATCAATATCGAAATATACATATACGAGTATATATATATACATATAGATATATATATATATATATACTTTGAATGGTTTTCTTTGGCAAGTTGTGTGGCTGCAGCTTTAAGAACTAATTGGTAGCTTGGCCTCGATGCAAAGTTGCATTTTATGACCGAACCTGAACATTTTACACATTGTGTGTGTGTGTGTGTGTGTGTTTTTGTGTGTGGCAGGAAATCACAACACGAATCTAAAGGCTGCAAGCTGCTGGCTAAAGGAAGCGGAAATGTGTTGGCCATTAATGGCGCTTAATGTGGCCGGGCCATAATAAAGTCAGCTAACTGCATGTCCAAGTACTAGATATCAAAAATGTTATGTGTCTGTGTGTGTGTGTTGCAACAACTGCTTACTTGGCCAACTTTGGCATCTAAATTGTTGCAAATGTTTTATTGCAATTCGTGAAAGTGTCCTTTTGCAACGTTTGCTGCTGTTTTGTGGCTGTGTGTTTTGCTCGTAAAATTGCTTGCAAATGCATTTGTCGCTTGGCTGCCTCGTTGATTTTTTATGATTGCCAAGCCCTGCCACATGCCACATCCCCCCAACAGCTGTTCAGAAATGTATGCAACATGCGAGGTGGCAACAATGTTGTGTTGCGGTCTCTTCCTTGCTGCAATAAAAACTAGTTTTTGATTTTTCTGTGTGTCATGTTTGCGGCTTTTGAGGCTTTCGTTTCACTCGAACGTGAACAATTAAGAATTCCAAAAAATATATATATATCTATAGATATATATATATGTATATATGCAATTAGTGAAAGAAGTAAGGAAAACTATCGATCATTAAAATGGCAACTTTGAAGCTGAACTTGAGTTTAAAGCACTTTCCACTTTAAACAAATTGTAAACTGTCTCCAGCATGTTGGCAACCCTCGTCGAACAGTTTTAATTAGTTTGTGTGCCAGCGACAGTTTCAAAGTCATTTAAATCAATTGACAGGACACGGCAAGGATACGCCACTTGAGCGCTTAAATATACATACATACATACATACATATATTAACTTCCCCACAGTTTAATGGAAAATCAACAAACACACATTTTTGTCACGTACGCTTCGATAATTTATGAATGAGCGCATTTTGGCCAAAAGCCACGCCAGCAAATTAATTGTTAATGGCTTTTAAAAACAGTCAGGTGCTTGATAAATCACCCCACAAGATTTATGACTGCGTAAATGGATTTTTTAGAAGCTAAATATTTGCTCAATCATTAATAGATTCTATAAGGAGAGGGCAAATATTAACACTTATTTGTATTCAAGAGTTTTTCAATCTAAAAATCGATTCTTGGTTTACTTTTGAATCTAGCATTAAACACATTCTGTTCTATTTACACTGAGAAGTATTTCTTGTGCTGTTGTGTGCATTAATTGCCAAGTTTTAATTAAAATGTCGTCACATGATCTCACTATAATCCAGGCAGTGGCAATGGCAATGGCTTGCCATAAATCTCATTCCGAATGGGCTCAAATATTTGGCAACAGAGTGGAGGGGTGGGTGGGAATTATATCATATCATATCATATCAAGCATACGTCAGGTTGGCCCAGATGCAGTCGTGAGCGTTGTCAAGCTGCTAACTAAATGTGCATAATTCTGGCTAGATAAGAAACCAAATGCCGAATGCAAAATGCAAATTAGAATCCAAAACACAGACACACGTCGAAAACAACACAAACACACACACACACAGCTTGTGGCAGAGTCATGTAGCATGAGTATAAACTGATAAGTTGACATCTTGCCACACACAAACACACACACACATGTGGCTAATGTGTATAATATCTGTGTAGATGTGACCTGAAAAGTTTTGGAAATCTGGCTTGGTCAGGTCTCAATTTATTTAATTAAAGCAACCCTTTTGTTATTACAGCTCTTGTTAATGCAACAATTATGAATGATTTATGTAATTTAGTTGCAACTCGACAGGGTTCGGGTTTCCCCTTCCACTCTCAGCACAAATGGAATGCCTTACTTTACTTTGCTTAGTTGCTTATTAAATTATTCATGCCTCAACTGATTCTAGAAACTAATATTGCTTAAGTGTTTGCATTGAAAGAAGTATTTAACAAAATTGGATGCATAAATAAATTAATTTTAGAGAGTGTACAAATATTGCAAATATTTATTTTAAAATTGCTTTAATTGCTTATTAAATATTAAAGCATTTGCTTAGCTTTGAATTTGGCTGGATTTTATTATTGCTGCATTTTATTTGAAAAATTATTAAAATTCTTCCACTTCAATCTTAAACATTAAGTTTTGTTGCTTTCAACCGACAACTTAACACCTTAGTTGACTTCTTTGTTTACTTTCTCTTTGTTACACTTTTAAACTATTGTAATATTGACTCAAATCACATAAATTACATCATCAGACAGTCAAAGGAAAGTTTGTTTTCCTCAGAGCTGTAAACAAGTGAAGAACCTGCTTTAAAGTGTTTAATATGCAAAACGCGTTTAAACGACTGCCAGAAAAAGTCTCAAATAAAAATAAAAATAAAAAAAATCCAAATGGAAGGCGACAAATTCTTGTTGTTCTCTTGCTGTTGAATGTCTCATACAAATATATATGTATATATATAACTTTTATTTCCCTGTCTAGTACGTGATAATTGCATACTTAAAAAAGAAAGAGAAATAGAAAATGTACCAAATGTAAGTGAATAAAAAATGTTTGTATTTTTGTCGCTTCAGTCACCAAATTCATACGCATTGGCATCGCCGATAAGAACGATAATCCGCCATATTTCGACAAATCGCTGTACGAGGCGGAAGTGGATGAGAACGAGGACATTCAGCACACAGTGCTAACTGTGACAGCCAAGGATCACGATGAGTGTAAGTAAACAAATACGCATATTCACATGACTCCATTTTTTTTTTTTTTTTTAAATGGGCAAAAAGGGTATAATGGTTTTGTGCAAATGTATGTAACAGGCAGAAGGAGGCATGTCAGACCCCATAAAGTAATAAAGAATATATATATATTCTTGATCAGGATCAACAGCCGAGTCGATATAGCCATGTCCGTCTGTCTGTCCGTCTGTCCGTCCTTAAGTCTGTCCGTCTGTGTGAACACGCGGATCTCAGAGACTATAAGAGCTAGCGACTTCAAATTTGCTTTATTTTTATCGATAACTGCCTCAGTTTCTCAATTATCGATACATATCGATTTCCGATAGCAATAAATTCCATAGTTTAAAAAGGCAAAGGCTTTTAATTTATACATAATATGCATATTCACATTTTTGAATAATTGCCAAAATTTCATTAAGATCGGATAAGAAATACCAAAGTTAGAGTCGAAAATATATTGATATTATTGCTGTCAGAAGCCGAGCTAACTCGACTACAGCTTTCTTACTTGTTTTTGTTCTCTCTTTTGTTATTTGAATATTTGTTTAATATGCATTGCTAACAATTATTTTTATTATTTTGTAGCCTCACGTATTCGCTATGAAATCACCAGCGGCAACATTGGCGGCGCTTTTGCGGTTAAAAATATGACGGGTGCAATTTATGTGGCAGGCGCTTTGGATTATGAAACGCGACGCAGGGTAAGCAATATTATTTTTCCACTATTTTTCATTCGATGCCCAAGCATTTCCAGAGCGAGCTTTGACAACTGTTTGTGGTTGTGGTGCCAGCGACTATATCCCATATATATATTTATGCTGGATGTCCAGTCGAGTGTGGCAAATCCTTCGCACATTGCTAAACATTGAGCAACTTTCACTGCAGAAACACACAACTTGTGCAATCAGTTCAGCAGTTGAATGTGGAATGTTTAAGCGAAATGTGACTATAAAATTCATTAAGAAAGTCGAAGCCGAGTGCTTTTTGCCACTGAATTTCATTAGGTGCTGGCGCCGATGCTGTTGCTGGCCGCGAGGCTAGTTAAATATTTAACAATTCAAACAAGTTTAGCCCCACAAGAAGTGAAGGATGAAATCAGCAGCGAGTTTATAATAGAAGAAAGTGCGGCGAAACATTAATTGAAATTCATTTTGAACAATTGGCTCGTATTAAAGTTCATTCTGATTGAAATCGAGTTGAATCGGAAACCACATGAAATGCATACTTAATTGCAATCAATAGTTTAGTGCATGACATTTAATCAAACAAAAATCAAACAAATAATTTGTGTTCGCATATATATATATATATAGTATGAGCTGCGTTTGGCCGCCTCCGATAATCTGAAGGAGAACTATACAACGGTCATCATCCATGTCAAGGATGTCAATGATAATCCACCAGTGTTTGAGCGACCCACTTATCGCACCCAAATCACCGAAGAGGATGATCGCAATTTGCCCAAGCGAGTTTTGCAGGTCAACAAAGATTCCAAATCCTCAATCTTTAAAGTTCTTGTCATGATTTTGATTTTGATCCTTATCCGAGTAGTGTTTTTTTTCCGTTATCTTTTACATTTTGTTATATCCTTGTTGCATATGTGTACATGAAGCATACGCCACGTTGCCCCTCCAAAATAAATATCATTCTTAGTTTTGTATTGCATGTCCTTTCAAGTTTTGCTCGAGTTTGGATTGCACATCAGTAAACAAAAGAATTGTTTATTTATTACATATATTTAATTAGTAAGCAATAAAATAGTCAACTGTTTTTTATCACAAACAAAACACAAGATAAATAAGCATATTTTGATTAAAGCCATTTCAATTTAGTTGAAGCAAAGCAAATATTTATTTATATTATTCATATCTTGTTTTATTTTCAATTCATCAATTATTATTATTATTTTTTCTCAATATTTGAAGTCATTTGCTTGTTGATTTAAATTGTGAATATAAATTAAAATAAATAAGCAAAAATACACAACAAAAAACGCCTACAAATGAGCATATTGTCAATTTAAATAGACAGTCGGGCAAAATAAAAATGATATAAATTTATATTGATAAATCATGATGGACGTGCAGCCAATTATAAATCGAAAACTAAAAATAAAAAAAAAATGAGAATAATTTAATAAGTCAATAAAAATTGGAATAAAAATCAACTGATGTCGCTGATTAAAATACACACTCAATCAATGGGCACAAAATGAATGCAAACATGTGTAAAAACCCATTCGGGACGGACATTTGTATATTCAAGTTCAACTTGTGTTTTATGGCAACAATAAATTAAGTTTATTTGTAATTTAAGTTTATTTGTAATTTAAGTTTATTTATAATTTATGTATTATTTCCAATGTACTTACATTTGTTATGTTTATTTTTTCTCTCTTGTTTTTCTTTTGGTTGTGTTTTTTTTTGCTGGCTTTATTTATTGTCACAATTTGTTGTTGCTGTTGTTGTTGCACAATCATAGTACGAGTTGAAATTGGTCGCATCGGACAGTTTAAACGAGAATCAAACAACAATTGTGATAAGTGTTCGAGATGTCAACGATTTGCCGCCAGTTTTTCCCCAAACATTGTATGAGCGCAGCCTCAACGAGGAAATGTCGACGCCCTTCACCATAATGCAGGTCGCTATATACATTTACCGTTTGCCCTATTCTACATATACACGTATATATATATATATATAGCATACAACTGTGTGCATAACAATAGCTGGCAGTGCTCATATAACAATTAATTTAACATGACAAAGAACAAAACCTCATCGTAATCGTTATTTCACTTCACATGTAAATTATGTAAAAAATAATAATAATAATAAAAATATGAACAATAACACTCACTGATAAAGTACTTAAGTGTATATATATATATATAGTTAATATAATGGATATTCCCATTTGGTGTAAGGTGTACAAATTGAAACGAAACGAAATTAAATTAAAAATGTGCGGAAATCTCATTTTGCAAATATGTTTGTTGTTAAGTTTAATTTCCAATTAAATTATTTTTAACACTTGTGCCTGCTATTTTTTACTTCTCAAATCACCAAGCATATGATATTAATTTTCTGTTTTATTTCATAATTAATTTCAATAAAAAATAAATAAATATGATTTTCATTAATATAAAATCTTTATTTGCTTAATTCGCATTGTGCGTTTGTAGTTTGGCTGTGGTCACAAAATTTAAATGCATGCATAAATATTTTGAGTACTTTGGCAATTTATTTACACACACGCACACACGCACACACACAGGCACACACATGTGTAAGTGTACTGTGCTAAATAAATTCAATGTGTTATTTAATATTTAATGCGACTAATTTGTATGCTTAAATCTTTTGCACGATTTCCCAGTTACAGTTTTCAGTGGTTTCTAACGGCTTGTGGTTAACAAACATTTAGTTGTAACTAATTTAATTGAAGTAAATACATAAATGCCTAGTAAACTAAATTTAAGCCCCTCTCAAATGAAATCAATAACTAAAGTAATGGGATTTAATATTTGCACAAATCACAAAAGCCAAACTAACAAAGTCAAATATTTGTAAATGACTAGAATGGTATTTTATATATATATTTTAGCAAGCTGTGCAGAGACTTAAGAGCTTAAAAAATGAATTTATATTTTTTATTAATTGCATGCACTCCAATTTGCCAGTATTTTGTAGTTTTGATTGATTTGATTTGATTGATTTCTATTCATTTGTATTTACCCCATCAACAATAAGGCAACAAAACTAATATTGAATATATTTTTGTACATTTCCGTTCGACTGCACTGCAATGGATTGTATGGAAAACAGGTAACCGCCACCGATGGGGACAAGGATCGTCCACAGAATATTGTTTATTTCCTGACTGGCCAAGGAATCGATCCCGATAATCCAGCCAATAGCAAATTCGACATTAATCGCACGACAGGCGAAATATTTGTGCTGAAGGTAAGTAAAACAAAAGCAGTATATAAAAATACATATAGATATATAAAGATATACATATACATATATACTTTTATATATAAATTTAAGTCAACACAATAAACTGCAATTTAAGCGTTAACAACAAACTGTCACCAAAACCGCAAGCGGCGTGATGAAAAAATAAATAAATTTATAAAAATCAAGTGAGCGTGTTGATGCCGAGAGTGCGCGACTAAAAGACACCCTGTAAACACCTGGAAAGTGACGTAATAAAGCTAATTCTTAACTGCAAGTTGGTAGCTATTTATCTGAAAGATATGCCCAACTGAAAATTGCAGCGGGGTATTTTGCAATAAAGTTCTGTTAAAAAAATATATTCGACAACAGTCACAATTTCATATAGCAGATGCTGTGGCAAATGAAAATGATTGCGAAATATGCTCGCTGATTAAGGCTCCATCAATGCACACTTAATCCCCGCCGGCAGTTGCAGCAGTGGCAGGCAACATCAGGCAGGGGCAGCTGCTACTTAATGCCAGCCGCAAATCCAACCCAACCCAACTCAACGTGCGAAACTCATTATTTAACATTTAAGTTTGGTCGGAGTGCAATATTGTTACCAGTTTTAATTTATATTATTTTTTTTTTTGGCAATGCCTTTGTAGTTGTCGTTGTAGTCGTTGCATTGATTTATGAAGTTTCCGCTTTCTTTGAAGTGTCTTAAGTTCTGAAATAATTAATAAAGTTTTGCGTGAGTCAATTAACTCAAGTGAGTTTTAAACGTAATAACGAGCGGCTTCCAAGTGGTGCTCTTCAGCAAGTGTGTGTGAGTGTGTGTGTGTTATTATAAAGTTACCGTTTTTATGGGTGCATTCATTTTTGAAGTGCAACTTATGAAAAGTGACTGCTGCTCAAGACAATTGCTGCACAGCGAAAGACAAATTGCATTAACAAAAATAAAATCTAGAAATCTTTACAGCTTCTTTAACAGCTGCGATCGCTTAACATAAGAATGTGTGCGCTATGTTAACAGCTATGCTAATAAGCGTCTTTAACAGCTGTGTTCGCTTAACATAACAATGTGAGCGCTATGTTAACAGATATGCTAGTAAGTTTACATTCTACTTTACAGCGATCGCTTAACACAACAATGTTAACGCTATGATAACAGCCATACTAATAAGCTTCCAGCTACATTACAGCTTCTTTTACACTTGTGGTCGCTTAACATAACAATGTTAGCGCTATGTTAACATCTTGCATTTAACATTAAAGCGTGTTTAACAACTGTGATCGCTATGTTAACAGACCTGCTAACAAGTTTGAAATCTACATTTACTACATTTTTAATTGTTTTTAAACATAAAAAAAAGATAAAATGGCAAACGATGAGTTAAAACTTGTGTAAAATCATAGAGCCATGGGAGCTCTAATACAATTCCCATAAGCGCTACAAAAGCAGACAATGCTAAGCCAGCAAAAACATGTATTTATTTAAATATATATATGTATATACATATATATATTGTCGGTTTCCGACCATTAGGAAAAGTGAATTGTATCAAAAATACACAGCTAAAAGCACAAAAAAACTGTTTGTGGTTAAAATAATAATGACCAGGGAGAGCAGCACAAAAAGGGAAAATACATCAAGTAGCGCCAAAGGAATACATATACTATCCACAAATCCACACACACACACACACACACGCACACACTCGTATCTGAACTAATCCCTTAAATTGAATATGTTATAGCAATGCTGTCAAATTTGTCATGCAAATTAAAGCGATGACGACGCATGTGAATATTTTTACAATCTGTATTTTTTGTTTTTTTTTTTTTTTTTAGATTTTTCTCCCATTTCATTTTTCACGACTAATCCATTGTCAGCGCGTATGAAAAGTTGTTCCTGTCTCTCTGTTCCTGGCTCAGCCTGCATGTCCTGTCCTTCTGTCCATTCCGTTATTGTTGTATTTGTTACGTTATGCGCTGTGCGACTGTCATGTCAGAGGGGTTGGCGGGTTTCTGGGATTGTTTGGTTAAGGGTTGGGTTGCGTTGGTTGGGGTTTCTCTTTTTTTTGGGGCTTGTCGCATGTGGGTTGTCCGTATCCAGGCTGCGTAACAACAGCAGAGCAGATACAAAGTGCTGATTAAAATTGTTTTTTTTTTTCGTTTTTTCTTTTGCCAGCGCTTGTTATTATAAAGGCAGTCTTCCCAGGTGAATGCTGAAATTAAGGGTTGGGGTTGGCTGGCGTTGGGTAATGGTTTGTCGGGTTTGTTGGGTTTGTTTCGAGCTTTACATCACATCACTCAAGCTTCTTGCTCTCCGCTGCTCGTTCTCTGTATGCATATCAAAGTCAAAATCAGCACCGGGGACACCGCCTGGCACTGGCGACCCACAGAGCTCTGCTGGGCGAGTTGGCTGCCATTGTGAATGGATAATTTCACACAAGCACACACACACAGAAACACACATATATAGTGAGTTGCACTTGTGTGAGTTTTCGTTGGATTGCAAGCCATGTGACGCAAAGAGTTGTGGGGCAATGTTTTCACTGATGTTAATCGGTTTTGTGGTTATGACAGCTAAAATTACACAATAGCCACGACACACACACACAGACACAGACACACCTCTCGAGTTGTACAATTTTTTAATGAGGAAAAAGCGCAAAAAATATCTCAATTTATTTTTCTTAATTATTTAAAATAGTTTGAGAAATGTTCCTTTTCTTTTCTTTGCAAATAAATAAATAAAATAAAACTTAATAATCATGTGGAATGATTACTAAAAGGATTGATAATTAGAGTATCAGTTTGAATAATTTCATATGTATTTTCTTTTTTTTTAACAGGTAACTTAACTAAAATTATTTGAATTATTTTCATGATTGTTGAGCTTTTCCATTCTTGCTCTAACTCAGTGCTCTCCTCTCACTCTCATTCTTTGTAGCCGCTGGATCGCGATCAACCGAATGGACGACCACAGTGGCGCTTCACAGTATTCGCCCAGGACGAAGGCGGCGAGGGTCTGGTGGGCTATGCGGATGTGCAGGTGAATCTGAAGGATATCAACGATAATGCGCCCATTTTCCCGCAAGGCGTCTACTTTGGCAATGTGACTGAGAACGGCACCGCCGGCATGGTGGTGATGACCATGACTGCCGTGGACTACGATGATCCCAATGAGGGCTCAAATGCACGACTCGTCTACTCGATTGAGAAGAATGTGATTGAGGAGGAGACGGGTTCGCCGATCTTCGAAATTGAACCGGATACGGGTGTGATTAAGACGGCGGTCTGCTGTTTGGATCGGGAGCGTACGCCGGATTATTCGATACAGGTCGTTGCCATGGATGGCGGGGGGTTAAAGGGCACGGGCACGGCGTCTATACGTGTCAAGGATATTAATGACATGCCGCCACAGTTCACCAAGGACGAATGGTTCACCGAGGTGGACGAAACGGATGGCACCGCCCTGCCCGAAATGCCCATACTCACAGTGACCGTTCACGATGAGGACGAGACGAATAAGTTCCAGTACAAAGTTATCGATAATAGCGGCTACGGTGCCGATAAGTTCACAATGGTGCGCAACAATGATGGCACCGGTTCGCTGAAGATTGTCCAACCCCTGGACTATGAGGATCAGTTGCAAAGCAACGGTTTCCGCTTCCGCATCCAAGTGAACGATAAGGGCGAGGATAACGATAACGATAAATATCATGTGGCCTACTCGTGGGTGGTCGTGAAGCTGCGCGATATCAACGATAACAAACCGCACTTTGAGCGCGCCAACGTTGAGGTCTCCGTGTTCGAGGACACCAAAGTGGGCACCGAATTGGAGAAGTTCAAGGCCACCGATCCGGATCAGGGCGGCAAGAGCAGGGTCAGCTACTCGATAGATCGCTCCTCGGATCGCCAGCGACAATTTGCCATCAATCAGAATGGTTCGGTGACCATTCAGCGTTCCCTCGACCGCGAAGTGGTGCCCCGTCATCAAGTCAAGATTCTGGCCATCGATGATGGCTCCCCACCAAAGACGGCGACGGCAACCCTAACGGTTATCGTGCAGGATATCAATGATAATGCGCCCAAGTTCTTGAAGGACTACAGACCGGTGTTGCCGGAACATGTGCCACCCAGGAAAGTTGTCGAAATTCTCGCCACAGATGACGATGATCGCTCCAAGAGCAACGGACCACCCTTCCAGTTCCGCTTGGATCCCAGTGCTGATGATATTATTCGCGCCTCCTTCAAGGTCGAACAGGATCAAAGTGAGTACTAAAAATGGATGATCTGGGCATTAAAAGTAATATTAAAGAGAAGGTGAAACTATGATTAAAAATCCTGGCTTAGGGAAAACTTAAGTCAATCCTTTCAGACACTTAATGGGAGCACCATTTTCGAGCCAAAATTAAGTGCCTAATTTTAGAAGCAGTTTAAGTCTAGCGATTTATGAAAATCAGGGAAATTTTAACAAAGTGATGGCAATGGAAAACTTACAGTTCATAGCTCAAACGCATCTGCAACTTTGGTTATAAATTTAATCTAGAATTTTAAACATTGATGACATTTGAGAAATTAAATAAAATAAATATCTCAAAAGTCTTTAATTGAGTTAAAAATAGATAAATCTGACTTCTTTAATCACTTTTCTACATGTTGTTGCTGCTGTCACAACTGTTGACCACAACTCAATTAAAATATATATTTTAAAAAATATTTTTATGGTTTTTTGCTCACGTGCGAATATATTTAAAGCAGTTGAACCATTTGGCATAGTTGGCCAACAAGTTTTTGGCCGAAACGCTGGTCAAAGGAGCGTTGAACCAAGTTTGCAAATTGCAATCGAAAAAGCTCAAAAACAAAAAAAAAAGAAAAAACAAATAAAAGTTTGCCAAATATTTGGGTCAAAGTTTAAACAATGTGTACACAAGCCACACTTCCTGCAATTTCTGTTCGTTTTGCAGCGAAAGGAATCAGTTTATATGGCGGATATATGTTTGGAGTCGGCGGATAATAAAATTTGCATTCTTCGAATGGATATTTCGAAATTCGATAGCAAAAAATACGCATCGAATACGAATTCAAATTTTGTGAATTCTTCTGGTTGTCACATATGTATAAATATGTGTGTGTGTGTGTTTGTGTGTGTGTGTGTTTGTGTGTGTGTTTGTGTGTGTGTGTTTGTGTGTGTGTGTGTGTTTGTGTGTGTTTGTGTGTGTGTGTTTGTGTATGTGTGTGTGTGGGAGGAAAGCCAAAAAACATAAAAATGCAATTACCCCGAGAACACAGGAAATAGTCAACCGCAGCAGCAGCAGCAGTGCAAACAACATGAAAATCTAAATTAAATAAGCTAAAGCCGAGATACACACATCAACACACACACTGCCACAGCTGCACACACACACACCCACACCTACTCACACACACACACACACACACGCACACCTGCGCTGTTCGAGTCCAAAATATAAAATAGCTAAAATGCAAAAGTTTTCAATTAAATTACCCAAAATGTTGAGTTTTTTCCTTCGCTCTATCTCTCTCTATCTTTCTATGTCTCGCTATCTCAGTCTGTTTTGCTTTTTTCCTTCTCTCTCCCTTTCTTTCATACTTTTGTTCTGGCCAAGTCAACAGCATTTTCGTGTAAGCCCAGTTTGCCTCTTCGCCTCCACAGAGAGTGCAAAAAATAGTCTGTAGAGTCGCAATTCGTGTAGCCTTTATGAAAGTGCCTGAATGTGTGTGTATGTGTGTGTTGTTTGTTGTATGTGTGATTTGGTGTATGTGTGTATGTGTGTGTGTATCTGTGTGTGTATGTTTTATAGTGTGGGTGGCAATCCAATTTTGATGCGCCAACGGAGAGTCGAAAAACTTTGCGCCATTCGCTTGACTTTTGTTCAGTGCTTATACAAAGTGTTGGCCAAAAAAAGCTAGTTTTAGAGGGAAACAAATTCTTAGAATAAGCTAAAAATTTGCTTGAAATTTTACAAAGTTGAAATTAGTTTGCTTTTTAATTAACTGGAATAAGAAATTGGTTTGTTGTCTAATTTTGCCAAAAAAGAAAGCGTTTGTTTTTTGAAGTCAAAGTGATAAATACATATATATATATACTATATGAATAGCAAAATTATGTAGTATATATATATATATATATATATATATATACGATTTAATAATGATAAGTTCCACAGCAGACTTGTAGAGATGCTTTTCATACACTTGAAATAAAGTTTTCTTTGGCAGACTGCAAACAATGAAAAATGTTTTTTGGCACTTGCAAAATTAGCCAAATTGCCAACACTGACACATGTACATTTGTGTGTGTGTGTTTTGGCCTTGTCTGGTGAACATATTTGCATACAATTTGGCTAAAAACACACCATGGAGTGTCTTTAAAAATACATTTGAAATGTGCGTTTTGGGCCCCTTCAGAAAACCAGTTGCAAATAGAACAAGCAAATAGGGAAAGTAAAAAGAGGAAGGGGAAGGGGAAAAGGAGGTGAGGATTAGTGTTGTGTAAGTGTGAGTGAGAGATAGAGAGAGAGAGAGAGAGTGTGTGTGTGGAAAGCAACAATTGTTGGCTCAAAGGCGTAATTGCAACAAACGGCAGACAAATGTGGAGAGTTGCCAGTGCTTAACTTCTCCGGTCCGGAAACGGAAACGGAAACATGAGTGCTAATAAAGGTGCTTACTTTTTGAGGTTGGCTGTAAGTGGAATAATAACTGGGGCAATGTCATTCTACATGCTTCATTCCGTTGCACAATTAAACTAGAGAATGCTTTTAAAAGCTTAGCTGCAAAGCTGCAAAGCTGCATCTGTCATCCCCAACCAAAAGTATCTGCAATTATCCAACCAACGAGTTGCAAACAGAATTTGGATTGTTTTCGAAACTTTGAAACACTAATTTGTATAAATGGATAAATAAAGTTTTGGTGTCAGAAACACAGCCAAGCAAATTGTAAATAATTGGGTTAGTTGTATATATTTAAGTAAAAGGAATAATTATTACTTTAATCAGATACATTCGAAAGGATGCTTTTCAATTAATTGAATTCTGAGTGTAGAAAAGGCATTTAAAAATCTTTCTAAAATCTTTACAATCTTTGTATTTTGCAGAGGGTGCCAATGGTGACGGGATGGCTGTGATCTCATCGTTGCGCTCCTTCGATCGGGAGCAGCAGAAGGAGTACATGATACCGATTGTGATCAAGGATCACGGATCACCCGCAATGACGGGCACCAGCACTTTGACGGTGATCATTGGCGATGTGAACGATAACAAAATGCAGCCCGGCTCAAAGGAAATCTTCGTGTACAACTATCAGGGACAATCGCCAGATACGCCAGTTGGCCGTGTCTATGTGTACGATTTGGACGATTGGGATTTGCCCGACAAGAAGTTCTACTGGGAGGCACAGGAACATCCGCGCTTCAAGCTGGACGAGGACTCCGGCATGGTTACAATGCGGGCGGGAACTCGTGAGGGTCGCTATCATCTGCGATTCAAGGTCTACGATCGGAAGCACACCCAAACCGATGTGCCGGCAAATGTGTCCGTTATAGTTCGCGAGATACCCCACGAGGCTGTCATCAATTCGGGATCGGTGCGCTTGTCAGGCATCTCCGATGAAGACTTTATACGAGTCTGGAACTATCGCACCCAGAGTTTGAGTCGCTCCAAGTTGGATCGTTTCCGGGATAAACTGGCCGATCTACTCAATACGGAGCGTGAAAATGTGGATATATTCAGTGTGCAGTTGAAGCGTCGCAATCCGGCGTTGACCGATGTCCGATTCTCGGCACACGGTTCGCCGTATTACAAACCGGTGCGGCTCAATGGAATTGTGCTGATGCATCGCGAGGAGATCGAAAAGGATGTGGGCATCAATATCACGATGGTCGGCATCGACGAGTGCCTCTACGAGAATCAGATGTGCGAGGGCAGCTGCACCAATGCCCTCGAAATCAGCTCCCTGCCTTACATGGTCAATGCCAACAAGACGGCGCTGGTCGGTGTCCGAGTGGACACCATTGCCGATTGCACTTGTGGTGCGCGGAACTTCACCAAGCCGGAGTCGTGCCGCACCACGCCCTGTCACAATGGTGGTCGGTGTGTCGATACACGCTTCGGACCCCAATGCTCGTGTCCGGCTGGGTATACGGGTCCGCGCTGCCAGCAGACGACGCGTAGTTTCCGGGGCAACGGCTGGGCCTGGTATCCACCCCTGGAGATGTGCGACGAATCCCATTTGAGTCTGGAGTTTATCACACGCAAACCGGATGGTCTGATCATCTACAATGGACCGATTGTGCCGCCCGAACGGGACGAGATGCTCATCTCGGACTTTGTGGCCCTCGAATTGGAGCGTGGCTATCCGCGACTCCTCATCGACTTTGGCTCGGGCACACTTGAGTTGCGCGTGAAGACGAAGAAGACATTGGATGACGGCGAATGGCATCGCATCGACTTGTTCTGGGACACGGAGGACGTGCGAATGGTTGTCGATTTCTGCAAGTCGGCGGACATTAGCGAAATGGAGGATGGCACCCCGCCCGAGTTCGATGATACCTCGTGTCAGGCACGCGGCGCAATTCCGCCGTTCAGCGAGTATCTGAATGTGAATGCTCCGCTGCAGGTGGGCGGCTTGTATCGGGAGCAGTTCGAGCAGTCGCTCTACTTCTGGCACTATATGCCGACGGCAAAGGGTTTCGATGGCTGCATCCGGAATCTGGTGCACAACTCCAAGCTGTACGATCTGGCGCATCCGGGACTGAGCAGGAATAGTGTCGCCGGCTGTCCGCAGACGGAGGAGGTTTGTGCCCAGACGGAGACGACGGCACGCTGCTGGGAGCATGGCAATTGTGTGGGTTCGTTGTCGGAGGCACGTTGCCATTGTCGACCCGGTTGGACGGGTCCTGCCTGCAATATACCCACCGTGCCGACCACCTTCAAGGCACAGAGTTATGTCAAATATGCGTTGAGCTTCGAACCGGATCGGTTTAGTACCCAGGTTCAGTTGCGTTTCCGCACCAGGGAGGAGCACGGCGAACTGTTCCGTGTGAGTGATCAGCATAATCGGGAATATGGCATACTCGAGATTAAAGAGGCACGTCTCCACTTCCGCTACAATCTCAATTCGCTGCGCACCGAGGAGAAAGATTTGTGGCTCAACTCGGTGGCGGTCAACGATGGCCAGTGGCATGTGGTGCGCATTAATCGCTATGGATCCGCAGCCACCTTGGAACTGGATGGCGGCGAGGGCAGACGCTATAATGAAACATTTGAGTTCTCGGGACACCAGTGGCTCCTGGTGGATAAACAGGAGGGTGTCTATGCGGGTGGCAAGGCCGAATATACCGGAGTGCGCACCTTTGAAGTCTACGCCGACTATCAGAAGAGTTGTCTCGATGACATACGGTGAGTATACTTAATTTAATAACACTAAACAAAAGTCACCAGAAGTTAGTGCTGCAAGTTTGTTAGTTGCCAGTTGCAACTTTTCAACTAGTTGCAACTTATTCAGAATTAAATTTGAAACATTTATAAAGTTTTTTTTTCCCGTTTTGTTGCACTTTCTTTTGCGCTCTTTGAAATAATCGTCTTAATTTGTTGTGCTTTTTTCCGCATTTTCTCGTTTCTGCAGTTTGGAGGGCAAACATTTGCCGCTGCCACCGGCGATGAATGGCACCCAGTGGGGCCAGGCGACAATGGCACGCAATCTGGAGAAGGGTTGCCCCTCGAACAAGCCCTGCTCGAATGTCATCTGCCCCGATCCCTTCGAGTGTGTCGATCTCTGGAATGTCTACGAGTGCACGTAAGTTTTGCAACCCAAAAAAAAAACATTTATTTTTGTTCAATCCTGAAAAAAATATACCAAATTCCCAATAAATTCGACTGCTCGGACTGTATGAAAAAAAGAATAAACTGAAACAAGACAAAAAACGAGGAGACAACGAAAAAAATATAACAAACATTTGATAGGCTTAATCAATTAAAGGCTGTGCCACAAAATATAACAAAAAAGGATGAGAAAGTAGAGAGGCCAAATTGGGCGAGGTCAACACAGAGAAAAGCTTACTGTGTGTCAATCAAATGACGTTAGCAGCCAGTCGACCAACCTGTTAGCCAGCCAGCCAGCCAGTTGACCTGGCTCGCATCCACAAAAGTGAGGCTGTTAACGTTGCGTGACAAATCAATCGGATTAGGTTTTAGGGCCAGTCAGCCTTTCACAATCTCGATACGCGTCGTATGTTCTTCTGCGAACCACTGCACCCCAACCCTCTCCCTCTCTCTGTATATACACATTGTATTCACGCATTTGCACCAGGCACAACAACACACACACACACCTATACACACAATAGATTTTTGTGGCACACAACTCACTTTTCAATTAAGCACAGCTGTACTTCAATTCAAGCTGATCCTAAAGGAGAAATCAGTTAACACCTTAGTTTCCTTAACTTGCCTATTTGTCAAGCATTTGTCAAAACGGTTAACAGCCAACGGTTAATTCTTAATTAATTCTGGCCAGTACAAAAGTTGCTGGCATTAGTTTTCTATGTTTCAATACGCTAACAACAATCACTGAACAGCATTTGGTTAACTTGAAATTATTTACGAATTTGCTTTAGGCCCAAAAAGTGCTTGGTTAGCTGACATTTTCATTATGTTAAACGGTTAACAGCAATTATCTTGTATTAACATTAATGTTTAACATTAACATTTAATATTAACATTTATTAACATTTTAACATAAAATTTTTCTATGAAAATGCTAAAAGCTAACAGCAATCGATTAAACGGCTAAAACAACAGCAGCCAAATTGAATCTATTAGCCGCATTTTAAAATGCACCACATTTCTAACAATTAAACAATTAAAATTAACGCTTTATTTAAATATGAATAATTAAAAGAGGTTAATTTAAAGAATACTGTGCCTTATGGGGAAAATATACAGACACCAAGTTTATATTCTGTAGTTTATATTCTGCCAATTACTAGACACTTCCCAAACGGTTAACAGCAATCGGTTAAACGGTTATAAAAATCAGCTGGACTTACTTTCGAACTAATCACAGCAACATTGGCGCATTTATATCAATTACATATTTTTGGTTATCCGCTGCTCCATCAATTGAAATCAATATCAAAAATCCAAAAAAAAACACAATTATTAAGTTGCCCGTTAAATAGAATTAATATCGAATTTGTTTGACAAAACTAACTGTTTCAATTTCGATATCGAATGCGAACAAAATAGTTGCGGCGAGGGACGGATCATGTCGCCCGATTCAAAGGGCTGCATGGATCGGAACGAATGCCTCGATATGCCCTGCATGAATGGTGCCACATGCATCAATCTGGAGCCGCGTCTCCGCTATCGCTGCATTTGCCCCGACGGCTTCTGGGGCGAGAGCTGTGAACTGGTGCAGGAGGGTCAGACCCTCAAGCTGAGCATGGGCGCCCTGGCGGCCATTCTCGTTTGCCTGCTGATCATACTGAGTGAGCAATCCAAATCTAAACAACAACAACGTCAAACTATATATGCAACAACAACTAGCCTCAATTTATATATATCTATCTATATAAATATATATATATAGTAAGCAACTAGTGCTTTAGCGCCTGCCTTTATTCCTCTTGTTACCCATTTAAACCCTTTTTAATCTGCAATTTTTACTAGCTGCTCATTCATGCCAATAACCACATATACACACATATATATATATATATATATATATATATATACATATATCCGTCTATCACATATCATCCATAATATATCATGGCTTTTCATTTACACAAAAAAAAAAAACATCGTAACTATATTTTGCATTCCATTTAAACCAAACTGGAAACTCATTTAGCCAACACACACATATATATTTATATAGTTATATATATATGCATATATATATATATATACATGTATGTCGTACGTATGTCAAGTGCACAAATCCAATTATTCAGTCACACATGCATCGATTTATTCGTAAAAAGAATCACAGCTGACTGCATTCCGAATCTGTTCATTTAAGTAAAAACAAATTTTTGATATTTAGCCAGCCATGTGACTGTTATTTCATCATGTTTGCTAAAAATTTGTTTATTTTATTTTATTTATTTAAATGTGCAATAAATCCATAAAGTTTTGCAATTTCATATTCATCAACATCATTCGCTGTCAAAATAACCTTTGTGCTCTTTTTTACATTATTTGTTTATGGCACATTTTCCGTTTCTGCCTGAGAAAATTCCAACACAATTCTTTCTCTCACTTTTCTATGTAAATTTATGATTGTGTGTGTGTTTTTAAATATTTTATAAAGAAACAAATTAACTAAAAACAAATTGCAACTGAAAGGTATGTACTTACATATAGTTCCATGTCATTTAATCAAATATTTGTTCAACATTTTCTGTAATTATAAAAATATTGATATATTGTTGTCTAAATATTTGGAAAAATAGCTGTAAGATTTTATAAAATATTTATCCAAAAAAAAAAATATTGCTTTAAAGTGCCTCAGAAAAAATATTAAGAAAAATATATATATTTCATAAATATATAAAAAATTTATTTTTTTAATCTATAAAAAATACATTGTTTAAATATGTATATAAAAAATATATTTCTTAATTATATAAAAAATATATTTTTTAATATATGCAATATATTTTTTAATATATGCAATATATCTTAAATATATAAAAAAATATATGTTTTTATTTAAATAAATACAAAATATATTCTTAAATAAATAAAAAATATATTTTTTAAATATATATATATTTTTACAATATATAAAAAATATATTTTTTAAATATATAAACAATTTTTTTTTAACTGTATATTTGATGATGAGCTAAAAACCTGTTGAGTATAAAAAAGTGCGCTAACTACGAAAAGCTAATCACTTTAGCCAAACAACTACTTACAGATGTATGTACACCTCATCAGTAAACTTTAAGTGTTACGCCCCTCACATACATACACACACACACACACACACACACACACACACACACACCTTTACACACTCTTCTGAGTTGCACTTAAAGAAGCCAAGAACAGAGAAAAGCTCGAAATGGCATCAGGTAATGGGAGCTATAATAAATGTGCAGTCAAAGATACACTAGCTTACTGACAAGTTGGCCAAACGGGGACAGGTTAAGGCCAGTCTCAGGCAACTGAAAGAACTGATTTTAGCTTTGGCAACTCACACAAAAATCACGTTGCACTAAATCCACTTGAGCAAACAGTTAGCAAGAAGACATAATACATAGTTCTGTGGCAGCGAGGGTGGGATAACCATGTGCTCAAAGGAGCTGCCAGTTTCATTTGAGAAGCCTCGCGAGGATTTTCCACACACACACACACACACACACACACACATACATACATACACACATGCACACATTCATGCAACGACTTTTGGTTTTTACTTCGTCTGCGGCTACTTGCGAATTTTCATCTTCAGCTTCTTTTTTTAAATACAAGTTGAGAGCATTTTCCTAGAAGCCATGTGAGAGTGTGAGATACATATATATATGTATATACATATATAACTTTATATATATATATCTACATGTACAGTTCAAGTTTAGGGCAAACATTTTATAGTTAAATAATGTTCAGAGGAGCAAGTAAAAAAGTCAAGTTAAAAAGCTCAAGACTAGAGCGCTAGAGATTCCCAAGAGATACCCTGTAATCAGCAAAGTAATAAATTTAGTGATAGCGACTAATTTTGGCAAAATGAACAAAGTTCGATAAAATCTTTTGCTTAGCTTTTTTATAGTTTTAGAAACCATCGGGGAAGTTATCAAACTAGTCCTAAAATCCTATGGGAGAAGGATTGAACAACGATTACATTTATGAATTTGAATATTTTGTATTTTCTGTTACAAACACAAGCACCACTTCACTATACCCACTTCATATGTACAGGGTATACAAAGAAATTGCTTCATGCCAACTTTAAGTAAAACTTAATGACGTAAAATATGGCAAAGTTCCACCAAACAGCGCACCAAAAAATGTATATATATATATAGTTGTCTCTACATACATAGTTCTATGTATATTTATATATATATATATATATATATATATATATATATATAGTGCCCACTTTTGATCAGCTTTAACTACGCACTAGGGAGCAATCAGTGGAAGGCGTTGCGCAAAAAACTATGCAACTTTTTCTTTGCTTCTTCTTTGCCTGGCGCTGATTTAGTGTGAAAGTTTTTGCTGGCTTTTCTTTTTTTTTCTTTTCCGCTTTTCCCTTTGCCTAACTTCTGCTGCTGCTGCTGATGCTGATGCTACTTCTGCTACTGCCCGCTGGGCGGCGCTTTTGTGTGCGAATTTGTTGGCTCGTTGGTCAAGAATTTGCCCAATAATCGTCAATATATCAAAAATGCCTAATGTCTGCTTTTGAAAAGTATTCAGCAGCCAACTCGGCTGTGTTTCGCAGCCCCTTTTCAGTTGAAAGGGTCCAAAATCGGAAAACATTTGTGTCATTATTTTTGCATTGCTGCACACAACTGCAAAACAGAAGCAGCTAAGTGGAAAATGAAGTGAAAACCAAAATGTTGGTACAAGTTGCACAAAAGTTTTCCTCCTTTTACGATATCATCGGAATGGATATAGTGAAAAGTTTCGTTTTGTGAATGCATTTTTGCTATAGCTTCTCAAAATCCATTTAAAATGTTTACCCCAACTAAAAGTCACACACAATTATTGGAGTTGGGATCCCGTCGAAAGCTGTGTTTTGTCTTGATTTAGCTACTGGTTTCCATTGCAATGAAAACCGCAAAACTAATCAAAAGAAAACTTAAACAAGTGCCAAATGCCAAATGCCAAGGAAAAGCAACAGACACAAAACCAAACTTTATTCAATTCTGTCAGCAACAATTGCCTCATAATCATAAAACAACAAACAAACAAAAAAAAAATAAATAAATAAAAAAATAAAAAAAAAGAAAAAGATACAAGTGCAAGTGAAAAAGAAAAGTGCACTTAACTTTTTCAGGGGGAGCATGTGTTATGTCCAAAGCAAATGCATAAAGTTGCCAGAAAAACTATGAATGGAAACTTAAAAAAAAACTGTGCATGGAAACGCGCCAAAGCACAAAGTAATAACACAAAAAAAAAAACTAAAAATAAAAATAAAATAAAAGTAAAATAAAAAGACCACAACTCGAACAGCAATAAACAACGCCAGAGAAACAAAAACCGAACGTTTCCCAACACTTTTTGAGAATGTTAAACGTAAATTTCAATTCTCACAACTACCGAAGAATAAAAGCTAAGCAGAATTTAAAAAACCTTTAAAAATAAACATATTTTATTTACAAAAAAACAGAGTTGATAACTAAAAGAATTTCAAATACCCTTAAACAAAATCAAAACTTTTTAATTACGATAAACAGATAAAATACAAAAAACGGACACTTTGCAACACTTTCTTTCTCTCTCATTTGCCTTGCATGATGTACAACAATATATTTTTAAATAATCTCTATTTGTTTTTTTTTTGTTTTCCAACACACACCTGTTTTAAACACACCAACACATACACATTATTTTTTTTTGGGGCTTGTCACGTATTCAGTTGTCCGGCTGGCTACAAAGTCTCCGGCAGCAGTTGCGTCAACGAGAACGAATGCCTCCAATTCCCCTGCCGCAATGGGGGACGATGTCGCGATCATCATCCGCCCAAGAAGTATGAGTGCCAGTGTCCCTTGGGATTCACGGGGATGCACTGCGAACTGGAGTTATTGGCCTCGGGGGTGTTGACACCGTCCCGTGATTTTATTATTGCTTTAGTGCTCTGCCTCAGCACACTGATACGTAAGTAAACACACACACACACACACATATATATATATATATGTATATATATATAAAAGTCAAGGGAGCAGAGCTGAGAAGTGCGACTAACCTCAAATTAAGTAGCTTGACCCAAAAATACATATTCTTAAGTAAAAGTAACAGAGTCTTTGATGTAAGTATTTTTTGCATGGCTTTAATACTCGTCTAGCAAAATAATCTAGTTGAAATGTGAATAATTCATGAAAACATTCATTCAGCTTTAAGCATTTGCCACACAAAATATTATTGTGTCTTTAACCACAACTTGTTATTTTACAGTTTAATTTACTCTTAACTTATATTCAACATTTTACGACTTTAATTTTGCCTCAATTTAAGCATTAATTTTTGGTTTCATTACACGAAATATGGTTAAATGTTTTCCACTTAACAGCAATTGCAAATGTGTTCAACATTTTGTTAAAGCTTATAATTTTGTGTAAGATTTTGGCCGATTAAAGTAGCCTGGTTAAGAGCTTAAAATATTATGTTTGTTGTTGCGCTCAATTTGTAAACCTTTTGGTTAAAAGCATTCGAGCAAAAAATAAACAATTTATTATGCAATTCTTGTGATAGCCAGCTTAAACAGAATGCTGGCATATCAAATATCAGTTAAATATTTATGAAATCGCCTTTTGCCTGAAAATTAATTAAGCCATGCATTTACCAATTGGGCCACGCCCATCAAGCCAGCTGCAGTTGCAGCAGCAGCCGAAGGAGGCGGAGTGGGGGGAAACAACATCAAAAGTCATTTCCGCAAATTACATGCGGCCGAGCGATGCACATAAATTAAAGTTTATTGAATGGAGGCAAACATAAATGGACAGTTTTCCGGGTTTTTCTTTTTAACCCAATTCTTTGTTGCTGGAATGTTGCATGTATTGCGTGAGATATGAGAGTTTGAGTAAGACAATAATTGCAATTACGCGACGTCCATTTTGGCCATTGCCAGCTGCTTGGCTAAAAGTTTTTCCTTCATTTCTGTTAGCCAACTCTCTCTCTCTGTCTTTTGCTCTTGGCTTAAAATTACTTTAGGGTTAAGCTTGTATGTCTGCTGGCTGCGGCCAAAAAAACAAACAAGAAGAAGCACAAAAAAAGTTTATGCTGTGCAACAGATGCTGCAATATGTTGGAAATGCGCGCCACACCAAATTAGAAAACAGCGACGAGAAACAGCAGTCAAAAATAACACAAGCCAAACTCAAATGAAACGCAACTGAAACGAAACAAAATGAAAACAAGTCAACGCAACTTGGCCAAGATAAAGCGACGCAAAGTCGCCAGCTGCTGCTGCTGCTGCTGCTGCTGATGTTGTTGCCAGCTTGCAGCTCGATTTGCCATTTTGACAGACACAGTTACGGCCACAAAACCGAAGACAGCAAGAGCAAAAGAGAGAGTGAGATGGAGAGAGAGAGAGAGAGAGAGAGAGAGAGAGAGAGAGAGAGAGAGAGATAGAGCAAAACGGAGACAATATGCGCTGTATTTGTTTGTACAAATGCCCTTTCCTAGAGAGAGTATCTCAATATTGTCATCAAGTTTGTAACGCATAATAAAAGTTGATATTTTCCTCATATACAAATTATGAGCAGTTTCAGCAAGTGTTGCTGGAATCGAGCCAAAATAACTCTCAAAATTAGCAGTCGCTTAAAATGTTTTGAATTAACTTCCTCTTTAATAAATATCATAAATAAATGTTGCAAGAATTTGTGAAAGCACAGAAAGAATCAAATCTCATAAATATTTCTGTGTATGTTGAAAATATATTGCATAAAATGTAGCATTTGTGAAAGTAAAAAAAAATAAAAAATAATAATAATTGTTAAAAAAAAGAAAACAGAAAATGTTAGTAATAATTTTTTTTTTTTTTTTTTTTTGTATTCATATTATTTTGTTTAAATTTGTAAAACTATGCATTGCTTATTAATTTATAATAATATATAAATATTATTTGTCTTCTATTAAATTATTATCTCAATTTTCTTAATTTAACTAAGATGATGCAATATTTCCACAACTTATATTTAAGAATTGACTGACATTAGCTGCTCTTCTTGCCACACGATCAAGAATATACAAACTTCTGCAAACTTTATCTTTATTCAATTTATAAATTTTTTATTTTATATTATTTTCATTTTATATTTTTTTCTCATTTTGATAAACTTTGTGCATGAGTTTTTTTTTCTATAGTGCTTGTAGGAATTTTTTATGCAATTCCATTTTTCTACAATTTTTGTGCTTTTTGCCTGGATTTAATTAAGAATCTTTTTGTAAAATTGCTTAAGTTAAAGTCACCATTTAAATGTAATTTTGCATGGATTATTGAAATTGTAGCAACTTGGCACAATTGTTGTTGCATATGATTGACAGTGAGTGCAACCGCGTAAGATAACTTATTGAACAAACTGTATTTCGACTACTCACAGTACTCGTTCTGGTCTTTGTGGTCTACAATCGACGCCGAGAGGCGCATATCAAATATCCGGGACCCGATGACGATGTTCGCGAGAACATAATCAACTATGACGATGAGGGCGGCGGTGAGGATGACATGACTGCCTTCGATATAACACCACTGCAGATACCAATTGGTGGACCAATGCCACCAGAACTGGCACCCATGAAGATGCCAATAATGTGTAAGTATTTCAACTAAATTTGTTGTCTTTCTTTACATTTTGTGAGTGGTGATTGAACGAAAACTATGCTAAAACATGCCACATTTTCTTCTTCTTTTTTTTACTATTTCTTTTGCAGATCCCGTGATGCAGCTAATGCCCGGCCAGGAGCCAAACGTGGGCATGTTCATCGAGGAGCATAAAAAAAGGGCCGATGGCGATCCGAATGCGCCACCCTTCGATGATTTGCGCAATTACGCGTATGAAGGCGGTGGCAGCACAGCCGGTTCGCTCAGCTCGCTGGCCTCAGGTGGGTCTCCCAATAATGGATACATTCCTGCCCCATTAGCATTATTAGACTCACCGTGACTAGTTTGAACTAGATTGTGCACCCAATATTGCGGCAGTCTCTACACAAATGAAGTTGTAGCTTTCTGCCCCAAAATGTAGGCTATCGCAAGTAGTGCAAAAAGTTAGCAAAGCACAAGAAACATTTGAATTTATTTTTAAATTGTTTTTTGCAATTATTTACAGGGCAGCAACGCTCAAAAGCCGCCGAATATTGGGTGTAAAATTTAAGTAAATACTTATCAGAATTATACCTAGAAAACTAAGTAACTTATTTTTTGTGCAGAGATATAAAAACAAAATATAAAACAACTAAATAAATAAGAATGTGCTAGTCGTGAGAGCTCGACTAGGAGATACTCTGAACCCCAATTTTAATCATATTTCTAAAACGATAGTGTAGAAATTCATAAGGAGTATTAATTTTTGCCAAAGTAAAAACATGCCCTATTAGAAAAATATATATTTAAATATTTTTGGATCTTATTAATATCGATAATCGAAAGATGTTATCGATAAAATGAAAGAAGCTGCAAATGGTATACGAGAGCTGAGATTCCAAATTTGATGGCTATAATTCATAAAGCAGATCGGCAGACAGACTGGAAATTTATATCCACTTTGGCATTTGATACTTAATGAATCAGAAATGTTTCCTTCTTATTATTTATTATCTTATTACTTAACACAACTTCATAAGCACATTCTTAATTATTTTTAATGAGTTCAGGGTATAAATACTAATAACTTCTGGCATTTAATTTCTTAACTTTTCCCGTACTAAACATAAGTTTCCATTACTTTTTGCTGATTGCAGGCACCGATGATGAGCAGCAGGAGTACGACTACCTCGGCGCCTGGGGGCCTCGATTCGATAAGTTGGCCAATATGTATGGGCCCGAGGCGCCCAATCCTCATAATACCGAGCTCGAATTGTAAGTTTCCAGCCACGACACAACCAAATGAGAGACGTATGCCGAAACTGATGAGGAGAGCGCAGTTAAGTTGCCACAAAAGTTGCATTTAAAGAAAGTACTAAACGAGAGATGAGGTTAGGATAAATCGTAGGAATCGTTGATACCCACAACTGACTCAGACACAAAGAAGCGCAACCAAAGAAGCATGGCAAAAGCAACCTTAAGTTAAACTAAAGAACAAAAAAGAAAAACGCGAAAACTCTAAGAAAAGAAAAACAAAAACACATATGACACGTAAAATGACATTTGTAAAAAATACTTCATCAGCATTTAAATTTAACAATTATTATAACTAATTTATTAAGTGTGTAGTGGGATCGACAGAGAAACGCAATTATCGAAAATGCGTTGCAACTTTTTGAAAATGATGATGATGATGATTAGGATGAGGAAATCGAGTTCAGCTGGAGGAATGGGAGCGAGAGCATACCAAAGTTAAGTTTAGGCGGGAGAGCAAATGAATTTCCAATTAATTCGACATATTATTATTTTGTGAGAGGGAAATAAATTTATATATATTTATATATGTTGTGCATATTAATTTTTAGGTTTTTGCGATATTTTTGTAATTATTATTTTAAGTACACACACATCTATAATTTTTGGCTATCGAGCGGAGTCATTTAGCGCTTCAGGCCCAGCAAAATACTCTTAGTTTATTTTATTTTTAATTTAATTAGTATATATTTAAATTGACTTAAATGAGTATTATTGTATTGTTTCGAATTCGAATTACTTTCTAAGATTTAAAATTAAAAGAAAAGAAAATACAAAAAAAAAGCATAATTAAAATTTATATAAATGAATACCCAAAGACTGTTTTCGTTCCATCATAACAAGTACATATATATACATGAGAAAAAAACAAACACTTAAAAAATATACACATATATTAAAAAAATCTACAACAATTTTTAACTGGCATTACAAGGGCGTTACGTGTGTCGCCACATTTGTGTATCACTACGAGTAAATTTAAAAACTAGAAATACACAAAAACAAAAAATAAAAAATAAAAAACAAAAAATAAAATGCTCCAACTCAAACAGTTAAGGCTAAAACCCGTTTCTTTCCACAAGCAGTTAAGAACATGATGAAGAAAAATACTCCTAAAATGATATTCTAAAACAAAAACTTAAGCTAAAACGAAGAAAAACGTAGTAGAAGAAAAACAAAATGCGTCCAGCAGCAGCTGATGACGATTAAATGTGGAAAATAAAAAAAACAAGAAAAGAAAAACGAGAAAATTACCTTTAGATGAACTTAGCGCAATTGATATAATTAAAAAATGGAAATACTTGAGAAGGGAAAAACATACAAGAAGTGAAAACCATTATATATGAGGATAAATTGAAATGGAAAAGTATTTTACATTGTATATATTATTAGTTTTTAGCACGTTAAGCAACAAGTAATTAAAGCATACGAAATTGGTAGCAGAACCTAAAAGTCTTATTAAGTCATTTCAACTAGAAACCACAACAGCAACAAAACAAATGGAAAACGGCGTCAGAAGAGAAAGTTAAATAAACCAAACAACACACTTTTCATATATAAATATATATATATATTTATTTATATATATATATAAATACTACTCGTACAAAACAACAACAAACCAACTGCATTTAAAACTAAACTTTTCCACACGAGAGCGTAAAAAAATGTGTTTTGTTTTTTTTGGGCCGCTTTAATTTTGACTTTGTTTTTGCAGGCAACAAAAATGTGCCCCACATAGTTTTAGGTAAAAGCAAATCCGCAACTTTAGCCACAAGTTGAGCCACAGTTATGAGTGCAATTTAAAAATAACAATACATATTCCAAAACGTTTATTGTTTCATTTGTTGCATGCAACGTATATATATATATTGTATTATATATACGAAACAAACACCACAATAGTAGTTACATATATACATAGAAAAGAAACTCCGATTTGGAAGCCACTTTGTTGATTTTATGTGTTTTGAGTTGAGTCAGCCAAGTAAGTACATAAGGAAATACACTGCAACAAATCTAGTGCGAATGCATAAATCACACAGTTTTCCAGGCAACAAAACTGCCCAAATTCCTAAAACTAAAACCACAGTTAATTCTAATTTTTCTTCCCAAAAACCAAAAAAAAAAAAAAAATTAATTAAAAAATACATACAGAAAAAAAACTACAACAAGAGTTGACTATTGAAAAGTGCAAAGATTTTAACGTAATTGTTAAACCATACAGCGAACAGAATATTGAAAAATAAATAAAACAAAATTAAATAAAACAAAAAACATATTATATATAAATAAAAAGTATAATATGCAAACTTTGCTGTACTTGTTTCAAATTCAAACAATTTTAAAAGCACATTACTGTTAAAATTACATATATAAACGAAATTCAATATAAAGTAGCCACGACATAGAAATGGAAAACGACACAATTTTTATATTGATGCGATGGATTTTATATATATTTTGCATACTATTCATTTTGAATGCTTCTGAACAAATGGTACAGCAACAACAAGAACAACAAAAAACACGTTTAAACACTGCCAATTTAATAATTAATAAAAATATATATCATTTCAAGACTTCAAATTCAACGAATCTTGATTTTGGGATTTTAGTAAAATTGCAGTTTGCTTCTTTTTGGCATACTTTTATTTAAAATTCCTTAACTATATAAATTTGCATTTATCTATAGGCGTATAAATTACTTAAAAGCAGAGTGTCAAATCGGAAACGGAAACGAAACTTTAGCGAATGAAATTCAGAACTTAAGTCGAAACTAGTTAGAGGAGCTGATATTATTGGCTTATAGCGGAAGAGAAAAAAAGTGTGAAATTGATTCTTAAACTTTACCGGAACCGGAAACCGAACCGAAATACGATTCCGTTTGACACCCTGCTTAAAGCACATTTCAAATAACGGGAAATAGTTACCAGATCTTACGATATTTTACGATACAGCAGCACAGCAAGTGAGAGAAAGTTTATTAGAATCGGACAAATACATTAAATAATCATTTACACACACAAACACACACACACACCAAACACAGACGCAGACACACATATATTTGTTATATATTTTGTAACGTAAGTTAGAGGCATATACGAGAACATATACATACATACATAACAAGCAGAACACACATACAAACATATAAATATATAATGCACACTTTCATATAAACCAACAAAAAAAAAAAAACAAAATAATAATAAAAACACACACACACATTGCGAGGCATCATACTATTTGATAACTATGTATTTATAATGTATGCATTTTTTACCAACAACAACAAGAAAAAATACCAACAACTCTATAGAAAATTATAGGAATTCACAATTGAGTCAAATGAAATGGAAAACCGATAAAAACCAGAAAACCAGAAAACCAAAAAGCCGATTTCCAATGCAGTTTTAGATAAATTTGCATATAAGTACATTATTATGTAAAATCACTTAAATATACAGTAAAAATAATTAAAACAAAAATTAAAATTAATATATATAAAACGAAAAAAAAAAAATGGAAAATGGAAAATGGAAAATAACAAAATGGCAACTAGTATTAAAAACAAACAAAAATTATGAATAAATTACGAGTAATATTAAAAGTACTAAACTGCAAAGCGAAAACTAAAGAAATTAAATTACAAATGCGACGGAAAATGCAATGCGAATTCTCTACACAAATTACACTGTGCAAAAAACTACATGCAAATTATGAGAAATTGTGGGAAAATTGTGTAAGCAGCATGATAAATCTAAATTTAAGGCAAATTAAACACACACACAAACAGAACTCATATACAAACACACACACACTCACACACACAGGCAGACACTTTTACACACACACACACATTTATACAGACAAACAACAACTGCAATTATATTAAACGAAAATTATTATAAAAGCAACAAAATGCAAAAAAAAAAGAAAAGTGAAAAACAAAACAAAACAAAACAAAAAAAACAAGAACTAAATAAAGAATCTGTAACGTTATATGGAAAACCAATTAAATTCGCATTTTTCATTTTTGCTCAAGCGTTTTTGGGAAAAGCTTGTTACTTTTTTGAGATGGGCTCGTTTCGTGATTTTTGTCGTGAGTAAGGCACGAAAATATGTGAATATCTTAAAAAAAAAAACGTTATTTTTTATTATAGATAAGGAATTTAAATACACATCGGTAAATACTATACATAAAATTGAGATGTTTATTTTATTCCATATTAAATATTGTTATTATATCTATATTATTTTATATTATTATATTATTATATAAAATCTACATAGCTTCTATTGTGTTGGTCGTGTTCTTGATTGATTCCAGCAGGTTTCCATCTCGAAGTCAAAACAACAAATACTTTAAGCAGCAGCTGCTTAAAGCGCACTTCAAGAGAATAAAGTAAAGTACTGAATTTTTTCACTTTGTACACAATTTCATAAGGCAAAGCACTTGCCCGAAATATGTTTGCAACAAGAACAACAACAGCGGGTCTAAAATACTTGGCAAACAAAACAAACATTCCGAGCATTTAACAAGCTGCAGTAAAAAGCAAAAGCAAAACAAAAGCAAAGCAAAAGCTGAGCAAATAAAATCATGATCGAAACATGAACTAAGCTGGCTGCTCATAAAATTCATGCCCAAGTCAAAATCAATACAATTTGCAGGATGCCCAAAGGGCGGGGGTGTGGCAATAACTGGGGCACTCCTTTTTTACTGCAAATGAGCAACGACACAAAGTCCAGAAAATATTGGAAACTTATTCGGGAAGATGAATGAGCGGCAACACAAAATTCATGAATATGCGAGCAGGCAAAATATGAATAAAATAAGAGGGGCCCCAAGGATTTTTTTTAAGGAAACCGAAGTTGAGATACCCTTTTCAAGACGAAAGTGAACTGCTGGCAGCTGAATTTATTTAGATTTTTTAGTGGTTCGATATCGATAAATTTTTGTTTGTAACAAAGAAATATAAGAAATGAAATAATAGCAGAATAAAAACATAAAATTTTGAATTTGTTCAGTTTTTTAATGGTCCGATGTTGGAAATTACTTAACACATTTAACTTTTAAGTTTGTTTAGGGATATATTGGTAAAAAATAAGAAGTTTTTCAGACAGGAATTAAACTTTAGTTACTAAGACAGCTATATGGAAGATTGATTCGATATAGTTAGGATATGTTACCATTTTTATCAAGTTGGCTTCAAAATTGAGCAACCATATTGAGCCATATCGCCTCAGCTAGTGATGCTGATCCAGAATATATACGTATACTCTATGGCTTCTGTGACAAAGCGTTGCAAACTTCAAAATATAATAAAAAAAAGAGAGGCGCTGCAAGAGTCAACTTTTAGCCAGGAATAGTTTACGCAAATGGCGGCTTTAAAAAATTGTTGGGGCATTATTCATTGGCCGGCAGCGTGTAACTTGTCGTATGCGCAATTTGTTAGCCGCCTTAAACAATTGCCCGAACGTGCCTCAAGCAGAACTGAGAGGCATGCCCAAGGACATGGGCGTTGTGGGAGGGGGAGGTGGCAGTTAGTGGGCTTGGTTATAACGCAAAGACAAATGTTCAACAGGGAGCAATAATATTGTAAATTTGATGCTCCATTGGCGCGTTGGCAAGCGGAGCGGGAAATACACACAACAAAAATTGCTTAAATAAATAGCTAACGAGTACTTGATTTGAGCAAGTAAAACATTGATTTAAGACAACTACTTTTAGAGTAAATAATAGTCAAATTAATGTTGGCACAAGAAGTACTGAGGCCACATAAGAAATGCTTAAATAACAACATTTATTTTGTACTTGCCGGAGTCAAGCTTCTTGAACCTTCTTACCCCTAGGTAATCAGTAAGGAAGTTGCTTGGCTTATTTTTACAGTGTATTGCTTATTATATTTGTTTTGTGGTTGGATTCCTGTTTTTCGTGGCGAACCTTTGTCTATAAAAATGCCAAAATGTAGTCACATAGGACCAAAAATCCATGCACAAAGGCAGCATTTTTCATTTTTCGCTTCTGCTTGGCAAATTTAAAAAGAAAATAAAAAAAAATATTGGTAAGGGAAAAAAGAAATATCCCGCACACACACACACACACACACGCACACACACACACATAAGCACAATCTTTGTTAAGGAATTTTTTGTGCCGGCAGCTAAAAAGATTTTTACATAGTACAATTTGTTGCCACAGTTGTTTCCCAGACTTGTCGCTTAAGTGTGTGTGCGAGTGTGTGTATCGGTGTGTGTGTGTTCTTATATTTGTCGATGGTGTTGACTTTATTTGCTGATAGTGCAACAAACAAACGCCGAAGCAAAGCCAAAACCAAATAAGGATATTCTACAAGGTACACAGACATGTATTATCTTCGTGCATTGATCCTTACCCCAGGTTGTTTAACTGTCTATTGCTTTTCGCTTGGTTATACAATATGCATTTGCCTGTAAATATATATATATACACACACATATATATATATATATATATATAAGTATATAGTTGTCATTGTTTGCCGCCCACAGCTGATAAAAGATTACAGACTGAAGCATAAATATTTGCATTGTGTTTGGGTATCGGATTCGATTAAAGTGTGTGTTTGGATAAAGATATATTTTAATCGATTTTAGATAGCTTATATTATTCACGATGCTTATTAAAATATCTGCTTTGCCAAAATGGTGTCTGTTGAACTTGGGTTTGTTAACACAGACTCCAAAAAAAGACATTTGTTTGTTTTTTTTATTTGCTTTTGGGGAAACCATCAAAAAGTAGCTCAAATTTATGAGAATCCTCCGACTGCTGTAGGCATATGGAAATATATTAAAAATTGTAGCTCCAACACAAAAGAAAACCCCATTTTAGTTATGTCAAGAAAACGTGGAGAAAATGTGTGCTTTCTTTTAAGTTGATTTCTATTCTTAGGCAATATGTGTTTTCCTAAAATGAATCTGAACAACCGTAAATTGTATTATGGCCAAATATGTCGAATATGCGGGAAATACGCCCACAGAATAAGCACATACAATCTGTGCTTCATCTCTCTGTGTGTGTGTGTGTGTGTGTGTGTGTTGGTGTGTGCTTCCTCTTCTTTTTCATCTAACATATATTTCAATATTTTGTCAACAAGTCACAAAGACGACATTCATTTCCTACCGTCAACACGCACAATTTGTCGCTTTCGTATAAAATGAAATACTTGAAGGCAACAAGAAGAGTGAACTGCACACAAGCAAATTGGCTATGCTCGACAAATAGATACCCTCTATTAAAGGGTAGTTAATTTTTGAAGTGAACTGTGAGTAATTATAGCTATTAATATTATCGTGTAGCCTTATTCACTTCAAGCATTTTTATTCACTTAAATTTTTCCGAGTGATTTTCGTGTCCTTTTCAAATACACAGTAAATTAAGCAACTGTTCTAAATGTAGTGTATAAATAAATACATTGGGCATTAAAATTAAAATATTTAAATAATACGGACTATTTATGAACCGAATAAACTTCTAACAATATAAAATAAATATATTTTTTATGATTTCAGAATACCCCATTTGATGGTTACTTAATAAAGGGTAAACGCGAATCGGTTAAAAAAGCATAAAAAGAACGAGTACAAAGAACATGTTGGATTCGAAATACAAATCAACATATGCGACTAGGCGATACCCTGCAAGGAGCGAATAATACTAAGAAATAGATCCAAAAATATAAATAATTTGATAAAAGCAGTAAATTGTATTTTTAGTGATTATAGGTTATATTTTGTAGATTCAGAGCATATCATTAAAGATATTTTTAAAAAGGAGTTGCATTTTTATCTGTAATTTATTTTTATGGGTTGTTTTCCACTCAGCGTATACCCTTTAACTACAATCAAAAAGGGTATATGGTGAAACGTAACATTTTTGAGCCTCAAAAGCAAAAATCAACACACATCCCAAAACGTGAGGCATAGCTTGAGAGAGAGAGATAGAGATAAGGAGTGAAAGAGAGGAGGAGAAAAGACCGCTATATCTCGAGGCGAAGACGGCTTGAAAAACATACCGAGATACAGTTGAGGTGGAGCAGTGGAGAGAGTGGAGGGGTGTTTAGCCAGAACACCCAGCACGGATATACTTCAAGGATACCCCTCAAGAATTGGATAATAGGGCGAAGGGGGGACGGTGGAGCAGGGAAAACGGGGTATGCGATTTTCATTTGATTTCAGCCTTTTTAAATCGCCAACCCAAAAAGTTGAACGAGAACAATTTAAGCACCGCAATCATACTTGATAGAGGCGGACAAAAGCTGCTGGGTTGCTCGTTAAGGCCAACTTGTCAGTCAATCAAAGGTCAAGGGTTAGAAATGCTAAAACCGAACACCCCCCCCCCATACCCCTCCCTCCAACAACCCACCATAAAAAGGGACACATTTTGCCAAAATGGCGTCGAATGACAAGCATTAGATAAATAGCGCTGGAAACATATTAAATTTTGTGGTTACAAATTACTTAATGAATGTGAATCAAGCCGGAGGCACGCTCCAAAAATGATACGTGTCGTGGCGGGGTGGTTGGAGATGGGGAGGTGGTTAGTTTTTGGGGCAGCGACACGCAGCATATGCAAATATCTACTTCATTATTTCAGACACCCAAATGTGGCAACGCCAATGAGGAAGTGCGAGTGTGCAAGACCAGAAGATATCCTGTGAAAAAAGAGCCCTGTTCATGCTTGAATTACAAATGTACAAATTGTGTCCGCAGAAACTCCAGTTAGGATCGTAGCAATATTATCCATAGTCAAAAACTATCAGATTTCCATAAACTATAATTTATTAATGTGAATTTGAGGCTTAAAATATGACTATAAACAAAGTGCGAATCGCGTTTGTTGCTCGAAATTCCTGTTTAAATTTTATCATTAAATATAGTCCATATTTTAATATATATGATTATAATACCAACATTTAACTGAATATTTTATTCTTCGAATATGCTTGTACACAAAAGTCTAGGGTATTCATAGAGCATCGGTTTCATATGTGGACTAAAGTATTCATTACTCGTTGGACTGGCAAGGCTTATTTCATTTGCATTTGAATAAGCCCAGTCCCAACCCCAGATCCAAGCCCAAACCCAAACCTGAACCCAATCCCAAGTGGAACAAGTCTAAATACATATGTATCTATGCAGGTTTTCTCTTGGGCGATAGTTTGGTTTGGTTTTTGGGTACCACATTAAAATATGCACAACTTAATTGTGCCTAAAAGAGTTTTCCGGGTGATTTGCTCACTAAGCTAATTTTAATTGCATTTGCAGGCCTCAAGCTGAGATTTCTCTGTATAAATATGTGTATATATATATATATATATATATATATATGTGTATATATATGTATATATGTTTTATGCACGCAAACTAATTAGTTATCAAGCGGTTAGCCGCTATTTGCTTTATTAATTGATGTCTCAACTATTTGACCCAAACACACACACTGCTTTTGTGTGTGTGCTTTTTAATGTTTATTGGATTTGGTGTTTGTCAAATGACTTTTGCAGTGCGGCAAGTTGTTTGCATTGATGCAACAAGCTAATCTACTTCAAGTTTATTTAATTGTCGCCAGACCGCATTGCAGGCATCTAGGCAAGTGTTTAAAGTGGAAACATTCAACATTCGCAATGGGGAATTAAATAGACAGCTCAGCTTCAATTCAAGCCAAATCCAATTAAGTTGCGATATCGTATCCTATATAATTTAGTTGACTCAAATCAGCCAGTTCTAAAACCAAAGCCTGCAGGCGCAGCTCTCTAATGCAATCTAATGCGGCTTAGTGCAAGCAGCTCAGCTCAGAGATGGAGTGCGAAAGAGAAAGAGAGAGAGAGTGAGAGAGAGAGAGAGAGAGAGTGTGACAGTGTGACCACATAAGTCGCGTTGCCTGGCCACACACAGCTTAAGATGATGAGCTCTTTTATGTGATATATGTATGTGCTACATTATGTGGCATTGTGGCACTTATGTGTGTCCATTGCCAATAGTCTTTTAAGCAGATAATTGTCACATTAAGTGTGATATTATTTGGACAATCAAGTTGAAATTGCAAGCAATTAATTGAATGACGTACGAATATAATCTGAAATTAACACAATAACGTGACCTGATTAATTAAGAAATGAATATCATTTTAAATGGAGCATAAGTTACGTAATTGATTATAAATAGAATTATTATAAGTTAAAATTTACCCCCAAACTGGAACTTGGCTGATTAATTTGGAACAATCAATTTCGCGACTTATTAGTTTATTTGACAGATTTGATAATGGCTAATTTTAAATATCAGAAATTGTCTTCTTCAAATTTTCTTTTATGTTGATGAACATTAAAATGAGGAGACGATTTAATGTATCTATAATTAAGAATGTGATTCGCATGTAAAATATAATATAAAATAATATAAAATATAATAATATAGTTTAATATAATATTTTTAACCTTTATTAATATAAAGATGTTAAGTGACGAGAACTTTAGATTATGTCTGCATCATAAAGTTGATTCACCTATTTTTATTTATTTATTTTTTTTTATTGAAGTTTTTCGACAAATTTCAGGACAACGCTTTTGAATTCAAAGGAAATACACAACTTTAACTATGAATTAAAAAAAAAACTTAAATAAAAATTAAATTGCTTGCTGATTTTTGTGAATTGCATTTTCTCGGCAGTTAAGAAATCGCTTTTTCCACTTACATCGGTTCACGTGCAAAAATAAATTATTATTGCTTAAGTTTCAGTGGTGTCAATGAAAAAGAATTGCACTTAAAACTGACGATAAAGAAAGGAAAATTATACAACAAAAAAAAAAAAAAGAAAAGGAAAATTAAATTTGCTTGCATAAATTCCATGCAGTTATTAACTTTTGTGCGTTGCAGCAACTCATTCACCAACGTGTGCTTAAGAAATGTATACATGTGTGTGTGTGGAAGTATCTGTGTTTGCCAGTTGCATATGAATGCGAATATATATGCATATATATATATATATATATATATATGTGTGTTTATATATATATGTTTGTTGGCATGCGGCGTTGAGCTATAAGGAGTCACTGGCCACTGCTTTTTATGGGAATTAATCAGGGCAATTATGCCGGAACGAAATGCAATTTACGTAATGAAATACGGCACAGTGGTGTGAGGTAGCAGTAAAAAATTACAAAAAAAAAGTAACGGTATAAAGTCGTTACTTAAAAATGCTACTCCTTAAGTATGCTCCATAATTTCTTTATTCATACATTTAATGTGCACTTAAAACAGTCTACAAATTTGGCAAGAATATAAATATAAAATTACAAAAATAAATGCATAAAATACAATCAATTTTATGCGAGAAATTGTGGCACTCATAATTTATCGACTGCTTTAAATATTTTTTATACTCCTGGTCCTGAGGCAGGATGCGTTTCAAGGCGATTTCAGTGCCAGTTTTGACGTCTTTGCTGCACCGCATCCATTTATCGTAAATACACAATGACAACAGACACACACACACACACAGACACACACACACACACACACACACAGACAGACACACACACAGACAGACGCACGCACACACAGATACTCAATTGGCTGCATCTCTTTGCACAAATGAATTTTACACATTTTTTATTTGAGTGCACACTGCAGCAATCGCATGTCCTCCTCGTGTCCACGCATCCTTGCCACTGCGCTGGCATTTATTATGTCCTTTCAACGGGCAGCGGTGCACGTCAAAAGCGCCGCCAAAGAGTTTATCAGCACAGCACCGCTTCCCAGAGCACTGCTACCTCGCTACCTACACAGCGAGAAATATTTAAGACAATTCCAAAACTTGTTTCAGGCATTTTTCGATCAAGAAAATTATGAGCTGAAGTCAAATCAAGAAATTGAATCACAACTTGGCCGATTCAAATTTATAACTTAAGCCGAATATCAATATTTTTTAAGAACCGACTTTAGTAGACTATATAGTATATAGTATAGACTATATACTATATATATATATATATATCTGAATATCGAAAAATTTTTCAAATCAATTTATAACCTTTTGCTGACATCTTAACACTTATTGGAAACTTAAGTCTAAAGCAAACTATCTTTTTCTGAATTTCTTGCTTGTTGATTTGTTTTTTTCTGAGTGTATTTGGGCAACGCTCAAGCATTAATATAACGATTGCAGTTGGCACATCGACTGTTTTTGTTGTTCTGTTGGTGTTGTTGCTTCTGTTGGTGTTGTTATGGTCATTGGTTTGCGTTCTTCTAGAGGCTCTGGCTTAACCCCTGCCACTAACAGACCACACCCTGTCCACACACACCCAAACACACACACACACACACCCACACACAGAGAAAATTGAACAACACACTCAGGCATTTGCACTCTTTCATTAAAATTGTAGAGCTGTTGGCTTTTTATTAAATGAATATCCATATGCCAGCACCATACACTTTGAACCCCACTCACCCCCCTCCCTACACCCACCAGAGGTGCCTCCCCTCGTTGTGCACCTGTCGCTGTTCCTGTTACTTTATCCGCTTGGCTACGAGCAATCTTTGCCATCCGAATGGAATGCAATCAGAGAATGCTACATGGCTGTTGCCGCACTCAAATAACTCCATCCGAAAACCCAACAGCTGCCAATTTTTACAATTTAATTTGCAACACTCTTCTTGCCATAATTGAGGCATTGCAAAATGTTTACTTGTTTGTTATTTTTTTTTTTTCATTTGCATCAGTAACAAATTAATAATGTACCATAATTGGGGTATACAGTATAGTATATAATATTATTAAAGACTTGGAGGCTGATGGTCAACCCGAAACTGGAATCTGAAATTTAGAACCGAAACCTCAATTGAACATTTTTTGAAGCACTTTAACGGAACCGAATATTGATTCATTTAATAAGATTTACTGGAACCCTCAAGCTGCCTTCGATTTGATAGCCTAGTTGAAGGACCACTCAACTGGAGACAGGTAGAACTTACTCCTAATAGATTTTGACTCTCAGTTCTTAAAGAAGCCTTAAGCCTTATACACAAAAAAAAAAAATTTCTCAAGCTCTTTTTATGAATTAAATTTCATTTACATTTCACGCTGTCAAAATTAAAAAAAAAAAAAATAAAAAGACATAAGAAATTAATTTCTCACTTAATTCATTTAATAAATTGCTTTCACTCCAATACTTTTACAAGTTGAATTTGGTGTTCTCTCTCTATATGAAAAGCCGCCTTTCCCCGCCTTCCCTCCCCCACACAGGTGTGACAGGAAACGCGCACCATTTGGACAACTGTGCACAACATTTCATGAATCACTGTGAAAATCACGTAAATTTCATTAACAAAACTCGGACAATGCAATAACCGAAAGAAGTGCAATAAAAACAATAATAATAATTGCACACAGATTTAATTGTACTTGTGCTGCAACAATAAAAATACAAAGAGCGGAAGCCACACACCCACACACACACACACACACACACACACACACACATGGACAGCAGTGCGTGTCACAATTTGCCCAAGGTGCAAAAGGGATATTCGCCATGAAAATCCATGTGCTTTTAATGTTGAAAAATGAGTTTGAGCACGTCGCATGCCTCAACTTCTTACTCCCCCCCCCCCCCCACACCCCTCACTCCCTACTAGCTACTTCTATCAGAGCAGCCCACATACCTCTTCACTTACACACACACACACACACGCACACACACGCACACACACGCACTCTCTGGCTAGCACTTTGTGTGTGCAGCGAAGCAATTTGGCGTATGAAACGGGTCAGGTCAGAGCCGTGCTCTCCACACACACACACCCTCACTATACACACACACCCACACACACACACACCCACACACACACACACCCACACACACACATGCAAGTGCTGGAATTTAAGCAGCACTTTGGAAAAAAGTTGGTGTTGCGAATGCTGATGTAGTTCAATATATGCACTGACTCCCAGCCTCCCCCTCCCCCCTCTCAATAACCCTCTGCACTCTGCCAAGTCATTAGGCGTATGTGTGTGTGTGTGTGTGTTGGCTCCTTTTGCCACATTTAATTGAAGGAAATTAATTTTAAAGTGGCTGTAATATATTTCATTTCACCCACCAGCAAAAACACATTAAATGCCAAACAAATAAATCCAAATTCTTTGAATTTCATATTCAAATCAATTTCCGTTACATATTTTTGGCGGAAAATAGAATTCCCGGAATCTAATTGAATTCACGGAATTTTCAGTATTTAGGTAAATTTCATTTCATGTTTTTAAGTTTGCGGCTTAAACTTGAAGTGAAATAAAAGCATCAATTATATTTACACTTCCAGCTAAATAACATGTCAATTGCTTGGGAGCAACAAGTAATTAAATTAAATGTAATAAGTAATTGAATGTAATTACTAAGAAGTGAGCACGTTGCAGTCAGACATAAGCGACTGTCGAATACTCTGCTATTAGTCTAATAGCTGCTGATGGAACGTGAAATAAATCGAAGCTTTGAAATTGCAGAAGATATGCAGTTTTATCGACATGGAATTATCGATGATCGATTGATATCGATTTCCCCTTTTTATGGAGTTTCCAGCTCCCCAATGAGTAACCCAATTCTAAAACTTTATCTAACTTGAGCACAGATTAATATATGTTTATAATTTCAATTTATTAAAAAATCGGAGATCGCAATCGAATCGCAGCAAAATTAGAAACAGACAGAATCCTGACACATTTTAAATAAATTTAAAATATTTAAAATAAAATAATTTTTGTAGCGAACATGTTCTAAACATTTTATGCAAATTTAATTTGAACGCCTTCAGGTTTGCAACTTTCACTCTTAGCCTCTTCAGAGCTAAGCACAGAAATAAGCGATTATTTGCATTAAAGTAAGCATTTACCTGCTACGTTTATTTCCGTTTCCGTTTCCGTTGGGCTGCGTTTCTTATTGATTTCTGCTGCTGGCTGCGGCACATGTTGTTGAAATTGAAATAGTTATGACAAGTCAAGGAGGGGGTCGAGGGGCGAGTGCGTGCCGCAAATTACCATATAAATGGATTACAGCTCAGTTCGGAGAGAGAGAGAGAGAGATACATAAAAAGAGAGAGAGAGCAAATGTGCAGCACTCGGCGACAGCAGCCGCAAAACGTTTTTCCAATTTGCCAAACGGAAATCATTTTCTTATTATAGTTGCATGCAGCTGCAACACGAACTTGCAATGCAGCTTGATTAGCTTGGAGGCGCCTTGCCACATTAGCAACACTTTTGCTGTCAACTTAAAGTGAATTATAAGCTTGCTGCCACGCACGCAGGAAGCTGCAACGTTTGCTTTTGGCTTCTTCTTCCCCGGAAATTGTCGCAGTAAGCGACAGGCTAAGAAATCACAAGTGCGCAACGCCAATTCTCAGTATTTATGGATGACCCCCCACCCCCCTTCACTCCCCTCCCTCTCCTTCGGTGCACCAAAAGTCTGGGCAAGTTTTTGGCTGCAAGCGGGCAAAGTTTTTGTGTAAAAAATGGCATCCAGCAGGAAATTAATCGAAATGATTCTTCAACGACAGCTTAAGTCGATCTCACTTGTTATTTATATACATTATCGCTCCTGTATTTATGATGTTATGGCAAAGTTGCAAAGCTCCCCAGGGATGGGAGCATTTATGGGAGAGCATTTCAAGATGAATTTCTGTTCATACCTAAGGGTTAAGCTTAAAGGCGCACATGCAAGGGTTAAGGTTTGTAATCCATAAAAAGGAAACTTTAACGTGTCTTAAAGTATATATCATATTGATCAACGTTAATATATGAGTCCTTATAGATATGTCTGTCAGTTTGTATAAAAATAAGTCTCTTAGTATTAAAGCCAATTAATGAGGCTTGGGTATAGCAGACTAAATCGATACACTATTAGTCGAAAGATGAGATCTTGTTTTTTTTTCCTCCCCTAGCTATGGCAATCAAATCCATCAGCTATGCGTTTTATAAGGCTCCCAAAATTAAATTATCAAAATCGGTTCACTATCCCATATTATTATTATTATTATTAAGTTGGGGGTATGTCCACTGCGACCTAATAGATCTATAGTGCCCCCTTCTGCACCTTCATCAATCCAAGCTCCTGCGTAAATGCTAAAATCTTTATTGGGTTGAGGGCTTCTATGTCATTGGTTTTCATGACATGCATCCCTTGGAGGCTACATATTTTCCTCGATAAGGAGACACATTCTGCTGGGATGTGCATTGAGGATTCCTCCTCACATTCACAGAACCTACAGAGTCCGCTACTAATTATACCTAGCTTGGCTAGGTGATATCCTAGTCTTCAGTGTCCCGTCAGTAGACCGGTGAGTATTCTAAGATTATTTTTGCTCATAATTATTAACTGCTTAAATCGTTTTATATTATAGCCACCCAAAAGACATCTGGCTTGTCGGAGTCGTGGTCCTGGTGTCTCTGCCCAGCTATCCCAGCTATCCCATATTGCTTTTATCCGAAAAATCGGACAGCTTTTTAAATTTGTAGTAAAAAACAGACGTCAGATTGACTCCAATTTGCAAGGGAATATAAATTTTGATTTGACTGAGAAAGCCAATTTCAACTTGTTTCAGTGTTGCACAGGCCAATGAACTAGGCTTAAATAGAAGCTGCCCCCAGCATACTTAGTGCTTTTGCTAATTTGCAACTCATTTTTGGGGGCACATCACAATTATCATCTACACATTTGCAGATAAACAAAGAAACGGGCAACTGATTGGCCAAAAATATGGTTATAAATGAATAAAACATTTAATTAGTTTTATGGGCACATGCAACACCGTTGGGCCAAAAAGAACACTAATTCACACACACATACACACACACAAAGCCACACACACATACAATTGCTTTAGCATTTAAAATGATTTTGAGCAAAACAGTTGCAATTATAATTTAGATGGTTGTTGTGCTGTTGCCGTGGCCAAAACTAATTTCAAACATTTTAACACTTGTTTTCTAATGTTGCAAGCACCACCGAGCAAAGCTTTCCTGTTGTTGTTGTTGTTGTTTTGTAATTTTATTAGATTTCACTTTTGCCAAGCCCAACACATTCACATTTTTGCCACATTAAATTTCGTGCCAAGCATTATTATCTCCCTCTCTCTCTCTCTCTCACTACCTTTTCTCTCTCACTCACTCCTTCTGGGCTTAGTTGCTTCTCTGTTTTTGTGTTTTTATTACCCAAACATTTGTTCAAATAACGAGAACAGCAACAACAACAACAACAGCAACAACAGCATAAAATATGTATCCACTTTTATGGAGTTTTAATTTGTTTTGTCGCCAAATTTGCCACTTTGGTAGCACTTCTTCGCCTTGGCCCAATATCCGTTATCCATTTTGTTACCAGATTTTTGGGGTAACGCTAAAGCACTCGAAAGTGTAATTACCCAAATGGCGTTATAATTTAGACATGTGCCGCGCGAAGGGGGGCAATCGGAAAGGGGCTGAGACTTGTTGACAAAGTCGAAGGAAAGTTTTTGGCATTTTGGGGCGAATTTTAGCAGTTTAGCAAAGGGGAAACCAAATTAAATTTTGTGGCAATCATTTGTGGAGTTGACAGCAATTTTAATATGTTTGTAAGATTTACAAATGCACATCTATTGTGTACTTAAAACTCGTGGAAGCTTAATGCGGCTTATATAATTTCCAAATGATTAAATATTTGGTAAACTTGTTGTTTATAAAATGTTGAAGGAAAGTTACGTGGATTTTAATATAACAAAGCAATTCTGTAGAAACGTAAATTAATAAATAAAAGAATTAAATGATTGTGTGCATTCGACAGAGGAAGAGGAAGTGAGTTTCACTCATTTATTTATTTATTTATTGTCAACTAAAATCAGTCGACACCAAAGATACAAAAATTAAAAATTTGAATTAAATTAAATTAAAAAAAAATTAAGATTATAAATAAATTAAAAAATACTTATAAATGTATAAGATTTCTAAGATTATAATATAGCAAAGCTATTCTGAAATGAATAAATAAAAGAATTAAATAATTGTATGGATTAAAGGGAGGAAGATGATGTGAGTTTGGTACATCCACTTAACAAATTGCTGATTATAATCATTAAAAAAAAAACAATAAACAGGAAATACTAAATAATTGAGAGAAGAATTAGCGAACAAAATTTATTTAAGTCTGAAAATCAATATCAAAAAATGTGAATAATTGCATTTTTGCCTGATATTTGTATTTGCCAGCGGCAATAAAATTTAACTTCAACTAATAGATGGATTGAGCAATAATCAGAAACACACATAAATTCAAATTCACATTCAAAGAGTTCTGCTTCAGTTTGATAAATCACTTAAATGTAAAACAATTTGGCAATTTAATCATACATACAAATAGTCACATATACATATATATATATATATATATATATATACATTATATACATATATACATCAGTTGCAACGAAAAATCCACACCTCTCGAACACGAATAACAGATTTGCAAATAAATTACAGGCCCAAACAGCCAGAAGTAATTTAGAGTGGTTTGACCAGCAGATGCCCTGTAATTTAGGTTAAGACAAGTTGTTGAGGATTCTTGAGTAACTTGATTAAACACAAATCTGATAAGTTAAGCTTGAAATGATATACATATATATATTAACTTTAAACTATTTATTATTTATGTAAAGAAACTACAAGTGTGGAAGGTATTTAAGGTATATGCCCTCTTGTGACTCGCTTGCAGGGTATATATATATACGTGCAACGAACTGAAATATGTTTTGTAGAATGCCACCAAATTTTGTTTTGGGGACATGTGCGCGCCTCTCTGTAACTGTAGCATTTGCAATAAATTTCAGTGATTTACGCGAATGGGGCAAGCGACAAGGATGCACGCTTAACTAACTAAATAAATGTTTGCAACTTTTTGCGTGTATCCCCATGCCATACCACACTTGCAGCGTCTCATTGCACTTTACTTATTTGTTGCAAAGCGAATAAAAAAAGCGTGCAAAGTAGCTTTAAGTAATTCTTACTTGTTTTGTTGCCTGTGACATAAATTAAATATTCAACACTTGAATAATGTAGCTGTGCTTCCACAGGTGTGTGGTCGCGAGTGTGTGTGTGTGTGTGTGTGTGTAGTGAAAGCTTTTAGCACCTTTAGGGCAACACATATGCTAAGCTGTGGTAACAAATAGAGCCAAGGTTGCAAGTTGTTGCACAGCAGAAAAGAAAAGTGGATGGATTAAACCAAGTTTTCATGATCAGATTTATTAAAGATTTTTTGGTAAAAAATGTTTAAACTAAATATGAAATAAGATAATTGAAAAGTTCATAAATTCAAATGGGAAAAAATATTTTTCCATCAATTTTTAGGCAAGCAAATTACTCAAAGTAAAATCAAAAACACATTTTTCTAACTGGATTCGTGCTGCCTGCTTTTTGCTGTGTAAGTGGCAAAGGGCATGTTGCATTTGGAATGCAAACGGCTGTTGTCATTAGCCCTGCTTTGGGGTTGCAACTGCTGCAATCTTGCCACTGACTCGGTTACATTCCATGCCGCACACGCCTTCTGTTGCACTCTTTGAAGCAAAAGTTTTCGCATTAAGTCGACTCGAAAAACTATTATAGAAAAATATTTTTCCTAGCTTGGGCACTCCAACAATGTATTAGCTGTCCGCATATGTGTGCGACTGTCTATGTGTGTGTGTGTGTGTGTTTGTGTGTGTTTTTGTGGGTTAGTGTGTGAACTACTCGCTATTGACAGGCAACAAGAGGACCAACAGGCATCCCCCTGTGGGCGTGCCTCAGCCTCTGGTAAAAACAACTATTTGCCACATTGTGTGCGTGCTCAGTATGTGTGTGTGTGTGTGTTGAAGCCCTTGCACAGTGGTACGAGATGCTACATTCGATGCGAAAAATTGAGCATATTTAAATTGGAATTAGGGTGTCAAATCGGAAAAGCAACTCTACCGATTGAAATTCAGACATGGAATGGAAATTTAAAATTATTTTGATTGAAAAAAAATATATAAAACCAGAAAAGAGATCAGTTGGACAACCTCATTCGAACCGATTTTTTTAAGTGTACTAAAAGTTTTTAATAAATGAGATTAAAAGTCTGTGTAAACATTTTACAAGTTAAATCTAAAAATTCATCTTAAAAGCATAAGATATTTAATATTAATATTATTAAATATTCTTAAACGTAAAGTAATAATTTATTGAGGTGGAAAAATATCTATTAAAATATATATATATTATTTCTGTTACTCCACTCAATTGTTTTCAAATAAATCAATGGCGAATGATTACACTGTGCTGCATCGGCTTCATCGGCTGTTGCAACTATAGATTGCCACTCGATAGACGATAGACACGAGGCAGCATTTCACATTCCCGCAACGTCACTGGCCCCGAGTTTCGTACGCATTTTCAGCTTAGTTAACACAAAGGCACATATTTACTTTTTTTTTTTTTTGCTTGCATCAAATTTGGAAAATTCCAGCAGGACTCTGCAACTAAAGCTGGAGACGTGGATGGAGTTGGAGTTTGGAGATGGAGTTGGAGCCAGAGTAGAGGCTGCAGCAGCTCAGACTTTCAGCTCAGTGACTGACGGCAAATCTAATAAAGAATACCAACTAAGGCTAACAGCATGTATGTGAGTGTGTGAGTGTGCGTGTGTGTGTGTAAGTGTGAGTGTGTGTCTGTGTCTGTGTGAGTGTGTGTGTGTAAAAGTGTCTGCTCTTACGTATAAGCCGCTCAATGCGGTCAAAAGTTAAAAGGCTGAGTGCTTTATTGCTACAGAAATGAAAAAAAAACGATTATGTAAAATCTACATTTTGTTGGAAAAACTGTTTTAGTTTTATCAAAGTCTGTTGTGTTAAATTTTATTTTGAACTTATTTATTATGAACATAAAAGAATATAAGAATATTCCATTATGAATTCATAAATTCTACTCTTAAGCCTTATTTCTATTTTTAAGAATCGCAATTAGCTTAAATATATTTATTAACTATGCGTTAATTTTAAATGTTAGATGTAACATAAATTCTATGCTCAACTTTTGACTTATTTAAAAATATAGAAAAATTGTGTCATGAAAACTTAACATTTGTTGAATATAAAATTTAAGATATTCAAGCATTTTTTGCTGTGTTGCAAGTTTTGGCATAATGCAACAGATCACACAATTTATTTTGCGCATAAATTGAAAATTGTTATGGGATGTGACAAAATGTATTTTGGCCGCATGTGCATAACAAGCTGAGAAAACCATTTGCCACAAAATTCCATGATTAACTCTTTCCCTGTCTCTTTCTCTCTCTCTCTCTCTTCATCTCTCTTTCTCTGTCACTTTGTCTCTGTCTCAGTTTTCTATGAGTAGTGCAACCAACTGTTGCCCGGCTGATATGTATCTTGTCAGAAGTTTGTTGACGCGCAGATTAAGCGCCGTCTAGCGCCACATGTTGATGCCACACTGGGGATCATTTATCAAGCAGCTGACACCAACACTCAACCATCTGTAGCTCTTAATATCTACAAAGGGAGGCTGCAGTCAAATCCATTGCTCACTAGGTGCTGAGTTGTGTATTTTACATGACTAAGCACTTTATTTCATGTACAATTCTCGAAAATTAATTGTGAATTTGGTTCAACTGGAGAAACATTTTTTTGGGCAAGTTAGTTAATAAAATGTATAATTTTAAGTGCAACTGGAAATTCATGATAACCATTTTGGCTCGAAAGTTACAAGAAATGCCCATCAGCTCAAATAACTTTGTGCTGACAGAAAAAATAGTAAAATTGTTGTCAGGATTATATAGATATAATCAGGATTATAATAATATAATAATATATACATATAAAAGCAGCTCTGAAGCGTATCAAAATTTATGGAGCCACAAAAATGATAAATGATAAGTTTTAAACTTTACAACTTACTGGAAGACGAACATTGATGGGAATTGAAATAAATTGAAGTAAATAAAAGCTGAAAAAATAAATGCTTTAACGGGAGAAATAACATATTTTAATTATAAAAGAAGGTAAAAAAAAAAAATATAAATCAACAATATTGTCTCAAAAGGAAGTAATTTATTTTTATAATGAAGAAAATTTAATTTTTTGTCCTTTTACTTCTCGCTAGCAATCTCATATTAAATAATAAGTAATAAATGAAAACCAATTATAACACAAAGCTGCTCAAATTGAAAGATAATTAATTTATATAAGATAATTAATTTTATAATTAATATATATACATATATATATATTAATATATACAAAATCAAATTTATAGCTAACTTCCATCTTTTCAGTCTGAGCCATCAAGCAAAACCGGATTTTGAGAGAAACTCAAGTAGTGCTGGATTAAATCAACTTGCCAAGCAGATAACGAGTAAAGGACTAAAGGAGTAAAGGACTAAAGGAGTAAAGGACTAAAGGAGTAAATGAGTAAAGGAGTAAAGGAGAAAAGGAGTAAATGTATCAAGTGCAGACTTTGCTGTGCGGCATTGTTTGGCTGCGAACACAAAGCGAACTGTTAAAGCAGCTCCTGCTGTGCTGAGCTGTGCTGTTCTGTTCTGTCCTGTGCTGATTAAGTCCTTCAGGATAATGTCGAGAATTAGTGCGTGACGTCGCCTTGATGGCCTATGCCAGAAATATCAGCAACAACAACAACAACAACAAGAACAATGCCACAAATCACAACAATCATGCGCGTTCAATTGCGCATATTGATTGTCAGCAGAATAATGGGACACAGTCGCTGCTGGCTGCGAATGACAATGGCTAAGGATGTGGCATGTGGCATGTGGCTAAGGATGTGACTGTGGCTGTGGCTGTGCCTCTGACTGTGGCTGTGTTGCGTGTTCTTGTTTTGGTGTTGATTACGCTTACAGGTCACATAGCAGTTGCCCACCAACTGTGCCACGCATAACCCAAGTTGAGTCGACTCGAGTCGAGTCGACTCGAGTTGAGTCCGTTATGTCTACTTTTATGCCTGACACGGCTGCTTGGCCTTGTCACTAGGTTTGTTGTTTTGTTGCGGCTTGTTGCTGTTGCCGTTTCTTGTTGCTGTTTGTTCTTGCGACTCCCAGTTGTCATTTGTCTGTGTCAGCGCGTGTGTTTTCCCACGCAGCAGCTCGACGAGGACGAGCAAGGACGAGATTCATCCATCTCACGTGTGCGAAGCCGTCTAACATTGTCGCGCTACCGTCTGGCCTTAACACGGTTGCTCAGGTGCCGTGGGGTTGTGGGTCCCTGTTGCTCTAACCTCAACGCCCCCAAGGAGCCCTACACTAAGAGAGCGAATTCCTGAGAATTACAAATATATTTTGATTTATTTATTTAATGTGGTCCAAAAAGAGTTCACAGTCTTAAATAAATATGAAGAAGAAAGAAATAAAATTTGGTATATAATAAATCTGGGTACATTAAAATATAAAATGATCAATGTTTATTGGAAGGAATTGTAGAACCCAAGAAAACACAACTCTTTTAAGTTATATATTCTTCAGCGTTAAAAGCATAAAATAAGCAAAGAACAAATGAGTCTCCGATCCTGTGGAGTAAGAAAAGTTAATCACTTTTTTATTATATATAACATTCTATAATATTATATTAAATAAATACCTAATTTGACACTAATTATTTTATTTAATTATAATATTCAAAAATATTTAATATTTACTTATTCTTAATTATTATTGATAACCAAAATTTAATTTTTATATTGACTATTTAGGAAAATTATTAAAAATAATGCTGAAATACTATTCAGAAAAATATTTCATATTTATCTATTCTTACTTATTATTAATAACATTAATTCAATTTTTATAGTGGCTATTACCTTAACATTAAGCTTAAGCTTGAAATAAAAATATGCATTATTAGTGCGAGTTTTCTCTCAGTGCAGCAGCAGCACACATTCGCTCAGTGCGTGTGTTGCATAGTGTTTAATTGTGCGTAGCAAGGTTAGCCTCGTTTGTCACTGTTCCAATGAATTATGTGGTTAAATTGTGGGTTTGCCTGATGTCATCTTTACTCAATCATTTTCTTTCGTCTTTAAGCATAAACTAGACAATCATAAAAATATCTAAGCGTAATAAAATTCTTATTTTGTTCTTCACTAGTAACGGATACTGAAATGGCAGTTGGACTAAGTTTTATAACAACTGAATATTCATAACAAGCTCTGCAGCTAAATAAAACTGAAACCAGCTCTCTGACTTTGGCTTTGGCTTTGGCTCAGAGTGTGGTCCCAGCTTAGCCCAAATTCGCTTGGCACTCGCCAACAATTTCCATATCTTTTACATGTGCACAGCAACAAAAGGAAAACTAACGAGAAATGCATATTAAAAATATTTCAACAAAGTCCAGTTAAGGTCAGGCCAAAACCAAATCTAAATGCAGAAAAAAGCTTAAAAGTAAAATAAGATGTAAAAGTGGAGCATCAAATAAAACATACGAAAAAAAATAGAGAAATACAAAATATATGCAGAGTAAAAAAATGTTTAAAAAATATAAAAAGTGTATACAGAGCTAAAAAAAAAAATGTATAAAGTAAGCGAAAACATTTTGCAAGATGAAAAGGCAACACCCTAAAATTATTTATAGCAAAATAAGAAATATAAATTGAATATTTAAGGTAGCACTTTAAAAAATATTCGTGTTTAAAAATTCTAATTTAAAAAAATGTATTTATTTTTTTATTTATCAAAAACAGCTCAAATTTAAGCTCCCAATCTGATTTTATTTTCAAAAATATAATTAATAATTATAGAATCAACTAGGCTTTTACTCCTCTTGGCAACAACATAGCCTCAACTGTTGCATGTTTCACTCTCTAATTATATAATCCGCTTAGATAGAGTATTAAGCTAGAATATAGAATCAACTTTGACCTTTGACGCTTCTTATAAAATAGGGAGAGAATTTGTGTGTTGAGTGTTATTTTTTATTATGATGAGTAAACTGCGCTCCGCTGCCACATTTGCATTTATGCCAACTACTTGAAATGCATATATGAAAATATACTTGGCTCAGAGCTTATAGCCAGTTTATTAAATTGCACTATGCAACTCGTAATTAAAACTAAACAAAAATAAGTACTTGAAGGCTACGCCTTTAATTAACACTCAGCAAGTGCATTTTCGAGCTGGCCAAAAACAAAAATCAAGTTAAACTCACAAAAACTTAAAACGCTTTCCACTGCCAGTGACTGATTCATTAATCTCCATCAAGTGTGAGCTGTGAATACCCTGTAATAATGTATTAGCAAAGAGAGTGTGATTTGTGACACAGTTGAAGTCTTTTCAGACTCTATTAATGATAATCTGATATTTTTTTTCCTGCTATCGATTAATTTGTATCGACATATTTCTTACAATAAAGCTTTCAATATTTTTTAGTTAGGCATAAATTGCTCAAAATAATATAATAATATAATTTATTTTTGGAAGAAAAATTAAATAAGATAAATGTATTGTATAATTGACTACAAAATGAGGAAACAGAAATTTGCACAACCATCAGTTAATAATAATTGAATGATTTCATATGTAGTAACAAGTGTTCTTTTGGAATAATACAGGATATTTATCCGTCCAGCACTTTCAAAAAGGATAACTAACTCAGATGACTTGGTTTTTCGTTTATTTGCCACTTTGCTGCCTCTTCTCGACTTTTTCTACATCAACATCAACATCAACATCCACGTCATGTTCGTGGCCCCATAGAGTATATTCCCCGACATCATAAAGTCATTTAAGCATACAAATTGCACTTTCATTCAGTCCACTTGTCACACACACAATACACACAACAATATCCAGTTAGACACACACACACACACACACACACACATGTCTTTCGTGCCTCTAAAAACAGATAAAAACCCGTGGGGAAATTCATGATAAAGCAGTCACTGTGAGGAAAACCACAAGAAAAAAGAATAGTTTTTTAATGATGTCTCAAGAACGTGTTTTGTACTCTAGTGAGAAAAAATATTAACTTGGTAATTAAAAAAACATGATTTAAATGTTGAATTACAAGTTTTTCTTTGTGGTTTATTGAAAGTAGTTTTTATAAATAATAAAAAACAATTGTTTTTATTTTCAAGCTATTTGAAAATGTCATTCAATCAAAATATTGCAGCAAACTGATTCCACTTCGTTGAGCTATGAATATCAATTAGGCTTATTTTAATATAAACACACTTGTGTTATTTTAATCAATTTTCACTTATTTATTTATTATGCTTAAGGCTAAACTAGGCTTAATTTAAAGTGTGGATGAAGTTTTCAATTTTCAACATCTTGTTTATGTATTCATTTTGCATTGTGTTGCGTTGTGTTGCGACTGAGTAAACAGAAAACAAAGCAAATAATGTGCATTCATTTTTGGTCATATTTTGACATTAGCCTCTCTTCCTTTAGCCAGCAACGCTGTTGACCCCAAAAGAACCGGCTAATTAACGCACCAGGCTCCAAATTCATGGAGCGCTCCCAACTCATAGCCAGACTCATAGCCATAGTCAGAGTCGCAGTCAGAGCCATAGTTATGGGGCATGTGCTGTGTGTGGCTGTCTCAAATTATGCATTAATAACGCCTGCCCCTCCACCCCCTCCTTCTGCTCATCTATCTGCATTGTAATGACAACAGGCTCATTTTGCAGGATGCATCCTGGTGCCGAGTGCTTTACATACTTTTGGGGCGTGCTCCAAACGCAACAACAAATTACAATGCAATTGCCATGCCAATCGGTGTGTGTGTGTGTGTGTGTGTGTTGTGTGTGTGTGTGTTGTGTGTGTGTTTGTGTGTGTATGTTTGGCTGCATTTCCTGCATTGACATTTACTTGTGGTTATTACCGATGCACACACAAACAGGGGGGAGGTGTGCAGAGAAACACTAATTCTGCATAAATACAAACTGAAAACGGGAACTGAAAACTGAAAACTGAGAACTGAATGGTGCATTGTGCAAACTGGAACTAGAACTGGAACTGGAACTGCAATTGCTAATAGAGTTGCATATTTTAGTTCAAGTTGGTAGTTTTTAGTAATCAAAACATGGTATTTCTTGAGTCACAATATCAATTATTTGTTACGTCTGCCTTGATTAGAATTTCAAATCAGGCTGTCAAATGAAAACTGAAAGCGCAACTTTAACAATTGAATTTAAGCAACGGAAGCGAAAATTAACATTTTTTAAGGAACTAGTTACAAGAAGTGTTAATAAAGAATAAATTTGGAACACATTGATAAAATTTTAAAAAAAACCTTACACAAAAAATATATCAATTTAAAACTGCAATCGCAATTTTAACAATTGAATTTAAGCAACGGAAATGCGAAAATGAACATTTTTTAATAAACTAGTTACAGTAAAAGTTAATAAAAAAAAAACACTTGAAACACATTCGTAAAATTTGACACAAACCCTAAAAAAATATGTACAAGAATGAAAACCATAATAAATTAGATATTGTTTCAAGCAAGTCCCTTAATAATTAAGCCCAAATTGAAAACTTAAATTAACATATTGAACCTTAAGCTAAGCTCTGCAATTTAAAATATAAAAATCGAATGCCAAAAATTAGAAAGTAACTAAAGATTACAAAACAATACAACTTGCTTTAATATAATTCAAATTCGATTCTTAATAAATTGCGTAGTTCAGTCGAATCCAAATTAAAATGAACGATTTGATGCAACTCTAGTTGATAATAACAATGTCTGTTTTTGACCCGGCTTTGCGGTTGCAAATGGTTGCACATTATTTTTTTGTTCCGCCAATTGTGTTGGAGGCCTTTCAACACTGTTGTTGCTGGCCCTGTTTGCGGTCAACGGAAATCCTGTTTGCTCCAAGTATCTGTTTGTATCTGGGCGCCAGCTGGCCATTAAACTTGGCTTTAAGGTTGCCGGGCTATGTTCGGTATGCAGCTGTTGCTCTAGTTTATTTACCAAAGTCAGACAATTCCCAAATTGCCTGGCCAAAACAACAGACCAGGCCAAGGTACAAACATATACTAAAAGCAAACCCCAGTATTCGAAAACCATTGCGGCCCAAGGCGAACATTGCAACATCTGCAGTGAAACAACTGCAATCTGGTGTGGCAAAGACAAGGCCAACCCTGGCAATTGAACGAATGATTAATGCCCTATCGATTATGAAATCGAGCATAAAATTTATCCGATATTTTATGGTAGTTATGTTTTTCACATTGGCTTTAACTATTTCTTGTTATAGGTATATTTTGAAATTTAATTCTTTTTGTTAAACAAATTGACTGTAAACAAAAACTGACGAGACCATAATCTTTTTAAATATCAAGTCATTTATGATAGTTAAATAATTTTTAATTAATTAGCTATATTTGCTTATTGCCCAAAGTAAATTTATAATGACTAAAAGCAAATAAATCATAATTTAGATAGACTGCCTTTGGGAAAGTTTTTGAATTAATTCATAATAAATAAAGTAAAATTTATTGGTATAGAAATGAGAGCTTAGCATAATCAAAAAATAGTAAATAATAAATATTAAAAAGTTTTAAACTTAGTTATGTCAAGTATACTTTAAAGCTTCTTCTTACTTCAATCGAAAATACAGATTTCTTGTATTAAACAGAATTTTGAATAGAGTATTTGCAACTAAAGCGATGCCCAAATTGCACTCACAATTGCTTGTTTAAATCTGCATTTCTCTCACTGAGAATATTATGATAACATAACACATACAACAAAGACACACACACACACACACACACACACATACACACAAATTGCTCAAGTGCATTTGAAATTGGTAAATACGAAGCGATTTGTGTCTAAGTGCTTATTGTTGTTGCTTTTCCGAGTATTTGGCTGAAAGGCAACCAGCCATTTGTAGTTGTATGCCCAAGAGCTTATTTCTACAGTTAAGTCTTAAACTGCCAAACAGCAGCAACTTGTTGATGCTGCAAAAGAAACAACGACAACAACAACAACAACAATCACTTTAATAGAAAAACTTTTTAATCGGAGGCACAACACAAACGATGATGACGGAGACAAGTTGTTGGCATGTTCTATGTGTGTGTGTGTGTGTTTATGTACTTGTGTGTGTATCTAAGTGTGTGTGTGTGAGAGAGTTTGGATGGCAGACAAGCTGCCAAAATTCGATAACTTTCGACACGCACTGAAACAGGCGCATAATTTCAATGCTGCTAACAACTTTAATTAAAACGACTTTGGCAGGCGCTAAACAGGAATGCCGTCGGCAGCTTAACAAAGATATAGATGAGTGTGTGTGTGTGTGTGTGTGTGTGTGTGTGTGTGTAGCATCGTAAGCACCACAAGACACAACTACTAGAATACAGAGCTCGTCAAGCAGATACCCCGAAACCAAGCAATTACCTATTATAGATCAAGTATGTCCAAGATTTGCAAGCCAACACTTTATTATTATTGGGAAGATAAATCTAAAAAGAAGAGAAAACGTTGCAGTCAAACGTAACCGACAGCGAAATACTATGATACCATAAGTTGTGTGCAGCCACGAAATACTGTGCAATTTTGCCTTTCAGATTAAGGTAGATATAAGAGAGTAACCCTTCTTCGAAAATTGGTAGCTGTAGCTCTTAAATTGCGGGAGATATGGGCATTTATCGGTTTTAGGCGTGGGAAAAAAAAAGTTATGGATTTCGATCTTAGTGATATACCTTTCAAGTGCATCAGGTTTTCATTTCAGTATTTTCCTTATTTATTGAAATATCCGTAAGCTGCATTACTGTCGATAAATTTTTTGTTATCGATAATAGATTTGTATCAATATTGCAATTCAAATGTGCAAAATTCTCGATATAATGAAATAAACTTAGTGAAATAAAAAAATTTTAAGTCTTTAATTTTTATAGTTTCTGAGATTAGAATATTAAGCTAGACGAGCCTGACTAAATCGACTCGTCTGTTTAGGTTGATCAAGAATATATATACTATACGATGTCGACGATGCCTGCTTCAACCTGTAATTTCTACACAACGCATAAAAGTAGAATATATGTATATATATATATATGTATATAATGCTGATGTTTATATAAATAAAAAAAATTAAAAAAAAAAAGAAATTTTTAAGATTTCTCTACATATATATGAAAAAAACCCATAAACTTTCGAAAAATATACAACTTAATAGCAAAAAGTCTCGGAATTTTTGCTATTCTTCGTATAAAAAAAACAGAAACGCAAACATATTAAATATTAACACCCTAAAACACACACACACACACACAGCCAGACATGAACCTGGTAATGAAGTGCATGAATACCTTAACAACATCAGACGTTGATTTCCATGTGTGATGTGTGTGTGCTATGTGTGTGTGTGTGTGTGTGTGTGTGTGTGTGATGTGTGTGTGCTGTGTGTGTGCTGTGCCAGCTCATAATAATTTTGATGAGCACGTAAAATTCAAACTAAAATCACTCGAGCTCAAGTATACATATATAAATATATATATACATATATAAATGTATATATATATATATCCATATTACAGCTCACCAGAAAGCTATCAAAACTTCAGCAATAACAACAACTGCAGACTTAAGTTACAACAGCTCATATAGTTGGCCAAAAGTAATATACAACATTTGCACGTGACTTTGATATTGACGGCATTTATTTGGGCGCAGCAAGTTTGACTTCACTTCCAGCCCCACTAAGTATGCTACACAAAACACACACACAACACCACACACAAACACACACACACACACACACATAATTACATTGCTGGCTTTGAATTTATGCATAAAGTTTGCACGAAAATAAAATATATTTAATAAAACATAATTTATTTTTATTTCTTTGTATTATTTTCAAGTATATTTCAGCAGCAAACTCCAACCCAATGATATCTTAGGGCGTGTGTGTGGGAGTGTGTGTGTGTGTGGCAGTTGCAAGCACAAAGAATTTTGGCAACTGTTTAAAATACAAATAGCAAAAAGTTAATTTTCTTGCAAAGTTGTTTAAGTTCATTTCATATTCACAGCCTGCGATTAACACAATTTAAAACTAATCTATAATTTAATGCTAAGCAAAAACAATTTAGCAAATAAATTGAATTGCAATCATTTTAAAAACACACACGCATACACACACACACACACACACACACACACACACGCACATTACACACACCTACTTAAAAGCAATGCTGACCCCAATTTTGAGAGCAAAACTATCAGAAAGAAGTGGAAATCCTTTTATATTCAGTGTAAACTGCTTGTGTATTCAACTTATTCACAATGCTTAAGTCGAGTACTCGTATTCGCACTCATACTCGTACGGGTATTCGTATAAGTATTTATAGTTTCTCTTTGGGTGCACGTGTTTGGAATTTCCAATCGAAATATTTGCGCAAAAGCCCCGTTTCTTTCGTGGGCGTTTTGGGGTTCAAAGTTCGCCGCAATTGTTTTTTATTTATTTATTTTTTTTTTGTTTTCTTTTTTTTTGGGTTAGGAGGGAAACTGTTGCTGTTTGACCTTTTTTCGGTTAAAATCAATGAGTCAAGCAGGGCCAACAAACAAGCGGCCAAACCATTGAAAATACATGTTTCACGGGGGGCAAGGTGGGGAGCGGGGGCAATGTTGGCTGTGGCAGAGACTAGCATATCCCTAGAGTCTGCTCAATTATTAAACAAAAGCAAGCATCTGACCGCTGGCTTAAAGATACAATGCCCACAGCTGCCTGGGTTATATAATACAATAATTAGGTAATTAATCATATAATGCACACACAACTCCAGGCGGGTCATTAAGTCAGAGATGCCCCTCCCTCCCTGCCACACTCTCTCTCTATCTCTGCCACATTAGGCACAAATTGTTAATTAAAGATAAGCAAAACACTTTAAGCAGCTAAATATGGGGCACGTGGGGGAGAATTGAAATTGAAAATTGAAAAGAAAATATTTAATTATGAAGACTGCACTAAGTGGAAACTGAAGAAAAAAGTTTACCTGTTGAAAACACACAAAAGCACATTGTGGAAAGCAGTCCAAGCTGGGCGGGGGTCTGTGGAAAATGTAACTTGGGGCAAGCTAATGTAATTTATTATGCTACTTGGAAAACTTAGAAAACATTTTTCTTTTCTCCAAGAGAGCAGCAGGCGATATTTAAACTTCTTTATTAAATATAATCACTACTTAATTGCAAGAAAAATGTAATAAGAAATATTAAAAACATAACTTGTAAATAAATAAAGTAAATATAAACTATTTAAATGCGACTCAAATTAAGTAATGGATTTATTTGACATTAAAATGAAGCGAAAACTTTTGATTATGATAAAAATTTATACAAAAAAAAAATAAATAAATAAAAACCACAAAAAAAAACAAAGAAATATGGGCCGAAACGAACAATTTAAAACTCATCAATTTTCGTGGAAACTGAGCGCTAAAAAACAAAAGAAAAAAATAACAATTGAGCTGTAAATGTTTGTTTACTCAAGGCGACAAAATGGGGCAGGCTGTTGGGGCAGTGGCAAAAACAAAAAATGTAGAAGCAGAAACAGCAACAAAGCCACAAAGGAAGTACCGGAGCTCATCCTGCCAAAATCCAAATACGGGTCTGTGTTTTTTTTCCAATATCGCAGAAAAGTTTTCATAATTGAAATAAATAAAATAGCAAAAAATAGTCAAAAGCAGAAAAAAAAAATAACATTTTTATAGGCGGACGCGCTCGTAATGCGCCTGGGAAATGACCCGGCACACAAAATGGCCAAATACCAAATCAAAGTATCAATGAAAACTCATTCCATATACAAATACACACATATATATATATATATATATATATATATATACACAATACATACATATAAATATAATATTCCGTATGCCCGGCGGACTTGTGGCGAAAATTTAATCAAGCTTTCGCCTCGGCGCACAAATAATTTTCGCAAATTCTTTTACCGTATTTTGCTTGCCCCACCAAACCGCCCCCAACTTGCCCCAATTGGGGTAATGGACATGCAAAACGCTTTTTAATCCCAGCACTTTGAGCTACTCTGGACAAACGCACTTGCCCAATTTAAGCCATAGAGTGAAAGCGAAAGGAAATGGAAAAACTGTAACTGTAACCAAGGGCTGATGGCTACAAGGCTGCAAATAAGCTTCAAGATAAGTATATAATATATATATATATATATCTATATATATATATATATGTATATATACTGAGTATATTACATTGGCGCTGATTCATTCTGCGGATATTAGGCTTAACCTGAAGATGGCTTTTGCCTATTTTTTTTTGCTTTCAATGTTTCTTGGGTTGTTTAAAAGTAACTTATTTTTGAAAATGATACCAAGGAATTTGTTCACTGGTTTGTTAGGCACAGAAATAAATTAAGTCTTTCATTCAGTTTGCTTCAATTTAAATCAATTATTGTTTTCGTATGAACATAGAGCAGTTCAACAGAGTTCAACTTAAGAGACTCAACCAAACTTGTACATTTTAAATTCATCATTCATCCCCATTGCAAGTGACCCAAACATCAATCATGAATAAAGCTCAACAATAGCAATAGAATTTCATTAAATATTGGATCTTTAACATTAAATCTCTCATTCACAATATCAAATCAGCATCCAGCAAAAAACTTTGTTTGAATAAGACTTGAGCTATCTTCACATATTGTTATTTCTAGACGACCACTCACTACTTCTACTCACTTCCTAGCACTTTGTTATCAATTACTCAATTAACCAACTCAACTCCTGTTTAAAAGCTGCTGCTTTATAATTAATTTGCCTCCATCAAACTTAAATTATTCACTTAAACATTATCTTCAATGTACTCTAACCAAATCTATCTTTTCTAACTATTTAAAACCATCACAAAATAAATACCAACAAAATTTTTAAAGACTCAATTTGGCAATTTAAATCGTTGTTTGCTTAGCTGCAGTTCATGACCCGAGGAGGTCATCAAACACAGAACAATTACAACTGCATTTTATTTTCAATTTGCATATTTTACTCACTCAATTGAAATGTGTTGCAAAGTGCTGTTGCAAAATGCTGTGGCTAATCTATTTGCAGGTGGACACAAAACGCTTCCTCGACCCACAAGCGACCAGTTTGTGAATTGTTTGCTTTTGCATCCTTTGTTGCTCCTGTTGTTGTTGTTGTTGTGTTGTTGTTGTTGTTGTTGTTGTTTGTCGTGACCTTTGGCCAGATTGAAGAAAGCCACATTATTATTATCATAACTGGTCTGCTTGCCGCTTATATTCTTTTATTCCATTCTTTGTGCTGCTTTACGTATTTTCGTATTTTATTATATTTTATTTGCTCTGCTCGGCTGCATTCAATAACTGTGAATAAAATGAATAGATGACCCCCTTTGGCAACCTTGCCACATCCCCACCCGGGGGCAATAAGAAGCAGCAACAGCAACAGCAGCAGCGGCAGCTTCTGATGCTTTGTGTTCACAATTCGGTTTATTAAAAATAAAATTTATTTATTTATACATATATATATATATATATATATGTATATATATATATATATATATTTAATATAGTTGCATGTTTTTAAGAATTTGGCTTAGCTGTGGCCGGCAAAAAAAGGAAGTTTCACAAAAGTTTTGAACTGGCTGCCAAAGGCCGTTGGCCAAAATGTCAGCTGAAAGTGGACAGCTTGCAGTTATTGTGGCAACAAAGGGGGGTAAGAGGCAGGCTGTATTCGTATACACAACAAGGAAGAGATTTCGAGTTGAGTTTGACCGACTAAGCGAATGCTTTGCACAGCTAAAGTAACTGGAATAATTTAGCGAATTTTGTTTATATTCTTCAAGATGATGGTAATCGATACTTATCGATAAACTGTTTCATTGAGAGTTATAATCATACTTTTACTAGCTCGGCATTTGGTAAAAGCTGTTTTATTAAAGACTTGTTAAAATATATAGAAATCAACATGTAATTTTTCAAGTATTTCATAATAATAAAATATAAAATCAAATACATTTCAACATCGATAACAATTTCTTTAAGGGAAAAATAATTGTTTTACTGAAATTTAATAATAAATAATAATAAGTAAATTATCTCATATTTATAGTCCTCACAGTCTCAGTTTCTCTATATAGACATTTTTAAGAATTCCAGGGTATCAAAATATACAGATATTTAAATTTTGTGCGGCTTTTGAGTTTAGGTTTGCGCATTGGTTTTGTGTGTGTTTTGTGTGTATTTTTCTAGGTTTGCGCATTTGCATTTTGTATCTGAAGCTAAAGATTTATTTGTCAGATACGCCTTTTTTTATTTGGCGTGATTTATGAAGGTTTTTGGGCTGTTGGGGAAACACACAAGTGTCGACTGAGTTCGCGAGCCCCCGATAAGCAGCAAGCTGTGTGCCTGGGCAGCTGGCTGTCAAACTTGGCTAAACAAAATGTTGAGTTACACACAAAATACGAGAAAGCAAAACTGAAACGACAGGTGAAGTGAGGTGAGGTGAGGCAGCCGTGGCAGTAACAGTTGCAACATGCTTACGGACGAGGCGCCACCGCCATTGGATCCCCAACAACCAGTGTTGTATATTGAATGCTGTCAAAGCCGCTTGGATTATCGAATTCGAGCCCTGGAACTGCATTTGGGGCTGGCGGACGCGCTGCATGCGATGAATCCCGAGGTGCGACTTCAGCTGCGGCTCAATGAGAATAATGCAGCACGTGAGGGCGCCTTTGAAGTGGCAATTGCGGCCACGCCCACCGCAGATGTCGTCGCCCGCCACATGCTCTGGACGGGCTTGCGGCGTGTGCCACAATCGGCAAAGGTGCCCAATGTTGATGACATCATTACGCGAGCCTGCCTCGTCCTGAGACTCCGCCACAGCCAGGCGGGCAGCAGCAACATCAATCTGCTCCGCACCAGCGATGGCGAGATCAGCAAGATCATCCAGCGACATGGCAGACGCAGCATCTAATTTCCTCTCATATCTTTTGATTTAAATTTAACAAAAGCATAAAAGAAAATAAAATTATTAAAACTAATTTTAGCAGTTCTGCTTATTAATCGTCTTATATTTCTAGTGTGTGAGTATAATAAATATAATAAATATATATGTACCATAAATATAATAAATATATATGTTTGCGAAAGTAAATAAATTGTTAATAATAATTGTACAACATCAGAAAAACTTTGTCGAGCAGCAACAAAATTCGATAAATTCAACTGATTAAAATAAAAATAGGAAGAACATAATTAAACACAAGTGACAATCAGTATTTAAATTAATTTCACAAAAGAAAATTAAAAACTTTAAATATTAATTATTAAAAACAAAAACCATAATATAAAGTGGTTCACTTTTCCCTCTCTCTCTCTCCCTTTAATTTCCTCTCACTCTTTAATTGGCTTGCAATAAAAAGCTGGATTTGAGTAAAGTGGATTCTCAGAAAATCATTTAAAATTTATGGAAAACGCAGCCAAATTTAATGGATTGATAAGCTGAGCAGATGTTGCGAAGCCGCCAAAAATTGGTGGACTATTAATCATATATATATATCTATATATATGTATATATATTTATAATCAAAAACCATAATAAATATTATTTAAAGCAATAAAATATAAAGCAAAAAAAGTCTACTTATAAAGAAAACTAAATAAAATAAAATCCGTTGACTGCTTTCATGCTCGTTTTATGGGTTAATAAAAAATGGCTAGTTGCCAATAAAAAACTGTACATTATATATTTATATACACAACAATTTAATGTGGCTTTAACGTAACTAGCCAGCTTTCGATACACTTAAAGTTGCGGCGATGCAACTCTTGATATTTTGCATAATTCTTTTTGGCTGCAGGCGAAGCGCAATATTTTCATGCAACTCATAAGTTGCAAAGTTTTCCTTTGCCAGTTAAGCCAGTCAGGGGGCAACAGCTTAAAAAAGAAAAAGACTGTTAACAAAAAGATGGGGGAACCCCAAGCGATACAAGGACAACAGCAGAGGAAGAGAGCCAAACTTGATTATAAGTAGACGGCATCATATTATCACAATGATGTGTAATTGCCGGCAAGTTCAGCTCAGTTCAGTGTTGTGTTCCCTTCTGCTTCTTCTTCTTCTTCATGCTAAAGAGGCACACAAAGTGTGTGCCGTTAAAATATATGCTGCAAGCCTGGCTTGGAGGGGAGTGTTGCGGGGGGACTGTCCTGTTTTATAAGACAGGCGGCTGCTCATTTTCACTCTTGACACACAAAGCGCTTTGCTATTGAAGAGGTCGTCGTCTGTTTGTGTGTGTGTGTGTGTGTGGCAGTTAAGACTTTGGCTTGGAAGTGATAGTTGCAACAGCGGCAAGCTGAGTGCTGAAATTCAGCACCATTGCACACACACACGCTCACACACACACGCTGACACACAACCAAGCACTGCAAAAAAAAAAATAAATTAAAGATAAATTTAAATATTTCTGGTGAATAATTAAAATGAATAAGAATTACTAATTTTAGGAATATTTAATAATCAGAGAGTGCCAAACCTGAACTGCAATTTTTTTATTAAAACAGAATCGATATTTACGTTAAAAAAAAATAAACTATTTTTAATTTTATTTTTAAATATAAATTGTGGGAATCGATATTGTTTTGTCTCCATTTGGGAACCAATTTATAATCTTTAGTGCAGCTGTAAACGAAATAATATATATTTATAAATATATACACTTATATTTTATATGGTTCTCGATACTTGTTTTGAGCAGTGTAGTCGTGTGCATGGAGCACAATAAATCCCATTTTAAAGTAAGTTGTGAGTGGGGATATGTTTGTGCATTGCATTTTGTTTGGCTTGCTTCGTTGCATGCCTCACGCTGCTGCATGGCTTGCTGCATGACTTAAGTTTTCAGCACAGACAGACATACACACACCAACACACACACACACACACACACACATTCAGCCAGGGAGCAGTCATTAAACCAACACATGCGCACTTGTGCAACTTGTCAGGACGTGCTCGTTGCGTCCTTTAAAAATCTGGCAAGCCTGAAAGGCAGCATAAGTAGTAGAAAACGGCAGCATATTAATCTTAACAACAACAACAACAACAACAACAAACGGGGCAACAACAAACGGGACAACAACAAAACAATAGCAGCAAAAGCAGCGTTTGTTCCGTTTCCTTTTCTGACAAGTAAACAGTGAAAATAAAAGAAAGGAACTTTTTATTAAAGCCTTCTTCCGTTTTGTCTTTTGCATTTTGCTTTTTGGCCTTTGAGTTGTGCACAAAGCTCGCAAATGAAGTTCATTATAAAAAAAAAAAATGCAACAAAAGGAAGAAAAACATCTCTTCGCGAACTGATTATTTTTTGACTGCATTTTAGCTGACTTTTGGCACATGCCGCTCAAAGGATTTAACAGCCATGTTGCATGTCTTATAACAAAAAATGCTTGCTTGCTTTTGAGCATCTTATTTTCGTTTTTCTTATTAGCATTAGTCCAATAAAAATGCGATTTTTCATACATAAAGTGGAAAGATGACCTTGTCGACGAATGGAGCAGCACAAAGTGCTAGGCTTGAAACTGATAGTTTGGGATAGTTTTTTATTAACTCTTTTACAGCTTACTTTGAGAACTTAGATTTGGCTTTTATTTTTATTTGTTTTTTTTTTTGCTAGTATTTTAAAATTAAAACTGATACAGCTTTTCCTTTTGTTGACTGTATATATTTTTCTTATTCATCTTTTTTCATATTAACCTGTTAGTCTTTTTAGTTATTTTTTTATGTTTCTCTTTTAGTCGCTTCGCGGACAGATTCTTGTTAATCCGGAAAAAAGTGTCAGGCTGCCCTGAATCTTAAATAGTACTTCCCTCCTTGAAGAAGGTAAACTGTAAATCTAATTAGATTTAGTTGGCTTTTAATATTTTACCTACTATATTTTTTATTCTTTATCTGCTTTCTGCACTTTTCCAATCCTATTTAAAACTAGCTTAGTTTAATCTTAATTTTCCTGCTCTCATCCTTTCCGGCGTCTTATTTTATCTGACTCATTTTCCTATTTCCCACTCACACTAAAAAATCTTGTTTTAGGTAACAGTTTATGAAAGTTAATCACTAATAGATGTTATATTATCTATCTGCTATTTCGCTTTGTCTAAATTAAAGTTTAAATCTACTGGTTTTGATTGCTAATTTGGTTCAGTTATATTTGGAAAATCACTAAATTAAATTTAATGCAAATGGTTTTTCATTTTATCTCTTTTTTTGCCATTTTGCTATCGTAATTTTTGCCATTTTAATAAACGTGCGTCATTTGCAATTGCTGTCGCTGCAAGTATTTAACAAGTGAGAGTGTGTCAACGAGGGTATGCTCGACGCGTAGATACTCATTAATGGATAGATAGAAGATGGGAAATAAGTCAAAGATAATCTTTAATGACTTTATATGTTTGGCTATCTAGAACTATCTATCTTTTAGGTATATTAAATGTCGAGTAATACATACACTCTATAAGATCAAGGAATTATAGGGTATACAAAAAAGTGGGTAACACAGTAAAGAATAAAAATAACGGCGACTGCATCTATGCAAATTTAACGCTGCTGACGCACATTTCGGATCGGGTTCGCAGTTGCAATCAGTGAGTGGAGCGGAATGAGTCTCCTTTGGAGGCACTTCCTTGGATGCACAATGGCAAACTGTCAGACGCCCCAAAGGATGACGACGATGACGTTATTTTGGTTGACGCTGCTTCCATTTAGCCTTCTCCTCTTTAAAAAGGTTTTATCTTCCATTAGTCGAAATGGTGTCGACTCGACACTTTTTGTGACACCTCCAGAAACTGATTCATCTATAAATCAAAATGCGGAATCTGCATTTGAAAGAGTCTCTGTTTAATACCAATAACAGATCAAAATCGATTCGTTAATTAACAATTGCCATTTGATTGATTGTGAGCACAATCAGATAGCATAACTTGTAGTTCATCTGAATTATTATACCCAGCGACCACTCAATAGTTTTATAGACCAATGCACCCGCATCAAATTGATTTTGCAAAGTTAATTAAATTTTCCAATTAAAACCAGTGACGCAAAGGCGCGAAAATAAATACATTTTGATAGCTGCTGCCAGCATTCTTCAAATGCAACACGGCAAAATTACTCGATATTTGTTATGATATTAAGCAAAAAAAAAGAGTGTTTTAATTGAAAGTGCTTCACGAGAAGCCATTTCAATTCAGATGTGCTTCAAAAATAAAAATAAAATAATAATAAATGAATAACTAGTTTTCATAACAAACAATTTGAGGAATGAATAGGCTGGGGTTTAAAATACCGAAATAGAAAAGTCACTTAATAATTATTTAGAAAATGTGCTGTTAAACGAGAGATTTTTAGACTTTCAGATTTTGAATTAAACTTAAAATAATTTAAAAAAAAATGAGAAAAGTAATTGACACAGTTTAACAACTATTTTTATTTGATGAACGAATTTAGCCAAGGTCAGCAACTTAGGGCAACACAAGAGGATATGGATGAACTGGAGCAGAACTGTATCTCGATTTCAATTAAGTGCGAGGGACAGGAAAAGACACAGTGGGAGAGAGAGAGAGAGGGATGGACAGATAAGTGGACAGCAGGTGGCGGCAAATGCACGCTGCAAGGTTGCAAGAACTGCAAAGCGAAATGGGAAAAAAATGCAAATACGTTTTTGACATATTTCCTGAACGATGGTGCCAAACCAAGACAGGTAGGAAGGACGGACAGGAGGACACAAGTTGGACAGCTGGACAGTTGGACAGTCAGCCACAAACTGGCACTGCCGAGTGAGAGTAGAGACTGGAAACTGGATACTGGAGACGAGGTCAGTCAGCCCTGTGCGGTTCCACAACGGACAACTGACAACTGATGCGAGTCACTATTTGGTCACTGAGCCACTGCAGCACGGCTTATTGCCCATGGACTGAGCTACAATACACTGACAAAAACTATAACCCAAAAAAGCTGAACTCTTTGCTGTGATTCTCAATATTTCTCTCTGCTTAACGTGAATATTCGCAATGCTTTCAAATATTTATTCTCGAAAAAAGTGCAAGTTTAAAGTGAGAAAATATGACTCATAATTTTATTTTTAAAAATATTTTTTAAGCTTAGAAAACACATTTTTCGGAGATAGAAAATCTTATTCTAAATACTTAAGATTTTTGAATTTAGATTTAAGAAGTTCATAAGACGACTTCTAATTTTTAAGAATCATATTTCTAAAAACAGTGAAATGCAATTCAGAATTATGTCAGAATTTTCTCTCTGAAATATTTTCTAAGCTTAGAAACTAATTGAAAATCATATTTCACAAAAGTAAAAATGCAAATCATTTCAAACTCACATTTTTTTTATTTCATTTTCTAAACCTTCAACAAACGCAATCTAAGCTAATAAATAATACGAGTATATCTGCTTTTATTAATATTTCTCTACACTTTTTTTTTAATAATATAGTAAACTTCTCAATTCAATCCTATTTTTCTATGAGTGTGGCACATACCACATACGTATACCTGATATATAGATGTTGTGGCAACTCTTCAGATGACTATCAAAATGTCTAAAAGCGACAAGGCCAAATAAGGCCTATAAGTCATAAGTTTTACTGGAACAAGTTTCGATTGGAAAAGTTTTATTTATAATATCAAAACTACTGCTGAAGAGCTATAAATAAATTCATTTATTCGTTATCCAAAAATTTAAAAGCTGTTTAACTATCAAAAGTAACAGTGCCACAGCACATAAACAAATTATAAGTATTTTTAATTATTTAAATATAAATTACTTCCAGAATTATAAAAACGGAAACAAGTGAAAATTTTGGGAAGTGCAAAACGGTAACCAGTTCTCAAGCTGTTGTCGAAATTAACGAGTTTAGGGATTTGAGAACATGTGACATTTGCAAATCAGCATATAGGAGCTGCAACGCTTGCCGCACTAACACCAGCAGCCACTCGCAGCAAGCTCGGTTGCAAGTGTCGCCCGTTGCATGATCTATCGCCGAGCATAAATTTTTACTAGCAATGGGAAAACATTCGGTTAGAAGTGGCCAAATGTCAAATGTCAACGACGCACATTTCGATGCGAATCGAATATTTCTCTTCCTCTTCCTCTGATTTTTTTTTTTTTTTTTGATTTTTCAAATTATTATAACTACCGATTGTGGCGAGTTTAACAAGGGAGCATTGGAATGGAGGCGGGGATACGGGAAAAAATTTTTTGGTTTGTCAGCGCTAAAAACTGATTGCCGGAAATGTGTGGAAAATTGTGGGCTGCTTTTGGTGGGTATATTGTTTCAGCCACACTTGCCACATGGGCATTTGTGGCAGCCGTCGACTGTGGCAGTTTCAAGCATTATTGTTATTATTTCTGCGGCAAGCAGGCTGCATAATGATTTATGCATTCGCTATGCATAGAAATGTCGCTGGAGGGGGTCCGCTTCCAAACTGCGCTCGGCTAATTTAAATGCACATTTGGGGCAGCCCAGCAAGTGGGAGGGGGTGGAGTGTAAGGGGTACCTCGTTAACAGAGTAACAACGCCTGTTTACTGTTAACAGCAACTGTTAACTGCAAGCCTTAACATCAACTGTTAGCAACAGTCAAAGAGCGGGTGCAAAGAGCAAATGTCCCTGGGAAGAGCAACATCTGTTAACAGTCGCTGTTAAGTGCTTTAAGAGACAATTTAACAGTGAAGCGCTCTTTGCTGTTAACTCAACCAGGAGCCACAACAGCAACAAACAACAGGCAATTGTTCTGCGATATTTGAGAGGTGTCGTAGGTCAGTAATTTGTGCGACACGTGCAACATGCATAAATCAGCGGCAAACGCTTAAGTTTTTCTTTCTTAATGCTAAACTTGTTTTTAAATATTAGTCCTGATTACGTTCCAATGTTGTGGCTTAAAGAACTATTTAAGGTATTTTACTAGATTTCTTTTTTATATTTTTATTTATTATTAATTTTATTTTTAATACTTACCATCGTTGAAAAATAAATGTATACAAAATGAAAAAGAAGTAAATATTTATAATATATAATTTACACAACATAAAAAAGGTCAACAAATAAAAAGAAACAATATATTTTTTAAATTAAATAATAATTAATTAATAATAATTAATTATAATAATTTAAAATGAAACGTTTTTATGATGAGTAATTGTGATAATCTTTTGTTCCCAAGCACTTTATTTGCATTTTGAAAGCACAGAAAATAGTTTCCTGTAAAAAAAAACCTTACATCCAAAATACAAATGATAAATTTAAATGCTTTTTTACTGAACGAAGTATTTAAGAATTTTAAAAAATGATACTAATGTTAAATAAAATTTTAAAATGCCAATGCTTTTGTCTATATATATTAATATATACATAACTAACATTTAAAACACAATTTTCTTGTCAATTAATTGAGAAATGAGCCAGAAACGTTAGTGATTTCCAAATTTTTAGTGTGTCATGCAACATTAAAAGCATGCACCCCCAGAAGGACACACACACACGCACATAAATAAATGTTCATGCAGAATCAAAGAGCAAAACTAAAAACAATTTACAAAATTGTTGCTGTGTTTTAATTATGCGCCAATAATGATAAATAACAGCAGCAAAACTGTTTTTAATTCTATGCAATGTCATGCAACCCAAAATACGAATATGAAAATCCCATTTTTAAATACAGCAAAGTCATGGGGCAGCAACAAAACCCTCGGGTATTATAGCTAGTCAATAGCTTCCTAATGGAGCCTGCAATCAAATCGAGCAACCAAACACACAATTACAAAAAACCCAACAAAAAAGCAACAAAATTTGCAACACTTTAAAATCACACACGCCTGTGTGTTGCCTGTTGTGTGTGTTGCCTGTTGTGTGTTGTGTGTAAAAGCATAGGTCGATTTGGCATTTTCATTAGTTCATTAAGCAGCGAAAACAATGAATCCGAAAAGGCAACAAAAATTACGTGCTTTCAGCTCAAAAATTAAAGTTTACAGCTGAAATACACTTCAATTTTTTAATAGCATGTTAAGCTGCTGTCAAAAAAAAAAAGAAAAGAAAAATAAATGAAAATATGCATTCAGCAAAAAACATACTTTAAGCATTAATATTCATGAACAGTGCTGTTCATCGATTTTCACTTATCTCATCTATCTTATAAATTAATCACTGCGTGGTTAAAAAAAAAAAATATAATGGAGTGCATTAAAAATAAAAAATAAAATCACTTGTCCTGGAACCAGCTTAACAAATATTTAATTTGGAGGAAAAAGTCAACAAATAATTAAAAAAAAAAAAACAAAAATATTTAAGCATATTCCAAATTTTAAAATTTTTATCACACCTAATCTCTGAGATTGGCGTGTTTTTACAGATAGTCCAAGGAACATTGCTAAATAATTTCCCTTCTTGATGCTAATCGCGAATATTTATTTTTATTAGGGGTTGCTTATTTATTTAATTAAATTTTTTTATTATTTATTTAATGATTTCTTGATCTTAACAAATTTTTTAAGGGTATAAAAAGAACACTATTAAATAAATATATACAAATAACAAATATCTACTAAAGTCCCAACTTATCCGCACTCCAAAAAACTGGTTCAACTATTTACAGTGATTGTAAAACTCATCCCGTTAAGGTTGATGGCAAAACTAACTGAATCCTTGAGCACTTAGAGCATAATGAGTCACTCCGAGTGGACGTGGCAAGCTAAGCTACCTGTCGAAATTGTCGTCTAATTTTTGGTGGCAATTGCTGTTTTTCAGTTGCTGTTTTTGTAGTTCGCGTGAAGCAGCAAATTTGGCAACAAGCAAAAACAACAACAAGAGCAGTGGCTGTGACTATGGCTGTGACTGTGGCAGCCACAACAACCACAAAGCAGCGGTTTGGCCAATTGGCAATTGGCGTCACACGTGAAAAAGCAGTTGCACAAAAAAATGGCAAAGATTTTTAAGGCCAGTCTCGCGAGGTATGCAACACCAAAGCAAACGAGGTGTGAGAAAGTGTGCGTAAGTATGTGTGTGTGTGTGTGCATATTTGTGTGTAGGTGTAACAGACTCAGTTGTGCGACTCTGCTTCTTTGAGCTGCTTCAAAGACAGCGTCGAAGAAGGGCAACAGCGAGAAATGTGCCAGCGGAATGCAGGCCGCAACGTGGAGGCAGCAATGGTGCGGCAACAACGGCGGAGGCAACTACAAAGCCACGCCATCAACAACAACCATATCAGCAAGCAACAGCAAAGAAACAAACAGCAATGGTTTGATTGAGAACTGATCAACCAACAGATACCCTGCACACAACTTAAAAAATTCAAAAAACAGAATATGTTAATTTTTTTAGGGTAGTAGATTTTTTACTGCTTCGGGGTATAAATATATAAATAAGCAAAAGATTTTTGATTTAATAAAATTGTTTTTACCTACAAATGTTTTCCGTTTTCACATATTTAATAATGCTAAATATCAGCTCCAATAAATATATACAATTAATATTAATAGCTATTAAAAAATTACACATGAAAAAGTAAGTTATTTATTTCTGATAATGCTTTTTAAGCAGCGATCAATATCAGGTTTGAATTCCTCCAAAACACATTCAGATTATTATTCAAACTTTTTGAGTTGAAAATTATGATAAAAAATTAGTCTGTGCATTTTCAGTTTTCCCACTTTTGACTTGCAAATCAACAAGTTTGCGCCAGACAAATTCTAGTTTTTTGTTACACGTATTAAAAAGCCATATTGTCGTAGCCAGTATTTTAACTTTTAAGTATACAATTGTCTAATATTATTGAAAAAAAAAATTTTTTAATTATTTAATTTAGTTTATGTCGTTTTTTCGAGCTTAAGCAAAAATATTACAATTTGTATACATCTCAGATTTCTGAAGAGCTCATTTATAAAGTACAAAAGTCGCATATGACAAAAAATAAACCTTGCCAAGGGTATAAACACTATCTAATCTACTACAGGGTATCGGAAAAGCGTTGGAGTCTGTGTCAGACGCAGACAAAGGCTGCAACACCCGAGAGACGATGACGTCGAGAGTTAAGAGTCGAGTGTCGAGTGTCGAGTGTCGAACGGCCACCGAAACGATGATGAGTATTCGGGAAAAGAATGTGAATTTCAGAGTATGCGAAATGCGACGAGTGTCAATATGAAAATGTATGCGTGACGTTTGTGTCGACAGTTTCTTCAGCTATCTCTGTGTGTGTGTGTGTGTGTGTGTGTGTGTGTTGATATGAATTATTCATAAAATGGCAATGGTTTGCCTCGAGTGCCACACACACGCGTAAAAAGAAAGCACCAACAGCAGCAGCAACCGCAGCAGCAGCAGCAGCAGCAGCTGAAGAAGAACTCGTGACGTTTTTAATTCCATGTTGTTGTTGTTGTTGTGTGGCAGCCACAATAAAAAGTGCCATTTGAGGTGACTGTGGGTAAACAACATACTAGCGCACACAAACACAATCACACACACACACACACACACAAATACACTAAAGGGGACCTCACGTTGAAAGTGGCGCCAAGTTGCAACCGAAAGTCAAACGAAAATGATTTTTTTTTTTAATATTTAAGCGAAATGTTTGTGAACTTTTCAATATAAAATGAATGCAAACATTAAAAGTAATTTTATTCATATGCCAATTAAATAAAAGGATGTTTGCTTATATGAAATTAGCACTAATCAAAATATTACAACAACTTTTTGATAGAGACACAAAAGTGTTGTAGAAAGTGTATAAATATTAAAATTCTTCGTTTTAGCAAAAACAGTACTAAAATTAAGGCACTAAAGATGCAGTTTTGGGCTAAAAGTTGTTAAGGCTGGAGTGGAAAGAATAATGCATTTTTTTATATCGGCTTAACTCAATCGATTTCTGCACTATAATTTTTTAAACTTTTTATTTTTTTTATTTTTATTTTTATTAGACTCGCATTAAAATGAGCACTTTTATGAATTCATAGCTTTAAAAAATGCCTTCGTCTTAGTTTAGAAAAACTTAGAATGGCTTTTTTGATTGAATAATAAAATATCATCCTTCTTTAGCTCTCAAGTTACACACAAAACAATTTAAGATAGTTCATAATATCAAGTAAATTAATTAATATTATAAAAAAAAGAATATGCTTTAAAAAAGTAAATGTTTCCATTTCTAAATATTATAAATATAATTCTTAATAATAGAAGACGCTTATGAAACATAGAAATGAAATCTTTCTAACCTTAATAATTTTTTTAATTTGCTTACAAATTATAAAATTCAAATTCTAAGATTACAAATCAGTAACATTATCTACTTTGAAGGATGATTTTCCAAATTGCAAATTGATGTTGATTTTATAGAGAGTATCTTAATTGTCTATTTATTTTTACGCATTGACAGAGACGTCTCCGAATACATAAAATATAAAATATAAAAACATAAATACATAAATATGCTTAAGTTTAGTATTGATGTGCTTTTCTTTCAGAAATTGAAACAATATATTTTCGCATATTTTTGCACAACTAAATTTTATGGCGTACACAAGTAAAACATAAATCTATGTTATTCCATGTAAGATAAGTTAAAAATAAGATTATAATGAGATTGTGTGAATTTATTATTATATTTATGCTGAATTCTGATAAGTTATTCAGTTTGGAGAGTTGAAAATTCCCACATACATAAATAATCAGGAGCAAACCAAAATATTCAAGAAAGGGTTGCTGAATTGTATCTTTTTTACCACCCCAATTTTATAATAAACACTAGAAGAGGTTTTCGTTTTGCATATTTATGCAACACATTTCAAGTAATAAACATTTTTACTTTTGTAAAATATATATATATATATATATATATATATATATGTAAATATATATATATATATTTATGTATATATGTATAAATTGAAAGGTTAACTCTTTCAACGGATATTTATTGGTTAAGTGTGTGAAGTATGTGAAGCCTCCCACACTCAACCTGCCTGTTGTAAGTTTGACTTTATTGATATGTAAATGTCGGGAAAAACTCAATTTTCTTCACATACATTTTACAATAAGTTTTTTCCTTTCTTTGCTCGCTGCAAAATTCTGAGCACGTCTCGCAATTATGGCTCTAATATGCACTTGACAATCTAATGACATTTATTGAGCGAAATCTGTGAGATGAGTTTGTGAATTTCTTTCTGCAGCCGATGCCGATTGAAAGTGTCAGCAAAGTTATGACTAGGGGCGAGGAGTGGTGCATGGGGCATGGGGCATGGGGCATGGGGCATCTGCAGCAGACATTGTTAAAATGTGAAAGAATTTCGTTGCGCCTGCGAGCGAGCGAGCGAGTTGAACAGCCTTAATTCCATGTCTGCTGACATGGCAATTGACAATTGACAAGTGAAACTGAAGTCCTTTATCCGAAAGGAGTGCGATTTTTCCTCTTCGTCGTCGTCCTGTCTGCGGTGTGTAATATTTGTCAATATCGTCACAAAAGCGCACCATTTATTAATCAAGCCATGTGGAAGCCAATCAAATGTAAAAGCCAAACCCAATCGCGTTGTCTGATTGCCAGTTCTACACTGTGAAAAAAAAACACGATCACTATTTTTCTCTTTCTCTCTAGATCAAATCTACCCAAACTTATTAGGCTCAGATCAAATTTGTGGAAAATAAATATTTACTCACAGAATTTTCACTACCTGTTTTTCCTACATTTATTTTTCTTTTATTTTGTAATATTTTTGTTCGTTTTAATTTTCTTTAATTTTTCACCTGCTTTCTTTTTATTTTCTCTAAATTCATTCTTAAACATTCAATATATTTATTTATATTATTTATATTTATTAAAGATCCGAAGAAGGAAGTAATAAAGGAACTTTTCCTAAAGAAGGTTTATTTTTTACTTTGATTATAGAATGCAATTTTTCTCTGTGTACTCAGTTTTCTTTACAACTTTATTTTCTTCTGTGCATCCACCACGCCATCCAGTCATCCGCCAATCTACCAAACCATTCATCCATCCATCCATCCATCCATCCATCCATTCATCCACCTCACCCATTTATCTATCGAGCCCATGGCGCATACGTAACGCCGCAGCGAAGCCAGTGTTTGCAGACACCTAATCAAACAATTTCCAGTGTTGCATATTAGCCTCGCCTTCGGTGCATTCTCCGCCCTTAACTAGCGCATCCCTTCCCCAGGATATATCCCTTTATGTTTGGCCTGATCCCCGCCCAGCGACAACCAATTAAATTTTCGCTTTGAGTGAGAGTTGCGACAAATTATTATTTATCAATATAGATGCAGTTGCATGCCACACCCACACCCCTCCCACTCTCTCTGTGTGTGTGTGTGTGTGTGTTCGTGTGTGGCAATTTCACTTGACGAAATGAAAAAATAACATACACAGTTCACACACAGAGCAGCCTGTCGAGCGTGAAGTGGATTAAAGCTAAAGATACAAAAGATTTGCATATCATTTGAAGGCAACAAATTTTCCTTTTGCACAATTTAGAAAACATTTTGCCAGTTAGAGAAAGTAAAATCTTGTAGTTTGATGAATAAGTTATTAAAAGTAGACATAAAAGTTAAATAAAGTTAACAACGACTTAAAAATGTAAGTGATTTAATTATTTCTGTAGTGTTAAATATTTTACTTGCTCATGTCAAATTTGACAACAAGATTTCTGTATTAAGGTTGATGTTAAATATCTAATAAGCTTCTGTCAAATTTAAAAACAAAATGCAAATTTTCTCAAATTTATATTAAGTCTGACAAATTTAGAGAACATGCAATTTTGCCAACAATTTTATTAATGCAAAGTGTTAAGTTTTATATTTTAAGGATTGAACAAACTTAAACTTTTAGTTGACAAAGAAAACACGAAATGGAATTTTGGCTTAGTAAAAAAGAGGCAATTCCAAATACTTGTTAGCTGTTAACCTTCATTGATATTCGCACCTTTTAGCCAGGCACGAGTCCGTTAAATAAATCCCCAGCTTGGCTTTCGACATTCGCCCCCAAGGTTGACACGCCTTAAAAGGTGCTCGCATTTAAATTCGCATATCGTTTGTCTTTAGAGCTAAACCAGGAGTTATGTGGGATATATACAGACATACAGACATACATACCGACATATAGACATATATACAGGCAAACATACAGAAATACTGAAATAAGAGTCATTGGGCTTAGGGCTAACAATGTTTTGTGGATTTTGGTGGCTGTTAACGGGAAGGTGGACGCCAAAATTGCAATTGAATGAATGAGTGAATGAACGAAGGTCGCATGGAAATTGTGAAAACTCATTTTCCAAGTCAAAGTGAGAAAAGTGTTTTGAATTTATGCAGCATTTATCAGGCGACTGCATATTTTCTTTTTGATTTATTTGTGCATTCAGCGAGCTTCTGTTTTTTGTTTTTGTTTTTGTTTTTCATTTTCTTTTTTTGTTATTATTTTGCTTGGCACATAATAAAATTATTTATTGCATTATAAATATTACAAGCAGCACATAATAACTTTTTGCCAAGCAGGAAGGCAGCCAGGATGAAGCAGCCAGGATGAAGCAGCCAGGATGAAGCAGCAGCACACATTCTGTATTCATTCAAAAGGCTCTTTTCAATTTCGATTTGCATCAATAAAAATAAGGGGGATGGAAGCCATTCCATTTCTGTACATTTCGCACACAGAAAGGCAAGCAAAACAAATAAAATTAAAATAAAAATAAAATTTTCTAACAGCGTTGCAGAAAGGGGTGTTGAAGGGGGTGTGTGTGTGAGTGTGTTTTGTGTGTGTGATTTTATTGTTTATCGATACAATGCTCATAAAATACCTGACAACGGTGCCATAAACCCACACACACATATGTGTCTCTGTATGTGTGTGTGTGTGTGTTTGAATTTGTAGCTGTGACTGTGTGCAAATAAATATTCATGCAAATGTAAGCCGAATGTTAAAACGTAAAAGATAAGAAATCGTTATTTAAAGTAGACACAAATCCGTATACACAAATCCGTAAAAGTGCTTCGATTATCATGCTGCTCTCTTCTCTTTGTATATACGCAAAGGGGCGCTACTTCGATTATCTTGCTGCTCTCTTCTCTGCCTGCATTTTTGAATAGTTTGTTTAATTTAAAAAAAAAACTTATGTTACCTCTTCAAAACATGTGCAATTTCTGCAGTTGATTAAGAATATGCCAAGCCATATCTAAAATTTTATTAAAATATTCTATCTTAAAAAATGTGGCTGTTATAGTTATCGATTATTATCGATATTCACGTAACGATAGAAATCATGGATAAAATAATGTAAACTTTATTTTCTATGCGAGAACTTGTATTTCATATATTGTCCAGCTCTTATATCTATATTATATCTGAGATCAGTTTGTTTATATAGACAGGCAGACGAACTTTGCGAAATCAACTCGACTGTTGCTGTTGATCGAGAATATATATAGATTATATATATACATTATGGCGTCAAATATGTGTTCTTCTGCCGGTTACATACCTTATGTCAACTTCAGTATACTCTTTTCCCTCATTTATAATGGGCATATACATATTTAAGAAAAATGGTAAATTCACTGTCGAGAGTAACCAAATATTTGCACAGTGTATATGTGTTTATCGCACTTCGATCATTCCGATTTATTCATGTGTATTTGTGAGTTTTGTTTCTGTTTCCGTTGCTGTTTACATAATTGAAATTTTCTAATGACTCTGCTCAGGTTTGTTAAGCAAGCAACCCGACCAAAACGCACACACACAGACAGTTGGCATTTAGAAATGCGTGTGTGTGTGTGTAATAAAATAACCACGCCCCCTACCCCCTTTGGTAACTGAGAGCGTATGTTTCCTTGTGTCCATTTTGGCTTTGTTGGAATGCGCTCATGTCGCTTGTGGCTGACACATTTTGCTTTTAAAATACAGTAACACACGCACACACACACACAGAGACACTCACTTATTCACACACACACTCACGCACACACACACACACACTCATTTATAGGAAACGTTGTTGCATATTTTTGTGCGCTGGCCACGCTGCGTATGCGTTATAATTCCAGTTGATGCCTTGTGGGCGTCATTCACATAAAGTGCTGCTGTGTCTATGTCCCACTGTCATTTCCCCCTATTCCCCGCCTCTCCCCTTCTCCACTTCATTATCTCTCGTCCCCCACTCATTGTACTATTCGGTGTAAATAATATTAGCACTAAACAGACCGACAACAGCAGCAACAACAACAAGCAGCTGAGTTTGCTTGCATTTATTTGACACCATGGGGCAAATTAACACTTTTTGTCACAAATATTTATAACTATAATGAATTTGTTTATGAGCTTGTTTATTTGAATTTTGCAATCTTTAATAATACATTAATGAATATTTTTCCACTCTGTTATAAAGCTATGTGTTTTAATCTATTGGATTTAATTTCGAGGTATTTTAATAAATTGGGTCTTAATCAGTTTTATGGTGTAGAATTCTAAATTAATCAGTTACACAAAAACTTAGATACCTGAAAATCAGGTCTCTCTTTGACAATTAATAAATTAATTAAATTTCAAGCCAAAATATTTATTAGACTTGAACAAAAAATCCAACTGACTTGCTCTAAACATTGCACACTTAATATATTAATTAATATATTAATTATCAGCTTTTGTTCTTAGTATTATCTTCCTACTAAGGTTGATTTATTCCGATCTTTACTTTGGATTTGTATCTATTCTTTATTTTGCCAATTTATCCCTTACTATTGCCTTCATGAATGTACAACTAAATTTATGCTTTATTTCAAGTATTCTCAAAAGAACACTCTCTTCTTAAAACTAAATTTCCAATACTTAGAAATCTGCTGAAAAACTCTGTGGTAAATTTATCTTACTTCAAGTTAAAACAACTTAACATTATCTGATTAATTTGCGTTTAAATTACACCCTTAAAAAATTAAAGTATTTCATTAAACATCGCATCCATCATAAATGACTGACAATATATAATAAAAAAAATGTAAAAAATAAAAAGAACAGCTGTTTTTTCAATTATTCGCCTCAAAATCTGTTAATTTATTAATTTTGTAATAATTCTTGATATTTTAGTTTTAGAATGTCTGCTTTCAGGATTCTATATTTCTGCTCGAAAATTGATACATTTTTGCTATGGTGCCTCGCTGCCACAATATCCATTTATGGTGCTCTAAGTATGTGCCCCGTGGCCATAAACTTTTCATTAGCAAGTCAGTTTGTTGTCGTTGTTGTTGTTGTTGTTGTTGTCAAAAGGACGCCTTAAGTGCAGAAGGAGCAACAACAACAAGAGCCACAAAGCAAATTTGTCAAAGGTTTTTATGTCAGCGAGCGGCGGGACTATAATTGTTTGATGCGTCCTTTTTGTTATTACTGTTCCTAACAAACTATAATCGCAAATGAAGTGTGTGTGTGTGTGTGTGAGTGTGTGTGTGTGTGTGTGTGTGTGATAGCCCAAGCCAAATGGCCATAAGGAGACAACTGACAGCGCAGGCATTAAACAGCAGACATGACTCGGCACCCAGTACAAGGGTTATTTGTGGCAAGGACACGCGCAACAAATCAAATGCTTAAAGCCGACTGCTGCACAACTGGATTTTAAAGCTGCTAAACTTAGAACCTGATTCTGTGGCAGCTTTGTGTATTAAATCAAGTTGAAATGCTTGATTTTAAAAAGGGTTAAGAAGAAAAAAAATAAATTCAATTGTTTTTAAAAGAATAATGTTGTGGCTTGTGTCTGTCGAGACTGATTGAAGATTTGAGTATTTATCCACGGATCCAAAACCCGTAGAGAATATATTTCAAAACCTTTAACAATAAGTTTAAATCAGATTAAGCAGCACTTAAATTAGATAATAGCCAACTTATGGAATTTAAAAACTGAGTGATTCAATTCAAAATCGATTATATATTTTAAAACCAAAAAACTTAAAAATATATTAATATTTCCAAGGTTATATTCAAAAGGTTCCCGCCTTCCTGTTTTCTAATAGACATAAAATATTGCCTGTTAATGTTAAAAAATAAAAAAAAAAGAATACATTTTCTTATTGAAAATAACTAAACCACAAAAGAATATACATTTTAAGTGTATTTTCGGCCTTGTAATTTAGAAAACCGTAGAAAATCACTTTAGACATGTACAAAAAAATTGCATTTTATCTGTTTTTTTTTATTTAAATTAATTTAATTTAATTAATTCATTTAATTAGCTGCTACCTCCATCATAAATTAATTTGTACTCAAAAGTGCAATAACTTTATTAAAAATTAAATTTGTTTTCACCTGCATTTAGATTTATGGAATACAACTTCAGATTGCAGCTTGTTTTCTGATTGTTTTTTTTTTTGGTAGCTACTTGAAACTCTTGGCTAATTAGGCAAATTGCATTGCTTAAGCCGAAACTATGTCGATTGAAAAACTTTATCGAGCTGCTTCGTAGATCAAGTGGCAAAAGTTATTTTTACCTAAATTTTACAGTTGACAAGCGCGTTGAGAAATGCAAAATGATTTCTAATAACTACAGAAACAACAACATCATCATCATCATCATCATCATCATCATCATAAACATTCTGGTCCTGCTCCTGTTTAACCCTTTTGCCGCATAATCTCAACATTACAACAACAACAACAACAACAACAAACCATAACACGTAAAAATCCATAATATTTGCGCAGGGAAAAAAAGTTAATCGAAACACAAAACTAGCTCAAAACACCGAAGTTTAAATACACTTTCAGATCGTATTTAGATTGGCAGCAAATAAATTATATAATAAATTTAATAAACAGACAGATTGTTCTTATGAATGCCATATGATATAGTAGGCTGATCTCATAAATGATATCATAATTATTATAATAAAATGCAAAACTGGTCAGTTTTGTTAGGATAAATTCAGTAAGCAATTGAAACAAAAAGTTGTTAGCTTGACCGATTATTCCTATATCAGATATATGATATAGTGAGCCGTTCTGATGAGAGTTGGTTAAAATATGAGAAACATAATACAACGTATTTTTGAGTTAGTTTGGTTGTCTTATTTAGGTAAAGAAAAAAGTTTTTTATGCAAGAACTCATCCTCTGTCCGATTGTTCCTATAACAGCTATATTTAATAGTGATACGATCCTATTAACCCCGACATATGTAGTGAATCAAGCAAAAATACGAATAAAGTTAAAGTTTTCTTAAGATTCAAAACTGAGGGAGTAGTTCACATAGAGATAGACAAGCAGATATACATGCAAAGAGTAGATCAAGAATATATATATTTTATAGCGTTGGAGACATCTCCTTTAATGCTTTACAAGCTTTACAGGCTAATCATAATACTCTCTAGAAGAGTATGAATCGAAGAGTCAGACGAATCAGAGTTGCTGAAAAGGGGTGAAAGAAAGCTGAAAAGCTGTGTGATGTGTGCGATGTCAATTTGCATTTGAATATCGCATGTGAGACTGTTGTTGTGTGTGTGTGTATATCTATGAATGTGTGTGGGTGTGTGTGTGTGTGTGTGTGTGTGGTATCCGTATCAGTAGCTGTGCGCAAGTATTAGTCGTATTTCCGTTTTGGTTAGCATTGCAAATGTGCGCGACTTTCAGGACTTATTCGAATGTGTTCAAATGCTTAAACTTTTGTCCCCCAAAAAGAAAAAAACGGAGTCAGACTTGAATGGAATGCAAGTCATGAGGAGTTGCACAATTAGCCCAAGTCAAGTGAAAAATCCGGAAAAACTAACAAATGGTTTTCTTTCCACTCCAAACCCATTCAAAATGTGCTAAGCGGGTGAAAGGATGGCAAAGACAGGCAAGGCAAGCACTGTCAAAAGGAAGCAAGGATGAACGAATAAAGTATATATATTCTTATTCAGCATCAACAGCCAGACCGATCTTAGAAACTATAAGAAACTTAAATTTTTGAATAAATTTGTTTTTAATTTTATAGACAACTATCCATATTTCGCGAGTATCGATATAAATCGTTTTTCGATAACAATAAATGACACACATTTTAATGTTTTTTCAATCAATATAAATAATTTAACACATTTTATTAATGCAATTTTCAAATAGATCGGATTTTAAGGTTATTATTATCAGCATTGATACAAAAAACAAAAACACCGATTTTGTTAACCAAAACCAAATTTCATGTTAATCAACCCAAAACCAGAAAGTATTTAACAGCTGGGCATAGGGTATCTGCTGGTCGAGGTATTACTCATACATATATATTTTTTTTATACAGATTGCCACGTGAGGCAAATAATTGAAAGTTCAAAATTTTTTCGAATTTAAATTTCCCTCCTCTTTTGTTCACATTCTTTAAGTAATTGCATTTTTCAACAAATGCCAAGCAGATTCAAACCAAGAAAATTTACATGAAAACCGTTTGTTTTAATCAAGAAACAAAAAAAGTTTTGTTAGTCAAAATGTGTAAAATACTTTGTTGAATGTGCCTAATTAAAAAAGTATTCATGACTAATTAACAAATTAACAATACGCAGAAAATGTTGAACTTGATTGGCGGCATTTGTTTGACTTTGTAAATTACTCAAATGAATGTAAACAAATTCTGTTTGGCACGCACCAAAAAAGATACAAAAAAAATCTAAACCAATTAAAATGTTGTGTGGCCAAAACAAACAGGCAACAACAAATAACTTGAAAAGAGCCATCATTTTAAGGGTCAGCCATACTTAAAGCGAGCTGTGAAATTTATAGAAAAGTGCCTACAACAAAAATTTGTTTTTTTTTCTAATTGTAGAGGGAGGCGACTGGGGCAGGGGCAGGTGGGGAGTGGGGAGTGGAACTCACAGACAGCTGGAGAGCGGCTAGCATTTTCCAGCTGAACGCTTGCAGTCAAAACCGAATTCATAAACCAAATGCACGATAACTTGCCACACCCAAACCCACACCCACACCCCCACCTCACCACTCACCCCTCAAGCCACAACCGCAGGCCAACAAACAGTTTGTCTGCGGCTTTTGCGGTTGCTGCCGCTGCTGCTGCTGCTACTTCTACTGTGGCAAGGACAACAAATGGGACAACAACAACAAGTTTTGGGTACTGCTTTGCTGGACTTTGGCGATTGCCAGGACATTTGCCAGGACATTCGCTTCTTTTCTTTCTCTTGTCGCATTTCATTTCGTTTCGAGGCAGCGCGATAAAATTGTGTGGGCGTAGTCCCCTCCAGAGTGAGAGAGAGGGAGAGAGAGAGAGAAAGAGAGAGAGAGAGAGAGAGAGATAGAGAGGGAGCGGGAAGGAAGCTCCAGCAGCAAAGACATTGTTATTAGTTGAATTTTTTCATTTTCTGCGTTCTACGTTCAAATATTCTTTATGACCTATCTGACATTCTAGTAGCGCAGGGAGGGGGGGGGAAGGTGGCAGGGGGTGTATGGGTGGTACAGTTACCAAGTCGCACAAGCATAAAATAGAATTCCTCAGACACACACAAAAATTTACAATAAATGAAGTTTTTTGTTGCACAACGTGAATTTAAATTAAATAATTCATTTAATTATAGAAATATGTATTTAAGTAATTAATTCAAAGTTTTGTCATTTTTTGTTTAATATTAAATAAATAAATTAGTTGTGAATAAGTAAATATGTCTTTAATTTGTAATTTAGACTACAAAATTAATAGTTATAACGAATTAAAGTTAAATTTTGTTAATGCGAAAAACAAAATATATGAATAATTTGTATAGTTCTTAAAATTAGATTAAGTAATTAGCTTTTAGAATAAGGATAATAAAATGCCAAAAATCAAACCAAATTCAATTTCAATAAGTATTGTTGGGTAAAACTAAAAAACCAAAAAAAAATTATTATAAATATTTTAATCTTTTTAGATTACCGTGATTAAAAACAAAATAAAAAAAGGTTTTTATATTTGAAATCCCAAAGTGATTTGACCTGAAGCCAGCAAAAAAACACAATTAAGTTCTCAAAAGAGGTAACCAAACTTATTGCTAAGTAAACCGGTTAAATATATTATTTTTTAAGAATTCAGTTATTTTTATCAGTGTGTCAACCAAGTCGAAAACACTGCATAAAGGGCAAATGGAACAAATTGAATTTTACGAAAAATATGCAGTTAAATTTCTTGTTGCTTGTGCGCCCAAAACAAAAACAAAAACAAAAAAAAAAACAAAAATTTATGACTATTGAGCATTCAGCAAACACGAGAAAAACTCAAACAGAAAACAAAAAACAAAACAAAACAAAACAAACCAAAACAGAAACAAAATACAACAAACAGAAACAGCAACAAAAGTTGGCAACACTCGGATAGCGGCTCACGGGTTTTCGGATTCGAATTCGAATTTTTTCGAGCGCTTGAACCTTTTTCTTTTTTTTTTGCTTTTTCCAACTTTTTACTCGTTAGTGTTTTGTTTTTGTTGTTGTTGTTGTTGAGATTTATGTTTTATGACTGTCTGGAATAGAAATGCAGCCAGTTAGCAGTATCAAAAAAAAGAGAAAATATAACAGGCCAAAGTGTAGCATACTTCAAGGCTTATGTTTATAGTGTGTGTGTGTGTGTGTGTGTGCACAACATGGTCAGACTCACCCAACCCAACCTTTACATGTTTGAGTACCAATTCCAAAATGACAAAAATATGAGACTTGGCTGGGATACGATTTTCAGTTTATTCGAGCCTCGACAAGGCACATAAATTTCAAACGAGCTGCAAATTGATAAAGTGCTGTTTTCTTTCGAAAGGATTAAGAAAAAATGTGTTAAGCATTGACAAATTTAAAGAAAGACGACTGACTTTAATTTTGACTTAGATTTAGTTGCTTAAGCTTTGAAGAGCGTACAAAAATATTTAACAAATGATTAAAGAGGGTATGTAACAGCCGGAAGGAAATATCCGATAAGACTTTTATATATATATGTAAATATATATATATTTCTGATCAGCAAAACAGATATATGAACAGATATGGATATATTAACAGGCGGATCTGAAAGACTATAGAGCTAGAGACTTAAAATTTGGAATGCCACGCACAAATCAACTATATTTAATATTATCGATAGCTGCTAAAGTGTTGCGAATATCGTTACATTTCGATAGCATTATCGATTATAGACAGACGCTACTAATTAATATATATTATACATTGACATATTTTTGAGTATGAGTTCATCAAAATGATATAAAAACAGACAAAACCTCGATTTTTATATTAATAAGTAATCATCGATACTTATCGATTATTGTATCAATAAGTATGTTTATTTATTTAACAGCTGTGTACAGGGTATATCGTAGTCGAGCTCACTCGACTACAGTATTTCTAGACATTGCCTTGCCCAAAAGTGTTTTCAACTGTTTGTTCTCAATAAAGTGAGAGACGAGATCTTTCTTGAAATTGTGTTTCACTCAATTATAGATTAATGACAATGAAGGAATTATATAAACATATATAGATAATCGGAGATAAATATAGAAAATATCATTTGAAACTTAAACAGAAACCTATTTACTATTTTAGCAGGAAATATTTATCATAATTCTGTTGCTGATGTTGTTGTGGGGCTGTCTGCCACACTTGTGGCGGAAACATGTTGCCAGTAATTGTAACTGTACCAGTTACTACGAGACCATGACAACGTGTGTGTGTGTTTTGTCTGGCTGTGTGTGTGTGTGTGTTGTGTCCTTGCAACTGCTTGTTTTCACATGAGTGGCACGCGTGGCAAGCGCGATAAGTTAAATCAGTTTGCGCCTGCAGCAGCAACAACAACAACCAAAACATGACCTACAAATTGTTGAACACAAATCGCCACCGAATGTTTTAGATGGGTATGTGTTGGGGGGAGGTGGCAAGAGCAAATGCCGTTAGCTGATAACAACACACACACACACAGCAAATTACAATGACAGGTAAACTGTTCAGTTGTGTTACAAGTTAGCAAAAACACTTTCAGCATTCATGTCGCCAAAATTTGATAATTTGATAAAAACGCTCGAACAACAACAAAATGTGTGAAATGTTTTCATTTCGATTCAATTGTGTTTTTGTCGACCTTGGTATGTTTTTGGAATGCATTTCGAGAATATTCAAATAAAACGTGTTATGGAAATATTTAAAATCAAATAAAGAGCTTACTGCTTATGAGATTAAATATAAATGAAACGAAGAAATAAGTAATATAATTTATATACATATTACTTCTAAAATTATTTTTAAATTTATTTTGTTATTATTTATTAGAGAATATTAAGCTTATAAACACTTGTCAAAGACTTAAAAGTGTTGTTTAATATATTAGAGCTTAAGCAAAAAAAAGAAATAAGAAAATTTAATAAGTCATGGCATTCCACCTATGCCCATATGCCCATATGCCCATTTACCGATTTCCGGAGTATAATTTTGACTTATGTTCCGACCCAAAATCACGTTTTCAACTTTAAATGTAGGATTGATCTAGAGGCCAAACTATGATTAAAATGACCTCGCTTTTGAAAATTCGTTGAGTTTTGACGAAGTTATGGCATTTTGAAAGTTCGACCTATGCCCAAATGCCCATATACCGATTTCCGGACTATAATTTTGACTTATGTTCCGACCCAAAATCACGTTTTCAACTTTAAATGTAGGATTGATCTAGAGACCAAACTATGATTAAAATGACATCGCTTTTGAAAATTCTTTGAGTTTTGACGAAGTTATGGCCTTTTGAAGGTTCGACCTATGCCCAAATGCCCATATACCGATTTCCGGACTATAATTTTGACTTATGTTCCGACCCAAAATCACGTTTTCAACTTTAAATGTAGGATTGATCTAGAGGCCAAACTATGATTAAAATGACATCGCTTTTGAAAATTCGTTGAGTTTTGACGAAGTTATGGCATTTTGAAGGTTCGACCTATGCCCAAATGCCCATATACCGATTTCCGGACTATAATTTTGACTTATGTTCCGACCCAAAATCACGTTTTCAACTTTAAATGTAGGGTCGATCTAGAGGCAAAACTTTGATTAAAATGACCTCGCTTTTGAAAATTCGTTGAGTTTTGACGAAGTTATGGCATTTTGAAGGTTCGACCTATGCCCAAATACCCATATACCGATTTCCGGACTGTAATTTTGACTTATGTTCCGACCCAAAATCACGTTTTCAACTTTAAATGTAGGATTGATCTAGAGGCCAAACTATGATTAAAATGACATCGCTTTTGAAAATTCGTTGAGTTTTGACGAAGTTATGGCATTTTGAAGGTTCGACCTATGCCTATATGCCGATTTTCGGGTTATAATTTTGACACGTGCAGAGCTTTTTCTCGGTCCGACTTAATAAATGTCGGTATGTTGCGCATGTCAGATAAGCTTAACCTGCGCAAAACAAAAATAAACATATAAATTTGTGTAGGTTAATTCAAAGGCTTAATATTATATGCCCTTTATTAATTTATTTTCATATTTTGTTTTTTGCCTTTAAGTTTATTCTGGCGCCAACACAGAAAATAAAAGAAAAAAATGGAGAAGGCCAATTTCTGGCCGACAACTAAAAGCTTTTGCTTCTACAACAACAACAACACTCACTTGGTTACTTTCTAATATCTACCTCAATCTGAAAGGCAAACTTGGACACTAATTCTAGGCTGGACACAAATTATGGTATCATAGTATTTCGCTGTCGGTTACGTTCGACTGCAACGTTCTCTCCTGTTTAGAAAAAGAAAGATGGAATGTAGTCAACAGATTATGTTTTATAATTTTCTATCTTAAGATAAATCGAGGAAATTGTTCATAGTTTTATTTTAAGAGCAATACTTATTATATTATTTTTTTATTTTTAACTATCAAAAGGTTAAAGGTGTCCTATTTGAGTGGAAATATTTCAAATATATCAAACTCTTTGTAGACAAAAATAAAATTGCAGAAACATATCTCTAAAAATATAAATGCATTTTTCAAGATTTCTTCGGCTGTCAAAAGTTTTTCATCTACGAAGTAAAGCAAAAACACGTGCAACACCAAAAATTCAAAAAAGTTACCGCAATTGCGACGTGTTGTGACGTCATGACACGAACACGCTGCAAAAATAAGTAAACACTACTTTTTTTTAATGCAAATCGTGGGGAACAAAAGTGAAGTGAAAAAATAATCTTATTAAAAAAAAGGGAAATTTCACAATGCTCCTCTTTCGCTCTCACGGCTGGAATCAGTATTAAGCAATGTTGAAATCCAGCTAATTAGGAGGCCATTAAGCCATTCATCGAGTTTTGTTTGAAATTATCTGACACTTAAAGCTAAAGAAGGAAGCGAACTTGACACGAGCCTGAAACCTTTAAATCCATCTTTAATCTTTTTCCCACTGTTTTTGCTCACGCGATCTACAAAATCCCAACTTATCATTTCTATTTAAGCGAAATGCACACGCGCCAAACACACACACAGCTGACAGCTACGTGGCCATTGTAGCCTCCCTCTTCTAATCCCCCCCCCTCCTGCATTCCCCTCTCCAACACTTACACTCACACACTTCTTAACCACGCAGCCATTTGTGAGCTTGTTTTGTCAGCGATGTTTTTGCACTCTCCCTACATGCGTTACAGTTATTTCACCGCCTATGTCATGATGTTTGAGTCACGTGAGGATTTTCAATGCTACGTTTTGGCATGTTTATCCTCTTTCACTCTGCCCCACTCCTTATCAAACGCTATAGTTTTGTGCGACTGCACACAAAACGCTAAAAGTCGAAGCATCGAAAGTTCTTTATAAAAAGCTCTCTGCCAAAATCCCAAAAGTACTTTTTTTTAGCAATTTCAAATCATTGGGAAATTAATTGATCAGCTTTGATTTGGCCAATCCACGAAAAGGAATGGCAATTAATTAAATTTATCGCAAGTAAACTGTATTTAAATGTGTTTGAAAAGTTCGAAAAATTCTCAAAAGATTTTAGCAGGTTCGTTTTTATTATGTTCATTTTCCATTCCATTTTATGTGTGAGCGAGACAAAGCATAAAAAGCGTAAACCTTGAAAAGTACTCAAATTATAAACGACAATAGTGGGAATTTAATTGATCCACGTTGCTCTATTTGGATGTGTAGAAATGCTTTAATCAAATTTTGTGTTTCCCGAAAAATGCTGAAGTGTTTCCCACATGTTCGTTGTTATAGGTCCGCGAGAAAGTACTCAAATCTCTATTTGTAATCCCATATCAATCTATTCGTGCCACCGGCTGTGGCATCACTTGAAGTGGCAATATTCACTTGATGGCATAAAAAAAAAAAACAAAAATTGGAATAATTGCGTTAGCCATTTAATCGTGTTCACTTCCAGTTTTAGTTTGCAAAAAAAAATATACATATATTTACGACTTTGCGCCTAAATTCCAATTAAAAATGAATAGCATTAAGTGTTTCAGTCAGTGTGACCGTAGATATTTTTCTCTTTTTCTCTTGTTGGCCATATTGAAACGAGGCCATTTTGTTGCAGTCCCCTTGGCTGGGGCAAAAGGCGGCATGTGGCATGTGGCATGCAGCAAGAGGCATGTGTTGCTAGCCAGCTTAGTTGTTGCCCAGCAATTAGAGCTCCAACAGCGGTTGACCAGCTCACCACACACACACACACACACATACACAAAGAAAATAGGTAGGAAAGAAAATGCACAGCAAAACAAAAAAAATCTAAATAAAAAATATTGAAAAAAAATCGCACAATCAAAACGAAACTGCTGACCAACATTGAACGGGGAATCGGAATCGAAATCGGAATCGGTATGGAACGGGAACGGGAATGCGAATGTGGCTGGAAACCGTTATTGGGAGTGAGCAAATGGAAGGGGAGAATCTGAATGGAAATGCTGTAAGTCAGTGCTGACCAATTAGCGAAAGAGCTACGCTTATTTATGTGGAAGCCAAAGCAGAAGCTTAAGCCTGAAAGCCACAAATTGGTAAAGGCATCTTAGCCATCGTTTGAATTATGGATTAAAAATACACTTCAAGTTGCAAATTCGATTTTGGCTTGATTTTGATTTGGTCACAATTTAAACAATTTTGAAAAACCAGTACTTTTAATCCATGCATTGAAAATGATAAAAAATGATAAATTGAAAATGCATTTAATGTTGAAAATGCTATTCTGGCTAGATTTTTTATTTTAAGATTTTACTCTTAAAATACGCATTTAAAGTTGAATATTTAGTTGATTTTAACTATGGAATAATAGAATGTCTGATTCGAATTTTTATTTATTTTACACAACTAAAAAAAGTTATGACTTTTCTAACTGAACTCGCAAAATGCTATAAAACGCTTCTTTTGATATTTCCATCTGCTTTTTTTTTAGCTTTTTTTATATCAAAATACAGTTATTTTGATAATCGTTATTTGGCATCACTTGTTTCGCTGGCGCCTCAACTGGGAGTGAAAAGTTGTTGCCTTTTTTTCTTCATTGGGGTAAAAATGCATGTTTGCCAGTGTGACCAGAGTGTCCCTCTGATCTATGCACAGTGTCGCCACCAACAGTGTTGTCCTATTTACGTTGCAGTAGTCTGTGTGTTTGTGTGTGTGTGTGTGTGTGTGTGTGTGTGTGTGTATTGTACCTCATGCATTTCAATCACCAACACACAACACAATTTAAATATGCTGATTGGGTGCGGAAATTTGGTTACTCGTCACCATTTTGACTCCTGCTGCAGGAGTCGAGCGGTCGGAAATGGTAACGGGGAGGGGTTAGAAGTGTGCTTTGGGTAATGTGCCCAATGTTTTATAGCATTGTGCCACGCCCACATTTGCTGGCTACTGTTGAGGCGTGTCTTTAATTGGCTTTTGCTTTAGTTATCGTCTTTTTTGGCGCCCCATTTTTGGGCGCATTTTGTTGCTGTTTGTGTCCGTTGCTGTTGTTATTGTTTTTATTGTTTTTGTAATTGTTGTTGTGTTTGGTGTGCGCTGCACAATTGTGTTTTCAGCCATAAATTTTGTTTATTGATGACTCTTTACTGCTGCTTCCGCTGCATTGTATAAAGCATTCAAAACCGCAGATGTGACATTTGCTTAGCTGCAAATAATTGAATTAATTTTAATTTTTGTGCAACGAACTAAAAAGCAAAAACAAATTAAAATTACTTGCCACAGCATGTTGCAGATACATCAAACGACTGTCTACAAACAGTTTTAGCGGAAATAACGCAAAAATAACAAGTTTGTTGAATTTATATGTAAGCAGTGAATAAAATGATTATTAAAATAAATATTTATATTTAAGGTTTTTATTGCTATCGTAAGTCGATTTATATCGATAATCGCGGAACGTGCGCAAGGCTTAAGTGAAATTACAATTGAAATTTGCACTTCCAAACTGAATGTGTAGAAAAAGTGTTGCATAATTTTGAGAATGTGCACAGAGTTAGAAAATGTGGCAATTTCTGATACACTGAAATTAAAAAAGCAATTTGTTAAAAAAATAAGTATTATTAAATAATAATTATAATAAACAATGAATAAATAATAATTATATTCACAATAATAAATATGTTCTATTTCTTCTGAGTATTCTTCAAAAATTCACTATGCAACGCACATAAATCATAAATATGATTCGACAATCCAAATAAATGTTTTATAGGATTAATAAATTGGATATTCCACAGATCTGTCAAATGCGTTGCGGATAAGAGAAATGGGTGGGGGAGTGTGAGAGGGGGGATAGTGTGGTGCACACCTCTTCAACACTGATTTCCCTGGACATTATCCTTTAGCCGCATGCCAATAAACGAAGGAGTTACTGTTATCTGCTGCTCTGCAGAGGCAGCGTCAGCGGCGTCGCCAAGCTAATCTGCTAGCTGTCAAAAGTCGCAGAAACAATTGGAAATGACATCAAATATGAAGCAATACACACACAGACACACACACACACACACACGCTGCAACAGCCACAAAGAAAGCGCGCTAACATTTTGTACATTGTCCATGTAAGCTGAGCCAAAGCAAACATACATAACAAAACAAACACACACATACACACACGCACACACACACTCACGCACACACACACATGTGAAGTAAATCTTCCATTGTGAGACGAAAACTTCCTCAACGAAAACTGCTGACAGTTGCATAAACAATAAAAGGCCACCAAAAAGGAACAAGAAGAAAGAAAGAGAGAGAGAGAGAGAGCGAGAGCGAATGCGGTCAACATCAATAGGAGCTCAATAACTACTAAGCTGCAGAGAGTGTGTGTGGGAGGGAGACGGGGCAACAACTATTCCTTACCTACTTCGCCGAAGTTGAAGGTACCCTTTAAAATAAAAGTTCAACTGCTCACATATAAATTCAATTGTTAAATATAAAAAAATTAATAACAAAGCGATTAAAGCAATATAAAAATATAATAATATTAAGTTGTAAGTTATTTCTAAACTGCAGAAAAAAATACACATTTATCTCAAATACACAATACTCAATTTTCTAGGGTATCAGAAAAAAGGGAAATGTTACAAGAAAGTAGAACTGTAAGTATTACTAACTGCACATACACCAACATACACGCACACTCGCGAACTGTAATGCACAGCCAAAAACGACAAGTGTGTGTGTGTGTGTGTGTGTGTATGAAGTGTGCAAGCGGGGGGCGGTGGGCAGCGGGCAGCTTGCTAAAACAACAATCTGAAATTTTTTGCGCTGTGACGACAATTTCCCTTGCGGGCAGAGGGAGAGAACTCCAACTCGAACACCAAATGCGAATGCGAAGCCGAATTTAACGGTACAAGCGGCAGCAACTATGGGAGAAACATACGAAAAAAATACCCAAATAAAAACAAAAATGCAACAGTCTACACTGAAAAAAATGTAATAGAATAGTAACATTAAGCAAATAAAAATTATTATTTATAGTTTCAATATAATTTCTGTCTACTTAAAAGAAGCGGATTTCTTGTTGTTTTTGTTTTAATCCATAATGTTTATTAAATTTCCAAGCCATATATTATAAAAAGTTATTTATTTTTGTAAGAGTGTATAGAAAGAGTGGGGAAAATATTGGAAGTAGTCGTGCGCTGCTCGCCATTTGTCGTTAGTCTTTTGCCGCATCACAAAAGCTCGAAATTGATTGTGTAAATAAGTAAAGGAAAATGCCGTTAGTTTACGTTTGACAAGCTTTGCAAACGGAGAAAAGCAGGAGAAAAGAAGCTGAAAAGTATCAGAAAAGACAGAAAAGAAGCTCAACGAAATTAAAAATGGAATTCGCTCGTTAGCAGTTACAGTTACTTGAGTTTATTTTGTAACGGACTTTGATGCGAAGTATTTTGGCCAAAAATTGATAGTTGAATTTGGGAATGAAAGAATAAAAAACACTCAGACAAAAAAATAGCTGATATATTGAATGGCCAATAAAGATGTATGTGTGTGTGTGTGTGTGTGTGTGCTTGTATTAATGGCTAAATTCGGTTCAAGATTTTACTTGAAGCTGTCGCGACTTGGCAACAAATAAATCAATGTGAAAATGCGACTTCTACGGATCCCAAATTATAGTTGGTAGTAGTATCTTTACGAAGCCTATCTTAATTGGTTAACCTAAGTATCTTTATTCATAATATCTTTGCCCTTACATATGAATTACATGGTTTAAAGTTGTACAAAACAATGTAAGACGGTAATCATCCTCCGATCGGTCAAAATCGTTAACCGATAGCAATAAAGAAAACAATATATTTTTATCAAAAACACGGAAAAAAATCGATTCTTTATATTTACAGGGTATCTCATCTCGAGCACTCTCGACTAATGTCTTCTTTCCCATTACATTTAAATTTAAATTACCACACAACTGCAAATATAAAATGAAGCCAACTGACGGGTAAGAAAAACGGAAAACACAAGAAAGATATTTGGACAAACAATTTCCCTATCGGCAATGTTGACTTTCTTTCCCCAATGCGGCTATAAATATATATATACAGATATAATATATATATATAAAGTGCTTAGCTGACAATCTATCAGCAGTTAGCCTGCGTCTAGTCTGCGTTTTAGGCGCCATCTCAACTCTTGGCGACTGCTCAAAGTTTGCTCAGTTCTTTTTGCCATTGCCATTGCCCTTTTGGTCAGCTTACACTCCATTTTCAGGCAAGCTACACTTAAAGAAAAATTAAGAAATTCGTATTGTACAAAAGTCTTTTCTTCCAGGTTGTCAAACCGTAACCGGATTCGGAACATGAAAGGAAGTTCAAAATTTATAAGGAATCAGTTACAGAAACCAATATAATTAGACTATAAACCAAAATAAATTGAAAGTACTGCCGGAACCGTAACGGGATCCGAAATACTCGGTTTGACAATCGAGCTTTTTACAAAGATCGTAATTCACAGATTTTCGTCTCTTAATTTTTTTAAGTCAATATTTTTATTTACAATTCTTATCAGTTTTTTTTCTAATATTTTGGCTTAAAATGTTTTCAATTTTTTTCGGTGTACTTTTGAAACTGTGTTTCTAAATTGAATGAAAGCACATTTTGATTGAAAGGAAATTTGCGTTAAACTTGAGAGACGCCAAGAACTCCAAGGACTCCTGGCTAGGACTCGGACTCTAACTCAGACTGAGTCTAAGACTTGAGACATCCACAATTTAGCAAGCAATGTGGCGTTGCATACCCCCGTCCCCCCCCAGCTCCATCAACTAGATGTATCAGTCAATGTTGGAAAATTAGTTAAAGGCTTGGCCAAAAGCAACTTTCTTTTACGCCAAGTTGGTCAACAAGTTGCCAAGTATTTGCCAAATAAGTCAAGTTAAAAGGAAACAGTGATAGGTGAAGGGCTCAGGGTTGGTGTGGGCTGATTGGGGGAAAGTCAAGGCATTGAAGGCATTCCCTTTTTTTGGTTGATGCTTGCGGTTATATTTTAACTTTTAAGAAACTTTAATATTAACTCTGTCCTTAACTTATGGGTGAAGAACTTGGCAGGAAACTAACTATAAAGTAAATGAACATAAATAATTAGTTTAAGGTATTCTTGAGACACCAGATTATAATTTAAAACAAATAGATATAAATATAAATAAATGTGAGCATTTTTGAGTAGAGAACTTTTTATTTGTAACCCGGAATTACATTTTCAATAATATTTATTATATTATAATTATTACATGCTTGTTGATAATATTTTTTGTGCATTTAATCTAAAAACTAAACTATTGACTTTCTTTTCGCAAAGAAATAGTAAGTATAATTATAAGTTACACATACATATGAATATATATATTTATATACATATATATATAAATATAATTTTGCAATGTTTTGTATTGGCAAAATTGGAAAACTAAATATATTTAAGTTTTATTAAACTTTTGTGCCCGTTTTATTTTTGTTTTGATGAAACCCAACATTTAACAAAATCCAGCTAAGTATTTCAAAATCAAAAGCTGCAAGTTTGGATTATCTAATTAGCACTGTGTTTATATTATATATACTGTATATATATTTATAGAGATTAAAGTTTATTTCCTATGGTATTTGGCTTTCGAAATCCATCCTCATTTATTTGTATATATTCTTTAGTCATATCTTGCAAATATAATGTATAATATATAATTGCATCTTAGGTACCCTTTGACAGACATTTAGCACATTTAAGTATTTTCTATATATTTGATTATAAATATGTTGTGTACATTTTTATCTTTGATTAGACGAGTAATTGATACAACGGAAAGCACATTAAGTTATTTGTTCTTATCTTTTTGTTGTTTTATTTGTTAATTGTAAATATTTTTTGATTTGTTCTTGCTGTCAATAAGAAAGTTAAACAATTAAATCAAAATTCTTAAACTATAATTATATTTTCTAGATATCAATTTAAATCAAACTGATGATTTCATACAAAATAGACGGTACTAAAATAAGGTAAAATAAAAAAAAAATAATATTTTAAAAATATGGTTTCTCATTTAAAATGTACTGTTTTCTGCTTTTTATTATATTAAATTGTATTTAAATACTTTTGACTATTTAGCGCTCAGCATCTGCTTCTTCTTCATCTTAAATATATATCCCTGCAAGTTACCAGAAAACTGTAGCCAAGTGAAATCCTGTTTGGAGCCTTGAAACTTTCTCCTCTGTTAGTTGAGACGCAAACCACAGTTGCGCGTCAGTTGTGTCTGTTCAGCATTATCTGAAAGCTTTAATGTTTGGTTGTTGTCTTCGCTGGGGCACCCAAGTTGTTGGCCGGTTCGTGCAACGGCACCCATTGAGCGGTTGCGTTCTTGGCTCGAAACATCTCCTCAAAGAATATCTTCTCGTCCGGCGGCACCTCGGCCGAGCTGCCAATCAGAGCACGACCCAATATCTCATTGGAACCTGTGTTGGAAAATGCGAAAGCTTTCGTAAGTCAGAATTTTTCAGTACAGCTGCAGATTTAATGCAGCCAGTGTTGAATATGCTAATTAGAAAAGGCTTAAATTGCTATTTGCACTTGAATTGAGAATATTTTCATTTTCTCTGCTATTGTTTTCACCATTTGCATAATTTCACTTACCCAAAACTCCATCGTGGACCACTGTAAGCTCCAGCAGGCAATTCTTGAGCGTCTCCTTACCGACATCAAAAGCGAGCGCCTCGTTGTAAACTGGATTAACGGTATTCCGTTGCACGCCCGTCTTGCGTTTCTTTAGCTTCTTGCCACTCGGTCCCAGGAGCGAGACCTTCACATACGGATCCGATGAGTTGCGTGCATCATCAACAATACGCAAATTGCGTGCCTTGATGAGTACAACCATCAAACGCTCCGCGGACGGCAGATAGGCCAGGGAGACCATTATGTCGCCCAGATCCACCTTCATGTCCTGTGCCGAGGCCGATGTGAGTGGCGTCCACAGGCTGAGCTGCTCGCTCAAATCCAATGTGGCCAGCTGCAACTTGGTGCCACCAATGCAAACGTGCCGCGAATATGCATCAAAATCATACAAAAGAATCTCCACGCTCCGCTTATCGATGACTCCAGCGTTGACCTCGAACACAAATTGCTCATCAAAAACTGTTGAAGGAGAGCAGATTTTTAAGTTATTTTGTAATTTAATTCGAATTTATTTATTAGCTGGATTAAGCTGTAAATTTAGTTTGCAAAATCAGTTAAAGAAAATAAAAGCTAAGTGAAAAACTGAATATAAATTTATAGAATAAAGTGTTGCATAATTTGTCTGGCTTCATTCAAAGTGTGGCTTGAAGAAATTCCCAAATGGTTCTGGCTTCGACCAGATAATACTTTCGGAATACCGTTAGAGCTCATAAGTATTTATTACTTATTCATTTTTGTTAACACGTATTTTTGCCGTTGGGTCTACAGTCACTTTCCACATGTGGAAATTTTTCATTTTTTATCTGTTCCTCATATCAAAATGCAGGTTGAGCATTCTGCGTGAAGACATATTAAAAGGTATTTTTTTTCTTATATTATTGAGAACACATCGCATAAAAGATGCTTATTTCCACAGCATATCCTGCGACTGCAGCAGCTTTCCACCTCATCTTCAAGAATGTTCATCGGCTTTCCAGAGAATCGATGCTTCAGCAAAGTACCAAAAGGAGCAACATAACTTGGCTGCCTTCAACCAGTCCTGAATTGTTCTATGATGAAGATGACAAATTATATTCTCTACAAATCAACTTCATCCTCATTTATTATTTTTATTTTCCTTTTTTTCTTTATATAATAAAAAATATCTTCAAAATGTAAAACACATCTTAACGGTTCCGTGCAAATTTTTCATACATTTTCCTAATTTTTCTCTCGACTAAAATTTCCACTCACCTGGATTGAGGGTCTTCTTGTGGATGCGCGTCTGCCAAAAGTTCTTCTTGTCGGGAAGCAAACGTATCTTGGCATAGGGATCGGCGGTGCCACTAAATTGACGCGGCTGCAAGTTTTGTGCCTCCAGCAGACGCACATTGAGCAGACCGCCAACAGGATCATAACTGAGGCACACATGCAAGTTGCCACGCAGCTCATTCAGCGGTGCAGCGGGGCAAGCATGTTTCGGCTGCGAGTGCTGCAAAGGTGGTGATTATTATTGTACAAAATTATTAAATTAATATATTTTTGTGAATCAACTTAAACCTTAAAAGCAACATAGAAATTCACAACTTTATCCAGAGACTTACATTTTGGTCTGGCAGCAAACGAAATACCTCAGTAATTCTACACTCACAAAAATACTTGGGACTGACTTTAAACACTGGCTTATTAAAGAGATATTCAACTTAAGACTTTCATCGAAACTAATACATTTTAAATTTATATATTTTTCAGCCTCAGCAGAGGCTCAATGCCAACATCAGACTTGGGATTGGACAATTTCCCTTAGTAAAAATTACTTCAATCTCAAGGAAACTGCTTTATAAACTTTAACACAACTCAAACTCAAAAGATTTCAGCTCCATTCACATACTACTGAGGAGTCTCCAGAGGATCACCACAACTCTAAGAAAGTATTCCAGCTATTTTATTTAAGTCACTTTAAATTCTTTATTATCAATTACCCAACAAACCAAGCCACCTCCAGTTCAACAAGCTGTTCATATCTAATCACTCTTTAATACAATCCAATCAATCAACTATTAAACTTTAAATATTCTATGCTTAAATCTATGTCTATCTATCTATTGAAAATCACAGTTCAAATTTCTTATAAACATCAAGCTAAATTTTTAATTTTCTGACGTCAAATTGTCATTTAAGATGATTTTTTTGTATTTTATTTCTTTGTATTAGTATTTTAAATTAAAGAACACATCAAATCTATTTTAATATCGTCTTAAAATTCTTAGAGACTGTAAAACAAAAATGATTTTCAGTTTATAACTTGTTCGATTTTACAGGCTTTTTTATTATGATTTGAAGTGCAGCTGAAAAATGCATTAAAAGCTGGAGACACGATTCTAGTTCGTTTTTTAAGTAGCAGAGTTACACTGCAAAAAAGTGTAGGAGCGAAACTAAATTTTCCAAAGTCATAACTTTGTTTAAGCTTTACCTATTTTTAATAAAAACCACAGTTTTTTGTTCGTCGTTTAATAAAAACTACATTTAAAGCTGGTAAACGAGATTTTTTCCAATATCCTTAAATACAACTGCCCCCAAGGACATATGGGATTCCATTTTGGGGCACAGCTGCAAAATGTTGTATGTTACTCACGCTGCGATAGAGGGTCATGTCGATTTTGGTGTGATCCAGCTTGGCGTTCATCGAGGAGACTCTCGGCCTGGTGGGATTCATGGCGAGGACAACGTGCTTCTCGGAGCGGGCGATGGGCACCGATGTTGTCGAGCAGTAGGACAAAGTGTTCGACTTGAGGCTGCCTGTGGGCGAGGTGGGTGTGGGCGTGGCCGGTGTTGAATCCAATTCGGTGGCATTGACGGCATTGGACACCTGCTGTTGCACGGCTGCCGTTGACGATGAAGTCACCGAAGCGGGCACCCAAAACGCCGGATCTGCATCCTCCGACTTGAGCGATGTGGGACTCAAATTTGCCACATTATTGTGTGGGTTAAACTTGCCACCGTGCACATTATCCACATTATTATAGCCGACTGCGCCAGAGACAAGCGCCTCCCGGCTGCAAATGCCACAAAATGACGCATTACACAAGGAATATTTTTTGGTGGGTGGTGGGATTTACGTTTACCTTTGCTGCTCCTCATCGTTCTCGCTGGCAGATTCGAGCAGGTTCTGCTCGAACCAGTTGAGACGGTAGCGTTTCGAGCAGGTGGTGTAGAGGGCAGCACCCACCGCGGAGACGACCAGAAACGACACCGACGCATAGACGCCAATCTGCGTCAGCGACAGCTCCTCCTCACGTATAACAATATCCATCTCTCTCACCTCTCTCTCTCTCTCTCTTTCTGTGAATGACAACAAATCAAAAAAATTATTTATATTTATGCATGTGACGTATTTTAAATACCCTCTTTAATTTTAGCTGCCTGAATATTGTGCAACTCAGTTTGTGGCTTGTGCAACATTAAAAGGAGACTTGCTTGCAATTTTGTAGGTTTAAGAAATTTATTTATTATTATTAGTTTTTATTACATTTATTTATTTAAAGCCTCGCCTGGAGTTTGAGATTCATAATAAATTTACTTATTATTATAATATCTAGTTTTGTTTATTTATTTAATGTGGCCTAGAAAAGCATTGCCTGTAGTTTAAGATTCTTAATAAATTTATTTATTAATATACTATTTAATTTAATTTTTTTAATATGGTCTAAAAAGTTTTGTCTGTAGTTTGAGGTAGCATTATATTTATACCCTCACACACCTCGAATTAATTTATTATAATTATTAATTTTTTTATTCACTTACTTAATGTGATCTAAAAGAGCCCTGCCTGCAGATATTGTTATATTTTTATAAATTGGGATAATTGTAAAATGTGCTTGTCCGATCTGAGATATCTCAAATATACTTTTTGTGTATTTATATTAATTATTTTAACCTAATTTTTTATTTGTTAAGTATAGTTATAAAATAACAATAAATTTTGACAACAATTTGATACTTTAATCAAATTAAATTATATAATAAAAAAGGAGAACATTTAAATTAAAAGTTTAAAAGTAAAGAAAAATAGTAAACAATTCAAAGAATTTAATAAATGTAATCGAAAACAAATTCAATAAGCGCTATTAGCTTATTAATATGCAAAGTTAAAAGGTTAAAAGGCAGAGAGAAAGAGGCAAAGAGAGAGAGAGAGAGAGAGAGAGATGAAGAGTGCGACATAAGTTAGACAATTCTCCGAAAGTAGTAGGAAAACTGAAACTTATCTTAGTTTACAAAGAGTTCAGTTTTCGCAAACTCACATCTATCAAATGCTTGCTTCTATAATAATCCTTATATACTTGGTTCTACAACTAGTATTAAAATTAATTTGAAAAGAAATGAACCGTTCGACCCACTTACATTGTTGCTAACAATGGCTTTAATTGCTTTTCGCCTTAATTTGATCGGGCCAATTATGTAATTCTTATTAATCCTAAACGAATAACAAAGAAATTCTCCCGAAAAACAACAGAAAACATGCTGAGGAGAAAAATCAAAGATCCAATGAGTACACAAATAAACCAATATACATATATATGTATATATATGTATATGTATATATATACAGAGTAAAAATAAGTATAAAAAGTAAGAACTCAATTAGTCGGTGTCCTGCACAGCTTAATGGCAACACAACTACTTGGTCATAAATGTTTCATTAGCCAAGGTCAGAGCATAAAAGATTGAGGAGGCAGCCTATGCATAAATCAAGGTAGCTCAGTCAAAGTGAAACCCCCGTTAGCCAACCCACTATTCACTTAGCCCACTCCTTTGGGCCGAGCGCAACCCGCTCAGGTGTACTCAGTTTTTGGCTTATTAATTGCGCTGCTTGAGGCTGCTGCCAGTGGACCAGGAAGCAGGACCTGTTTGTGACCTGGATTGAGGTGCACGTGTTGGCGTCTTGGGGCAAGGAATGTCTGCCACAAAGCTGGCAGCAGCAGGTGCCAAGCAGGTGCTTTGTTCGTAATTAGCTGTGCCAAAAGTGAGCAGAAAAATAATTGCTGCCAACTTTAAGCAAAGAAAATGGGGGAAAAAAGTGAAAAAGAAAAACCCGCTGATAACAACTTTTTAAGCTCGATAAATTTATTGCCTCATCTTGTTAATTAATAAACACTTTGAACATTAACCGTTAACCTTTTGCCCCTTTTCCTTTCTCTCTCTGTCTCTCTCTCTCGCTTCTTGGCCAACTGTTTTTGAGTTGTTTATTTATTTATGCCAACTTTTTGCTTGTCAGCCGAATGAATCGCAATTGAATAAGGTGTTTGTCCTGTGTGGGTGTGTGTGTAGGTGTGTGTGTAGGTGTGTGTGTGTGTGGGTGTGGGTAGTTCATGGTGAGGTCTGGTGTACATGATTTATAAGATGGGTCTTGCCAGAGTGATTTATGCTTTTATTAAAGGTGCATTTTTCATTTGAAACTCAGCCAAAAAGCCAGAAAAACCCAACATAATCATAAATTTAATTAGTTAACTTTTAGCCAAGAGAGAAACAAGTTAAGAACAAGTTGCACTTGGGCATAGCCGACTGCAAAATACTCTGTTGCCAGAGATGAAAAACATGTGGCAAGCAAACTTTATGTGGCAATAGATCGATAGTCGTAACTATAATTCTAGAATTAATTAATCCTAGGCTTAATTGTGGCAGTAGACGTGGCCAATTAAGTTTTTGACAATCGTAGAATAACTTTCTTAACCAACTACCTGCAAGGAATTTCGAAATTTATTCGGGGGAAATTTTGTAAATACTAATTTTTTATGAAAGTCAAAAACAATTTAGCTTCCAAATTTGCCTTGAAATTATAGCGAATTATAAAATGAAAACACATCTTTTAATTTAATTTGCAGAGTATTTTGTGGTTAACTTTCATATATTTGAAAATATTTGTTTTTGCAATTGCACATTGAAAATAATGCAAACAAAATGTTGAATAAATGCGGTTAGTTCAGAAATTCATTAACTTTATTCAAAATAAAATGTGAGCTACAAAATTATTTGCTTGTGTTATTAATTTTAAATCATACTCTTAATTTCTCACTTATTTTATTATTTTGTTTTATTTTACATTTTTTTTATTTGGTTTTTTTTTGTAGTCAACAACAAGTTGTCCACATTCATCAATCAATCGGTTAACCCCAGAGGCATCATTTGCATTGAGCCACCCTCGCATCGTAAATAAATCTCGACTAAACCAATCATGTCAATTTGATCGGATCGTGGGCGGGCTGCTGTAAATCGATGTCAAGCGGGAATAAACAAAAAACCTCCTCCAACCGTTCCCCTCCCCCTCCCCATCTTCCCTCTCCCTTCACCTTACTAATTCCTCATATGTCAGGTTTTCGCCATTTCTGACAATCATGGAAATGTGGCGCAGTGTGTGTTGTGTGTGTGTGTGTGTGTGTGTGTGTGTGTGTAGAGGCGTACCTTAATGCATTTTGGAGCCCTTTAGCTGGAAATGTGTATGTTTTTTTTTTCATTTTGCTATATATGTATATAAATATTTATGGTTATTTATTGTGCTGCCGAGCGATTTATGACAGTTGCCATAAATTTAAATGTTGTTTTGTGGCTTTTGGTCGGCATTGCTGCGCCGGCTTTATAAACAATTTTCAGCCTTTTATCACATTTTCACTTTTGCTGGACAGAAAAACAGACGGACATGGAGACAGACAGCCGGACAGATAAGAGCCACTATTTCCGCTCCGGACAAAGTCAAGGGCGGTGGAGCAGCTGGCCAGCTCTGGATATTGACTCGCTGACTAAAATTAATTTTATCTAATCGATAAGCTGTACGCTGGCGGGAGGGGTGGGGGCTGACGAATCCCTGCCACAAGTTGTGCTCCACGTGCCTCGCTTTTGATACGAATTTTCATTCAGCTTCGCTGGCAAATTTGAAAAACACAACTTTTTCGCTTTTCATCAAGGAATACAATTTTGCCAGCGGCAAATGACATCAAATTGGACAATTATGGTCCAAATTATGCTCATTAGTCTAATGAAGTGTTTTGTTGCACAAAGTAGCGACCCTCAGCAATCAATCCTCAGCCCACCCCTCCTCTTGTTGCCAGCTGCCACAAGTCTGTCCATCAAAACAAACCCTACATTTAATGGGCGGACATTTTTACCCGATGAAATATTTTAATCAAACAATTGGTGGATTTTTGCAGTTCTAGAATTTCAAATTAAATATACTCAATATTTTTATTTAAGACAGAAAAAAATAGATGAGATAAGAAACAAGTTTTTTAATTTAAATAATCAACTGGCGCATTAATTTAACTAGACAAATATTAAAAGCAACAAATTTTATTTGCACTTTAAACATAAACTAAGAAATGCTGGAAATAATTTGTAACTATTTTTTACTATTTTTATTTTTTAAGTAAAATTTTAAAATTAAGAAAATAGTCATGTAAAAGCTCTGTAGCAAAAAATACCCTTGCAATGTATTCTGAGTTGAAAGGGCGCAGGGAGTCGATGAGTAGAACTGTGTGTGGGGCAGAGAAGGACAAAAACAGGATTTAGTAGGAGAATAAATATACTGGGAATGCAGATGGGGACTGCAGGATTAATTGAGCAAGAGTGGTCTGGGACAGAGGTGAGCTATGAATTTGTGGTCGACTCTGGGGTAGGATCAGGAGAGGGGCATTAAAAAGGATGGACCGGAGGATGCCCCTACCAATCCTTGTTGTTTTACTCTTGAAACTTTCACCAGAGACAATTGCTATTATTATGGTTTCTAGTGAACACATTAAAAAGTTTGATTAGCGTCAATAAGTGCTTTTGGCCAAGAGAGAAGCTAAGAAAGCTGATAAGCGTATTTATTTTGTAAAGAAATTTGTTGGTAAGATTTGGAAAAGCTTTGTTGTTGTTGACTTGAGGAGAGATTAGGAGTAGAGTGTGGAACAAGAGGGAGTTGAAGGATTTGTGGGTTAAGTGGGACAATTTATATTGTACAGGAGAGAATGAGATAAGAATAAGGATTATAAAAAGAATATAAGTAGGAGAAGAAAACAGGATTGGTAAAATAAATAGTGAGAGCTGATTTTCAATCCTTTATATTTAAAAAAAATTTCAAAAATTAACAAATAGATTTTTTTCCGCTTTAAGTTTCGCTGATGTTTAATTAGCATAAAGTAGAAGTGTCATGGAAAACAGAGCAAAAACTTAAACAAAGGAAAATCGTTAAGAAAATATTTGTCGCAATGTTCCTTAAATTATAATGCAAATTTGAAAACTCGAAGATAGAGTGGGGATTGTGAAATTTCAAACAGAGTAACGGGTGCATAAAATGGAATAGTAGAAGTAAAGAAGAGTTGACAGCAAAGTCTTTATTTTTCCATAGAATCAGAATTTAAATTAAAATCTGAGTCAAATATTTTCAAGGAATGTCTTTGTACGGTAAAAAAAAATCCAGCTGCCAACTCTTTTCTACTTTTGCCAACATGAGGCAAGTATGCAGCTTGTTTGCTGGAGCGCAATGAGATAATTAGATTAGCGCGCTTTCAGTGTCGCCCCAAATGTTCTGGGCATGCTTTGTGGACCCAAAGGAGCAGCACAGCGAACAGCTGCCACATCAGCTCAGCTCAGCACAGCTATTTTATTTTCACTTTTCTCTCGACACAGGCGACTTGCCACACGAATGTGGCCCAAAGGTGTGAACGTGAGAATTTTATCCTTTGGCTCAAAGCTGCCACCAGCCACAAATTGGTGGCGTTAAGTATAGTCCCACGTAGACGGCCAAGTTGGAGCCGCATTTGATGAAAGCTTCAAAGGCATTTATGTGTGTGTGTGTATATATATATATGTGTGTGTGTGTGTGTGCTTGTGTGTGTCGAAAAGCAGCCAGCAGGCAACAAACAACAACAACAATCTGGCCATCTGCAATTTGTAATGCTGCTATAATGATATCGACAAGTTGAAACACACATCAACATCAACATCAACAACAACAATAACAACAACAACAACAACAACATTATCTTTCTGAACTTGTCGCTTAGTGTGTTAATATGTTGCTGACATGGCCAACAGATTGCTTTTGGCCTGTTGTTGTTCAGTTTGCTACGCGAGTTGATTATTTGCCTGCCACTGGCATTGACTTTGTGGCCTTTCATTACTGAATATTCCCTTGCCACGACTAGCAACAACAACAACAACAGCTGACCGACTGTCCAACTGTCCAACTGTCTGACTGGAGGCTGTCCAAGGACTTGTGTAATTAGCAGCCAATGAATATTTATGGCTTGTTCTATTTGAAGGCTATTCCTTATTCCTAAGTGACACAAGCAGTTAATGCTACAAGCAGATATATCTATTTACTGTATTACCGTTATGTATTAAGCAGTTATATATCTATATTCTGCATAGCCGTCAAGTGATAAGCAGATATATATTTGCCATATTACCGGTCAATCAACCAACATCAGCAGACACATTTTTTGCTGCCTACTTTTGGGGGCAGCACGAAATTCAATTTTGTAACAATTTGGCTGCAAAATTGGTACAATTATTTAAGAAATTCCATTTGACTTCAACTTGGACAAAAATGTAAATTGGTATAAAATATACATATATATAAAATATATATATATATAATAATATATATAATATACGAAGCAAGCACAGTCTGTCTTCTACAGTAAATCCTGCAGTTCATATTTTGATGAGAACTTTCTGTCAAGAAAACTGAATAAATTTAAAACAGGATATGAGAGCAAAAGTATATAACAGATGGAAGAAAGCTTCTGCGACTATATAAAGTATATGTCCAGCTCAGACATTAAGGGAATTGTATAATTTACATTTATAATAAAAGTTTTCATATTTAATTTAAATTTATAGAGAACTTTCCTTGTTCAACTTAATCGATTCCAATAGCAGCAAAACACATAATCTTAAAGATATTTATAATACACACACATATTATTTTTCATTTCTAAGAATTTAAAAAAAATACTATTTATTTAAAAGCTATGCAAATATATATTCCCAGTCGAGCAATCTCGAGCAATCTAATTGAGTCATTTTTACTTTATAAATAGATGTGCAAATTGGATTCCCAAAGGTGACCAGTTCTCTGACCGTTTATTCATCAAAAACTTTTGTCACTTCATTAAGCTTGGCAATTTGGTTTTGCTGAAAAATAAAAAGTTTTCCATTGATTGTCGGCCATGTCAAAAACAGCTAACAAGTTTCACAAACGCAGAAAAAAAGGGAAAACTGATTCCAAGAAAATATCCTGCAATGATATACGAATGTCCTTAATGGGCAACAAGTATATGTAAATATAATAATATAAAAATATACCACGGGCCGTTAAACAAAGGAAATTGAACGTAGAAACAAAGACAGAACAAGAAAACAGCAAAATCTTGTCAAAAGCAAAATAAACAGCAATTTAATAATAGGGCTGCCAAAATAAACAAAGTGAGGGACATTAATAGCTTTGCTAACGGTTAAATACCCTTAAATATTAAATATAAATAAGATATTGGTACAAACTATAGGGTAAGTTACACTCCGCGATAATTGAAGGTACTTATATAAAATTAAAATTTTTGTGCACATTATTTAGCTAACTTAATTGATTAAATTACATGTAATTAATTTACATTTTTATCATTAACAATAATTTTAATGCCAATTTATAAATTAGTGAATTCAAGTTAAAATTATATTAAAGTCATTGCGCTTAAAAGTAATATTATTTAAGTAAGCAATTTGGAAAGGAAAAATGTATTTTTTTAAGCTTTTTTTCATTTACAAAATATTTTTTGAATTGAGTCGTTAACTTTTAGTAGAAATTTGTGACAATTTTTTAAGTACAGCCATGCCTAACTCTAATAATGTTAAAAAACTAATACTGATGGGAAATGTTTACGCACAGTTTTTCCACAGAATCTTATTCCTTTTTCTGGGTACTCTTAAATCTAAGAATTCTTCTCTCTGAAGACTCATCTAAAACACATTTAATGCAGCATTACAACCCAAAAAAATCGACTTCATCAAAGGCTGTATCTTTTATTCAGTTTTTAATTTATAATAAAAAAAAGTTCAGAATTCATTTACATTTTTTTCATGTATCGCTTGATGTGGTAGGATAATAAAAAATAAAATAAATTGTAATAAATTTGTAGAGAGAAAAAGAATTTTAGCATGCAGGGATTATTTTTAATTTATTGCTTGTTTGCTGCATTTATTTACTTATTTATTTTAATTATTTATTTTATTTATTTATTTCATTTATTTATTTATTTATATTGTGTAATCAAACACACTCTTACAAATGTCATTTGATGCGCTTTACTAAAAAATAATTCAATTAATGAATAATTAAAATTAATGACAATAAAAAAAAACTATTTTAGCAATATTTTGCTATTTATTTCCATTCTGCAACTATAATCCTTGTCCCATTTCAGAGTGCAACACAATGTTGCTTTACATATTCACACACACTGTTACACACACCATTGCATAGTGCATACATTAGTTAAAACACTGTGTTGCTGGCAGTGTATGAAGAAATTTGATCATTAAAGCGCAATGTGCCCGGACACTTGTTGTTTGCAGAGCACACGTCGCGCATGGGGCAACAAAGAGAATAAGAAGTGGGTTATTAATACACACACACACACACACACATACATATAAACGAGCGCTTAGGGCTTTGTGTGTGTGTTTGCGTGTTGAAAGGCAAAAGTTGCAACCGCAAATTTCTGAGCTGTGCTGCCAATAACATGTCAACAAATATTGAGCAGCTGCCTCCGGCGTTGACCTTCGCTTCCCCAGCCTCCCCCCTCCTCCTACTTGTCCCACCCACACTTTTTATTGATGTCACGCGCCAGGCCATCAAAGTTCTTCTTTTTTCTTGCATTAAAAATGCATTAATCCCGGACAAGTGATAAATATTCATGGGTCTGCGGAGTTAAACATGGCTACATCTTTTTTATATGAATGCAATTTGCAAATGCAGCCTAAAGCGCAATATTTTAACACACACCCTACTTTTGCCCTACAGAAGGTCGACTGGTGGGTGTGCGCGCGTGTGTGTGTGTGTGTGTGTGTGTGTGTGTGTGTGTGTGTGTGAGCCAGTGTAAGTTTCAAGGGCATGTTCGTGTTTGAGTGGCCAGGGCCAAGGTAAACACTAAATGCGCTCTCAACTCGAGGCCAGCTTTCATTGTTTTCCAACACAAATCTCCGCCAGACATTTGCGCTAAATTGTGCTGGGACTTAAATGGTGTGCCACAAATGTGAATCTAAAAGAAGGTCTGTATCTTGCTGCTCTGACGTCTCCATAAAGTCTGAAATAAGACAAAGTGGCATTGTTTTCTTGCGTCCACTTACATTATCAAGTTAAAATGTGAAAAATGTGTATTACTATACCCTAAACAGAGGTATTACGAGTATAATGAGAGGATGCATCTGCGAGCTGATAAGCTATATATATAAAGTATATATAATCAATCAAGCCATATGCTTCTATTTGCCTCTCTGAGAGAGAGAGTATATAAGATACTTTATGAAAGTTCAAATGAAAGTTCTATTATCCCATAAACAGGTAAAGTTTGTTTTAGATTTATCGATAAGAATCGATTACCACGATATCCAATAAGGGGGAAGCCTTCATATGTGTACATATATATTTATAGTTTGACAAAGGATTTTATTTCAGCGCTCCACCTTAACGACCACTTTCGACTAACCGTCGGGGAGTTTATGAATTCGCCTCCAATTTAGTCAACGTGGGCCACGTTGCGTATGCGTGTTGCATGAATGCATGAACGCATGAATCCCCAATCAACTGATAAATATTAAATGTTTGATTGTGTCTCTGGGCAGCTAAAGGTGCAATTTGTTTCGATTAGAAGCTAAGCTATTCAATTAATTGGGATTAAACTTTAATGAACTCCAACTAAACTTGTTGTGCTTGTTGAACAAGTTAAAAGCAAACTAAACATTGTTCTTAGTAAAGCTTTCTTGGGGTATTAGCCAAGTTGTCGTGTTTGTCAAGGGAAGTTCATGAAAACACATGCTTCAGAATTAAATAAACTTAAGACAGGCTCCAGGCAACGGTCTTATTATAAGATAAGATAAGATATGATAAGATAAGAACAGGGAGACGAAATCAGACTTATATAGTCAAGTTATCAATACGGAAACAAATATTTATAATTTCACTTAAAGTTTCACCAGAACCGAAACCGAAACCTAAATTAATTTCGACTTTACACATTGATTAGAATATATCACGTAGTTAGCTAAATTAATTTAGTTAAATAAATATATAAACCGACTGCTTCGAATGTAGCACGTAGTCAGGTTCCTTAATATATATAAATGAATATATGAACATCCCGATAGGGCACGTATTCAGTTTCATTAATTTGTCATTAACTTTTATATATACAAAAACAACCGTTTTTTCTCTTTAATACTCCAGGACAACAAAAATATTTGCCGCAATCGAAGTCATTATTTTTTCAGTTGGGAAAACATATTGTGTTTGTTATTTAGTATTTTTAATCTCCCCATTCAAAATCCATTAGATTTAAAACTAAATTTTACACTTGAAGGATTTAAACACATTATTTTTAAGCTGCAATCTTTAACACTTACCCGATATTTGTGCTTGTTTAGCAAAGTGTTACACACACACACACACACACACACCAACACACGCACTCCACGTCAGAGGGACAACCTTAACAATTTATGTTCTCGAAATTGCAACACGCAAATGTAATTTGCAACAATATGTTGCCTTATCCTGGCGCTCGACGTGTCGTATGCGCAATATGCTCTAAAAGCAGTCAACAAATCGCCGCATTCTGCTCGTATTTCGAAAACCGTTTCCAAACTAAGTTAGTTAGTTGTGTGCGTGCATCAATATTTAATTGTGTTAGTCCAAAGACAGAGCACTTTGATAAACGATATTTCAATCTATATACACATACATACATATATATATATATGTATATATTTTGTGTTGATGCGTCTCCAGAGCAGCAACAACTTGGCCAACGCGTTGCTCAAACTCGACTGTGTTGTGTTGTGTTCGCCAAAAAATTACACACAGTTCCCTTTTGCTGTTTATAAGCACACACACACATACACCAAAACACACACACACACACACACACATGCTTACACTTAGCCAGAAAGTTTCGCTTCCTATCTGTTAACAGTTGCTCTTATCAGAGATAAACTTTATATATTTCATTTTGTCAGATTTCTATAAATATTTTTCAAGTGATTATCTTTTTGTTTAGCATAATTATCCTTGATATAAATCATAAACCGGCATTTTTTGGAGTTTGAACCCGAAAAAATGTGCACCGTTTGTTGTGAGTGCGGCAAAAGCTTTGTGCACAAGCAACAGCTGTCTCATTAGTCAAAAGCTCTCTCACGGCCAATCCAATTGTTGCTCAATGTCAACAACTGGCTGCTGTAGAAAGCTCAACAAGTAGAACAGAAAGCTTTACTGTTAACTGTTACATTTGGCGTTGCCACAGGGGAGCAAATTAGTGATTTGCGTATTGAGAAGTGAATGAATGATTGAAAGAATGATTCTGAACTTAGTTTTGTGCTTCTTAGGAATTAATATAAAAAAAAAACTATAAACTAAACTAAAAATTAATAAACTAAGTTTATAAATTTAAATTTTATTTATTTTAATTACTTCATGAACTGTTCCTTGTCGTTCGAGAAGGACATTTATTTCTTATTTTTTAGACTTTTCAAAATTTTATTTTAAAAGAATTACATTTTTCAACATTAACGGAAATATTTGTAAGCGAGTTAAGAAAAGATTGAAATTAAAATGAAATTCCATTAAAGGCATCGTGCTTAAGGAGAATATTTTGTAAGAAAATGGCATAGAAACTCAATATTAATAGTTTTTAGACTTGCAGATTTGTTAGTCACCTAAATATTTTGCAGATTATATTGAAATATTGAACTAATACGTACATACTTTGCTTGACTCACTTAATTACGCATTATTTATAGCCTTGAACTTGATTTAACGATGTTTGTCAGTCAATCCCATTAATGTACAAACTGTTGCTCTCAAATTGATTTATTCGCACGCTATTGATAAGGGGATTGATTAACACCTTATAGGAATACGACTACCCTATATTCACAGCAATGTTTTGAAAACGATTTTTTCATACTATAAACCGAAAAGCGCTGAGTTTCCAAAATATTTATTTAGAAATTTATACAAGATATGTCATCATCAAAATTAATGAATTACGTATTTCTTAGGCAGTCGTGGTTTAGAATATACGACTCACATTAAAAATAAATAAAAAATACCCAGATTAAAAAATAGACTACAAACCCAATTAAAAAGAAATTGGCAATTTTAAACGATACGTCTGAATAATTTTTTTGTGCTGATACAGGATATGTCATTATCGTCGTTGTTTAGAATACACGACCCACATAAAAAATAAATAAAAAATACCCAGATTAAAACATAGACTACAAACCCAATTAAAAAGAAATTGGCAATTTTGAACGATACGTTTTAATAACTTTTTCGAGCTGATACCACAAAGCAGACACAAAAAAAAATTGGTCGCTTAGTTGGCTTTTGCATTATCTCAAGTTCAAATTAATGATGAAATATGATATTCATTGTGGTTGGCAAACACAAACAAACTACTGCTCGTGTCGACCTCCAAGTCAAAGTCAAGTCGCGTAACCCACTTAAAACATATACACAATTATCAAGTAATACTTTCGATTCGATTATACATCTAATTACGCATCGCTTATTGCGGTTGGCTGTGCGAAGTTCGATGTTTGTTGCTAGATTTTGATCTTAACATTGCGAGCCCCTATCAAATTGCCTCAGTTTTCACACTCGAACACAGACAAATGCGCATTTTATTCATCCAATATTACATCAATTTATTGTTCATAATATTTTGCACATTTTTGTTATTTTTGCATATTTTTTAAGAAACAATAATATTTGTGTGTAATTTAAAAATGAAATTTCTTAAATTTGTGCAGGGTAAATAATTTTTTAACATGCATCTGCTGCATGGGAAAGTTCCAAAAAACATCCAAAGTTCAATGAAATATCATAGATTACTATATTATATGTGTCATATAAAAAAGTTTGTGCCCATTTCGAAGTGCGACACAATTATTTGAGAAATCCGGCCGAAGCCAGTTCACAATCTACTTTGAGTTCTGAGCCCGTGTTCTTTGTGCTTACAAGATTAATTTGCCTAAGAAGACATAAGTGAACTCTTGGGGCGAATAATCTCAACTAGAGTTCAATTCATTATTTTTTGGCATAATAAATCTTATAAGCTCAACGAACAAATAATAATCAGTATTGTTTCATATTCTACATTATTTATATTTATTTAGTTAGCATTTCGCAACAATGTACGTCATTATTTAAGGCATGCATCAAAATGCATTCACTGATAACAATCGAAGGTGATTGACTTTTAAACCTTGTGTTCTGTGCGTAACTTCAATTAATAATTACAACTGAAGCGTACTTGAAATGCTCGACTCAATTGTTTCTAGTATATTAAAGTAAGTGGCATGCTACATTTGCAGCTGACCTGTAATTATTTTTCATTCAGAAATGTTCAGCTCTTAAATTTATTGAAATTGGATTCCAATGTTTGCTAAGTATATAGTATAATAGTAACTATATAGTAACTATAAGTACTATAGTATATAGTACATATTATGTAGTATATAGTATAGTATAGTAGTATACGAGTATAGTAGAAAACTCAACTGAGAGATAATATTGATATTAATTTTATTTAACTTTTATTTCAATTTTATACTGACTAACTCTCCTCAGATCGACTCATCTTTTGATGTTGTTTAAAGATACTTTCATCTGTCTGTTACATACTCGAGCTCGCTTTCTATACACCCTCTTACTGATTTTCAAGGCTTCCAGGGTATCGTATGAACAACCTTCTTTTTTTTCCTTTTTTTTTATATGGGAGCATTCAACATTGTCTGAATGAGACTAATTTATGTAATACAAAATAATGAAAAACAATTGTTTATTTTACAAAGACGGAACAACGTCTTCCTACTTCCTATTTTTATTTGGATTTTTAAGAAAGCATTTTGATTTTATGTTGAAAATTTGCAGATATTTATTTATTTATTTATGCTAGCGCTTCAAATTTAAAACTTTTAAATAATTGCGTTAGTCACAGGCAGGCAATTTATTAACTATTTATTATATTTTATTTAATTAATTTACTATTTTGCCTTAAGACTGATTACATTTTTTTCACATCTCATTTTATATGGGCTACAAATAGCTTAATCATTGTACAACCAGCTCTAACTTGAAACTAATTCCAACAGATAAGTGTTGCACAAGCCCACAATATATATATACAATTATATATGTATGTATGTATATAAGTATTTATGTTACAAATTTGTCTGGCTGTGGTTGACGACAATCGACGTTGGCAAGTGGAGGGAAGCCTTATCAGCGCTCGATGCTTGGCAAAGATTCACGTGTTGCCACTTATAAAGCGATTACAGCCGCCGGCGAGACTCACACTCGATTGCCAGTAGCCACATGAGGCGCAACTAAGCCGGACTCGAACACAACTCGAACCACAAACGAAAGCGAGAGAGAGAGAGACTTTGACTAGTTGCCGCTCCAATTGCCACACAAAGTGACGTCACGCTGCGATAATAGTTGTAGTAATAGTTGTAATAGTGATAGTAAAAGTGAAAGTCGAGACGAGAAGCAAAAAAAACCGGAACCAAAATGGCATCGGCATTGACAAATCTGTTGCAAACACTGCGTCTTGGACCCCTCACCCCGTCCATCAAATCGAAGCCGGGCACCGATTTGATAATGATCGAGAAGACCAAAGCTAAAGTGGATGTGAAATCGGTGCCGGAAATTACATTGGAGGAGGTGGCACATCACGATAGCTACGACGATTGCTGGATTGTGATCTATGATCGGGTCTACGATGTGACGCACTTCCTCCGCGAACATCCTGGCGGCGATGACGTCATCATGGATCATGCCGGCCGAGATGCGACAATCGCATTCCATGGCACCGGCCATTCCCGTCATGCGGTCGAGCAAATGCGTCAATTCCTCATCGGTGAACTGCCAGCGGCACAGCGCATCTTCCGCACCAGCCAGCACAGGATCCTCTCCTCGGGAATACCAGAGTGAACACCACTTCCTAACTTGCATTGTTAGCCGTCCGAATTTGTTTACTGTTTTGTGTTTATTTATTTTGCATTCTGTGTAATCCCATATTATTTAGCTTTTACTTTTTAATCTGTGTTTTCCATGTTCAACTAAATATAGAATAATATATACATACATATATATATAATTATATATATATATATATATATATATATAAGACTTGCTAATGCGTAGCTACACAGATTACATTGGTTTTGTTATTGTTATTGTTTATTGCTGTTGTTGTTGTTGTTGTGGCTGCACACTATTGTTGTTTTGAGTACTTAAGTGTGCCCGATCCACATGTCAATATAGTAAATTATATATATTCTTAATCCATAACAAAAGCATGAAACAGCGTTTTTTATATGGCGTGTTTAATGCAAATCACTTGTTTTGTGAATGTCTAATTTTGAAGAAATGCTTTTATTTACAGCGTTTTCTTAACTAATCTTTAGAGTCTTGCAGAGGGTATCATAATTTTCTTGTGCAGTTTGTACCCCAAAAGGTATATTTATATTCCTGATCTGTAACAATGATGAATCAATGCAGCCATGCCCCGTTTTTGTTTCTCAAGATTTTAGTTCTATGACAAATTAAAATTGCTTAAAATTAGTGGATATAGATATAGTGGAAAATTTTTCTTCTTGTTACTTCAGCTTCATGTGGAAAGCATTCTCAATTATTTATGAAAATAGCTTAATATTTACACATTTTTATTGTGCTTATGCGATTTATGAATTGACGCATTATCAAGTTAAAAAACTCACTCCAGAGGTTTAAAAAAGAGTGTAAAAAAATAATGAAAAGGCCTCTTTCAATATAAAATTCTAACACAAGAAATTAATTACAGTTGCCAAAAGTTGAAAATTTTATTATTCATAATATAATTCTCATATTATGCCACAGTCCAAGTTGTGTAAATCCCAAGATTGAACACGACTCTTTATGCAATTATAGCAAAACTAGTAGAAATGCGCCAAGTTGCAAATTATTTGTCAGCGTTGCCAATTCTAATCTTAAGTCTGGAACTAACTCGGAAATACTCAAATTTCAATAACAAAAAAATAGTTAACGTCATCATTTCCAATTGGAATTGTTTTTGAGTAGAGTCTGCTGCTTATTATTGTTGTTCATGAACGTATATTTATTTGTCGTACTGATTATAGTCGCCTTAAAATCTATACAGACATCATTATAAAGTATGTAAATGCATAAAAGGAATGCTTATTTTTATAAAAGAACTAAATATCACTTAACACATTTGCTCAACCTCTCTTTCTCTGACTAGTACACAAATTGACTTTATTATATATATATATGCATATATATATATATTCATATTGCTTCTCTGATTAATTGGCATTAGCTCGCTGCGAGCCCTATTTAACTGCTGCCACTTGTTGGTGGCTCATTGTGAGGTCCTTGCAACAGCGCCTGCAACTTGGCCGCTGCCGGAAATGCGCCCAAATCCAAAGGAGCTGCTCCCGTAGTGCTCTGTATATATGCAAGTAGTCTGAAAAAGTAAAATCCATTAAAGATTTCATTCGAAGAGAGGGTTTTAGGGGTTTGCTTACCTGCGTAACTCCTCCAGCGCATTCTGCTGCATCAGAATATAGTTCTTGGCCAGCAGCAGGGTGGCTATTTTGGATAGTTTACGCACTGAGGGTGAGTGCGCATAGGGAATCACACTGCAAATAAATAAATAAATAAATAAATTTATATATACATATATATATAAATATGTAGAAGATGGTGCTCGACTAGCGAATGCCCTGACTCAGATATTAAATATATAGTTGACTTGCTGACAATTGATTGTTAAACATGAATACAAGTATTGCTTAAAAAAATTAACGTTTACCAACGATATAAATAATATATATTAATAAGAAAGCTTAATCTTTAATTGCCATCGGAAATCGATTTATATCTATATTCGGAAAGCGTTGTAAGTTATCGATAACTTGAAATCAACTTTGCGTTTGGTTTACAAGAACTTATATGCCAAATTTGAAGTGTTCAACAATAATATTCTCTGATATCAGCTTTTTCAGACAGACGTAATGACGTTCGTGGCTAAATCGAATAGATTTTTGATGCTGATCAAGAATATATATACTTCTTGTGGTTGGAAATGCTTACTTCTGCCAATTACATAATGTTACATAATTTTACTAAACTTAATTATAAACTTTAACACGTTTTTTATGGGTTCACCTCATAATCAAGAAGAGGTGTACTATATATATACATATACATATCTGTTATATATATATATATCTGATATATATATATATCTGCTTTACCTGCGCAACTCATCCAGTGCATCATTCAAATCGTGCATTCTTCTGCGCTCCCTGGCATTGATATTCAGTCGCACCGTTTTTCCCTGACGATTCTTTTGCTTGCCACCGTTGGCGCCACTGCCACCTGCACCGCCGCCCAGAGCACTGCCAATGCTGGACATGGCCGCTGTGGTGGTGCCACCGCTGATTGCAGCAATCGCCATAGCAGTGGGACTCAGCGGCTTATCCGCCGCGCTCGGTCCGGGCTTGTTCTCATCCGTGGACGTCTGCTGCTGCTGCTGCTGGGACATGCCCATTCCTTGGGCATAGAAGCCACCCAGACCCACCGAGCCGAGTGGTGTGCGCCGTCCGGGCACACTTTGCGGCGGACTGGCCGTGGGCGCGGGATGCCCGTGTCCCCCCAGCATATTGGCCGTGGGCGGTATCGGCATGTGTCCGTGTCCAGGCAATCCGGGAAATCCAAAGGACAAATTCGAGGGATCCATTTGAAAAATCACGTCTTGTTTTTAAGCCTGCAAGTGCAAAAAATACTCTTTTAAAGGAGGAACTGGCTGAAGTGTATGTAATTCGAAGGGTAGTCGCCACTGCAGGGTTGTCAACACAGATGCGCGTCCATCTGGCGGTAAGTTAAGCAAGCTTAAGTTTGCACACAGTCTGCAACAGAGGGCGCTTTGTGTATAAACGAATTTTTAAATTAAATATCAAGTAAATTTATACATTTCTTAACCATTCAAGAGATTTTAATTTATGTTTTTATTATTATTATAATTTGATTAGAATAAATATGGAATATATCAAACATATATTTTGTAGTATTCAAGTTATTTTTGTAGATTTTTCGTTTTTGTATATTTATTTATTAAATTGAAATTACAACTCACTGGATTTTAAAAATATGTATATATAAATATAACTTAAACAAAAATTTAAAAATGTTTATATTTATTATTTATTTATCATAAAAATATTTAAATAGTTTTTAATACGCTTCACTTTATTTAATTCAATATTAAATAAGGATATTCGTTAGTTGTTCAATTTATTGTTGTACACTTTTTGTTTATGGTTTATTCATTGTTATTATGAATGAATTATTGGATTCACTTTGAACTCGACTCATGTCAAAATAACTATGCCACACTTTAAGGATTATTTATTTAAATGAACCACAAATCACAATCACAATCACAATACAAGTGCCGCAACAGAGCGAGACGGAAGTATATATATATGTATATATATATATATATGTATATGTATGTTTATAAATATATGTGTAAAGTATATATTAAGAGGCACGCACCACAAAATTAAAATGCTGCCGCTGCCGCTGATGCTGTGGCAGGATTCGAATTCGATGCGCGAGTGAGTGTGAGTGGTGAGTGTTGAGTGGCAAAGCCAGTGCCAGTGCCACTGCCAGGAGTTGCGGGTGCCGGCCAAAACAACACAGGACACAACCGCGATTTTGTGGTGTATATGCCAACGTAAAACGTATAACGTACAACGTATAACGATTTTTCCAATTTTTCGCTGCTGCTGCTGCTGATGTTGCTGCTGCTGCTGCCGATGTTGCTGCTGCCAACGCCAGCAACGCAGCTCCGATTATAATTTTTGTGCCTCGCCGTCGCCGACGTCTGCGTTGCCTGGTGTTAATCTCGGCAGTGAAAGAATATTACGAGCACACTTACAACACACACACACACACACACTCACAAATGCACACACTCATCGACACACACACACACACTCACACACACACAGATGAAATGAAATGTGTAAATGTGTGCCGCTCTGGTCTCTGGCGTTGACGTCGGTTGGTGGTTGACGTTTAGTGGTTGTCCTTAGACTCGTAATGCAGCATTCAAACCAATACCAGCTCACCAGCCAGATGGAAAATCAGTTATCACAGAGTTACTACGAAGTTGAAATACCCTTCAAATCGTCATTGGAATTTGTTTGACTGCATTTATATTTAAGTACAAACGTGACGTCATTTCAGCTATAATTTTTGTGAATGCTCCCATTTATAAAAGCGGAAAATCCTTCCTATTTGAAATGAATACCGTTAAGCATTGGCATTAAATTAAAGCACTTCTGTTATTAGTTTTTTATGAGCAAATTTAAGTTATTTATTTTTTATTTGAACACACATCACATATTAATGTAAATTAACAAATCTCAGAACACATAACGATATATATAAGCTTTTAATTAACTTCAGCATAATTTAATGATTGTTTCCTAGTCACACCTTTTAAATAAGGAATATAAGAGAAAATGCTCAGTTGACTAGGAAATTTAAAGTATTTAGAAAGCTTCAAGCTGGGAGAACATAAGAACCTGAAACTTGCTCATTTAACCTGTAATCAAATATTCCCAAGGGGTTTTTGATTTGTGGCACTTTGGAATGCCTCTTGAATTTCCATAATCTTTTGCTGAAAATTGTGCCTTAAATTTCTCTACCCTAAACTATTGTAGAGTGAGGTTATTTTTCTTCAATTTTTCTTTTCATACAATAAATCACAAAACCAGTTAAAATTGTATTTTGAAACTATTGTTTCTCGTTTGCTGTTTATTGAACTGGATGGCTTTGAATTTGCAAACAGTTGATGGAGTCGGTTATGTTGATTTTGTAAGCGATTAATTTATCATATATTTTTTTTAATATTTTATATATAGTTAAGTAAGCTACAACAATAACAATTATAGCCATACGAATATTTTATATTAAATTATTTTAAATTTGTAGACAACTTCTTGTAGATTATCAAAAACAAGTTGCTGGAAATCCTAATAAACAAAGAAGTTAAAAAAACGAACAAAAAAGAAGGGTATACAAAAAGTGACTATAAATCTGTGGACGCAGCACTTTTAATGCCAAAAGATTCTTGTTGGCATCGTTTTGTTTTCATCTTTTTTTTTTCTTTTTTTTTTGCAACCCTGCCACAATTTACGTTAGGAGTTAGGAGGCAGGCAGGGTTCGTTTCGCTTTGTCTCTGATTTCAATTTCCATTGAAACTGAATCTAATCACATGCTTGCCACCGCCGCCGCCGCCGCCTGCTGCTGCTGCTGCTGCCTGCCCCGTGACAAAGCCATTCCCGTTTGCGCCCATTTTGGGGGTTGAACGCTTGCTCGCTCGCTCATGCATCATAATACGAATTCGAATGCCCGGCAACAACAGCAACAACAACAAAAGCAACAACAACAATTGCAACAACAACAACTATATCTGCATGTAGTTTGATATATGAATGTGCGGGTCCAATCCTGGTGTGTGTGCGTGTGTTGTGTGTGTGTGTTGTGTGTGTGTGCCTGTAAATTATGTTATCGCATTGTTCAAAGTTGGGAACAATGCCAGGCAAACATTTAGCGCTGATTCCACGGTGCCAGTGTTGTACAGCGGCCAAAAAAAGTAATCGATGCTTGTTACAGTAATCGATGCTTCAACTTCAATTGCTGGCGTAGATAAATTTGAATAAATAAATATAAAAGTACTTCAGATAGCATTTTTATCTACATTGTGTTTATCTTTTTTGAATGTTTATTTTTATTTTTTTTTTATTTTTTAAAGACTTTTTTTACTATTTATTTTGGATTTCATGATTTACTTTAAATAGCAGATTTAAATTTAATTTAATTTTCTTTTTCGCTTTTATTTGAATCTTTTTAGACAGTGACTTGTTAATAGTGATATATTTGTTTTTCTTCATAGTTTTAGCTGAATTTTCTTTTATTTCAAATGTTTCAAAAGTTGGCTTTTGTTTACAGTTTGTATACATCAATTTTTTTCTTTTTTAGTTTGCCTTAAATTAGGTTATTTTATGCGCTGAATTTGTATATCACTTGTATTTTTTTATTTTTGTTAGCACTGTATATATATAAGGCATGTATATATATATATATATGTATTTGTATATGGGGGTAGATAGTGGAGGGAACCATGAATCTCGTTAAAATTTACATAATTTATGCACGACCGTGATTTGCATAATTAAGATTTGTACATTTGCGTCCAGTCATCAGCGGCATGATTCGTTCATTCTTTCATTCCTTCATTCATTCATTCATTTATTCATTCATTCGTTCCTGTTTGCCTCTGTTTCAGCATAGTTGGGATATTTCCTTTTGTGAACATATAATTACAAATGCTAAAGGCCAGCAGCCCAATTTTAAAATGCGACCCCAAAAAGTATCTTTTCACTCCATGGGGGGTGTGGGGTGTGAGAAATGCTTCCAAAGGCGTATCAATCATTAGCATTTTATTTGTTGCCATACCCAATTTGGCAACATTTGCAGTTTTTCTTTATGGCCAACCCATCTCGTCGTCTCGTGCTCTCGTTTACCTTATTATCGATGATGGCTTTTACTCGCTTGCCATATTTATGGGACCGCCTTCAAAGTTGCCTCTAATGATTCCCCAGCGTATCATTTTGAAGGTACCAGCGTGCACTATGGCTTCCAAATGATTAGCCATTCTACCCTATCCAAAAAAAAAAAAAAAAATAAACAGGAAACCCATTCACATATTTATTTGTGTTGCAAAGATGTGTCAATTGCACGCTGGGGAAATTGCAAGCCTCTCGCAAAATACAACAAAATATTTATTTCTCATTTCCTGAGCCAAGTTGCCACTTCAATAAAGGCTCTTTTCTCGGACATGAAAATGTCTGCTTGGTTTTCTTTTTTTTTATTTATTTATTTTTTTGTTTTGCTCCAGCAGCAGCTTTAATTGGATTACCTAACACCGGCAAGTTACTTTTGCCTGGCACTGTGTGCACTACAATGCAACTTCTCAATGCAACTTTGCGAATCGTTTTCGATTTAAAGTTTTGTAGCAACATTTTTTTTATAGTTGTTTTTTTTATGTTTTCCTTGCCATGAATTAATTTTGTAGTTGCGCTGGTTTCTTTTTTATTAATTCTAATTAACATGTGATTAATTTATATATTTTTATAATATTGCTGCTGCCAAATAATAATTGAAAATAAATGTATATATTTTATATATAATCAGGTAGTCTATAATTATTTACTATATGTGCGGGTCTTCCAGTTTTTATTGATTATATCTAATGCTCATCAGAAGAGGGGCGCCCTTTTAGAAAAAGAAGAAAAAATATACATATGAAATCCAGGGAATAAAGAAACAGCGTGCAATATTTTATCAAATTATGCGATGTATGCAACATCCTTTGCATTGTTGCCTCAACACCCCTGTGGGATGAACACACTGCCATTACCACTCCCAGAGCACAGAGCAGTTTGCAATCCCAATCCCAATTGCAATCCCAAACCCAAACTCAATACTCCATCCACCCGGCGAACGCACTTACAATTTATCAGCATCAAATGGAAACCAAACAGAGTCGTGTCGTCAGTCGGAGCAGTTATAGAATGAGTGCTCTACGGCAACAGCAGCAGCAGCAGCAACAACAGGAGCAGCAACAACAACAACAACAACAACAATAACAATGCCTGCAACAGCAATTCGAATTAAAATGCTGCCGGATGGGGAATGAGGAATGAGGCAACGAAACGAATGCGAATGGGTAGATTTGGGTAGCGAATGTGAGTGCGAATCTGCCACCCCGTCAAACGCAGCCTCATCTCATCTCCACATCGATCGTCAACGTCATCCTCGCCGTCGCCGTCGCCGTCGTCGTCGCCGTCCTCGTCTTTCCCAAAAGGGGTGGTTTTCTCGACATTATTGTTGTTTCTGTTTTTATACGCCATACCCATTAAAAGTGTTACCCACAAAGAGGATATGATGAGCGGAGTAATAACTATAAGATCGATTTTTTACTCATTGAGATTTAGGATAAAAGATGTGTATTCCACACCAAAAATGTATTCGATTATTGCTTTTTAAAACTTTTTATGTCATAATAAAAAAAATAAATAATAAAAAATGGTTTATTTAAAATATTAACTTAAAAAAGATAAATTTGTCTTTAGACTATGCTATGCTCATTAAAATTGTTATCCTCAAAGCGGGTGTAATGAACTGAGTAACTAGATTATCAATTTTTGCTTTCTTTGTAAGAAATGCGAAAAAATGTTTTATATTTCTTTAATTATATTAACTTTTTTTTATCATTTTAATACAATGCATAGTCTTATTCATCCTCTTAATACAAATCTCAAATCTAATTCAATTGCCTGACTTGTTTATACAAATCTGATTAACTGAGTCCAAACTAAACTAGACGCTGTATCCCTTAGAATGTAAGTAAAAGTTGACTTTTCTATATCTCATTGAGAAAATGGAGATCTGCTTTCTAACATGATATTGTAGTAAATTATGCTTTATTTTGGCAACTTTTTCATTTGTCAATATAATATTAGAAAGCACATCCTGTTATATATTTCTTATCCTTGATCATAACAGCTTCTTTATTTTATTATTATTATTATTATTTTATTTATAATTAGCTTAAGAAGGAGAATGTTTTTTTTTATTATACAAACATTAAGGTACAGAGTTTAAAAATGAAGCGTTGGCAGAAATTAGAAATTGCAGTTAGAAATTGAAGTGTTGTTCGAGTCGACTTTCTACGACATTAATTCGTCTCCTGCATCAATGCAACAGTATCCTGTTAAGGACATTTGGTTGACTACTAAGTTTGACGCTGGAAGTTTTTAATTTTGTAGGAGAATTGCATGCCAAACAATCCCCAAGTCGTGGCACATATGAAAAAGACGCTTAGACTTCCTTAGCCATTACAGAGTATTGACTAGTCGAGCAACTGTTTGTTGTCTGCTTGCTAAATTATTCACTACTGTTTATATATTTTTAGATCATTGCTGCAAATGCCTACGAAATGTTATACAAGCAACAAGCAGGAAAGTTGCAAAAAGAGACAAAAGCAGGCATCAGAAACAGATTCCGAGTCTGCAATTGAAGCTTCAACTTTTGACAAGTTTCGCAATGAAAGTGCGCACAAATTTGATGACTGAGATGGGGACTGAGACTAGGATTGGGATTGGGATTGGAACTGGGACTGGGACCTGGAACTGAGTCAGCGCATTTTGCGTAAGTTTGGTGACGCTTCTCTCGACACTCGACCCACACAACAGACAACCCCCCAAATATGTGTTGTTGTTGTTGTCTCTGGTGGATTACTCTAAGACTTCATGCAACACACGCACATTTTTGATGCTGCCACTCGTACCTGCAATTACGTTGCCACAGACATTTTGCCAATATGCATATGTATTTGCTTCTGTGTGTGTTTATTGCCAAGGTAACCACTGAATTTGGAATTTTCCATCTGAAGTCAACTCTTCTCTTGTATCGTGTCGTGTTGCGTTGTGTTGTTTTGTTCCTGTTGCTGATTGTGATGAATTATGCACCGAATCCCTTGTGCTGGACTCGAATGGGAAATGCTTTGGGTGGTGGTGGTTTATTCAAGCAGCCCAAATGCACTGGGATTGCTGGGAGTGTGGCCTGTCTGGGATTGCTGCTGTGGGTCCGCCTTTAATGATGTGTCCTTATTCCTAATGCTTTCAGCGAACGCACAGATTAGTTTTGTGACCGGGCCACAGTTACCAGTCACCAAGCATATACTCGTACAATTATTTTGATTAATTCATTTGTAATGAAAGCATCTGGCCTATGTATGAATCATATGCGAAATAATATATATACAAATATATACTACACTTAGAAAAAAGATCGCTCGAAATTCGCAATACTTTTGACGCTGAGGGTTACAATAAATTCAGAGAGTATACGTAAAAAAAACCCGGGTTTTGCTTAAGACATTTCATAGAATGAAACGAAAATTTTTGTATAGTTTCCTTTTAATAAGAAAAATAAAAAAAAAAATACTTTGTAAAGTTTTGGAAATTGTTTTTCTCATATTTACGAATTAATCCTAAAAACAAAAAACAAAATTCTAGTTGTCTGGGTAATTTTTAGTTTAGTGAGATTAGCTAATGAACAAATTCTTTTTTTTTTTTTGGGGTGTTTATTTTAATTTTATTATTCATATTAAAAGTGGTTCAAGTAATTAATTTGACAATTTAAAGTTTAGTGCTGTCGTCTAAGCACTAATTTTGTACATAAAATAAACAAATCTCCCCATTATATTTAATTTTAATTATATTTCCATTAAATTTGTATACATTAAAAATTAAATTTAATTTTCTTAGCTTTTATTTTTTATATTTTGGCAAAGCTGCATAAATTGTACATTAGAAAATTGTTTTGTAATTTGGACTTGCCACAAAACAGAATGTTGCAATAAACCAAATGCGGACTTAAAGATAAACACATGCGTGTCTGGTCTGTTCCGGTCTGTTGTTGTCCGCTGTTGTTGTTGTTGTTGTACTGCTGGGGTACGCGTCTGCCACGCCCACAACATCCATTAAATAGCAACAGAAAGTGACAAGAACGGAGCCCTGAATTCATAACAAATTGCCAACGCTGTTGTGCATGTGGCTGTGTGGCTGTGTGGCTGTGGATGCTGATGCTGATGTTGATTAGACTGCTGGACGCACCACGCACCACCCACCCAGCCACTCAACCACCCAGCGTCAAACAACCACCATGAAAATAAAAAAAAATCAGAATCAGTGACCATTGCGTAGTCGACGTCAGCAAATCTAGGGAGAGGGCAGCACTCTTTGGGGTGAATCTGCCCCTCCTGTATTTTTCTTCTTATTTTTCCTTTTCATTTTCTTTTTTGCAACAATGTTAATGACTGATTGTGCGCTTCTCAGCGATTTTTTTCTTTTTGGCCAAATGGAATATTGATTGTATCCGCTTACGTGCACATTTCCTAGCCGCCTTTCGGGTGTTAATCATTATTATTATTTTATTTTATTTTATTACAAGGATCTTTGGCTTTGACGTGGGTTTCTGCTTAGTCACGTTTTTTGGCAACAGCATTTCAAAAATAGTTGTGTCAAATTTTTGATTATTATTATTTGAGACGCGTGCAAGAAAAGAAAAACAGAAAAGAAATCGCTGCTGACCTCAAAATCTGTTCATCTGCGAGTTGAAAGAGAAAATTATTTTAACTATTTGTTTTTTATTTTTTTGGAAAAGTATTGAATGTGGATTAGTTGGTCAGATTACGTGATCGTTTTATATATAGGAATTATTTTTGGGATGTTATTTCGGCTCATGTTTGCCATCGCTGAAGGAAGCGCAACTGCTGCTGGAGGTTTTGCTAACTTGGCTTAATGAGAGCTTTTTAATTGATAAGGATATTGACCAATTACAAGCAGAAGCAGAAGAAGAAGATTTTTATAACAAAGGATATTTCTTAAGCTATGAATTTATTGTGGTGTTTTTTCCCCTACAAATTTCATAAGGATAGCCAAAAGAAAACTGACAGTCCTTAACTACAGGCAGAGACTTCTTCTGGGATCGTAAACATCTCCTTCGCTGCATTTCAAACTGCAAGACAAAATTAAGATGATTTCTTAACAAAATTCTTGTTAGGATATTTGAGCTTCGGTTATGGCCAACATATTTTTGCGGTCTGATTTCGCTGTGCAGTCGAGCGCATAAAATGTGCAATACTGAATGATGATGGCCGACTCAGTCTTGTTGGCCAGCGAAGTCCTGGTCCAGTTCGGGCCACAAATTTGATGTGCACAAAACATGCTGGATTTTTATGCTGCTTTTCTTATTCACTCAGAACTTGTATACAAGTTGAAGTTTGGGTTTGGGTTGATGGGTGGTGGAAAAGCGGGGGTGGGGGGATGGGAATTGCTGACATCGTTAACATCATCAGTGAAGCAGTCAAATGCTAATAGCTGCCATTTCCTGCAGGAAAATTATGCGCACAAGCGAGCTGGGAGTTTTCCCCACTCTCCTTCTTCTTCTTCTTCTGCCATGGATTTTTATTTATTTACCATAGTTTGTTTGCTGGAAAATCAGCTGAAAGGAGCAGCTTCAGTGATTATGCTTTGTGGAGTGGCAAGAAATAAGTATGCAGATAGATGTTTACTGTGTACACTTGCAAATGTTGCATTTACATTTTAGAAAATGCAGCAAATTAGAATGGAAAACGAAAGAGACACACAGAAAACAGCGAGATAACTTGAGGGATTATTAAATGAAATACACAAAATGCGTAAAGTTTTACAACTTCTTCTGAAATAGTTGTTAAGCTTACAACAAAGACTTCAGTTAAGTAGAGCTAAATAAGTTTTATAACTTTAAGTTGAAAGTAGATTCAACTGTTTTCAACTTTAAATTTCAGCTCAAGAAATAATCCGCATAAGCGATTTTGTAAATTGAAAATAATAACGAAATAAATAAATAAATCTTAATTTCTCACCCATTCAAGTAAGATTGCAAAACAAAAGCAAACAATAACCAGAATCTGGCAGATGTAAAATTTAAACAATGATTTGCAAAGCCAAAGTAATAATTTCAATAAGGAAATTCCACAAATCATTACGCAAAACCACAAAATCACAAAGAGCCAAGTTTGTGACAGGTCGAAGAAGCTGAAGTCGACTTTCCGAGGAGATATGAAAAATAACAGAGATGCTGCTGCTGCTGCTGCTTCCACTTGGCCCTGACAGCCTCAAATAAATTGAATCAAACAAGGAAGTACAACAACAACAACAACAGCAACAACAACAACAACAACTTGAAAATGAAGGAGAAAAAGTCGAACGGGAAAGTTTTTAGGATGAGGCAACTTTGCCAGCTTCGAAATTCAATTCTAATTAACATAAATTTGCACAAATGAATGTCAACCACAAGAGGCAGCAAAAAGAATGCTACGCAGACTCCCACACACACACACAGAGACACACACACAGAGACACAGAGTGAGGCAAGTTGTAATTTAATTTATGTTGCTTGGCAACTTTTTCGTGTGTCATAAGTCAGAAAACAGGTGCGGGGGAAGAACTTGTTCTTGGTTTGATTAAAGTACGCTTAATCCAAGAATGTTGTCTCCTATGTGTGTGTGTGTGTGTGTGTGTGTTTGGGTGTGTGTGTGTGTGTTGTTTCCGGTTGCTGTTCGTTGTTACTTGTATTTTGTGCTTTGTTCGCTGCTCGTGGGATCTTCTCTTCTTGTGTTCTTCTGCTGTTGCTACTAATGAGCTCCACAAGCGAGCACAAATATTATTTGAATGGAATTAATGCATGGAGTTGAAGGATTGCCGTTTGTTTGATACTCTTTCCTTAGGGTATGCACAAAATTTGACTCTTTTTGGCATGTTTGCTGCGGCAAATCGAAGCCGGAATCGCCAATTCACTAATTAAAAACCGAAATCGAAAGGTAACATTTCTTTTACGAGCAGTTAACAGACTCTTATTTTGTTATAGCCAAGTTATAACGGTAAACGGAAGTTGTTTACTTAACAAAACGAAAAAACGATTCTGTTTTGACATCCAGTCAAAGAGTACTTGGAACTTGTAGCTCAACGAAGCAACTAAAAGTTATTTAATTTATTAAACATCTTAAGAAAACATTATTAATCTCACTAATTGGCAAAGTTATGAATTTATTTATTTATTTTATTTTATTTAAAGCTCACTTGTAGTCCACAACTTGCAGCTAACTTTTTATTTAAGAGCAATTACAGCAAAGGCAATCAGCTCATTGAAGGTTCACTTTGATTTACAATCTCACAAAATGATAACGAACTGATTATTTTATTAATATTTATGCAATAACAATAAACAATATTATCAATTCAATACATCAATTAATTTAATTGCAATATTTAATTATATACTTTACTGCATGTTTTAGTTTAATTTAACCTTTGTGACTTCTAAATCATTACATTTAAATCATATTATATAAATTAAAATATTTAAAATTATTAAGAAAAACTTTTGATATTTTCTCTAAAAGAATACATATATAAAATATGTAAATTATTTTTTCTAATTTTTTATACGATGTACTATTATATTTTTAAATTTATTCATAATTTGAATTTTATTTTAATTACATTTTGTTTTTCAATTTCTGACATTTTGCTTTTTTTTTTGTGTCAACTGATTTTAGTTGTAATTAAATAAATAAATAAATACCCTAACAAAATTCTTATTATTAAATGTTTACATTTTATTTGTGTAAGGGTATTGCGAAATCGATATGAAACTATTGACTTTTATTTCGTGAACATCAATTTTTTTTTTTTTTTGCTAGTCAGCAGCTTTTGTTCTTTGTAAAAGTTGCCGGAAACGGAAATGGCATTTTGTGCGCACTCTTGCTGATGTTGCCGCTTCTGCTGTTGTTGCTGCTGCTGCTGATGCTGCTGCTGCGGGCCAAGTTGACTTAACTTTGCACTTCAAGTTGCCGAATAAACTTGGAAATGAAGCCATGCCGTCGAAACGGGGCAGAGTAGAGCGGGGCAGGGGGCAATGGTTGATGGGAAAGTCACGATGGCAACGCGTTGCAGCGATGCAGATGCACAGGCAGAGGCCAGGGAGGCAAAAGTCCATACATACATATGTATGTATGATAGGGAGGAAGGGAGGGATGGAGGGAGGTAGTTAGGTAGGTAGGTAGGCAGATATAGGTAGGGTAGTCCAAGCTATGCAAGTGCAGCATGAGGCGAACTAAGGGCAACAAATTTGCCAGCGGTTGTCAGGACAACGGGGCACAACAAAAGCCACTCGCTGGCGATGGCGGCGCATTTCAGGATGCGCAGCTAGGATGTCGACGGCGATATGCAAATTAGACACCAAATAGTGAGAATGAGAACAAAAAAAAAAATACGAAATGTATGTAAATGCAAAACAAAATAAATTCCACAAAATCCCTTCACGTATCCTGTGCATCTGCATCTGTATCCGTAGCTGTAGCTGTAGCTGTATCTGTATCTGTAGCTGTAGCTGTATAAGGTAGGCCAGTGCTCGCTTGTGAAAGGGGTGCACATGGCCCGGGTGGTAAGGGTGGTGTCCTTGTGTGCCCCCGTCTCCTGGCCGTCTGCCTGGCTGCCTGAAAGCCATTTGATATGCGCAGCGTCATAAATAATGTTCAACATTTAATTTCATTTCCATTTTCATTTTACGATATTCAGTTCACTCACTCTCTCTTTTCTTGCCTCACTTTGTTTCGCCCACTCTCCCTCTCTCCCTCTCTCTCGCTCGACGCAGCTGGGGCAGCATGCAACCGAAAAAGAAAAAAGTTGACAGAATGGAAAGTGTAATAAAATTTTGAAATTGTATTTTCCTTTGCCCACTTTCCATATTCCGGTTTGCGGCAGCATTTAATTTTATGATTTCTGATTTCGATTGCAGCATTTGTGTGCCGCATAAAGTGGCGCCCAACTATTTGCAGCAAGTTGCTTTTTAATGGAACCTGCTATTGATAAAGTTCTAATAAAAACAACATCAAAAGCGAGACAATAAAGGACTTAATATAGAAATTTACAGTGCTGGTCAAAAAAATAGCACTAATTATTCTTGTCTTTGTTAAATATGCTTTAATAGTTTGGTCGTTATGAAAAAAAACCAATTTAATAAAATATTATTAAAGTATTATAATTATATAATCATAGAATGTCCTGCAGCGCCGCCAAAGCATCCTTGATGTGATAGCTGTATTTATTTATCTATTGTCAACTAAAATCAATCGACAATTAAAATTTAAAATAAAATTAAAATTATAAATAAATTTAAAAAATACTAAAATATTGATGAGATTTTTAAGATCACCCAACAGTATCTTCAACCAAATCAATGAAAAACGAATCAGCTAAAATTAACCCGACAAAGATTCTGACATTCGGAACTTTAAATATTTTTATAGTTTTCGTAAATTTTTTAAATTAAATTTGTGAATTTTTTTAAAGTCTAAATTGCATAAAATATGCTAAAAATGCTTTTTTGATAAGCCAAACTAGAATAACAAATTTTTTGCGTGATATTTTATTTTCATCCCAAAAAATAACAAAAGAATGACATAAATTTGGGTGTTGTTTTTTTTGTGCAACAACAGTATTTATGTATGCAGCAAAATATATATGTATGAATATATAAATATCGAAGTATAAATATTTGTCGACAGATGCACTGGACGCCTACAAATTCTCATGCCACATTATTTGTTGAACAAAGCAATGTTGCAAGGCATTTTCCGCTTGGCCTGTCGAGAAAACAATGCCAATTGTGCAAGTTGCACACCCCAAAGCAACAGCCTCAATCAAAACACGGCCAAAACCCCCGGTGCGCAATGTGTGAATTGTGTTCACAAAGTCAGAGACTGGTCAGCGATTAATTAAATGAAATACATTATGAATTGAGGGCCCGAAGACAATATCGATTACAAAGGCATAAGCCTAATGGAAATGCTGCTGCTGCAGCTACACAGATAGACAGATACTTAGATACTCTCAGCTGCTCAGATACTCAGATACATTTGCATAGCAACTGTACTCTTGCTTTATGTGTTGTTGTTGTTGTTGTATTTTGTTTATTGATTGCTGCCGATGCAAAACCAAAGCCAAAGTCCGACCACACCTTGGCAACACTGTCGAAAGCCTGAGGCTTAACAGGAGTCACTCAACAGCAGCTTTCATATATCTTCCAACTAACAGTAGCCATGACAGCGGCTTATGCCACACATGTGTGTGTGTGTGCAACTGTATCTGTATGTGTGTATCTCATTCCTTGTTGCATTGTTTGTTGTACCGTCAGACCATCAGTTGTTTAGCCATTGGTGATTTACGTCAGCCCTCATTCACTGCCGATGACTTTAGACAACAGTTTCTGTATCTGCATCTGTATCTGTATCTGTAGCTGTATCTTTTTCTTTTTCAGTTGCAATTCTTTTCGCTTCGGTTGTTGCTTGGCAATGTCCTTTGCTCCCATCTACCTGTTTGTCTGTCTGTCTGTCTGTCCCTCTGTCCGTTTATCTGTCAGGCAGCTCAAATTATTATTACCAAGTGCACTCGGGCGTATGCGCAATGCTTTTTTCCACTTGAGCATGTCGGCTGCAAAAAACAAATAGCATCCACATTCCCTACTTGCAACAGCAGCATTTCAACTTTATCAGGCATTTGGACTTTATGCAACATTTATCTTGATTTGCTTATTTGCGTTTTATGCACAAAAAATGCATTTTGATTACAGTTTTATTTTTATTTGGGGGTTAAAATAAATTTATTGATTTTATTACTTTATAAACCTATCCACTGCTTGCCGCAATATGTAAAATTTATTAAACAAAATATATATATAAAAGTATATATTTTCTATATATATTTTCTATACATATTTATGATATGATTTATAAAATAGGGTTTTTTTTTTAAATTTATGTAGCCAATTTTAGAATCAAGCATATTTTAGTAAAAACAAGAGAGAAAGATAAGGATATAAAATGATATATTACCATATAAAATATATTGCATGTCAATGATACATAAATTAGCGTGAGAGAGAATGAGAAGTGAGCTCGACTAAGAGATACCCTGTATACAAGACCAATATACCAATATACCAATAATCAATCGTTAAAAAATAAACGATTATCGATTCTTTTTTACAACTTTCTAAGACATTTGCATTTTATAGATTAAAAAAATTAAAAATTAAAAAAATTATATAATTATATCTAGAATGGTATTATTTAAAATTGTACTTAAACATTAAAAAAAATAATTCTTGGCAATATCATTATTATTTTCTCTGTTCATATTCGATAATTTTCAATTGGAATTTATATGCATCTCAACTCCACAAGAAGGTTCTTTGCCATCCTCAGCTGGCATTAGACTGCAATTAGAGTATTATTCAGTCGGATACGACCCATTTCTTCTTTCGCACCTGTTTGTCATTTAGAAATTGCTAATAGAGCATCAAAATTTCGTATTCCCAATTCAAATCCGGATACTTGTTCTGATTTTATTTCTTGACTTGCAACTATGGCGAGCAACAATTGTGGATTATTCATTTGCAAAAAGTTGCTTCGACAATGCCACAAACACACACACACACACACACATATATACACACAAGCAGAGATGCAATAAGTATTTGTTTTTATGGTTGTTGGCATTGCAAGGATGCTTGCCTCGCCAGTTCATGATGATTATAATGATTTCGATGATGATTGCTGCAAGGATGCTTTGCCATTTTCTGCGAATTAAGCCAATTCATATGCGGCTCGGATATCGTTCAGCGAAACATTATGCAACACACAGCAAATGAATAACTGAAGCCTTTAAAAGTTTTTTAATAGCCCGGCTGCAGTTTTGTGTATTCCTGTCCCTTGCCACTGCCACTGCCCCTGCCACAGCTGCTACTGTTGCCTGTGCCTCACTTCATTAGCGCTCCGAATGTGACGCTTGAAAATTGTTTTCCATTAGTGCAACCCACACACACATACTCGTAATGCTTTGGGGTGAGTTTCCCTCTGTGTGTGTGTGTGTGTGTGGGGGCGTGGTTGCCAAAGTTGCCACTAAGCCTTTATGCATTTGATGGCTTTGATTGTAGCCTTGCCAGCTGCTTTCATGTGGGCCCAAAACGTATGTGCACAAAAACTTGGTCCGCAAACTCGTTAGACAAATTGAAAATTTTGTCGTCAATTGGCGCTTTTAGTTTTTTGCCTTCATTATTATGTTTATATCTAAGTGTGGGTGTTTGTGTCAAAAGTTCACTCTTTGGGCTTAAGCTCCCTACAATGTTGTCGTATTTGGCTAACACCGTTTTGCCCAAAATGTAATTTGACATATTCCACAAAATGGGCTTAGAGTCCTTTCGGTTCGCTGCTGTTGGCATATAGCAAAATGGTTAACTCTGAAAGCTGTCAATCCACAAAGCCACTTTTTATTAGCCGAATATTTAAATTTTTGACAGTCTGCTTTTTTTTTCAATGGGTATACAAAAGTTAAATGCCAAAATATGTTTAAAAATTTGACAAGTTTACTTTTAAAGCTTAATATGTTTATTTTTATATAATATTTTAAATATATTATTAAATATATCATATTTTAAACTATTCTAAACACAAAATACCAGAGAGTTATAAAATATATTTCAATACAAAAATCAGCATTTTGTTCAATCGATACTCATCTAATTTATATGAATTGCACAACTATTTCATTTCCTTTGAAATATTAATATTTCAAAATTCAATTCAATTTTTGTTTACCCTGAATTCAGTAAAAGTGTATAAGATGGGTATAATGAAGTTGTGTAAAAGTATGTAACATGCAGAATGAAGGATCTCTCATTCCATTCCATTCTCATTCCGATTATAGTCCGAAAATCGGCATATGAACATAGGTCGAACCTTCAAAATGCCATAATTTGAAAATGTGATTTTGGGTCGTAACATAAGTCAAAATCATATTCCAAAAATCGAAATTTTGTGGGCGTGGCATGTGCCAATCTTTGAAGGACATCGCCAACAACCCACCAACCAAAACTAGTGACTGTATCCATAAAATTGTGGGCTATGTGTGGCTTTATCGATTTACGAATATCGATTTTGTCGATTTTGTAGCTCCCTAGTGGACGTAGGACTTCAATCTTGACAAATTGAATTTTTAAGTGTACTTTCACTTGCGTTCTTGCATTCAAACAGACGGACAGACGGATAGACAACATGTCGGACATTGCAAAATCCCAATACACTATTGTACCTTCGGTATCATAGTATAATAATATTGATCATCTGAAAAAATGTCATAACAATTGGAAGAAAATTGTATCTTTATCTTATCAAAATTTCACAGCAGCCAATCCATAAGATTTGTGGATAGTTAAAAACTTTGGGTATCTCCAAAGTCGAGCGTTCACGACTTGCCACTTATTTGATTTCCCTCAGCATATTGTAATTTGGCAGTTATTTGAATTGTATGATTTATTTGATTTAATTTCACTACACACGTGCAGTTTAGGCCTTGGTTATATGAATCCTTTAGCCAACTGCTGTTGCTCGTAATTTATTTGATTTACGCATATTAAAAATTCCTTGTGTAAGGATCAAACAAAGCAATAAATACGAAAATACGAAAATATTTGCTAAACAAATATTTTTGTCAATAAAGCGCACTTTAATCTGGGATATATATATATATATATATATATACATATACATATATATGTATATAGAAAAGCTGCACATGTGAACTGATTCTGAGGAGTTGCAATGCAATCGAGTTGGGAGGCAATCGCTTAGCTGGGATTGAGTATCTACTCAACCCCTGCGAACTGTAAACCATTTCTATCAGTGCAATTGCTGAGAATTCTTTTGTATCTTTTATTATTTATTTACTTGTATTTGTTGTTCTCTGCTGGCTAACAAACCGTAGATAAATAAATCCGTTTCCATTGAAAAGTATATTTTATTTGCATTTACTCAACTGCAAATTGTGTGCGTATATGAATGTGTGTGTGTGTGTGTGTGTGTGTGTGTGTGTGTGTGTGTGTGTGTGTGTGTGTGTGTGTAGCATGCATTCAATTGAAGAACCCTTGATGTTGAACGTGCAATTTGTGCTTGCAATTTTCTGGGAATTTCGAATACCAGCTTTGCTTTGACTGGAATTAAATATTAGTTTTGTAGACTACTTTAAGGCTGAAGAGCAACTGTGTCAAAGCGAAACCGAAACTGTAAACGATAACCGACATTCCAAATATTTATTTAAGCCGGAAAAGCTTAAAATATACAAATGTAAAAGATACAAATGAAATGTAAATGGAATTTAATATGAAAAAATAAATGTTGATCTAAAATTAATAAAAGAATGGATGCTAATTCAAATTCAGAAGCGGAACCAGTCTGTAATAATTTGTAGAGATCAGTAAAGGGAACAAATATTATTATTAACTGAAACCAGGTAAATAATATTATTATTAACAGAAGCAGTAAAAATATTGAACAAAATAAAAAAATAAGTTGTCGAAAATTCAAAATTAAGCTTTGCTGATTAGAGTTGGATTCTAGAGTTGGATCTAAATTCGGTGTCTTAGAATAAGTTATATGTATGTATATATATTTATGTATATATATTTTTTTTCCACCTGGCAGTTATCTGTTTTTACTTTCTTTTATTAACAAATATTATAAATCTGATAAGTAAAATATAACTACAAAAAATAATCGATTGACTTCTAAGGTTCTCAAACGGATTCGTATTTCTGTTCTCTGGCAAATGATTTGAATTTGAACATTGCTTTCTTTAACTAGTTCAATCAATTGTGGTTCCGGTTTCAGTTTTACATCCTTTCAAATTACAAATGATACTCACTTTTTTTGCAATTCAATTTTCAGCTTGAGTGTCTTAAGTTCTTATATCAACTTATCAGCAGTTAAAGTCAGGGAATGAAATGCTGAGCAACAACAACAACAACAAGAAAGGCAGCAGAAGAAGAAGAAGCAGAGACAGAATAACCAGCTAACCTAGAAATGCGTAAAAAGCGTTAAGCTGGCTTCTTGGGCTCTCCTTAGCCCTCCTTTTGGCCAGAATGCTTGGGGCAAATCTAAAATCTAATCAGCACACGCTTGTCACCTCACCTGTGCCACAATCTCAACTTGAGCACATAAAAATATGCAAGCCACATACATATATATATATGTATATAGGTGTATATATACGTGTATATATTGGTAAATACATATGAAAACATTTTTTTGCTGCCACATGCCAGAAAGGAAAACTTTGGCCTGCCGCATGGAAAAGTTTCTTTTTCTTTTTTTCTTTTTTTGTGACTCGTTGTGTTCGTGTGGTGCAAAAGAGTCATCGATCCATTAAAACCAAAAGTCTGTGCGCCCGAAAACTGTACAAAAGGGAGTCGAAACCGACGAAAAATATACGCAACGGTCCAAAAAGGACTCAAGCAGGATGCGGCACGAGGTTAAGCTGGCGGGGCATGAGCACAGGTAGTCAAGGTTGCCATAGCAATATCTGGGAGAGAGCATCACGCACACACACACAAATGCATATATTTATATATATATATATATATATATATATATACATGTATATGTGTGTGTGGCATGCTCGTCTCGTATCTGTTCGTGTTCGGTGTCCGTTGCTCATACGCCATGTTGTGCGCAGCCCAAAAGCCGCACGGATGTCAACGAGCATTTTCGGGTGCCACGACTATAAAAGCGGTTGTCAAGCACAGCTCGTCGCTCAGATGCGTTGCCAGGTGGCAGCCACAAGGCCAGCACCAACAGCAGCAGCAACATCAGCAGCAGCAGCAGCATCAGCATTGAGCTCCCTTGCGCCTTGGCTGGGAGTCTCAAGTGGTTGCTGCTTGCATTTTGTGGCGGGTATTTGGGGCATGTGGGGATGTGGTGGGTGGTGGGTGGTGGGTGCATTACTAATGCGGTTAGCTGTAATGACTGCATCTCAAATGCATAGGCCAACTGCAGCACTTAGCAGCAGAGAGTACACTTTAAGACACCGACTTAAGCATGATGGGTTCCGCATTTTAAATTGAGGCACGAGCAAAGCCGCTTCATTAATTATTCAACTAACGAGTTGAGTTAAACACAGTTTGTTGCTTTTGCTAAATACTGTTCAAACTTAATGTTAAAAAATTTGCTTATTATTATTAATTATTGTGTTCAGCCATTATTTTGTTGAAAATTAAAAAAAATTATTAACACCACATAAGGTGTAAATTGTGTTTTTAAATTTATTTTGTTATCTTATAAGATTAAAATAATTAATACTAATATTTAAAAATATACATAAATACAAAAATATTTAAAATTATATTTTTTAGTTTATGAACCTTTATGAAACATATAGTATGAAACATATATGTTTATGAAACATATAGATAAATACAATAATATTTAATATTCTATTTTTTAGTTTATGAACCTGTAAAATATTTATTATTCATCAAAATATTGTGCATACTGGCATCATTTATTTTTTAATATTTATTGAAAATTATAAAATATTATTATTGCATTCGTACGATAAATATTAAGTAACAATAATTTTAGAAAGTAAAATATTTTTTAAATTAATAAGGTTACATTTTAAATAAAAGATAATCTTCCATCTGGGTTAAAATTTATTTGCTTAGCCTTTCCAAGGGTATTAAAATTCAATTTTAATTTAAATTTATAAGGCATCTAAAAAAAAAACAATTTCGACCTCATAAGGCATAAATATTCTTGATTAATCGTCAGAATCGGGTGACTTTATCCTATAGCTATCATAGGAACAATCGGATGAAAAATTAATGCTTGACAACTTTTTTTTTACCGAGTAATTCAAACCAAGCTCAATATTTTAAAAAATTCAACAATTCATCAATATCGAAAAAATATATCATGGATAGCATTTTAAATTTTAACTTGATTTTGTCACTGCCCGCATTCGCTCAGTGTATGCAAAGGCGCCTGCGCGTTGCAGCTCTCTGGGCAAAAAAAAAACATGGCTGCGCTCACGGCCAGGACCCACACACACACACACACACACACACACAGGAACACAGTTGCTGACTGAGACAGACAAAGGCCATTTCCCCTTAACAAATGAGCAAGCTACACACTCATACACACACTCACACACACACTCACACACACACACACATGTGTGTTGGTTGCTCAGAGTTGTGCAAGCGATTTTCAACACATTTACAAATATTGTAAATGTGTGCAAAATTTCAAGCATTATGCATGTATGTGTGAGTGTGTGAGGCGTGGGAGTGAAAACTGACAAAGAGAGAGTGTATACACTCTATGTGTGTGTGTGTGTGGGTGTGTGTGTGTGTATGCAAAGTGAACATTCGATTTTACCGGTTGCTGCTTTTTGCCGGTCTTTTGCTACCAAAACATGGAGAGTTTGGGAAGCTGAGTGCTGCTCCTGCTGCTGTTTTCCGCACTCTATCGACGAGGAAGAGTCGGATGAAGCGGCAGAAAGAGACACAGAGAGAGAGGGAGTCGAAGAAGTGGGGGGTGTTGGGTGGAAAGACCTGAAGCTGAAAGAGTCAGTAGCCCGGAGACCGCAGCACAGAACTCTCCCTCGAGTGTGACGCTGTTGAGTGCCGTCGCCATATTTGATGTTTGCCTGTTGGCCTGTTGTTATTTTCGATTTGTCGTTAAGCAACAACAACAACAACAACAACAACAATAGCAACAGCAACAACAACAACAACGATTGAAAGTTGGCCAACTGCTGTTGTTTGTTGCCTTGCTGCCTACAGTTCAGTGCACGTTTTCCCAAGCGTTCGACATCCATCTATCTATCCACCTTTGTGACCAGGTCTAGGGCAACTACGTGTTCCTGCTCTACAACGTACCAGGTCCTTGCAACTTACTCATCAAGTTGACCATTTATAAACAGAAGGCGGGAACAATTAATGGACTGAGTATTTCTAGTTAAAGTTATATATATGCTTTATACAGAACAGAATAAATAATCTGGTTGTCCAAAATGTTGACAAAGTTAAACTTTAATTTAATAGATTCCAAAATTCGATTTTTAGATGGTTCTGTAAAGGCACATATTTTCCTCAAATTGTATATATCTAAATATCTAAGACAGAATGCAGCATATCGATATATAATATATATCGAACAGCAATGAATCGATTTAAATTTAGAAGAAGCCAAAATTCATAATTTTTTTAAGAATCAGATTCAGATACCGATATTATAAGTTCGTATAGTACCATAATGAGGAAGAATACCTACGAAATCTTCACATAACAGACACGTAGATAAAAACGATTCAGATTAATATATTGGCTATATATATCTATATCTGGCAGTACCAAAAAATATTTGTTTTAATTAATAGCTGAATATAAGTTTAAAAACTAGTCAGTATATTTAATATTATCTTTTCAAGTAAACTTCATATTCAAAGATTTTCTATATTTTTAAAAAAGAAGAAATTGCAGATTAAAAAAGTCCTGTTTACACTGTAGAGTATATTTAATTCGTTATGCGCCTCCATATTGATTGTCATAACTTTTTTCCTCTCCTGAGTTTTCTTGTTGCGGTGTTTTCACTAATGGCCAGCCAGACGCCATTGGAAAACGCCAAACGCGATGGCGGCCATTGCTCGCAATGTTTTCGCGTTGGCGTTCCCAGGCAACTACACACACCAGCACACACACAACACACACACAACACACACACAACACACACACACACACAGCACACACACACTCAAACAAGCGTCACACAGCGAGACAAAGACAAAATGAAAATTTCACGTATATAGCAGCAAATATTCGCAGCGCTGCTAAATGAAATGAAATCAACATGGCTGCCCAGGATCCGGACACGGACACAGATCCGGATCGGAGTTTGGGTCTGTGTTTAAAAATACAACCAAAAAAACAACAACAACAAAAATAGAAAAAAGCAGCTGAACCTGCAACGTTGGCAATTTTAGCGCAGGCTACGCTTTCATTTGGTTTCGACTCGTTTCGTTTCGTTTCGTTACGTTTCGCTTCGGTTCCATTTGGCTATTATTGCTGCGGTGGCATGCCCCAAACTCCCAAAAGTCCTCAAACTCATGACCACGTACAAAAGTACAAATATATATATGTATATATATAAATATATGGTGCTGGGCAGAGGCGTTTGCAAATGCGCTTTAGGGCTCATTAGGCCGCACCAAAATTTAATTGAACCAATTCCTTTTATTTTGTTGTGCCGAAAACGTGCTCAAATTAAAATTGTAAAAAAAGCTGAAAATTGAGCATTGAAAATGTGCAATTGTTTTTTATAAATATATATATATGTGTATATATATATAACTATATATATACGCATAGTATACACTTGCAGAGGGTATTATAAGCTGATCGTTAATTGTGAGAGACTTCTTCGAGTTCGGATCAACTTCAACTTATGAGTAGATATTGCCATATCCGAATTAGAGACTTAGTTTTAAAATTATCTTTATTACATTTTCTATATATTTGTAATTTAGCTGCAGGCGGGAAATGTTTCGGAGCCAAATCGAGTTACTATATCTTATTGGCTTAACAAGTTTATAGAGTAAAATGACAAATCTAGCTTGTTGTAGTAAAAATTTAAGCATAAAACTTATCCACATCAAATAACTGTATCGCATAACTCCTAACGAAACAATCTATCGATTGTTCATATTTCGATTTTTCATATCGGAATCTATCGATTTTTAAAATTTAGATATAGGCACTTTGACTCCTGCCTGTCAGTGTGTGTTGCCTTCGGCATTTCGAATACAATTGTTATTCACAGTTTTTAAGTTGTTGTTTTGTTTTCACTTGTTTTGTGCTAACTGTTTAATTCAATTATATAATTTTCAGTAACGTTTTCGAGCGTGTTTTTCAAAAGGCCATTAACCAAATTGAAAGCGCTTTTCGAATGCAAAGTTTTGTTGTTACAGCTGCCTTGTGTTGCCAGAACCAATAAATTCATTACATGGCCCAAATGTACACACACACACACACACACACACACACGCACAACAGTTGGGCAATTTTGTGTTGTTTTTGCTCTTGGCATTTGCTAGAAAAGTTGGCCAATGGTATTTTCACTGTACTTCAAACTAGTCAAATTGATTGGAAAATATTCGAACAAATCGCAAACGAGCTTAGTCATAAAAACAGTTTTTCATTCAATAAAAAAACAATACGAAACTTGGTTACCAAAATGTGTTTCATGTCGAAAGTTTTAAAGCTGAAAGAGCAACTATTTTGATTGGCAGCACAATGTGGACAATTTCGTTGAAAACGGTTGGGAAAACAGCTTTCTTTTCCCAACTAAAATTCACTATATTTTTAGAGAACATATTTATTAAAAATCCCCAACACACTTTTACATTTTTCTATGCCATTAACTTTGTTAAAGTTCATTTGAACTTTATTGCCAGGCTTCCCTTTTGGCACTTTAAATCATCGCAGACGCTTTTCTGCTTCTAACTTAAGCTTGTGTAAAGTTTTTCTCTGCAATAAAATATATATAAATGGTATATGTATATATGGTATATGTATATGTATATGTATATGTATATGTGTAATAAATATGGTGTAAACTTTTGCCCACATGCTACACTGCTGCATGTGGTATGGAGACGCTGACAACACTTTAATTTATAGCATAGCGACGAATTTTCGTTGCCCTCTTCATATATAGATACATATATATATATATATGTATATATATATATATATATATACAAATATTCTTAATTCTATTTATACCCTACAAAAATTCAAAATGTATGTAAAAGGTATGATGAAGTTACGCCAAAGTTTGTAACAGGCAAAAGGATGTGTCTTGAATTACTTAGACTATATATAATCTTATATACCTATAGTCATAGCCATGTCTATATGTTTGTCTATATAATAAGCCGATCTCAGAGCCTGAAAATGCTGGACACTTTAACTTTAAAATGTAAATTCATATGCACTAAACTCAGAAAAAGCTTACAGATCCGCTTAAAAAATATCGATATAAGTCGATTTTCAACAACTTTAAAAATAAACAATTTCAATAATCTAAATGATCTAATTTCTTTTGTATATATCTTCATATAATATTATTCACATGGAAAATCTTGAACAAGTTCGTTCAAGAAACATGAAACAAAATAATGTTTTCATATTTACCAAATTGCAGCAGTCGTAAGATAGTTAAAAACTTTTTTTCAGGATATCTGCAAGTCGAGCTCTCTCGACTCGAGCTGTCTTACTTGTTTTTCCTATTGAGGCTGAGCTGGGCTGTGGCTTTTGCCAGCGTTTTCTAGTATTTGGTGCGCTGCGAAAACCACTTTTCATGCACATCAGTTGCAGCTGTTACAACAGTCAGGCGGCTAGTGGAAATGGGGGTGGGGCATGTTGGCAGGGGCTGCAAATGCAATGTGCGACGGGGCAACGAGTAACGAAAAATCTGCGGCAAGCAACAAAAACAAAGAAAACGAAATATTTCTGGCAACCAACAATTCGATAGAATATTTGCAAAAGTATGGGCAAAGCTTGTTATCATTCGGTGTCCACATCTGTCACCTTCTATAAATCAGCACATGCCCCCTACACATACTTACTTCCACACACACACACACATACCAAACATCTACTTACTTAGAGTCTTACTTTTTGAAGTCTGTGCACAGCAGAGCTCTGCTGCCTTCGTTGCACTTCTTTTTATACCCCAAGTTGCCGCTCGGCAACTAATTCCCTTAATGGAAAATTGCACAAGCATGTTAAGAACAAAAAATAGTTAGAAAAACCAAAAAAAAAAAAGAAGAAAAACTGTAGCAGCCACAAGAAGTAGAGAAAAAGAAAGGAAAAAGGCATGTAAGTTGCACGTGACGCTGCTTAAATACCCTGACAGCATTCAGTAGTGGTATCTTAGGCATCCTCCCCTAAGGGAAACAGTTACTTGAACTGCTAATGTGCTTGAAATATCCTAGAAGACATATTTACTTATAATCGAGATGAAGATGTAGACAAAAAATAAGAAACTAAAATAATGCTACTTTACTGAGTGCTTATTTCTAGTTTCGTTGAAATTGAAACAAGTTTTCTTTCTCGTGTTTATTTTTACGCCAATTAAGTTATTTTTCTGCTCAGTTTGAGAGCTTTTTCATCCTCAGCTTTACCGTTTTCTTTACTTTTCTCCAGCCATTAATCACGTAATCTTTGGTAACTATGGCAACACTCACATTCAAAATAAGAAGGTTTTGTTTAGTCTCAAATGATTTTAAACTTTCTTTAAAGCAGAAATAACGTCTATTTTAGACACGTTAAATATTAGACACTCTTCTAGAAAGTGTATAACTTGCCGACATATAACATTTCACTAGCAATTTAAAAGATCAACTGATTGTTCCTATTAAAGATATATAGGATGATACACCGATGCTTATCTTTATATATATATATTAGGAACCTTTTTTACACCCACAATAGCTTAGTTTAATACGACTAGCTGGATAATCGAAGAATTTATACATATAAAAACTCATCTGTCGGCTGATTGTTCCTATGACATCTATATAATATAGGGATTTGATGCTACCGACTTCAACATAAGTTCTGAATGAATAAAATATGACGAAGTTATATAAAGTTTTATCAAGATAACTTCAAATCTTCAAATCAAAACAGAGAGACTTTACTAAATAGACTTAACTTAATGTTGATTTAGAATCTATATATATATATACTTTATAAGATCGGAAAAGACTCCTCCCATTGTAACAAACTTTATGACATAGCTAAAATATCCTTCACAAGGCTATAATTAAATGATGGTTTTGCTGATATCCTTGTGCAACTACTGCTTGTTGTTACACTTTAGACCCCGAATGCTTTTCGTTGCCTCGTTTATTTTAGTCATGTTTTTAGAGCTGGTAATTTATGGAACGACCCTCGTTTGGCTTGGCAAATATCTGTGTTGCTTTTACGCATAAAATATTAGTTGCCGCATTGCAATTGTTCTTGTTGCGTGTTGCGGGCGTTGCATTGTCTCAATTGTACGTCTGTCCCTTTGTTTGCCACCCTCTATCGTTTTCCATCTCTCTCTCGCTCTCGCTCTCTCTCTATCTCCGTCTCTCTTTGCTTCTGTTTCTCTGTCAGCCTATATATTTTTTGCCATTGTAATGCAGCATCCCCGCTTAACCCACCCAGCTGCCAGGACAAGGACCAGGACCAGAACCAGGCCCAGCCAAGCCGTCTGTTGTTCGTGCTGTCGCATTATTCTTCCGCATTTTCAGCCACTTTTCTTTATCACACACACTCACACAAATACACACCAAATCGTGGCCCGGTTTTGGCCTAACCCCGACAAGCAAACGTGACCCGTTTGGCCCGTGCCCCTCCTCGACTCTAGATCTGAACGCATACATTGAATTCAATATCTCGTGTCACATTTCATTGCATGCGCCAGATTTATTACAGCCCCTCAAAATGTATGAAATGCTGAAAGCGAAGCAAATGTGCTTCTCATCACTCCAGGATTTATATGTGTTTCTGTTCGAGCCTTAATACCTATCTAAGTCCTTTTACTTAGCCGGCAAATTCTTCAGTTTTCCATTTGTGGCACTTAAGCAGATTGCGAACCCATTAAAGTTCTATTGAATTTGCCATTTAGTGTGCTAAATTGAGCATCAATTTGCTCTTCACATTTACTTTGTCTTTGCGTAACCTGAATCCATTAAAAATGCGAGAAAGGACTATTCCGAAGTTGTGCCAAGGTTTGAAATAGACAGAAGGAAGCATTCCTAATGCCATAAAAAAGAGAGTTAATATTTATGTACATAAGTTAATCTTTCTTTAATTTTATCGATAACTGCAGAAAGGTTAAGATTTAGAATGAAAATTGATAAATTTAATTAATATCAGGTATTAAACACTGATATATCGGTCAAGTCTTCTCCTTATTTAACAGCTCAATTCAGGGTATTTCCAAGTCGAGCTGTCTCTTAATATTATTTCATTAATATTTAAGTAATACTAAGAATTTAATGAGCCATATATATGTGTAAATATTAAAACCTAATCATGCTTAAGCTAAAGATTATTTGTATTTACTTGAATTTGTTTCTTATCGAATAAACAAGAAATTCATCTTTTTATTGCCATTTGTTAATTTTCAACATTCAACTTGCAGCCGAAATCAGAAATCTGAATTAATTATTCTTAAAGCACATTTTGTTAATTGAAATTGCACAAATTTGGCTGTGATTTGAATCAGGTTTAATTTGATATTTAATGCTGTGTTCCGTGTAATTTGAAGACAGATACTTTTGGCAGGCAGTGTGCTACAATGGATGCACTTTGTTGTCCTGCAACTGGCAGCTGCTCAAAATGCAATATCCTATTGCCTGCTGCCTGTGTGTGTGTGTGTGTGCCTCAGCATATGTGTGTGTGTGTGTGTGTTTGAACAATATTTATATATTTTCAATTTCCGCTTTTATGAGTGCAATGCGAACATTTTCATGCATGAACAAATCGAGTGACCTCGCACTGCAAAACGACCACAAACGGCAATAGCTATATAATCGTAGGATATAGTCATCTTTCATATGTGTGTGTATGTGGTTGTGTGTGTGTGTGTGTGTGTGGCTGTGTGTATGTGTGTGTGTGTGTGTGTATCTATAGCTTGGCAAACACAGATGCCCGTTTGCTTTGAAAAGCGCTTGAAAAGTTTGTGGAAACCACACGCAATTGCATTGAACTGCTTATGCAAATGGCAATCAAAACGTTGTTGCCTCACTGAAAGCAACCACACACAACAAACACACACACATACACACGCATACATTGATATGCAAGGAATGTGCAATGAAATTTGCATAAGGAAACATTGGCAAACAGTGTTGGGCATGAAAATGCCCACTGGATTATGGCCAGTAATCGGAATTGAGCAATCATTAAATTTAGCTTTGATATATCCAAAAAAAAATGAGTCACTGCAACACGCCAAGTCTCTGCTGTGTATTAAAATGCGTTGCATATGCCCCATGTGCAATGGAGTGCCCCATGTGATCCATGTGCCACATGTGCGTGCTTCCGGAATATATTTTTCTGCTGCAATTTTCCTGTGCAAACAAATTTGCATGGCCCCAAGAGACGTGTGCGAAAGAAAAGCGCGTTGAAAAGCGCAAGAAAAACCCAGTAATAAAAATGGTTATCTTTGGCAAGCCGAAATTTAGATACCCTAGCGAACTGAATTAAAATTAATAATAAATAAAATTGTGATAATAATAATTATAAAAAAATAATAATAATGACAAAATAATTAATAATTGAATTTCGCTATAAATTTAATATACAATCCAATTACTTATATAAATTATTAATAATGCAATGTTTGGGAGTTTTATGGGAAAAATTGAAAAAAAGCAAACTGTTATTTGAAATCGGTGAATATATTTAAAGTTTCTGTAAGATAGTTCTTTGAAATTAAAGGTTTTGTTTGCATATAGATAGACAGGCATATAGACTGATAGAGGGACACGGCTATATCACACGACTAGTAATGCTGTTCAGGAATATATATATATATATATATATATATATATATCTTATCTCATTCAAGGCGTTACACAGATGCACAGCAAATTATAATGCTCTTCTTGAACCTAAGCGTCACAGAACTGTGCAAACACACACACACACACACACACTTACATACACAACTACTTATGCATGTGTTTACATACTTACATGTATGTATGTATATATTTATATATATATGTACAGTGTGAGTGTGCATATAACTTTGCAATGCTTTACAGATTATGGGTTAACTAATGCAGCATTCCACTCACGCTTCTGCCTCTGCTTCTGCCTCTGCCTCAGTCTCAGTCTCTGCCTCTGCCTCAGTCTCTGCCTCTGCTTCTACCTCTGCCTCCGCATCTGCCTCTGACACGTTCAGACTTTAGTGCGCCTGGTTGGTTCATGTGTCACCAGCGATTCCCAGCACATTACTTTATGCATTTTATATACCCCGTTATACCGATATACCGTTAAGATTAAAGCCTGAGTTTCGGTTAGGTTAGTCCGTTATTTAGCTAGATTCGAACTAAAACTCGAATTCTATTCACAAATTTCGAATTTCGACTTATTTTGTTAATTTTACATCTACAAGTTATATATAAAATTTAGTTATAATTATTAAATTAAATAATATTAATTCTGTGTATGTTTTATTGCAAAGTTTTTACATATTTTAAGTAAACTTTGGTAGAGATTTAGATCTATAATTATTAAAATATAATATAATAATAAATATTAAAATATAATAAAATAATGCTTTACTTTGCCGACAGTTTGCAGCTTTTCAATATACTTGCCAACATTTATAGGGTATTTTCTAGTCGAGCGTTGCATTTTTCAAGCATACCTTTTCAAGCTGCATATTTGCTTGCATTTTGCCAGCTCAGAGATTTGGTTTCTTTGATTCGTTGTTTTTGTTGTCGGTCTTCTTCAAATATTTCGATATTAAATTCTCGAAGAATGCCTTTTACCTTCTGGCATTTTTCACTGAGCTCCCTTCTAAATGTTGCTAAATGTCAAACAAGTTGTTTATTGCAATTTTCCCTTTTTTTTTAATATTTTCTTATTACTTGTATAGAAAATGCTCCTTTGTCAACATTGTTCGTCTGGCAAACAGTTAAATGCCTCTCACTCTTCAGACTGCACTTCCTTGTGAGGTGGCACATTTCCGCATCCGTTGCCCTTGTGTTGCAGCCTTCAGCCTCCATTCTTTTTCGTCCTGTGGCAGCTGCTGCTAAGCTCCTGCTAATGCATATTTGTGCAAGGACTTTGCATGTAGCTGACGTTAAATTAATTTCCGCCAAAAGAAATTATCATCTTCCGCCTGTTCCTCCCCGTCGACGTCTTCGAGAAACCACTTTGAACAGCTTATTGGCATATTTTAGAAGGCATCCGCATCAATTATTTTAGGTATTTCTTAATCAGCTTACCGGCTGCCTAATGGAAAACCCCATTTTATGCAAACTTTCATCTACTTATTATAAGCACTTTTTTCCTCTCGAAGTTTTTGTTCTCTTGAGGGAAAACCCTTAAGAGTTCAACGAAAAACAAACTTTCCTTTATGTCAATTTTTTATGTACAACTTTTGTAAATTACAAAACAGCATTGAAATTTGTTAAAATGAGTTTTTGCTGATAATCTGGCAAAACTTTTTGCTATTGACAAGCAACAGATTTTACTAAAGTTGAACTCTTTGCTGAAGCTATTAAATTGATAAAGTTGAGTTAAAAGTCAAGTCACAAAGTTATTTACTTAGTCATTTTTTGAGATTTTTTTTATATACTTATTCAGAATATTTATATAAAGAAGAAACGAATTCTTGACATTTGTTTCCTTATATCTTCAATTTATCTTTCTTACTCTTTATATACTCCTTATATAAAGTCACAGACATTTGTTTCTTGGTATCTTCAATCTTACTTTTCTTAGTCTATCAGAAAAGGTCTCCAAATACAATCAAGTTTTTACTCAAACAAAGATCCTTATTAGCTTGCTTGGGTTTCACTTCCAACACTAATTGAAGGAGTCGTTTGCTGCATTTCATATTTGAATGGAAGTGTAGAGTTTCGTTCGCTCTTGGCATTCACCGCGTGCCTTATGGTCAAAAAACATAGAGGCCTACAGTGGATACCAGGAGAAAAACGTACCAAACGACGGCACACACAACACACACACACACACACACACCACACACACACACACCACACACACTCGCACACACACGAGTTCTGCGCACGCGAAACAGGAACTTGCGTAATGAGTGAAAAATCAGCTGATGATCCGCAAAGGCGAATGTCCTTCGTCCTCAAGGAATCGCTGCTCGAGGCAATGACCCAAAATGAACCGCACCGAACCGGTTTTTGTTTTTCTGAGTGGCACTTGGTAACTATTTACGTCTCGAAAGTGGGTCTGGCACTGGAACAGGAACTGGAACTCGAACTGGGACTGGGACTGGGACTGGGACTGGGACCGTTGGGAGATGCGTTGTGTGTTCGTTGCCAGTGTTGCGATCGAACTGCTCGATTTGCTGAATGCGCCGCGCTACAAAACTCCCCGTTCTCAGCTCTCAGTCCCGGGCAGAGCCTTAAGTAGTCGCGATCCCAAACCTCATTTAGGGGTTGCTTGATCCCCGAGTACCGTAACAGGATCAATGCCGCTGCTGCTGCTGCTGCTGCTGCGGCTGCTGCTCTCCCTCCGCCCAGTGGTGAAATCCGGTTTTTGGTTTTTGGCTTTGGGTTATCCTGTTCAGGCAGCTGCCAAAAAAAAAAAAAGAAAAAGAAGCAAAATATCAAAATTCATTGAAACGTGCATTGGGCTTAGGACATATCAGCGAGGAGCGAGGAGCGCCTGCTGCTCCTTGTTATTGTTATCCTTGCTGATTTTTATGATTATGTGCATATGTGTGTGTATGTGTGTGTTGATGTTTGTGTGTGTGTGTTTTGCTTTTATATTGTTGCTGGCGTTTACGGCGTTGCAAATGCATTTTTATATCCTGTTTATGCGCGCGCGTTTTTATCAATGGAACTCGTGATTTATTCTTACTGCACTTTATCTCCCTCTCTCATTTTCTCCCTCTCTCTCTCTCACTCTCTCTTTTTCTCTCCGCCCCTCTCCGCTTAGCATCAGCAGCTGAACTGCAATCAGAGCCGCAAAGGTGCAATGTCATCCATATTTTTTACAATCTTGATGATTTCGTCACAACTTTAACAGTGATTATTTTATTTTTTTATTTTTATTGTTTTTATTGCTACTTTTTTATTAAGCTGATTCCGTGACGCCGATAAGCGAAACAGTTTTAGAAGGGTTAGTTTTGTGTTTGTCGTAAAAAACTGGATACAATGTGAAGCTTTCAAAGCATGAGTAGTTTGGCATTTGATGTTTATTTCGTCATGGAAGTTCACAAAATTTGACAACTGGAAAAAATGATTTTCTCGTTATTTTTTGGGAATACTTTCTGCTTAGTAATGTATTGAATAGCTTATCAAATAATCTTCAAGCGGACAAAATTATTTAAAAGTATCTAAAATTGAGATCTAATTGAAGAGATATTTTTGCGTGTTTTATATAATTTTGAATTAATAGTTCTAATTTGTATACCCTGAACATAAATGGCAAAGGGAGAATAATGAAATTAAACTGAAGTAAGTAAGAAACTGTAGATAGCATTTTTGACTCCATAAGATAGATATTCTACATAAGATAGATATTATCCCGATCTGAATTAGCACTTCGATCTCAGAGACTATAAGAGCTAGAAACTTAAAATTTCCAATATTCATACTCCATATTATAGAAAGTTAATTTAATTTTATCGCCCTGTTTCGCGAATATCAATACGAATAGATTCCCGATAGTAATTTAAAAAAAAAAACTCTTTAAAAGATTATATTTATAAAACAGAATGAATATCTAACACTAATGATAGGTAAAGACTGAGGTTCGAGATGTCCCCAAATTGGGATCTCTCGATTACATCATTCTTAATTGTTCCCATAAATATTTTACTATTCTACATTTATTTGTCATACTTATTTTACAAATTTACCATTAAATTTCTATATTATAGATATTAACCAGATTTGTATAATTGCTCCATTGCCCCTAATTAGCAACAATTAGTTTATTTCAGTTGATTGTTGTAATTCTGCTTGAGTTTCATAGAAAACCAAGTTATAAATATCAACATAAATAACGACAACTGTTACTATTCGATCAATAGTAAACACACACACTCACTAACACACACACACACACACGAACACACACACACACAGACACAGGCACACACAATCAGGGCGCATCTGGAAAATGTCGATGCGAATAAAAGTCATTTGTGGGGAGAGGGAAAATGCGTGGCGAGACAGACAAAGGCATAATGCGTATTGTTGTCAACGGCGACAGCAGCTGATCGAACAAGCAAATTGAATAGAGTAGAGTCGAGTACAGGACAAGCAGGACAAGCAGGACATGCAAGGACATTCAGCTATCGACTAACAGCCGTTTTGGCCCGTGACACACATTTGCAGCAACATTTGCAGGCTGCATTCTGCAAAAGGTTTTCAGACAGAATTGGCGCCCTAAAGAAAAAAAAAAAAGAAAATAGATGCAATAACAAAAGCAATAGGAAAAATGCCAGGCAAATGAAAATTGCATGAAAATCAGCAGCTGTCAAACGAGTCCTTGGCTCATGCCAAAAACAGCTGTGGGCTGCTGCAAACACAGTCCATTATTGATTTTGCTGTAGCTATTTAAATTGCTTCTGCCAGTTGCCTTTTTATCGATTGTTACACACTCAAGCACACACACACACACACACACACACACACACACACACACACACACACACACACATACATTGGAGGCATAAAAATAATAATGCATCTCCTCAGATACACTTTGAGCTAAAAGTGTCTCGACTCGGCAAATGACGCGTCACATCATAAACTCTTGTTGCCCCCCTTTGCTGCCTTTCCCTCCACCTCCCCCTCTCCATCACCACAGCAATCTTGGCATTCTAAAGTATGCATAAGGAATATGCAAATAACTGAGCAGCAGTTATACACTGCAAAAAACAGAAGCTAAAGCAAGCAAGCTGAGTTGTAAAAAATCTACAAAGTTTAAAGTTTACTTTTAAGTTTAGTTTTTAGCCACTGATGCAAGATAATATTTTGAAGATCGTAAATATTAAATATAGTAAAATATTAACAAGATAGATTTAAGATTTTTAAAAGAAAATATATTCATGTAGCTTTCGAATTTTGTTCTTATGTCAATTGCAATGTAAAATGAAATGTAGGAAATCTTGTTTCATATTCTTTGTCTGTGTGATTCTTCACCGGTTTATTTGTTATGTTTAGAAACCATAAAAAAATCAAAGAATGATGTAAACAAATTGGTACAACTAACCATATCCGATCCCATATAGTAAATATATATGTTCTTGACCAGCAGCAAAAGCCACGTCGATTTCAAACAAATCAGTTTGTTCCTTTGCACGAAGGAGCCGATCTCAGAAACTAAAGGGGCCACAAATATCAAATTTGCAATCTATGTTCTCGTATAATTTTATTATATATTATCGATATATTATCGATATAAAATACATATTGGCTTGTTTAACTGTAAAAGTTTTATTAGGATTCGAGTAAATCACAGATTTAGTTAACTAAAACGAAATTTTATATTGAAAAAAGTCTATTACAAAGCTTATGTATTTAATATATGAGTTCAGCTTATGTCCTGTGCGACTTAAATATTTACTTGGTATACAATTTCTCTCAGTGTGCACACAGTGTATATATATATATATAAAGCGAGTTTATTTAGTTTTGCTCCGCTGGCTGCTGCTGTGGCATAGAAATTTTTATGCACGTCTCTCTTGTGGCTTTTATGCATGCACACACACAAATACACACACAAATACACACACACAGACACACACACAGAGGCATACCCACAGACATGCAAATGGTGTCCTGTTCACAGTCGAGCCCCTGATTCTCTGCAGATTCCCCTCTTAGTGGGAAACTGTCTCAATGGCTGGCAATTAGCTGCTGTTGTTGTTGTTGTTGTTGCTGTTGTTGCTTTTGTTGTTGTTGTTGCTGTTGTTGCTTTTGTTGTTGTTGTTGTTGTTGTTCTCATCGCTGTCGCATTGCTGTCACATGAGGCACTTAAACATGATTTTAATGTCAATGGTTACCACGCCTCGTCATATTTGCCACAGAGACAGAGACAGACAGAGATGGAGAGAGAGGGAGAGAGAGGGGGATAGAGATTGAGATAGAGATAGCAGCTTGTTTGCACGCAAAGAAGATGAAAGTGTTGGAGGTCATCGCACCTCTTCGCCTTTTTTTATAGATTTTACTTTTTCCTTAGCAGTGTTGAGTAGCTTTTAAAAGTGCTTGTTGCCTGGTTGCCCCCCATAAATGTCAGGGTTGCTGCTTGTTTGTTTAATTTGCTATAAAAAGGTGCTGAAGCAGCTGCAAGTGCAACACTTAAGCTCTCCCTCTCCCTCCCTCTTTCTCGTAATGAGTACAAAAATCTATTAGGCAACCATTTTTATGAGCACTTAATTTAAGACAAAGATTAAGTTTGGAAAACTGCGACCTTGAACTCATTTTTAGCTTATCCTTGTAATTTTAATAGTTAAGCAAGATGAGAAAGTCAAGGATTAAAGCTATTATCTGATATATTCTATGTGAAAGAGTTCTGGGAATGAGATTAATTGGAGATTAAAATCAGACATATACTATGTAAAAGAGTTCTCGGAAAGAGACTGATTGGAGATTAAAATCAGACATATATTTTATGATTAAGTTCTGGGAAAGAAATTAATTTAGTTTATATACAAAATAAATTTTATATGATATTATATGTTGTGAGATTATTATCAGAGACTCCAATATAGTACAGTATTTTATATAGATTTGTATATATTTATTATACTATGCTACTAGACTATAAACTTTAGCATATATTATAAATTTACTATATACTATACTTTAGCAAAGCAATATATTTGTATTTAAACTAATCCTTGCGAGGGAAAAATATGCTGATGGATGAGTTGAAGACTCAAGAGGTAGTCCAAGACTTACTAACTACCATAAACACATATCATCATTGTAAGCACAGCCTCCATTGCATTTCTAGTTTATTCTTAAGTTCTGAAAACCATAAATTATATTTGAAGCCCACCTAACTGATTTCCATTAGCATTGAAAGATTCTATGCGACTTCAGACTAACTCAAATAATTTCATTGCTATCCCTCAGAGTTTTCCAAGTGCTCAAGTAGTCTTAGTTTGCTTAAGAAAACTTTGCCAAGCAGTCAAGAGTCAAACGCTATTTATTTAGCACAAAGTTTTCCGCTTAAAATAAAAAGCCACACAAATAAACTCAAAATAGAGACGGAATTGGAAAGAAAAAGAAAAGCCCAAAGCCAAAAACTAGTAAAAATACAAAGCGCAGGCAACCAATTTGAAACGCCAGCCAAGCGTAAGAGATAAAGCAGACCCTGGAACTGGAATGTAAATGCAAAAAAAAAAAAAAAATAATAATAAAAAAAATCCAAATATTTGCAACGCTTTTTATGCAAAGCACGTACTTCAGTTTTTTTTTTACAAGGGTGCACCACAACGGGCAGCGTAAAATGTAATTTCCTTCCGTGCACCTAACAACAACAACAACAACAACAACAGCAGCAGCAGCAGCAACGATAACAGCAATGCCAACAACCTGCCATTAATGCTCGCATATGTACACACAGTTGTGCACACACACACACACACACACACAAACACACACACACACAGGCACAGTCAAAAGCTACTACTACTACTACTACAAATCATGCTAACAGCATCCTTTGCACAGCACGGAAAGGCAAAAAGGGAACAGAATAAAAATAAAATGCGAATAAAGTACGAGTATTTTTTGGGTGCGGTCCTTGACATCGCGTACGACGCATGACACTCGCCAGCCTCGCTGGTATCCTTGCTGTTATCCTGCCTGACTGCCATCCTGCCTGCCTGACTGCCTGGCTGCCTGCTTCTTGTCTGTGCTTGAGATTCGCAGGGTTGCCTGCCCGCTGCGAATACTCGTTTCGAATTCACGATGAACTCGATTTTACGACAGCACCCGCCATCAAGCATAACACACACACACACACACACACAAATACTACTACTACGATGCGGTCCAGAGAGACTTTCAGTGTATTAGTATGTGTGTGTGTTTGTGGGTGTGTGCGAGGGCGTGTGACTGACTACAACAACTACCCACACACACACACACGCACACACAGAGACAGCCACACACACACACACACACTAAGAGACTAGCAAATATTTTTGGGTAGCTCACCAAAAAAGCCCCAACGGCAACTCTGCAACTTATTTATTAGTCGAGTTTTGTTCGTGGCATGTTTTCTACAATCCCCCTTGGCAAATTCGAATAGAAATATTTTCACCGCTTTTCAGCGGGTTTTTGTTCGATAAAATAATTACTAAAAAGTTTTGCGTATAAATATGAATTTAAAGAAATTATTAAAGCTCAAATTAAACTATGAGAACCCTTCCTTAGAGTTTAATATTCGGTGTTTTTATATTTTTTGGCTATACATATTTTTTATAGTCTTACAGATATATATTTTAAATTAAATTTATTCCAGCGCTTAAGCTGTAAATTATAGAATCTCTTTGTTTAACGATTTTTAAAAAAATCTAAAACGATCTAAGTCAAATATGTTTTATAAAATTTACTATAAAGCAATTAAAAATTTATTTTCGGCTTGAAAACTTTCTAAATGAAACATAATTATAAACGTTATAAAATGTTATTAAATTCAATATTTTACGTTTCATGGAAAATATGTGAGCAGCATTTTTTTAAGCCAAGTAAGCTAAGCAAAAGGTATCCTTTTAAATTAAATCTTAATATTTGGTATTAGTTGATTAATTTATGAAACATAAAAAATATGCTTACTGAACTCTAAAGCAAACAATTATATTTGAAATCTCCAAGATTGTCTTAAAAATATATATTTAAGAAACGCTTTAAATTAATTTAAAATAATTGTATACGGCTGTTAAAAATACCAACGAAAATCCTCAGTCCTTATTCGGTGTTAAGTTATATTTAATGTGTATAATAAAATAAATATATATATTTTTGGTTCATAATAAATACATATATTGTAATTCATTTAATTGAATATTTTTAATTATGAACAAATATTGATAATATTTTCGATTTGCGATGCTTATATAGAAATTAAATTTTATACTCACTTTATAAGTTTGTCTTTTAAAAAAAACACAGCTATTTTGAGCAACATTAACAACATTTTATGGACAACACCAAGAAATTGACAGATATTGACATATAGGAGACGTAGTAGAAGTAGTAGTAGTAGTAGTAGTAGTAGTATATTCCATTACAACATCAAGTACATACCCATTAGCATTAGCATTACCGTTACAGCGCGCACTTTTCAAATATGTTAATTGAATTTTTGTAATTTTTAAATTATATATTTAATTGCAGTTTAAGCTTGTTGAATTTTTAATTGCGTTGACACTTTTTACTTGAATTTTATTAGCTGTATTAATTTTATCAGTTGTAGTTATATTTTAAATTTGCACAGAGTTTCACTTTTGATTGTTATCGTTGCTTCTTTAGTTTTTTTTTAAATGCAGCTCGGTAAAAAACTGTGTAATTAATTATGTTAAATGTGGGTGTGTGTGTGTGTGTGAGAGTATGGATGAGTGTGTGTGTGTGTGAGTGTGTGAGTGTATGTGTCTGGTTTTATTCTTTGTGCTTTGTCCTTTTGTGTGTGTGTTGTGTGTTTGTGCAGTTTTCGCTTGGTCCAGTGTCGAGTGTGTTCTGATTTTGCTTTCTTTCGTTTTTCCTGCCAGCCATTTGTCAAAAGGACAAGTGTGTGCTTCTTCTTCATCTGCTCTCTCTATGTGTGTATAGACGTGTACGCGTGTTTGTTCTTGTGTGTGTGTGTGTGTGTATGTGTGAGCAGCAGCAGCAGCAGTAACTGTTTTGTTAGCCGTAGCAAAACGTGGCTGAGCGTGGTGTAAGCGCAGCACCAAGCGCACTAGTTGACGCCTAAACGTCTACTACGAATTGCGTTTGTTGTAGCAAACCCCAATTTCGAAAAATTCCAAATGGCGGCACACGCACACTACGACAAAATACGACAGCAGCAGCAGAAGCATCAGCAGCAGCAGCCGCAGCCGCAGCCTCTGCCGCAGCTTCTGTCGCCGCCTCAGTCTACAGCTGCAGCTGCAAAAAGCGCTCTCAGTTTGCTGCTGCGTGTGATTTATGTACAAAATGGCTCAGGCAACAACAACAACAAAATACGCTCTCTCTCATAGACACACACACACAAACACGCACACACAGCACAGTACAGCAGTACAGCATCTGAGCAGCGCTGCTCGCAGCCACGTCGGCTTAATCCCAGTTGTGTCCTGTTTTTTGGTGGTGGGCATTGGCAAAGCTTCTGCTTCTGTTTACATAGTTGCCTATGTACAAGAGCAGCTCATCTGTATGTGTGTATGCGTGTGTGCATGTGTGTATTTGAGTGCAGTCTCTCTCACACACAGGCAGACTGTTGCTGCCGGCTTTCGCTTATGAGTCAGCATCAGCAGCAAAGCTTTAATTGAGTGAGTTTTTTCCTTACTGCAACATTTGTTGTTTTCCATTTCAGTTTTTAAAATTTAAATTTGGATTTTATTTATTTTATTTATTTTTAGAATTTCTAAAATTATTATATTTATATTATTTGTGTGTTTCTTGTAATATTTGCTTATCCAAATTCAACTTTCTATTACAGCTAAAGCTTTAAAACTTGTAAAATTATTTGCCATATTGTCTGCAATAATTTAATATAGTGCTACTTTCTAATATTACTCACTCCCCCTTCCCCTAACTCTTCCTCATTCTCCCATCTCCCTCTCTCTCTCACTCACTCATTCTCTTCCTCTCATTCTCTTCACATCTCCCACGCACTTTGAAGCTTTTGCAGCAGCCTGGGCAGAACTTAAAGCTTTGCTCTGCTCACCAAAAAAAAAAGCTCGCAGAGAGAAAGTTGTGCTAACAGCATCTGCTGCTGCTTCTACCTACGCCCAAGGTGAGAGTAAAACGCTGCCACAAAGATAACAACAACAACAACAAAAAGGAGCTGTGGAAACAGCAGCAGCAGCATAATAAAAATCCATTTTTATAGTCCCGGCAACATTGCTGTCGCAGTCGACGTCGCTGCTGCTGCCGCTGTCGCTGCCTCTGCTGCAGAAACCACCCCGCCTGAAAAAAAAAACAGAAATGAGGCTGGGGTGGTGTGTATGTGTGCGTGTGTGTGTGTGCTTTGAAAATGTATGAAATTTTACTGCCTGCCAACGTCAACAGAAACTTCAAACTTTTGCTGCCGACTGCGCTGCTGCTGCTGATGTTGTTGTGGTTGTTGCTGCTGCTGCTGCTGCTGTTGTTATTGCTGCTGCTGCTGTTGAGTACTTCATTGAGTGAACGCGTGAAATGTTGCCATATGCCGCCATATGTACATCTGTACATATTAAATGCTTCTGCTCTGCTCTGCTCTCTGCTCTCAGCTCTCACTCTCCTCTCCATGTAACTATCTCTCTCTAACACTCATTTCGTATCCCTCTCGCTCTCTCTGCCTCTGTGCTGAGGGTACAGTCGCAGCCAGCAGCAGCAGCAGCATCAGTCGCTGGCAGCGACGCTGGCCGCAACAATAATGTCCGTCCCTTCATCCCAAGCGTCCAGACGCGCAACCTTTGGACTGTGTGTGTGGGGTGACCACTTTTTCGTGCTTGACGATGTTGCTGCTGCTGCTCCATGTTTTTGTTGTTTTTGTTGCTGCTGTTTCTTTGATTGCCATAAACAGGGTGCTGCAGCTGTGTGCAAAAAAAAAATGGAATGGATTTGAGGGTGCAGTAAATGAATAGCTAACAAAAAGAAAGTGGATAAGTAAACAAAAAAGTGTTCGACATTTAAAAAAAAAATGTTATAAGCACCTTGTATAGTAATTAATATATAATATGTATACATAAAAAAATATATATAATATATTAATACAAAAATCAAATTCCTTTTTGTGTAACAAATGTTAACCCTTACGCACACCCTGTATTCCAAGCTTTTCTAATAGATAGCAAATTTGATTTAATAAATGCAAAATCGATGTACGCACTGAATAGCAATGTCCATAAAACAAAAACGACTAAGACGAAGGCAATTTACGGAGAGTTAACACCCTGTAACGGGTGAGATAAAGGGTTAGTTAAGGAGATAATAGAAATACTCGTAGGCAAAAATGGTACAAGTAAGAGTATAGCATAAACTTAAACTTTCATCCTTTCCATCATATACCCTGTATTGTTGTAGAATAACTCAATCCCCCTGTATAATTATGGAACTTGTTTTCCTTTCCATGCCTTACCCTGTATATATTTTAAAATATTCTTCACACTTACCACTCACCCTGTATCGTTGTAGAAATCTTCAGCCTATTCATAATCGTTATAGATCTCGTCAACCTATGCATCTAGCACCCCTTAGGACGTCGTCGTACTTTCCATCGCACACCCTGTATCGCTATATAACTCTTTATCTCACTAATCAGTCACCCTCTACGTAAGTTGAACTCATCATCCTTTCTATCCCTGCATAAATATACAAATATTAGTCCCATTAATCACTCACCCTGTTTCGCTATGAAACTTTACATCCCACACCCTGTATATAGAAAATTTAATGTCCATCATTGAATGGGGAGCAATTTTAATTTAATAAAAAAAAACAAATACAATGTCGATGCTAAAAACGAAAGGGAAACGGCGTTGCTTGGACACCCTGTATGGGGCCATATTTAAGTTGAAATAAGTACATAAGCACTTGGCTTGAAGCACATAAACAGCGAAATGGAATTAAGTTTGCATAGCAAAGAACATAAACTGCTGCAATTACAATAACAAGGGCCTTTCGACGACACCAAATTGAAACTAGTGTAAAACAACAACCGCAGCTTCAACAACAACAACAACAACAACAACTGTAATAATAATAATACACACACAAACATTTATTTTTTATTTTTAGTTGCCAATGGCACTGAAAACAAAATAGACTGAATAAAAAACAGCAGAGAGGGAAAGAGAGAAAATGTACAATAATAAAAAAATTGTAACAGAGTATGTAATTTATAATATCCTTTGTGCGCTGTCGCTTTGTGCTGCTGAAAAGTGAAAATAAGTGTGTGTGTGTGTGTGTGGCATTAAGTATTTGACATGTACAAACAACAAACACATAAACACACACACGCACACACACACACACACATAAGCACACTTTTACAGCTGCTGCTGCTTTTTTGCCATTTGCCGTTTGTGTCGGGCAAATAGTTAAAACTAAAATAAACTTAGTTGTTGTGCACACACACACCAACACACACATACATAAAGCACTCATGCACAGTCACAGACAAAAGATAGCGTCCGTCGTCGTCGTCGCCGGCGCCGCCATTTTGGCGTACGTCCTTCGCGCCTCGTGCCACACCATTGCCCAGCGCTGATAAGTATGCAACGCTTGTGTTTGGCTTTGGCTTTGGCCCGTTTCTTTTGCTTTCGCTGCTGCTGCTGCTGCCTCTGTTGTCGATGTTGCCCATGTTGCCCATGTTGCCTCTGCTGCTGCTGCTGCTTCAGCCTCAGAAAATCTCATTATATTTGTTTTATTTTATTTGCTGGCACATCGTCATTTTCTTCTTTAGCTGCTTCTTAGTTCTTCTTTGCTTCTTTTCATACCCTGCACCCACATTAAAAATAGCTCAAATGGGTATCATAAAGTGGGCAGAAGTAGACTGCTTCAGTTCTATATACAGTAGTGCTCACATTAATATTAGTTTATAGCTGCGATTTAATGTTTTTAATAATAAATTAATAATAATATAAAAAAAGAACAATTAATTGCCACCTGTCTTCAATACCCAGAAATATGCAATTTGTCTGTGGTATTTTATGGCTATAAAGAAGCAGAAAATTAAAATGTAATTTTACCCCATACCGTTAGCATTTTCTTGTCGATAAAATATATCTAAAAAAAATCTTAATCTTCTTTGTGCTTTTTTGTATGAAGTCTATTGTTTGTATTAAATAAAATATCTTATATCTAATTTAATATATTTGAATATATAGATTAACAAGAATGCGATATTTAATTCAATTTATTCACACACAGAAGTCGCTTCTTTATTTATAAGTACATTAGAAAACTTATGAATAACTTTAAGTATGGTTTGGGTGTATTTGGATGCAACTTTTATAGGGCATCTTCGAATCGGTCACTCTTTGCTTAAGCTTTTTCCTATTTTTTATGTCAATTTCTATGGTTTGGCCAAAGTACTTTTGTGTGTATATATCTATATATATATATATATATATAGACGCAACTCTGACTTTGGCCAGTTGACCGCCCACACGGCCACGCCCACGGCATTGTCATCTACTTACTTACTACTTACTGCGCGCTTAGTTATTGTTTTAGTGTGGCCTTTGTTACAAAATTATTAACAATGGACTTTGCCAAGTGAAAAATGCTTGGAATCGCTCCTAATAGCATTTAATGCACCTGGCAAACACAAACACACACACAAACACACACACACACACACACAAATACACACAAACTCGGACAGACACGTCTTTAGTTGCAGTTAAGGAGCTTTGTTCTTTGTTGCAACGGCTGCTGCAGCTTTGCAGCTTTAACACACACACACAAACACAACCACACACAGACACACACTTTGCAAACAGATAGAAAAACAACAACAGATACAACAACAACAACAACAACAACAACACCAACACTTTATTATGCTCATGATTGAAGAACCGCGGCTTTGTAAATGCTTAATTTTCCGTAATTTTTTTCCATTTATTATTTAATTCATTTGTTGCTGCTTTTTGCGGACTCGCTTTAATTACACAAATTTTAAGCTATTGATTCAATTCGAAAAATGTTGCACTAAGCTATTTGAACTTTATTAAAAGCCTGTCAAAGCTGTCCAAACAGTATTAAATGTTCTCGAAATCATTTTCAAATGATTTATTTGCATAAATACAAACAAATTTAATTGTTGAACAATTGTAAATGGAAAATGATGTGTTGAATTTATGCCAAAAATAGTGATTGTCGGATTAGTAATTTTGTTGAATGACCAACCAGGATTCAGAGGACGTTCTCGTAATGGCTCGTAATTCATTTTAAAATGATATTCCCAAAAAAAAATGGGTCAAATCTTCGCTAAGCCGAAACGTTGTCAAAAATGATCCGATTTTTTTAAAACCCGTATCTAGCCCGATTTTCATATTAAAAATATATCCTAAAATAATTTTGACAAAATTTCTTAGATTTTCAGAGATTGTGAATTTTTGAGCATAAATTCAGATATGGATTTGAAATATATTTAAATAATTTAAATTCCGTCTTGCAATTTACATTAAAATAATACCCATAAAAATTGCCTCCAATTTGTTGTTGTTAATAAAACTACAATAAAATTGGGCTTGTGGGAATATAACCCTCTTTCTCTCATTTATCACTTTTTTTTTTTTAATGGCTCAATACTGAGAAAAGTTTTTTATTGTAGAAGTATTTATTGTATTCAGTACAATGAAATTGTGTTTTAAATTGTGTGAAAATTGTGAGATATGTTTTGGAAAATTGTGTGAAAACTGTGTTTGAGGTGGCATCGAGCACATGCAATAGGATCGGGTCATCTCGTTATACGAATTGCTTCCCGAGCTGTCACTGTCATTGCCGGGCGGACAAGCTGCTTATGATGGATATCGAGGTGGTGCGAATGGGTTCTCAAAGCCAAACCCATTGTCGTACCCCAACATATGGCGATACGAGAAGCGCTGTTGATCCGAAGATTCATAGGAATTGCGTGAGCTGCTCGAGACGCAAAAGCCCTCGGGCATATTGCAATCTTTTAGCATGGGATTCAAGATCTTGATGAGTATGGCGAGTGCTTCGTGCTGCTGCAGCAGCTTGGAGCGTGCCGGACCCTTGGCGAATTCTTGCGGCGTCATCGTGAGAAAGCGGATCTTCTTCACCGCCTGCCGCAACATTGCCCCATCCATAATTGTGCGCGGGGCATCCATCATATTGATCATTTTGGCTGCCGCGTCGGCGGTGTTCATTTCATCATTTGCATTGCCGGAGGCATCGCTTTCAATGCTGACCACATCATCTTCCCCAGCCGATGAACTCAAATTGACATTCGAATTCGAAGTGGAAGCGTCGGAGGCGGATGCGATGGGTGAACTGCAAGCGGATCTGTTGCCAGCAATCTGCTTAAAACAATAAGCATCCTCATCTTGATTCAGAGGCATTTCGGCCACATCGGGCTCCATTTTGGTTTCCTCGGCAATGTGGCTGCTGTTGTTGTCAGCCGCATCCTGTTGCTCCACAGAACTGGATGATTTCCTGGACACCTCATCGTTGGCGGTCTCATTGAGGATGCCAGGTTCGCTGGCGAATTTGAGCAGGCAATTGAATAGATCCAGTTCGGAGTCAATGTTGAGTCGGTGCTGATCGAGTATGGCCATCAAAGTGGACACCTCAATGTCGAGAAAACTGGGATCGGAGAGCACCTCACTTGTATTGGCCACAATCATATCCATGCTGCTTTGCATGAGACGCGGCTCGTCGAAACGTTCGGCGATCTCGTAGGCGCAACAGGCGTTCTCTGGACTCAAGTTCGCCTGGAGAAACTGGGTGCAGCAAGTCACCACATGTGGCAACATATACTTTTTGGCCAAATAGAACAGCTTGCAGGCATTGTCAAATGAACCGATTGTGATGCGGTCCGTGTAGATATACTTCAGCATTGCCTCGAACTCTTCCGGCTGCACATCGGGTATGATGATCGGATCAGTCTTGTCCGGTAAACTGCCAAAAAACATCCGCTCGAAGACGGGCGACGCCATCGCCAGGAGCAGTTTGTGGCCAGCGATGAGGCGTTGATTTGGCGACGAGCCAACCAAAAAGCGACAATCGGCCCATTTCTCCGAGTGTAGCAGATACTGTCCACGATCTTTGATCTTTGTCAGACTGTTTTGCCAGTCCAGGTCCATAATATTCGAGTATTTATTTATTGTGTATCTTTATTTATTTTTATTTAAATTTCTGACAACCGACTACCGAATCAACAAAAATATATATTTTTGATTTTTGTACGTTGTGCACCGACTTACAAATCAGGCAAACTAAAAAAAGTGTGTTATTTTTATAATAAGTTAGAATTTTGGAAAAGGCAGCCTGCGTTGTCAACACACAAATCACAAAACAAAAATTGAATTAAATCGGTACAAAGTAGATCAGTGAAATATATTTATAAGTTAAGTTAATAATGACCAAAAAGATGGAATCAACCGGACGGGCGAATCTGTCGCATCTGGTTTTGGAGAATCGCATAGTGGGCAACAAATATCGCCTGATCAAGGAAATTGGCAGTGGATCATTTGGTGTCACATATCAGGGCTACCATATGCAGAATGGCCTAAATGTGGCCGTCAAGCTCGAGGGGAGCGATGTGAAAATTCATCTATTACGCTTCGAGGCAAAGGTCTACGAGCAAATGGGTAAAAATACGGGGATGCCAACAGTGCTGCACTATGGCGCCGAGAAGGATTACAATGCGATGGTCATGGAACTGCTGGGACCATCGCTGGAGACATACTTCAACATATGCAATCGTCGCTTCAGCGTGAAGACAATCCTGATGCTCAGCGATCAGATGCTGATGCGTGTGGAGCGTGTGCATCAGAACGGATTCATTCATCGCGATATCAAGCCGGATAACTTTCTGATGGGTCTGGGCCGGCAGCGCAATCATTTGTATATTATCGATTTTGGGCTGGCCAAGCGCTATCTGGATCTGGAGACGAAGACACATATACCGTATCGTAAGGATCGCATTCTCACCGGCACAGCTCGGTATGCCTCGATTAATGCCCAACAGGGTGTCGAACAGTCGCGTCGCGATGATCTGGAATCGCTTAGCTACTGCATCATGTACTTCAAAATGGGCAAATTGCCGTGGCAGGGTATTCCGGCTGCAACCAAAAAGCAAAAATATGAAAAACTAATGGAAATAAAGCGGAGCATGTGCATCGATGACGTCTGCAAGACTTGGCCCTTTGAATTCGCACTCTTCATGAAATACGTGCGCAACTTGCGCTTCCAAGATGAACCCGACTATGTCTATTTGAGGCAATTGTTTCGCATCCTCTTCCGTTCGCTTAATTATAAATTTGATCACGTTTTCGATTGGTCTCATCTGCCGCATGCCACAAAGGAGGACGATTCGGATGGGGATCGTGTGCGTCCGCGTCGATAAGTGCAGATCGAAATGAGGCTTCATCATCGCAGCAGCCGTCCACATCCCACAATTTAACGTTAAGAACTGGCGATGTCCTCAAGTAAAAGAAACCCTATGACAAGCACTCCAAGTGATCCACATCTGTTTGAAATCAAGTCAAAATAATTTAAAAAAAAAACCAATTTACGTAGCTATGTTAAAATTGTTAAAATGTTTACAGTTGTTTTCAATGTGTTTTATTTGCATTTTGGCTAACTTTATTTTTGGTATGCATCAATTATTATCAGCATCCAAAGCCATGTCTTTGTTGCATCCTGCATAAAAAATAATTTAGGCCCAGAAGGGTACACAATAGATCTGATGGAAGCCCCCTAATAATAATCCTCAATAGACTGAAAGTTCTATAAAACCTTTCAAACCTTTGCCAAAATTTAACATACATTCTAGAGTATCAATTCGAATCAAGATCCGCATAAAGTATAAGAGTTTATAGGTAACGGTTAAAGTATTGAATTCAATATTTGTTTTTACAAACTTTTGATCCATTATTTTACTATAAGCGATTCCATCGAGTACTTCAAAAAACATGGAATTTCATTTTGGTTGCCTGTTTCAAATTTTAATCTGTTAAGTTGTGGTTCCAGTTTGACAAACAAATATATAATAATAATAATACATATGCACAGAGAGAAATTCCAAGTTCGTTTCTTCTAAAATAAACTGACTGAATCTAGAAATAAATTCTTGGCTTAAGATATTTGCCAATCTGTTTATTATTAAAATATTGTAAATATTATAAATTTATTCGTGATTTATTCCTGATATTTCGAATTTATTTCTGCATAGATTATCATAGTTAATTTTCCAATTTGTGTTTAGTTTTCAAACAAGAACAAAATGTAATTTGATGCTTTATAATTGAATAATCTTTTTGGCATTCAACTTTTGTGGAGCTCATCAGAAACTTGGCTGTCAAATTGTCATGTAAACTCGACTTGCTGCCAGCATCAGTTCAAAACATTCTCCAAACGAATCCAAGTTTGAGGTTGGTTTATTTTTGCTAGTTTAGTTATTTATTGAGTGGCACACACACACACACCCCACTCACACACACACACACACACACACACATTGGCAGGTTGTGCGAAAACAAAATAAATTTTATTGCAGCCAAAGAACACCATTCTCCAACTTTTTGGCATTTCGGACAAAAAAAAAAGTGCACAAAACACTGGCCAATAGTTTTGGACCCCAAACCGCAATAAAAACAACAAAAACATTTTTCCATTTTGCGAAAAGTGGAAAAGTTGTTTCTCTTTTCTTTGTTTTTCTTTTCTTTGTGTTTTTTTTTTTTTTTTAACTGCCCTGCTTAGTTCTGTTAAAGACGGGCTTGCCACAATGCACCTGCTGCCAAATGAAATGGCAAACAGAATATGGAAAAACTAGAGAAAAAACACACAGAAATGGAGTGAAGCTAAAGAAAAGCTGAAACTAAAGCACAATAGAGGAAAACAGGCAACTTTGGCCACGACACTCGGGCAATTTCAATAATTTATGAGGCAGACTCTCTCTCGACGAGCGCGGGAATCATTTTGACATTTTCTACCCATTTTTCTTGCACAGCAAAAACTTGGTCCTGCTGCAGTGGAAAACATAATTAAGTGTCGTCTTGAGCGACTTCTCGAATCCCCTCCAACCCCCTCCTCCTCTCCTGTAGTTCCACCCTACTGTCCGCTAGTTGACGTGTCAAAACTGTTGATGAAGTGCACACAACAAAATAAGAACGAACAGAGAGCTAAAAAATGCCCTGGAATCCAAACTTTAAATCATGATTTTCAGTAAAAAAAAAAAAAGAAACTTAATATTACTGCAAAATTTAAATAAAATTTAAATTTTAAAGCAAAGAACATTATTCTAAAATGAATAATATTATTAAAGATTTATTTATTTTATTGACTATAAAAGTCTCAGATTCCATTTCTCTTTCAATGAACAACTGTGAATGAGGTTTCTTGACTAATGCCAAAATTGAGTTGAATATTTCTCTGATAAATATTTTTAATTTAATTTAATTAATTTAATTTTTTTTTTAATTTTTCTCAAACCAAAAAATGTAGTCTTAGATTCCATCCATTGAATTTATTTTAGAATAAACAACTTTCAATCAAGTTTTTTATAGGACTGCAAAAATCTGTTGCCAAAATTAGGTAGGTTATTTATAGAATAGTCAACGTTCATAAATCTTTATATTTTTTTTTCTTTTCCCAATAATATAGTTTTGGATTTTGTGTATTTGATTTACTTTTGAATGAACCACTTTGAATTAAGTATTTTTTAGCCTTTTGCTTATTTTTCATTTTGATTTTTAAGAACACATTTTAATTACTTATCTCTATAATTTTTTATTTAAAATTGCCTTTTTTTACTGACATAAATAATGAGAGTTCAAACGATAGATTTGACGAGATATAGAATGGTCTGAATGACAGATTTAATCGTTCCTGGTTCCTGGGCAACTAAACATTCTGTGCCTGTTCTGATCTCAAGATTGGAGTTTGAGGTTGGAGATACCTACAACTGGATGACATAGGTTCATATTGGCCTTGTCAGTGTTTACTAAAAGAATCGCTTGGTTGCTTAGGCCAAGTCATTAGCTCTGCATCTAAGTTCAGCTTGGAGTACAAATTCGCATTTTGAAAATGATTGATTTTAGTTGACAGAAATTTACTTGAATGTAAGATTTTAATGATTAAAATTATAAAAAATTAATTTTACTCATTCTATTGCCAAACAATTGATGTTTATTGTTTTAAACGTTAAATAAGTTTTTGAAGAAATTTATTTGGAGTTACTAGGAATATAGAAAATAAAAGGCTTTCTACACTTGGCTGTTGGCTGTTGACCAAACACCCATTTTATTTTCTGGTCGCAGGGTATTTAAAAAAAAGAGCAAAACCTGTAAATGCCAGGGGACAAGGAAATACTGGCAAAGCACGAAACGGCCAAAAAAAAACTTGCAATGTGGCAAATAAAGCGGCATGACAAGTGACAAGTGGCAAGTAAACCGTAAGCTGTAAGCTGTAAGCTGTGAGCTGTGAGTTGCAAGATGTAATACAAAATGCCACATAATGCAAAAGTGCTGAGCCTTTCTGTCCTGCTGCTGCTGATGATGATGATGATGATGCTCATCCTGGCTGAGTGAGTGAGTGACAGGCATCGGCACCTGCAGCTATGACAGTTGTCATGTCAACATCTATATATATATACAGAACATATATGATAAATTGTACAACGTGTCGCGACAACTGCTTGAAATGATGTGCTATGGAAATTCAACGTCCGTTGACTGCAAATGTCGCCAGTTAGCGGCACATCCACATCCAAATCCACATCCACATCCACATCCACATTTGTAGTGCAAACATTCGTGTAATGTAATTGCACATTTCACTGTATGCATGCCAAATAGCTGTTTATTTAATTTGCCGAGTGTCGCATGTGCCTCAGCAGCATAGGTGCCACACGTAGCAGCCACATTCTTCAGACTGATTCGATGTGACAAGTTTCAAATAACAGGCACTTTTGAAGCGCTTACAAATTTATGCAATTGATTAAAAGCGTTTTAGACAAGTTTGATAAAAGAAAAAATATTTAAATATTCTCTGTAAATTTTATTTTAAACCAAAAAGCATATTTAAATATTTATAACAAACAGAAAGCTACAATAATTTGTTATTCATTTTTATGCTTTAAAATCAACTTTCCAGCTTAACAGAAAATGCAAATTTCCTTTCATTTCTTTCGATTCAAATGACTTTTAACTTTTCCACAACATTTAATTTAAAATCTTCAAATCACAGAATCATAAATTATTTGAAATGTCGCACAGTTATTTGGTTTGGATTAAATTGCATACTTTGGCCAGATTTTTGTGCTGCATGACAATTATGATCAACATTTCTGCTTGGCTGCCCCAGTTATTGTTATTATTATATTTCCAAGTCTGTGGCATTCTTCTTATGCCACACAAAAGTGCTTCAACTTAACAACGGTCGGTAACATTCTGCAGCCAAAAGCTGAATCTAAATTACTTGCGTCGGTACGGAATGGAACGGTTCGGTTCGGTTATGGTTCGGTTTAGCTCTGGGTCCGAATCTGAGCTTCAGCCACCACTTCATCTGGTAGCCGGACTCTGGCACTCTGGCAACGGCCAAGAGGCACTTATTTTTATTAACTTTTTGGCAACTAAGTGCACTTCAAAGTCCCCTTTTGTGTATGCGTGTGTGTGTGTGTGTGTGTGTGTGGATGTGTTTGATTGTCTGAGTGGATGTGTGGGTGTGTGAAACCCTGTCGGTTGTTATGTGAACGAATCATCTAATTCAGTGAGTTAAGAGGCTCCACTCGGGATTGTTCGCTGCCTGCCACGTTTACCATTGCAATTATAAACTTAGTAAATCTCCTCAGGTTTTATTTCATTTCTTATCGCATTTCTAACTTAAGTTGAGCCTCGCTTGTTTATGGGTAATCTTAAAGTATCTCAAAGGCAACATTCGTGCCTATCTTCTAACCAAAACTTATTGTTTATATGAAAGTGATTCGAAATAGTGGTCCGATCTTGATAATAATTTGTTCAGCACAATAAAATGCATAAATGTTGAGCTCGGTAAACAAGAACTAAATTTTGGACAGATCTTTCCTATAACAGTTTTATGCTATACTGTTACGATCCTTTCAAAACCGACATCTGCAGTCAAGGGACGAAAGTGTTCCAAGTTTCATCAAGCCTCAAAACTGAGGAGCTACTTCGCTTGGAGACAATCTGACATAGCTATAGATATGTTCCTATGTTGTTCAATAATATATATAGTTATATATACTTATATAAATTAAAGTATGTATATTTTGCGCAATTTCATTTCACTCTTTTAATTAATTTCCATTGTTTTCAGGTCAATCGCTCCTATTTATTTTGATGCTTAAAACCATTTGCACTATTTAAACAAATAACGCACTTATTTTAAGCAGTTTTTAATGCTAATTGTTGGTAGAATGAAAGATGCATTCTTTTATAAATCGCTGGCACTGTCGAAGCCAATTAATGGAGCTCATTTCATTAATTAGAGTAGCGCACACACATTGGACTTGGTTGCAATCCGGATTAGCATTTGCTATCAATTTTCATCTCATTGGTGTTTTTGGCATTATTCTTTTTACGGCTAACTGGCGAGTTTCTCTCGCATTCACAGTTGTGGCAGCAAAGGCAGTTTTGGCTAAAATCACTAAGCTGAAACAAGCAAAAACGATTTGAATTGACTTTTATTTGGTTTTCTTTTGTTTGCTGTTTTACGCAAAAATCCAAACCCCGCACGGACATATGCCCAAAAACTCAATACACAGCATAATCCGTGCCATGCAGTGTGTAATCCCCTTTCCCCCTCTCCCTCTATGTGTGTGTGTGTGTGAGTGTGTGTTGCTGGCTAAAAGCTGAAATTGAAAACTCAAAGTACATAGAATGGTATTGGCATTATTATGGTCTGCTGACATGCATATGTGCAGCCACATTTGCCAGCATTTCGCACACTCATCTAAATATAACCACACTCACAAACACACACACACACTCACACACACATACACACACACACACACACCTTTAACAATAGGTGGATGGAGACACCTGCGTTGCATGACGCACAAACAAACATTCAATTATAGCATACTTTTGTGCGTCGTCTCAAAATGGCGTCACACTTTTTCGCATACTCAGCACAGTTACAGTTGTCGCTGCTCTGCACTCCCCTCCTCTCCCCACCTCTCCTCTCCACTCCTCTGCACTCCTCCAACAACAGCTATGGGCATATGCGCTTTTAAATACTCTTCATTTGTTGTTTGCTTAGAAAAATAGTTTTGCTTAAGAAGAAATGTTCCCCATAGATTTCTATGATTTATTTATTTATTATTGAATTATTTTCTCTTGCATTAAAATAAAAAATATATTCTCTAAAATTAAATCTATTATATCTTAAATTAAAATTAGAAATAAATAATAATTTTATTTTAAATTTAATTTAATTAAATTTCTTACTTTCTGTATTTTCTGTGTCGACTGATTTTAGTTGACACTAAATAAACAAAGAAATAAATAAATAAAGCTCTTGTTCAAATTAAAAATTTTAAAATTTTAATAAATTTTAATTTAAATTAAAAAAAAATCTATTAAATAATATAAACTGAAAAAAACATGTATAATTAAAATCGGATTCATACATTATATTATAAAATTATATTTTTTATCTTTACACTGTAAATGAGTGCATTAAATTCAAATGTTATTACATTATATAAACATAAGCTACTGTTTTTTTAAGTATAATTATAAATTACTTTATTTTTATTTAAACATGTTTTAGGTAATTATTTAATTAATGTTTGACTAACTATATAAATTTATTTTATGATTATTAAACCCAAATAAGGGCATTTAATATTCGCATTGTCGCACTCAGCCTCAGCTTGTATTGTTCTTTTTTGGTGCTTACCACATTTTTTCTTCACATGCAAGCTTTCTGTTGTTGTTGTAGTTGTATTTGTTCATTTGTTGCATGCATCAGCTTGGCACTGGTGGTGGCTTCATTTGGCGCACAGCCACTAACGTTAAAAAAGGAGAAACGCAAAAAATACAAAATACGCCCACATGTGTGTGTGTGTGTGTGTGTGTGTGTGAACGTGTGAGTGTGAGTGTGTGTGTGTGTACGTGTGAGTGTGAGTGTGAAATGGCAAACTGTTGTTGGTGCCACTAATAGTTTTGCAGCTCGTGAAAGCTTTGCAACGAGCCTTCGATCTTGGCCTGACTTGCTTTGCTTCCATTTGTTGCTGTTGTTGAGTGCCTCTTTTTGTTGTTGTTGATGTTGTTGCTGTTGTTGTTGTTGCTGCTGGTATTTGTATTTTTGTTGCTGTTGTGTGCTTGGCATAGCGGAAACTTCCCAGGCAATTTCCGCTTTAAGTACCATTAAATTCGTATTCGTTTTAATGAGCTCTCAACATGATGCTTTCCCATCGCTGTGAAGCATCTTCAATGACTTCTCTCTCCTCTCTCTCTCTCTCTCTCTCTCTCTCTCTTTCTCTCTCTCTCTCTCATCTGCGTGGTCTTCTCTTTATTTTAATGACATTCGATTTCGCATTTATCCTGCTGCTAAACCCCAGTAGAAACAGCGGCAACTTGAGTTAGTTATTTTGGCATTGATGATTTTGTTTGCCATCCCGAAGCTGGCCAACAAACAGTAAAATCAGCTTAGCCTGGCCAAGCACCGTGCACCGTGCACCTGCTGCTGTTGCTGTCAAACAAATCGATTCATTATCAGCTTTGCTTGTTAACCACACACAAACACAAAAGATGCTGTTTCAGCTGCTGCAAAACTAATTAATTTTCTACTTGCTTTCAAATATGCCGCATACGCCACGTTACACATAATTACTTAGCTGCCGCAGCTGCCTCTGCCGCTGCCACTGCTGCTGCTGTTGCTACCTCTGCTGCTGCTTCTCTTGATGCTGTAATAAATAATTCAAAGCGCATATGCCACAGTGCCCGCAAATGTAGTTGCCACAACAATAATCACATTCAACAACACTTTTAGTTGTTTGTTTTATTATTATTTTTTGTCTATTTGTGCAAAGCAGACGCAATTATTTTTGTTCGGAAACTTTGCAAAGCTGAGATTTGCTTTTGGGTTTTATTTCTTTTTTGTTTCTTTGGCTTAGTTAATCTTATGGCGAAAACTGCTAAAAGTTTTTCAGCTTTATTGTTTTTGCAATTTTTTTGTAATTCACTGGCTTAGTTTCTGCTTTCATGATATTTTGCTAATGGCTACCTGGACAACTACTCAAAATGTATTATTTTTAAGATGCTAAGTGGTTGTTAAGCATTTCTTTGTGTAAACAACAGACAACTATTTATAGTTATATTAACAATAAATATTTAAATATGCTGTTATCGCACTACTTCAATACAAAAGTCAAACTCAACTGATTAAATGATTAACGATTATTTAATATTCAATGCAAAAATACGTACAACTAATTGCATCAAATTCAATTATTTTATTAGCAAGACAAAAGCAATTAAAATGCTTGCTGAGTAGAAATAACATTTGATATTTTAATTTGCGAATGAAAATGTGTTTTGTAGAAAGTGCTTCTTACGAGCTACACTGAGACAATATTGTAGGTGTTTTAAATTCCAGGCAATCGCAATTGCGATTTTGTTAGGGCCCATTAAATGTGAAATTTATATGAAAGGGAGAGTTGAGGAATAAAAAAAAAAATTGCTGTTGCAGCAATTTAATTAAGCTACGCAAAAATGTGGCAACTACTTAAAGAAGTGCGCGGCACAAAGCCTCACAGATCCAGGACCCCATAATCGCAATTCTAATTAAGTGCGAATTTCCAGGACAAACGACAAAAATGTCGCCCTTCAGCAAAAATTGTGTGTTGTCGCCTAGTTTATTTCATCTGGGTTTTTTCTACTGTGCCAGCTGAATTTAATTAAATTTCCACACTTCAAAGCGTGGGCAATGTGTAAAACTGTTCAACCACCCATCCCAACCCACCCCCACCCACATCCAGAAGAAAGGACACAAAAAAGGAAAAATAATAGCAATGGTTATAAGGGCAAACGGAAATCTTAATTTTCTTTTCCATTTTTTATACCTTGGCAGGGGATATTACAGCTTTGTGGTGAAGAAAGCGTCTACTCCATAAATTATATATATATATTCATGATCAGCATGAACAGACGAGTCAATATAGCCATGTCCGTCTGTCTGTCCTATTCTAAAAAACTTCTTTGTTTAACGAGTTACTCAAACTCAAATTTACATAAAATTCGTGTTTCTTATTCTTCTCAGATTTGTAATAAAAATTAATATATATTACTATAATTAAAAATTAAATATCGACATTTCGATTATTATCGATAGATAAGTCCTTTTATCAGCAAATTTTAATTTTTAATATCCAAAACAAACTTACCTTTTTTGATGCATAGCTTTCAAAAAATATTTTTAAAATATGTTAAACATTGACTAACATTTTTAAAATATGTTAAACATTGAAAAACAGTTTTGTTTTCTAAATTTAATTATGCAATTTAAATGTCGCTAAATTATATTCAGCCTGCAAGGATATTTATTCTTCGGCATGCCCAATTTAACAGTTAGTTGTTGTTTTTTCTCATTTTTATGTTTCCATCGTTATTTTCTTCAACTTTGTTTCCTTTGGGTTACAAATTGCTTGGAAGCCGCTTTTGCTTTGCTTAGCTGGTTTCTCTCTCTCCTTCTCCTTCTCTCTCATTCGTTTTTCCTCGGTTTTCGCTTTCGCTTCAGCTTGTGCTTCCTTTACTAATTAATTTCGATTCATTGAGCACTTTACAAGAAATTACACACCCACTCGACATGGTCTTCCTCCACTTGTCATTTCTATTCCCAGCACCATTCCGAATCCGATTCCGATTCGCATTACTTTTTATACTATTAGTTGGCAAGTTTTATTTTATTTTTTTTTTGTATTTTTTGTTTTTGCTTTGGTTTTCCGTTTTGCTTTTGCTTTTGCTTTTTCCATTCCAGACAGCATCAAAGGCCCCAACAAATGAATGCGCTTCAAATTGTTGCCAGCAAATTTGTTGCCATTCGATGGAATGGCTAACTTGGCAGCACTGTGAGAAGGCCAACAAAAGCATTCTAATACCAATCTAGCTACAATATAACTTATAGCAGTGTGTGTATAGGTTGACATCGTATCAGTTGCGCTTCGCTTCACTTTCCATCTTATCGATGTGTCAATTAAATGGTCTTATTGTAATCCTTGTGTTAGATGTCATCCGCATTAAGTGGAAGTAAACAACGGAGCTGTCAAACTCTTAAGACTGCCACAAATACACATTGTACACTTTGTATGTGTTCCTTTTGTCCTTGCCACCATTTATACAATACAATACAAACATCATTTATAGACGCAGAAATAAATACAAAGCCGTTTGTTAATTGAACTAAAATTATATAAATGACAGAGGTTTGTGAGAGGTCGCATACAGAGATTGCTACAGATTGCCATGAGGTTTGGAAATCGATAATTATCGATTGCTGCTGGAAAGAAAAAAAATAGCTGAAGTCCATGGTAAACTAAGATATCGATTGGTTTACGAAAAATTTATCTATATTATTCAGTCGCTAGTCATCGGGCAGCTTTAAATTCAACAGGGATGAGTATTCGAAATTTATCGATTGGTGATGGTAAATAAAAAGTGGTGAAACATTTTAGTTGTGAAACACTTTGAATATTTTTAAATGTGAATTAAAAGCTACAATTAATGATCTTACGTTTTTGTCTGGCAAGTTCCTGTGCAGATATTTTTGTAAGGTTAATATACCCTCTCCCCTAACATTGACAATTGCAGGGTATATGTAATGTTTGCACAATTTAAATTAATTTTCATCAAGGTATTTCTTGTGCTCCAGTCAGACAGCAAACTAATTGAAAAGTTTACGAAACTCAACAGTAGTTTTCAGAAATTCATGAATTTTCCTTAACTGAAAACTAATGTGGCTTTTGACCACATCAAAAGTTTGCTATATTTTTAATTTGTAAGCAAATTTATACGTACTGAATTTACCAAGAAATGACCTGAAAGCAAATAAAATAAAAAGCAATCATTGAACATATTTGGAGCGGAAGTCGTTTATTTTTAATGCATGAAATTTTTAATTTTTTTCTCAACTAAAATACATTTATACAAATATGTCACATAAACCACAAATTCCATTTTATTTTGTTGTTAGCAGTCGTTGGTGAAAACAATATTTGCCAGCGGAAATTTGTTTTGCTGAAATTGACAAAAATAAAGTGATGTAATCTGAAGAAATTATGCAATCATAGACTAGTTTACATAATAACATTTAAAATATGATAGACAGTTAGATTAGTGAGAGTATACAATAGAAAAGGATTGTTTTTTTTTTTAAATTTAAAATAATACGAATATGATAGATATCAGCAAGCAAATTCCATCCTCACAATTTCCAACTCATGCATCCCAACAAATATTTGAATACATTCTTCGGCAATTGTTAAATTAAATAAAAAGTATACATAACGGTATATTTGTTATTATATGTGTGAAATGTTTAAATAGCCCATATGCCAAACCGTAGAACGATTCAAATTGTTGGGCAAACTTTGCATTAACCAAAAGAGCCCGCAGAAACCTCAACAGTTACGCCCACATGCGATAACGCCGAGTGGCAAGCATGTAATAAAAAATGTACAAAATAAAAATTAAATACCTCAAAAAAATAAAACCAACAAAAAATTATAATAAAAAAGAGCGAGAATTGCTAGTGAAGCCAACAGCAACAGGAATTGCAACAATAGCAAAAAACAACAAAGCGAACAAGAAAGCTGTAGTCGAGAAAGCTCGACTAGCACTTACCCTGTGTGTTTGTGCGTAATTTGCTATATAAACAACAATTTTCTTGCGTTTTGCATAATTATGGCAATATGTTTATTGTTATCAATAATCGATTTGAATCGATACTTATGAAAGTTATCGTTAATTGAAATAAATTTGAGCTGATTTGGAGAACTTACTTTCCAAATGAATTCATTAATCGTTGAAATTGGTCTTTGTATAAGGACAGATAGACAGATACATATAAAGAAGCGGGTGATCAACAATATATATATATATATATATATATATATATATATCGTATGAAATCGGAGATGCTTCCTTACATAGTTTTCCACAACTTACTCAAACCCTTTTCACTAATTTTTACGGTATAACAAAAAGGGTGGTGCAGCCACAAACATACATTTATATACCGAAAATGTATTAAATTTTTAGCATGCTCATTAAAAAAATATTAAAACACAATTTCTATGGCAACACACACACACTCACACACACAAATGCACACATGTATTGTGTTAAATGAAAATAAAAATGTAAAATCGTCTGGCTGATGGCAAAAACATAAGTTTGCCTTTCCACCCTCATTTTTGCCACAGTGTATGTAATGTGTGTGTGTGCATGTGTCTGTGTCTCTGTATCTGTGTGTGTGTGTGTGTAGAAGGGTGTGCACTGAGACCGCATTAAAATTGGCATCACACACACACACACACACACACACACACACACATAAAAACACTCACAGACCAACGCGATACGCCAGCACATTAAAACAACACCACCCCCTCCCCACCCCCTTCACATTTGCAACGTGGCGAGACAACAGCTAAGAGGGGAGGAAGAGCAGTGGTTCAAGGAGAGGTCAGCAGCGCAGAGGGCTGAGTCAACTATATGTGAATATCAAGATTTAATTTAAAGTTAACTAAGTAAGATTAAGCTTTAGCATTGCACACACACACAAACACAGACACACACACGCACACACACACGGCCATTTGCAGGGTGCAAACATGTTTAAGGGAAGGTATGTGGCAGGGGAGGGAAGCTGTACTCGTATCAAGTAGAGCAGAAACTCTTAATAAAGCAATTGCCTCTGGCAGTCAAAAAGTAAACGTCGACTTCGTGCACCAACCTGATTACGGAAGGGAGCAGGGGAGGAGTGGCACCTCGGTCCAGGGCCACGACCTCTGCACGTGTGTGTGTGTGTGTGTGTGGGCTTCCATACGAGGAGACCTTTTTTTTGTATGAAACCCATGAAATAGCAGCACAGCAGTTGCTTCAGTCACTTTATAGAGAGACTGGAAGATTTTTTGGGTGGTTGGGTGGTTGAGTGGGTGGCATACAACATATATATGTGTGTGTGTGTGTGTGTGTGTGTGTGGAGCTGCAGATGAAACCCACACGAGCAGCATCGACCGTCCACTCTAATATCAACTAACCATAATTATATATATCTATATATATATATATATATTGAATAGCGCAACTAGAAGAAATTCGAAGCGACAAGCGATGCATAACCAACGATGAACTGAATTTAATTAGCTTTACAGTCTCGATTGCAATTTGTAATACACTGTGGCATGAAATACGGAAAAAACATACTACAAAATTATAAAATAAAAATTCATTAATATTATATTAAAATTAATATTAAATTTATGCTTTTTGCGGAGCTCAGCTTTAAAAAAAGCTTAAAACACACGCAGTTTTCTGTATAAGACTAACTTTCGACTAAAAACTATAAATAAATTTTAAGCATATCTTTTTTTGATTTAAAATAAAATATATATTAATTTAATTATTATTTTTTAATTTATTAAAATAAACATTCATGAATCCAGGTGTTTTTAGGCATTAAAAACCCCATCAGACTAAAGTTAATAAGTCTGTTAAAATATGAAGCTTAGTTAATAATACTTTTATAATTAACAAACTGTTTTTTTTTTAATAGATAGTTTATATTCCATTCAAAGACTAAACAAAAATTGCATTAAATTTATTTAAGCAGTCTTCATTTAATTTTAGAAAATTTAATTTCCATAAGAGTAAAATTGATTTCGTTACATTCTCCTATTCTGTTTGTCAGCATAACAAATAAATGGTTCAAGTTAACCAATTATTTTTAATCGACTTAAGATTAGTTTTTTTAAATTAAATTCTCCAATTGTAATCGTGAAATAAATCAGGTTTCGTGCCACTGTGCACTGCCGCAATCGAATCTCTGCCACAAAAGCCAAATTACATAGCAGCAGGCAGCATATTATTTGCAGCAGCATCGCAGCAACAGCAACGTGGACACATGAAATACAGCTACCATGGCAACGTCAACAACAACAACAACAACATCAGCAACAACAGCAACAACAAGGATTTTAAAGGGTGCCCAACACAAAACAAAACCAAAAAATAAAAGGAAACCTTTCCCCTCGTATTATTATCTCTATGCATGAAGATATTTGAAGCGCTTAAAGAGAGTGAGATGGAAGAGCTGGAAAATAAATTTAATGTAAACATAAAAAGCAAGTTTTTTGGGAAAAGCTAGTTTTGCATTTTATAATCAGGGCACAGCGCGGGGGTTGTCCACATTCCTCCCTCGATTAGGGGGTTGATGGTTTGAGGGTCGCACAAACAGGCTGAAGGTTGTTTTTGTTGGTTGAATGGGTGGATTGGGTGGATTGGTGGGTGAATGGATGGATGTATGTATGGATAGAGATGATGATGGGATGGAAGGGTGACTAGTCGACTACTCGACTACTCGACTACTGTCTACTGGCCCGGCATGTGCTGCATTTGATGATGATGCTTGGCTGGTCTCAGTGCACCAAATGGTAGCTGTGCGAACCATGAAGGCAAGGGCAGACCGCCAGACTGCCAGACAGACGACAGCCAGGCAGACCCTCACTCGCATAGCCCAGAGCCTTAATAGTGCGCAGGAATACGGTTTTCGGTTTTCACAATTTTTTTTCAGTTTTTTGTTTTTTTTTTGGACCAGAGCTTCGTCTGCCCTTTGTGCTTTGTCAAAAGGGAAATTTTATATGATTTTTAATGCTTCGCGCTTCATAAAAATGTTGCCGTAGCTACAGAACACAAAAACAGAATGCAAATAAATTGGCTTCACATGGCTTCACTTCCAATGGCAGCCCCGAAGCCTTTAAGCCAATTTCTTTTATGTTTATAGCCAGCACTCTACATCTTTCCATCTCTCTCTCTCTCTCTCTACCATATCTGAGTCATCGGTGTTTTTGATTAACACTGCGCAAAATGGCCAACAGCATTTTCAAATATACATATTCCACTAAAATTAACATCACAAAGTTGCTTCAAATACAACTTTGAGCAACAATTTATGCAAAAATATCTTTTGCATTTGCATATTTTTCAAATTTTGTGTAACGTATAATTTTTGGTACAAACTTAATTCTGGGTCACTAAAGTGTTGTTCAAAATGTGGCAAATCCTAATTACGTATTTTAGATACATAGCACAACTTTTAAATAATGATGTATTTTTTCATTCTTAAGTAAATTTAAATAAAACATGGGTAAAATGAATGGGTTGAAGTTGCACAAAAGTATATAAAAGGCAGAAGGAAGAAACTCAGGAAATTTCAAATATATATAATCCTGATCCTAGTCGATTTAGCCATGTTCGTCTGACTAGCTGAATGAAAACGGCAACTTCAAAGAGACTTCAAAATTTAATGTTAGTTAACCTAAGTTTTTCGAGAGCTTTCCCCGTTCTCCAATTATAGATACAAATCCAAACCGAAAATAATAAAAAAAAAACAAACATAAATTGGTAAATATCTTCAATATCAAAGAACTTAGGTATTTAGGTATGTAAAGGCGTTTTGCAATTATTTTTTTATTTTTTTTTTTGCATTTTTAATCAAGAAAATAACAGTTTATAACAAATATAATTTGCAATTATTTTTAATTTTTTCCTTCTGCTTATCTAAGCGCATTTCATTTGAAGGGGAAGTTGCAAATATATTTCAGAAACATATCCGCATGCGTTGTTTTTGAGTTTATGCATAATGTGAATATTTCATAAAACCAAATGGCAATAATTTGCATATTTAATGAAGCAACACTTCATTTTAAACAAATACGCAAGCGTACAAATGTGGGCGCGCAATTACAGTGAGCGTAAAAAGTATGCAACCGCATTGCATTAATGGCTGCCTAGCAACTGGCTCGTTATACCGAAAAAAGAAATTAAAACCAATTAAATATAAAAACGCTCAATGCAACCAAACAAGAAAAACAAAAAAAGTAAAAAAGAAAAACACAACAAAGAGTGAATGATAATGAACACACACACAAACACACACTCACAAACACACAAACACACACACACAAACACACGCACAATCATTTACGCCCGGGAGCAATAAGCGCTTACGCAATTTAATTGCACACAAAATGGCAGCCAGAAACAATGCAGAAAAAAAATAGGGGGAAATTTAACAGCCTAAAGCTTGTTTAAAAATATCAGCATAATTAATATGCCATAAAGTAAGCACAGTTGGAGGCTACTAACAAAAAAATTCTATTCAATTTATTTAAATATTAAATGGCGAATTTCAGTTTTATTCTGCGAACATTCACACAATTTTATTGATATTATTATACCATAAAGCGATCAAAATTGGTTGAAGAGGGTTTCAAAAAGACGTAAAGAAAAGTAATGTACAGCAAAGGTATATATTACATTCCACAAAATATTTATTTACACTCCACAAAATGCAATTAAAAACATACTTTCCGTATAAAACTAAAAATATATTTTGTATTTATTTATAATTTTAATTTCGCTTTAAATTTAATTTACTTCAAATTTAAAATGTTTGTATTTTTGGTGTCGACTGACTTTAGTTGACAATAAATAAATGAATAAAATATTATTTTGTAGTTTCTATTTCTTTAAACAAAAAGAATCACACTTAAACTTTAACAGAAAATGCTATGTACAATTTTAAAAATGTTTATCTTTTATTAAATAAGTTTAAAAATGCAACATTAATCTTTTTTTAAACCCATATTAGGCCTATTTTATTGAGCCTTCATTTTAATATATTTGCTCTCATAATTTGTATTTTATTAGGAGGAAAGCTCTGGCATTTATTTGAGTGTAGAAATCGTATAGATATCTACCTTAAGCGGCTTAAATTTCTTTTAACCCTTTTTTTCTTTCAACATGATATATGTATTTTTTTATATATTTTTTTGTATATTCCCCTAAGCCTAATCTCATTTTAATATTCCAAGCAATACTCTTGCATATATTTATTTTTACGACTACATCACAGGTCGGTTTTTTTTGGGGGGGGGGGGGGGAGGGCCCTTAAAGCATGGAAATTGAAAATTCAAATTGGGTTTTTGCACACGTCAGATGAATGTCAAAGTATTTGCAATTGCGAGCGGCAACCTGTCGTCATATTGAATGTTGTATGTTGAATGTTGAATGTTTCGCTGCGTAATTCGAATAAATAAGCAAATATTTAATGATGCCTCTGCACAGATGTCAATTAAGTAAATGCCCGGGCTATTTAGTGCATGCCAATCCGCTTTTATTATACGGGACGAGCACATGGTCACAAATCCGCCGGCAGGCATCTCAAAGCTTTCTGCTTATTAGGAAATATACATTTTTTCTTTCCTTTTTTTTTTTTGAGCCAAGTATGCAGGACCTTTTCTGCCTGGCGGCAGCAAAAATCGCGTCTTCGTGCATTTTGCCTCATTTTCATATTGCTTTCCCTCCCCTCCTGTTCATCATAATATTGCCTCGTAACAGGGAGCAGGAGCAGGAGCAGGAGCAGTCGCACCCACAGGCCATTCTTCAGTGTCAAAGGAAGCACACACACACTCACACACACACACACACACTCACTCACACACACTCACACACACGTATACACTTTTAATGCGTGTCGCTCACATTTTATGAGCTGTCGCAAAGTGCGAGAAGGCAAATGGCAAACAAAAAGAAAAAAAAAAGAATAAAAAAAGCCAAAGGAAGTACGCGTTCAGCCAGCTGTGACCAGCATCACAAATAAATGAAAAAAGTTTAACCAAAATCATCAGGAACTGATTTAGATGCAGCACAACGAAGCCTAAATACACTACAAATGCTACATTTTATATATAAGGTACCCAGAACTTTTAATTAATTGGTTAAATTATGATGGAATTATTTTTAATTTTAATTTTAATGTGATGTGTTAACATATAAATCATATAGTATTTATCCCATAAATAAGGTAAATTATAATATAGCTATTTTTAATCTTTTTACTTTGATGTGCTAAAATATAACACATATGGCATTTATTCCATATAAAATTTAATTATAAATAATAAACAAAATTCGCTGCAAATGTTTTTGAATTAATATTGATTTTAAGATTGTAAAAATTCTTATTGATTGGTGTAAGATGAAAGAGAATCGTATTTATTAACGTGATTATTTTTAAGCTAGCATTTTATTTTTGATATATATATTACATATTACATAAATTAAAAAAATTTTAAATTACATGCTTTTTTAATAATTTGTATTTAAAAACTAGTCAAATCGATTTAGGCTTAGTGGTCTTTTTTATTTAAAAACTTTTTAGATTTCTCCAGCTGAAGCGTTTTTTTTTTAGAAATTTTAGATTTTTATTCGTAAATCTAAAACGCAAATAGTGTAATAATTTATGTGCATATTTTAGGGCTTACAAATGAATTGACTGTCACACCCCTAACACAGTCCGTGATAAAACATATATACCCACAACTGGGTTGTAAAAGTAAACGAATATCGAGCAGAAGAGCAGCATCGAGGAACAGCAATATTGCTACCAAAGGTACAAAGTTATTGGTCATGTCTATTTTTTTTTATATATTTTTTTCTTTTTGATTTGGTCGGACTCTTATTTAATTAAATGTCAGACTCTGTCGACTGACATTTGATTTGATTGTACGATATAGTTTAGCTGAGTGACAGGCAAACAATTGCACAATTTGTATTCGAATTTGATTTTAATTTTGAATACTACTCATTTAATATTATTCAATTTGATTGAGCATTAATAAACAAAGTTCTGAGAGCAATCAGTTATAAATCCTATTAACTTCTCACATCTTTCAAAGACCAAATTAATTTATTAACACATGAAAGTCACATACATATATATTTATATATTGATGTTAATATATATTTATCGCTGCCTTTTACATGATAAAATAATACAATTCAGATGTTGTGTGCATTCATTTATAAATAATACGCAGCGTAGATCAAATTATTGCATTTCCTTTATTTCCAATTATCGGCAAATTAATTTACATGCCACTTACATGTGCCGCATTCCAATTTCAATAATCAAGAATTCCAATTAGTAGTCAAAATAAGCCGCGAGTCAATTTACATGTGTTTATATGAATATTGTGATGTATATATTTAAGTATGCCCTGAGCCCTATGAAAATGGCCTAAAAGGGTATAATTAAGTTGTGCAACACTAATTAATAGGCAAAAGGTATATTTATATATGTATTCCAAATCAACATCAACAGACCAGATGAACCGATCTCTGAAAATATAAGAAAAGCAGACCATAAATATAAAATGTTAAAAGTTAATTTCATTTTATCATTAACTTATTTACACTTTTCAGTGTTTAAGCCATGTAAATCTAATGATTGTTACAGAGATGGGTATCTGCTAGTCGAGCTCATTTGAGTTGTGCATTCTTCGTTGTTGAAAATTGCAATTGTTGTTGCACAAACGGATGCCTTGAAATCAGATTTTGCCACAAATATACTGTTATTATTGTTGGCAATTTATTACATTGTAAATGCAATTTTCTTCTTCATTTGCAGCTGATGGAGTGTAATGGAAACTGCAACATTTTCAGCAAATGACGTTATAATTATATTCTAAATACACATGACGTAAAATTTTTGAAATTATTGTGCTAATATGTCATTACATTTAATTAACCACAAATACCAAGGGACAAAACACACACACACACAACACACACACACACACACACACACGCACACCCAAATGCAAAGCTCCTTGTGCCAGGACATCAAAAGCATTCGCAGTGCCAGTGTCTGCCTTCCACATTCGTAATTAGAGGCCATACACACTTGAACACACGCACACCACACGCACACCACACACACACACACACACACACACACACACACACACACACACAGTCAGCTGGAGAGGCAACCCAAGCGTATTATCAATTATGCACAGAGATTCGCCTTTCTGGCTGATTGCCACTCGACAGTGCTGAAATTTGTGGTCTTTAATTAGTGTCAAGAGCACGTGAAAGCGCCACAAACAAATACTAAAATTCAATTAAGCCAAATTGCTTAATTTCTACATAAATAACCTTAAATTTTCTCGACATTTTCTTTAGTTGTACATATGTATTTAGTTGCAAACAGAAATGCTCATAATTGCATGCTCCAAAAAGTTTTCCATTTCTATTTGAGTTTGTGACTTGATTTACCCAGAAAATGGCAACTTGTTGTTGGGTTTTGGCTTGCGGTGGACTAAACAATTTTCCAAACTAATGCCCACATAAATCGGAGGGGGAATATATATATACAGAGAGAGAGAGAGAGAGAGAGTGAGAGTCTCCCGGCACATGTGCTGACAAGAAACCCCAACCAGAAAGATGTAAGAACAAGTCGAAAAGTTATCCTGTAAATAAGAAAATAGTTCTAGCATTACCGACTTTTGTATTCGATTTTCAGAATATTTTGGATATCAGGGAAAAATAGTTAATTATCTCAAGTTGGGGCTTTTGAGATCAGAAAGCTATAAAAGCGCAAGATAAATAATCGTCACATATAATAAAGATATATAAAATTGTATAAACTTTAAATAATTATTTCTTATATGATTGTAGCAAAGTAGGATCATTCAACATTTTCAAATTGTTGCACATATTTTTATGCAACATTAAAAGTAAAATTATAATTATAAACACTAATGGGATTAGCACCAAGATACCTCATCTTAAGCATACACTGGGTATAATATATATAAAGAATAAGAAAGAAACGAAGCAAAGAAAAAAGACGAAATCCCAAAAATCCCTTGATTTATTTCTAATGCTCACCAGCACATACGCCCACTCACACACGCCACACACACACCACGCAACACACACAACAAACACACACACAACAAACACACGCACACACACTCTGTCAAATATATAGGCTGGTAAATAGAGCAAGTGAACAAGAACAACAACTTCGTCACATCCCGCAGGAACTAAATTGTGCCAGAGGCTGGTTTTCTTTTTTTTTTCTTGCTTCATCTACACGCTAACCAACGTCCTGTGCCACACCCACACCCACACATACACGCACACACACACACAGATTTTGTTTAGATACTCGTATCCTGCTGACGCTCAAGGCTCTCAAGGAAGTGCGCAAAAAGCACGAACATGCAAAGTGAAGCTAAACGAAAGTGCCTCAATTTAAGTTGTAAGCTGATTTGCCACATACACCCGCACACACACACACACACACACACACACACAGATTCACATATGCGTGGGTTGTTTTGTGTGTGGATTACTCAAGTAGAAAAACTTTTGGCTGCCACTGTAAGAGCAAATGCTCAAAATTAAGGCAAAACTTTTCGAATTCTTCTCTTGATTTTCGTCTAGTTACAAAGTGTATTTGGAATTTCTCTAGCACTTTGCTTACCCCAAAAAAAAAAAAGAAGAAAATTCAATTCATAAAAGAAGACCAGAAACTTTTGATGATCCTCAACAAAGTCAACTTGCAACAAACAAAAGACTACCAAATTGAGGAACAAGCTTCAATTTGATCACATGAAAAATGTGCAAAGATTACTTTTAGAATAACAGAGTATAGAAAATAGGTTAATTCGACATTAAGAATTGAGAAATTATGTAAATCCTTTTTTATCACAGAAAAAGCCATTAAAAGCCCAATAAAACTATTTAAGGAATTTTCATGAAATAAATCAGCAACTGGCAACTGGAGAAAGGGCACAGGATATGCGAAGCTTAAACATAAATCATTTGGAAGCCAACAAAATAGTAGAGTTAAGCAAGCCAAAAGACGAGCCTTCAACAATGCTTAGAGTGGCAGCTAGGGTAACTTTAATTTATCATTTAAATGGCAGACAAGATTGCTTGTTTGGACCGGACGCGTCTTGTCTTTGAGTTGGCTTTGGTTCTTCTTCTTCTTTTTTTTTTTTTGGTCTGATTTTGACACAAATCCCATTGGTGCTAAAGCAATTTATGCGGTTGTAGCTATCGCAGGGACGCAGGACGAAACACACACACACACACACACACAGATGCGCCCTGAATATGCTTATATGCATGTGTGTGTGTGTGTGTGTGTGTGTGTATCTATGTGAGACTGCCACATGCACTTGACTGGGCTTTTTGGTTATGGTTGCTTGGCTGTTTGGCTGTTTGGTTACTTGGTTTCATGGTTCACTCAGATTGCTTGTTTGCCGGCTGCTGCTGCTGCTGCTGCTGCATAAGTGCAATTTTATGTTTTGCCCAAGAGTTGATAAATGGGCAAACATCGCTCCCCCACAAAATGTATGCATTCAATATGCGAATACAAATCACGAAAGCTACATTTTCAGCCCAAAACTTAACTTTGACTAAGCAACGACAACAAACCACATAAAAAATGTAAATTCCTGCGCATAAATCTACAAATTGTCATACAGATATATACATATATATATATATATAAATATATATGTATAAGCATATTTTTATTTTTATGCCATGCCTGGCTACCTTTGCCTGAAACGTGGTTGCAGATAAAAACAACCCAAAATCCTCCTCCCCTTGCTCCAAAGTAATGCCCCAAACATTTCATGTCATAAATTTAACGATATAAGCGCGAAAAAAGAGCTTCACAAAGCCAATGGCCGAAAAAAGAAAAGCCGAATTCACAAAAAAAAAATTGGGTGACGAAGATTTAATACTCTTGGAAAAGTTAAAAGAAAAAAAAAAATAAATAACTGAGCGTATTTAAGCTGTAAATAAAAGTAAACGAATTGTGGTAAAATTAACTGCATTTTTAACGATTGATCCTCTTACATTAAAAAATAAAATAAGACAAAGTAAATAATAAAATAAATAAAAACACCGATTAAATTGATTTGCAAAATATAAAATTAATAACAATTAGCAGCAAAATATGGAATTGTATGATAAAAAGTTGTTCTTACAAAAAATGGCAACTCTATTTAAATTTGTGGTTGTTGCAAACTTCACTTAAATGTGAAAACACCCTTCGCAAACAACACACATAAATATTGATTTACAATTCTTGTTTTTGTGTTTTTAGAACATTAATTTATTTTGGGCATAACCCAAACCCATTGAATTGGGCTTTACGAGATGTCTGTGTAACGTCGAAAAGCGATAAATTAATTTAAGTGCCCGAAAATATATATATATATATATATGTATATATCTGATAACAGACGGAATAAAATCAAAGAGGGAAAAGCTGATCCACAGAATGTGTGAATCGGAGGACTATTAAAGGAAATGAGCTGAAATTTTGAACTAGTTTAATAGCTTCATCTTTGTCTAGTGGGGGGGGGAGGGGGGTGTGTGGGGAATTGGAAGCCTAGCCTAATATTTGACCAATCTATATGCAGGACTTTGCACATTTTATTTGTCTTATGCTTGAAAATTTAATTAAAAAACGAAGTTTCCAAAGAAAATCTTGCCTGGACAGAGCCGCACACGAGATGATGGCCGGAAAAGGGAGCGCGGGTCAGAAATGGCAAAGTTTGGGGGCAGCGTTTTCAGCGCCATCAGCATCAGCAGATACCAAAACAACAACAACAACAACTACAACAAGAAGAAGAAGAAGAAGAAAAGCAACAACGATTTCTCTTCGATTCGATCGTTAGGAATACTTTTCTGGAATAAATTGTGTTTTGGGGGAATTGAGTGGTGGATGTGGGCGATAGATTGTAACAGAAGCAGTGAGTTTGGTTTTGGTTTTTTTAGGATGCGGATGCGGATGCTGATGCGGATGTGGATGTGGATGCGGATGCGGATGCTGGCGTTTCGCTTCGTTGGATTCCTTGGCAGTGTTGCTGTTGCTGCTGCTGCTGTTGTTGCTGTTGTTGCTGCTGTTGTTGTTGCTGTTGTTGTTGTTGCTGTTGTTGTCGCTGGGGAGTGGAAAATTAATTGCATGCAAATATTGGCGGAGCGTCGCAAGTAAATATAATTTCGTTGTTTGCTCATAAATACGCATTATTATTTGGCAGAATGAAAAATAAAACGAGCACCAACAACAAAACAATATTCAACACTCACAAAACACAAACAAACAAAAAACACGTAGCAAAAGCAGCTCGAATACAAGTTACCTTTTTATTCAAATGTTGAATAATTTATACCCCGGTTAAGATACATCCCGTAGAAATCTCTATCTGCCAACAAAAATATGTTTACGAATTTTATGAATATACAAAAAAAAATTTGATGAATCGAAAAATTGAAGAAAAAAAACTGGTTGTAGTTTTTGCAAACTTACAAAACAAAATTAATCAAATTTAGCTTTTCTTCTTAATGCTTGAATCAAATCAAGATATATTTTTTAAATATATCCACAATACAAAATAAATTAATAAATGTCATGCTTTAAGATTCCAGATTTTAAGATCCTTGACATCAGTAATCAGTATGTGTCAACAACTAAAAAAGAATATTTATGCTAAAGTTGAAAAATATATTTAACTTGTGCAATAAAAAATAAGACAGAAAATAATATTAAAAATTTCAAACTAAGTAAGTGTTGCACTTATAATAATGCCTAATAAAAATCGATAATGAAATTTATTTAATTTGTAAAGAAACATGAAAAATATTTCGAACTCGATTTAATTTTGTGTTCACAACAAATGAGAATCCATTTAACTTTAAAGTCTTCTTAAGATCAAAAAGATAAAACTTCAGCAGTTATCCATGAATGCGTAGACAATTTTCTGAAATTCACTTGAAGCACGTAATCTTGTTAATACCAACCCCATTATGCATTTGAATGTAGACAGGGTATAGCCAAATCCAAGGCAAAGACAGCTTCCATTTTGGGTTGGCGGTGGGGGGGGGGGGCACATATTACCCATACATCAACAGATTTGAACATTATCTAATCGCTTTAAACAGTTTGTGAAAATGTTGTTGCTTAATTAGCATCATTATCTTTGATGGGGTCACGCACAGCTGAGCGAGCAGATAAGGGGCACAACACAACAGACGGGGGGGGGGGGGTGGGTCTTGATAAATAGGGTGTTCCTTTTCCTTTGAAAGTGGTAATTAATGGGCAAGTCGAGCGAAAGCATTTTCAAGTGATAGAGCCCCATAATTAATGGGCGTGATAAGCAGCAAAGGTGAAAGCGAACTGCTTCTAATTGAAGTAATTTCTTCATGTAGTTGCTCGATTTACTTTGCCTTCTGCCATAACTTTAGGACATTCGAATTAATGTTGCCACTGTTGTGTGGCATAATCGTCAAAAGCACACTGTGCCACCTTCTTCTCAAAACTTTGCGCATAAATTATTATGCGAAATTAGTGGGCGCAACCCTCAAACAAAAGTTGCCACACAAAAAAAACTGTGCTACAATTTAAAATTGAATAAGATGGAAAAAAGCGCAGCCCTCTTGGCTCAAGATGAAATATGGTTGGTAACAGTAAAATAATCACAGTCATGTCAGATAATAAATGATTAACGTCCCATGGAATCCCATCTCACTCAAATCCCAGCCATATTTTGCTTTGGTCATTTATTTGTTACTCGAAGTCAGCAAAAGAACAGGATGCACTTTAAAGTTGGTTGAATGCTTGAAAAATTTATGGCAAACGGACAGTGTGTATACACTGTAACAAAAAAGTTATGGTGTATATCTAGTGGCATCAGAATCACTCAGATTGTGTTGTTTAAAAAGTGCACATTTAACAAGAGAGAACGTTGCAGTCGGACGTAACCGACAGCGAAATACTCTGATACCATAATTTGTGTGCAGCCAAGAAATATTGTCCAAGTTTGCCTTTCAGATTGAGGTAGATATAAGATAGTAACCCCTCTTCGAAGTTTGGCAACTGTAGCTCTTAAATTACGGAAGATATGAGCTTTTCGAGACTTTGGGGCCGGGAGTGGGCGTGGTTGAAAAACATTAAGGAGAATATTCCTAATAATCTTTCTTTCAAGTTTGGCAACTGCAGCCCTTAAATTACGGGATATATGGGCATTTATCGGTTTTTGGGGGCGGGAGTGGGAGTAATCCAAAATTTTGTTTTCAGTTTTTTGACGGATGTTACTAGCAATATACCTTTCAAATTTGGTGATAGGTCGAACCTTCAAAATGCCATAACTTCGTCAAAACTCAACGCATTTTCAAAAGCAAGGGCTTTTTAATCATAGTTTGGCCTCTACATCAATCGTACATTTAAAGTTGAAAACGAGATTTCGAGTCGGAACATAAGTCAAAATTATAGTCCGAAAATCGGAATATGGGTATATGGGCATAGGTCGAACCTTCAAAATGACATAACTTCGTCAAAACTCAACGCATTTTCAAAAGCAAGGGCGTTTTAATCATAATTTGGCATCTAGATCAATCCTACATTTAAAGTTGAAAACGAGATTTCGAGTCGGAACATAAGTCAAAATTATAGTCCTAAAGTCGGAATATGGGTATATGGACATAGGTCGAACCTTCAAAATCACATAACTTCGTCAAAACTCAACGCATTTTCAAAAGCAAGCGCTTTTTAATCATAGTTTGGCCTCTAGATCAATCCTACATTTAAAGTTGAAAACGAGATTTCGAGTCGGAAGATAAGTCAAAATCATAGTCCGAAAATCGGCAGATTCCAAATATTTATGAAGGGTGTTACTAGCAAGCTTTCAAATATTTTTGGTCTTACCGATTTACACAAACAGGTGTATCGATTTAGGTAGGCTGAGTGGGCGTGGCCATCCAATTTTTTATCGATCTATTAGGGGAGTACCAGCAACATCAAATTTGGTGACTCTAGCTTACAAATTATGGAAGATATGCGCATTTCAGATTTCTAGGGCCTAATCTCCTAGGGTCGGCGGTTGTAGGCGTGGTCCAAATTATATGCCGATCTTTGGAGGAGGTTACCACAAGTTGCCTTCCAAGTTTGGTCACTCTATCTTTAAAATTGTTATTTATCGGTTATCGGTTGTTATCGGTCATTAAAGGCGACTACCAGTATATCCTCCCAAATTTGACGTTCCCAACTCAATGACTGCGGAAGTTATATTATTATACCTTTGGTATAATAGTGTAAAAACTAAAAAATTGAAAATACATAAATTATTTCAGAGATGTTTCGTGGTAATTTATAAATTTATTTAGCGAATTTTCCACCCATTTCTATTAGACTATCATTAATTTAGAATCAGATCATATTTTACTATATAATTTTATTTAATTCTAAGCACTAAAAAGCAGCAATAAAAACTACTTTTGAGCTTCAATTAAAAAAGCTCAAATTCTGAATATTTAATACACTTGTAAGCAGAGAAGTTCTCTGCAACTGACAATTTACTAATTTATGCAACACAAGCCAACTACATGCCACATAGAAAATATATATATATAGTACTCTACACCCGGAAATTTAGAAACTCAACTGGCACAAGAGTGCCGTTCCACGTATAATCCAATGAGAGATTGGTGTTGTGGGATTACAATTGAGTAGCATGGCCACAACAAAATTGGTGCTGTGACCCGTTGTGGAAAGGATGCCACGTCGCTCTGCCGTCTTGTAGAGTGGACACAAATAGTTGTGACGATCGGGCAGATCGGTGCGCTTCAGCGGCCTCAGCCATATCAATGGCATCGTATCGAACAAAATGCGTGGACGCGATTCCATTAAATACTTATTCTTGCGATCCCAGCAGGCGCCCTCCAGAAAGATGCCATACACGAAGACACCATCATCGGGCGCCGCAGTTCCTGCGATTTGTGTCTCCTCCAGCGACAGGACCTCATAGTCAAAGGCCAACAGATCTATGGAAATCACATATTTCCGAGCATAATTCTGCTGGGCTCCCGTTAGAAAAGCCTGTGTGAAGAAGAATCCGGAAAGCCAGAAAGTTGACGGTGCTCCATGGTCATACCAGTGCTGCAAACAGAAAATAACAACAGGTTAGACAGGTCCTGGAGAGAGTGAAAATAACTGTCTGATAAATACAATATTTATTTAATTACAGCAAATGCATGCCTCGATTTTTAAGATATTAAATAAATTTAAAAAATATAATATATATCAAAATAATATATTTTTATTGACTACCCCAATTAAAGCTAGATTAACGCTTTTCCTTTGAGGCGTCCAGCGTATAAAAATAGGGTCACAGCTGGGTCGAGTGGCCTAGTAAACATAACTGCTACCAGGACAATAACAACAACAACAACAACAACAGCAGAGCCTTTGGTTGCCATGACAAATTGTTGGCTCGATTGCGAAAACTTACCTGCAGGAATTCGAGTCGTCGCAAAAAGTCAGCCACATAGCTGCCAAGTGGCTTCAGACTGGGGTAGGACTTGCTGGCCCACATAGCCGGAATTTTGGCAATCAGCACGGACTTGTAGACCGCCTCGACGGCAGCGGACATGACCACCAGACCTGAACACAAAAAATATAACAAATATCAAACAACAATTAAATAAGAAAATAGCAGGCGCTGCAAACTTTGTCAAAATAATCAACTCAATTAGACAACGTTCTGCACACGTGCAACACTCAAGTGATTATCAAAAGTTTTCCAAATATTGTGTGATTGGCAAAAAGAAAAAAAAAAAAACCAAATAAATAAAACAATGCCTGCACAGGAGCCGGGAGGCACCATGAATGTCCTTTACGTGACCCGTGGCATACGGCACAGCAGCACCACCTCAATGCACAGCTCCTCTGAGCAGGCGAAGCGGGTCAAGAGCTCCAGTGCCAAGGAGCAGCTGCTGCTGGTCGAGCAGCAGCCAAAGCATGCCAAGCGGGTGACCTTCAGCAGGCAACAGAGACCGCAACAGACCACCGTCAAGGACAGTGAGATGCAAACGGGACTCACATCGTGTCTGATAACAAATCCCTCGCGCGATCCACGCGCAGCAGGCGGTAAGCGGAATAAGTTGATTTTTATAACATGGTATGTCAAATGTGGCCATCTTTCAAAATAAGGTGCCAATAATCCGGCGGAACGCAAAGTTGGCTTTTTGGCGCGAACGGCCAGCGAATGTCAGTTTCCGGCGCCGGGCATCGAGTTCCTCACCGATCGGGAGACCGATGTGCACACGTTCGAGGTGAAGATGAGGGAGTCGCTGCAGAGCGTCAAGGATTATACAACCAAATGTGACTATTTTCCCACCTATGTGGACAAGCGACGCTACAAGGATCAAACCACGCAGACACTTTACAGGTAGGTCAAAAATATTGATTTAAAAATAATCAACATAAGCACTAAAAAATAAAATTCTGAAATTGGAATTTATAATTGAATTATAGGTTTTTTTATTATTATTATTATTAATTACCTATACTATTTAATTTAAAATTATTTAATTCAATAGTTATATTGAATAATATATTAAATACAAAATATCTGGAACAAAGCAAAAGTTGATTTTAAAGAAGAACTATACAAAAATTTCAAATTATCAGTAAGAAGATTTTTGACTAAATAAACACTTTAAAAAATATTAGAAATAATTAGTAAGAACATTTTTAACTAAAGTAATTTTGCATTATTTGTTAAGCATTAGAGAACATTGTTTAATATTTTTTTAGCTTAAGCTTTAGCTAAATTAAATAAATAAATATAGAGCTTGAGTAAAATAACCGGAAATTACAAAATATTTTTTCCAATAAATTCAAATAAACCTTAATTGATTTAATTCAGGAAGTTAAGCAAATAAATTTTTGCTTAAATAATTAATTAAATAAATTAAATAATTAAACTAATCAAACCTAAAACACAGGGAGTCATCGGCACAGACTGTTGCCTATTTGCCGGATATTGTGGACAAGGAGCAGGATGAGCATCTGGAGCTGTTCAATCTGGCCACACTGCTGCCCGGCGACAAGCCGCCCGGTCTTAACGAGGTGGAAATTTTGGAGCGTGCCCGCAAACGTTGGTCCTTCAACCAGGCGCTAAAGACGAGCTTCAAGCGGCAGTTGCACGAGGCGCGGGAGAAGGCGATCAAAAGTAAATATCGTCCCATATTGGAGGCATTCGAATGGGAGCAGTGGATGGAGCGGGAGGAGTATATACAAGAGTGTCAGATGATGCGACTGGAGATCGTCATACGGATGTTTGACAAGCGCGAGAAGCAAATGCATGCGGAGTCCAAAACCCGTATCGAAGTCGCCTGCGAAAGCATCGAGCAGAAACGCCAGCGAGGATTGGCCAAGAACAAGGTGGAATATCAGCGGGCAATGCGACGGCTGCAGATCAAGAATACGGGTCTATCGCGTCGCTGGGTGAAAGAGAGTCCCATGTATGCCCTGGGCTCACCCTGCTCCGAGTTCTACGGACCACTCATACGATATGGTGTCGATCCGGCTCGACGCAGTTTTGTGGGCGACGGAAGGAAGGCGTTCGATATGCGCATCGATGATCTGGAGAAGCGTGTGAACATGGACAAGTTGCAGTGTCCGTTCACCAAACTGAGGGAGTGGTCCAAGCCCAAGGAGTATGTGAAGGAGTACGAGCAGAACTTCTGCTCTGATAAGCATCTGCAGAAGCTCTACGAATCCCTGAAGTCACTTCGCTCGCAGGCAACCAAACAGAAGTCAACGCCCAAGTGCCTGAAGCGCCGACCCAAGCCGCCCTCCGAGGAGGCAGATCGTCCATCCTTCGGCTATGAGGAGACGCACAACATTCACGATTACTTCCAGGAACGACGCAAGACGACCGTTCCGCAGCAAAAGGAAGGGCATGAGCTCAGCAAACAACAAAAGCTGGCCATCGAGCAGCATCTGGAGTACGAGGAGCAGCGCCGTCGCCAGCCAAATCTGGCCAAGGAATTGTTGAACGAACGACGTAGTGAGGATCTGGAGCAACTATTGCATATGTACGAGGGCACCACCATTGGCTGGATTATGCAATTCCTGTCCGAGGAGATGGAACGTCTCAAGGAGCAGCGCAAACTCCACTTCTTTGCGATCCTCACGCAAAAGGAGCGTTGGCGTCGCGAGGCAGCCGAGGCCGGTCTGCGCCAGAAGGAGAACGATATGCGGCTGATCTACGAGGAAATGTTCCAGCGGTGCAATTTGGTGCACACCGAGACGGCACGTGAATATATCGATACAATCTTGACCACGGACATGGCCCATATTGCCGAATGCGATGCGGCCGAAACGGTCACGTTGATGGCCAAACAAATCGATGCGGACATTCAGCGTTGGCTGGAGAGCTTCAAGCTAATCCAAACGCCACTAAACTATGAATCCCTACGGAATATGCTGCACGACATGGTCGTTCCCGATCTGAATGTGCTGCTCGTGAAATACGAGAAAATGCTGACAGTCAAATATATTATTGAGGATGTGCTCTTTCCACAGATCTGGGAGCGCGTGGACTCCTACGATATAGCCAGCATAATAACAAGCGATATGATTGATCGCCTGACCGACAACGATCTGTTGTTTTTCTCCACGGAAAGTGAAAGCGAGGAGCTGCCTCAACGGGAAGCGGAGGCCATAATACGAAAGCTGATAAGGCAGGCGGTGCCAGGACGTCGCTGGAAGACCCCAACGGAGCGGATTGTCCATGAGAATTGTGTGACACTCTTCGATGATATATTCGCTCAAATTGTGGAGCGTATGGATGAGGAACCACCCATCATTGAGCCCGTCGATCTACGCGGGGCTTGCTCACAACCGAGAATTTCGCCCACTGATAAGATTCATGATATCGAGTCGAAGATCCTTCGGGAAAGGGAACGCAATACTTTAGTTGATGGCGATAACAATTCGACATACGAACGCACACAAATCCTTTCGTTGCTCAAGAAAATGAAGATCGATAAGATCACCAAAGAACTGGTCACAGATGAGGTGTACGGAGGCGTTGACACAAACGAAACCGCTTTCGGCTCACAAATTCTCAATTTGACCGTGTTCAGTCAGGAGGAAATGTATAATGACCAAGTATTTGGCATAGTAAGCACCGAGGACATTGCCAAGGAGGAGGATTTCTCAGCATTGCACTCAAAGCCCAAAGAACCGTCGAGTCCATCAAGTACACTTAGCATCATTGGCATTGATTTTGGTGAGCAGGAAACACAAACACGGCAGGAGGATCAACTGATTGGTGCCTTGAGCGATATTATTTCGTATGCTACCGATGAGGAGGGGATCATGGTCGAGGAGGAAAACACCGAATATGAGGCGGATGATGAGCGCAGTTGGTGGAATAAGCCAGAGGAGAAAGAGGTTGACGAGGAGGAGACAGAGGAGAAGGAGGAAGAGCAGGAGCAGGAGCATAAGCAGGAGAAGGATGAGGCCTCAAGACACACGATGATCGATGAAAACGATGACATTTTGCTACAATACCCATCGCGGAAAACCATGAATTTCCAGTCCGAGCTCTCCACCAGGAAGCTACATGGGATGATCAGTGACTACGAATTGCAAACAATTAGCGAAGACATCGATGATTCCAATCCGAAAGGAACGTCTCGTTTGCAGTCGCGTCGCAATTAAATTCGCATATCGCATTTTTTTAAAAATGATTTCAAATTACAAGTTAAATAGTTATCAAGAGCATAATACTAAAATCACGATTTTATTTTACACATAAAACTAGTTGGGACTAGAAATATAACTAGAATTAGGGCGTCTAATTGAAACCCTAAATACAGTCTTTAATTATATTAAAACTTACAGGGAATTCACTACTTTGGCAATTACTAAACTAAATCAATTGCTTGAAAAAATAGTTGATCCATAATATTCCATTGGAATATATAAAAATATTAATAGAAAGGCTATATCTTAACAATTAAGTTATATATCGCCATCGACAATCGATTTATATCGATATTCGCGTAGTAATTTAACGAAAAAATGAAATAAAATTGTTCTGAAAATTTTACGCTCATCTCAATTGTAAATTTGATTTCTCTTATTCTGATCAAACTGAATTTAAATAACTTGTTGTGCGAAACCTGTAAATCTGATCTATCTTTTTTATATTATTAATAATATTAATGTAGATCAAGAATATGTATAATATAATATATTCGCAGCCTTCTGCCTGTTACATATTTCAGCATAGCTCATTATAAGTTTTCACACATTTTTAATGAGTTGAAATTATAAAAAAAAAAAATAGAAGCTAATATTTTTTATTTTCTTAATTTAAGGAATATGATTTCTAGTGAGTTTCTAAGAATTTCAAATCAATGTTTGCATTTCTGCTTCTTGGAAAGCAAAACTATTTTTGTAAGCCAGAAATTAATAGCAAAATCTGCTTTGAAAAATTTTACACTTTCCAAATTGTTTCTTACGACTATTGAAAATTTTACAGCTACTTTAAAAATGTTCCAAAGACTTACCCTTAATGCCCTTCTTCAGGGTTATCAAACTGGTGCGGATTGTGTTGAGCAGCACATTGAATCGAACCATTTCCTGGACCAGCACCGTATTCATGCTCTGATGATAGAGTGTTGGATAGCGCAACAGGGCCGCCTCCCGATCGAACAGTTTGGGCAACTTATCCAATATATCGGTGGCCACATTCGTGACCACCTCCTCGGGTGTCAGTTCCTTGGAGCCGTCGCTGTCGTCGCCCGAAATACTGGTGTCCTTCAGTGGCATATTGTAGAGTGCAAGGAAGGGTGGACAGGTGGTGGGATAAGTGGGTAGGGAAAGGTTTTCGGGAAAGCGTTGCGACAGCACATCTACATAGAGTCTCTGACTTTTCTCCAGTTTCTAAAGCGCAAGCGTTTTTTAGCAATTACACAAAATCGAGTCGTTAAAAAAAGCTTTACTTTTGCACAGCAAACAACTTACGCGTTTCTCATGGAGATCCTGTCCGGCAGGCAGGGAGGCAGGGAGCAAACAATGTGTTCAAAGATCATTTGGAAATAGGATTTAACTTCGGTGCTCACCGAAGTTGAAATACCCTTGCAGACAGAGAACAAAAGTGCGATGTATTTCTTAAAAGAACTAAATGCAAATTTTACAGGTAATTTATTAATTGTCTGAAAAATTTATATATTTAAATTGAAAAGCTATTCTTACAATTGTATATTTTTTTCTTATCGGAAATCGACTTATATCGATAAGCAGAAAAGTGGAAATTCCTTAAAATTTTTCGCATTCCATAAATTTCATTCATACTATAAATTCTGCAAAGGTAGAAAATTTGATAATTTCAAATATTAAACTTACCCAGCGTTCCTTTGAGCAGCAGCAGATAAAATTGTACAGGCAAGCAAAAGTTAAGCAGATTATAAAGCAGAAAATTGGTAATACAAGACATATACATATATACACTATACATGCAACATAATTCAATACAAACCCAGCACTTACAACACTCCACACTCCGACTTACCTGTGTCAATAGGGTGTGTGAGAGGAGCATATCCGTTTCCTGTTGATCCTTCATGATGTCGGCATTGGCATGGAAACCGAATATGGATGGTGGCGATATGTGTGGCAAGTCACGGGTAAATGTTATATATAATTCGGCTTCCTTCACCACGGGCACATAATAGAGGCTCGTCTCATCCAAATAATATGTATTCTCCAGATCAATAATTTCGGGGCAATAATAGCGATTCAGGATCGTTTTGAGAGTGCGACGATCCCAATCGTCTGTGACACGCCCCCCATAATTGCACTCGCCGGTCAGATAGCGTAGGGCATCATAGTTGACAGTCTCGTACTGGTTGAGGAACATGCGCAACTGCATCAGGGAGATGCGCAAATCCGTCTCATTGAACTCATAGGGTATGTTCCAGCCGATGGGTCCAAAGTAGCGACGCTCCTGAATCACCGCATGAAAGAAGCACAGCGCGTAGATCAACTGCTTGAAGATGCGTGGCTGGGTGCAGGATTCATACCACTCCTGATCACTGATCGGATCGCTCAGCATGGAACGCGTGATGTTCGAGCGCAATCCCTTTGGCGGCTCATTGGTCATCTTGATGCCGTTCTGCAGCACCACAACCGGAAAATGTTCAGCCGGATACGAGGTGAGCCACAATCGAAAATCGGGATGCGTTGAATCGGGCAACAGATTCTCGCAGACCTTCTCCAGCAATGGCATAAAACTGGCAGCCAAATGGCAATTCTGCAACACAACCCAATTGCCCAGTTTGACGCCCTCATCGATCATCTTGGTGGCAATGGGACCCTGTCCCTGGCCCAAGGACAAGGAGAACAAACGATTTGTGCCAAAACCCTGATCCTCGGCAAATTTGAGCAGTGTTGCCGTCGGATCTGAACCGGGCGTCAGAACAAATATCATTGGGACACAGCAATGGGAGTCGGCAAACGAAGCCATCAAATCAAATTGTGGCGGATCCACAAAACGTGGTCCCATCTCGGTGGCGACAAAGTTTAGCATCGCTGGCACCAGTTTATCGGGTCGAAAGACACGCAACAATAGCAATTTCTGGAACATCGACAAACGTTGCCAATTTGCCGGTATCGATTTATTGTCCTGCGGTGTTCGCGAATCGAAGAACTCCTTCCAGCTGGACGCATTGGCAGCGACATCCTCACGTAATCCTCGAAAATGGGTCAAACTGGTGAGGCGACAGCATTCATCCCAATTCTGTACGCCCAGCCAGTTGGTGGGATTCTTGAAGGGATTCTCGAGACCAACGCCGCCCGTCAACAGAAACATCCACTCCGAGTTGTCAATCAAATTCTCATGCTTCAGCAGATTGATGTTCAATATGAGCGAGAACAAGAGCTTATCCTGTCATAAGAGTACAGTTTTATTAGCTTTTAATGCGCACACATACATTAAAATATATATATATGGATATATAGTGTATATGGGCAATCAAAGCATTAGTCCAGATGCCATCTCACTTTTTCTTTTTCAAGCAAATTAAAAGCCTTCGCCCAAGGATCAAAGGGTAACTGATGGAAAAAAGGCTAAGCAAAGGGCACATCGCATAATTGACTGAAAACATCATCAGGGCCGAAAGGACCTTGTTGAAATTTCTCCTTTTTTTTGGATTTGTTTTTTTTTTTTTTTTGCCCTTTTGCACACAGAGGCAATGTTATCGTATTAAACACACACAGTGAAAGTGGCACAGTGGGTAAAAGAAAGTTCTATATATATATATATGAAGAGCAGATGAACTCGGAAAGATATGTGTCCTGCATATCCTGCCCTGAAAACTTAAGTCTCTGTCATAAAAGAAGGTGCTTATCTAATGAATGCATTTCTGCGTATCCCTCTCAAAGTGAAAGTATGAATTCCAATTTAAAAATTCCACAGTGCCTTGGCAAAACTTGACACCTGGGAACGTGGCACAGCAAAAAAAAAAAAGAAAAGAACTGAGCCGCTGTCAATTGAAGTGGCAGCCGGGGCACGAGTCCTTAAAGTCCGTGCAGGAGGCTAAGGCATCATTATAGCGCAGTGAAGCGCAACCAAACGCAACCGTTGAGAAAATCAAGCGCTTGGCAAATCCGCTTCAAATACAACGCAATGGGATTAAAATCGCAATTACGACTCAAGTTTGAGATATATATATATAAATATATACATATAGCTTCGTGGTGACCCCAAAAAAAAATAGTTGAGAACATTTAAGCCGACTACAAAATGCTCTGATTATCTAGGCAAAAAGGCACAAAATTGTTAAAGAAGTTACCAGTCATCTGTCTGCGTAATTTGGTAAATTGAGCTCTTAAATTGGAAAAGATATGGGATTTTAAACATTTTTTAAATATATTTTGCTAAAACTGTAGAATATATAGAAATTTCGTAGGGTCGATTGTAGAAAATGGGCGTGGCTATGTCAAAGATATGTATGTTAAAAGATATAAGCAACAGCCTACCTAACTAATTTGTTGACTGTTGCGCTTTAAAATGATTGGAGATAAGTGGTTTTATCAATTATCGATTTTTATCGATTTTTATCGATTTCCTAGCAAGAGAATACAGCACCCCAATTTTAACACCTTATTAGACTCTGATTAATTTTTGTTAAAAATTGCAATGCTTTAGCTTTAAGAAACAAACAGCATGATGGACCGATATACTAGTTTTCACCTTCGATATCAGAGTATTAAATAGAATACGTAACCCATGTTTTGACGATAATTGGCATTGAGCTGAGCGCTGTGCCGAGCAGTACTTACACGCTCAAACAAACTGCGACAGATGTTGACGTAGAGGCTGTAGGTGAAATGATTGCGCAAGTCCTTCAGGCGTGCCTCAATGTCATCGACCTTCTCCGTATTATCGATGGAGGACATGTACAGATTAACAAACCAGGCCAAACTATACTGATACATGGGATCAATGTTGGCCAATTCAACTGCAAGACAAATTGAACCAATAATTGAGTAAGAGTTTTGCTGGGCGTGGGGGGATTTCACTTTAGTTTACCTATGGTAAAGAATAGAATTGTCGAGTGCTCCGCAATTGGCACATAACTGAGTCGGGCCAAATCAATTTGTTTTTCAGTTGTCTCCGTTATAACCTGTTTCTCATTGATGTCATTCGCCAGGGCTTTAGCTGAGCTCAGTATCTGCACAGCAGTTTCATCCTCCAAAATATTCTCGGCGGATGAGAGCACCTCCAGTATCTGATCCTCAGTCTCTTTGAGCATCCGTTTATTCTCGGCACCCTGGACGATAAGATTATTCTTCTCGGCCTCCAAGTCGGGTCGTTCTCTTGCCACAGTTATGCCCAGCAATTGATCCTGTAATCCTTGTGTTGTAATCATGAAATTTAACAGCGTCACCTTCACAGCCACCTCGGGCAGATAATGGGGATTCCTTAGCTTGGTTGTCATATAGAATCTGTTGAAAGCAACTCAAGTTATTATTTATAGTTCAAATACATTATTCATACACTACTTGAAACTGTGATTGTATTCAATAACGGAGTCGCCCAGTTTGATGCACATTGTGCCGCCCTGTTTGAACAGTTGCTTCAGCAATATGGACTCCAGTATGGGATCCAGTTCCTCGCCAATATTCTCCAGCAGCACTGGCAAACCGAATTGTATGGCATTCTCCAGGACACGGGTGTAATCCGCTTGATTCAGTCGAATGACACACAATTTATTGTTCTTCTCATAGTTCTTAATCCATTTATTTGCCTGTCCCTGCGGATCAATCATCAGCGGCCAGCGACGTGCATTTCTATAAAAGAGATTATAAAGAAAATTTAAATGAGTAAATCGAGTAAATAAATTGGGGAATATGAAAATGTCAATATGTCTGATATACTTTTGTCATCTTTATTTTCAATTTTAAAATGCTTTTATATTAAATCCAAAATTAATCCCATTTATTAATTTAAAAAAATACTTTAGTCATACGATTAAATTTGTATTAAATTTTATTTTATTTTATATTAAATCAATAATCCATCCTCTTTTTTAATAAAAAAAAAAAAACCTTTTATGTGCCCCTACTGCCACATTTAATGGTTGCATGGTAAATACAGTTAAACAAGAAATATTTATAATCCATAAATAATTAACATTTAATTTGCACATCAACAGTTCAGAATCAAGGCACACACCGTTCAAATGCATCGACTGTCATAAATATTAAATGATAGAGAAATCTATACCCTAAGATTTGCGAAGAGGCAAGGATAACAGAGCTTAGACTAGATATAAAATTCGTAGAAATTGCTAAATTCAATTCCAATTTTAAGTATCTTTAAAATAAAACAAATGGAGTTTTAAAGTAGCTCCATATGCCACTCTGAAACATATTTATAGGGTACAATTGCCGCAATAAACTCTCAATATTTGATAAGCGAAAATAATGCTATTGGAATTATAAATATAATAAACCATATACAAAAATGAAGTGAGGCAAAAATACATAAACCAAAAAAAAATAGCTTACTCTTATGTACAAATATACATATATAGCGATGTATATACATACAAATAAGTATTGTGTAGTGACTGTTTAAGTTCTTGAATGCATGTGCGATAACAGATACATAGATACACAGATACACAGATACACAGATACACAGATACGCAGATACAATAGGCAGGCAACAATAAAGTGCAACAACAATAAGAATAAATGGTTGCCTGGCAACGCGACAGGAGAAACACATGACAAATTCACACCGAATACAAATTGTTCATGCGAATGAATGAACATTTTTGTAAATTGAAAACTTGATGAATGAAAAATATTTGATGCAAAAACAAAAGAGCCAATTTCAAGCCACCCAACCACCAACCACCCCCTGTTCCGCTCCTCTGTCCGTCTGTGAAAAATGTCAGCGAACAAATGCGCATACGACATGCCAAACAAAATGACTATAGGGTCTGTATATATATACACATATATATGTCTGTTTGTATGTATGTACATATAAAGCTGGCCAGGCTCGGACAATTCATTGGAGAACGCAAATAAGTACAGAGAAGTAGGCAATAGTCGCGAGTGCTCGACTAAAGCATATGCTGCTGACAGCTGTGAAATTGTCAGAATAAAATATTGCTGCATAATTTATAAATAATATAAGAAAATTAATTGAAAAATTTTAAATGTAATTACAATATTATCAGTTATTTTTAAAGTCGAAACTATATTAAATCCATTTATTCAGAGCTACAGGGTATTCAAATAACCTTTGCTGGAGCGAGTGTGGTGGGCAGTTGGAATGTAAAAAGTTGCCACAGTTCAAAAGCACCACAGGGGCCAGCAAGCATTGAGATTGACCAAAACAAAAAAAAAAAAAACAAAAAAATATATAAAAGAAATAAGAGACAAGAAAAAATGACCAAAAAATTATTGTAACAATGTAAATGCAATAAAAGGAAAGCGACATACAGTGAAAAAATCTGCTGGTAAATCACAAAAGTTCCAGACAGTTATAGTTATGTGCGGAAGTTTTCCCTGATTTGCCACAATTGCAAAACAAATGCGAGCCTTAAAGCCAAATTTGGGCAGCACTTTAAGCTTAAAGTTAGTTAATGTTTTTTCCTTTTTTAGGCCTGTTTAAAATGCAAATCTCTAAGGGCAATTCTTGCATAGATGCGTCCTCAGTCAAATTAACATTATTTAATCAAACATTTATGCAAAGAAACATGACCCGAACCGGACCCACAACACCTGCTACCCCCCACATTAGCAATTTACGATCCAATTGCCATTTTGAGGTGTGGGTCGATGGGTGGTTGGGTGGTGGAGGCTCATCATGATGTGGGCGACGTGTCAGTCCCAAAAACAAGGGGAGAATCGAGAGAAAAACAAGAAATTAGAGACTTTGACTTTGTCGAGAATTAAATACCCTTCAGGATATTCAACAACTTTAAGTTATAATTGCTATTTTTGCTATATTCCGAAACACACAAGTTTTAAATTGCTTCCAGGATTGAGTTTCATACAAATCGAAAGATAAACAAAAACTAAGAGACTTTGTTTTTCTGATGACGATAACTAAATACCCTTCATGACATTTGAAAACTTTTAATGGCAAGAGTATTTTTGCAGTTTTCCAAAACATGAATATTTTAAATAGTTATCAATTGTTCTGATTTTCATTTTGGAAACATGATTTTTTATTGAAATACAGTCGTAAAAATTAATAGTTGGGACGGGTTGAAACTTTTTATTGCTGCTTTTTGATATTTATTCATATTTTTCTTTGTCTTATTATTTAAGACACTAGTCACTAATTAAAAATGAGTTTTATAAAAGTTAAATAGTGACTGTAAACAATTTATAATTTGTTTCAAACATTTTTACATGTGTTACTTAATATGTTAAATTAGATATTAAGATAAACTTTATCAAAACTGAACCAAATTTCCAACCAACTTTATGCCTTTAGGTATTGGATATTTGATAACATTTTGTGAGACAAATGTTGACAATTTCATAAGCAATTCACAAAGATAGCTTAAGCAAGTGAAGCTAGATTTTTGCATAGAAATAGCAGACATACCTTATCTCCTTTAATGCTCTACACACTTAACAACAGAATAACAACCATCGCCCCCAGGTAGGAAAACAAAAAATGTGTGCAAGACAAAAACAAATACAAATTCATTCGTCTTGTGTGTGTGTGTGTGTGCCTCAAGGAGATGCAAGCAAGAAGTTGCTAGTGGCAACTGATAGTAGTAGCTGCCACCAAGCAAATCCCACCAACATCATTCATTTGCCATGTCCATGGGTTAAAATTAAACGTGATGCGCAAAGGGCGCACATTAATCAATTGCTTATCCTTTGTGCAGCAGCGACTTCTGCACAACTCACTCACACACTCACACACACACACACACCCACACACACACACCAACACACACAGACACACACACCTCAGGTATGTTTGGGCATGCTCCAAATTACTTTGAACACTCACAGCCCAAGAATTTCCTTTATTAAATCGACATGAGACATGGGACACGAGACGTGGAGTGTGTGGCATGTGGCAACGCGACGTTTCGCCCCTCCAACGAAAAACACACCAGATGCGTAATGCTCTCTCTAACACATACGCATCAAACATGAAAATTCCACGCCCATCTCCACCCCTAACTCCCTCCACTCCCTCCACCCCCGCCAACCATCAATCCACTCATCTTCGCAGTCAGCCCTTAGTTTTGTACCTTGAGCTGAAGCAACCACCGGAGCATGCGGTGCTCCTGTGTCCTGGCCACATGCGGGCACAACGCACACACACACACACACACACACACACCCCCTGCTACTGTGTGCAGCATCCGGTGTTGTTCTCACACTGGCCACGGCGAATGTGCGGCATATCTTTAATTTTCTTAATATGCGTGAATTCAAACATTTTGTGAAGGTTGCTTTATTTTTTGTTTGTGTAATTAGAAATGAGAGGCAAGGAAATCGCCAACTGCGGCATGCCGCAAAATTAATACCCTTGCGGCAAACACATTAATCAAATTACTTCACGGTCAGCTAAGCGACTTAGGATTACGAACTTAAGTTATAAAGCGAGAGAGTATTAAGATTTGTATATAAAATATATAAACATATAAATATATTGTTTAAAGAGAGTATATCAATTTATATATTAAATATATATACATACATATGTATATAGTATTTGATGATCAGGGTTTTATATTTAAAACAGTTTGATCTGACTGAAACTAAGCCTGAGCTAAATTTTATAGAGAAAAGTTTAAGAAAATTTTAACCAACTTTTAAGTTATGTCTAAGTTCTAAAATTAAGTCAATTGCATTTAAAATTAAAATATTATGCATCATATATAAAAAATAAAGCACAGTGACTATTACAAATTAAGTAAAAAATAATCTTAAAACAAGTGTATATGAATAAAAATAGATCTAACTGTATTTTATATCTATATAATCAGCTCAAGTAGAAGGATTGGATAAGGGTTAATAAGCCAACTAAATAATAACTTCTTAATTAAATAAATAAAAATTAAATTAATTCTTTATACACATAAAATTACTTTTCTTGCTATGTTACATATTTCTTTACAAAACATTCAAACTCTGAGAAAGTGTATATTAAATGAATTCCGAATTTGGTGCTTTTGACAAGCGCTCAGGCATAATTAGCGTGTCGTGTTTAATTGAACGCGGGCGAAAATGCTTATAAATATATCTACATATATATATATATATATATATATATATAAATATCTACATATATATATATATAAATATATATGAGTGGCTGAGACCACAGCTGTTGCCAGACTAATGAAATCTTGGGCGCTTTTTGCATCGATATCTAAGCTAACGACTTTGGGTAGCTACTTCAAGACACGCTTCCTTGGCTCTTAAGGATGTTATCTGTCGTTATATATTATGCCTCGAGGGAATAGGCAGCTGTGTGTAATTTGACCCAATTTTAATATCCTTACCCTAATTGACATTAATATTAATAAATCATAAATGCAAACTCAACCCACTGCCAATCAAACGATGCCTTGAGGCACTTTCCCGCCTCAATTCACTATTCCAAACGCATATGATAAATATTCGAGGGCCTTAAGCCAAATTTAAGAGGCATACTCACTTCATCATGATGGCGCTCTCCACGGAGAACGCATCTGTTGGCAAACCGCAAATGTTCCAGAAACGTATCTCAACCGGTTCGCCCAGCACAATGGCCAGCTGAAAGTCCGCCGAGCAAGTTACTCCATAATCCAGGCACTTTGCCACCCATTTGTGTATTTGCGTAAGTCGAAAATCTATGGTAAACGGTCCCAGATACGCCACAACTCCCGACGAGATCAGCACATCTCCGGTCACACTCTTAAAGCTCGCCTGCAGCATCTTGGCCGTCTCGGACCAACGTGTCCGCTCACCCCCCAAACCAGAGATTAGCTCCTGAGCACGCTGCAGCTTCTTCGTGCACGCTTCGTGCTCCGCGAGTAGAACACTAAAAGTGGAAGATGTTATATAATTTGTCTATATATATATATATATATATATGTATGTAGATATAAGCATTGGTTGCCTAGCAACAAGAGCACTTTGGTTGCAGCAGCGATTCTAAGCCACAATTTTAATTCTCGTTTTTAAAAATTCTTAAACGTGCTTAAAATTTTAAAATTATAAATTTATTAAATTATAAATTATTCGCAAGCTGAGTCTAATTTCCATATTAATATAATATTTTGATATCCTATTGCAAACACTTTCTCTCTTCCTATGTTTGAAAACTCAGCTTGGTCTAAAAGAGCGATTCATAAATTAAAGACTACAATTTGACATAAAATTGAAAAAAAAAATTGAAAAAATTGAATATCTTTTATTTGGATTCTTAATATGTTTAATATGACTCTGTAGTTTGAAATTTGCTTTAAATTTAAAAACAATTTAACTGTTTAGAATTATATCGCTTTCATTCGATAGTTGAGTCTAATTTGCAAGCAAATATAATTTCTTGAAACTATTTTAATGATTTTCAACTTGGATTCTTTTAAAGAGTTTGAGAATCAAATAATATCTAAGAATAGATATTTAAAATCGAAGAAAATTTAATTAATTTGATTTAATTTTTATATATTGGGTTTTTAAGCACTTTTTATAGGGTTTTCTGTTTTGAAATTTGTTTAAGATTAAAAAAAGTAATTCTCAAAAGTGATATTATAATAATACTGTTATTACTGTAAACTTTTATAAAAAAATAGACTTTTGTAAGTTGCAAGTAATACTTAAATCTTACTCCCCCCCTGCTACTCACCCATATTGTCGCAACTGTTCGTCGAGAATCTTCTGAATGGCGGCCAGATTGGCTTCGACTCGAGCCAGTTGGGCCAACTTCTCGTTGAGCAGTTTCATGGCCGCATTGTAGTCGGCCTCTGCGGCAGCGAGGGCAATCTTCTTGGGTGCCACAACCTTGGCAACCACATCGTATTTGGACAGGGCAATGACCCAGCGGCAGAGACCCTCGCAGGCCGTCGAAGCGGTCTTAATTTTGTCCGGATCGAAGGCTTCGTTGGTGAGAATGCGCTGTTGCAGCTTCTTCATCACCTCCGGCGGAATGTTGTCCTTGTCAAAGTTCAGCAAACTGTCCAGGAACTTCATGTCGCTCAGCACACGTTTCGATGGACCCCAATAGTCCTCCACTGTGCCCACACCACTGGGATTTGGCACTTTGTCCGGTTTCATATCCTTCAGAATGCAAACGGCTTCCATAACGATGCGGACACCAATTGGCGGACTCTTCATGGTCTTCACCACGGCTATGTCCGCCGTTGTAAGTGTATTGAGTGCTGCAAGAGCTGATTCCAAGATGGGCAACGCTTCACCCAACTTGGCATCGCACTCATCCTTGATTTCCTGGGCAACGGCTGCCTGCACTTTGGCCGCCTGCTCATCCTCTTTGACCAGTTCCCGCTGCTCTGCGGCAACTTTGCTGTCCGCCGTCACCTTGGCCACCTGCTCGGCCACAATTTCGGACGCCTCCTTCAGCTTCGGCTCCAGTGCCTGCAGCTGCTCCTGCATAACAGCCACCTGCTGCGCAGCAATATCCAGCTGCGATATGCCAGTCAAATATCGATTACGATTCGTCGTTATGTTGCTATATAGAAAGATACGGATTTTGTTATATCCGTAGCACTAGGTTTTCTAAATTCTAAGGGGATCTCACTTCGTTTTATACTCACTTTCGCTTCTGGCTGAGCAGCGCCTTAAAGGTCTGTATCAATTCCAGGTAGGATGTGGGCGTCACATAGTTGTAACGACGCAGACGCGTAAAGAACTTAGCGGACAATTCCTGTGTGGATGTGTGGAACTCCATGCACATATCAATGGCTGTCTTGCGCTCCAACGTGGTCAGCTGCTCGGTGGCCAGGAAACGTGTGGAGACGGCAAGGAGGGCATCCTCCGGCCAGGGCTGGAACCAATCGATCGTACAACAATTGACAATCGAGGGAAACTTGCGGATGCGATTGCGCAGAGCATCGCCAATCGGTGACATGGCCAGCACAATGTGCAGCTGATCCTTGCACGTCTACATTATCAAAGGATATACAAAGAAGTTTAGTTAGTACAAACTGGAGCAGATTAAAGGATTTGGTTTTAAATTTTGTGTCTCCCACCGTAACAAAGAAGTTAAATAGGGCAACGGGACTGCCATCGGTTTGGACGGACTTGTCGCGTTGCTTGTCGATTTGGGACATCTTCTCGACGACCTCAACTTTCTCCTCGTTGCTAAACAGATTGGGCACCTCGCCCGAGTTCAACAGATTGTTGATATCCTCCAGAAACGATTCGTCCTTAATCTACAAGTCTCAGGGAACACACACCATTAGCACAAAAATATTTATACCCAATTTTCACTATAAATTTTGAAAACAGAATCAACTCCCACCTGAACGTCCGTAAAGAGGAATACGCCGTGCATTTCGGATGCACCGATTTTACGTAATATTGTCTTGATATCCTCATGATACTCGTATGGCCCATATGATCGAGTGATTTCCACTTGGAAGAGCTCATAGTCGCATATATGCGAAGCCAGTCGAGTCAAGCTCTGGCGCCCGGAGCCACCGACACCGATGAGCAGAGCATGACTACGTGGCTGCTTTATGATGCGACATATGTGCGATAAATGCTCGATGGCAAAGCGGAAAAGTACCAGATTCATTGGCTTCTTCGACATGTTGTTGTATTCCACCAAATATGATTCGACAACGCTACGCAATTCCTCGACATCTTGGACCTCAACATAGTTTTTGGTATCCGCTTTCGGATTGGTGAAATCACAATAGATCAATTGTCGAAAATCGGACTCCTCCAACTGTTTACCCTTGCCCACAAATCGGCCAAATAGTCGCGACGGTTCCTGATTGAAACACTCCTGAACGGTGCTGCACAACTTCCCAAATAGCCAACTACGATCCGCATCCTCAACCAGACGATCCCCATAGACGCGCAACACTTCGTGCACCCACAAGCGACGCATCGAGTTCATGTCCTCGGTTGCCTCGGGCACACTTAACAGCACACCCTGTATCACACGCGAAAAGTCACGCAAATTGAACAGATAATGCGATTTCGCTGGAGTCGGCAACAGATTCAATTTGGCATCATTGTAGATGCTCAGCGTGGCACTGACGATCTCATCAATGCACGGATCGAACTCCTTCGAGAAACCCCTGTCATTAGTTAAAAGTGGCGATTAGCGATTAGTGGAAGAAAGGTTAACAAATGATTATCGAGAGTGCTCGACTGCCAGATGCCCTGTACCCATGCTTGAAACTGGCTAACTTTAAAATTCATTATTTATTTATTTATTTTTATGGAGTTAAATCTAAATAACTTTTATGGCATTCCCCAAACAGTTGCAGTTTGCAGAAATCTAATTAAAAACCTATTTTTATTTATTTTCGTGGATTTTTTTTAAATTTAGAAAAAATCTGCATAATTTCCAGAGTTTCGTTTTCTATATATGAATTTGTTTTTTATAATTAACTAAGCTCTTATATAGCAGCCAAGAGAAAGAAAACTTTATTATTTTCTGAATTTCAGATAGAATATTTTCTAAGAACCAATTTTAACAACTATTTTTTTTTATATAAATAATAATAGAAAATATTTTTATTCAATTTTTATCGATTGTCGATCTAGGGTTAGAATTTCTTAAAAAAAAAGGGTATAAAAAGTGTTTTCTTATATTTACGAATTATTTCTAATCAGAAGAAATAATTTTTTATAAACTAATAGAAATTAGTTTGAAGTGTGACTTTAATTTTTGAGCTATTTTGTAAATTTCAAGATTTTTTTCTAAGTGTAGCTCTTTTAATCATATAAATGCTTATTCTGGCAATTAAAAAATACCATTGATAGAATTTTTAACTCTATTTTTTTGGCTTCAAAGATGCTCATTTAGCCATTTTAAGGTATGTCACTTTAAAAAATCTATTCTGTTGCTCTCAAAGACGATCAATCAGACAAACTCAACGGACAAACTAAAACCCCCTTTTGCCAGGGTACAGGGCATTAGTCTCAGCTTACAGCTCACATCTGACTACTCACCTCGCATCCAAATGCCAGAGCACAATTTTACCAAAGATGGTAGTCATAATATCATCGTTGAAGTCATCAATTGAGATGACATTGAAGAAACGCTGAAATCGGGGCGTTACAGTGTTACCTGTCGAAGGTGGACCCATGGCGACAATCATCTGCAAATCGATCAGTTTCATGGGCACAATATTCTTGCGATCGTACCACATCATGTGATCCAGCATCATGCGGAGCAATTCGATGGGCGGCTGGGCACCGTAGTTCTCCTTCAGCGGCATGGAAACGTCATCGACAAAGATGACAAAGCGGGTGTTCAACGGTGGCCCAAAGACACCCTTCCGCCGCTTATCCAGCTTGGACATGATGATATCCTGCGTCTGGTTCGCCGACGTCTGAGCCGAGAAGCTGATCAGCAGCGGCTTATAGAAACTGAGATCCATGCGGGTGAGCATGTAATCAATGACGTAGACACTCTTCCCTGTGCCCGTGGGTCCGACGAGCATCAATGGTTTGCCATGACGCACCAGCAGATCGAGCACGGCTGCAATCCGGACACTCTCATTCGTCTGGATGATGATCTGATTGACGGGCACATCACGTGGCAATGGTGGCGCCGCATTCACATCATCCTGCCACGGTTTCCACTTGCCCTTGCCCTCCTTAATGTAGCGATAATCAAAGACCGAACCGTTCTTGGGTATGGGAAAGATGAATGGCTTTGCCAGCTGTTCCACATACATATCATCGGGCACACCATATGCATCGTATATGCTTTGCGGGAAGTTCTTCTCCATCAGCCCACGAAAGATTAAATTGAATTTCTCTCGGCTCTCCGCCGTCAAGGATCCACCCAGTGACCAAATCGCTGAGAACAGGAATATACCCTCGGTCTGGGCGCGAAAATCCAAATCGGATATATTCGCCACATATTTCTCGTCGCGAAAATCATCGATGAAACATTCGAAGAAATTCATCAGACTGACCATCAGATTCGTGTCCGAGGTGGGTGCAATCTCTCGGAGACTCTTGCGAACGATGAACAGGAGCAGCGGACAGAATCGGGTGATCAACGATGTGATGAGATTCTTGCTGACGCTATGGAATGCTGCGGGTAGTTTGTTCTTCCACGAGGCGACCAACGGTTCCCAGCCCAATGAACTCGGCTCCAAATAGATCATACCACAGCGTGAAACGGTAGCCGGGGAGGCAACCTCCAAATCCATTGGTTCAAAGATCAGATTCGTTGTGTTCGATAGTTGGATAATCTCACCGGACATCAGACACAATTTCTTGTTGTCATCGAGCACAGTGTTCATGTTCTCAATCCAAATGGCATCGACGGGTCCATCGAAGACCAGCCACTTACGATCCGGTGTCTCGGACACAGCAAAGATGCGATAATTGACAGCCAAAATGCCATCGCTCCACTCATGCGAAACGGCATCAAACTGGCCATAAAGCTGACCCATCGTTATCGCCTTCGGATTGATAACGGTGTAAATGGCACGATTCTCGGAACCATCCTTCATCTCCATGCACTCCAGTGCATCGGCGAGCAAATGATATGTGGTGCTCTTGCCACCAAATGGATACCCCACCAACATCAGACCATGACGCACCACTATCATCTCATAGAGCTGTGGTAAACAGAGATAAATTAAGTATTGAAATAAAATAAATAAACAAATTAATAGTTTTGCCATTTTTTTAAGTGTTGATTTTTAAAATATGGTTTAGAATTTCCTTCTGCTCCTGGAATGCTAAATATATATTTTTTTCATGTTCAAAAGTAGCAAAAACAACTACATTTTATTTAATTTAATTTATTTCCAATTATTATAATTATAAGTGCGATTAATTTCTTCCCTAATTTTCTTTAATTTTTATAACAATTTAATTAAATTAACATAAAAGATAGAAGTGATTAAATTTTTGTATTTTCCTTTCTAACTTTTTTTAAAAGCCATTTTTCACTTTTAAAAACGTATTCATTAATTATATAAAACTAATTTAATTTAAAATAGAATTATAATTAAAAAATTTAATTATATGAAAATTGAAGAAAATTAATAAAAAAAAATAAAATAATAGCATCATTTTTCAATTGTGCGCTATAGTTATGAAAATTATAAATAATTAAATGATTTCTCTAAATTTACATTAAAAAATATATTAAAAATAACTCCAAAAGTAAGTAGCAATAAAAAGGGAGATCTTCCTCAAGTTTTTACCCACCTGTTGGACCTTCTCCAGGACAAAAGGAGTGCACTGTTTGTTCTGCTTCTCGCAAGCTTTCTGGACGCACTCATTGAAGAGAACATAATCCGCCTCGGGCAGCGTAACGCCCGGAAACAGATCCGAGGTGATGCCCTGGAACAGTGGTATATCCTGATTGAGGAACTTGGGCAAATTGACATCCTTAATGGAGCGTAAGACTAGAATATCCTCGTTCTCATCCCGATAGCGTAGTTTCAATGCACCCGCTGCTTTCAGCACAGATTTGACAGCTCGCATCCCGTAATCATAATGGCACTGGGTGCTCAACTGCTCCGAGCACAGACGATAGGTGGCCACAATCTTGATGGACAGCGGCTTGGCGGTGAGGAAACCATACGAGTAAAGCTCAATTTCCGAAATTAATGCATAGTCCGGCACCATCATAGCCACGGAGCGGAACAGAGCCTGCCGGATAAAAAGAATTTCAAATAATATCAGCTTAAATTAACATGAAGCCTTCAATTATAAATTAGATAAAATGCATTGAGTAAAGCACATTAGGTGAAAGCTCATTAGGCGAAAGCACTTTAAATGAAAGCACATTCATTAAAAGCACATTAAAACTTGTTATAAAGCTCCAGTCAAGCTTTAAGCTAAAGCTAATACAAGCATAGTTGAAGTCCAGCTTTGAGCTTAAGCTCAACTCAACATTAAAGCTTTAGACAACTTCCAAGCTTAATTAAGTCAAGGAATAAGTTAAAGCTAAGATAAGCTAACCTTAAAAAAAGTACTGTCTGTAATCTATATTAAAGCTTACTTAAAAAGCTTCAAGCTAAAACCACTCAAACAAAAATACTGATTAACTTTACCTTTAGATTATCGGGCAACTCGGAACGTCCCGCATAGCCTGGATTCATGGTAATGAAGACGGCACAGGTGGGATCCAATGTTAAAGTGGTTCCCTCAAAGACCAAAGTGGGCAAACCGGAGTTGATGCCACGCTGTATGGTCATAATCTGTTGGGCGACCACCGAGAGCACCTCCAGATCGATGCGATTGAACTCATCGAAACAGGACCAGGCGCCACAGGAGGCCAGACCCTTGAAGAACTTGCCCAGCGCCAGATAATCGAGGCCATCCGAACAATTGAAGACGACACATTGTTTGGCAACCGCCTTGGCCAAATCTTTGGTTGTCTCCGTTTTGCCCGTACCCGCCGGACCCTCGGGCGCACCACCTAAATGCAAATTGAGAGCAGCAAACAGGGTGCGATAGCAGCGATCCGTCAACGGGGTGACCACCAGTCGCGTCGTATTCCCCAGATACTCATAGCCGTAGGGCAGCGAGCAGTTGATCATGCGGGTATCCAGATTGTTATCCTCCCAGTAATAGCGCAGCTGGCACAACCACTGAAAGTCCTGCAGCTGCTCCACGCCCTTCTCCACAATCTCCGCCAGCACATCTCGAGCATGGACATCGAGCACGACAAGAGCACCCAGTGTTATGCGATTCTGGGTGTTGAGATCTCCGCGCACCAAGTCCACAATTTTCATAATTTGATTCATGCACTTTTGCAGATATTTGGCGAGACTCTCCTTGGGTGACGCGCTCAAGAAGCACTCGGTTATCTCCAGCGTCCAATAGGTCAATGAGATGGACTGGACACACTGACCCGGCCAGGTGAGCACCCAAATATTGCGCTGCATCTTCACATAACTGTAGAACGCTTGCGATATCTTGTGATGCATGCTCTTCTTCATGTCGATCTCGAGCTCCAGCAGCCATTTCTCCACCTGACCACGTGCCTTTGCCGTGGATATCACATCGACGAGAGCGACCTCTTCCCGTTCCGAGGAACGCATCGCTGTCACCTCCAGTTCCTCGGTGAATTTCAGTGTAGCCATGCCCTCGAAACACTTCTTCAAATGCGGCTGGACGCGAGTGGGATCCTTTGTCTCTGACAGAATCTCGAGTAGTTCATCATTGGACAGGAAGAAGAAGCGCGGGAAATACAAACGCTTCTTCTCCAAGTACGCATTGAGTCCCTTCTGAATGATCTCCAGCAGGGTATATGCCTTCTTTAGCTTCTCGTTCATCTTTTCGATCTGCACAACGGTCATAACCCGGGGATCTGAGGCCACCTGCTTCATTAGCTCCTTCCAGATCTGTAAAGTAACGGATTTGTGTAATAATATTTTATTAAAGCATACTTGAAGCTGAGATATAGCCTTTTAATCATATTCAAACAAGATCTATATTTTTGACCTATTTTTGCTATTTGGATCACAAATTTACAAGAACAAAAAAGTTGAACTTGAACAACTTGAACCCATGGGCACACTTAGGTATAGACAGCAAGGGGCAGGTTCCACCATAAAGCAAATTTAGACATAGACCTATTGTACTTTAAATTAAAATGTATTAAAAAAATGTATAATTGAAATTTTTAAGAAATTTGGACTCCCTTCGTTAAAAACTAGCGCCACCCTTGTTTCAACCCATAGTTTTGTGGGCTGAAACTTATTGAAAATTAAAAGTTTGTAGTTTTATCAACATGTTTTCAAAATGCTTCCTACAGCCGACTTATAATATATAGTATAATATATATATATAATATATAATATATAATATATATATAATATAGACATCTAATATTTATAATATGAAATCTAATATATTGATTGACTCTATGCTAAATATAATATAGATATAAAACAAGGACTACAAGATACTGACAGACCAAACGGAAAACTTAACTGATTAAAAATATATATAAATTTTACTCAACAAATTTGATGTATTTATTTTAGGCAGATATTAAAAACTTTAGATAGGGTAAACCTTAAGAAAGGAATTACAAATTATTGCCTTAAAAAAAACCCAAAAAAATCTAATATTCATTAGACAGGTTATATGCATAATGAACACACCTTATCCACGGCACTGAAGCGACGACCCTCCTCGGGCATTTGCTGCTGTATGTCCGGACTGCTGAAGATGGGCTCCAGATACATCCAGGTGGCCTGGACGCGCAGCCATTCATCGAGTATCTCCTGGAGCAGCATCAGTTTCGCCTCCCATTTGCTGCAAAAGGACAACAACAAATGAGAAAGGAGAAATGCACATGTGAGTGTGTTTGTTGTGCGTGTGTGTGTGTGTGTGTGTGTGTGTGTGTGTGTGTGTGTGTGTGTGTGTGTGTGTGTGTGTGTGTGTGTGTGTGTGTGTGTGTGTGTGTTTGTGACACTGACAAGTGCTGGAACAACACACACGCTCGAGGGAGCTGTCGCACTCACAGTATGTCTGCCTCAAACGGTTTGATGTAGGGCGAACTCTTCATTGTCTGCGTCTTGATGATTTGATCGTCCAGCAGTATTTGGATGTCATCCACGGCGGACAGCTTAAAGGTACCCGAATCCCTGCGGTAGACATTTCAATTATGTGCAAGCAACAATAAAAGCAGATTTGTGTTACAAACGAAAACTCAAAAAATGGCGAATTTCTGATTTCAATTCAATAACTTGCTTAAAGTTGTGAACAATTCTTAGTATTAAATTTAAATAAGTTGAAACTCAATGATATTTTACTTTTAAAGCTATAAAAAAAAGCTGGTAATTTTCATTTATCATTAAAACTTTTTAAAGACACTTTCTTTTAAAAATAAAAAACTAACTTCATTACAAAAATCCTCTAATTTGAAATAAACTCCTAGCTTCAATTGAATGCCTTGTTTAAAGTTGAAAACAATTCTCAAAATAAAATGTATAAAATAAAATTAGGCACATTTTTATACTGAAGAAAAAAATGTAAATAGGTTCAGTTTACATTAAATTAAATATTAAAATTAAATATTAAAAATTAACTCAATAAAAAAAATATAATTGAAATAAAATAAAAATAAGAAAACCTTATATTATTAATCTCATATCAGCTTTAGACTAATTTTCTATTAAACCTTTTTTTGAAATGGAAATAAATTCTTATAATAAAATTAACTCAAATCAATTTTTTTATAAAGAAAAACTGCGAAAAGTTCCACTTATTATTAAAATATACTGAAAAACACTTACATAAAATGTAAAAAAAAAAAAAACTTCTAAAAATACACAAAATTCCATTTTCAAAGTTGATATCAGCTTAAAACGAATTTCAGTTAAGGCCCTCAAACCAAATGTGAATACCATTTTTAAAATATTTAAAAACAAACCAAAGAATTCAATTAAAAATTGTATTTTGAACTGAATATTTTGAATCATACCTGTATGGCGAAATGGTGAACTCAACGCCTTCCCATTCATTGGCCATTTTGGCCATGGCCTTTTCGAGATTGTTCTCCTTGGTGGCACTCTCCGAAATGGCCTCAAACTTGGGCACATACTCGTCCAGCTGATACTCGATGATCTTCTCCAGCGTCAGCTCCGGCGACACCTTAATGGGGAAGCCAATTATCTCGGAGACTTGCTCCCAATGGCGCGCCTTCATTCCCGGATTACCCAGGGTATTAATGATTGGCATATGGCCACGGAAATGTTCCATTTGCTCCTTGACATCGAGGATTAGTTGCATGGTGCTGGGATGATCACCCATTTGTTTCTCCAGCTTTTGGATGACGCGATAAAAGTTGGCCACATCCTGATCGATTTCGTCGGGATCAAAGGAGCCCACCTGTGAATACATCCACAGCTCCCACTTGTCAATGAAATCCTGGCCAGCATCAAATAGATTCTTATACGGTTTCAGCTGATCATGCGCCTTCTTCCGCACCGGATACTGTGACAAATCCCAGCCATAGGCAGTCTCCTCCTCATTAATCTGATCGATGGTCTCCATGGCATTGACGAGCCTCTGATCCAAGATGCCGGCACGTTTCTTATACTTGGACAGTTGCTTAATGTCGCCCCAAGTATCGTAGAGCTGCACCTGATCGAAATAATTCTGGAGTTCACGTCGGAACATTTCGATGCGTTTCTTGAGCAGCTCCTGATACTCGATCACCTTCTCGGCGATGATCACACGATGCTGATCGAAAACTGAGGCCAGCTTCAAATACCACTGGAAGGAGTTGCTGTTATTCTTGATCTCCAGCGGGGAGTAGAGCGTGTGATCCATTAGCCAAAGGATCTCGCTCATGTTGATCTTGAGGCGTGCCTCCATTTCGGGCACCAGATTCTCCTCGGCATGCACCACGTATGCCTTCAGTTCCATCAGCTCAGCGGTATCCTTGGGCACAGTCAATGCCTTCTTTGCAATCGTATCGTATTCCTTGCCCAGTCGAGAGATCCTCGCCTGCTGATCCGTCACCATGCGTGTCAGGAGATCCATTTGCAGCTGCCTCGCACACATTTCCAGATGTGTGATGAACGTATCCCGATGGAATTCATAGAGACCCATCCGGATGACACCCCACACCTCCTTGGCGATGCGATTCTCCTTCTCCCGATACTCGTAGACCATTTTGGTGTATTGCTCGAAGGTGGCATTGCTCTCCATGAAGCGACCACATCGCTGCGAATCCGCACTATTTATCAAATCAATAAACGCATCGAAATCCTGCAATCTCAACTCGGGTCCAATTCGCTGCTCCTCGAGCATATAGCATATCCGATTCTTCGTGTCCGCCACAATGCTATCCGGCACGGTGGGTGTGAGGAACAGTTTCTTCGAGATCTTTAGATCCGTATACAGCTTACCCTCGATCCGTGGCAAGAGTTGCACCGAGTGAACTATCGAATCGATGACGCGCAACAATTCAGATTGGATCTTGGCAAAGCCCGGCGTAAACGTTATCGTATCCTCATCGGCCAAAATGCAGGAGATCTCAAAGCCAGGATTCGAGTACTGCACGGAAAAGTGAAGAAGTTGAAATGAGTCTTTTAAACAATAATTGAAACTTTTAAACAAAAGATAATACGGAATATTATGAGCAGAATTTATCTTATATATACTAAAAACTATAATCTTTATATATATAAATTTAAGAAAAAAAGATTTTTTAACAAGCTGTATATCTTGTTTTTCTTTTTAATAGAATTATTGCGTTTTGAGTCCTCAATTCTCTTTTTAAATGTTCTTAAATTTATCAAAACTGAACTGAGTTTTATAACTAATGCATTTATATTTCGTCTAAAAACTAATGCTGCACTTAAATCGGAAAACATATTAATAATATTTCAATATTATATCCAATTAGTAAAGAATATCTATCTTAGGCAGGCCGAAGATTTGGTCCCCTTATAAACTGATCTCAATCTAAACAATATAAAAATTTCACTAAAAAGCAATCAGATTTTTGCTATGAAAGCTATCTGATAAAGTAGTCCGATATCGATTTTTATTTAAATATTAGCAGCTAAAAACACTCATAATTGGCAAGTTTGTTTGGGTTAAATTGATAAACAATATAGTTTTTCCATATAAAACCTTATTATTCGACCGATTATTTATATGTCAAATATAAAATACAGAAGTCCGATATCAAAGATTTTTTACAACTGATGAGTTTTGATTGTCTTAGTTATTTAAATAAAAATGGATTTGAAATTGAGGTTGTGACAAAAAACATGGCTACAACAATTTGTCTATCGATGCCCAATCGATCGCCCAATCAGTCAGTCAATCAGTCAGTCAATCAATCAGTCAGTCAATCGGAAAGTGTATTTCTATTTGCATTTCTACTTACACCAAAATCGCAAACATAATCGGCAAAGGCTTTCAAACTGCGAATGCAAATGTCCTCGAGCTGTTGGGTCATCAAAGCGGCAACACAGTTAAAAAACCTTTTGACCAGAGTCATCCGTCGTATATCCGGCAATTGGCCACGTTTGCTGGCCCGCAACAGAGTCGTGTGTATCTCCCCGTACCACACATCCTCCAACATCGACTTGCCAGCATCAATATGCGACCCACAAAGATGCTAAAAGATGTAGAAAGGATCAAAGAGTTACTCTCCGAGTGTTGAAAATCATTGCAGAAATATATATCAAATAAATTAACTAATTAATATTGTAAAGATTTATTTATTAATTCAGTTAAGCAAAAAACATACAAATGCTATATTAACTATATTTATATTTTCACTTATATTTATTTAATTTATGTGTCTAATAATTAATAGTTAAACTTAAATATACATTAATTAAATTTACTATTAAATAAATATGAATAAATTTAAACTAATTTTTGACTAATTTAAGCATAAAAATAACAAAAGAGATCGTTGCAGTACGAACGTAACCGACAGCGAAATACTATGGGCGTAACATACTTTCAAAACTTGGTGAAGATATGCGCAATTAAGTTTTCTACGGCCGAATTCGGCATATAGGCATAGGTCGAACCTTCAAAATGGCATAACTTCGTCAAAACTCAACTCATTTTCAAAAGGAAGGTCGTTTTAATCATAGTTTGGCCTCTAGATCCATCGTACATTTAAAGTTGAAAACGAGATTTCGAGTCAGAACATAAGTCAAAATTATAGTCCTAAAATCGGAATATGGGTATATGGGCGTAGGTCGAACCTTCAAAATGACATAACTTCGTCAAAATTCAACGCATTTTCAAAAGCAAGGGCTTTTTAATCATAGTTTGGCCTCTAGATCAATCGTACATTTAAAGTTGAAAACGAGATTTTGGGTCGGAACATAAGTCAAAATTAAAGTCCTAAAATCGGAATATGGGTATATGGGCATAGGTCGAACCTTCAAAATGACATAACTTCGTCAAAACTCAACGCATTTTCAAAAGCAAGGGCTTTTTAATCATAGTTTGGCCTCTAGATCAATCGTACATTTAAAGTTGAAAACGAGATTTTGGGTCGGAACATAAGTCAAAATTATAGTCCTAAAATCGGAATATGGGTATATGGGCGTAGGTCGAACCTTCAAAATGACATAACTTCGTCAAAATTCAACGCATTTTCAAAAGCAAGGGCTTTTTAATCATAGTTTGGCCTCTAGATCAATCGTACATTTAAAGTTGAAAACGAGATTTTGGGTCGGAACATAAGTCAAAATTAAAGTCCTAAAATCGGAATATGGGTATATGGGCATAGGTCGAACCTTCAAAATGACATAACTTCGTCAAAACTCAACGCATTTTCAAAAGCAAGGGCTTTTTAATCATAGTTTGGCCTCTAGATCAATCGTACATTTAAAGTTGAAAACGAGATTTTGGGTCGGAACATAAGTCAAAATTATAGTCCTAAAATCGGAATATGGGTATATGGGCATAGGTCGAACCTTCAAAATGACATAACTTCGTCAAAACTCAACGCATTTTCAAAAGCAAGGGCGTTTTAATCATAATTTGGCCTCTATATCAATCCTACACTTAAAGTTGAAAACGATCATCTAACAACTACTAAATTTAAAAATCTATTTATTTAAAAAAGAAAAATGAAAAGCTTAAGTCAAAATATTTTCTTGGGAATCACTTACGATAAAATTGAATAGTGTGAAGGGCTGTTCGACCTTGCTCAGTTCGTCGATGTTGACCAATGTTTTGGAGCTGTACTTCATGCTCCACACTTCGAGAATGCTGGCAACGCTTCGATGGATACAAAATAGGGTTGTCTTCAAACGATTGCGGTTCTCATCGTATCTGTAACAAGTAAGAATAAATTTATGCAAATTATCGGAAAAGACGCGAACAAACTTTTCACTTGAGCAACTTTAATGCGGCCCATTAGCCAAATGCATTGAAGCAAAACGCAAATCGCAAATGGCAAATGGTAAATGGCAAATGGTAAATGCTTACGCCCACTAACTGGGCTAACTGGGCTAACTTGGCCTACATAAAATGTTGCTAAATGCTTGCCAGCTATAAATAAGAAGCATCTTTCCCACACACACACAACACACACTCGCACACACACACACACACATACACAAAACTTTGCCAATAGACGACCCACTTTAAGAGGCGCACCACAAAAACTTTTTCCATTGCAAGTAGAGGCATTTTTAGTGCCACGCCTATTCGCCCACAATCAGGCACTCAGTGTCTGCAGCAAGTTCAATTCGTTTTTAAGCATATCCTTTTTACACACAACTTGTGTTTTGAGACACGCCCGCAAACGCCTTCAAAACAGAAACAAAAAGGAATGAAAACGAATAAAAACGAATACAAAATACTCTTTTTTTAAAAATAATCGCAAATGAAAACATAGAAAAGTGGAAAGAGAAGAAGCGATTTTTACGTCTGGAAAACATCTATTTGAAGTTGTCTTTCTTAATTTGAGATTATTGTTCTTCTTCTTGAGGTTTTAAAATTCATAATTAATTAAGATTTCCCATGCTGGAAACTTGAATGAAGATTTTCAATTATTTTTAATTAATTCATTATACCCTGAACACAATTAAAAACACAGAAGGGTATATTGAAGCTGTGCTGTGGTATGCAACAGACAGAAGAATATATATATATGTATATGCCGATAAGATATTGACAGATTGATTGATACTAATCGATTTCCGATAGCAATTGAAAACACAATTCTGAAGATAAAGTCTGCATATTAATTTAAAATATTTTTTGTTAACTAAAACTTATACTCATATTGAACACACAGTCTACTATATATTTATTTATCTATTTACTAAAAACTGTTAAAAAAAAAAGAAAATAATAACAAAAGGAAGAACAAAAATGTAAATGTGATTTAAAATTAAAATTAAATATATGATAAACCATTAAAAAGTGTATTATTGAATTACAATTTAAGACGAAAAAAAAAATAAGATCAAGAATATAATAAAACTGTTGGTATTAAAATGTAAAGTGCTATAACTTATATATATATATATATATATATATATATATATATATATGGAGAACATAGAAAAAACCCAATCAGTCCAAAAAAGTTTAAAATAATAAGTTTATAATTAGGAAAATTAAATCTTAAGAAGATTGAGAGAAACAACTATGGCCAGGATATTTTCTACTAAAGCTCTCACAACTTAGTTGTATGTATACGACTATATGACAAGAGTATATCTCTCTCTGTCTCACTCTCACTCTCTCTCTCTCTCTCTTGCATTTACAAAACCAATATACCCATTTGTGTTTCCACTTTTGTTCAGTGTATGAAATCTCGCCCCTTTTGCCACATTGTATCGCAGCTGTTTTACTGTTGCTCATCAAATGTCAAACCAATACTCTGGAGAACTTAACTTTTAGCTACCCCTGCCCCACCCCCACCCCCTGTCAAACCCTACTGCTGCTTTTCCATTTCCGTTGGAGGAGTTTTGAGCCATATTGTGCACTTGTTGGCGGTTTAAAAGTTTTTTTGGCAGACGCAAAGCGATTTCTTGCGTTACTCTCCCAGCTCATAATAATGTCACGCCAGATTCCTCCCCCCCTGAGCCACTCATATAAATATACATATATATATATACATATATATATATATATATATAATATGTATATATAATATATATATAATACACAACAGACTTTCATTGTCAAGTTATTTTATAAGTTTTCACGCGCGCTGAATTGGGTTCTTTTATTCCTCACAAAAAGTGAAATGTACACAAAGGAATCAACACACATCCTTCCTAAGGGAAGCTCTGTGTGTGTGTGTGTGTGCGTGTGTGGGTGTGTCGGTGTGTGTGTGTGTGTGTGTGTAATTGCACGTCAATTGCATGCCATGAACCAAAGAAATTTTCTTTTAAACTTTGATAAGTTCATAACGAATTTTTTTCAATTAAAAAACTTGCTTTGTATTAAAACAAACATTTTTAACGAACATAATTTATACAGGAACTTTCTTTTTTGCATTAAATTCGTTGTTTTTTTAAGTAAAAGTTGCAGTTGAGTATAATTTAATTTAATAGCTGACGGCTTAAGGTGTTAATGAGCATAAATTATGGTAGTAATTTCTTTTTGTTGCGTGTTTTTAAAAAAGAAGTGCATATTTTAATTTAATAATAGCGCACTTAAGGTTTTAAAGTAAGCAGTTTTTAATGAGCATAAATAATGAAGGTAATTTCTTTCGTTGAATTAAAATTTAATTGGAGTAAAATTATGAAGCTTATTTTTTATATTAAAACTTAATTGAAAAAATAATTTGTTGCTTTTTAAATAGAGATTTCGAGTAGATTATATATATTATTATATATAATCCTCAATAAGTATAAAAGGTTGAGTTAAATTTTTCAATAAGATTATGGATTTTGAAATTATGAAGGAATATTTTTTTTTCTTTTACATTAAAATTTAATTGGCGTACAGCGTAATTTATTTAAATATTTGAGGACTTAAGATGAGCTTTAATTTTTCAGGTAATTTAAAAATTGTACCTTTTAAAATTGAGAGTTGGAGTAGAAATAATTTAGTTAAAAAATTTATAAAGAAAATAATGTTTAAAAAATACGATATTTTTAATTATGGAGGTAATTTCTTTTGTGGATTAAAAATGCTGGTATTTAAAATTTTGTGTTGAATTAAGTGCTATTTTTGCTCAATAAATTATGATTTGTTTTCAAATTGCCCACAGACTAGTAATTTCTTATATTACTATATTATTGCGAGGGTTGCTCCCACACTTACCGATAGCGCCAATGGTTCATCAGCTTGTCGATCTCCCTGCGCTCAGCAGTCTTAAATTTAGCAGGAGTTCCCTCGTGCGTGAGGCGATCGAGGACCGAGTGTCGCAGGATGAAATCGACAACAGCCTTCTTCATGGCAAACACATAATCGGAACGCACCTCGGCAATGTTCTCCACAAAAGCCGAATCCCATTTCTTGAGAAGAACCGGCACAAGATTATCAATTCTGCAGCGGCAGAGTTAAATAATTATTTAAAGTTTAGAGAGAGAGAGATATATACTTAAAGTTAACCCACCTTTGGAGCGTCTTTTTGCTGATGGTGGAGACGTGAATGGTGTCGATGCCATGCTTAATGTAATAATGATATCGTAGCACTTCCCTTTCGCCCTGATCGGGAAATGGATCCATTCGTTGCAGTGTCGGATCCGGATCCTCATCCATCAGTTGAATCAGCTCGACAAGTTTGCTACGAAAATTCTGGCGCTCTTCTCGCATAATCATATAATTGGATTTGCTCTTATGCTCCCTTTTCGAGTGCTTGTCGTTGGATCGTCGATGCGAACGCTGGCTCTTCGAGCAGGACATACTCTCGGGCAGATCGGAGAGGGTTTGGCCATCGAACAGATGACTTGTACATTCGGGCATATTGAGTTCATACCACAAGCGACGCGATTTATAGTCGGAATTCGCCTTCGATTGCAGTATGCTCTGCAGCACATCGGGCTTGGGGCGGGTGTAGAGCATCTTCGATTTGGAGCAGATGCGTCGGGCGCCGCAAACCGATGTAAAACTGGGTATATTTTTATTCGGATTCTGTTTGTCCATTTTGCTGTCTTTTCAAATAACGCGCGCAACGTTCGGCGAGTTGGCAACGCTGCTCGCATATATATCGAATGTATACAATTTATTTATGGTGACGCTTTCGATTCATCGATATATATGCGTATGTGTGCGTGTGTCAATTCGATAGAAGTGTAGAAATGAACTAAAAAATACCAAAATCAAATAAAATATATTTTATAAATATTGCACAAGCAATTTAAAGATTAAGAAACTTACATTAATTAGTTAATGTTTTATTTACGCGCCGCAAACGCGTTAACTTGTTAACTATTTGATAGACAGAGCCGGTGTTTTGAACATGCCGACGAATTGAAAACAAATGCAAAACACAACGAAATTGATTTAACAAAATAACAAAAACTGAATTGTTGCCACTGGCAGCAGTCTGAGAGCAACAAGTTACATATTCCATAGCAACCCCAACTGGCTAACTGTAAATTTTCCCAAAAAAAAAACAAACTATTAATATAAAAGAATGTTGCTGCAAAAGTTCTGCCGACGCACGTTGCACACCACGCGGCAATTGTGCAACAGCCTCGAGAAGAGCGCTTTGTCCACGCTTCGCAAAAAGACCGGCTACACTTTTGCCAACTGTAAAAAGGCCCTCGAATTGCATAACAACGATGTCAATCAGGTGAGTGTGAGCGAAAGAGAGGGGAAGAGTACATGTGCTCAAATACTATTCCTCTTCCCATTCCAGGCAGAGAAATGGCTGCATGAGCAGGCGCAATCGTTGGGCTGGTCAAAAGCCACCAAGCTCTCGGATCGTGTCACGACACAGGGCCTCGTCGGCGTGCTTGTGAGCGGCAATCGTGGCGCCATGGTGGAACTTAATTGTGAAACGGATTTTGTGGCACGCAATGAAACATTTAAGCGCTTTGTGGACCATGTCTCACGCATTGTGCTCCACTACACGGATCTAACGGAGTTCGATGGCGATTTGTGGAAGGTAAGTTGGTAGCTGTAATTACGGGTTAATTCGATGAACTCAAACTGTAACCATTGAGACCATGACTTAAAAGCGACATTTTTGTTAAACAAAATATGTAGTTACTTAGCTGTAATAACAGCAGCTGATTGTCTATGTGTGTAGTTGCAATCAAACTGTAAACATAAATCAGCTGTGTTAACAAGCATATGTATTCAGTAGATCTCAAACTGTAACTAGAATGCAGTAACTTCCAAAATAATTGATTATTCATTTATTTGAACATATATTTAATGATTGATCTTTGTTGGAGACTTATAGTAGTTATTGACATGAAATCTGATGAATTTACAATTTATATGAATATATATTTTGTAATTGATTTATTAGTAGTTATTGACATTTAATATATATAGTGACTCTCAAACCGAAATTGTAAGGACTCGAAAGCTGTATAATTGATATACATGAGTGACACTCAAGTGACTACAACTGTAAAGGATTTTGATTGCTGTAAAGAAAAAACAGATTTTCTGACTGATTAGCAAACTAAAAAACCCACAGAAACAATTGCAACTACTACGAATATTATTATTAATTTTTTTTTAATATTTCCTACATTTTCTCAAAATTTATTTACATTTTGTTTTTTAGCTTGGTTTCGAATCGGAGGCTCTTAAAAATCTGGAGACGCCACAGGGCGGCTCATTGGCTGATCATCTGGCTCTGCTGATTGGCGCCGTTGGTGAAAATGCGAGCATTCGTCGTGCACTCTGCTTCAAGGTGAACAATGATTTGCGCCTTGCTGGCTATGCGCATCCTGCGCCGACAAATGTCGGTACCACACAGGACATAACCCAGGTGGGCAAATATGGAGCAATTGTCGCATATCGCTCCCAGCTGGATGTCGATGATCCACAATTGCAAAAGGGCATTTGCCAGCAAATTGTGGGCATGAAGCCGATTAAGGTGGGTGAATACGATAAGGATACGCCTGCGGAGAATAAGGACGATGAGACGTGCCTCATCCATCAGGAGTATCTGCTGGATGCGGACAAGACGGTGGGCGAGGTGCTCAAGGAGCACAGAGTCAACATCATCGACTACCATCGCTTCGAGTGCGGCGAACAAACGCAACGACATCTCAAAGAAGTTCTGCAAGCCCAGCAACAAAACAGCAATTAAAAATTAAAATGCAACTATTATTAATACAATAGCAAAATAATGTTAATATTAATAGCCTGACCCCCTCTACTGACTTTACCAAATCTGTTGTACAAACAAAAAGAAATTCGATAGAAAAAAAAAAGTGGAAAAAATAATTCTGGAGTGTATTTTTTAAAGTGCATGACGCATGCCCCATGTTGAGGGTAGAACGAATGCGGGAAGCACGCTTGAGCGCCTCTCGCTGCTGCTGCTACAGCTACTGCTGCTGCTGGCTAAAAAGCCAAAAAAAAAAGAATGGCTTGCTTATGAATCAAGTTTTGTTCTCTGCTTGCCGGTTAAATTACCCGCATGTCATGTTGAGTTCCACTTGCTCCCCTCCACTACAAATGAGATATGCGGAAACACACACAGGTGGTTAATGTAACCCCTCCATTTTGCTACAGGGTTAATAAAGCGTAGAAAGTACTGTTTTTTTTTTTGTGTGTGCTGCATTTGACAGCTTACAAAATAACAATGCGACACTTCAGTCTTAGTTTCGGCTACAATGCAACACTTTAATTAAAATACTTTATTTTTAGTTTAGTCAAATATATTTTATTTTTCTAGATTTAGTAACTTATTGGTTGCCCAACAGATTTAATAATTATTTGCCTCTCCAAATTATTAATAATAACAATGCAATACTTTTTAGTTTTAGTTGCAGCTTTTTTTTGAGTGTACCCAAACACATTTTTGTAATATTCAAAAATATTACATATATTATTATAATTATCTATAATTATATATATATAATTAATTGGTTGCCTCCATCATATATTATCATAATTAAATCGTGTTAGATACTATATAGCGTATTTATTTATTACAAATTATAACCTTATTTTCTAGTGTTTCCAATGAGTCTACGTTTTAAGTAAGTTACCAACACTGGCTTAGCAAATAACACAATCATTTGACAAGCTCGACAAACTGTCAACTTTATAAAAAAAAATTTATAAAAAGAACAAAATGGACTTTACGGACCTGGAAACATTTCGTTCCAAGTATAGAGATCTAACAGTAACCGCCGTTCCAGCCAAACGGCAGAAGTCGGGTGCGCAGCCAGAGAACGTCGAAAAATCGCCAACGGCGGTTGTGGAAATTACTCCCGTCATAGCCTCAAGCGTTGCTTCTTCGACGTTCCAGCAGCGCAGCAAACGACCGAAAAAGCTGCAGCAACAGCAGCTGCAGCAAGCAGAGGATGCCGTCGCCTATTCCAATGAGTATCGGCAGGTGTTGGCCAAACTGGAGTACACCAAATACGCCCAGGCTCAACTCCAGCTGATGTCTGCTTCAAATGGCATTGTTGACAATAATTATGGTAAGAAATACAGAAAAATGTCAAGAAAAAAGCTTAAGAATTACTGTTAATAATTGCAATTAGCATAAATCTACATCTAAACGCAAAGTATTTGACTCTTTCACTCTTTCACAGATTCCAATGGCATTGTTGGAAATAGTTATGGTAAGGAATATAAAAACTTTAAAAAAAAACAGAAAGTTTAAAAGACAACTCCCTCTTTAACAACATTGGTAAATTTTAAAAAAATTACTGTAAATAAGTACAATTAGCATAGCACCAACTCTTAAAACCAAACATTTGACTTACACATGGATATGTAAACACTTTTTCTTCCACTTTTCATACAGATTCCAATGGCACTTCAAATATTGTGGATGTGTACGAAAACCTGTTGAATGTCATTGCTGAAATGAAGAGCTGCTTGGGACCCGCAGCGATGGGTTTGCGTGCGCCGAAGGAGCGTCTCTTGCGTGACATCGCCGACACTCGTGCCCTCGTGCGTGAGTGTATGTTGATGCTAATGCAGAATCAGTAAAGTGACGTCACTCAGCCAGTGACGTGACGTGTTAATTGCTCTAATTCGTGTGGATGAAGCTTTTGTTTTAAGTGTGCCCCAATAAAAAAAAAACAACAACAACAACCACAACAGCGTGAACTTCCAAGAATATACAAGCACACCTATAACAACACATCTATACACACATTAGGTAAATTTACTCACTCACACATGCATATGTACTTTTTTGGTATGGTGTTCAAAAAGGGTCACAAAACTGAGCGACGCTGACGTCAACTGCGGCAGCGACTGCGACGCACATTTTGACATGCGACCGAGCCTCGCTTCAATTGAAGCCCAAATGCCGTTGGATGTTCAGTTGTAAGCCGACTTTTCACGGGTTAAGCCAACTGCGCACACGCATCGCCAATTGTTAAAACTTGGATTGGGGCTGCTTCCGTTTACAATTCGGGTTAATTTGTTTGGAAAGTGCGCAATCGTCGTCGAGGTTTTTATTTCCGCTGCACAATTTTCGCAACAAATTATGAGAGTTACGCAAAAAGAAATAGAAATAAATAAACAGACGATAATTATGTTTGCTTGCTGAGCTCTTCACACGCATGCCTCTTTCTCTCGCTCCACCTCTCGTGCATGTAACGGTTTATTTGCGAAAACAGCAAAAGGCGAATTAGGAAAGCAGAGCAAGAAAATAGTTGGTGACAGCTGCAAAAAAAAAGCGAAGTGCGAAAAAGATTAAAATTGTTTAATTTGTTGATATTGCTGTAATTGGGGAGCGGCATTTGCAACTAACAACAACAACGAAAAACAACAACAGCTGCTGAAATAGCGAAGCCAGCTGCAAATTGTCGCTTGCAGTTTTTCTTGATTTTGCTTTGTGCTTTGCATTTTGCATGAGAGCGAAAACAGCAACAAAAAAACAGCAACTACAAATTAGTGTACAAAATGCCGCCATTTAATTTCATTAAGCAGGTGAGTGTGAAAATAAACATAATCCATTTTAATATTGCATGTCTTAATTGCTACAAAATGTGCAATTGCATTTATAATAATGTAAACATGAATGTAAATGTGCACATAAATAATTACGTTTTGAGGAAATTTAGATTTTTTTAGGAGCAAATTATTCTACAACTAAGCTGCCCATTAAATTGAATATATAATTATGTATAATAATTAATACGTTTTGAAAAAACTACGACTCTTTTTGGGGATTATATCATTTTTCCATAATTAATCTGCCTATCTACATATGCAAACATTAATGCAAGTGTGTACATAAATAATTACGTATGATAATCAAAATCGTTTTTCGAAAACTCAGATTTAGTGGCGATCTGGCAGTAGATTATCATACTGCGTCTATTATGCCTATCAAATTGAATAATTGAATGAATAAATAATTATGTATAAAATATATTTGCTTTGGAAAAATTACGATTGGCGAGCAGCGGCATTATTTAATTTTTCCAAAACTAATCTTGCCTATCAAAATGGACTGTGTAAATATTCACATACGTATATGAATGAAAGTGTGTACATAAATAATTATGTACAATAATTAATTTGCTTTGAATTTTGTTTAAAGATCTGACAGCATATCCCCTTTGCAAAATACATTCATAATAAATCACACAGTAAAATGCATTTATAGAACAAAAAATATACCACGACTTGCACATAAAACTGGATAAATATGTACATAGAAATGTACATACATACATGTGAGTTTATATGTATAAACTATGTATATGTTTGTATATTATGTAGTCATTTCGTGCATTCTTTTTTAGAAGGAAGGAGTGTGTATAGATTGTGTTTTATATGGATCACGACTTCTATTTCCATTAATTCGCTTCCAGTCACGAATTGAGTTTCTAGCAGTAGCTCTGTTGACATTTGAATCAATCTTTTCTTGCGTATTCTAATCAACTCCAGATTCTAGAGTGTAGAAATGTTTTTTATTTTGCTATTATAAATTCTATTTATATAAAGATGGTCTTCTTTTGTACAAATGTATTTTTAATTGCTCGCGTCATCTTTGATATCAATTACTATCGATATTTGTTTTCCGTCAAGACAAGATAAAATCATATTTACGTTGTTTACTACCCTGAGTCATCTTTGATAAACTAAATATCTATTTTTGGCAACGTAAGAAAAATCAAATTGATTTCGTTAGGCAAACTATTCTAGGAGCATTATTTGAAATAGTAGTTACAAATTTAACGATGATACAAGCTCAAATCAAATAAATACAAAATATATATTTGAATGCCTAAAATTGTTCGACTATTTTTCAATTATTTATTTATTCCAATAATTTAATTATTAGAATCTGAAAAGTTGTATATGAATTTCCAGAATTTCCCACACTATTCTCACACAAGAGAAACTAAACCAATGCATAGCCTAGATATTTACACTCGTCTTTTTTCCACTTTGCCCCCAACATGAAGCATGCAAAAAGATGCCGCAACACAATCTATTTACACCATGAATCTGCCTAGTAGATAAAATATCGATAATTAAACAGTTTTGCTTGTTGTTTGAGAGTCAATTAATTAAAATATGACATTGCTACCGTTATTCGATGCCCTTTTTTGTGTGCTCGGTAGCAGATAGTAAACATATCAACTCTGCTCTGCATATCAACAAAGCGACAGACGTGTCTAATTGGCAAACACAAAAGCGACACTCTTCCAGCAAATGAATGGAAATGAAATCAAACGCCAAACCTCCAATTTGAATACAAAAATAGATAGGAAAACACAACACAACAAAACACACACAGCTGGAAACACAACGGAGACGCGGCTTTTGTAATTAAGCGTGTCTACTGCTGCTGTTGCTGCTTCTTCTAGATGCGCCGCCAGAGATAGCTTCCGGTGATTAAGATGAAGATGAAGATGAAGACGACGCAGAGAAAGATCGAAAGAACAGAAGAGAGAAAGGAAGAAGAGGTTAAATAAAGGTGGGAATAATTTCCAATGGTCAAAGCTTTCTAGTACAAACGAATAATTTTGGTTTATTTCTTCTTTTTTTTTTGTCTCACAATGCAAATGGAGATTGTTTTTGGAGGCTAGCCGCAATGTGATCATATTTCTGGGACGGACCAAGTTAGGGCTTAATGAATGAGCCAAGACCATTAAAGCCACATTTTGTTTAATTTGAAGGTGGATTTTCTTCTATTTTTTTCTTTCTATTTTTGGGCCGTGTGATAATTAAGATGAATGACCCTCCCAGAGGAGAGCGCTCTGGAAGTCTATTAGAAAGTTATTGCACCATAACATTTAGACACTAAATACACTCGCCAAAAATATGCAGTCCAAGTGAATTGTGTTTAACCAATGAAAGTAATTTAGTAGCAGTAGCAAAGCATGTAAAACACTTTTAAGCTACCTTTCTAATTTAATGAAATTTATTACTCAATTGTATTCTTTTTTTTTTTTAGTGTAGTTCGAGTTTCGCTTGAGATGAAGGGAGGCTTTACCTTTGACTAAGCGCGCCCATATATTTGCATTTTTCTTATTTATCTATTTTTTTTCGACTTGGCCAGGTTAATTGCATGTTAAATAACTGTTAAATAACGGTTAGCAGCTAACATCTGCAGCTGTCGGTGTCGGTATTGTTGTTATTGTTGTGTTTATGGTTCAACCGAAGCACAATTGTTGTTCAACTTCTTGTGCAATTGCCTGCCGCCCTGCCTCCCTGTCTGCCTGCTTGGCTTTCTTTTTAGCTGGGGCACCCACTGTAATAATGCTCAAATTATTTTGAACTTTGGCGAGACGAGACGAGCACCCACATCCAATTCCACAACTCCAACATCCAAACTCCAACTCCAATTCGTGGACGTGTTTCTTTTTCGGCGTGGGAAGACAGGCAGCCCAAGCAGAGGGTCTTAGGGTCTGATTTGATACCCTTTGCAGAGAGCTATATAATTTTTGAGTAAGATTTGAAGTGCATGTCTAATACCGCATAAAGTATATAGATTGCTGATCAGCATCCATAGAAGAGTCGATATATAAATGTATGTCTGTCATTCTCTCCAATTTGCAGTTAAAGTTGGGATATATTCACCATTTTGCAACAGTCGACTAAATCGGTGTCTATAATAATATATAAGGTGAGATGATGATTATTATGTTTCCCACGTATGTGCAAAATATGATAGATCTTATATGCACTATATTTGTATATGCTTTTGACAGTTTGACAAAAAATCACTGACATCGGATTACTATATCTTAATATACTTCCCATAAAAATACAAATAATCGGTCGAAAATGAGTTCTTCAATAAATATATTTATTGCTCAAAAGGCTGTGGCTATCTCTATTATATCATATATAGACCATATCATATATTGTTATAAAAGTAAAAGTTGATTCCAATTTGCAAGGGTATCTAATCTTTGATGTGGCTTTCTTCCTTTTTCCCAATCTTTTCTTTTGTCAGCTGCTTGCGGTTTTCGTTACGCTTCCTAAATTGCGACTCACAGTGAGCTATCAATATACATAACGGTGGCCATCGAATCGAGTGAAATGCCGAATTTCTTTCAATACAAATCAAATCAAATCGAGCCCATTAAATTCGTCGCATCTTTCGAAATCAATTTTCTTTCGCCTTTGTTGTTTTTTTTTGCTTTATCTAAGGCTAATTAATAATTATATGCTTAAGAAAAACTGCATTTCGTGAAACCTTTTAAAGTTGTTAACGAATTTTGGATGCACCAAGTTTAAGAAAAAATACCAGATACATTTTTTAAATGACAATTCGTTGTAGTAAATAGGAAAGTCGTGATTAAGTTTGTGATTAAGTATTTTCATTATATCTTTGTTGAGACTAAGAATCTCTTATTGGAATCACTTGGCATTCAATTAAATAGAAAGTTTCACTGCTGAGTTGATGAATGATTTCATGTATTACATTTTGACGTATTAATTGCATCATTATAAATTTAATAACAAACCGCAATCTCAATCAAAAAACACTCACAAAAACACTTTAGTTATATATATTGAACTATGAAAATATATTTCGATTCTGATTTTCATAACCGATCTTAATAAAATTTGTACAGTTGATCAATTATAAGACTGGTTATATTATATATCAATTAAAAGGCTACATTTTATCATATACTTATGTGTATATTATAAATGGGTGCATTATGTATTGACAAGAATGCTTTATATTTACAATTGTCACGGTTATTGCTATCGAAAATAAATTTAAATCGATATACGCAATATGGAGGAAGTTATCGATAAAGTGGAATAAACGTGTCCTGCTCTCAACTTAATTGTACCCTTTTCCCATTTCTAATGGAGAGACTTTTAAATTGCAACAAATAACTCAGCCGATTCACAGACACTAAATGGAAAATACTCTTACAAAATCATTAATCATTACAATTCAAAACAAAGCACACAAGTCTTAATTTCCATTTGTGATGGAAACAGCTGAAGAGACAGCTGCTTTACTTGGTCTGAGGTCTGATCTTGGTCTGGACTTGATCTGGTCTTGTCTTGTCTGTGTGTTAAAAAAAAACCGCTGGCAATTAACGTTGGTCGCCAGAGAGAACGCTCTTGAGGAATGACTGTTATATGGGGATGTAGAGAAGGGGAGCAAGGAGGGGGAGGGGGCGAGGCAGCATATTTGCCATAGCTTATGGCCAACTATAGAAACAGAAGCAGAAGCTGAGAAGAGCTAGGTAGAAAAAAAGCTAGTAAATCGGCACAGTTTAGCTAAAAGCTAGCGGTGTCAAAAGCAGATGTGGAATACAACAAATCAAAGCGGTAAATTTGTTGCTGCTCCTCTTTCTTGCTGGTGTTGCAAGTGTGGTAAAAATGCATTTAATGCTATGGCATTGTTTAAACTTTACGTAAATGTCGTTAATGGTTGTTGTCTGTGTTGACTTCGTGTCGCGTCTGAGACCGAAACTAAAAAACCAAACAATAAAATTGTTGAACTTGTTTGTTTTTTTTTTTATTATTTGTGTTTTTCATTTTTCGTTTTGAAAAGGAAAAGTCAATTGTATTGTGTGTGTGTAATTAGCATAAATTGTAAATTTACATTTTTCATCATAATATTTTTGTTGGATTTTTCATGCTAAAAGTCGCACATTTTTCCAATGGCAAAAAATGCTTTGCATTTTACAATTTGCTTTCATTTTTGTTTTTTTTTTTGTTGCCAGTCGGTTGACGCCTCAACCTCAATGGTTGATTGAACTTGGTCGACAGTTAGAGTTGCTGCTTGGAGTCTGCTTTGGTAATATGTTGTAAGCCAAAACCCCAGACTGAAAGTGAGGGGTGAGGCGGGAAGTATTGTTTGTTTTGAAAGGCAGTTACAGATACTACTTAGCTCAAGCCCAAGGTGTACTCTTTAAACACATTACCATTAGCTTCTTATACGCTTTACACACACAAACACAAACACACACACACACTTGCACAACTGCCTATTAAAGAGCTATTTACCAAATAGCGATTACAAACATTTAAGCTTAAAAAACAGCATCAAAATTATTAAATAAATCATAAACAAAAGTTCGCTAACATTTCAACTGCTTTCCACAATTGAGATTAGGTGAAAGATGGAAAGAAGAAGAGTAAGCTTTGCTATTGGCAATTGTTGTTGCCTCACGTTGCCCGCTAATGATGGTGGCAAATGAACGTCTGCCACAGCTCTTGACTCCTTATGCATAGATCATAGGAGTGAAATGCCCAGCGAAGCGAAACAATTGACAAACCAATGGAAACCTGATAGATGCATCTTATGCCTAACTAACTCTTCCTCCCTCCCTGCCCCTCGCCATGCCATGCCTGATTGCATGTGGAAAATGTCAGCGCAGCAAGTGTGGCTAATACGAATGTTAAACAAGCCGTTTGAACACAGAACGACTTGCTGTTATACCCTTTCTTTTAATTGTATTTCAATTAATAGTCTTCATATATTACTTTTCTGTACATATATCTTGCCTACAAGCTATCAATCTATATTCAATCTATCGATTGATAGCTTAAAAAATAAAATATGTGATATTTCTTTTATATAATGAAAACATGAAAAACGAAGAGAAATTGGCTTAATGAACTTGTGTAAAAGTATTTAAGAGGCGAAAGATAGCATCTACGACTCCATAAAGTATATATATTCTTGATCAACATCAACAGACAGAGAGTCGCTTTAACCACATTCGTGTGTCCGTCTGCTTAAATAAGCCGAGGTTAGTTTACTCCCCTTTTATCAGCAACAAAAGAAACAATTGTAAAGAAATCGTCTTCCACATAATATATATAAAATACACCGATATATTATTGATCATTGGTACAAATTTCATTATATGAAACACTGATTTGTTAGCCAAAACCTATGTTAAATATTAATTTGCGAGTCGCAAAATATTTTGAAAGTAGCTTTTGCAACCAGTTGACATTTTAAAAGTAATCTTTAACTAAGCAAAATCGCAAATTGTTATTCAATTTCATTTTAGTAGCAAATCTAAATATATATTAGTAATAATACAACTAAAGGTCACAGCATGGTTTAGCATGGCTAAAAAAACCCCTTAAGCTAGATTGTATTTAATAATAATAATAAAGTAAAGTTTAATGTTTATTTAAACAAAAAACATTTTCAACTGCTTTTCAGTACTGTCCAATGCTGAACAAAAGTTTTTGGCTTATCACTGGTTTATAAGAATAAAAAGGCTGCCTTTCAGCAGACAAGAGACATACACTAGTGACAATACCCTTCCCAAAGGGAGCATAGTCAATTGGCTAAACGACTTATAGGGTAATGACAGAATATCTACAACTATCCCTTTTCTAGAGCTGTTTGCTTACATATGTATTTCACATGTTGCACATGTTGTTGATGTGGGCCGTTGGCATTTGGCCAAGACGGTAAACAACATGTGCCGCCGCCTCTCACTGAAAAACCGCAAGAAGAAAACTGAACACTGCGCTTTCTGCTTTTTCTCACTTTGCTCGCAGCACAAAAAAAAAAAAACCAACCCAAGACACATAACTGATAATTTCATTCATGTTCCACTCGACTCGGAGTCGAAGTTGGAGTCGAAGTCGGAGTCGGCGTTTCGTCGTCGTTGTTTGTTGTTGTTGTTGTTGTTGTTGTGTAGACAAAGTCGGGTCTCTAGTGAGTCACAAGCGCAGCGCTTCCCAGTTTGTTGGCCAACTGTTGGCTCTTTGTCTCTTTGGCCATAAACTTGGTCGCATCGCATTTGCGTCGACCAGTCTGCATTTGGCTTTCTGGCAACAAAGACGTCGCTAGGCGCCAGACTTGTTACCAAAACTCTACTTCTACTCGGTTCTCCTCTCTATCATCTCTCTCGCGGTCTCAGTGTGTGTGTGTTAACTTGGCTAAAAGGCCACAATTGCATTTTGCACAATCTGTGAGGCATTTGCCTCTCAATCATCAACCTGACTTTAATTCACTTTTACTTTGTTTTACTTTTCAATTCAATTTCCAAAAAAAAAAATTCCAAATTCACAATCTTCCACAACAATCCACAAAAAATACAATCCAAAAATTGTGAAGTTATGAGCGCGCTAAAATAGTGTTTTATATATATATATATATATATACGGATATAAGTGAATTTCGTTTCGTGATTTTGGGGCCAAAAAGGATTTTCACTTTGAGAGGAGTCGTTGCGTCGACCGGCGCATGGAAAACTAGTTCAAGGCTGCCTGCCTCAACCTGTTGCGGTGCTCTCCAATCGTAACGAAACCAAACTATCAATCTACCTATCTGTCAAGAGACGCTGCAACTGTTGCTGCCACAACTGCTGCTGCTGCTGCAACTGTTGCAACTGCCACGGCAACTGTCAACATGGAGCTAACGTTGTCGCCAAAAGAAACGGTATTTACCTGACTTTTCATTATGCATACTTATCTCCACAAAGCGTCTCCATCTCTCTATATATTTATATGTATCTCTATTCAACAACTTGATTTTAGCACTAATCACGAGTTGACATTTATTATTCCGCATCTATTGCGATTTATGAGTATTGTTATTGCGCTCACTGCAAATTAGAATCATGTTCATAATTATTGTCTGTTTGGACATCATTTAGCAGAGAATTTTATTTATTTATTGTGAAGATAAAATCGGACACAGCAAAGTTTTATAATTTTTTAATTTACTTTAAATTTGCTTAAAGCTTCGAATTCAATGTTTGCGGAGCGAACAAAGTTAAAGTTATAATTAAAGAATTGTTGGTAATATTTTTTATCGTTTTATTTTTATATAGTTAAAGCCTTGCTTAGAGTTTGACAGCTTTTGAAGTATTCTAATGATATATTTCTAAGAACCATGATATGTTGCTGTTCACTTCAAATTATTATTGAATATGTTTGATACATAACACTTTTGAATATTTTCTTTAAAAGTTGTGCCATTAAATCTTTTTTGCGATTAAAAAGTTTTCAGTACTATTTTATTGAAGTCCATTTACCCAATGTCGATCTAAATTGTTTTCTAATAATAGTAAGAACGATAATTTTAAAAATATATGTGTATAATTACTATTAATAATTTTTATTATCTGTAAAAATTAAATAAATACAATTTTATAAACACGACACATATACTCGATTCACACGAGCGCAACATTTTGTATTTAAATACTTCAAGATATATCCTAGTGGAGATCTCTCTCCTAAATTATTCATTATAATTAATGTTTTGCACAATTCTTTTTACATTAAATGACTTACAACTGAGTCATTATATTTCGTGTTATCCTTATGCCTATTTAATTTCGCGTTTATTCGTGTGCTCAGATTTATTATTGTTTTTTTTTTTTAATTTCACAAATGTTTTCTACTCTGCTTTAACTAATTGCACTTCACATAATTTCACGTGCGTTTCGTGCTAGGAGCTCATTAAAAATACGTTATTAAAGGACTTAGACTAGATAAGCATTATTTGACAGACATGAAAAAAGTGCTAACCAAATTAAGCCAGACAACAAAGGAGAGGGCTAGAAAGAAACAAAAATCTGACAGACTAGATTTGTGCTTGAAAAATAATGTGTAATTTGGTTAATGTGCACAGTTTATGTCAACAATAATAATACAAATGTTTGTTGTTGCTCAGAAAATTGCTCAATGATTTTATCTTTGTAGTTTTAACTGTACAAAAAATAGTTTATTTTTTTACTTCTTAGCCAGAACATTTCTGCGGGCAAAATTAACGCTAATTGCTCGAAATAAAAGATGAAAAAACCAACAGAGAAGCGAAAACAAAAGCTGTGAAAGTTTGAACAACATCTTGAAATCTTCATCTAGCGTTTAGCAGCACCTCTCCAATGTGCCAGTTTTTTTTTTTTATTTATTTTTTTAGATTATTTTTAATGGCCGTGACAAATGTTGTTTGAGTTTGTTGTCAATCGGTTGTCAACAGCCATCAGTTTTTTATCAGAGCAACTTCCCAATTAAACAAAAGCAATGCAGACCAATTCAAGTTATGTTTTTGCAATGCCATTTTTGCAGACAATAATTAAAATGATTTGATGTTAAAAAGAAGACAATTTCATTTATAATTATGTCGTTCGGGGATATGCTCGATGGCATCACCCAACAATTCAACATTCAACAGCCAACATTCAACTTCAATCCCAAAGTCAGTGTAGCATGAACTCGTTTTTGGTCACTGCACAAGAGTACAAAAGAAAAATGCCATATGGAAAATATGTTTATACAAAATAATTATTATGCACTCAAAGGCAAAAAAAAGCAGAAATAAAAAAAAGACACGTTTATTAATTAAGCAACAAGCCGCCGATATAATCACCACAAGATAAAGATCAATTTCCAGCTAATGCAATTCATTTCTCATGCTTGGGAGGAAGAAGCCTCCAAGCTGCTGCTGCTGCTCCGATCTTCAATCTTACATTGTTTATAACGGTAATCGAGCACTTTCCACGCAAGTCGCAAAGAGCGAGCGTATTCCATAAATAAATAAGAAAATTAATGTTCAATAAAAAACCAAACACAAACTGGCTGCCGCTTGACTGTCCGCCTGTCCGCCTGCCCGTCACACGTCTGGTACAGTTTTCACTATCGTTTGCTGTCGCTTCGCTCTCGCAATCGGGAAAAGCCAATGCAGAGCGTCCAAATACGGGTTTTTGGTTTGGGTTTTTCGGCTTTTGGTTTCGGGTGACAAGCACATCCTTTGGCAGTTGTCTGCCCGCCACAAAAGACAAAAGACCTCCAACACATATCTGACAATATCTGTCGCATGCTCGAAATATACAATTGTGAAACCATTTGAAAGGTGTTTTGTTCGCTTTTAACATGTTGTTTTCCACTGCTGCTGTTGCTGCTGTTGCTGCTGCGCCGACAGGCGTCATTAATAACTACTGTTTGTTAACTGCTGGAAAATGTAGCTTCGAAAGTGGATTTATCTATTGAATGTGATTGGGGTGAGGAGGTGTACAAATTTAGAAGGTTTTACTATTATTATTTTATAGATTTATATTTTATATATTTATATTTTATATTTTAACAAAGAGAAAGAAATATATAGCATTATTTGTATAACAACTTTTAATAACTATCTGACTATTTATTATTAAAACGATTGTCTCAAACGATTACTCAAAATGTAATAAGAAACATCTTAAAATGTAAATTTTAAATAAATCCAATTTTTAAATAAATAATAGGTTTATTTACAACATTTTAGTTAACAAAATCTGCATTTCTTAAACCATATTAATAGATTGGTCAATATACATATGTAATTATATATCAATTGGAAGCCTATAATTTTGCAAGTTGTGGCTTTTATTGCTATAGGAAATCGATTTGTATCGACATTCTAAGGATCTAGGACATTTATCGATATCATTTAAGAACAATTTGTATTCATCTCTCATAACTTATATTCCATTTAACTCATTTTATAATCATACCTAAATTTAATCTCTAGCTAATTTCAAAATCGCAAATTCAAAAATGTCTATTTCCATTTCTCAGGAGGTGCGTCCCGATACGATACCCGACCTCAAGGTGGATGCCACATTCCGTAAGGTGCCCAAGCATGCAATAAGCTTTGCACTGTGGAAAATCGATGAGGATCGCTTGGAGGCAGTGGCTCGCTCACAATATGGCACCTTCTACGACAATTGTGCCTACATCATCTATGCAGCCAACCTGGTTGGACACTATGCCAACCACGAAACTATCGTAAGTACAAATCTCAAGTTATCTTTAATCTCCCACTAATCTGGTGTTGTCCAATTGCAGACACGCGAACAGAAGGCGAATGTGCCGCTGGAGCGGTATATTCACTACTGGCTGGGCAGCAATGTCACCGAACAGAATCGCTCGAATGTCGTCCACAAAATCCAGGAGCTCGACTCCTATCTGGGCAATGTGGCCTGCATATATCGCGAGTCGCAGAATTATGAGAGCGCTCGCTTTTTATCCTACTTTAAGAATGGCTACGAGTAAGTGTTGCAACCAGACCAAAAAAAATAGATTAAGATAAAAAGCACCTTAATTTTTAAATTATTCTAAAATAGAAAGTTGTAGCTTTCTAAAAACGAGGATTTGCATTTATTAATTTCGGATTTTTGATTATTTTTAAATATTCTTATATTATTATTAAACATTAGCATTTTGAGATTTGTGTTTATTCGATTTGGGGAAAGCCTTTTTAAAATTATAATATAAATGTTTTCTTCTATTTATAATTTGTACGTATTTTTTCCAAGTGTATACAGCACAAACTTTAATTTGTAATCTCTTTTGCTCTCGTGACAATTTCAGTGTACGTTCCGGAGCTTTGGTCAATCAGACGCAGCAAACGGCTCTCTTTCAGTTGTACGGCCGCAAATGGTTGCGTGCCATTGAGTTGGCCAACATTGATTGGACGCACTTCAATTCGGATTACATAATGGTGCTGCTTATGGACACCATTACATTTGTATGGATCGGACGCGCCAGTGCCTCCATCGAGCGTCGCAGCGCCTTGGCCTGGGTGCAAAGGCAGCGCAAAGATGCAGCTGCCACACTCTGCATTGTGGACGATGGCTACGAGCAATCGATGAGCGCCGAGCAGAAGCAGCTGTGGAACACGGTGTTGCCGCTGCAACAACGTATGGTTTATCAGACGACCAAATCAAGCAGCGACTGCAACTACGATTGCAACAGCAGCAACAGCAGCACCAACAGCAACAACAGCGACAACAGCAGCAGCAATGGCAGCAATAAATTTCGCATTTACAAATGCAATCAACGCGGACGTTTGCATCTGGATCAACTGGATGTGGGCATGCCCGGCAAGGATGATCTGAGCGATGCCCATGGCGTCTATTTGCTGGACAACTATGGTCAGAGCATTTGGCTGTGGGTCGGTGCACAGGCAACCCAAGCGGATGCCCTCACGGCCATGGGCAATGGTCGTGCCTTTGTCAAGAAGAAGAAGTATCCGAATAGCACTTTGGTGGTGCGCGTCCTCGAGGGTCACGAGCCCGTCGAGTTTAAGCGTCTCTTTGGCAACTGGCTGACCATCTGGCAGGATAATACACGGGGCCACAAGCCCGTCTCCACCAAATTTGGCAAATTGGATGCTGTGCTGCTCTGCGAACGGCCCAAAATGGCTGCGGACACCCAACTGGTGGACGATGGACGCGGCGAGCGAATCATCTATCGCATCTGTGGCGATCAGTGGGATGAGCTGCCAGCCACCAAAGTTGTGGTTTTCACCACCAACGCCTCCTATGTGGTCAAGTACACCATTCAGGTGAGTGGCGTCAAATTGCGGTTTATTATTCACTATGTTTGAGTGGGTTTTGACTCTATAAGCGGTGGTGCAATTTTGATGTTGTTAGATACCCTAGCAAAGTATTGAAAAAATAATTTACAAGTTGTATATTTTTTTAATACCATGAACCACATAAAAATGATAACAGACCTACAAATTATATATCTTCCTGATCAGCATAAATAGCAGAGTAGAGGGTTTTTTAATATTAGTTCTCTTACATCAAACGCAGATCAAATTTATTTTAGTTCAGCGATAACTGCACTCATTGCGTAAATATCGATACAAATCGATATTCGATAGCATTAAAGATCGTTTAAAAAACGTTTTTTTATTAACTAAAACGTATTTTTAGACTGATCTAACTAATATAAGCAAGCCAATTATACATTTAGCAACTGGGTTTAGAGTATCTCCGAGTCGAGCTCTCTCGACTATAACATTTTATGATATTTTTTGAAAGCGTCAAGCCAAACGTTTTCTTTACTGTGGATATTAATTTGAACAAAGCTGTCTTGCAGCAACTGAATTTTTTTTAGACATGCAAGATCTAAATTAAATTTTTGTATTTTTTTTTATAAATATTTGTGCAAGCGCACAATTGTTGTAAAACCTGTTGCATAATTAATAATAAAAAAAAAAAAAAACTTATATTTATTGCAGTGCGCTACTGTTGTGCCGGCTGATCTGGCTTCCGTGGGCATAAAGAGCATTATCTATCAGTGGAACGGCTCGGAGGCGTCAGCGGAGACAATAGCCAAGGCCGACAGCTATGCGATGGCCAGCTTTGAGAAGTTGAACGGAGTGCCGAGCATGTTTGTGCAACTGTACGAATTCGATGAGACGCCACATTTCTTGCAACTGTTCGAGGGCAAACTGATCATCATGCGTGGGCAGCGCAGCGAGTTGCTGCACTCGAATAACAATATGAATTGGGACTTCAAGACGAACATCATGCTGGAGACGTTTCTGCTGAAGGTGTATGGCGATGCCAGCTACAATGGCAAAGCTGTGGAGGAGCATCGGCTAACATCGATTAGCTCCAAGGATTGCTATGCCATCAAAACGAATCATGTGTGGGTCTGGTGTGGTCAGAGCAGCACTGGCGATGCCCGTGAAATGGCCAAAGCTGTGGGCGCTTTGCTAGGCGAAAGTTCGCTGGTTTTGGAGGGCAAGGAGAGCAAAGAGTTCTGGCAATCGGTGGCGATGTACTTCAATCAGACGCTCGTCATCAATGGCCAATCCTCGGCCAGCAGCACAACGAGCAGCAGCAGCAGCGGCGCCGGCAGCATGTGCAACGGCAGCAGCAATGGTGGTGGTAACATTTCACCTACATTGAGCAATAATTGCTATCTAAACACCACAGTGCCCTCCAAGCCACGCCCACCCGTTCAACTCTTTCTCGTCTGGTGGCAGCAATCCCAGCTGCGCTGCGAGGAGATCCTGGGTTTTGAGCAGCAGGATCTGTGTGCAGATTGCACTTACATTCTTGACACAGGCACCTTGGCCTATGTCTGGCTGGGCTCCCGGGCGCTGAGTCAGGAGCGGGAACGTTACACATCGATTGCACAGTGCTATGTGCAGAATGCACCATTTGGCAGACGATCGGCGACCGCTTTGGCTGTCGTGCGACAATATGCCGAACCGAATGTCTTCAAGGGCTTCTTCGAGACGTGGGACAATGAGCGTGGCAAGGTGGGGATTCTTTCCTTTCATATATCAACTCTTATCAAAATGTTGAACTCTTTACCAGAATTTCCTTGGCTACGATCAGCTGCGTCAGAAACTGGGCAGCGTGGCGCCCAGCAATTGCCTCAAACAGGATTCGGCTCTGCTACTGAACAACAGCCAAAAGGATTTCGATGGACACAAAAAATATCCGTTGCCGGTGTTGGTGCAAGAAATGGACATGCTGCCGTCCGAAATCAATCCGTTAAGGCGTGAGGTTTGTTTCGCTATATTATATATAAATATATATATAATAAAAATCGTCTCCTCTTTTTAGGTTCACCTCACGCATGATGATTTTGTTGCCGTCTTTAAGATGTCCTTTTATGAGTTTGATGAGCTGCCCAAGTGGAAAAAGCAGGAGCTTAAAAAGCTCTACAAACTGTTTTAAAGCCCACATTGTGAAATTGTTGAAACATCTCTCACACACCACCTAGCACACCACACACACACACACATACACCCTTAACACACCAACACTGTATATAATACACTTTAATTGGCTTTTTTTACTTATCTGGAATAGTAATAAAGCAGCGTTAGTTATATATAAATATATATTATTCCCCATATTTGTAGATTATATATTTATATATATGTTTGAAGCACTATTAATATGAAATATAACAATGAATCGATGGTACATATCATCACGTATCATGTTGTTGTTTCCACTTCCGAAGAGTCGGGGTCATCATCGCCGCCGCCACCTATTAACAACATATCCTTTATAATCTTTAATTTTTTATTTAGCTCATACTTACTGGGAAATATCAACCCTATTAAAAATTCAAATATGCCACCCAATAAATCCCACAGCATTTTTGCTTGTTGTCCGTTGTTGCTAACGTTCTGTAACTAAATGACGGCCATTTGGGCCATATTTTTTTTGTCTAGCTTATTTTTTCTGTCTACTATTTAATGAGCCGTGTATTCTAATCAATCTCTGAACTTCAATTATTGACCAACTGGTCATTAGCCTGCGCCTCTATTGAAATGCTTTTAAAAATGTTCAAAACAAATTTATTATTTATTAGTAAATTTCCATTCCATCCATGCTCTATTTGGTCTTAATAATAGTCATCAATATTACTGCCAAAGTAATCCTCATCAGCTATCAAATTATTTTGGGAGAATTATAAAATTCTTGTTAAATTATTATGATTGATGTAACTCACTGATATCGGAGAAAAACAGATCGTTCAGAAAGCCCATCAATATCTCGAATATAGCGCAACAATCCATTTTTCCGCCTTGTCTGATCTTTTCGACTTTTGTATGTTTTTTATAGCTTTGGCTTTTGACTTTTATTTGCAATTTGATTTGTTATGATTTAGTTAATGTTTTTTATGTGGGATTATTTTTTTTTGGCATAGACTTCAAATAAAATATTAATCGTTGTCTTCCACCGAATCGTCGAAGTTATCGTCAGCTAGACAAAAGGGGGTTTAATTATATATAGAATATATATTATAATGATTTCAGTTGCATTTACAAACTTACAGCCAAACAACATGTCGCCAATCATTTGCAATATAATGCCAATAAACTCACAATCCTCCATGGCCTTTAAACGTTAACTAATGTTAACTTCTAAGCGCAGGGCCTTCATATATGGCCAACAAAATTCATTTGATTATTCCGGTTTAACCTTGAATTAATTACGACTAATGTGCAAAATTAATTTAATTTTAGGCTATTTTGTAGCAAATTCAATGTTAAATAACGCATTGCAAATAATTTGTCTTTGCTCAATTCATCTCTTAAAACATATTTTTATTGCCAAATATTAACAAAAAGTGTAATTAATTTTGTTGTACGCCTGTTGTAGCCTGTGCTAATAGACATCGTAGCCGTACATGGGCGCCTCCATGAATGCCTTTTGTTGATCCGTTGAATTTCGCCGTATTCTACGACCAATTGGCTCCAAGTCCGCATAGCACTTGGGAAACACTCGCTCCACAGCAGCCACGGCCTGTTCGTGGCTTATATTGCGCACGGCTAGTACAGAAGCGAGAGCCTTTGATTTGACACAGTTCTGCAAAGATTACAAGTTGAATAAGATTAGATATTTAATTAGAAATAAGCGCCTGCTGAGAATACCCAAAATCCTGAATGCAACTTGATAGAATCCTTTTTTGAGGTAACCTAAATAAGGGCCCCAAAAAGTAGGCATCAGTTTTCTAACTACGGTCAATTTAGCCAATGCAGCAACCTAAACTGTGTCACCGCTAGGGATATTTTAAATACGTTTTCTTCCGAATCTTATTTAATGAGATTCATAGCTGAAAAATAGTTTCACCCACCTGATGCGCTTCTTTGACATTGAATGGCGATGCATCGCCCTGCATCATGGCGCTCAGGAAGGAGCAATGCGCCAGATTCGCTGCTCGGATTTCGGTGCATGCCAAATGATCCACATTACGAAAATCCAAATCATTATTGCAATAGTCAAACATGTGAATCATTTCATGGGTTAACACACCATGCACCATGCTCTTATTCGTAGCCATATTCTGGCAGACGACAATCTGATTGAGCACTGGATCATAGCCACCGGTCACCGTTGGATCGCACACCTCGCACGAAATGTGCCGCCGCAGATCCATGGGACAACCGGAACTGCGAAGGGCGCCCATCATCAGCTTGACCAGCGGACCATTTTTCACACACCAATACACATTCTGTTCACACTTGTAGCGATCGATGTTTTCCTTGCCCTCCATACCGAATAGGATTCGTGACCATTTCGGTTTGTAGACCTCGCCACGACGTTCCGGATAAAGATCATAACCCCATTCCTTTGGCTCTTTACTTGGTGTGCTGCTCTCCTTTGTGTCTGTCACGGGCTTGGCATCGTTCACTACGACTGCGGCGGGTATTGTTTCCGTCGTCGCCGATGCCTTGGCCCACACTTGTGTTAGGAAATCCATTAAATGTCACTTTTATTTAACTTTGACCTGTGTTCTTAAGTGGCCAATGTTAAATAACAAACCGGCAGCTGTTTGGCCAGTGCTGCCAACTCGTGCCAACAAGTTGGTATTTTTTGTGTGCTTACACGACGCAATTGGGCGTTCGACTTGAGCAGCAACTGGTACTTCATACTGGATTTTTGTTAGAAACAGTTGTATATAAATTATTAGTTGTTTCATAAATAAACATAAAAATCCTAAAATTTTAACGATCCATTAACTTACTCAAGTCATAAACGTGGTCGCAAATGTTTTCTATAGATGTATACACAAACGAACGATTCGTCTCGACTAACCAGTTGTATCGTGTGTGGGCCACTGTACACAAACCCTGTTTTCTTCTTTAGTTGCACACACAAATATTTTGGTATTTTCGAGATAGGCGCGTGCGGCACACTTAACCGCTGACCGGCATTTCTGAGAGTGAAATTTACACGTAATTGGTTTTGTTTGCCAAAGCGCAGCGACAACGATTTAAATATGCACACACAATTCATACGATTAGCTTTAATAGCATATACCTTAGTCGTCACGGTGGTTCACGGCGATAAAGATATTAATATACGCCGACCACGCGGAGTTTCATTGGCGAAGGCGGCACTTTATCAGCCGCAGTCGGATGGTAACTGGAGCTGCTTAGATGGCAGCAAACGGATACCGTTTCTGCAGGTCAATGATGACTATTGTGACTGCGCCGATGGCAGCGATGAGCCCGGCACCGCGGCCTGTTTCCAAATGCGTTTCCATTGCATCAACCAGGGTCATCAGCCCGTCGATATATACAGTTCGCATGTGCAGGATGGCATCTGTGATTGTTGTGATGGCAGCGATGAATTGCCCGCCGTGGGTTGTACCAACACATGCCTCGAACTGGGCGCGGCAGCAGCTATCCAGCGACGCAGCGAAGTGGAGCTGCACAAACGAGGCGCCGAGCGACGCCAGGAGATGATTACGCGTGGCAAGCAGCTAAAAGCGGATCGCGTCGCACGTCGCTCCGAGCTGCAGGTTCGCATCAAGGAGCAGGAATCAATCAAAGCCGAAAAAGAGCAGTTGAAGTCAAATGCGGAGGCACTGGAAACGGAAGCGTTGGAGGTGTATCGGGAGCAGCAACGTGAACTGGATGCGAATACGGCGCAGGCAGAGCAGGAACCGCAACAGATGCGACAAGAGGCCAGTTTGAGTTTTGTGCGCTACGATGCCAACAAGGATGGCTTTGTGGAGCTGACCGAACTGATGATCGATATGGATTTGGATAGGGATCGCAATGGAGTCATTACCGTTGAGGAGGCCAAATATTTTCTCGACGAACGTGAACGGGTTGATTTGGATGCATTTGTTACGCTTGCCTGGCCCAGGATTAAGCCACTGAAAATGCTGGCCGATGGTTTGTTTCAGCCACCCCAAAACGAGGAGCAGGTCACCACTGAGGCGCCACTGGCCAAGGAGCAACGTAAGCCAAAGATTCACCTTATTTTTTTTAGGTATAAGAAATAATTTATAATTTTTGGCAATTGCAGAAGAAGCGCAGCTAGAAATTGATGCAGCCACCAGTGAGCATGATGACCAGGAGGATGAGGAGGATCACTACGACGACGAAGAGGAGGAAGAACCTGATGTCGGTGTCGGTGAAGCGCTGCCCGAATTCGAGACGACAACAGCGACAACAACAACGACGCCCAATTATGATCCGGAAACACAGCGTTTGATTGAACAGGCGAACGGAGCACGCCAAGCCTTGGAGGAGGTTGAACGACAGATGCGTGAGATAGAGCACGAAGTGAAGGAGATTGATGAGCAAGAGTCCAAGGACTATGGAGCGCACGAGGAGTGGGCCGTGCTCGACGGAGAATGCTATACATTCGAAGATCGGGAATATGTATACACTTTGTGTCCCTTCGATCGTGTCTCGCAAAAGCCCAAGAATGGCGGAGCTGAGACGACTTTGGGTCGCTGGGATCAGTGGTTTGGTGAGGGAGATAATAAGTACAGCCGGCAAAAGTATGCTCAGGGTGCTGCCTGCTGGAATGGACCACAACGTTCGGCGCTTGTCAACATTCGTTGTGCGGTGGAGCCAAGGGTTACGTCTGTCAGCGAACCGAATCGTTGTGAATATAGCTATGATTTTGAGACGCCGGCTGCATGTGATAGTGATGCACTCGCTGCCACAGCCAGGGCACACGATGAACTTTGAACCCACTACAATATGATGAATAATCTTTTCTAATGCAAATCCCGATTGTATTCTAGTTTCTAAAGGAGTGCGAAAGAGAGGAGTGGAGAGTAGAGTGGAGTGCAGTGTTGAATTGCATCGTGATTTGCTGATCATTCCCCATAGGTGTCGCTCATCATCATTGCACATCATTCGTCGTAGACAATTATTAATTTCAGCGCGTGCGTCTTTGCATTTAAGCCAAGTAAAAAGTTTCATTTTTTATTAAATATACAATATACATATACTACACATTCGTATTTCGTACAAAAGTGCTTGTTGTTTTTGATTTTTTGGCTTATGGCTCTGTGACGGCCAGCTTAATGTCCTCCAAATATCCATCGACCTGGTGCTCCAAGGCCAAGATGTGTCCCGTATTGCAATCCTCGGCGCCAACAAATGTCAGAATCAACGGTAATTTATTCATTTGCACCACCTGTGGGGGTGAGAGGAAGGAGTTACCACAAGTATTATAACTGTTCTTCATATTTAGAACAGTTGCTATGAGTAAGTTGTGTCGTTGTTAAACACTAAACTTTTCACTTTATAGCACCCACCCACCTGATAATTGGAATACATGGATATAATTGTTTTATTGCGACCCAGGCCTAATTTGCTGGCTTGATCGCAGGCCGTTGTGAATGTAGGTATAAATGATGGCATTAACGCAAAATCCACATTCTTCTCCTGGCTGTGGCTGACCCGTAGCAGCGGCACTCCATCCCGATCCGTTATCTGTATGACGTAGAGGCCGCTGACCCTGCAAGCAACACAAATGCATCTCCAATGAACAAGGTGTATGGGTGTGTGTGAAAAAAATCTTTATCTGAAAACGACACGAACTTGTGCAGCAGGCCATTAAAATACTTTTTAATGTCGTCGGACATTGCAGTGCTTGCAATAAAAATAAAACAATACCAATATTATATTGCAGCAGAAACAAAACAAACTTGTGCAAACGCACTAAATTTGACCAAATGTTTGCAAAAATACCAAATTAAAATTAAAAAAAAAGGCTAACAAATTACGTTTTTATAGTTATTGAATTTTAGAGATTAGTTTTAATATGTGATTATTATATAAATATAAATTGAATGTAATAAGCCTACGTATAAGTCAGCCACGGATAATGTCATGTCTTAAATGAGCTGCAAATACTTTTAAATACATTTCTACGCCCAAAATTCTTCTAAACTAAAAGCAAAACAAACATTTCAAAATCACTACATTTGCCCAAGGAACTCGAAAAATACCAAGTTACAAGTGACGGAGCCTTTAAATCAGCTGTAAATACTTTAAAATACTTTTAATTTCCCATTATTCTTGCCAACCAAAACAAACACTAAAATATCACCTAAAATTTGCCAGAACGACTGGAAATTACCAAGTTGAATTAAAATAAACAGGCAATGTACGTTTTTTGTTTTTCTTATAAAATTATTATAAATACGATTAATATTGTTAAACAACTAATTCTTAGGGTATCCACAATGATGGCTGCCAATGCACCCACTCCCAGCCAGCCGAAGTCCACATCAGAAGCTGTTGCAACTGATGACGACTACACGTCGGGAATGTCTCATTTGACAATTGGTGTTCAGATCCAGGAGCTATCGAAACGGTTGCAAAACACCACCGAGGAACTGCATCAACAGGTGCGTGACAAGCATGGTGCATTGTTGCAGCAGGCAACGCATGCGGGTCGTTTCGATGCTGCACTCAACTCCCTTGCGGAGGACGTGCAGCGAGTGCGGGCCACAGGACATCGCCTCAAGGGTCAAGTGGATACGCAATATCAACTGGTGGAGAATCAGACACAGGTGTTGGGTCGCCTGCATGAGGTGTCGCATATGCTACGCTCGGCGGGCACACTACTCACTCTGACTGCCAAGCTGAAGAACACAAAGGATGTGCTGCGACAGGCCGAACTGCATTTCGAGCTGGGTCAGCTCATAGAAGACAAGGAGCTGAAAGACATTGAGTTTATACAGGAGGAGCGTGCCTATGTCATAAGCTCCCGGCAAAAGATACGAAATCTAACCCAGATGCAGCTGGTCACCGGTCTGCAGGAACGCAATCAAATGCAGGTCGTCAATGCGCTGAAGGTAAACGTAAAGTGGGATTGAAATTAATCCTACAAAGACTAAATACAAAATCTCATTTACTTTATAGATTTTTATGAATTTTAACACGTTGGAAAAATCTCTGGAGAATCTGTTGGCCACCTTCATAGCGGACATGGAGCAGTCGCTCAAAGAGTGTTTTGCCGGCACAGATATATCCGTGCTGAATAAAGCGGATGCAATGCGTTCGCCGACGCACGGCGGCTCTAATGGCTCCTCGAAGTCTGGTACGGCACGTGGACCCGGCAAAGCGCCCCAGTTGACAACAACACAGAATTTTCGTGCCAAATTCTGGAAATCGTTGCATTGGCTGCTGTACGATGAGCTCTACGAGAGCTGCACACAGATTAAGCTGCTTAAAACGGCGCTGGAGCAGATCAACCAATTTGGCTACACATCGGAGGCATCGGATCAATGTATTCCACAGCGTTTCTGGCAGCGGGTGCAGCAATTGTTGCGCAAATCCTTTGATGAGTGCTCGCAGCACGTGAATCAAACGCTGCAGGAGGGATTGTCCAAGCTGTTAACATCGGCCCGGGGCTTAGAGCAACGTTTGAATAATGAATTCCAATTTGATAATGAGATCTTTGCCCCCTTGGAGGTGGGCTATGTCAGCAAATGTGCTGCGAATCTAAAGGCCTGCTTAGCAGGTGTTGATCTGCCCGGCAATGAGACGGTGGATAATTTTATAAGGATCGCATTCACGGAGTTGAGTGCGGCACTCATCGATAGCCGGTTGAGCAACACGATTGCAAATGTTTTTATTGCCTGTGGCAAGGAGCTGTGTACAAAGCTGGAGGCACAAATTAAACTGGGTGCCGATTCCAAGCAGGTCGTCGATTTGCCCAATTTGCAGCAGCAGCAAAATACACAGTTGGCGAATGTCCTTTACTACTACAAGGATTCGGTGCGTCGCATGCTGGGTGATCTGCAGCTACAATTTGAGAAGACACCGGGTGCATCACGTGGCACCATTGTGCGTTCGCTGGAGCAGGCGGATCTGCTAATTGGCACCATTCTACAACAGATTATGGAATCGATTATATCGGCTATCAGCATTATTATTTTGAGCATGCATCGCGAGCCGGGCTTAAATACGGATCGTGTGTCCACAACGGGTCCATCGATGTACATGAAGGAGCTGCAGGTGCGTTGAAGGAAAGGCAGCTTAGTTTGTATTATAATTTCTAAATCAATCTTCCCTTGCCAGGAGTTCGTCAGTCGCGTCTGGTCGCATCATATTGAGCTCTTTGATGACAAGGAAATGACCGGCAAATGTGGCCAAGAGCTGGCCAAGCGTTGCATTGAGCTCTTCATACACAATCTGTGCATTTTGCGTCCGCTGAGTACAGCGGGCAGACAACGCCTGAAACACGATTGCCAGCACATGGAGCAGGCCCTAAAATCACTTTGTCCCAATCTTTCGGAGCTCGGGAAACCATCGCGACTCTTGCGCGCTATGTCACTGCTAATTGTGCAGAGCTCGCAGGAGCTGGTCAAGCAGACAGTGGGCGTTGATTCCCTGGTGCCCAGTTATATAGTGCTATTGCTTCTCTTTGGACATGCTGGCGGGGAGCTGCAATCGCCGCACACCTGTGCAAATTGGTCGAATGAACGATTGATTGAATGGCTTGATGGGCATACGGCGGAACGGGAGAAACTGGAGCTGATATCGGGCGCATTGCAGCGTTATCGTGACAATGCCAGACGCAAGAATATCCAGCAATATGACGAGATCTATCCCATGATGGTGGATTACTTTGAGCAGGCCTTAAAAGCAATCAAATAATTAAATTTTGTAACTGCAATTGCAATAACTTAATAATAAAGTATTTTACGTTACCGCTACCCATTCGTTACTTTTTAGCGATAGTTAAATATCGATAAGTAGTTCAGTGTGTGTAATCGACAGCACGCTCATTAGAAGTGACATCACTGGCTAGACACACCATTTTGTTTAAGGAAAAAATCGTGGTAAACGTTTCGCAGTGTAAGAGTGACTGTAAAAGTAATTATTAGAAATAATATATAAATAAGCAATCACAATGGACAACATTGAACGACTATATAAATGCTATGAAATATTATCCGAAGCGGGTGATAAAATAACTGAGGTAAGGCGCCATTACTAAAAAAAAAACCCGTACGTATGAACGGTACTCGCATATTTTTCTGTGTGTTTGTTGTGTGTGTAAATGCATGCAAATTGATAAATCGCGCCGGCGCTAAATGAGAAAAAAGTAAACTTTAATATATAATATTATTTTGTTTTGCATGTTTTCAGCATGTTGCGGAATACAAAGAGATATTGCAGGCCGTAAAAGGCACATCGAAGGAGAAGCGTTTAGCATCCCAATTCATTGGCAACTTTTTCAAGCACTTTCCTGAATTATCAGATACGGCGATTGATGCACAGTTTGATCTATGCGAAGATGATGATACACAGGTAAATACAATATAAGTATACATTTAAATATAAATAAAAATACATTTATAAATAAATACATAATAACAATTACTCCCATCTTTTTCAGATACGCCGACAGGCGATCAAAGATTTGCCCAAGCTCTGTCAGGGCAATGCAGAGGCTACTGTACGCGTGGGGGACACTCTCGCCCAGCTGCTAATATTGGACGATGCAACCGAGCTGCAGCAAGTCAATAACTCCTTGCTAAGCATCATCAAACTGGACACAAAGAGCTCCATAACTGGTCTATTCCAGCAGATCACCACCGGTGATGAACCGACACGTGAACGTTGCTTCAAATTTATTGCAACCAAATTGTTAACTATGGGCCCCAATGTTATCACCAAGGAAATCGAGGAATACATCGTTGAGGAGGTGAAGAAAGCGTTGCAGGATGTAACAGCCGATGAATTTCATCTGTGCATGACTATTTTGGGTGCCACCAAATTGGGCAGCACAATAACCGGACATGCAGAACTCGTCAAACTGGCTACGGAACAGGCCGAACTAAATAGCACCGATACGGACTCGATTGCTGTCGACGATGAGATAGTCGAGCGTTTCATACAATGTGCCACAGCAGCGGCGCCCTATTTTTCGGTAAGGCCGGCAATTGCTTAAGCTTTCTTATCAATCTAAACTCGCTATATTTCTCTCTCTATAGAAAACTATAAAATCCACACAATTTGTTGTGTACGTTTGCGATAAATTGTTGCCAATAAACACATGGAATTTGATTGCCACAGCAGTTGCACAAGATCAAGTACAATTGCGTTTGCTAAAAGTATTTGCAGAAATGATAACCAATACGGACAAGCTAGAAAATGCAAATGAACGCATTAATGCCGTATACAATGTGCTACTGGTAAGTAAATGGCCTGCGGACTTGATTGTAAATGCGGTTTTAATTCATTTCCTTTTGTCCCACAGGAATATATGCCGTTGCCAAAGCTAAGCGATGAGGAAGTGGCCGATACACCGCCCTCATTCCAGTTCTCGCACGCTGAATGTTTGCTTTATGCGTTGCACACGCTGGGCAAAAAGCATCCTGGCAATTTAGCATTTGTCGAGGATGCCGATAAACTAAAAGACTTTCGTGCTAGATTGCAATATCTCGCACGCGGCACACAGGGGTAAACATATACCCTAAACTATCAAAATTATCAACTACAATTGTTTATTTCTATTTGTAGTTACATTAAGAAACTGGAGGAGGCACTCAAAGGCAAGTCCGCCGAGGAACTGAAAACGGAGGAGAATCAATTGAAGCAGACGGCGCTGAAGACAACATCAAATATCAATATATTGATACGAGATCTATTTCATTCACCGCCCATCTTCAAACATGACGTTGTCCTCTCCTGGATTTTGCCCAAAAATGTATGTACATATTGCACAATTCTTTCGCTTATTCGATTTTAATATATTTTTAATTGTTAATTACAGACGAAGCTGGGTAAACGACATGTGCCCATCACATTTGGGGATAAGGGCGCCGCCAATGGGAATAATCAGGAGCAACAACAGGAGCAGCAGGATAAGAAAACGCGGCCATCCAATGAACAGAAATTCTATTCGCCACCATCGGGCAAATACTCGGGAAAGGTGAACTCCAACTATGGTAACAACAATCGCACGCGGCAACGTGGAGGAGGTGGCGGCGGCGGCGGCGGTGGAAACTTTAGGAATAGACGCTACAACAGATATTAAAATAAACTACTTTCGTCGGATGTTTTGCTGTCCACTCTTCTCCTAGTCGTTAAACAGAAGCACAGAAAAACAGGAAATTAGAGATTACGAATTGATTCTCTAGTAGCGCTTCGATTCCTCGTATAAAATAAACAACTTTCTTCTAATCGAAACACACATAAAAAAGAAAAACATTGGCTATAGACAAAGTTCGTTGCAGATATTGATAAAGTATCCACATTCAACACAGGTGAGTATCGAATGAACTTTCCATGTAATTGTCTCCCTTTTATATATTTCAGAGTCTCAGCAACAATAAAAACAACACAAATGTTTCCTCAAATTCTCTTCTTTTTTGTCCATTTTTCGAAACAGCACAAGAAAAAATGCTGAGTGTATTTTAGAAACACGTTTTTGCCAAATTGTCGCATGATATCCTCAAAACAATGTCACGTCATATTTTGTTTGTCTCGTACATTGTTTTATTATATCATGCCTCATTTTATTATCGATCTATCAATCTATCCAATGCTAGTTATAATCATATAAAATAGTTTTTAAACCATTTGCAATAACTCTCATCTTAATCATAATCAAATCAAATCAACAACAATGAAGTTTCCCTCATATATAAAAAGAACTAATCGTAAAATCGTGTAAAAAGAAAAGCTTGTCAAAATTTTACTTTATTCACAAGCATTATTAATTCTTATATGTTTACATAGATTTGCAAACAAATTGTACAAAGTAACCAAGAAAATTCACCTACTACAACAAAATTATGCGAACATAAAATTTGAAAATTCAATAAATGAAAAACTAGAAAACCGGTTTCGCTGGAAACCATAAAAAATGAGTTGTGTTTTTTAAACTTATCAGAATTGAATTACAATTCGTCTCGATTGAAAGCCAAAAGGAATTATTTGTTTTTGTTTATTTATTTATTTAGCATTAATAAAAATATATATGTATGTGTATTAAAGGGTCATTTTGAAACATTTAAAACAAACAATTTCCATTACACATCGATGATGGTTGGTTGGTGGCTAACACTAAAGTGGACTACGATGCGACCATTCATAGCTCTACATGTTTGGCGGCGGCTGATTGCCCGGCTGTTGTTGGGAGCCGGGAGGTCCACCGGGTTGTCCGCCCGGATTTTGACCAGTGGGGTGACCGGCGCCGACCAGTTGTGTGGCAAAGGTCTGGAACAATTGGAGCATGTCATTCGGCATAGGCATATGGCCGCCGGGTGCACCAGGTGCACCTCCGGGAGCAGCAGCACCACCACCTGCACCACCAGCCCCACCCAAATTCGTAAACATTTGCCCGATAGCATTCATGACCATTGGATTCTGCGTCATCGATTGCAATTGCTCCAGATCGATCTCAGCGCTATTGAAGAGATTGCGCACCGTGGGATTGGATAACATCGCGTTGATGCCATCGTTTAGGTGCGACAACTGTGGCGGCTGATTGCGTGTATTGCGCACCACCTCCAGATTGTTGCGGTAATCGGCATTGTCTGGCTCCAGTTCAATGGCCTTGGCATAGGCATGTTCCGCTTCCGTGAATTTGCCCAGATTGGAATAGGCGACGCCCAGGCGACTATAAGCCTTGCTATAGTTGACGTTATAGAGCAGCGCCGATTTGCAATCGGTCACGGCGCGTTCATTGTCGCCCAGACGGATGTGGGCCGCAGCACGATTGCAATAGAAGATAGGATTCTTGGGATCGAAAGTGATGGCGCGATTATATTGCAGCAATGCCTCATTAAATTTGCCATCCTTCATCAAACGATTGCCCTCGTTCTTGATTGACTCAGCCAAGGCCAATGATTCCGGATTGCGTTCAATGTACAGCGATTGGAAAAGCTCAAACATGTCAATGTTCTTTGTATTGACGACACCGGAATTGGTGCTGGAGCCGGATTGCATGGCTGCATCGCCGCCGGATGTTGTGCCGGCGCCAGGAGTAGCTGCTGTTGTGCTCTGCTCGGTGGCCGTTAACTGTTGCTGTTCGGACTCCTCGTCGCCCACGTCGAAGGCGGCCTGCAGGCATTGGATGGCAACCTCAATGCTTTCACTTTGATCCGGCGACATGACATCCACCTGCTTCTTCAAGTAATCGATGAAGGAGCGCACAAAGCTCTGTTGCACTGCGTCCGGCATTTTTTTTTTCTGTTCGATTTATTCTTTTGGATTCGGCTGTATTCTTTGTATTTGTTTTTTTTTTTTCGTTCGAGTTTATTATCCTTATGGAAATTTACTTATGTGGCTCATTGGGCTTCTCTCTATACGCAAGTACACAATGAAAACTCGCTGAGCATGCGAAGACCGATTTTTAGTGACGAGCTATAATTTCTAGGGTTGCTCGATTACTGTTCCAGTGCCTTACAGCGTTGCCAGATTATCAGCGCAGCGAAATGACAAGCATATTTACACGATGTTTACCAGCTAGCGTTATCGTTATCGAGCACCCGTGAAAATATCAATTTTTTGAAGTGGAGTTAATAGAGTTGCTTAAAATTACTTTATTGAATTCTATTCGAATATTGCCAAAATTAGTAGCATAGCCAGTGGTGCAAGACTTAACGTAGCTAGTTTATTTTGTTTATATCAGATAACATTTAATCACTTGAGAATCAATTGAAGCAGTAATTACAAACGAACAATATTAATGTATTAATATGAGGTAAAAATCAAAAAAATCGAAAAATCAAATCAATACGTACGCATTTTGAATTTTGGCGCTCTGTTTTAGATCCCGTTATGGCGCATCTGATTGTTATGTTAGTGATGAGCAAAACAATATGAAGGGCTGTCTGATTGCCAGCGCCAGCAAAATGACAAGCAGATTTCTAGCAATTCGTTATCGTTATCGAGCGCTTGAAAAACTGGTTTTTTGCTCTGTTGTTTATGTAGTTGCTTGCAAGAGCTTCCTAAGCTTTTTGGCAGCATGCAACAAAAGACTATTCAGTTAAACGCTCTCCGCCGCTAGCTGTTGGCGTGTCTTACTTGTGTGCGTCTCTAGAACTTGTTGTGGTTATTGTTATCGTTGTTGTTGTTTTAGTCGTGTCGGAATTATTGCTTCGCAGTGTGTCTACAACAACAATAACAACAGCACAAATATAATATAGCAAACAAAAGAGTGATTATTAATATTAGTTTCGTGCATATGTTGAAACATTGCCAAAATTATCAGCGCAGCCAGCTACTTATGCAAGTGCGTAAATGTGCCTTTGAGTGTGTGTGAGCTTCCTTTTACCGTGACGTCAGTCTTGCTTCCTTTCGCAATAATCCTTTCGGCGACGCATTTAAAATTAGCTGGGGCGCCACCATGGTGCGTTGGAGTGCACGTTCGCGTCGAGCGCATCAGGATCAAGTGGAGCTGCTTGCCAGCAATAACAAAATGGCCGATGATGATACTAGCGATAACGGTAAGCGAACGGTAAATCTAACGGTCCAATTACCGTTAAACTTGCAACTTTTTCAAATCAGACACAGACTTTAAGCTTCTGCTTGAATTTACTGATTCAAAATTGTTGTTGGTTGAATTCAATAATAATAATAAATATAATATATTAAGTATTCAAAATAATAATTTAAATAACTACGATTTCGATTTATTGATTTATTTATTTTACTTTATTTATATTCAACTCATCCATAAGCTGCTCTTACTCTTTCTTTTCACACTTTTCCAGCTGCCTTTCGCAATTCCGCTGACCTCTCGGACACAGATGAAATCTTTCTAAAGGGTCTTTTGCTCATCAATCCATCAACGCCGCACAAGGAACTCATGGTATGTACATAAAATTAAACACACACACACATACGTATTATTTTGTTGGGTGCATGACCCAGATCCAGATTTGTACAAAGGCAACAACAACTATCTGTTCTCTGTCAGCATGAGGAAAGAAGAGAAAATCAAGTACGTTTTTCACATAATCGAATAGACAAGAAAAATCATTGTTTATTCTATTGGTGGTTTAACATGCTGTGTGCATACACTCAAAACAATAGTATTAACACTTCGATTGTATAAATTTACCATACCATTTAGAGCAAAGAAAATACATATATACAGAGTAGAGCAATTGATTTCTTCAGCTAAAATCATGGTTTATTGTTTTATATTTTGAATAAATTTGTACTGTTTGTTTTTTTTTATTATTTATTTCATATTCAAATTCAATAGATAAATAAATAAATTTCCTTCTTACGCTCGCTTTTTTTGTTGAGTGTAAGCAACTACATACAAATGTGAAGAAGACCAAACGTGTGCTTGGGTTTTTTTTATTACATCATTTAATGAAGAACTTTACGCGTCATTACATTTTTGCTACCATTTAAAGTAGATGAAAGTAAATAAAAAAAAGGGTTAGAGGTGCAATTTCACAGAACTTTCACTTGGGTAAATCGGAGCACTCAGATAATGTGGGCTGGGATGTCTTCACGCCATGTCTTTTGTTCTCTTTCATTAAGTACGAAGCACTGAATGGCACTTGAGTGCTCGTTGCGAGACGGGCTTTAATGATAATCGTTCATTATGGCATTGCAATTAATACAATTTCTTCTCACTTAAACTTGACCTTTATTATGTGTGCGGCGACTCTTTGTGCAAGTTTTATGTAAGTAACATGATGTAAAGATTGAATATTAAACGACTGCTGAACATGCAGAAAACGTTCGCAATTTGCATATGTTAAAAGTTTTGCAATAATTTGACATGTTTATTGATTTTTTTCGACTAATCAAAATGCCTTAATCAAAACAATAACATATAGAATTTATTATTTGTTTGTTGTTAGAAAATGAAGCTAAACACGCAACAAAAAAGCAATCAAAGTAGAGAAAATAATCAAAAGCGACGTCGCGTGTCGCAGATAATTAGAATTAGCATTGGGTTTGCTGAGCTGTACAACGAGATTATTATACTGACCCGTTGGCTGTTGGGAAAAGCAGTGAAAGTAATTAAAAACACAAGTCACGAGACTGCGCTGATAAGAAAAATAGCATCGAGAAAGGAAAAAAAATTGGAAACAAATGTCTCTCAAAATTCCACATGGCTATTAAAGCGACTCGCATCGAAAGCACTAATAATAACAACGCCCTAAGATGGAATAAAAGAAACCGGTTTGAAAATGGCTTTTCAAAAGTAAATGTGTGCTGCACGCTTGTGTTAATTATGAAAACTTTATGTTAACTTTATGTTACCTGCTCTGGCCACAATAACAAAGTCAACAAATGCACTGAGACAGAGAAGTGGTTGGCCTACTAATGCAGCAGTAGCAACAGCAACAGCAGCAGCAGCTGCTGCCTAGCATAAAAGCTCTCCAGAGAGCGGCTTTAATGCTATTCGTGTGAGTCGCTGGTAGCTAACAGTAGCTAACTACAGCGCAGCGTACAGTTGTAACGTTCAAACAGCATATCAAGTGTTCACACGCACTAATACTAGCATACTGTCAAGAGACAAGCTTGCTCTCTAGCCCTAGAGCGCGCGCTCTCCCTCACTCTCGCGCTAGCCACACAGCACACCCAACTGAGCTTGGTAAACTGATTGTTTCGCTGTGAGTCAGTTACTTGCGAGCTGTGCTGAGGTGAGGTTCAGGTTATTGTTACGTGTGCACTGCGGCGACTGTGTGTGTGCGTGCTTGTGTATGTGTGTCTGCGTGCGCTTTGCTTATTTGAGCATGGCTTAAACGGAGACTACAAATATTCAACAGTTAGTTTGAGTATGCGCTCTCGCTCTCTCGCTTGTGATCGTTTTAAGTGCATAATTTAAACGTTCAATTTGTATATTTAAAGCCAAGCAAATACGCATTGTGTGTATGTGTGTAAATAGAGCAAGTGTTTTGCTGCCTTGGTTACTTAGTCAACAAACAGAACGTAAAAGCCCTCATTTTTAGCCTGGCCAATTGGCTCTCGAACAAGCTTAGTTGGTTGATGACGTAGTCGCAACTCTCCATTTATTTATTGTGTAACTAACGTCGTCTTAACTGTGTGTTTTGGCATTTCCAAAATGCATGCTCACACATACATAGGCACACACACATATACATACAAACAGACAGAAGCTTACTCTCCGGCTTACTTACACACTGATACTTTTTACACCTTTCGCTCTTCTTCTTCCTTCTCTTCTTCTTGGCTCGCTCGCGCGTTTTGGGAGTGGCTCCAAAAAAAAGTGAAAAAATATCTGTGAAAAAGAAAAATATTTACTTCTCAATAAAACCAAATTAAATAAAAAGAGTTACCTCTTAATTAAAGCTTAAAACACTTAACTAAATACACAATACAATTTTAAGGTTAAATTTTTTAAAGATACGGCAGCTCACACGTAGTACGTAGTTAAGAAAAACAATCAAATACATATAATAAGATGCATTGTTCACTTTAAACGGTTTGTGTATACAATAAATAATCAACAATTTGGCTAATTAGCCATTTACCTGTTGATGTGTTTTTTTTTTTGTCATGACAACACAACTGACAAAACTGTAAGGTGAAAGCCCTTTTGCAACACCAGCAACAACAACAGCCAAGCTCAGTGTCAATAACAGTTGTCATTTGTGTCTGTGTATGTGTGTGTGTGTCTGTTAGGGCTAGAATAGGAAGCTCTGTATGGGGCTTCTTCTACTGCTGCCTTTCATGCGGAAGAAGAACTGTAATGCGATATTCGCCAGACAATGTGTAAATAAACAAATGCAGAAATAAGTTCTGCCTGGAGACAGATTTGTCTGCAAAAAAAAAAAAAACGATTTAAGTCGTTTAAGCTTTTGGTGTTTCTAAGCGCCCAAAGAGCTTACTTATGGTTTAATTTTAAATATGTCTGTATTATATGAGCAAATGCAATAAATAACTAATCGATATAAAATACATTGCTTGGTCGATAATTAGAAACCAGTAATAGAATTAGAAGGAAAATTGCATTAGGGTTAACTTAAGAATACACAATAATCAATATTATAATAATCGTTAATCAAAATTTTTGATAAAAAAAAAAAACAAAATAATTCTAATGGAACAGAAATATATGCATTTTACACACTCTGAGTCACCCGCGCAAATTTTCTCCTTTTCATTTTTCTTTTTTGCTTTGGGCCAATGCAATTTTCTTGTTTTCGTGTGCACTTGTCATTCACGTTTAGTGCAATAGAAAGAATTACACGATGCAGCGTATAAATATTGCATGAGTGACTGACTGAATTGTTATATTGTGGGCGGAAATTGTGGCAAGAGACAAAGTAATTACAATAACAAGAACAAACTTGCGGGAATTGCAAAAAGAGATGGGGTGACAGGGGAATCAGTTGAGTAGTCGACGATGAAAGTAATAAATTCAGCAAGCAAAGAAAATTCGCTGCGGAAGACAAGAATTAAGTACAATTACAGAAAATTCAGAAAACAACAAATACTGAAAGAAAATTCACTTTTTGAGCAAGGCGCGACCCAAATTTGAATTTGAACATTCGACCCAATTTTTGACCTAAGACTCAAAGTATGTCGTCGAGTTAAAGTTAAATAGCACACAGTTCACGTGGGTTAAATGAGGAGGAAAGGAGAGCGAGCGAGAGAGAGAAAAGCTGCAAAAAAGATGCGCAAGCTATCAATTAACGGATGCGAACGTCAATTAAGCAGAAGCGAAGATGACTTGACCTAGGACAGGGCAACGATATGTTGTTGTTGTTGTTGAAGAGCTTTGTCCAACGCCCCACTCCCAACATTAATGCGAGCTTTTTAATTTAATTATGTGTACATGTCTCGTCCCCTCTTACTCACTCATCTACTCTCTGTTTCTGTCTTTGCATGTGCTTCTCACCATACGCAGCTGAATCCAACGGAACCGCAGCCCGTGCCCGCCTTTCTGCCAGCCCATTTGAACAACAAGCCGATCTGTGACGATATCATACGCAAATTTTCGCCCTCCCGTCGCCTGGAATCGCGCGAGCTAGCTAAGCTCTTGGCCCAACCTCACTTTCGTGTAAGTCTTAGCTCAAGTTGAACGATTCTAACGGTAATAAAAGCTAGCTGTTAACGTGCTCTTTGAGCATTAAAGAATGAGATAAACAATAAACAAACTGATATGAAGCAAATTTATTTTATTCAAGTACACAATAAAAAAAAGAAAATGATAAAATCTTAAGCTTAGATATATTATTAAAATTTATTTTTTAAAAGGTCTGTCGGTGTTTTTGTTGAAATACATATTCTTTACAAAATGTTTAAATGTGTAAATAAAAACATCAACATTTTTCCATAAAAATTATGTTTAAAAATATGTTTTAGACTTATTATAAATATAATTGTTTCAAATACATTAATTTGAATAGTTAAATTTAATAACTAAGATAACTAAGACTTTTATTCAACATGATTTCATCTGTACTTTATACCTAATGTACTCAAAACTCAAGAAAATTTCCCCTCTCTCTTTCCTTTTGAATCTAGGCTCTGTTGCGTGCCCACGATGAAATAGGATATTTGTACGAGCAACGCTTGAAAAGTGCCGGTGGATCTCTAACGAAACTCGAGGCGACATCGCAACGCCAATCGGGCGGCTATCTCTATACGGAAGATATACTGAGCAGCAAGATGCCCGTGGAAACGATCAAAATGGTCGGACTACGTCGAGATCCCAAGCAGCCGCTGGGCCTCACTGTAGAACTGGATGAGTTCAAACAGCTAATTGTGGCACGTATATTGGCCGGGGGCGTCATCGATAAACAGGCCATGTTGCATGTGGGCGATGTGATTCTGGAGGTGAACGGCACGGCGGTGCGCACACCCGATGAACTGCAGGTGGAGGTGTCGCGGGCCAAGGAGAATCTAACGCTGAAGATCGGCGCCAATGTCGATGAGGAGATCAAAAGTGGTCGCTATACGGTCAGTGCTGGTGGGGGTCAGGTAAAACAGAATGGCATCACAAATCTTGAATCGGGCAAGAAACTAACGGTAAGTTTTTTGATCTGTTGCTGCTTTCAATGTGCTTTAAGCAAAATGAAAAACAAACTAAAAGAATTTGCTACTTTTTTGCATGAATTTGTTCAAGCTATAGAAACAAAACAGATTGTTTTTTGTCTATCTGTTAATTTTTAATTGTTTAAATTTTATAATCAATTTACCGTTACATAAATAAGTATATAAGGGCATTATCTCATTTTTAAATAAAATTTATGAAATTAAGCGCATGTGAAAATTGAAAACTACTTCGTCAGAAGATCTCAATTTAAATTCTAAATTTTACATGACTATCTAAAAAATGCCCATATATTAATTAATCAAATTAAATAGTTTTCTTCAGTAAAGAGACCCTAACAAAATTTAAAAACAACTGCAACAAAGTAAGTAAATCTTAATAAATGAGATTTCCCTCCATACAAATATATGTATTCGATTATAACTTTATAAAACTAATTATATCTTTAGTGTTATATGCGGGCATTGTTCTCATACACGCCATCGGAGGATTCGTTGCTGCCCTGCAGGGATATTGGATTGCCCTTCAAATCCGGCGATATTTTGCAGGTGAGTTTCAATTTTAATTATATATATGCGAAAAATGGTTTACTAGTTCCGTTTTAAATTTACAGATTATTAATGTAAAAGATCCCAACTGGTGGCAGGCAAAGAATATCACCGCCGAGTCGGATAAAATTGGCTTGATTCCGTCGCAGGAGCTTGAGGAGCGACGCAAGGCATTTGTGGCGCCGGAGGCGGATTATGTGCACAAGATTGGCATCTGTGGCACGAGGGTGCGTTGTCTTTAATAATTAAAGATAGTCTGAATTTATATTGATACAATTATTATTGTAGATATCGAAGCGGAAAAGAAAGACGATGTATCGCTCGGTGGCGAACTGTGAGTTCGACAAGGCGGAGTTGCTGCTCTATGAGGAGGTGACACGCATGCCACCGTTTCGCAGGAAAACTCTGGTGCTGATTGGCGTCTCTGGTGTAGGCAGACGCACGCTCAAGAACCGACTGATCAACAGTGATGTCGACAAATTTGGAGCAGTGATTCCACGTATGTTAACAAAATATGCAATCGATCGTTTTATATAAATATTTTTTAAACAGACACCAGCCGCCCGAAGCGTGCTTTGGAGGAGAATGGCGTTAGCTATTGGTTCATGGATCGCGAAGAAATGGACGAGGCCATTAAGCAGAACGAGTTCCTCGAATATGGCGAACACAATGGCAATCTCTATGGCACCCACTTGCAATCGATCAAGGATGTGATCAACAGTGGTCGCATGTGCATTTTGGATTGTGCGCCGAATGCATTGAAGATACTGCACAATAGCCAGGAACTGATGCCATTTGTCATATTCGTCGCTGCACCCGGCATGGAGCAGCTAAAGACCATCTATGCCGATCGTCGTGCAACCGGCTCCAATAGAAATCTATCGGTACTGTTAAAGATATATATATAATATTAGCTAGTTGTAGATTAGAACTTACTCCTTAAATCCTTCCTTACAGTTCGATCGTCAAAGTTCTATACGCTTCAGTTCCCGGCGTGCTCGCACACTCGAGTCCCTGGCATCGCTATATGAGGTAAAGAGGTTCAAAAGTAGAGACTTCTAATATTGACTTACGCCCAATCATATCCTGCATGCATTAGGCGACTTTAGTATCGTTAATCGATCTCTGCTTGAATACACACAACATGCTTAACACATACCAATATTATTATCGCTACGAACAGGATGACGATCTCATTTCGACGGTGGAGGAGAGCAGCTTTGTGCAGCGCAAATATGAGAAATACTTTGATATGGTCATTATCAACGAGGACTTTGATGAGACGTTCCGTCAAGTTGTGGAGACCTTGGACCAGATGAGTCACGAGGAGCAATGGGTGCCGGTAAACTGGATTTACTAGAAAATGCTGTGCAAAAAAAAACAGCAGCGAACGAATTCTTCTATCTTTAGATACCTAATGTATTCAATCGCAAACGAAATATCTACTTTATCTAAAATCTATTTATCTATATGCAATATTGTATAATTGTTTAATGATGCCCATCGTCCATATTTTTTTGTTTAAATTGATTTCCTTAATTTTAAGGCTAATGTAATATTATGTATGAAACGAATTCGTCCTTTCTCAAGCTGTTCTATTTGTATGACATATATTTTAATTACGTATATTTTTTAATTGCATTTCTTGGGGCAAACAATGTTCTCTCTCTTTAGCTGTATTCTCCGTACACCGAACTTTTTGTATGCATATCATATACATTTTTATATATATACATATATATATATATATATAAATATGTTTAGCTTAATGAATCTCTTCGAGTACAGCCAATTCTAATTTACGAATCATGCTCTGCCAATATTTCGTTAGTATTTAGTTCAAATACGTTTTGTTTTCTGAGTAAATTGTAATAAGTTTGTGCGATAATTAGCAATTACACAACTTTGTACAACTAAACACAAATCAAGTTACAAATAAACAAAAACTACGTGAACCAAAAATATTTTATATTTTCTTGTTTTCTTTTTTAAGGAGTTGCTGTTTAGCGTAGCTAGTACACAAACCAGCCAACACTTATTTGGTTGATGTATTGATTAAATTTCGATTAACTAAAATTTGTTGCATACTTTGAGACGCAACGAGAAATACAAGTCAATATCAGAAAATCCATATAATCTTGGAAGCTATTAGGACGATTTGGTTATTTTATTATTCTCTAACGAACTTCATCCATGGATTAGGGGTTATCTAGGAAGCCCTGCACATTTAAAGTATTTTAATTAATGTCGAACGCTCAAAATGTACAAAACTCCAAACTCACAATATAAAGCACTTTTATTAGTTGTGTTTTCCAGTTGTATTTCTTATTATCAGCTAAATCGCTAGAAGTTGGTAATGTTTAAAATGTTGCTTAATATGTGCCTTTAAATGTGAATGCCCATTGACTTTTCGACAACGGCATGGGGTTGACGCAAATTCTCATTGTATTCGGGCAGATTGAGAAAGTCCTCAAACGAGATTTCATCACAGCGACCAGTCAAAACATCGTCCATTATGTTGCTGCAAAAGAAACAAATTAGTTAATAAATTATATATAAAAATAAATAAATAATATATATCAGTAGGTCATAAGGTTGTCGATCGAAGGTCGACACACATATGCCATAGACCGTTGTGATGACGTATGTATAGAGATTTAGACAGAAAGGTTAATAGAAGAAAGAAAAGGAGGCTTAACGGACTACTACTAGCCAAGCAACAAACAACCATGCCTTCAGCGGGATTCGAAACCGTGACCGATTGATGTAAGCGATATAAAGAGCTTTAGCACACAGAATGCAAAGACTCAACGCTAACGACCATCAAGCCGGCTTAATAATATATATACTCGTATATATTTGGCTGCTCACCTGGACTGCAAAAAGGGTAGTCGTCCAATTTGACGTGCCGCAAATCGATCCATGCCCATTTTGAGGGGTGCACCGAGTCCTTCGCGATTCCTCAGCATTTGCATGTCGATGTTGTATCTGTGATCGTTGTAATTCAGTTCAGAGTCGCGCAAACGATGAACGTGCGCCAATTGACTCAAACAGTTTTGTTCCATAGGCAGAGCAGCCCGGCCGGATGCATTGAGAACATGCACATCTGATGGGCGTACTTTAAGCGATTGCTGATGCTATAAAACAAGCAGTTAAGTCAGCATAAATTGCTACTATATATAACCAATAACTTACCATTTTATTTGTAAATTTCAGAAATTAACTTGCAATGACAAAACAGAATTTGTGTTTGACTTGAAGTGAGCTGCGCGTGATTATTTAGCTCGTTTTGGTAGACCAGTGTGGCAGTACCGAGCAGCGATAACAATAAATTTACAATCGATAGCAAGATATGCGCTAGCAAGCAGCTTCTGTCTACGAGCGAAAAACTTTAAATTTAAAATACAAAGCTTAACTGACAAGCGACTGTCAAACTTAAAACATAGAATTTAAATATAAGACAACAAAAAAAAACATTTGGCACATAGAGTGCTTTGTTTAATTTCACCCTCGATCAAATGTTTGCATCTCGTGCTCTCGACGGCCTCTAATCAGTTCAATAAACAAATCAAAACGCTAAAAAAAATCAATTCAAATTTGTTGGTTATTCATCTTGAGATATATTATTTTTTTTGTGAAATCGCCCACACCTTTTAGCGGCTTTTTTATGATCCACACTGCTCCACAGAGCACCAAAACTTCAGTGACAAAATGCTAGAAAAACAAAGGACAGACAGCGAGAGTTTAATTAGTGCATGCTTACTAATAAAACTTGTTGCTTAATTTAAAGAAAAAAAACTCACACACTGTATTCGAATTGTGTTAATCAAACTCCCGCATAAAAGCCTGCATACTGTCTGCGTACCTCTGATCTGAACTTGAAACAAGCAAACAACCTAAAAAAAAAAACAAACCACAAAAAATAACCGGATAAAACTTTGTAAGAAGCGCGTGAAGAAACAAATATGTATCTAGGCATAAATTAATTATCTCGATCATGCTTGAGATAAGACCTGGTTGGACCTAGGTATATAAACAGCATTTCTTTTGTTTAAACTTTTAAGCTGCATTCAAGAGCGATCTCTCTCTACAAATTGACTCTAAATAATTTGCATTTCAATTTCAAAACGCAAGCAAATATTTCTTCTTCTTTTTTGTTTGTTTTAACGCTTGAACAAATTATTAGTGTCATGTGAATGTGGTGTGGGTGCTGATTTTTTTTTTTGGTTTTAATTAGGAGTAATTAGGAATTTACAGATAAACAAATGCGTGTGGTGTGCGACTCTTGATCTGATGATCAATTTTTATGAGTAACACAGTTTGAATAGATTTGATAGACATTATATAAAGCAAAGAAAATCTTAGTACAAAATTTGTACATATTGCAAAGTAGGTTTCCTATAAAAAAAAGTTGCTGAGCAATTACACACGTATTTCATTGAACTTTCCTATAAAAGAAATATTACAAACAAATTTTGTTCTTTTCAAGAAACATTCCTATATAAAAGTGATGCACTACAACTACAAACATAAATATTTTTATACAAATATGTAGTTTTTGTCAAGTGTAGCCAATTGTATGAAAACAAGTACGTCCAACTGCGGCTCTCAACCGTTTGATTTATTACGCAGCAGATTAAGCAAATCGGAAATTGTGCCGACTATGGAAAATATACAACCTGTCTAGATTTGAGACGCGTACAACAAAAAATCGTATCGAATCGAATTCATAGATTGTTGCTAAAAACGGTTCGTTCTCAGATCAGCGGGTGTGTTGTTGTTGTTGATTCCCAATTCCTTTGACGCAAAAATGAAAATATTTTGACTTGCAAAAGAGACATGAGAAGATGAGTAACGAAAGAGCAAAATAACGCAGAAACCAAACAAGCCCGTTTGCCCCGATAAAGGAAGTGTGCGCTACATTTTCACACCTACATGCTAAAAAAATAAAAACCAAAAAGAGAACGAACGAAAAAAGTGAACGGTATTCGGGCAAACGAGGGACGAAAAAGCAGAAGAAGAAGATGCAACGTAGAAGATTGCAGGCGTTTGTTTGCATTTGTTTTATGCCGATTTCCAAGTTAAATTGGAATTCACTTTCGAGTTTCGGTTTTTAACTCTTTAGGTCTTCAGCCGGCTGTAACGAATACAGTCGAAATAAATATCATGTTTGACTTTTGCCGACAATTCACTTCTTTTTTCGGGTTTTAGCTACTGCATTACACATTGTGCACATTTTTTCGTTTGAAATTATTGAGAATTCACAGCTTATGTTGCAGCTTGTAATTTGTGCGCCATTTTGTGACATTCTCAAAAATGAATAAAAGACAGAGAGAGAGGGAATGGAATAGAATGCATTCCAAAGTGATTTATGATCGCTCTTCTACTGAATAGCGAGAATAGAGGAGAATAAGAAATGCAGTTGGCAGCCGCCGCCATAAAATGTACGAATGATCTTTTTAAGATCACTCACGCAAACGGAGAAAAGTTTTATGGCATGATGGCGGCTTGCTTAATTGGCACCCATTGGATTGCCAGAATCCCCCCTGCTAACCCCGAGAGAGAGAAAGAGGATAACACAGACACTGCCAATCATCGTAACTTCTGCTTACAGCTGCACCATTGACGTCTTTTGAGGCCCATAAAAGTTTATGGCTGGCCGAAAAGTAACGTACGTTGGAAACTCGAAGTTTGCGAGTCTGCTTCGTCTGCCTTTCGGTATGTCTCTATTAGTGATGACAATAGCCTGACAGCATCCAACGATCCAACGATTATAAATTTTATACTATATCGACATATGTGAATATATTTGACTTTTATGCATTTATTGCTGTGAAAATTTTTAATTCTTTCGTTATACTTTTATGTATTTGACTTTAACATTTCTGTCCCTCTTTTCGCCTTTTGACTCTACCACTTGCAGACATAGTTGACTCTTTGCCGATTGAGTTGAGGCGACTTGTTTCTCAAATACCACTATACCACTAGTACAATGTATTAATTGGCCGCCATCAATAAATCGGAAAGTGTGCATCGTAAATCAATCGAAGCGAAAGAGATTTTGGGCATAAAAAAATTTAGCTCGAATACGGATAATACAATCAAATCGGATTCAAAGCAAAATTGCTTTTCATATCAGCTGATCTTTGGCTTCGCTCAATTTGATCTTTCAAAAGGTACAGTTAGGTGTAAGAGTAAGCTTAATCAGCTCTTAGGATGGTGTGGAGCTGTGAGGAGCTTTTCGTGGACTACCATCGAAGGTAATGAGAGCATGTAAACAAGCGAAGATGAATTTAATACGCAACTAACTTTCCAAACACTTAATTATTAATAATTGTTTTGACACATTACCTAAATTAAAAGCAGAAAAAACTGACCTTATGCTCAGTTATAGAAAAAACACGCGCACTTTACAATCAACCCGAGACAGCACTTAGCTGTAAGTGCAACAGAGCAAACAATAGTGACTGAGAGAGTGTCAATGGCGATTGACGTGAGAAGGCGTAGGCAAATATAAATAAAATTGACAGCTCTGCTTCTTCTTGCTCGTAGGTGGAGCATAACAGCTGCTGCTGTTCCTGTTGTTGTTGCTCTTATTGTAAACCAAATTAACCCCAGAAATGTAATAACATAATTTGTATATTTTTTGTTTTTATTGTTTTTTTTTATTCAAATAGCACATGGATTTTTACATAAATTAATTGCTGCGATAATTTAAATAAACATTAAATTACATGCACATGTGCTTTAATAATATGTATGTTTGATATGTGGGCAACAACTATATTTTTTTATAGTATATTTGACTTATGTTAACTCTGTATAATATAATTTGTGTGTTGTGCACGAAATGTGTGTTGAATGTGTGTTTGTTGGTTTTGTTGTTGCTTTCGTTAACATTAAATTGAATTTCTTCTAAAAATATACTACTAACTAACTAATTGTTATTACAGCATTTAAGTAATAAACGTTCAAGTTATTGTTGCTTTTGTTGTTGTTGTTGTTGTGTTATATATTTACATGTGTGTGGTTATTTGTGTGTAATCAAATTGCACCAAACTAATATTATTTTTTTGCTTTCCTTACATATTAACTAAATAATTATGAAATTTTTGTGCTTTCTCAAAGATAAATGCCAGAGCGGGACGGTTATACAAATACAAGTATAATATTATGTGCAAATGTGAATTGATTTTGTTTTTGTTTTTTTTTTATAGGCTCTTAACTAACAGCTCATAATTAATGTTAACCAACATCTCTTAATTAATGTTAACTAACAGCTCTTAATTTACATTTGATAAATTTTAACTAGAACCAAAAAAACAAATTGAATACAAATAAGGCGCTGTGACATTTAAGATATAATATAAAATACAACATATGTTTAGGGGGCAGGCTGTATGTTGTTGGAGGCAGGGGGGGAAGGGAGGGGCAGCAGGGAATATACAATCACAAAAATTAACAACGTGCAATATTCAAAAAGGCGCCGCTGCCCCAAAAAATGAAAAAGAAAAAACAGTCTGACTGTTAAAAGCCAACCCTCAACAAAAGAACAAACTTAGATGTACACATATATATATATATATATATATAGTATATATAGTAAATATAAGACTTAAGCCAAATCCACCGCTAGATCACTTGAACACGCTGCAAAGCTGCCGCCGCTCGCCAATTGTTGCTGCTGCTGCTGTTGTTGTTGCAACATAAAGTTGCTGCTGCTGGTGCTGTTGTTGCTGCTGCTGCTGTTGTTGGGATTGTTGTGATTGTGATTTGGATACACATTCGGTTCAACACCGACTGCAACTCCTTGGTAATCACCATGTCACATTGGGAGCGTGCCGACTCCAACTGCCGCTGCCGACATTTGTTGCTGTTGCAACTGATGGGAATGTGCCGCTGCCACAAGCGAATGACTGTGTGCAGTGAGATGTGGATGCAGACGCATGGCGGGCAGATTCATGGCAGCCATCGGATTCATTGAGTGCAACGTGTGCTGCAAATGCAATCCGGGCTCCAACTTCGTCTTCGCATCGAGCAACTGGCTGTAATCCGTCTGATGATGAATGCCTCCAACGCCGCCTCCCATCACATTCGGATCGCTGCCCTTTTTGTTCTGTTTGCGCTCCTTGGCCCGTCGGTTCTGGAACCAGATCTTCACTTGGCGCTCCGACAGCGACAGCGATTGCGCCAATTCACTTTTACGCCGTATGGTTATGTAACGCGATGTGCAATACTCCTTCTCCAGCTCCAAACGCTGGAAATCTGTGTAAACCACACGATATTTGTCCTTGGTGCGCGTTTTGCCTGAAAAGCAGAAACAACTTTCATTAGTTTGACCATTTCAAATTATTAATAACATAATAACATAACAGTAACTTAGATAATTCATACATTGAAAGAAGATTAAAATTTTGACATGTCCATGCTTAAAAAATATCTTTTATACGTTTTATATCATGCTTAAAAATAATATTTTGGTTTCATTCAGAATATAGTTCTTGATAAGAAAGTTTCAAGATAATCATAAGCCAAAAAAAAGTTAAGGAAAACACTTTACTGAACCTGTATATAAAAAAAAAAAAACAGAAAAAACACTATTTAATACTCCCTTTCTCACTTTAAAAGGTTACGGAGAAAATAACTTCATTATACAATTTTTTTTATTTTTCCACACAAACCCATTAAACATGGGAAAAAATTAGTTTTCTCATTTTAAATGGGAACAGCCCACGAATTTAACAAAATATTTTAAACTATATTCAGATAAAAAATGAGAGAAAAAATAACTTCATTGTAAACTTGTGCTAATTTTCAAACAAATAAATAATAATAAAAAAAAAATAATTAAATAAAAACGAATAAAATAAATTTCATTTTCAAGTAAATCATAGAAAACACAAGTTCATTAATTTTTTAATATTTCATAGATACAAATATACCTTTTGGCATATTGCACATTCTTCTCTGTAAATAAAGTCTTAATTATTTTATGTTGTTATTGCTGTTGGCTGCCACAAAAAGATCGTGGATCGTGTGCAGCTCTGTCGTCACCAGCCAGCTCCACGTGAGTGAGTGACAGTCTGTTCTGTGCAGTCTGTTGAGTCAGTCAGTCATTCGGTTGGGCAAACAAGTCATCCTTCCAGCTGCCCATCATCTTCGCCGTCGTCGTGCAACAAGCCGACAATATTTGAATTAAGATAGGCCATAAAATAAACGTAAGCGATCAAAAGTTGTTGTCAACCAATGCGGTAGACATCAAAATTTTCAACTCGACTCGGGGGCCAACACAACTTATGGCCTTTGGGGCGCCGCCAAAGACACCTACCAGACTGTAGCGGGGAGTGGAGGAGTGGAACCAACTTTAGAGACCTGGCCAAAATGTGGCGCTTGGCATTTGCTGCGCAATTAGTCAATCAAAATTCAAATAAAAATGACAAACAGCCAAAGACGAGGCATGAAAAAGGCCACGGGATCATTTCATGCTATATAGTTGCCTACGTGATAAACACACACACACACACACACACACACACACATTGCAGGAAAAACTCTCGACTAACCCAACAACTCGAATGTAAACATTTTTTTTTTTTCTACATTGGGATTTTGCTCTAATTTTTTTTGTACATTTTATTTTCTATGTGGTACTACGTAAACCACAATTAAAATCAAGCAAACAAGCGAACAAACATACAAATATTTTCACAGATGATAAGTTCAACCAGATAAAAGGGGGGAGGCACACACAGACAGAGAGAGCGAGAGAGAGAGAGTGAGAGAGAGAGAGAGAGAGAGAGACGCATAGTTGTAGGTGTTAAAGACCTTAAAATGCGCTACACCTTCAAATGATATATGAGGTGAATTTTGAAAACAATTTAAAATGTGGCAAATATTATTGATTAAAAAAAAAAACCAGCTTAAAGAAGTTACTAAACAAAAATATAAGACTTTCTAAACTAATTCAAATTGTGGCAAATAACGCAATTTATGCCTAAGACATAAAAAAAAAGAAAAACAACTTGGCTGAGAAAAGTGAATTACCCAAAAGTAAAGGCTAAAAATATAGAAATAGAACCCATTCGCTGGATTCCTTATCTTTTTGTCGCTCTCGCGCAGTCGTATTTATTTTTTACACTTTTGTTTAGACATGAATTTATAGCATTCGCTTCATCATCTTCATCTTCAGCAAGAGCATTTTTTGTTTGCCTAGTCAAATGTGGTAATCGTCATATAAAAAAAAAACAAAAAAAAAACAGTTAAAGCCTCGTTCGCAGCTAAGTCTACACGATTTGTAATCTAGTTAGACATATCTATCTACAGTTCTACGGTCTGTGGCCCAATTATAAATCTCGCATCTTTAGGACTGTTTGCAATTTTAGTGGAGTCATTTTGGGCTTTTTGGTTTGCGCGTGTTATTTGTACTTGGCCAAATGGCGTGGCTAACTTGGCTAACTGATAAGTGCCATAATGCCGACCGACCAACAGACGACTAATGCTGATAATAACCCAAAACTGTTTGAACAGACTTAGACTTGGCAACCTGCTGGGATTTGATTTGAGGAAGTGCACAAATATTTGTCACAATTAAAAGCCACAAAACAAAGAAAAACACAAAATCATCCAGTTGGATTTAATTTAATTGTGTAAATTGCAAAAAAAAAAGTAATAATATTTATTTATTAAAGTCCACTTTTTCTGGTTATTGTGTGTTGTTGTTTATATAATGTGCAAATAGTTTAAATATTACACAAAATTGTATATAAACTTGCGCATATTTTTCATTTAGTTAAATCAATTTCAGTCTCACTAAAATATTATTAAACAAAATGTTGAATCTTGTAAAGAGATAGGAAATCTGGAATGTTATAATAATATTTCAATAAAGATATCAGGAATATTAAAGCACTTCTATAGCTATCCTAAATAATTGTTTGTTATCTTTTCAAGTAACATTATATTTCAATATTAAATCAAATAAGTTTAAAATAAATATTATTACAAAAATTGAAACTCTTTTCTTTGGTTAACAAAAATATTGACAACCCATAAAATATTTTCTGCAGGAGTAAAAGTAATTATATATCTCTGGTCTCATTTAAATATTAATAATAATTAATAAATGCTTGCCAGAGTTTTTTTGATTCAAAGAATAGTATTTAATAAATCTTTGGTGTTATTAAAAAATATTCCAAGACCATAAAACACTTTAAAAATTGTCCTAAATTATTCTTTTTACCTTTCTCTGGCATACAAATATTCTATGCACAAAATCTTAATGTGTAAAATCTGTAGCTCGATTTAATCTGGGAATATGCACAAGTTTATCTGTTGGCACAAATTTCTCACACCTGCTATGCGCGCAGTGTAAACAATAATAAAAAAAAAAAAAAAAAAAATGAGTCTAGCACTATTTAGAGCAGCCCAAAGTGGAGCACAATGTTGGCGCTCGGTGGTTGGTGGTTGGTGGTGCTCGGTGGTGCTCGGTGGTTGCTGCTCGGTTGTATCTCTGACCTTCACGGCCATAACCATAATCCAATAAATTGTGTATACCATATATAAAACTATAAAGTTACTAAACCATACTCTGAGTGTTTTATTATCTGTACACACTGACTAAATACGCACACTTCGTGTGGACCAAAAGCTTCTCTCTCTCTCTCTCTCTCTCCCTATCTCCATCTTTTTCTCGCTGTCTGGATAAACAGTCTTAGATAGATAGATTTCACAAGAGTTGCTATTCTTATTTTCCTCCTTTGATAAGCCACACACAGCTCATAATTCAAATGTCGTAAGCCCCTCCCGTCAAAATGAATGTAGGAATAAAAACTAAAGTCATTTTTGCAAACAATACAAAAAAAATTGTTGACTTTAATAAGCCGAATTCTAAGTACTCTTGCAGCAAAAAGTTTAACTTAAATTTCTATGCCATTTCTGCTTCATGGCCAAATTAAACCACCTTGTATCAGGGTATAAAAAAAAGCAAAAAAAAAGCCTGAGCTTGGGGTATTAATGTTAGACTCTTAGATAAAGCATGCTAATATCCATATATTTACAAAGATATATATATAAATACATATATGTGTTTTCTTTTAGATAGATAGACACACACACACACACACACACACATTTTGTGGCAGGCAAAGACTTAAAAGTACAAATACATTTTATTCGTAATTAAATAAAATGCTGCGTGTACTGGAGAAAAAGGTGTGACATTTTTTTATGACTTTGTCACTGGCAACTTTTTATGTGGAGCAGTGGGCGGGGTGGGTGTGGGGTGGTGTATATAGTTTGACGTGGGTAGGTTGTACAAATAATTTATATAGAAAGCATAGAGGAAAAACATTATTTTTTTTTTTCGGAGCAACCGCTCCAATTAAGTGTGACAATGATTTTGTAATTGAAATGGATTTCAACTTTGCAGCCACAACTTGTGGCAAGTATAGAGATATATATACATTATATTTATAGGTATATATCTATGTCCATTATGATGGATTAGTTGGCATTGCGTATATCATCATCATAGAACGTTTGCTATCGTTTCCATTGGCGGCATAGTTCAAATGGACGCACTCCCTAATCCCAGTTGAGGTCTCTATCAACAATAACAACAACAGCTACAACAACAAATCAAGCCATGCAGAAGGAGTTGCACGTTGCAAGTTGGGAGCTCCAGTTACAGTTAGTGCTGGGTTCTTGGGGAATTGAAGTTATTGGGTCTTTGCTGCGGCTTTCGTCGATAAGCTTTAATAGCTATTTGCTGTACATCGAATGAGATACCCAAGAGTCTACAGTTAACAATGTATCTATGTATCTATCTATCTATATATATATGAATGTCTGGCTATGGATATTGATCGTAGCCCTTTCATTCACACTGATTGTCGTGTAATGTTATTACACTGCAATCAAATTTAATAGCTATTCTAGTGATAATTCTAAAGAAAGTTAAATAGAATAGTTTTATTTTACTTATTTATTCTATTTTTTTAGATCATGGCTTATCTTCCAGTTCAAATCGGAAGCTTGATTTTTGCTCGAATTTCATTCAACTTTTCCAAATAGTTATCTCATGTTATTATATGAATAGTCAGCTTTATATTTAATTGTCAACCTTTGCACTGTTGTTTTTTTAATCAAACTCAAACAATTTTCTATTCAATTTTGATTCTGATTCATTTGCAGAGCTATAAAAATCGACTTTGAACCACATTGCTAAAACTTAAAAGTAAATAGAAGTAAATAAAACACTTGCTCCTGTTGCGCCCCTGACCTTATCAATAATATATCTCAGTGTAATAATTCACAAACTCAAACACAATCGAATGGTTTATGGCTTATGACTGGAGTACCACAAATGTATTCGTGTTTGTATCTTGTATCTGTGTTGCCGACAAAGGAAAATTGTGCAAATACCAAATATCAAATGCCAATAGCTCTAGCTATACCTATATTATTATATAATATATGTACTGTAGAGGGAAGGCAGTTAGCAAAATGGGAGCAAACTTAAACCCCATAAATGACTGTCAAGAGCCAATTGAATGTTTCGATTGTAAATTATGAATACACTGCTCCCGGGGGAAACTGAAACTTCATAATTTAATAATTCTTTGAAATTTAGGAACTTTTAGTTATTATTTTCAAAGGGTTTAAGAAACCGTTTTCAAAAACGAAATGGATAATCTTGATTTAATAATCATTCTTGCAAGAATGGAAAACTTTGAGGTGAAGATGAAAAACCAACTTGTTCCAATCCAAACCAAACTCAATGCAGGATTTTATGTTTGCCACTTTGCAAAGAATATATTTTCTATAAAAGATTATATGACAATTATTATTTTTTGTGTCTTTAGTAAAATTGGAATTATGTGCAAATTAGCAACACCCCAGGAAGCGAATAGTTCAAATTTTCAAGGGACCACAGCATAATACAGATGTCTAAATATATATATAATATATATATATATATATATATATAAGGAGTTTTGATTTTCACAACAGCTGTTGCCAAAATAGATACCAAAAGTGTCGGCCTGGAAGCAAGAGATTGCGGCAATTATGTGTCCAATTCCCAGCGGACAAATCACAGAGTCTGTGAAAGAGAGCGAGAGATATGAAGGACACTGGTGATTACAGCGTCAGTTACCGTTACAGTTACAGTTTAACTGTTGCGGTTAGTTACGGGACAGTTGGTGGTTGCTTGTCTGTTGGTGGTTGCCCACTCAGGCAGCGTGTTAATGTGGCTTGCCGCATGCTGGGCGTTAATTTGTCACATCCTCATTGCTGTGGTTGCCCAACATGATGACAAAAATAGTAGAAGACCAGAATAAGAAGTCAACGGTTGTGTGTGAAATCTATTGGGAGACATTTATTACCTGCACAGACTGATGCGCTCTCTCTCTCGCTCTCGCTCTCGCTCTCACTCTCACTCTTTTGCTTGCTGCTATTTAAATTTGGAAATTCGAATTAAAGCTGCCTTCGCGTGTGGGTCAAAAGTTTCGGGCAACCTTGCACCCGCCTCCCCACACACCTCTCTTTACCTCTGGCCAGCCACTCAGCAGCAATTTCAGTTATTGCACTCCGGGGACATTGCAGCTCACAACACTGGCAGCAGCAGCAGCAGCCACACTTGACTTTTCAACACTCAACAATTTGTTCTCTTAAAGTTGAGCAAAAATCTCTGCGTTAGTGGGAGAGTGCGAGGGAGGGAGGGAGAAAGCGAGTGGACGAGAGGGAAAAGAGAGTGAGAGAGAGTGCGAGGGAGGGAGGGAGAAAGCGAGTGGACGAGAGGGAAAAGAGAGTGAGAGAGAGTGCGAGTGCGAATGCGAGCATCATAAATGGGGCAAAGCAGAGAGACAACAATAAGAGCAGCCACAAAAGCACAACAACAAAAGGAACAACTAACAGGAAGCTCACCACCCAAGCGACAATATAACAATAACATTTATTTGGCATTTTGCTGCTGTTTTAGATGCTGTTATATCGTAAATATTAGCTCAAATTACATCATAAAATCATTTGATTCGATTTGACGTTTATTTTATTTTTCCTTTTTCCGCATTTTCTATTTTTTTTCTTTTCGGTCTTTCTGTGCGTTTGCCTTTTGCATCCTTGTTGGTAATTTACCACCTTTGCGACTAGCAGCCTTTATTCCTAAAAAGGGTGAGGCAGACAGATTTATATTTGTATATATTGTGGTCCAAATTGTCGCACAAGCTCCTTGCAAATTAAGCTTTGGGTACTGAGTTATTTGCAGAGTATTTAGTATTAGCTGAAATCTGCTTATATCTGGAAAGCATTTTTAGTTTAAATTTTTAACTATAGATCTCGAGATATACTTTTTTAAAGAAATTAAAAATGCTACCTGATATAATACATATAATACCTATAGGAATACAAGCTCCGACGGCCAAACTCTAGATTGTCATATTAAAAGTGTCCTTTTTAGTTCACTTTTTAATTGTTAGAAACGCAATTTTCAATTCACTTAACTGAATTCAACTTTTAGGCACAATATTTACTTCAGTTTAGTTTCTTTTCAACATATAAAATATTGGCAGCAGTCTCAAATGCAATATTTACTTTAGTAAACTCTATTTTAGGATGTTTTTTAATATATAATTTTTTTAAGAAGCTTATAAAATGTGCATATGGAAAACATTAATATTTAAACATTTAATTAAATATGCATGGCAAGTTTAGACTTTAAGTATAAAAAAATAGAAGTTGCACAAATAATAATTAAAATCGCCATTTTGCTTAAATATTTATTTGAGTATTTTTGTTACCAGTAAATTAGATCAGCTGTATAATTTCCATAAAACGTAATTAAAGTTCCACTAATGCGATGCGTTCGCATCAATAAATAACTCTGTCGCACACGCACACACAACACACGCACACACGGGCAGAGCGAGAGCGAAGAGAGAGGAGAGAGAGAAATTCAAAATGGCGCACATCAAAGTGGAAACATGCGACATGGAAATACGCTTTATGAGCGTATGCCATGCATATGTAAAAAGTACAACGCCTTCGAAACCAGATATTCCTCGCTTACCCCCAATGACCCGCAACCCCTTCCCCCGTTCCCCACCCCCTCTCCGTTGCAAGCCGCGCCCTGGCACGCAGCATTATAAATGCCAAAGGAAAGGCAAAAAAAAAAGAAAAAAAAATTAAAATGAAAGAAAGAAAATATTATCTGATCGCGTGCAACGCGGCGGCACAAACAAATGCCGCTGCTACGTGCCGCAGCCAAATGTGGCACGCAAAAAATGCCAAGGCAAGGCGGAGCAAAGAGGATATGAGTACGAAATGTGGCCAAAGTCATATAAACACACACACACACACACTCGCACACACAGACGGAGACATAGATGTGTTGTGGCCAACACGCGATTGGCGAGCCAAACGCTCACCGGTTTAATGTTGCCCCTTAATGAGCGAGTCAGTATGTGAGTGAGAGGGAGACAGAGAGTGTGAGGAGTGGCGCCGCTTGCTTAGAAAATGGCAGCCACAATTTGACTGTTGCCCGTTCGCCATTAAGGCCATAAATTCAATGCGAGCCAAAAAAAAAACAAAAAGAGGAGAAACAAAATTATTTTCAAATTTACGTTAATTATTTGGAATGGGACTGTGGGGCATGCAATAAACATTTACAAGCACATATGCTATATATACGATATACGATACGATACACGATACGATATATGACTCCGCGGCAGTTTATTTATGAGCGGGGCGCATGCAAGCCCAACAATATTAAGAGGAATAAGAAGAAGAAGAAGAAGAGGAAACGGAAACGAAAACAAAGCAGGCAAAAAACATAATTTGAGACAAAGAAAGTTAAGATATATATATAAGGCATATATATATATTTATATATAAATTGATGTCGTACCACCTGCTTCCAGTAAATCAGTAAAGTCCTCTAAATTGGGAGTGCTGCACAGTTCTGCGAATGGGTGGCGTTAATTATTAGAGTTAAGATTTTGTTAAGAGTTATACATTTTTTATAGGTTAGACAAATGAGTTATAGATTCTTATATGGAGAAACAGTTATAGATTTCTATAGATTAAACAAATGGAGTTACACAATTAGAGATATAGATTTTGTACAAGTTCAACAATCGAATGAAAACTTAATTTTTTCATAACGTCAGTTCTTTTTTTTAGGTTCAGGTTTACTAATCTAAAATATGATAGACATATTTTATTTTAGTTGTTAATATAAATATATATTAACATAAGTGTACTCAATTTAAGCAATTAATTGGTACTGGGCATATAAAATAATCGACGCTTCCTCCGCACTATTAACAATAAAATTCAAATGCTAAATTTATTTCATATAATTACATTTTTAATAGATTAAAGATAATTGGCAACTATAAAACGATTTAAGTAAATGCAGAAATCATTGAGAACCAGAAAGCGGACCACCAAAAATATATATAAATAAATACATATGTCGACCGGTCTTTCGATGCTGATAAAAAAAATATATAAATACTTTTTAGCATTTAAATTTGTAGTAATCTATTTAAGTATTTTGTTCAATGGGCATAAAAATGATTGACGCTTCCTCTGCAAAGTTTTTTTTTTTTTGCTATATGAGAGGGGCAGGCCCCATAAGTCTTATAAGCCTGGCCAACACATTATTGATAATTTGCGCTTCATAAAAATATTAAAGAAAATAATATGCAATAAATTTTGTGTGTGTTTTGTTGTGTACACCTCCTCTCCAACGTGTATGAATGGTGTGAACTATAAATTTTCTAGACGACTTGGTCGGATTCTCGGCTCCTGCACTTATCTGAGTAGGTTAAATGCTTTGGGTCAATGTGTAACAATATTTGAATAATCTTTGAGGCCACTAAACAAACACAAGATGCAGCTGCAAGAGGCAAGAACACTGGCACTGAACACTCTGAAAAATGAAAGTGAATATAAACAGAATGAGATATGAGCAGTTGTTTGAGCAAAAGTGGTGGCAGGAGGTCCAATAGTAATGAAATGAGTGCTAAATTACATTAAACAGTAAATGATAATCATCATTCATAATTAAGTGGCATAAAAATCAGAATATTGCTACCATATACAATATTTATTTGCTCATTGTTATTATGGTTTCTATTTTGTGAATGAAACATTTAATTTAGTTTTTTTTTTTGTTTTATAATTATTGCTACTTTATTGTATTGTTAAGCGATTAACGGGCATTGCGCCCACAATATATATGATTTGGTTTGTAGTATTATATGGTTTGTGGGCCCGTTTTATGTGCCAAAACTGCTGGACTGCAAATCTTGGCCATAAACATACACACACACACACACACAACACACACATAATGACAAAAAACGTTTTTCTATTTACTGAATTTCATAGGAAACGTGTCCACCATAAACTTGACACGTTTCTCAAAACAGTCCCCTCAATCACTGTGTCAGTCAGTCAATCAGTGGACTTATGCCTAGTTAAGATATTATTTTCGTATTTTTTGTACACAAAATTTTGATTGACAATCGGATTTTGGTGTCGCTAGCAGGTCTTAACGCTTGCTGCCACCAAAAAAATATTTGTTTTATGACTAAGGGAAATGATTCGACAGGAAGACATATTTAATTTTAAAAATAGTTTTCACTTTCGATTGGATTGATAAGAGATTTAAGACACTTATGAGCTCAGTCTACGAATCTGGTCATTCATAAGCTTTATTTATAAATACTACTCTAATGATTTTAAGTATTTTTTCGTGATTTAATTTTAGATTATAGACAACAGATTTTAGCAATTTTAATATTAAATGATGAATATAAGATATTCTATGATCTAACATCATATCATAAATAATTATTATTATTTTTCCCCTTCAATTCATAAATCCGCGGCGCCTAAGCGAACAACTGATATATGTATATGTATCGATATATTTGTATAATGAAGTCAATGTTCAACAATACATATAAATGTGTATATATGAGCAGGGCTTTCCGGCTACTTAGCAGCAACAAATTTCAGTTATTACCAATATAAATGCCCAATACAAATAAACATGCCACAAACCATATTTAAACAAACTAAGCCCAATGTAAATGTGTGGAAAAAGCAGAAGAGAGAGGGGCAGAGAAAGGGAGAGTGTGAAAAGTGTGATTGAGTGCGAGAGAGAGAGAGAGAGAGAAAAAGTGAACTGACTATGGGCTAATCCTGGCATGTCAATCATGTATAGCATTTGTCAGACCCAATGTCGCTCTAGCTAGATGATGAACTGGGCTAATAATCAACAACCAACAACAACAAGCAACAACTACACTCGGAAAAAAATTACCCGTTTTTCTTGTTTTTAAAAAATAATTTCAAATTCTTAAGATTTCAGATGAATGCCCTAAATCGACAATGTCAAGAAAAGAATAGAAATATTTTCTATTATTACAAAATACATTTCTTAAAAGGAGAAATGCAATCCCTAAATTCATAGAAAAAGTCCTTTCTGAAATTTACCTTAGCCACTATATTAGCGGTTCCGAATACCTGTAAGATCCTGTAGGTTTTTTTTTTAATTTAAAAGTAATTTGCATTTATAAACCATGTGAACTTTTTGAATAATATAAAAATATTTTTCTATTTAAGATTTTTTTTGCAAAGCTGCAGACAAGGTCTTTAGGAATTTACTTTCTGAATAATAAGGAAGATATTTCTAAATATCTGGGATATTTTTTTTTTGTCCGAGTGTAGAAACACAGCAGACTTCATTTTGACACATGCTACGCGACGGGGCAGCTAAACTTACTACGACTCTGACTGCTGACGGCAATGCGCACAATAACAACTCCAACAACTACAACAACAATAATAGCAACAACAAATTCCAAATATTGATAGCACTGATAACGATCGACAGGCGACATCGACATCGACATAGAGAACGTTGAGCTGACTGCAACAGCGCACACCTTGTGGCCATTTTTAATGGCTTATCATGCAACCAAACAAGGCACGTCTATGTCCCAGGCATTCAGCGCATATATATGTAGTCTACCTATCTAATATAGAAAAGAATATAAAGTGGTCACTCACTAAGCGGACCTATCATGCAATTAGAATTACACAATTTTTTCAAATGCAATATAAGTGCAAGATGAGAAATTCTGTTTTGTCTAAGTTTATATAATACGAGTTTTAATAGTTTTTGACATTTATAAAATCTGTATAAATAGCCAGAAAGCAGTAATTAATTGATTTAAGATATTAATTATAATAATCAGTTTACAGAAACGACAGAAGTGTTTACTTATTACAAATATACATGAAAATGTAGTTCTTCTAGCTTGCCATTAAAAAATATAAGAATTTGTAACGCCTTTTTGAGGTAAAAAGATAAAATGATAATGTTTACAACATTGATGATAAATAATAATTTGGCACAAATTACACATATTAACTAATTAGAATTTTAACTGTAAATGAAGTTCTTTTAGCATCACTTTACTGTAGCATAACTTGCTTCAATTATTTTGTGGGCCAGACATTTGGGGGAAGCCACATCTATGCTATGACATATATTCCGACTATAGATATGTGTAATATTCCCTTTTTATTTTGTGTGTGGAGGGTGTAGGGGTATATATAAATTTTGTGCATATTGACATATTAAATCTCAATGTGTCATGTGGCATTAAGTTTTATGCCCAGCCTGATGAGACATTTTTAACCCCCACTCAACCTTCTGCACACTCCACCCCTCCTTTTTCCCTCTCGATCAGCTTATCAGCGTCAAATTTATGTTTCTTCCTGGTCCCCATCTGTTAATTTGCAATAGGCGGTAATTTTTTGTATATTTTTTGGTTATAATAATGATTGCAAAGATTTGGCCATAAATGTCGCTATTTAGTTTTTATTGGAAGTAATACTAATTTTTATTGGTTTATTGGCTATACTATTGTTTTAATCAATATGCCCAAGCGGCGAACCTGTTATCGCACTATGGCTTAAAGATAACGCACACACTTACGCGGTATCAACCAAAAAAAAAAACAACAAAAAAGAGCTAAAATAAAATTATTAGAGCAACATAGAAACTCGGGTGTTCCATGGAACATAGAACCCGCCTCGCGCCCATTGACAGGCGGCCCGTTGTTGGTTAATTTCACCCAAAAAGGTGTCCCATGTGACGAAGAATGCTAGTCTAGCTAATCTAATCGCGAAAGCCCCGCCAAACAGCTATTGAAACAAAAGTACAACACAACAACAATAACAACAGTTCTTCAAAACACTTTATTGCCACACACCAATAGAGAGTTAGTCTCCCTCTGTGTGCGTGTGTGTGTTTGTACCGAGTTTCCTTTTGACACGTACACCCCAAACACACATAAATATATACACATATCGACATTAGATAGAATTTCCACCTGGCGCTAGATGTGTGCAACAAAAATTGTTGAACAAATTGTTTTATTTTATTATTTATACGAATAATAAATAAAATGCATAATCTTAATTTGTCGTCTTGACCCGTTAAAGGATTAAAATGAACAACGGCGGTGTGCGCCATAAACGTTAATTGCATACCAACAGATTTTATGGGCTTAATGGATATCGTCGATATCGAACGAACGAACGAACGTCGTCAACTTGAAAAATGTCTGGGCAACAAACTGCGCGTAGGTCATAAATTGTAAGCGCTGCGCACGTGTTTATGCATGAGTGTATTTGCTTGTGGGTACCTCGCGTCGCGTCTGTCAGTGTGTTAGTGTGTTTGTGTAAGTATGCATTGGTATTTGCATTGCAGTAAATGGTAATGCTGTGTTATTGTGCAATCGAAGAAACAAAACCAAAGAGTACAAAACAAAACAAAAGTGTGGGAAGAAGCGCAGGCGACAGCAGCACTAAAAAAAAGCCTTGAGAGCTTTTGACATACAAAGAGAAGACCAGCATTGTTGGAAGAGCGAAACAGAGAAAAAGAAAAAGAAGGAAAATAAAAAAAAAATCAAATGACTCAATTGAAAAAGCTGCCCAATTAGAATATGCATTTTTTTGTAAGGTATCAAAAGGTCGAAACACGAAAATTCAATGGATTCGCACCGCTGCATTTGCAGTCAAACTCCAAAACCTAATTCAAACACTTCCCGAGCCGCTAATTGCTGTGAGAGACCGACTAAGTTCTATTTGCATTTTTCATTAGAAACTGCTGTTGGGGAGTGGGGAATTGATCAACCCCATTGATTTTTATATTTATTTTTTATTTTTATAGTTAAATTGATTTACGACACGAAATTAGTCAACAGAGTCGACAAGTTTCTGGCTGCGACTGCTGACTGAGGTGAGCCTGGGGCATAAATCAAGGCGTTCGTTGTGTGTGCCGTAAAATGAAGACAAACATTTGATTTTTATGGGCCTAATGGCCCTTCTTTGCAAGCGCTCAATGCAAGCAAATTGCTTATGGTTAGTTATAAAATTATGTTTTTCGATTTTTTTCTTGTCTTTCATCGTATTTTTTTTATTTTGTTCTTTTTTTTTTGTGTGAAGCGCGAACAGCACGAGCTTTGGATTTGCAGGCAGACAAAGGGGGACTGTTGTTTTTATTTTTGTCTGTGTTCGTTGCGGATGCGGGAGAAACCCACTAAAAGAGTGACTAAATTCGAACTCGAATTCGATGTTACCTTAAGCATGTATTAAGTTCTGCATTTCTCAATTGAAAGCTTGCAAAAAAAGCTAAAATTATTGATTGAAAAAATCAATTAGAACTCTACAAATTAGCTTTAATCGGTTGTTTATTTACACGCTCAAACTTTCAGCACTGACTAAATGGATTTGCAATGTTAACTTAAAATTTACAGAATTAGCTTGAAATCTTACCCGGCTGCGGCTGCGCTGAATAAGTTGGCTTCTTCATCCAATCATAAAATTGCGTTTTCGGCGGCGATGTTCGATGTCCATTATTATTGTTGTTGTTGTTGGCCGTAATGCTGTTGTTGTTGTTGTGCGTAGATGGGCTGTTGTTGTTGTTGCTGCTCAAGTGATGGCTCAAATGATGCGGCGATGAGGCTGAAGTGGGTGCACCCGGACTGGAGATCTCACTGCCCGATACCGTTATCGGTGGCGATGGCAAACCCTCGGCAATATGCTGCTGTTGTTGGTGCTGCTGCTGTTGCTGCTGATGCGCCTGGGTAATAGCAAGAGGATCTGAGCTTTCGTTGAGTTGCGTCGAACCCACAGCGGGCGCCGAGCTGCTGCTGCCCGAACTGGCCGAGCTGCTCGAACCGCCGCCACCGCCGCCTCCATTTAGATGCGCATGATGCTGTTGCTGATGGTGATGCATCAATTGATGTGCCGTTGTGGGAACACCGTTATTCTGCTGCTGCTGATGTACAAAATTATCGTTGGCTGCTGCAGCAGCTGCTGCGGCCGCTGCCGCCGAATTAGAAGCGGGCGAATGCCAATCGCTGGCCGCTGTCGCTGAATGAAACATGTGCGAATTGTAATATATTGAATGGGCCGCATGATGGGCAGCGGCATGAGGCGAGTCCACATCGCCGATAAACTGATTGGGCGGTGTATGATAATTGGTTGGCCAATTCCAGGATTGCGTCGCCGATGCATAAGCCAAATTGGCGCTATGCTTTTGCGAATACGGCATATTGTAATAATGGGAAACCATGTTTCTATTTTGCTCTCTACGTTCTGTGTGGGATTAGATCAACTTATATCTTTTGTGTTAAGTCTTCTTTTTTAATAATTTGCACTTTACGTTTTACGTCTTTCTATAAGTTGTTATTTGTCTATTTTTCACATTACAAGCACATTTTGCAAGCTACTTTTTTTGCGCACTTTTTTTGCACACACACACACACCCGCACTTTTTTGTGTTTGTATTGGTCGATTTATCGTTTATCGTTCAGCTCTTATTTTTTGTTTGGTATTTTTATAGATCGCGTTCAAAACACACGCTTTTTTTGCCTGAAGTTGCGCTTTGTTCAACTGCCGTTGCGTTTGGCTCTGTTGCGACGTTAACCGCAGTCGAATGCGTACTGAAAGCAGCATTCAACGTCGAGCACTGATAACAATAAAAAAAAATAAAAACAAACATGTAAGCCAAAAACCCAACGAGGCAGCAGCGTTTCAGCAGATTATCTAGTCATCTCGCTCGCACACACACAATGTGTACTTTAAGTGCAGCAGTAGCAGCAGTAGTTTTTTTTTAACCCTCATTTCCGTTGCTAGTTTGAAATTCAAGATGGCTTATGTTGCAGTCGCCCGCTCGCTCGCTCTTTGGTTGCCACGCGCGCTGTCTCGCTTACGCTTACGTTATGGCTGGGCCAGCAGGTAGCTCCGCCCCCCATTGGGCTTGGCACAGGTAACAGTTTTTTTTCTCTCTTGTGTTTTGCTTTGCTTTGGTTTTTAGGCGTATTAGAAAAGGGGTCTTTTCCTTTATGGCCACACTTCGATTTGCAGTATAAACTAATATTGCCTAATTAAGTAATTCCACGTGCATTATGCAATTAGTGACTGTAAAATGATGTTTGTAGTGGCCATAACCACGGATTTCCATTTATTATTATTATTATATGTATGCCATCCAGCCATATGTCTAGCATTCATTGAGCCTTTTGGCCATACATTTCCCTATCGCCAATCAACGTTTTAATGTTCTGATTTTTTTTTCTTCGAATTTTTCGAGTTTTATTTGAGGTTTCCTTAAACTACAGCGCTAATTACATCATAAGTGATATAACAAGTGATCTGATCACGCTTCAAAAGTTGCCTATAAATTCAACTTAAAATTGTATAAAAATTGTATGGATTTTTTAATTGATGCAATGAGCATGTGCAAATAATACCAATTATTAAATGCTAATGGAAGTGGGACTTTTTGAGTCTTATTTTAGCTTAATTGATATCGTTTTGTAATACAATTTTTATTACAACTTGTCAATTACTTTTGTATATGCACATATGTAGGTAAAAAATGCTCACCGACTAAAAAGCACTCAATTTTGTAATCTCAATAATTAACTGAATAATCCATTTTTAATTTGTTATATTATACTGATTTGAAATACATTTTTTATTTTTTCTTACAATAAATAATAGTAGTACTAATGAGAACTACAATTTAAAATAACTTACATCAAAAATGTAATGGAAAAATTTATAGAAATTTCGAATTCTTTACCTAAATCGATTGAGTAATCGATCGGATTAACTTCCCAGAATTATGTTCTGTTTGGATTAGTTAAAAAGCGCATTCATTGAGCGTCAGCATCATAAAGCTGCACATTGAGTGCGAATAATTAGAAATGCATTCAGTTGACACAATGGAAAAGTTGAGAAACAAACACAGGCAGACAAACCAAGGAGAATCGATCAAGGATTAAGGAGCAGTTGGCCTCGCAGGCAGCGCACTTAAATTGCACTTATTAACGGAAACTATGGCAAAACTGCTGTCTAAACAAAAAACCCCTTAATGCCCTAAAACAAAACAAATTGTAAAAATACAAAAACAGTTTTATGATCAGCAGCCGATCGCTTACCCTGTCCCTGGCCAAAGGGACAACAAACGGGGCGTATTGAGTATTGAGTGTAGGTGCCTCCATAAAGTTCGCACTGTCATTAAAGCGGTTGCAGCCCATATTTTCCAGCCCATCTTTGTGTTTTTTTTTTCGCCGGAATTCGCTTCGTGGAAGGATGAACCTTCATCTTCATCATCATCGGCTTCATTTTGTTTTTGTGTCACGTAACAGTGCCGTCAAAATGTTTGCTTACCTGGAAAGTCATTAGGGGCGCAATCTGCTCGTGCCTCGACAAAAGAGCTTTGGTTTTTTTTTTCCAACGGTGCCCAGCATAAAAATCAATGCAATCCCAACCAAAAGAAAAACCCTTCTAATGTACCAGTTATAACTATTATGAGTCACTTCTGTTGACCATAAATTAGAATATGACCGGACTATTAACAACAACATCAGCAACATAAAAAAAACTTGAAAAATGTTTTAAAATGCAATTATGTTCATAAATCCATAAAGCTCAGCGCCACAAATCAGCCATAAAGCATTTCTAAGACTTCAACGGCAATTAGGCAAAGAGCGAGAACAATATTATATAGAGATATAGTCGCCTATTAGCAATGACTTCAGCAATGAGTATATACAGTGGACACTCGCTAAACAGATTGCATGGGTTTTGCAGCTGTAAATTTAGTTTGAAATTGAAATAATTGCTGTAGTTTACAATCTTATTTTTTTCGATTTTTTTTTTTTGGTTTCGGTATCTTAATTAAGTACTTCAAGTCTACGTAATCCTGGTGCGGAAAACAGATAATTGATTGTCATTGAAAAAATTCCAATGAAGAAAGAAGAATTTTGTTGATACGTATGATTGCTATACAAACAAATCCAGCAAACAAATTTCAATATTTATTAATTTTACAGTTAGCATTTAAAACAGTGCTTATGTTTTGCAAACCTTTCTAAGTTCTGAAAATGTATTTAATTTTTTTTTTTCTGTTGAAATAGCTTCATTAAAATAACAATAATATATTTTCCACACATTTCCTCTAATCTGGAGATTCGTCATATTCGAGCAATCACTGTACAAAATATACACCTTTTTTATATGAATGTGTAGAAGTTTCACCTTTTGCCATCGTCACTCTCAAATCAAGCATCGCGTCGCTTGATTGGATTGTTGAGTTTTGTTTTATTATTTTTTATTATTATTTTTTTTTGTCGTGCGGCTTTGGTTGTCGGTTAATTTGAACGTTGAAGAGGTTTTATAGCGCTGACTGCGCAGCAGACGGCCCCCAAATCTGCCCCTTGTCCCTCCGTTGCCGCCACTCCGCGTTGCTCAAGTGCATTTCGCGCTGTGCACACCCTTTATGAATGCCGCGATAAAATATATTTGTTAATAAAACAATTTAAAATTTGTTTTGTTTTTGTTTTTGCTTTTTGTGCCGCACCGCAAAGTGAAAAAACCCAAAAAAAATTGATTAAAATTGTGCTGATTCACTTCGAAACTGTTTTGTTTTTTATACTTTTATAAATAATCAATAATAACTTGAAAATCCACATAAAAATAATTTCACTTCAATTAAAACCATATTTTCCAGAATATTTTCAGTTATTAGCATTAGGGGAATTTTATTCCTAAATTATAGAATATTACATAATTACAAAGTACGTTTTCCGAAATGTGATTTGAATTGCTCAATTCGTATACTCATAAACATAAACTAAAAAATATAGTTAAAAATTAACAGCATGTTTAATATATATCAGGAGAAAAACAAGTATAAAATAATATGCAGCAGCAAATAGTTAAAATTAAAATGCGACTTAAAATCGAAAGTAAATACAAAAGGAATTCTTTAATGTTAAGATCGTTCGTAATTTTGTTTTTTTTTTTTGCATTGTTTTTGGGGTGCCTCGAAAACGATGTGCACAACAAATTGACATAGTACAACAATAATAAAAAATTATTAATCCAAAGGAATCAAAAGAGAACGCAATACAAAAAAGTATTTTGACTAAATTTGTTAATTACAGCAGCAGCAACAAAGTTTGTTTTAAGCTTCAGTTTCTAATTTTTCAATAAAAAGCGTATCAAAAATATAATTGTTTATATAAATTGTTAAGTGTTATTTTAGAACTTTGCAACTGGTAAATTAGTTGGGCTGTTGTCTCAAAATGAGCTCCACTTGATGAGGATGATAGCAACATGTACCAAATGTTAATCTCCACTATATAGATGTATGTAAATATGTATATATATATATGTCTATTTATATATGTACACTACTGGAGCACAGATTTGCTCGAATCTCCTACGCTGAGCCGAGCACCTCGTTCAGTATCATTTCTCGCGTCATCAACTGGCCATTGTTGACCCTCGTCCTCGATCGACTTCGACTTAGTTGAGCCCTTCTCTCTGCGCCAGCGGGTCGTTGGCGACGTGGTTGTCGATTCCGCTGGCCGAAGGCGGAGCCCGTTTGCAGTGCCTCCATCAGACTGTCCATGACGCCCTCCTGCGTCTGGGCAGCATCCATGTCGACAACGGCTTTCTTGCGCTGCTGTCGCTCCATTTGCTCCCGCTGCGACTGCTCACGCGCCTCCTGCATGCGTTGCTTCTTTTCCAGCTCCTCGCGTATGCGCACATTATCATTGTGCGCCGACTGGAAGGCATCCTTGAACGTCTTGATATCGGCAAAGAACTCCTCCATGGTGTATTTAGTCGGATCGAAGGCATAATACTCGCTCAGGTCCTTGAACAACTTTTCCATTTGCACTTGCATTTTGCCTGGAAAAAGATAAATAACTATTAGTAAAGAGCAGTCCACAAATGTATCCCATTCGCTTACCCAACACATCCACCTGCTGGCGACAGTCTGTGGCAAATTTGCCCATCACCTCACAGAACTTGTCATCATCGCACTGCGGCACTTTATTATTTTGCAGATCCGTTTCCAGATTTTTGACGGACGAGTTCATTTGCCGCATCGCCTTCTGTATGGCATCCATGTTGACCCGCGACGCTTTGTTCACGTGCGACAAATCGTCGTAGAAGTTGAGCGCATCGGGGAACTTCTTCTCGACCAGATCGGCCAAATAGTGGAGTAGTGTTTGCTTATTGTCCGTATCCTTGGTGTTGCTCAATTTGGTCAAAAAGGATATCTCAAAGCCAAAGGCAGCCTCGTTCTTGGAGCCCGAATTCATATAGTTGCCCAGCAGCAGTATCAGTTCCAATATCTTGGAGAATTTCTTGCTGTTGCGTATCTCCTCGCAGGCCGCTGTGCCGGCCACAATATCCGGCTTGATATCCTGCACCATATCCGCATAGTTTAGCTTAAAGTTCAGATTGTGTAGGCGCGGCGATAAACGTTTGATTTCACCTGCAGACAAGCGGAAGGATGGAAAAGTTAGTAATTATTTTTCATGGCTACCAAATTCACACAATTCTTAACATAATCCTCCTTCAAAGATAGATGCTGCTGGTGCACCTGTTATCAACTGGGTCACCCACCTATTGTCGCCGCAAATTGCTCGATGGGCGGCAGCGGTTCACCATTGGCCTTGATCTCCTGCAGTCGCTTCAGTTGCTCCGGTGGCGGCAGATATTGTATCAGATTCGTCAATATATTGATGGATAGGATGTCTGTATCACAGCGCAGCAGACAGATTTTGATCTGTTCATAGGACAGATGCTTGAGCGAGCCACCAAGCAGAATGGCCAGATTCTGTGCCGACTTCGAATCGAGAACGCGCAAATCCACGTTCTTTTTGGACAGCGTTGTTGGCTTATCAACCGAATCTTTTTGGTTCTCCTTCTTCACCGGTTTCGAGGAGAATTTAATGGCCAACTCTTGCAGGAAATCATCGGAGGCTAACTTATCCTCCTGACACTTGACCCAGAACGCATTCTCGGACATTTTAGCCGGCACAATTGGCTTCCAATTGGCGCGCTTCATCGGATTATTGGCCTCCCATTTCTTTTTGGGCTTGAGGCCGTGCGGCAGCACCGGTGCCATCGGCATCATCATCATGGGCGGTGGTGGTGGACCGCCTGGCCGAATCATGCCCGGCATTGGTGGCGGTGGCGGACCTCCACCCCGGCCTGGCATAGGAGGTGGCGGTGGTGCACCACCGCCCATGCCCGGCATTGGTGGGGGTGGTGGCGGTCTTGGGCCACCCATGCCGGGCATTGGTGGTGGTGGCGGCGGCGCTAGCATTGCACCACCGGGTGGTGGTGGGGGCATCGGTATATTGACTTTGGGCAATTTATTGGGCGATGGCGCCGCCACACCGTTCGCCTCCATTAGCTTGACCTTCTCCTCGAGATGGGCCGCTTTCGCCTCGGCCTCCTGCTTGGCACTCTCGAGTGCCTCGATCTTCTTTTCGTACTCCTCGGAACGTTGCGTCTCTTTGGCCTTCGCTTTCTCCACAATGTCGTCGAGCAGCAGCGAGGTGTCTATCTTAAAATCACGATTCTCAAAATTCGGATCACAATAGCCCTTGTGGAAGACAATCTGTGCGATGCACTCCTCAATCAGTTGATAATACGCAGGCCGAAAAAAGAAATCATCTCGTATGTACAGTAAATGTTGTAATATAGATAGAAAATATGGTTCCGATGTGGTGTCCGTCACCAGATTCTTGAGCACATCGAAACAATCCTGGGCATCGTCCATGTTGAAGGTGACATTATCGAAACGCTGTACGAACTCCTCGAAATCATCTTCGCGTATCTCCATAAAGATCTTGAAATGCTGTTGCAGTGCCTCATTATTGCTGCCATTGACAATCGCCTTGAACTCCTCCATCTTATTGTACAGACCCATTCGCATTATTTCACAGCGCAGATGCAGACGAAAGTTCAGATCGGTTGGCGTATTGGTTAAGGTGTTGATGAAGATGAGACTGTGACAGGCGAGCTCTCGCTTCGGATCCTGTTTCTCGGATAGGAACAGTGCATCGACAATGGGTCTAAAGCGTTCCCCAGATTTGTACGCTGTCGCCGCAATTGCGGTTATTGCCCGGAGCACCTTTTCATAGCCATTGCGTTCGTAGACAATGCAAAAGGAGGCAAGCAGCTTGAGGGCCTCGCACATCGCCTGCGGCTTCCGGGGATCGAGGCATTGGACCAGATGCAGTACGACACTGTGCTGATCGGGTGTGAGGACCACATTCAATCCCCACGTATTATTCATGATGGCTTTGAGACAGCGGATTGCCTCGCACTCAATACGATCATAGCTGCGATCCTTTCTCGCACGCGACAACAGTTTCTCAATTTCGCCAATGCCCGCCTCACCGAAATCTTTGATCCACGATATCGTATTGCTGGTGAGTGCCACACGCAAGGATTCCACGCACAGGAATACCTTGTGCTCGCTGTGCTCGCCATTCTGCAGGTACTCAATATAATCGTTGGGCTTCTCGAAACGAGAGTTCGCGTTGCGCTCCAGCGAATTCTTGCCTGTGAATAAAGTTAAAAGTCTTTAGTTTAATGATTATACTTCAATAGGTAAAGAATAGTGTTGTGATTCTTTAAAACTAAAAAACCCAGCTATGTTATATGTGAGATTAATAATTTATATAAAACAATTTCATATAACTTTCTTTTTTATCTTTATAATATTAAGTATTGCATATCTACAAAATATAAATGAAACCTTGATTATTTAAAAAAATACTTTCTAAAATTCAAAAACAAGTATTGAAATTAAGTGACTCGGTTTTTATTTTAGAGTTGAGCTGTTAACTGTTTTAGAGACCGAGTAGCTCAGTCGGAACCAAGGGTAGCGAGTTTGAATAGCCGTCAAATAATAATAATAATAAATAATAATTAAACAATTTAAAAAATACTGAATAAAAAGACAAGTTGTCCTTGGCGCCAAAAGTGTGGCGAATTGCTTAAATTCAGGTCGATTTTTTTCTGGGGGTATATACAGTTTTATGTATTCATATTTACAGTTTTATTTGCTCAAAACTAGTAAATAGCGTTTCTAGCATCTAAAAGATTACAACTCATAAGCATATTTATACTCTACACTCAACAAAACTTAAGACTTGAGATAACTGTTAAAAGCAAACCACATTGAAAGCGGATGGTTCGTTTCGCTCCAGTTGCCTTAAAGCTCCCATGGGTGGCTGCGCTATCTGAAGAGCTGTGGTGCGGCCTTATCAGACCAGAGCCAGAGCCAGAGCAGAGGAAGCGATGCTTAATGGTTTACTTTAAGTGTAACCTTGACTTTTATCAGAAATCAGCATCAGCGGAATGCGAAGCCGAAAGCAACAATGACATATATACATAAATCTGTCTGAATATATATATGAACTTATTTCATGATTGTGAAGAATAATCATTGAAATACACTGTAATATTAATAAGATTACGTAAAGTGCTGCTTTCAATCCAGACGCCTTGACGCTATTTTATTTTGTTGTTACTTTGAGAGTGTATAAATATATTCAAGTGCATTGTGCCAGCAGCCAAAAAAATAAATAAATAAAAATGTAAACAAGTATATAAAAAAAAAGAATCAATAACAGCAGCGTTCTCTCAGTAAAATAACGAGCTAGAAGGAGAGAGGGCGAGAGCGAGAGCGAGAGCAGGTGCACAAGTGGCAAGGCAAACATCCCACAGATCATCGATGCCGAGAGCTTTTCTTTCGTTTGTCGTTTTGCTGTTTTTCTCATTTTCTAGCACGTAAAGCAAAGCCAAATTTGTATATAGAATATGTATGCAGGTAGTTATGTATATAGTACTATATGTACGTGCACTTTAACCGTATACAAATGACAAAATCAGCTGAAAATAAATGTGATGCGACGAGACGAGCCGATCCGAGCGAGCTATAAAACGAAGCGATAATAAATAAATAAAAATGATGCCTATAGACAAGACAGATCTTCTCTGAGAGAGACAATCGAGAGAAGTCGAGGTGAGTGCAGCCACAGGTCGGAAAACAAAAGAAAACAAAACAAAAGGAAAATGATCGAAACAAAGTGGTTGCGTTTATTGCAAAATGTAGTAAACAAAATTATTTGCGCGTGGAGTATGTTTATATAAATTGTATAAGAATTCATTCCTAACAGGAAAAAGAGTAAAGTTATTGTGTTAAATATTTGCATAAATTATCATAAGTTTATCACAGTCTTCATACCACGTAGATAATGAGTGTGGCATTTAAGCTTGTTTCTTATCAGACTGATTAGCTAAATTGCCTTTTCACTGCTAACTGATGATGTCTCAGTTAAGCGACCTTACAGTTATGCTTATGTAAATATATATATGCATATAGATATTTGATTCGTTTCTGGATACTCATGGAAAGCTTATCATGTACTTCCATCGCTTAAGGCAAGCTCCCTTTTCTTACGTGTTCATAACTGAATAAATGCTTATTGCTAATGCAAAAAAAATAAATTACGATTTGCATGATTAAAATAATAACTATTTAATTTGTTGAACTTTGCATTCGTTAAATGACGCTTTAAATGTGTCGAGTAAGCATATTTAAATGTTGTGCATTTATATTTCAATGATTATCGCTTAATGAACCAGCTGTTAATTAAAGTAGAGCGTGCGCCGCTTTAGTTAACTATAAATACAGTTTTTTTTTCTGTATCTCTCCCGCTGCTGAGATATAACGGTAAACGCAAATTTTAATTGCGGTTCCGCTTACCTAATTCATTGTAATCAACATGCTTTTCATTGAGTAACTTAGGTAATTGAAATGTGTAATGCGAATTAAATTTGTTTTGAATAATAAATTGTGGAATTTGATATAGAAAATGGGTCAGTAGCGCTACTAATCCAATTTGCAATACAAAGCTGGGTAGCTTAGTAGAGCTCGAAGTGCTTTATTTTAATTTTAATTCTTTAATCTTGGTTTTAAAAAATTATAACTGCTCATTTTGTCTGCTGCACAATTCGGATACCAGGCAAGGTGGCAAGCTTTAATTATTGAGAGCACCTGTTGCACTCACCCATTTTAATTTAAGATAAGGCAATCTATATCTCTAGTATACGAGCAATGAGATAACGCTTACATTCCATCATGAATCATCAAAAACGCAATTATTGGCGAACAAGCAACTTGCCAAGTTGATAAATAATAGAAATGCTTGCAAAAAAAAATCTCAAAAACAAAGCAAATTAACAAAATTGTTCACCTTTTCCACAAACAGTTGCGAAACAAATAATAGCACCCACCTTATAGAAATCGCTTATTCATTTATAATTTTCATAATTATAAGCGAACATTTGAAATATGGTGCTATTAATTGTTCGTTAAATTTTCTTGTTATTTCATAAAATTTAAATATATATAAGTTAATTATGTTTTCTTTTCTTCTCTCAATTCCAAAATATTTATAAGTTCTATTATACTGTACTTATAAGTGAGTGCAGTTATCAATCTTATCTTTTGCTCTTCAGTTCTCTCTTTGCCACTCACCTCGCATGTGCATGAAGACCATTTTCTGTCGCTCCTCGATGGGTTTGAGGAGCAACGGTTCTCGCTTATCCTTCGGTATGTTCATATCCTCGAGTATCTCCTGAAATCTGGCATTCAATTGCGTCTCGCTCATCTCCTGAACTTGCCGTTCCAGATCATCGACACCGATGCAGGCGCCTTCGTTGTCCGTTGAAGCGGGTCGACCGCCAGCTCCATGTGGCAAAGAGTTGCTGTTGTAGTTGCCAGCACCCTTCGGTTTTGAGGGGCGACCGAACCAGCTCTCCAGCAGACCGCCGCCCACCGATTTCGATTTCTCGTGCCGCGACATGCTAGCAGGAAAAAGACTAATTAGTTTTAAACTAATCACCAAAAATCAATTACAAATAAATCGAACCCAAATTTCTTGAGGCGCATTTTGTCGCTGGCGATGACAGTGCGCTAACTGTATATGTGTGTGTGTTTTTTTGTGTCTTGTTTGGTTTTTATTTGATTTTGGACATGCGCAGCTTTGGCTCGATTGCACAGCTGTTCATTGTTTACACGACGCAGAGCAATGCAATCTCTTTGAACTACACGCATCCAACTTCAGCGAGCCACTAACCAGCAAGCATCCCATTACCTCCCTCTCCCACCACCTCCTCCTCCTCCTAAATATCAGCTGCATCTTCATCTGTGTTGTTTATTTACGAAAGGATCGAGATGAGCGCGTGATTAAAAACAATTACAGCTGCACGAGTAAATCACGAGTTTACAAGCAACAGTTTTATTTTGCTGATTATAGAATTTTTAGATTTGATGACAGGAATATAAAAAATTAAAATAAAAGAAACCGGGCATAAGCTATTGAGTATTTATTTTCTTATAAAATGTTCATTCAACGTTGCTTATCGAGCGATGTTGTATCGTCTCTAGCTGTGACCAATTAACATGTAAATAATAATACGATGGCTGCTGCACTGTGTTGATGAGACGGGGTGAAATGGGCACGTGGTCTGCATGAAAAGTGCTTATTAGAAACGTAAAAACAAATACTAAAATTAATAGCAAGACTAAACAAAAATCAGATAAATATAAGCCATTTTGAGCGAGTACAAAAAAAAAACAAACAAGTGACGCGATAATTACCAAAATAGGAAATAACAAAATTGCAAAGAGAGCAAGAGAGAGAGCGAGAGCCAAGCCAGCCGGGTCAACAGTTAGCTTAAGTGTGCGTGTGTGTGTGTGATTGTGTGCGTATGAATCATTTAGCGATGCAATTTTGTCCGTTAAGATTTTGAATTTTATTTGTTGTTCTATCGGATTGAGTATTCTTCGCAGGTAAAACTAATGAATCATTAGGCAGGCGGCAGACTGGTTTTTGAGCTGATGTTGTCATCGACAGCAAAACTGTGAATGATCTTAAGCAAATGAGGCATGCCTATTGCAAAATAGTCTCAACAGCTCGACAGCTACTTATGCATGGACAGACAACAAAAACATTTCTTTTCATGTTGAGGAGGAAATGCTTTCAACAAGATTTCTTTAGCTCAAGAATTTACAGTTGCTTCTGTTGCTGCAATCACTGCTTCACTGCCTGAATAGGCCAATGCAGCAACAACGAAAACTTGCTTTTTGTTTACTTGGAGGCAAATGCACTTTGCAGCCCGCCTGGCGTGTGAGAATAACTAATGAACAGCAACAATGCCAAATTGTAAACAATCTAAATGTGAATACCTCCACATAAGGCTTTCAAATTTTTTTCAAAATGCATGAAACTCAGTTGCGATGGTCGCGTGACACGACTTAAAGTTCGATATTAACGATTCAATCATGGTAACATTTTGTGTTATATTTTCCTAATAATCTTTATACGCTTCTGCTCTTATTGATAATATTAGCTAATTTATAACTAACGACCTAAAGTTCGAAATTATTAATAACACACGCTCAAATTTGTTGGTGCAATTTTTGTTTTTTTTTTTAATTTTTATACACCTATGATTTTACTATTTGTTATTTAAATTTACGATGCATACTCATGAGCAAATTTTGTTCTGCTCACAAATTTTGTTGTTTCTGTAGCGTAGTTAATTGAAATATCTTTATTGTAGTTATTTTTTCTATTATTAATTTGCATACTTGGTTCGTGACACGAAATAACGCCAATCTTAGTTTGCAACACTACAAATTCCAATACGGGATTATATTGACAAAAACAATAACAACATAGAACGGAGAGAGGTCGACGTCGACGACTCAAAGCAAGAATTCGAATTTCGGATTCATAAAATGCGCTCACCTTCGTTTTTCTTGTTTTTTTTTCTTTCTATATGTGTCGCTGTGCTCACTTTTGATTTTTTCGGTGGTTTACGTCATAAGACAAAAAAATAATGGCTTGGTTGGCGAAGGCAGCGACACATACACAAACAAACAAAACACACACACACAAACATACATGTACGATCAAAAAAGAGCTGTCAAACACCCCCCGCTGTTCCCTTTAGATCGTTTCGTTTGTGTTGTCTCACTCGCTGTTGCCATCGTTATTGTTGTTGTTTTTCTTGGGTGCGCTCTTCTGCTGCCGCTGACCGAATTTTTGTTTGTTTTATATGCCGCGACGCTGGCCTAAACCGAGCTGCGCAGCGCACTTTAAAACAGACATAGACGCACACACACACATACACAAACACACACACTGACGCACACGCACAACAGAAATACAGACACTTTGCGTGGTAATTACAAGGCGAATTTTTCCACTTTTTTTTGTTGTACACCAACAAGAAAAATAGCTACTATAGCTTCATGAATTTTGCTTACTTTTTAATTTTTGGTTTCGCGTTATTCACTTCGCTGTTGTTGTTTTTGCTGTTGTTGTTGCTGTTGGTGTTGTTTGTGGTGGAACCACTTGTTGCTGGCGCATTAAATGACACATGAAATGCTTCAATTTGTTCACTACGTGCGTTCGCTTATCAGCAAAACACTTGGCTTACAAATTAACACGTAGTTATTGTGCTTTGAATTTTTTGCCGTTTGGCACAAGCTATACCAAAATAAAAATAATCCAAGCGTTCCGCTGGGCGTCCAGTTTGGCATTTGCTCAACCATTCAAGTTCATTTCGTTCAGTTCCAATTTCAGTTAAAATGTTATCGCGCCATTATTTGTTCATGTTATCGATATTTATAAACCTTGCGATCACTACGATATATGACGATTGACACGAATCTTCCTTTCATTTTTCAACACCGGTTTTTCTTTTGGTTTGAATTCAAATGGAAAAGCAATAAATTTAAAATATCTGTACAAATGTACACAGAAATTCAGAAATATATTAATACGAAAGAGAAGTTATAGTTCAAGTACAAACTGAATACTTTCAGCAGATGGGGTACAAATATCGATATTGTAGTATTAAGGAACACAGGTTTTTTGGAATTTCGTATAACGAAACTCCAAGAAATTAATCGATAAGCTCTAGTTTGAAAACAAAATTAAATGTATATTATCAATGTGAAAGTTTTATAGAAATAAAGTAAGTAGTAAGGGTAAATGCAAGAAAATATATACAAACACCATTTGTATTCTTAAAAGAGCTATCTTTTTTATATTTTTCGAAAAAAACACAGATTATTTGATGACCACAATAAGACCATAGTTTTCTTTGAGACTGTTTCGTTTGTTTCGGACGCATTATGCGTCTAAAGACATGTGTATGTTGTGTTTGTGTGAGTGTGTATTTAACATACTTATAACCAGAGTTATAGCTAATTATCAGATAATTAATGGCATTTATAATGCTAAAATTAGACTACAAAAACATAATTAGAAACATATGAGTACGATTTTAGTACATTATAATAGTAGAGGATGTGTGTGTGTGTGTTTGTGTATCTCTTGAGTAGACAGACATATAAGATACAGATCCTAATGCTTATTAACTAAGTTTCTATTTATACTCTTAGCTGTCCATTAGCTGCCTGTTGTTTGTTTTAATCTTTCGCTAAAAATCCCGAACAACATCAAGATTAAATTAAATTCACAGCTTAAACCTAAAATACTATTTACATTTAGTGGTCTGATCCAGCAGCTTCTTCCACAGATCAAACTGTTCATTCGATTTGATCATGTGCACACTTATCGCATTTCGTATATTGCATGGATTGAACGAGATGCGTCGATTCACAAACTCATTCACATGCAGCCGCTCAATGCCCAGGCTCTGGGCTACAATGCCCGTGGCGAAGACATCCTCCAGCTTCAGATAGACCGTTTTCAACGAACGCACATACAGATCATGCACAATGGAGCCGGTCAATACGTAGGCGGGTCCCGTTGTAAACGATGGAAACACTGCAGCCGGGAACTGATCTGTTGCCACATAATACTTTGATTTCTTATTGCGTACGGGTTTCCATTTCTTGGCCAATCGTCCGTAGATTGCTCGCTTCTCCTTGCGCTTCTCCAGAAATTTTAGCAGTTTCGGCACATTGATGAACATATCGTCGTCCGTCTTTAATATGTACTGGGCACGCGGGCAATGCTGATCAATCCATTCCAGCGACGAGATCGTCTTTAACGTTAGATTATTATACGAATCAATAAAGTTGCCCCTTATCAGATCACCATACATGAAGTTCTCCTGCGTAAGTGCCTCGTTCAAAGTCTCATTGGTGCCGCGACCCAAAACAAAGGCCATGCTAATATCCCGACGTGTCCCATAATGTCCCCAGGTCTGACGGATCGACATTCGGGCATCCGCATGCGTCTGCGCCGATGTGATCAATATCAGCAGTCTTATGCTCAAACCATTCGCCGGGCAAATCCGCTCGATGTTGATCTCATCGTTGAGATGACCACTCTCGTAGATTTTCTCCGCCGCAATGCCCTTGGATGGATCCAAAATCGTCGCTTTGATTGTGCTCTTAGCCTTTGACACTTTTTGTGCTGGCGGCGGCGGTTGTTTCTCTTTTTGCTCCGCCGGCGTTTTAACTGGCATCACTGCATAGGAACCAGCTCCATTATTATTATTGCTATTATTATCCAGCAAATTAATTGGCACGTCCTCCATCAAACCGGGCTGATTAGTTTTATCTGCAAACAAACAAACAGTAAGAAAAGAAATGGATGAGTAACGTTGTTTCTAGGGAAATTCGATATATGTTAATGTAGTATCTATATATGGAGGAACGACGTCATGTCTGTGTGTCGACTGTCTCCAATTTTCCGTTGTGTAATATTTCATGTGCAACCTAATAGCGTGCATCAAGCGCTGTGCAAACAAAAAATAACTCTTCCTTTGTCTACAAACAGACCAAGCCAGACACGACCGGAGCAGGCCCCGTTATAGGTAAGGCGACACTTTGGACTAGTTGGCAATTAGTAAACAAACAAACGTGGCGGGAGTGGGCGACCTGATGCCTGACGACGGCATTTAATCTAATGACCAACCGACTGTATATAGTGTATTTATAAGGTATTAAAATATTTGTCAATGTTATATTGCGTACAATGTTATATGAATAGATTTAAATATTTAAATGGTAAGACTTTGCATATTATCCTCGTTAGAATCGATCTGATATATCATAAAGCTGATATGGCAAAAAGAGTTTGAAATTTTAACTAGTCTAGTTAAAATCAAAATAAGTTATAATTTATGGCAAAAATTATATTTTATATATGAATTATATATAGAACAAATATGTTCTAACGGCAAGGGTATTTAATGTTCGCCAAAGCCGGCTATAACTGTTTTTTTTTTGTTTTTTGTTTTTTTTTTTTGCATGTAGTCTTTTATTTGCACGACACGACGACGACAACGACAACGACAAATGTCTAACGCAACATGCCACGCCCATAGATAGGAGGAAACCAACCCGTGTGTTGTTCGTTAGCCAACAAAACACCCGTCGCAGCTCCTCCTCCGATTCCTGCTCCTACTCCTCCCGCTGTTGCTGCAGCTGGGTTGCTGCTGTTTGATGTCATGTTCTTCAGTATCTTATCGGCATTCTCAATAAACTTCTGCAAATTGGATGTGGGTATCATCAGAATATCAGCATCCGATGGCAACTGTTGCTGTTGCTGCTGTTGTTGTTGTTGACTGACTGCAGCAACTGCTGCTTGTTTAGCAGTCAGCAGCGATTCGCTATTATTATTGCTATTGATGTTACCTGCAGATGATAATATTTGATAAGATATCACAATTACCAATATTGGATCAAACTCACCTGAAATTGCATCAATATTCTGCACATATTGTTGCTCCTCGGGATCATCGCCCAGAAGATTGGGCGACTGCTCGCTGCCAGCGGCCATGGGACTGGCGCCAGCAGCGCCCCCATCACGCAACGCATCCTCATCGATGGTGGGCACACGATGTGTCTGCTTCTTGTTGTTGTTATTGATGTGTAGCGGCTCCAATTGCCTGATTCGATTATTGCTATTGCTATTGCTACTGCTGCTGCTGCTGCTGGGCTGCGGCAGCTCCTCGCCGGGTGACAGACCGAATTCACCCGTATTGTTCAGGGCAACCATAGCAGGCAGCTGCTCCGACTGCAGCTGCTGTTGCTGGTGTCCCAATAGCTGTTGTGCCGTTGGCGCCGCCGACATCGAATGCATATGCGTTGGAGTCAACGTCGCCGTTGTCGAGTATGACGCATATATAAAAATTGTGAGTATGACGACAATCAAAACTAATAAGAAGCGCAGAATGCGCGTATTATGTAAATTTCCGACAACCACCATTATTATTTTTGTGGTTGTCCAGCTCTTTAATCTCAATTTTTGATCCTTCAGTATTCGTATTTAGTTCTAGTTTCGGATATAAGTATATATCAGTTAGAAAGCACTTGATATGCCTGGCACGGCGTACGTGGAGCGACTATAACGATAGATAGGAAAAATATACGTATTACACATTAGACAATTAGATATATGAAATAATTTTTGATTTTTCTTTTATTTACAAAAAGTCAACTTTGTAATAATATTCAACTCAGTAATAAACAAAAGTAAAGTGTTTGCCTAGTGAAGTTGTAAAAACATGGAAATGCACATTGGCGTAATTAAAGCGTTATCGAATGAATTATCTTATCTGTGCAGAGAAGGGAATGTTAAGTTCAACACTGCTTTTATCTATTTTATTTATTAATCGATAATAAAAATTGATGTAATACAAAAATAATTATCAAAAGTGCATGACTTCAGTTTTGGCAATGAAAAAAATGTGTTTGATTTATATATGTGTATATTTAGATGGTAAAATATTTTAGCTGCTACATACATACATGTGTATGTTTTATAAGTGGAACTCGGGGTAATGGATTGAGATAGTGTTCCACTCGGAACATTAGGATAACAAATATTGTGTTGGTATGCGTATGGGTATGAGTATGTTGACTTCTAACTGAAAGTATTTTCTCTCGCTCATTGAAACAAGTTTCACTTTAGTTATCAAAGGGAAATAAACTTGTGCTTATCGTCAAATGTCATTTGGTTCTTGCTTATGAATGAAACTCAACATTTTTATAGTAAAAACACAAACTGCGCAAAGTAATTGTAGTTTATTACACAATTAAAACTATATTTGAAAGTAAATAAGGAAACGCATTAACTTAATGAGAAGCGAAATATTTGATTTCTTCTTGTTTGCCATATAGAGTAAAGTTAAAGTCATTAAATATGCGCTCCCGATTCGATTTATTATTTATATTCGATTAGTAAAAAACTTGACAATCCGTTTGTTTTTAACAATTTTGTATTGCTTTAATGAAAACCATTAATCAAAATCCGAAATGATTTAGTTGAGATTTATTTTAATGTCAATTCTGATTACTCCATGCATTTAATGTATACACTTTTACGTGAATTTGTAGCAAAGGTATACCCTATTTAAATATCTTTGTAGATCGAAGTCAAAATGTGGACATTTAATTTTCACGATATATCTACAACAATCTACCGAGTTATGACAAAGTTTTGGGCGTGAAAAGTTTAAGCCCGTTGCCCTATTTGGTTTATTTTTAAATAAATTTCAAAGGCCTTGAAAGATTTTCGTTGAAAAGAACCGAGTTGTATATGTAATGATTGACAATGCCACAATTGAACCAGTAGACATTGCATTGCCTAAAATGAATGCAAGACACAAAACCATATTGTAACATATTCCGTGTAAAAAATACAAAACACAAACGAACAAATTTACTTTAAAATTCTAGAGACTTGCAAATTGGAATTATTCCAATTAGCGAAAGATGACTGTATACAGTATGTATGTAGATATTTAGCTGACGCATGGCGAGCAAGCGTTTTGGGGCATAAGAGAGCAGACACGTTGAAGTTGAAGTTGAAGTTCTTGACTGTGTTCTGCTGACTGTTCGTTCTGTTCTTCAAACGATTTCTGCTCGTTTGAGCCATGCTAATGAGCTGGACAAATGTCAAGAGAAGCATATTCGTCGAATACATTAAACCGCACACACATCCACAGCATCCAGAATTGTATTTGCCTGTTTGTTTGCCTGCTTGATATGCGTAGAGCAAAGAGTTAAATACAAATTCTTGACCCGATTTGCCGACTGGACGTGCGTATGAGAGTTTCATAAAGTATATATATATATATATATATATATATATACATAACTGTTTGTGTATATATATATAGAAGATTAAAATCGCCTTCGCAAAAGCACTTGTCTTTTTGGTTGTATCCACTTGACTTGCATTGGCCCAGATATTCAAAGTTAGAACCCGTTAACTCCTTAAGTGCCAATCAGCCTTCTATTGCCTTTAATCAACGGGGAAATTTTCAATGCTTATCAAATTAACAGTGGTTTCTAAGAGCTAAGTGAAACTTGTTTTTAGCTTTGTCGCTTAAGTAGATGTTACTTACGTTGTTAAAATGCTAATTATTGTTGACTATTTTTAGACATTCCATTTAGCTGACCCCCATTAAATAAAAAACCTGTCGACGCACAACCCAATCAGACAGGCCAAAACGAGAGAGCTCGACTAGGAGTTGCCCTGAAGCCAGCTTTTAAATATACTGAAACACAGGTTATCGATAAAAGAATTATCTGCGCGTGTTATACAAGAGTTTACATACAATTTAAAATATCTAAGGTAGACAGGGCTAGATCGATTTGGCTGTCGGTGCTGATCAATAATATAATTTCTACTACCTGCAATATATTTGGCACAACATTAACCAATAAGGCACTAAAATGTCATTAATAAAAATAAGAATGAGTAATTACCAAAAATTTCCGAGTCCTTATTTTGAATTAATAAATCCGTTAGTGTTATCGGAAACGCATAGTAATATTGGTTAGAGGTAAGCAATTTGGACAATTACTGGCAACTTTATCTAATCTATAGCCAATTTCAAGAAAAAAGTATTGACATTGTATCCATTGTAAATATTGTTTGTAAAAAATATTTATAGATGCCTTTTAATCTAATAAATGGCTACCAACAAATTCAAAGGATTATCGCTTCATTCGTTTCAAGAAATTTAGCTACTTGAGAAATAATCTTGTTCGTGATAAGATTAACAGCTGATAGACACTAAAAACATTCATTACGCTTGTAAACACAAATCTAACTACTCAGACTTCGTTGACATTGTTTAAGATATTTGGTTTGACGCACTCTGCAATTTGATAGCGTATCGCAAAACGATATATATATATGTATATATATATATATATATATATATATGTATATTTATATATTTGCACTGAAACGTAAATCACGTTGGATACAAATGAAAGAAGCAGAAGAAGTAAAACTAATAATAAACTTTGTATTCGAGCCCGCAGCATGACGCGATTTAGCTTGCTTTAAAAGCGAGAGTGATATATGTATAATATAAATATTTACATATATATATATATATGATATATGCGACATGAGCAGATTAAGCTGCTGTTAGTTGAAATGAGGCGTTTCCATGCATCCAGTGAAAGAGTGAGTGACTCATGTGTGCTGATAAGAATCGGTTAGAAGTACTCCGAGTGAGTACCTGCTGCAATGTTTACAAACACGCTAATCAATAGCATGTTTCCGCCCCACTCTCAACGCGCACAACGCGAGGCAATATCATCATAATTTGCAACGTGGTGCGCTAATTTGTTTATCTTATCTGTCTACACCACGAGAAATTTTATTATATAATATATAATGTGATTACAAAAAAATATAGAAATTATATACATAAAAAAAAAAATTTATCAATATAATTCTGAATTCAAAGCAAAAAGCACATAGAAATTATATTGTATAATAATGAGATCACAAAAATGAAAATCTAGAAAATAAAGCATTATTTATATAAGCTTGACTTTAATGACATACGAAATGTTATAAAGTCTATCAAAATATTTCGCAAGAGAATTTATGCTTTAAGGCATTTATTTAATGTTACTATATTTTAGTCTTCGTGAATTTTTATCAGTGTACAGTGCTTTTGCATTCAGTTTTGCCAAAGTGAAATTTTTTTTTTTAAATTGCGATAAAGTCGTAGAAGCGAATATTAAGTAATTTACATATGTATATATATAATAGGATAACAGCTGTTATCAAGTAGTAGCAGTAGTAGGTGAAGCTGGAAGCTGTTACAGAGTTGCGAGTTACGAATTAGTTAGCAGAGCGAGTTTGGCTGTGCAGAAGAAAGAAACTATGAAAACTGTGGGGACCCTGATAAGTACATTGAACCGAACCGCGGGTAGATAATCGTCGCCAAAGAAAAAACGGGTTTGTAGCGCAAAAATCTTTGAGTGGACCACGTTGCTATCAATCAAAGTCCCATCATCGAAAGCCAAAAATCAAACAGCTGGGCATTGACCAGGTCGACTGATATAGCCACGCTAAGCCACAAGATGCCCAGATTGCAGACACACTTTTTATAATGTCTTATTTCCGCTTCAGCTAATAAAACCTTCACCCGCAAGCTACGCATATGAACAATTTGGCAATACTCAAAACTATTACTCAATCTTTAGGCATTAAACAAAAAAAAAATAAATAAATAAAGACAACCAAAATACAAAGCTAACAACAAAAAAAAAAAAAAAACGTTATGGTTGTGTTAATAAATTCGACAACAATAAAGCAACGCAGTCACCGCTAATTCAATGCATTGTCACTGTCTCTCTTCTCCTACTCCTCCTTCTCATCTCTAGAGCTGAGTGTGCTTGTCTCGTGTTGTTTCGTGTTTTATTTACACTCGAAACTCATCACTAAGTGTTAAAAATCACTTTAACCTTTGAAACTGAGAGCTATTAAGATTATAATTAATATATACTAGCTAAAAGAGATGTTAATGAAATGGGGAAACTATTAAGACTTTGTTTGTTTTGTTCCACTTTAAACGGACTCTCTCTAATTTTTTGCAACGTTGGAAAGGCTGAAATAACCCAACAATATTGTCAAAAGCTCGCCACGAGCGGCGAACATGCTAATTTGACTTCCGTATTTAATATCACAGTGAACGCGATACCATTTTACCAAGCGTTTAACTGGATGAATAACATATGAAAATAAATATATACAAAAATAATTGCAATTAGTTGCACGTGTTCGTATATATATGAGAAATATGTATATACAAATACATTACAAAAATATTGACTAGTGCAATGTTACACGTGTTCGTGTATGCGAAAAAAAAGTCACGAGCACATCGCAATTATTTTACATCTCTCTCTCTCTTTTTCTCTTGGACCTAACTTACCTGCAGCTTAGTCGCGACGTCGACGTCAACTTGGCGAGTAAATTTGTTAATTGAAGCAGCGACTGAGGCGACGGCAGCGACGCAATCAGCTTCGTCGGTCAGCCTGAAGACAGCGACAAAGTTGGCGTTGGCGATGGGACGATGGCTAATGCTTTAGCTGTGGCTGTAGCTGTGGCTATTGTTGGACCAGGGTCAAGCATAATTACTAGATGGGCAAAGCCACACGGGTCTATTTGCCTTTATCGAATTTATTTTTAGTGTTTGCACATAATTAATTTCCGTTTTATTGACAATTCAAACAAATTATGACAATGATTTGTAGTTATTCTTATTATTGTTTTTGTTGCTGTTGGTGTCCAAAAAGAATTGCAGTCGCCTTGGGAGCCAGTAAGCCTCGAGAGTATATTATTAGCCTTAATTTAACGCAGCTTAAGCTCTTTTCATTAGTCATGCAGGCCAGGTATTTCACCAACAACAACAATAAATCAGACAACAGACTATGCGTTTATTTCTGGCTCAATATGCAATGTGTATTCGCAATTTTTTTCTTTCCAGTTGCTGCAGTGATTTTATTGGTCGCATTTATTGTTGAACAGTTTTATGGCACACACTTTTTTTGACTAATGCACTTTACGGCGAACGCGTTTGCATTTAAGTGCCTTGAGAATTTTGTGGTTTAATCTCATTAAAATTAATCTCAAATTAAAGTTTTTTGTTTACTCCGCGAGTGGCGATGGGTTCGAGTCGCCGTCTTCGTCGTCCGCAAATCGTTTTTCGTTCTGCTTCTTCCGTCTACTACTACTAATCATGATAACCACCCTGTTGCAATTAACAGCTTGCATAACAGCTACATGTTAAATAACATTCGTGTTGCCAAATGCTAAGTAACATTTGATATTTAGATGTTACTCGCATCAAATAGAAACTGCTATTTTCGAAAAAATATAGATTTCTGCTCAGTTAAACAAAAAATAAATAATGCTATACATTTTTGAGTATTATTTGTATTGCTAAAAGCAAAATGTTGCATCTGCTGAAGAAATTTTGATTTACAGTATGCACTTGAACTAAATATAACGTTAGTTCTACAGAAGCCAACAGCTCCGCATCTGTTGATAGGTCTGAACGCGTGCCCTGCTGCAACTATCGACAAACTTGTGTACGTCAGCTGCAGCTGTCAAATGCTATTCACAAAAAATTTTCTATAACCGACGTTGTTATTGTGCTTGCAAGTGGATATTTGATTGAAGATTCATAACATTAGCATAAAGTAAAATAAAACGCATATGCTTAGCATAAGTGTTGTGCGTAAATGTTGCATGCATATAATGCACTAGGTGTCGTTCGTTCAACAAACAGGCCGAAACCGCAGCAGCAGCAGAAACCTATAAGCCAACAACAACAGAACGCATAACTATGTCATTTGTGGGCGGAGGGGTAGTGGGCGGTGGCACTGATGTGCACAAGTTTGTTGAGGCCCTGCAGGCAGACTTCAAGACGCTCTCACTTGAAACTAAGAAGAAGTATCCGCAAATAAAAGAGGTAAGTGTGCTCAGGGTCATCATTTGGAATTTTTTGCTACCAGCAGCTGCCTCTGCTGCGGCTACCTCCTGAATCCGCTGACGTGTGCATCATTTGCGGCGATTTGTCATGCGTTGGGTTGGGTAGGGATGAGGAGGGAATGGGCGTCCTGTATGTGTGTGTGTGTGTGTGTGGCGGGGTGGTGACGCCACCGTTGAGAGGGTTGCTTTCTAGTCGGTTTGGGGGGTTTTGTTTGACTCTTTTTGCTGCACCTGTGTTGTGTGTATGTGCGACGCAATTATGAAATTGATATCAGACCGGCCAGAAAATGAAGTAAAATTGATTTTATGACCCTTGCAATAATTGAATTGAATAGAGCAAGGCTCATCAATAATAAGCAAAGTAAATTTTACTTAGTTGTCAGCTAAAAATAAACAACAAAAAGACGACGAATTTAAAATACCCTCTCAAATGAAGACTATATAAAAAGTAAATTTTTTGACAAAACCTTTTTTACTTTCCATGGCGCACTTATTTAATCCATATACAACTCAGGACCCCTTAATTAACATAATAAATATAGAAAGGCAAATGTAAACAATGTTGATTGCTTTTGTACTTATTAACAAATTTTCTTCTTTTTTTCTTCGTCTTTCAGGCATCTGAGGAGGCAATTTCCAAATTGTCCACCGCTGGCAGCAGTCAGCAAAATTCGGTTTACTACACCGTCAATCAGATACTCTATCCGCTGGTGCAGGGCTGCGAAACCAAAGACTTGAAAATAATCAAGGTGAGTCATTACCGTTATATCAGCCAGATTCAACTAGTTGTTAACAACTGACTCTTTTTGTACTGCAGTTCTGTCTGGGCATGATGCAACGGCTGATTACACAGCAGGTGGTGGACCAGAAGGGTGCACTGTATATAACCAATGCACTCTGGACCCTGATGGAGCACAACATTGAGGAGGTCAAGGTGCTGCAGACCGTAACGCTGCTGCTGACCACCAACCTGGTGGTGCATGGTGACACTCTGGCCAAGGCATTGGTTCTCTGCTTTCGCTTGCACTACACCAAGAACCCAACGATTGTGAATACAGCTGGTGCCACAATAAGACAGCTCGTCTCACTGGTCTTTGAACGTGTCTATCTCGAAAAGGATTCGTTGCCCAGTTTGCAGCAACAGCAACTGTTGCAACAACAGCAGCAACATCAACAGCAGCATCATCAACAACAGCAACAACAATCCGGTTCGAGCAGTCCCGATGCGGATAGTAATAGCACACAGGATGGCCAGACGTATGCCATGGATGCATTTCATCTGTTTCAGGATCTGGTGCAGCTGGTCAACGCTGAGCAGCCCTACTGGCTTCTGGGCATGACCGAAATGACGCGCACCTTTGGCCTCGAGCTGCTCGAGGCGGTGCTCAGCAATTTTAGTGCAGTATTTCATGAGGTGAGAAGAGCGATAAAATATAAACCAGAATTATACTTTAGCTGTTCTCAATTATCCCCCCATAGAATCAAGAGTTCCGTTTGCTGTTGAAGGAACGCGTTTGTGCTTTGGTAATTAAGCTCTTTTCGCCGAATGTGAAACATCGCCAGCTGCCGGCACCGAGCAATGGCACCGCCACCGTTCCGGCGGATAAACCTTACTTTCCGATAAGTATGCGTCTGCTGCGCCTGGTGGCGATTTTAATACAAAAGTATCATACGATATTGGTCACGGAATGTGAGATCTTTTTGTCGCTGATCATCAAATTTCTGGATCCGGATAAGCCGCACTGGCAGCGTGCTTTGGCCCTGGAGGTGATACACAAGCTGGTCACACGCTCCTCGCTGATTGCGTTCTTCTGCAAGTCGTACGATCTGAAGAATCATGCCACGCACATTGTGCATGATATGATTGCAGCCATGGGCAGCTATGTCCGCTATGCATTGATCAATGCTTCGGCGGTGCTCAACTCGAATGGGGGACAGCAGACAATTGGCGGCGCTGGACAACAAACAACGAGCACACTGACGGCGCTGGCCAGCGGTGGCAATAATCAGTGGGGTTTTATGTTCCGTGGCGCCTATTTGCCACTGTTGGCATCCTTTGCGCCGGGCCTGTCGAAGGCTGTTTAGTAAGCAAATAATTTCCACTTTCACATTTGACAAGCAAACTTAAACTTTTTGTTTTTAGCTTGGAATTGCTCGATAAACTGGATGCACCAAACATACCCGATAGCTATGGCATTTCACTGGCTTATGCCATTTTGTTGGAAATGACCTGCTCGATTGGCGGCGTCATACAGCGCACACCGGAATTGCATCCGACACACAATACGGCTGTGATTAGCGAGGAGGAGCATAAGCCGTTGTGCCTGCAGCTGATCAATTCCAGCTGGTCTAGCCTGCTCAGCGCATTTATTCCGCTTGTGGAAACGTCCATTGATGAGGCAACCACCGAGAATATACTGAAGGCCATGCAAAATTATGCAGCACTCTGTGGCAAGTTGGATCAGTTGCAGCCGCGTGATGCCTTCATTATGGCCATGTGTCGCGCTTCGTTCCCACCACACTATGCCATGTCCATATTTGCCAACAATGCCCAATCCGATGCAGATCTCAGATGTGAGCATTATCACACGATTATACAGCATATAATTATAATATGTATTTCCTTGCTTACAGGTCACACACGCAGCGGCAGTCAGGATCTGAGCAATCAGTTCATCAACAGTTGCAATGCCGATGGCGGCGATTTTCGGCCACAGATTGTGGCAGTTGGAACACCGCTGCCGAGTGCCTCGTTGCCACACAGCGTGATGCAGGCGCCCGTGATGCTGACCAACAAGAATTTACAGTGTATGCGTGCGATTCTGCAGTTGGCGCACAACAATGGCAGCATACTGGGCACCTCGTGGCACATGGTGTTGCAAACGTTGCAGCATTTAGTCTGGATACTGGGCCTCAAACCCTCCACCGGTGGCAGTCTGCAGGCGATGCCGAAGCCCGCCATTGACTCCAATGTGGGCATACAGACAGCAGTTATGGCCGATCTGCCCGTGTTGTCGCAAATGATTGGTCAACTCTTCGAATCGAGTCAGTATTTGGATGATGTGGCCCTGCATCATTTAATCGATGCACTCTGCAAACTCTCCCACGAGGCCATGGAACTGGCCTATGCCAATCGTGAGCCGTCGCTATTCGCTGTCGCCAAACTCATGGAAACGGGTCTGGTGAATATGCCACGCATTGAGGTGCTATGGCGGCCGCTCACCAATCATCTGCTCGAGGTCTGTCAGCATCGGCACATACGCATGCGCGAATGGGGCGTCGAGGCCATCACTTATCTGGTCAAGTCGGCGCTGCAATTCAAGCATAAGCAGCCCCTCAAAGAGAATCTGGTGAGATAAGTTTATATTTAATTAAAAGGAAAGTTAACATTTTTGTATATATCTTACAGGAATTGCAAACGATGCTGCTGAGTCCACTGTCCGAGCTGTCAAGCGTTTTGCATGCAGATGTGCGTCAACGTCAATTGGATTGTGTGCTCCAGATCCTCAATACGGCTGGTGAGATTCTCTCGTTTGGCTGGCCTGCCATCATTGAGATCATTGGTGCCGTCAATGATCATCATGGTGAGCCGTTGATACGCACCGCATTCCAGTGCCTGCAGCTGGTCATCACGGATTTTCTCACCGTAATGCCCTGGCGCTGTCTACCCTTGTGCATCAGCACAGCGGCCAAGTTTGGTTCGCAAACCCAAGAATTAAATATCTCCCTGACAGCGATTGGACTTATGGTAAGCAAGCGATTGTAGAATCAGCCAACAATCAATTTAAAAAAAAAAATGTTTTCATTTTGCAGTGGAACATTTCGGACTTTTTCAATCAAAATCAGGAGAAACTTATGTCCACACAACTGGAGGATGTGGCCATCTTGCCGGACTTTCCGGGCACCGTCAAAATGCCACAATTCGACAAGCTGTGGATGTGTCTGTATGCCAAACTGGGTGAATTGTGCGTTGATCTGCGACCCGCTGTACGCAAATCGGCTGGCCAAACACTCTTCTCGACAATTGCTGCACATGGCAGCCTGCTAAATCCACCCACTTGGCAGGCACTCGTCTGGCAGGTGCTCTTCCCCCTGCTCGACAATGTGCGCGCGCTGAGCAGCTCGGCCAGCAATGAGAAGGTGGATGCCAGTGGCAACATTCTAATCCATCATTCACGCAACACAGCCCAAAAGCAATGGGCCGAAACGCAGGTGTTGACCCTTTCGGGTGTTTGCCGGGTGTTCAACACCAAGCGTGAGCTGCTCCAAATGCTGGGTGACTTTGAGCGTGCCTGGTCGTTGATACTCGAATTCATACAGAATGCGGCGCTCAGCAAGAATGGTGAAGTGTCCTTGGCGGCACTCAAATCGCTGCAGGAGATCATGTATCACAATAGCACGGAGCGTGGACTTAAGGATGGACAGACAGCACAGCAGCAGGAGGATGAAATCTGGACGGTAAGTGCTCAATTCGATGATGACCGTTTAGACATTTGTTAATTTCAATCTCTGTTCAGATTGCCTGGAACATTTGGCTAAGCATTGGCATGGAGAGCACCAAAATGTCGACGAGCACACGGCAATTGTTGCCCGGCGGCAATGATGGCCAAGATGATTTCTACATTCCCAGTCAGGCATTTCTCACGGCACTCATACAGATCTTTCCCGCCATTTTCCAGCACATTCAAGACAGGTAAACAAAATATTCCCATTCGTTACTAGAATCAGTTAATAAACTTCTTCACATATAGATTCAGTGCAGCGGACTTCGATAAGTTCTGCACGGTGCTGACGAATGCGGTTTGTATACCCGTGCAAACGGATGCCGTTCCATACATAATGTCCACCGTGTCGGATACGCTGCTGACGCCACTACACGATGGCATACTCGAGTGCATGGAGCTGATACAGAAGGAGGCGACCAGGCCAGAGACGGACACGAGTATACGCCAATTGATACCCGCCATCTTTCGCCAACTGTTGATCTTTAGCAAGTTTGCGTGTGCACCGCCCACATTCCAGCAGAGCGTCGTCGAGCATAATAAATATGGCAAGACGAGCAATCATTATGGCAACAATGCATCCATCGAGGTGGTCAGCATGAACTACATACCGTTTGGCGAGAAATCGATTAGCATTTGCGTGAAGCTATACCAAAGCACGGCCACCGAGGAGCCGGTGGTGCAGGAGCAGATATTGCATGATATTATCAAGGCGCTGCGCACACCGCTGGCCATGAAATACAAATGCCTGTCGTCCAGCACCTGGAAGCTGGCAATCTCCAGTTTGATCAGTGTGCTGCATACGGGTTTGAAGGTGGCACGTGCCAAACCACAACATTTTGCCAGCCTCTGGGATGATTTGGCCGATACACTGGACAAGTTTCTATTTCCTGTCAGCGTGTGCACCATCGAGGATCGTGGTCTCGAGGAGATTGTTTTGGATGAGACCATCGATTGTCAAGTGATTGAGCTGCTGCGCGATGAGGTGCTACCGTTTGCCCATGAGATGCCCCACCAGTTCATCATGCAGATTGTGGTGCTGCTGAACAAGGGTTCCATACACTCCGCCTCCGATAGCAACATCTGCTACGAGTCGGATTGGAAGTTGCGCGAAATCTTTGCCAAAACATGTTTTGAAACGCTGTTGCAGTTCTCGCTGCTCGAGGATCAGGCAACGGCCACCGCCTCCAATAATAATCGCCTTAATGCCAACTTGCTGCCCACTGGCACCGCTGGCATTGTTAACAAGGACTTTGCCGGCCGATTGGCAGTAACGGCGCTCCTGCATCGCTTTCAGGAGGTCCTCAAGCGGTTTAACGATGATGAGCGACAAAGTGGCAAATGCCCGTTGCCCAGGTTAGTTGACTTTGAAGTTGTGCTCTATATTTCATATTAATACTAACAGTAATACCAATATTTCAGATTCCGCCTCTCGGAAATATCGTTTGTGCTCAAGGCCATTGCCACACTCGTGGTCTCCATGAAGAAAGCGCCAGCATCCAAAGGTAACTTGAGGATAATTAACAAAATATACAAATTTTAATCTTATGTTTGCCTCTCCTTTTACACCCATAGTCAACAAGCCTGCGTGGGATTTGCTGATTGGTCTGTATCCATATTTGGTTGACTGCACCACAACCACATCGCCGGAGGTGTCTCGTTCGCTGCGTGAGGCACTGCTGCAATATACGGATCTGCTGCAGGCGCCACGCACCTTTAGTGACAATGCGATGCAATCGAATGGACAGCAGTGAATTGAATGATAATCGAGTGTGCGGTATTCGTTTTTAAGTTGTTTAAGCCAACGTCCTTTTGAACATATATATTTATATAAACGTACATATTTATTTTGTTCTGTGCATAAGTTTACACAAAAAAAAAAGAAAGGAAAATCTAATTCAGTGTTATGTATGATCTATATGCTTATAGCAACTTTTCCCTCCCCAAGTCCCTTATATACATATATATTTGTAAAAGTATTGTAGTACGGCTAATAAGAAATAAGTACAATATTATCTATCAAGAGTTTACAATTAAAGCTGTCAAGAGCTGCTCGGCTCGATAAGATAAGATGGCACCATGCAAAAAAAACCAAAAAAAAAAAAAAACAACAAAAAATGTAACCCATTTGCAGCTTTATCTGGCAGAAAAAGACAGAAACAAATATTTCTTTAGTACCTTTGTGAGACGCTGTTTACTGATATGATATAATATGATATGATATGATACGATATGATAACAACACATTGAGCTATGCGTGTAGCGCATTTTAAACAACCTAACTAGAAATGAAATAGACTTGCGTGTTATCTAAAACAAATATTAACACTTATTCATGATGCAACAACTTTGTAGTGACGTTTTTAAATAAAGCAAAATTATTATTATTAAGTAATAGCTGTTTTATTTAAAGTGTGTACAACACTTATCGCCACTGCAATGAATCAAAAATTCTTTAATCGGGTGCGAATTGTATTTCAGATAACACTTTAAAATACTTACATCTTGGGGCGGCCAGCCTGAAAATTGTGTTTATAAATTGGAGGAGAGTGCAAGAGATTTTAATCTAAATAAAATTTTTATTTTAATTTGTTTTGTTTTCATTTTAATCGGTATAATAAGTATAATAACATTTTTTGTTTGTTCTTATTTGTTTTTCATTCATTATTATTTTACCTGTTAATTTTAATGTTTTTTTAATATAGTTTTTTTTCCCATTTTTTGGTTTTTTGTGTTTTTGTTTTTAATATTAGAATTAGGCAATCGAGTTAATACTACCTTCGTTTTAAATATTATGCAACGAATTGGGTTTTCTTTTGGTTTTTTTTTTATTTTATTTTATTTTTTTTATAATTATGAATTTTTAAATGTATATTTAATAAACTCATTTCCATTCTGGCTAAGCAACATTTTCATTTGGACCCTCTAGCGAGCCAAATGTTGCTTCTGTTTTTTGTTTACTTTTTTAATTTATTTATTTTGTATATTTATTTTGCTGTGCCTTTCAACTCATTTGTTTTTTGTTGTTTTTTTTTTTGTTTTTAGTTTTTATGCCGTGGGCGCTAAATGTACAGTTGCCTTGTAAAAATGTACAATTCAAGCGCTTGCTTTTAAAATATTTTTTGGTTTTTTTTTTGTTTCTGTTTTTATTAAATGTTACAATTACTAATTTAGTTTTAGCTGAAAGTCGCAATCACCTTAATAAATAGCCGCATTTATATATAGATATATATAAATTAATATATATATATATGTATATATATCTTTAGCGTTAATTAACCTTGTGTTCTTATTATGTTTAGGTTTTTTTTTTTTGGGGGGGGAGGGGTCTTAGATATAATACAATTGTTTTTATTACTCGTGTGGATTGCAATTTGATTTTATATACTTAGTTTTTAACTGGGATTCGTTATTCTGTTTTTGTTTTGTTGTTTCTGCTAATATACGGTAAGTTGTGTGTGTGTTTGTTTAACAATTTAGTTAGTTACTAGTTACTAGCATCATGAGAGTGACGACATTTTGCGTGTATTTTAGTTTGGGCTACACTTGAAAAAAACCTCTGCACATATGCATAAAATATACATATGCACATGTTTAATAATTATGTTATAATTTTGTTAAACAAAATGAACGCAAATGTTTTCAGTGCTAAAAACAAGTGTATATTTTGTTGTGTTTCACTTTATTTATATATATATAAATATAAATATATATATATATATATATTTATGTATGTGTGTATGTATATGTATATATGTAGTATATATAGAGAAATCGGTAGATTAGGCGTTAAGAGCGCAGTTTTCATGAAATTCGTTAAATTTTTTTCTTGATGAAATTTTTTATGTTGTATTTATGTACGTATGTATTTTTATTATTATTAATTTTTTTTTGTTAGTGTAGCTTTTGTGTTAAATTTATTAAACTCTTTATAATACATTACATAACTAAATTGTTGCTGGTTTTTTATTATTTTTGTTTTTTTTTGTTGTTTTAATGCCATAGCCATACAAAATGTCGTGTTTGAATTACATATACTCTATATATATATATGCATGTCGTATATATATATATGTAATCTTTTTGTTGTTGTATCTTTTTTAGTTTAATGAACACTTTGTTGGGTTCAATTCAATATTAGTTTAAAAAGTTGCATTTGTTTTTGTTTTTCTCATTTCGTCCATATTTAGTTTTATAGTTAGAGTTTAATGTAATTTAAGTTTAGCGTTGGTTTTAAAAAAGTTGTTCATCGAAATGAATATGTATATATATATACATATATATATATATATATATATATATATAGTTAAGAAGCGCTGTGCCCTGTTGACTTGTGATTTTGCTGTAGTATATTGAAATACTGTTTCCTATATAAATTGCTAAAAATCATAGTTTTTCCCCATAGCAATTAAACACAATACTTTAGTATTTTGCCTAATTGAAGACGCCTGTATTTCATATTGCCAGAATATTTGTATATATATATTTTATATATATCGGACAGTCAAAAATAAATCAAAACTTTCGCCAAATATGTTTGTGAGTGATGTGTGTGTGTGTGTGTTTTTTTAAGGCTATCTATGGTTAGTATGTGTGTGTGTGTATTTATTTAACTTTATTTGTGGGCACTTAATAATTTCTTCTCTCTTGATATAACTTCAGGCAGCATCCTTGTTAAGATTCTAGCAAAAGATTTTCTAAATTTTTGGCTGACCGTCGGGATTTCCATAATTTAGCTGATTTTAATGGCTTTGTTGTTGTTTGTTTGTTTTTTTCTTGTTCATTTTGGTGTTGTTGTAACGATTTACCCGTATTTAATAGCTGAATTATATAGAGTAGTTCATACAAATTGATTATACACCTATGTCCGGAGAGCAAGTCACACGTTTCAAATATGTAACTGAAGAATCGAAATTTGATAACGAGTTTTTTTTTTGTAGTAAATTGTTGTTCGTCTTTTCTTTAATCTACTGAAACCCTAAGGCATTTTATTTTACTCTTTATACTACTTACAACGGGGACAACGGCAAGAGTTGAGAATAAGACAAATCAGACTAAGACTACGACTAAGAACTGGACATATTCAAGATCTCTAATCACAAACGAGATCAGATGATTCCTTGGCACGGGCATTCAAATTGCCCGGGTGGTTGTGGGGACTGAGGGGGTTGAGTTGTTTCCAATTGTTCGATAATTTTCGCGAAACGTGTGACTTGCAATCGATATTCGATCATTGATCTTATCGATCTTTCGTTAATTATCGAGCCTACAATTGTTGTAACTAATTTTCTTATTTGTGTTCATATATGTATGTATAAATTGTATTGCCTATTTGATGTTAGCTTCTTGAAACTGAAATTATATTATCTAGTTAGTATATGTTGTTGTTGGTGTTGCTGTTCTTGAATTGTTGAATTGGTTTCTTGGTTTCGTCAATGGTTCCAAATTGTAATAACGTGGCTTATAGCTAATTAAAAATACCTGCTATCATTAATATTATTTATGTATATACTGTATATATATATCCATATACCTAGTTTAAGTTATTTGTTTTTTATTTTATTATTATTATTTGTATGAAGCGCTTAATGCGGGGAGTAAAATTGTGTGCCAGTTGTTGTTCTTGTTGATTTGCTATCGATAACAATCGTAATACATATCATAATGTAAATAATCGAAAAGAAAGCGTAAATAAATCGTTTCAAATATACTGAGGAGTTTTTAGGATACACGATTTGTTTTTCTTCAGGCTTTGTTCTTGTATTCACTGTACATAAAAGAAACATACAATATTGCGTATGTACTTTCTGTATATAAGTGTATATGTATATATATATTATGTATAGTTTCTAGTATATAGCAATAGTTGACGTGTGTTTCAAAGTTGTTCTTGTATTATTTGTTGTAGTAAGTATGTTGTTCATCTTCTTGTTCTTCTTCATCTTCTTGTTTTTTTGTGGGTAACATTACGTCATACATTATAGCAGTAAATAGGTATCGTAGCTGTTTATGTTATGTTGTTGTTTCTTGTGTTGTTGTTGTATGTATAAGCAACGTGGGTTCACTTTATCAGTTCAAGAGGGTATGCGTCATATACACATGTGTATGTGTAACAGTGTGAGTGTATGAATTGGAGTAGTGTGTGTGTTTGTGTGTGTGTGTGTATGGTTAGAAAGGAGTGTTTATAAACCAAAGCAACTGTTTTTAGCGGTTTTGTCAGTTGTATATAAAACACATACATATATAAGTACATATATATATACATATACATATATATATTTATTTATATACATAACATAGTCACAAATAGTCGTTACACAAATAAGCCACAAACTGTATAACAATTGTACATGTACAATAAAAAAAAGAAACTTATACACAAAACCCTAATAATTTCATAATTTTCGATAACGATATCATCGAAGTCATTTGATCAATCGAGAGTGTTACGATTACGACGGCTTCCAAGTGTGTTGCCAGGTTATTTAGTTGTTCCTATTCATATGTATATATATGTATAACGAATGTCGAACATACACACACGATGTTTCAGTTTTTTTTTTTAGCATTATTTTTCTTATTGTGTCGTATATAACAAGAACGGACATTATTATTAGTTTATTATTTATCAATTTATTATTTTACTATACAAATATCTCATGTTTCTCATTATAATTTATTAATTTAAGTTTATTTTCATTTACTGAGAACACAGTTTATACTATATAAATATTTAAAGCTTTTGTGGCGGCAAAGAAAATGTGAAAGAAAAAAACAAAAGCACGTATAAAAAATGAAATCAACGATTCAGTTTAGTTTTAGATGAAAATTGAAGACCGCTTTAGTATTTAACTTGGTTTCCTTTTATACACATACATACATATACAACCAAAAATGTTAACAACTTACACAAATCAAAAATAATTTAACAGTGTTTTTGATTTCGCTTTTGGGTTTTTCTTAGTTGTTTTTTCACAATTTTTTTTTTTTTTTGCTTTTGTTTACCAAAAATGAGGCAAAGTCGTCATAATCATAATTATAATCATAATCATAATCATAGTTATAATCATATTTGATACAATACAATAGTTTAAGCAATTAGTACTGAACTTTACAAGTTTTTGGCAGTACGCATTTGTTGTATTTTCTTTTATTTTGTAATAGTTTAAAATTATGCAAATATACAATGTAGTTGTTGTTGTTTTGTCGCTTTTTATGTATATTTATATATATATATGTATATCTCATATATATTAATTTTTATTTTATTTTGTTTATTAAAATATACTCATAACGCGCTACTTAATTGTTTAAAAAGTTCATTATTATATTAACTAATATTAATAAACAAATTTTAACATTTCTCGTTCAACAGTTTTTGTTTTTTAATTTTTTGTTTTGGTAATTTTTGTTAAGTTGTTTTTTTTTTTTGTTGCATTTTTGCTTTTGGTTTTTTTGTTCTCCTCCAATTTGAAGAATTTCGGTTTACGCACCCAAAACTGAAACACCCCGGAAATAACTAGCTACAAATGATAAGCATATGTATATATAGTAAATAAATACGCGAGACTGCAGACGGAACCCTCGGCGTTATTTTTTTGTAGGTTATGTACAACATTTCTGCGACTTCTCCTTTACTTTTAGATTTTGCAAGATGGCGAATATTCCTACGTATGTATGTATGTGTGTGAATTTTTTTTTTTTTTTGAGTGTGTCGGTGTGTGAGACATCTTTAGTAGTTGTATTAGTAGTAGTAGTTGTAGTCGTAGTATTATTAGTATTATTATTATTATTATGTAGTAGTAGTAGTAGTACTGCGGGTTCGGTGTTGAGTGGGAGGGAGGAGGGGTTTCTGGACCGTCATCATTAATCCTCACCATTGGATGCTGCTGTTGATCGCTTTAGTTTAATTACTAGAGTTCCGATTTAGTGTTCATTTAACTGCTATCACTTTCGTTTGTTAATGTTAAGTTTTTTTCGCTTTCATTTTAATATTAAGTTTTTTGTTTTCCTTCTTTTTTTTTAATAATAAAATACAATTGGACTAAACAAAGTTCTTTCATACAATATTTTAAGATGTTGAATGGGTGGAAAAGGAAGTGGGGCAGGGGTTTGGACTTAGAGGTTAAGGAGAGGAAGGGGGTAGAGAGAAGGTGGGGGGTTTTTGTGACAACACTCATTTCGCTAATTGTATGTATATTATGTATATAATATAATGCTTTCTTCTCAATTTGTATTTATATGCGCAATATTTCGTTTCTTGAGGCTGTCTTTAGGAATTTTAATCATAATTTCTCCTTTTCTTTTTCCTGCAAGAGAAACAAATTGCAAAATCGCATGAGTCAAGAGAATCGAGTCAAGTGGCAACTAGAAAACGTATTCGATTTAAGATCAAGGATTTAAACCAAAACAAAAAAAAACGAAAAGCATATTAAGGGTTCGGCAATCAATCAATCCAATTAGTAAAATCTCAATTAATACATATAAAAAAAATTTTACTGACGGCAACCAAAATCATAATTGGACAATTCAAAATAAATTTAAAATTTTATAATTTTTTTGGTTTGTTGCTTTTTTTTTTGCTTGTTGGTTGTTGCTGGTACAAACATTATGCTACTTGTTGTTGTTGTTAATATTCTTATTGTTAAAGTTGTTGTTGATGTTTTATTTTTATACGGTTGATTTCGTTTATAGGTAGGTAGGTGGAATTGAATTGATGTTTATTTTTTTTTGCATTTAGTAGTCAGCTGTAATTTATAATGGGTGGCAACCACAGCGAGCGAAAACGATAGCGACAACAATCGATTAAACCAATCGATCAATCAAGCTGCAGGCGCTGTTGCATTTTTACCTATTTACTTATGCATTAAATTTTTTATTTACTTATTGCGAATTTTATCAACTACAGTTTGTTAGTTATACGGATTGTGGTGTTTTTTTTTTGTTTTTTTTTTTTGGTAGGGGGGAGGAAATAAGAAAAGAATGAAATACATTTTGATTAGCTTCACATGATTATTTAGCTACACAATTTTCTTGGCACTACGAATTTCGACGATTTTTGTACGTGAAAAGCTCAATTAACTGAAAAAAAAAAGGAAGCGCTTAGCACATGGACACATAGAGATGGTTCCAATCTATATATATTTTTGTGTACATATAAATACATATAGTTTTTGAAATCTTAGGCAGATCTGTAGTTGCGAAATAATACTGTTACGCATACATGTTGCACACATATGGCTGTGTGTGTGTTTGTGTGTGTGTGTCAGTGTATGTGTGCTGGGGGCAGGACGATCTCTATATAAGGTATGCATAGCTACTACATCAGCAAATTAAACATAATAGTATATATATTTGTACATACAGCACTACAATACACAGATAGGAGTCATTAAAAATGCGTGTTTCATTTGGTTTTTAATTTACATTTGTTGTTGTTGTTGTTGTTTTTTTATTTTGTAGAAATCAATCTCAAAACGCACAAAATTATAAGCGAAAAATAGCACAAAAGTTTTTGTTGGATTTTCATCATTTTTTTTTTAATGTAAATGTTATAATTATAAAAGTAATCATTTAATTATAATAGACGCAAAAATCATAAACATTGTAATAATAATAGACTTTAATAATAATAGCGGTAGACATAATAAAATAACTTTCGTCATAGAATTATTCACAAAATGTACAAGAGCAAAAACAAAACAAGATTAAGAAGAAGAGAAAAAAAAAAACTGCAACTGAAAGAGAAACCAAAAAGTGCGCAAGAAAACAAATACTTTTTGTGTGTGTGTGTTGTGTGTGTGTTTATTGTGTGTGTGTTTATTGTGTGTGTGTGTTGTGTGTGTGTGTTGTGTGTGTGTTTATTGTGTGTGTGTGTTGTGTGTGTGTGTTGTGTGTGTGTTTATTGTGCGTGTTTGTTGTGTGTGTCTGTTGTGTGTGTTGTGTGTGTGTTGTATGTGTGTTGTGTTGTGTTGTGTTGTGTGTGTGGTGTGTTGTGTTGTGTTGTGTGTGTGGTGTGTGTGTGTGCGTACAGACTAATTAGATTTAAGGGGAAGAGGGGGTGGCGCTAACTACATACAAATATAGCTGATACCAATCAAGAAAACATAGAATGATAAATAAAGATAAAAAGTAACGGCAAGAAATTTATTTTTTTCGTTTTGATTATTTAGTTTGTTGCCGTGTTTTTGTTGTTTTGTTTTTGTTGTTTTGTTTTTGTTGCTTTGTTTTTGTTGTTTGTTGTTTGTTTCGTTTGTGTTATTGTTATTAACAAGAATTTATTGCCAACTTTTAAGCTTAGATGGTCGTAATATAATATACATAAGTAACGATAGAAAATTGTGAGCGTGTATATGTGTATGTGTGTGTGTGTGTGTGTAGTTCACTTTCATTCAAGGCGTTGCTAATCATTATTGAAATAGAATTAAACAATAAGTACTTAATTACAAAGTTTATAACATGTTCTTCTCTTTTTCGTTTTTACGTTCCAATCTTAATAATGCACTTGATATAAATCATAAAGGAAAATTTTCTTATAGGTGTTTTTAAGTGTGTGTGTAGATGTGTGTGTTGTATGTGTTTAAAAGTTTAAGCAACAGAAAACAAGCGCAGCAAACAAAATGTTTGTCAACTTTTTTTGATATGAAATCATAAGGCATACGTTGTTTTTTTTTTTAAATACACATATAATAATTATATATACATATATTGTATAATTATATGGCTATTTAACTACGCTCAGTATATAAGTGTATGTGTGTCTGTGTGTGTGTGTGTGTGTGTTAAGTGTGTGTTTGAGTGTTTTGTGTGTCGTGTTGTGTTGTGTCAGTTGTAAAGCAAAAATGTATTATTATTTTGTATAGCACACATTGAATTTTGAGTTTTCAATAAATTTATATATTAAATTTGGTTGATTTTTGTGGCACGCAAAACAAAGTCATATTCAATATGCAAACAAAAAAAAGCAAAATAAAAGCGCTAAGTGTACAAAATTTATTGTTAACTTTTCGTCTGGTTTTTGGGCTTATTTCGTTAAATTTTTTTGTTTGCTTTGCGCGCCACACAACAAACAACAAAATAAATATTTTGTTTATCATTTTTTTGTTGTTGTGTAATTTTTAAATTGTTAACTAAGAAAATTTTGCTAAATTTATTTTACGGCTGCTGCTGTTTCTGTCTGTGTGTGTGTGTGTAAGTACGTCGCATGTGTATGTGTGTGTTTAGTGTGTGTGTGTGTTTGTGTGTTTGTGTGTTTGTCTGTTGCGCATTGCAAGAATGCAGCTTCAAACGTCTTTAATTTGCAGTTTATTAACTAAAATGTAAATTTTCTGCTGCGTTGTTACACAAAATATTAATTTTTGTTTGTTTTGGTGTTGTTTAATTGTGGACTGCTTGTTGTTGTTTGATGATTTCTTGTATTGTGGCTGTTGTTGTTGATTGTTTGTTTGTTGATTGGTTGATTGGTTGTTGTTGTTGTTGTTGTTGGTTTGTTGGTTGGTTGGTTGGTTGATTGGTTGTTGTTGTTGTTGTTAGCAACTTACTGTTCTTGGGGATCAGTATCACTCTCCTCCAGTTCGCTCTTGTTGCGTCGCTTCTCATAGATGAGAATGATCAAACAGAGAATCAGCACCTCAGCACAGATGCCCAGGAAAGGCCACAAGGCGGCGAATTTACCTAAAAAAACAGATTATTCCAATTTAATGTGGTATAAAAATCATCCCCCTTCCCTGCCTGAGGCACTCACCCTTAACACGAACGGTTGTAAAATCGGTGGCAACGGTGCTATTGTCACCATAATCATTGGCCTCGTTGCGGCCGTGGCACTTGTACTCGCCTCTATCGTCCAATGTTACATTCTCAACCATTAGAATGGCATTCTCCACTTTGCTCTCCTCGTCCGGTTTCAGTACATAACGACCTGTGCTATTTGTTAATTGTGAGTAATTGCCTGTATGTAGAACTGGAGAAATTAATTATATTATTTTTTTTTACTTAATTCTAATTATGTAGGAATGAGACAAATAGTACAATGAAGTTGGGCGAAGGTATATATAAAATATAAGTATTTCTATTCTTATTCAGCATCGGCAGTAGAATAGATCTAGGCACGTCTGCCTGGCTGTCTGTTATGAGAAATTTCAAATTTCTTCTGCAGTTCAACTCAGTTCTCATTTTATCGATAACTTTCATCACGAATTACGAACATGGTTATAAATCGATTTCCGATGGCAACAAAATACATTCTCCTAACAGATTTCTTAAGATTTTGTTAATCAAAACATATATTCATATTATATTATTATTTTAATTAAATACATTTAAGAAATTTACGAAACTATTTTTTTTTTCCAACAACTACTATCAGAAATTTCCCTTTTTTGGTCGACTGGAGCATTCTCACTTGCCTTGGATAATATTATATTACACACACAGCATATATATATATATATATATATATATATATATATATTGAATCCACACACTTACCAAAGCTCCATGACAATTTGGGATTGCTGCCAGCAACCGCGCAGGTGATCATCATTTTCTCACCCTCGACAACACCCGTATTTGAAGGCACTCGTACAACAATGCGAGCTATTTGGCGAATTAAATATTGTTTATAATTAAAAATTTGCAATTGTATTTTAGTTTATTTTTTAGTTTTTGTGGCACTTACCAATCACATGTATATCTTTGGACGCGCCTTTGAACTCACAGCTGTAGAGGCCATGATCCTTAGCTTCCGCCTTATCGATGATGAACTTTCTCTCGGCACTGATCAGCCTGAAGCGACCTCTCAGATCTGCACTATCCGTCACATTGACGCCATCCTTTTTCCTATTAGAACGATATTTATATATATATATATCCAGATTAGCATAAATAATACAGTATCATAAAGTGCTATAAAGTCATAGAAAAACACTCTTCATTTTTATTTGTATGTACTTCAAATCGTTGCCAGGTGAGACTTCAGTTTTATATACATATATAAATACATATGCAAATATGTCAAGCGATTAACGGGTAATATACAAGTTTGTTGAACTGTGGGGTAGCACTCCCTACTACTTATTTGTCTTCTTACTCAAATTACAGAATCGTCTTTATACACCCCTTGCGAGGTGTATATTAATTCTGTCGTACAGTTTGTAACAAATTGCGACTACGTGCAATATATACACTTGACCATATATATAGTCTATATAGCCATATCCGTCTATCTGTTTGTCTGTGTAGAGTTGCTTCATTCTTTATTAATTTTTACAATGAAATTAAATAAAAGGATACCTAACGTTTTTGAAAAACTCATCTAATTTTTGGCTACACCTAGATCGAGTTGCATATGTGCCCCATATATTAAATATTTTATCTCAAACACTCATATCGCTGGTCCCTTTGTATGTTATAAAGCTGTCAAAGGAATAAAATCGGGAATTTGATTTTTAGTAAGAACAACTTTTTGGTTTATCAAAATATCCCAATTAAACTCAGCAGTGATGATTATTATTATTAATATAGGACAACTATATCACAGATCTACCATAGGCACCGATCGGTTTTCTTTTTTAGTTAATTGCCTGCACAAGTGTATCAAAATCTTCGTAGTGCCTCAGTTGACCGTTATTTTTTGTGTTTTCTTTGTTTGCTTTTTTGTTTCAAGAACTTTGGTGCCAATTATTCAGGACTAATTCAGCATAAGGCACGCAAAGTTGCGGCCCTGGCCCAACCGACCAACAGGCCGATAAACCGACAGAGTGTCATTACACACACACACACACACACACACACATACAGCTAGACATACATGCATACAGCAAGCTAGAGTCGGAAGAGGCCCACTCCCTGCTAATATGCACACCATCCCTCCCCATACCCACCTCCTCCCCCTGCATTCCTAACACTGAGTCTGCTCTCTCCAGGTTACGTCAGTCAAGTGGTTGGTTAAAATGGGGTAGGGGACGTAGGAGGTTGGAGGAGAGGCGCAACATAATTAAGCAAAAGTGCTTAGCTGTGCCGTATTAAAATGATTGCTCTTATAACTGCCAGCTACTTGTATATGTATGTGTGTGTGTAAGTGTGTATGTGTGTGTGTATGCTGAGCCAGGGGAACAACTGAGTCCGCTTACCATATTGGACTGTATTAGGAGGGTAAGGTTGAAAGACGACAAATTAGAAAAAACTATTTTTGGAGCCCAGTTTAGTTTGGCAATCATAATTATAATTTGAGTGACGAAAAAAAATGGGAAAAAAGAAAGCAAATATTTATATATATTTATATTTCTGATAAGGATCACAGGTCGAGTCAATATGGCCATGTTCGTCTGTCTGCAGAATTTAAGTATATAATTTACATATCGATTTACATTTCGCTAGCCAAATTTCCAATGTATTTTGTTTGTGGGATCTAAAATCAAAAAGGCCTGCTGAAGTCCAAAAATGTAATGAATTCATTTTCTCGTCTTTACGGCGATTATAAGTACACTTTTAAAATCATTTGTCAGTCTTCATTTACTATTTCCATTTCGATGCACTTGCCGCATCTATGGTGGTTTGCCGATAACCTACGTTAAAATATATTCAAGTTTATTATTTTGACACCATCGAACAGCTGTTCACAGAAACCACAGAATCCGGCCGTCGCGACCTGTTCGACACCGTTATTTTATATGAATTTTTTCAATATCGATAACTTTTTTGATCTGTAAAGCGGGCCTTATACTAAACGCATATCAAATACATTTTAATATGTTATCGATTATTGTTGGAACATCGATACTTACCATATGAGCGGATCAGTGGAATCCACATTTTTAACATTGCAGCTGAGCACAAGCGGCGATCGAATATCGTAGAATTTCATTTGACGCTCCACATGGTCATAATTTGGCACCAAGGAATCTGGCCCTGAATGATTCCAAAAAGAGAGAGTGAAAGAAAGAATTGCGTTAGTTTGAATATTTAAAGAGTAAATAAATAAAAGACTATTACACATATATATATTTATATAAGAAAAGAGAAACAGGAGGAGAGAATAGCAAACGTTTACATAAAAAAAAAATACTTAAACAAATTTATTACTAAGATTGGTATGCATATAAGAAAAAACCAACAACAAAAAATTGTATATTGTATATAATAAGGGTATATTTTGTAGATAAAAGTAGAGGCGAGCGCTTATATAATTATATAATATGAGAGGTGGTGGTGGGGGTGTTGCGCTGGGTAATCTTTAATCTGGGGGACGTGGAGGGCTCGCGTGGGTGTACTGAGAGCGAACAGGAAGAATGAGCTGAGAGATGTAGTTTATTTTTTTCTTTTTTGTCTAGTTGCATTTTCTGCTAATGGATGGCGCTATGTATTGTTGGCCAGTTTGAAAACTTTCTAGTTGGCTAACGAGTGCTTTTCAACTAAGGCGAAAACTGAAAGTAAATAGTAAAATAAGTAAAAACAAGAAAATAGATAAAGAAATACTGCAACTTAAAAAGGACAACAACAAATGTTACACGCACACACACACACACACACAAAGTCTAAATATACTTAAAGTAATCAGCTAAATAAATGACAATAAAAAAAAATAATAATTTCAGAGATGTAACTCGATAAATGGGCCACCCAAAAAATATAAAACTAGACATAAGATAAATTATAAATTAAAAGAAAACAACATAAAATAATTTCGTTTGTGAATTTTGAATTTTTATTTTTTCCTATTTAATACAGAGATATGTATGTTGTTTTTATATAATTTGTTTAATATTTATTTTCGTAATTTTTTTTAACTTGGACTGAAATCAAATAAGTTTGATTTACGCGGCGCATATACATATTTAAATATATATACGTGTATTACGTACATATATGTATATGTATATGTTTAGTATATATATATATATAATTAATTTTTATTAATTACAATAATTTACTGTTATTGATATATCTTGTTAAAGTTAGCGCTGCAATCGAAATGTAGCAATAATCGTTGTTGTTTGATAGTAGTAAAAATTGTTTATGTATTTAATAAATGTCATCAATATTCAGCAAAGCAAATGCAAATGCAAATGTAAAGCAAAAGCAACACAGCTAAATAGGCCGACAGATTAACAACGATAACCGATAATCGATAAACAGTTGTAGGCCACACAAAAAAAAATAATATATACAATATATATGGATGTATGTGTGACAAATACATATGTTATGTTTGTATTTGCTTTGTCCTTATCGCCAACCGGAATAAACAAAAACCAAAACAAAAACGAGAAACAAAACGAAGCAAAAATCAAACGCAATAAACATAAGTTGGTGTCACAGTCACAATGGGTGATAGGGGAGGAGTGGGACAAAACAACAACAAGGGGCTTATCAAGCAGCTCAGCGCCAATTGAAAATTACACATGATTTTTTATATATGCGCGTCACCAAAATGGCGGCTGCCCAATCAATCAAATTGACAAGAGCGAGACAGAGACAGCGAAAGAGTGGAGGGGGGGAGGGGTGCGTGTGTGTGCTGTGCACCTGACATCAGTATAATTCAAAAACGAAGGTAAACAACTAAATTATATAGAAACACAACTAAGTTATACAATAGCACAGCATTGATGATAGACAAATCAACCAACACCCACACGCAACAAATGAAATCATAAATTCACAAATCACAAGCAACAACTATAAAAACAAAAGCTCAACTTTAAGTTCGCCTCTGTGTGTGTGTATGCGTAAGAGAAGGATGATATGTGGGCGAACGAGCTGACGAAAGCCTGGGAGCGATTAGCGAGCGAGCGAGCTAGAGTGATTTACATTTTACAACACCAAATTAGACTATCGATGAGGAATTTTTTGAGTAATGAAGAGACGTGCTAATATCGAAGGGAGAGCGAGAGCGAGAAAGAGAGACAGAGGCGAGCGAGAGTTAAGAGCAAAAAAGAGCGAGCCAGACTTAGACAAAAAATTGAGTTTGATGCGAGCTTAATGTGTGAAAACTTGTGGCTGTTGTTGTTCTTGTTCTTCTTGTTGAGGGGTGGGGCCATTTATGAAAACAAACAAAACATCTGACTGAAATGCAAATGTATGTTTGAATGTGTGTATGTTTCAAGAGATGAGAGAGACCTGCACGAGTAATTTTTGCATTCGGTTTTCTATTCTTTCTTTTCGTTCTTTCTTCTAATCACTCGTGCAGCTTTTCGATGGGTGTGTGTGTTTGTATTAGGGGTGCTCAAGTAAGTAACACATATTTTATAATTGCTAAGCGCTAAATTTTAATTTATTTGAATTAATTTTTAACTATCCAAAATAGAAAAAGTTTTGACATTTGGTTTAAAGAAAGTTAACGAAAACAAGAGCTGTTTGTTGATGAAATGTGCAAAAATCATGCACAAATATCAATAATTAATAATCCAAAAACAAGTTTCTTAAAAAATCACAAAAAAAAAAAATTCCTAGGCGCATTTATATATGTTAAGCTTAATTGATCACCCTGAATGTGGGGAATGTGAATATGATTCTCGTGATCTTTATTTTTTTACGTTTTTTTTTTTTTTGATGTGTGAGTGTGCTCACCCTTTTTAATAGGCATGAACGTCTTGGGCTGCTGCTGCATTAACCCGAAGTTGTTGTTGTTGCTGTAAACAGCTGTTGGGGCTGCTGCTGTAACGGTACCTAACGAAGGCGGTATAAATTGCGGCGCGTACGTCTGATATTTGTCATTATTGTTGTGATGATGATGTTGATGGGGCAGTTGGGGCTGCGGCTGTTGCGGCGTCGGCAATTGAAAAGCATTTAACATATGCTGCTGCTGCTGCTGCAGGTGCTGCTGCTGTTGCAAATGATGATGCGGCGACATGCTGCTGCTAATTGTGGCAGTGTCAATGGGCAGTGACTGATTGTACAGTTGAATGGTGGGCGGCTCGGGTGGAGCCAGCGTATGCTGCTCCAACAGGCTTAAGCGTGGTGGCGGAAAATCTGGCGGTGTTGCCGAATAAATGCGATGAATGCCGGCATTGCCACCTGAAGCACCCTGTGCAGTGGTGGAGGTGGTTATTGTTGTATGATGCCAAGGCAGCGTGGTGAGTTCGTTGTTAATGTTGCTGTTGTATTTTCTAGTTGGCGTTGGCAACTCATAGCCAAAGTCGTGGCCATAAGCCGTTGCATTACCATATCCAACAATTGTTGATGCTGGCTGATTGTGCTGCTTGTGCGGTGGTTGTTGTTGTTGCTCTTGCCACGTGCGTGTAAAAATCTCATCGGGTGAACTTGGCGTCAGTTCATCAATGGTTTGATAGCCACTCTCAGTGGGAAATTGCTGCTGCTGCTTGCTGCGCACGTGTAGAATGTGATAGCCGCTATTACGGCGATAGTTGTTGTTGTTGCACTGATAGCGTCCCTCGTGCACCTTCAAAGCATGCCGCACCTTCAGGTGCGCCTCAATCTTGTGCTTCTCGCCTGCAGTCGATAATTGATAGTCGTATTCGTGTGGTGAATTTCAGCTGCTTCTTCTTCATAAAAAATACTCACCCTCAATGGCGCTCTCCGAGAGCGTATAAGAGTGCTCGTCGTGGCCGTGCCGCAAATTGTGACGAGTTATCGACTCGCCATTCTTCAGCCAATGGATCTTCTCGGTGATCGGTATAACGCAAGTAATGGAAAACGGTTCCCCAATATTCACATCCAAATCGCCATAATAGACCACAGGCGATGCGGCGAGTGCAAATTCAGCCAAAGACTCGTCACTCTCATTATTATTTGCTATAAATTTCGGCGCGCGTGGCAAGAGGTGTTGGTTGTTGTTGTATTTTTTTGGGTGGAAGGGCGGCAAATGGGTCACAAGTTACATATATATATAATCGTACAATATATATATATATTTATACATATGTTTATAAACACAACACACACTCACAGCAAAAATGGTTGCAACAAATTTTATTGAACAACATATAGCGAGAGAGACAAAGAGAGATGGAGAGATAGAGCGAGAGAGATGGGTTGATCTATCGGTAGGGGAACTTTTATAAACAGTAATTTGAAAAACAATCTATAATCAAGAAAACATTTAAGTACAAAACAATTAAACAACAAAAATTTACTCCTTGTGGATCTTTTCAATTAGTCATTAACACTCTATAAAATATTTATATATGGTTATATAGCATCTGATCTGATCCGATCCGTTCCGATCGAGTGTGTGTGTGTGTGTTGTTTTGTTTTTTGTTTTGTTAACGATTAGTTTATTTGATTTTCTTTCGATTCACTTCAACATTGATTTTCAGATTATTTGATTTCAGCGCCAAGTTGTAAAAACATATATATGTATATTGTATGTATAGATAATCAATTTATCTGTTCGAGTTGTATTGTAAATCTTACTTATATAAATAAACACACACAATCAAAAAACAAATATAACAAAGAACAACCTAATTTCAAAGTGAACAAACCAAATTGAAATTAAAACCGAAAGTCGAAATAAATACAAAAATAATCGCTTTGTGAATGTGACTCGTTGTTAACGTGCTTTTATATATATATATATATATAGAAAAGTGCAGTTGGTAATTCAAAATGGTTATCGATACTTATCGATAGACTGCTCATAAATATGTTATTCAATTGAAATGTATTCATTTTAAATATATATAACGTAATAGTTATTGCTCCATACGTTTTTCATTTCATGATTTTTATACATGCCGCGATACCCAACATTGATGGACTCGACAATTAACAAATTGTCAGAATTAACAAATAACAGAGAGCGAAATAGAGAGAAAAGGAGAGAGAGCGAGAGATGCTAGCAGACAGCAGACGCAAAGTGCTTTTATTTTTCACAATCTATTTGATTACATATTCAATTTTCCAGACATGAACATCTATTCATATATAGAAGATACATAGATATGTCTATGTTTAAGTGTATATTTGTATGTGACATTGGATAATATGACGCAGAACAATGACGTCAGCACACAAAATGCTGTCCAGTTTCGACCGACTGCATTATTTGTAAGCCAGGGCCACACACATGCACACAACCACACTCACACACTCATACATACATACATACATACAAATATACACATATATATAGTTTATACATATGACCATGTGCCGGTTTCTTTTTCTTCTTATCAGCCGCATTATTTGGCTTATCAGCATCGGTAAAACAAGTAATTTTGCGATAGCAACTAAAATAAGCGAAAACACTAATATATGACAATAAATTTGTTAGTAAATACATACACACACACAAACAAATATGTATGTGTTGATGAGATGATAAAACCGCAATCTTATCAGCTGATTTAACGAGCTGGCGGACATAGTCCCTTTCCTTCTTATATTCTTGTCAACACTACACAACACTCGTTGTTGTTGATTAGGCGCAGCTGGGTACAAAGAACACATTGCTACACACGCACTCATACAAACATTCGCACACACACACGCATATACATTTGTATAGCTAGCACAAAAAAAATATATTCAGCCGCCAGGCATTGTACAGAAAATTAAGCGCAAAAAGATTGCAGACAGCAATTTCATTTACAAGCCACAAAAGCTCAGCTCCTACATACCCGTCTCGTCCCTTCCCTTTGTTTGCTCTTGACACACACACACACACATATACACATTAGCATTTGTCTGTCGTACAAGCATAGAGCATATTGCAGGCAACGGTCGCAGCCGAAAAAGTATTATAAATTTATACAGCACTAACACACACACGCAGCAACAACAACAGCAACATACACGTGCGCGCAACACACCTTAACATTTTTGCAGCGCACCTCTCTCTTACCAGTCTCTCTCGCATTTCCGTATTCGAACCCACACACTTATACACTCTGCCTCTCCCACTCTCTGTCTTATGTCTCGTTATACACTTGCAAGCCCTAAACGTTTAACCGCTATGACTGTTGCTCTTCTTCTTTTTGTTTTTCTTGTTGTTGTTGGTGACAAGAAATTTATGGTTTATTGCTTGCTCATCTAGCATGGTTTTTGTCGCATTCCTTGTGCCAAATAGTAGTGTGCAAAAGTGTACAAAAAAGAACGCACACATACAAAGCAAGCGCCAACTAAAACTTTATTTAATCAAATTTATGGCTGCACTGCCAGCAGCGCACACTGCCCTTCCCCCACCCCTCCTACACTTTCGCACAGACTCGCAATCGCTCTTGTGACACATTGTTATTAGCATTCGTTTGTGTGCGTGTTTCTGTGTCTGTGTGTGTGAACTAATATTCATTTCTTTTAAAAGTTCCGTTTTGGTTTTATGATGCATTATGGCTTCCCCACCCCCTTTCCTTGTCATCATTGTTGCTGCAATTTCGATGTTATAGCTAGAGGCAATTAAATTATTTACACAGAGAATTTGCAAAAAAAAAAAAAAAAAAAAAAAGATGAAATAATAGATTGTGCATCGGCGAACACAGCAATAAGAAATTAAAAACAAGAAGACAAAAAAAAACATATAGCAAAATTAATTAACACGAAACAAAATTGATTGCGGCCATATTAAATTGTGATGAGTTTATGTGCATGAATGTTTGTGAGTGTGTGTATCTCAAAGCTTTTACTATTAGCCAGTCGTTGTGCACGTGAAATCACACAAAATTAAAAGGAAAAACAGTCTGAGAGTCACGCTGTAAATTGATTTTGACAGGCATTGGTGTGACGAATTTGGGGTTTTTAAGGTTAAAATACTAAACGACTTTGGATAATTCAAGTGGATCACAGTACAATACACACAAACACATATACAGATATTGCGGTCAATCATGAAAAGCTTTTGATAGGTCAGTGAACGTAGAATTCATTAAAAATTAAATAAATTGCACAAGAAACATGTCAATTAAATGCGTAAAAAATCACAGCAATTGGCGACAACCGCAAAGCGTACAAAACAAAGCAATAAAGTACAACAACAACAAAACAAAACACAAGAAAACAACAGAATGCGGTGCAGAGCGAGTAGGCAACAACTGCAGTGACAACAGTGTGACAGAGAACATCGTCATTTAATGGTAATGGGGCAGAACACTTATAAAAAAAAAATAGAAAAAAATGGGTGCCAACTAAGCATTATCATTAGCATGCTTATCATAATCAGACAGAGATTTATAAATATACGTATGCATATATAAATATTTAAATACGCAACCCCGAGTTTTACTCGCTAAAAACAAACAAAAGTTCTTCTCTAACAGAGGCAGAAGAAGAAGCAGATAAATAACAGCAACAGCTACGACGACGACGCAGATAGCAACTGCGACGCCGACTGCGACGTAGAGTCATGTGTCTGAGAGCAGCCACGGGGCTTATGAGTGTGTGCGTTTCGTTCTGACTAGTTGCTTGGCTGGCTGCTGTAAATTGAAATAAAAAATTGTTTGTCTATTTTAAAATTAGCAAAAGCAACCAAAATGAAAATGACTAGGCGTCCACATATAATACACACACACACCCCCTCTTTCTCTCTTCTCTTCCCACTCTTACACACACATTTCTCATCAGTGTTGAAAAAGTTTTTGCAGTGCAGCAAACAGTACAAAAAAAAAAAAAAAAAATTGTAAACGTATTAAAAGCAAAGGAACTTGAAAAATGTATTTAATTTGATTTTGGTTTTCTGAATTTTTTTTTTTTTTAAATGCACATAAAAGATTTAAGCAAACAAACATTAACAAAACACTTGTTTAACGTTTTCAAGTACATTGAAGGCACAGCACAAATAATTATAATTGTTGCATTAGTTGTGCGTCAGTTGCTCTGTTTGAGTGTGTGGGTGTGGGTACATAATATTATATTTGCCTTATAGTGTTGTCTAAACATAGGCTAAATTCTTTTTACCCAGAGTTTTTTCTTTCGACTTCAAACAACAGTTTTAAGGCAATTGAAACGATTGGCGATCATTGCGCACAGTTTGATTACCAATGAGGAAGAGAATTTGGAGGGATGAGGCGGCGGGGTAGGGTTTGCAACATTTCAGAACCAATAAATAATGCAGAGAAAACATGTCAGACAATTTTTGAATATTTTGTGGGGCCTTCTCTCTTTCTGTCTCGGCCCGTGGCAGACATCTATGTCAATTATTATTGGCTTGCGCAGCACAATTGAAAAACCAACGCAAATTGATTTGAGAAAAACTAAATGGACACAACTCACACATACACACAAATGAGTTGATGTATATATTTGTATGTGCGTGTGCATATAAACATTTATTACACCCGCTCTTCTCTCGCTTTATATTTCTTTCATACATACATTTACAGTTTCTGTTGAACTTTGGAGCCAAGCAATTTGAAATTGTCAAAGTCAATGAAGCGATAAAGCTTTGAGAGCGTCACCATTTGTTCTTTTCCTTCACCAGCTTACTCCCCTGCCGCTGTCACTTTACCTCCCTCCCGCTATCTATCTCTACCTATCTCTCTCTCTCTCTCCTGCCTTTTATGAAAAGGGCAAGGTGCACGTCAAATTGTAAAGTGGAAACAAGAGAAATGGCAACAAAAATTGATCGCACATATTGGGAACTCTCTCTCTCTCTCGCTATCTCCCACTGCCACTCCATTTCGCCTGGGCGACATCGTCATAATGGAAAAATTTAGCTGGCAACCTTAACGCAGCAAGTAAAAAATATTTGTACAAAAAAAAAAAAGAAAAGAAAATCGGCCAAACCAAATCGGCTGTGCGACTTGACTTGGCACTGGCCGCCAACCCCCATAGGACGGGCTGATTGATGCGACAATATGGTGAGGGGGCAGTAGGCAGGGCGATTGGGCGGCAACCGTTAGTGACGTTGGAGACGACGACTTTTTGTTTGGCAACGCTGCTTAGTTTTTGTTGCAGTTGTTGTTGTTCTTCTTCTTCGCACTTGGCGTCTACAAAACGCACAAAAACAAGAACAACAACAAATTGCGCTGCCAGACAGTCAGACGAACGTTTCGCACACATTAATACACATACACACATGTATATGTTTGTAGTCCGAATGCTGCATGCACAGTGGGCCAAGCGCATTATGCTTCAAGTGCAAAAAATAAAAGCAAAACAAAATGTATAATTTTTTTTGTATGCACAAATGCTTTTAATACGATTTGTTGACACTCACATACATATAGAGAGACGTCTACCCATGCATATATATATATATATAAACACATACATAAGAATATGTACATACATATATATATGTATATGTATATATACATAAGAATATGTACACATATAGATATATATACATACATATATATATATGCAAAAATAAAATATATTTTAATTGTTCTCACGCAAAAATGTATTTTGTATTTATTTATAAATATGTGAAATGTATATAGTACATATACAATAATAAGTTGAACAAAAGCATGTGTGCTCTTGTGTGTGTGTGTATAATAAGTGCCTGTCTGTCGTCTGCAGCTAAATAGGCGATGTGTGAACTTCTAGCTTTTGTCAGGTGCCTGCTAATGAAAGAGGGCTGCCTGCTGCGAAAGGTGTGGGAGCGGAGGAAGGCACAGTGAAACCAGGGCCACAATAGATAAGAGTGCAAATACAACGAAAAAAAGTTAATTTCCCCAACAAACCCCTTGCAAAAAAAAAAGAATACAATTCCATGCCGTGTGTTGTAAATTAGCATGAAACGCAGCAGAGCCCCACGCAAAAGGTGCAATTCACTGATATGCCAAGAATATATATACTATATATATATATATATATATATATATATATATATATGTGTGTACTCTGTTCAAGCAGTCATTATCTGGCAAGAGCGGAAACACAGAGTCAACCTCTATGAATGGGTTGCCAGCCGTTGCAAGTCGAGAGTTGCAAGCAAGTGAAAACAATATGACCACGCCCCCTCTCACAGAAGTGGGCGTTTGGGCGACATTTCTTTCACAATGACGGTGCAACGACGATGTGGATGACGACAACGACGACGACATTGAAAGGGAAATTACATTTCATGTTTATTGTCTTTATAAAAATAATAAATGTTCTTGACGCACACACACAGATTTTTCAAAAATATATTTATATACATATAAACATATTTACTCTATATCAATGGGATTGTTGTGTGTTGAATTAATGTCAGTCATTGTGCAAACAATAGGTTATTTATTTGCGTTCTTTGTGACAAAGTAAATTTAGTCATACTTATAGATAATATTTATCAACAAATGCAATTGACGACGATGTTGTTGTTTTCGCAACATTTTTATTTAATTTCATATCTATGTCATAAGATGCAAATTCATAATAACAGCGCACGTTTTGCTCCACTGTGCAGGGATATTCTTTACGTATCGACTAGTGGGATTTTTGGGTATTCGGCTGCCGAGTCGAAATTTAAATATTTGACATTTATTAATGTAATGAAAATGTCATTAAATAAATATGGCTAACAAAACAGGTAAGTCCCCGTTGTGTACACACACACTCACACAAACATGTGTATAAAAATGTCCTTTTGCTATTGTGTTTTTTATACAATTGTGTTGTGGAGAGTTCAAAAAACCTGCGCTGCAAATTTGACCTCGTCAAATGAATGAAATGAAATGAAAGAAAGGGAGAACAAAGAAACAGAAGAAGAAAAATACCTTTGCGAAAGCCAACATAAACACACCTGGACAACACGTGGTTTTCTCTTTTTTCGTTTTTTTCTGTTCACGCAATTCACTTTGAAGTAACAGCGAGCAATAGCAGACAGAAGAACAAGAACAAGAACAGAATTAAAAGGAAAACACAAACTAAAATTACAATACGAATGCAAATACAGTGGAGACTCGCAAAGTGCCACATTTGATGAATGATTCTAATTAGAAATGAAAATTTGAATTTGTTTTGATTTTTATTTTTTAAAAGATTTTAGATTAGTGATATTTCCAATTTAACAGGAGAACACCGCCATTTAAAGATAACAGTTTCTAATGTGTTGTATTTTTAATATAACAAAAAATTACTGTAATCCTTCTGGGTCACCTAATCAAAACTGTGCAAAATTTCTCGTTTGAAAATATTAAAAGTTTGGCCCCAAAGTTCTGTTGTATTATTATACATTCAATTTCGTATATTTACGTAAACATTGAATATTTTGTACATAATGGCAGCAAACAGGAGAAAATAAAACATGTGTAACATAAAATTGATAATCACATGGATTAAATGTGAAACATGCACACACCTTTGCAAAATACTTTAATTAAAAAAATTAACATTTTGTGCCGAGTAAAATGTGAACAAATTTCGACACTTTTTTTAATCGAATGTACTGAAACATGTTTTAAAATAACCCAACCCAATCTTTCAGTCATAGATAAACAGAGATAGATATATATAATTCCAGCAGAAAATGTTTATTCCGAAAATAATTTTTAATTGGCATTTATCGAATTTTGATTCGAATTTGTTATGAATTAGGCGAACTCATTCGATGCTGAGTATGAATTTTTGATCAGTCCACTAATTTATGGTCGATAGAAATGTTTCTTTTTATGCAATAAACAATTAAGTTTCTCAGTCCTTAAATTACAAATTTCAGCTGATTGACCAATAAAAAGATATACAGATTAAATAGTTTGGCATTATAAACAGGTTTTAACTTCAAGCAAATTGAAACGAAAAAATATATTATATGAAATCTTGAATAAAACACCTTGAATAGTAAAAAGGTGTAGGAAGAGGGAGGAAAATAATATTGATTGACACACAAACAAATCTAAATACCCACACAAAAATGGATGGGGGAAATGGGGGTCAAAATAGATAGATCGATGGTCTGGCTAAATGCTAAATGGGATCGTATGCTTAGAATAATAAATAGATGAGAAGGTGGAACGGGGAAATGTTGTGAAAGGGGGGGGGTACGGTATGTGTGTAGATAAAAGCAAGGCAAGCCAAGGCAAGGCAAAGGCTATACAACTTTCGACGGCCAACCGATTTGCCAATTGTAAACAATATGCACAGCCGGTATCGAGTACCGAGTATCCAAATACTGAGTACCGAGTACCGACTGACTAAAGAGTAACGAATCGATGAGTTAATATAAACAAGAGACAGACAGACGGACCCGGCTACTATATCTATATACACTATACTATATACATATGTACCTGGCTAAACACAAAGAAAAAATAAAAGAGAGAAAAGAATATAGGAAATAAAATAAATATAGGAGATAGCAAAAAATCATAAGATTTAAACTGAAATACTACAAATGAACTTAATTCTAGACATTGTTGTGTGTCTTATGGGTAATTTCTGTTGCCATTTTGCAATTGTGTGGAAAATTGAAAATCAAATGAGTAGAAAAGACAAACAGTGGAAAATCAAGAAGAAGAGAATAAAACTAAACACACTGAATGTCGACCAGTCCCGTTGCCCGTTCACAATACCACAAACCCCTACCCCCAACCCGACAATATAAACTATAAAAAGCAACACAAAAATATCGAAGCACAAGTACACTTAACTAAAGGCCAAAAAGATAGACACACAAGTGGAATATAGAGATAGAAAGAGAGGGCGCGAGAGATAGAGAGAAAATATCTGACCCGGGGTGGAGCGAGGGAGAGGTGCGCGCGCTTTACATTGTAAAAGAGAAAATAGAAGAAAAAAAAAAACAACAAAAACAAAGACAAAAAAAAACACAAGCGAAAGGAAAGTGTTCGCTCAATATGTATGAATGTGTGTAAGTCTCCATGTGAGTGTGTGTGTGCTGATACCCAGTAGAACTTTGGGTCAGGTATAAAAAAATAAACAGAAAAATATCATCGCGAGCAGTGATTAATTTAACCCTCAATCCTGAAAGCTTATAAAACTGTAAAACGTTTTAAATGAGCGATAATCATTTATTTTAACGCTCATAATGCCAAGTTTTAGATTATTTTAACAGCTTATAAGGAACAAAAACTGACTGGGGACTGGAAATCTTTCAAAACTAATGACAATATTATTTGCTAGTTTTTAAAAATGTATGTTTGTTAAAAAATTTCTTTAAAAATAACCTCAAAGGAAGAAGAAATTGTGGCAACAAATTCCATTCGATATCAACTAATAATACTCCAAATTGTAATTCGCCAAGTGACCTTTTAGAGGCTCTTCGCTCAAAAATAGTGAAAAGCCATGTGTTTCCACACACAAAAAAAAAGTTTTGCTGGGGGATAGAGAAGAGGAAGAAGAGTAGTGAAAATTGGTAAAGGCGACCAAAAAAAAGTATTGGCTTTGCAACGAGGCAACAATTAGGGCGTATTGCTAGACGAGAAGGGGTTTGTGGGGGCAGGGGCGGTGGTCTGTGGGTGTGGGTCTTGGATCATTGTAAACCACAAACTATCATTTTTGTTTTTATTTTCTTTTTTCGTTTTTTTTTTTTGTTATTGTTTGCAATTTGTGTTGCACACATCAACATCAAATACATAGAGAGACATATATAAAGAGAGCTTAAATACATATGCATAATATACATAAGGGCTTTTTATTGTTTTTTATTGTTATATTTAATTAAGTTTTTGTATTTGTAGTTGTTGTTGTACTTACCAACTGATTGAGCATAAATCGCTAAAAATATCGAGAGGAATGAAAGAGCGCTAGCCAAGAATTTCGCCTCCATCTTTGGTATTGATCCGTGTTGTTGTTGTTGTTTTGTGGTTGTTGCTTGTGTTCAATTGTTGTTGTTGTTGTGGTAATTATTATGCTGTTGTCGTTTCAAATTGCTTGCATGTACATATTAAATTTGCGTTAACTATTTGCTGATTGATTATTATAATTTTTTATTTATTTTTTTTTTGGTTGGTTTTCTTTTTGTTGTTGTTGTTTTTTATTTATTTATTTTTGTACTTTATGATTAACTTACTAGATCATTATTAATATTTATTTATGTATACGATTTTTCCTTTTTTAATTAATTAGGCTTAACATTAAAATTTGATAATAGTTGTTGTTGATGTTGTTGTTGTTGGTTGGTAGTTGATTTTTTTATTTAATTTTTTTTTTTGTGTTTTGTTATAACGATTCTTCTTCTCTTTCTCTTTTTGTTAACCAGCTCCAGCTATTGTTCTTATTTCTTGTCGCTTAATATTTAATTGTGTTTTTTAATTTTATTTGTGATTTGCAATAAAAGAAAAGTGGAGAACAAATATTTTATCAAACAATTTCCCTTGTTTCTTTGTCATAATTTTGTCTTATTCTTTTTTTGCCAGGTATTCTTTTAGCGTTTGAACGAGAACGCTCTGAATTTTATGCTTTTTGCACAAGATTTAAAAATACATAAATTCAAAATAAAACCAAAAGCACCAATAAAGAAGAAGATGAACGACTGCCCGCGGCGTCTTCAAGTGCGTGAGAGAGGGAGAGCAAGGTAGCTCAAGGATATAAAGAAGCAGCAGCAAAGCAACAACAAGCATTTAACTAAATATACAATTTTTTAATGTTCATTCTCTTTCTCTCTCTCTTTCTCTCAGTTCGATCGTCTTCGTCGATGTTATGCTGCACACGTGCGTCGCGCCGTTAACAGCGCAACGATTGTGAGCTGTTGCACCTTATGCTAATTTCATATGTTTGTCGCGCTGAATAACTTTCGACGTTATTTTACATGCGTTTGACCAAAAGCTCTCTCTATCTCTCACACACAAAGGCGCACAAACGCACGCCGTACGCAGCGAGACTGGGAATTGAGGAATTTTTGGCTAGCAAAACCAAAGAAAAAGAAGAAGAATTATTCCACATTGACGTCTACAAAATGTGAGTGAGTTAAAATACTCAGCTTCTATTGTGAGGTATTTTTTTTTTATTTTTTTTTTTAACACTAATTTTACACATGGCAATTAGTAAAACTACACCACTACTAACCGAAAAAATGGCAAACGGACACGGAACACAACAGAGAGAAAAACGGAAAGCAAACGTAAGCGGTACGTAAACGTACGCAACGAAATCAGCGAGCAGACTGAAACAGCAACCGTGCAGCAGGCAAGCGAGTAGGCAGCAGCACCAGCGAAAGAGCAGAACGAAAAAAAAATAACAGACTGACGTTGACTCGGCCAGCGGTCGGCTGCGACAGCGACGTCGTCATGGCTGACTGATAAAAGTCGTACGAATTTGTTATTAGCTCATTGTTTTTTTGCTGTTGCGTTTTTTCTCGTTTGTGCTGACAGGCAGCAGCAGCAGCAGCAGTGTTATCAGCAACAGCAACGGGAGTTTATTTACCCCTCCGCGACGTGCCATCGGTGAACGTTTCCGTCACAAGTCGCAGTGTTGCGAATTGATAATTGTTTTTGTTTTAGTGCGTCAAACATAACTTTTAAGAATGTCTTAAGTTTAGCTTCTCTTTTTATGTTTGTTGCTAGATATACATTATATGCGGCATTTGAGATAATGCCACAGTAAGATTTTGGTATCTTATCAAATCAACCATCGCCTTTATGTTTTTAATCCAGTTCTATCTAAAATTAGGTTTTTTCTGCTTTTGGTTGGCAACACTGTACGCTAATTCATATACTCCATATATAAACACATGCACTACACGTAAATATACAAGTGTGTATATGTGTACATGGCATTAAGATAAAGACCTCATTGCAGTATTTTATACAAACATAAGAAACACGGCGCGACAGACGAGAGAATGTGAATCGTTCACGTATCGACCAATGGGCAGCGGTAGAGTGAGAGGGGGGTGTTCGCTAACGGCACTGATGAGCTGACTGAAAGCGGTTGGCAGCGGTTTCAAAAATGATTTTCAGCTGGGTTGCTGCTACTGCTGCCTAGGCTAATTTCGTTGCTTTGAAACAAAAGGTGGACGCACACACACACACACCCAACAAGCTGTCAGTTAATGCGTCATGTAGTTTAATTTTTTATTTATTTTCTAATTGCTGACAACAAATTAGCACCCACAAAATAAATATTAGCTCTGAACAGCGAAGCTCGATAATTGTTATCGATTATCGTTTGCTGAACTCGATATTATTTACCTTGCCACAATACGTGCAAAACAACATTTAATATTATAGTATTTTTTTTTTAATCTTTGTGATTTTTTATTGGAAAAGTTTGGGGGCACTCTTTTGAGACAACTGCCCTTTAGCGCAGCATAACGTCATCGGTTAGCCATGACTCAGTGTCCCGGTCATAGTTTATTTGTCGTACTCACACACACATCTAGCGTGATGCGAAAACGAGAAGAAAAACAAAATTGATACGAGCGATGCTGGGCCGCATTTATTAATTAGTGGCAATCATAAATATTAATGCATATATATTTATTATATCAACGCTAATTAAATTGATTAAGCTTTAAATAAAAAGAGCAGATGAAAAACAAAAAAAAGGAAATAAAGTCAGCAATAACAATAGAATTCACGCGCCGCCCACACACAAAATTGACTCAAGCTCTAAAGTTAACAGTTAAAGTATGTGTCCACTGGTGTGGTTCTCTGTGTGCGTGACAGGCTGGATGACGTGATTGTCTCTCTCTTCGGAGCCCGCATATGATTAAAACGGAAAACAAGATAAAACTCGTTGGGAGCAAAAGGAGCAGCTTGCTGCTGCTTCTTCTTATTGCTGTTGTTATTGAGTCGAGCAGGGGCGAAGAAGAAGCAAAATACGCATGACACTCCTTGCCGCTACACACACACACACAGGCGTAAGCACGCGACACACAGACACGAGGTCACTCACACACACAGAGAGCAATGGCAATTGTTAGTTGATTTTCAAAAGCACAAAAATATTAATTTGTGCGAACAGAAGTCAATATACTCAACAATTTCAAGTCACGAGATGGAAACACACATACATACACATATATGTATTGGGGAAATGGCAAACAATGAGTATTTGAGTGCAAATATAGTAACGGGATTTTCTTCATTCTTTCTTTTTTTTGCTAGCTGCTCCCTCTTTTCTCCTTTTTTTTTAGCTTTGTGTTAGCCGCGATGACGACAGCGCAAGCAGCGACGTCGGCAGCGGTGGCGACGTCGGCGCCTTCGCCTTGCGCTTTGCTTTTCAATAACATTTACATTTACACTTTGTACTATTTATGTAATAGTTTTTCAAAAAACCGCTGGCAAGTTTCATTCAGCGGGCGACGGCCAGTTGCATTTCTTTTTTTTTTTGCACCTGCACAAGTTATGTATATTTTTCACATATTTTTTTTTTCATTCTTTTTGTTTTACTACTAAGAACTCTAGCAACACACACACACGCATGCAAAGCAGGCACGCACAAAACATACTCGACACATACGCACACACACACAATACACGCACACAGGCACGAAAATACGCGACATACTCAATGACGAAATTCCTCGGAGAGCGTTGACAACTCTAGGTTCTAGCTCAAGCTCCTCCGCTCTCAAGTAGATGTGTGCGTTTGTGTGTGTTCGTGCGTGCGTTCGCTTTTGTGTGAGTGTGTGTGCTCTGCTGCTGCTTTTTATCATCAATTTTTTTGCTTTGGCATAAATTTTGAACTTTTGCACGGGTTCCCAGCGCTTGAGTGTGCACACATTGATGATTATTGTAATCGCACTTGATTCAGCTGCATTATTTTGCACTCTTTGACAATTTACCTAGCACACAAAACACAAAAATTCGATTTTTTCCTCGCTGATATTTTCACGCGAATGACCTTACATCACACGCATACAATACACACACACACACTCGCTTCAGTTCTTGGGCATTTATTGCCTCTCCGAATTTGGTCTCACACTTTGACCGCTAAAAATACTAAAATCCCGGCCAGCGCCACACAACTATCGTTAACCAACACTTATTGGTTGCTAGTCTCCGGTTGTCAGTCACTAACTTATGACATCGCCCTGCGGACTGTTCAAAAATACAAATGTGACAAATTATCGACAAAATTTTGGTAATTTCAGTTCAACTGTAAGTCGTTCTTTTGTTTAATGCTCTAAAATTGTAATCGCCCGCCTTAAATTAAGTTGTCAATTGGATACAAAATTTTAAAATGATGTTATCGTGAATTTAGCGTTAAATTTGTTAGAATAAATGTAATGAAGTTTTTTTTTACTATTTTAGTTTAAGATAATTTTATTTAATTGCATAGTGTTCACTTAATTTAATATAATTTTAAATTTTTACACATCGATATATCGAGTATACCATCGCTGTAAATGCAATGCGATACATTGTACAGGGGTGTGGTGCGATAACATTGTTCAGTGCCTAATTGCCCTTCACTAACATAAGTCATCGCGTTGCGGGATCGTGTGTGCGTGTGAGTGTTGCTGAGAAGTTTTGTGTTTCATTCATTTAATTTATTTAAGTTACGAATTCCGTTATTTCTGTGTTGATTTTTGCTTATTACAAATAATGTGCACAACGTAAGCACACACAGCAGCAGCTTTTCGTTAAACAGGTGAGTGCTTACTTACTTTCGACACTTTTCGACCCGCCCAAAAATATTTGTTTGCTCAAAATACCTGCGTTGTTTTTATGCTTGTTGTTGTTGCCTCTTCTGCTACTGCTGCTGTCTTCACATGGGCGTTGACCGAAAAACAAAAAAGGCTTTTGGAGCGCCCATTATTAATAAGAAAATATTCATTTAATTCAATATTTGCATTTCGAAATTATGTTCCTTGCTTGTGTAAAATGGCCGCAAGGCTTCTTCCTGAGAGAAAAAAAATTATGAACGCCTGCCGTCTGTCTGCCACCTGCTGCCCAATTGGAAATTTGCAGAGTGCTCAAATTTCACGCTGGCCTTTTTTTTGCATATTGGTGTGTGCCCAGTTGTCCTGCAGGCATTTATCAATTGCCCTTTTGCCCTCCCTTCTTTCAAAATGTTCTTACACTAATTAATGCCACTTTACATGCATGTGCATATGTGTGTGACTGTTGGTGCAACAGTGCTGTCAACCTTGCTAGTTGCTAGTTAAATGCGGAAATTGTGCAGTTCCTTTTTAAGCTAAACTTAATATGTAAAAGCTTTAAAATATTTCAAGGGATTTCGTTGCATTAGCTATTTATTATAATTTATAAGTGTCGTTGACTTCGATATTTGTATCTTTATACCGATTTATTAATTATGTGAAATTCTTTTTTAGTTAAAGTTATTTATAATCAAATATTGTTGCACAGTATTGAAATTAATAGTTAAAAAGAAAACTAAAGGTTCTTCCAAATTATGGCAAAAACTAGCCAAAATTCTTACACAAGTACATTTTAAAAAATGGCTACATTTTGGCCAGAAAATGGCTTCATTTGCCAGCACTGTTGTGCAGCAGCGGCAAAAGGGTGGATTACACTGTCCGTGTTGCTCTTGCCGTCGCAGCAGCAGCGTTCAGCTGAATTATTATTACCGAGTTTAGTTTTTTTTTTTTATTTTCTTCACGCTTAGTTTTGTATTTGTTTTTACTACGTCCAGCGACTTCTGCTGCTTCACTGCACAAACACACACATGCACCCACACGTGCATACATACATACGTACAGAAATGCATAGGTAACAGACTCTATCTTCCGTGTGTGTTGCGTGTTTTGGTCTTTCTCTCATGGTTTTGTACGTTACCGGCAACTGCCTTTCAAAAGTTTTTCTCTCTTCGCCCTCTCATTTTCGTTGAGCTGGTCGCATTGGCCGAGGGTCAAGTGCGATTGTCTGCTGTTGCTGCTGCTGGGGTATCTAATTGTGTTCTTGTCCTGTCACCTCCACTCTCCTTCTTTCTTACTCTCCACGGTTTTTCTTTGTATGGTTGCCTTTCTACCTGCAATTGTCCTTTTTTCTGTTCGTTCTTTGTGATCATGATAAGCTTGCCTTTTCATCTTCTTATTTTAGATGTGAATGCGACAATGTGTCAAAAATGAAGTGCTGTTAAATTCGCTGCTTTCCATCTTTTGCGCTGCTATTTGTCATAGTTGAAAGTTCAATAGAATTATCGATGTTAGCGATAAAGAGCGCAAACTGTCAGTTACATTTTATATAATGACAAATATGTTAATTCGGCTTATGCACAAATATTGGATTTTAAATTTATAAAGCATTATAAATAACTGAGTCTGATGTTTTCTAGGTTTCATTTCACATTAAGAATGTTAGCTTATAATCACTAAATAAACCATTGTTGTCTGCTTAGTGGCCTAATTAAATGCTTTATAAACTATACCCGTTGCACAACGCAATTGGTGGTACGCTGCATTGCTAATTAGAGAGAGAATTTCCACAGTGAGTTGTTGCAGGGAAGCATCAGCAAATGATTGTTAAAAAATTCATGCAAGGATTAATTTTGTGTGTTCATTCAATAGTTTGCAATGTAATGTCTTATTTATGTAATACAGTAAAACAGCCGGTGTGCTTAACAAACGTTTCGCATAATAAGCAAATTATGTTCCTTAGTCGAGGACCCACCGTAAATATAGTTTTATAGTTGTTTTCCATTCATTGTTGGTTGCCGCCATAAGTTGAATTTTATAATCACCGGATGGCAGCGGTAGATATTTGAAATATTCTGGATAAAATACCAAATTATTCACAATTATATCATGCTGAAATATATTATGACATATAAGTATACATATACAAATACATATTTTTATTACTCACCTCATATGGACACTTGTGATTTAAGTTCGAAGTATTGGCTAACATGTCAATGATGATCTTTTCAAACGACAATTTCTTCCTGGACGTGGCCATAAACTTGCAATAATCAAAAGTGTGGTTGAACATAAATGGACGAAATCCATTGAATTTGCGAAACAAACTGAGATTTACCTATAATTCAAATTTTATATGTAACATACAAATGTATTTTACGTATCACTTTCAATACCTTAGCATTATTAAAGCCTCCTTTCTTTAATACCGCATGTACATTTAAGGCCACAATACCACGACCTAGTATTTTTAAATTGCATTGCTTATAAGTAGCATAGGATGGATCCAACATTTCGCAATCCACATTTACAAAGCGAGTCTCCATTTGTGATAGGCCTCCATTGACCAGAAGGAAGAGCTTAAATAGAACCCACATGTCTGTGAACCACCGATGCACACTACCGATCAACTTAGTACCCACTGTGACAGTGTTAAATTTGTTTCATTTGAACAGAGGTTTTTAGACATTTAATTGCCAGATTTAATCGAATATAAAATTTTTTCCACTCTCTATTTAAAATAATGCGTTCAATATTTAAACCTAATTATTATTAAGCAATTTTAGGTAGCGGGTCATTTGATAGCTAATACATTAACAAGTAAGAATGCTGTAGTCGAGTGAGCTCGAGTACGACTTACACTGAACCCAGCTGTTTAATATATTATAGTTTTATTTGTAAATTTCTTTTCTTGATTTTTTATTTGTGGCTATTGAGTTGTCTCAAACTAATTCATTTTTAAGGCATTGTGCCAAGAAGCAACGATAGCTAAGTGGGTCAGTCCCTAGAGCGGCACGCGGAATGTGGCGTAAATTATACATGCTTTTATAAAAGCCGTCTAAGAACAAGAAGAAGAAGAGAAGCGAAAACCTATGTTTGGCGTTGCCCAGTTGCTTTGGCACATATCCCATATCCCATTTCAAAGACTAATTGCGCGCCCACTTTGAATGACATTTAACTTAAAATTTGACATCATTTAAATGCCGCAGCGTCGGCATGTTTTTGTGTGGTGTGCATGTGTTTGTTATGCAGTCATCCAAATCCATGCCATTTATATATATTTTCTATATATATAAGGGGCACGTACATTGCTCCTGCTTCTGTTGCTATTATTGTCGATGCAGCGCCCTCATTTTATGCTCTTCCGAGTGTTTAAAAAACTGCCTGAAATGATTAGTCTATTATTTTTAAGAACTTGAGTGAGTTTATTTATGATAACAAATTCGATTTCCCACACCTGTTTAGCATAACATACTAATGTAATTGTAACAGCGCGCCAAATGTTGATGTTACGAAGTATTATAATAATACTGTTATACAACAGTATATGTAATACATAAATAACAGCCGTTCACGAAATCAACACAGGATAACAGTGAATTAACATATAGTTAACAGTGTATAAAACGAGGGCAAATGTCGCCAGCAGTTTTAAACGGTTTTTTTGTTTACATTTTTAAATGGCGTTTTTCATTATCGATAACATTTTGCCATTTTAGTTGCTTAAACTGTATTTTTTGTTGTCATATTTAGAGTATTTGCTAGTCGGTGTTGCTCATGTTACCCCTTTGCTTTGTGATGTTTTCCCTGCTTGCTGCGCAGCACGCGGAAAGCATTCGAGCAGATTAAACAACAAAACAGAAGCAGAACGCACAACAGAAAACAGCACAAGAAACATTCAATTATCTATATATAGTAGTAGTCTATATAATCAGGATACACACACACACACCAACCACACTCGTACACACCGCACACACACACACACACACCAAGCACGCTCGTACACACCGCACACACACACACACACACACACCTCATGTGCTAATTGATTGAATACACTTAACAAATCACTGATTGATTGACTTGATTTTTCCCCTACATTTTTTCCATTTGCAGCAAACCTTTGACTCTCGATGATGCAGCCCATGTGGCACTTGCTGCATGCACTGCTGCTGCTTGGCGCCTGTCAAGCACAGAACGATGGCAGCTATTACAATGTGCAACAGCAGCAACAACAACAACTATCACAGCAGCAGCAACAACAACAACAACAGACGCCGCTATCAACATCCGCCTACGACAACATCAACAACGACAATCAACAACAATATAGCACGAATCTCAATCCTAATCTAAATCCAAATAATCCAAATTATAACTATAATGGCCTGGGAGGCAACCAGGATGACTACAATAAGCGACTGGGTGGCGGAGGTGGCTTTGATGACGATGAGCCCAGCTTGCAACGTGGCAAGAGCGCGTACAATTCGAAAGCATTCTTTCTGGAGACGTTGCACAATCGAGAGCCAACCTATTTTATAGTCGCGTCACGCATGGTGCGTCCTGGTCTGATTTATCAGGTCTCCGTCTCGATACTCCAGGCCAAATATCCCATCACAGTGCATGCGAGCATCTCGTGCGATGGCGTGCAGATCAGTGGCGATTCCAAGGATGTCAAGGAGGGCATCCCAGAAACTCTGCTGATGCGTATACCACCGACGAGCGTCCCAGGAGATTACAAGTTGCGTGTGGAGGGCTTCTATCAGGATGTCTTCGGCGGTGTCGCTTTTCTCAATGAAACTCGAATGGATTTCTCACAGCGTTCGATGACCATCTTTGTGCAGACCGATAAACCCCTCTATATGCAGGGTGAAACTGTGCGATTCCGTACTATACCAATTACCACCGAACTGAAGGGTTTCGATAATGCCATCGATGTCTACATGCTAGATCCAAATCGGCATATACTCAAGCGTTGGCTTTCGAGGTAAGCTTAACGAGGGAAACTAAACAATTAAGTTGTTGACCGATTTTTACTAACATCTCTCTCTCTTTAGACAATCGAATCTGGGCTCTGTTTCGCTGGAATACAAGCTGTCGGATCAGCCATCATTTGGTGAGTGGACGATCCGCGTGGTTGCCCAGGGCCAGCAGGAGGAGAGTCACTTTAGCGTTGAGGAATACTATCAGACACGTTTCGAGGTGAATGTCACAATGCCGGCGTATTTCTTCACCACCGATCCTTATATCTATGGTCGTGTGATGGCAAATTTCACGAGCGGTCTGCCCGTGCGTGGCAATTTAACGCTGAAGGCCACAATTCGACCCATTGGCTATTTTAGCAATCAGGTGCTGAATGAGAAATTCCGTTTGGGTCGCTCGCCACTGGAGCAATCGAATTTGTATAACGAACGTTGGCGCTACAATAATCCCAATCAGCACTGGGATCCCCAACAGCAGCAGCCCTACAATGTGCCGCCCCAGCTACAACAGGATGGCGTAGATCTGTCTCAGGATCTGCTCTATCGCAATCAGTATGTCGTCGAGCGTAACTATCAATTCGAGGAGGAATGGCCATTTTGGGTGCGCAAACCCGAATATGTTGATAGCTATGATTCGTGGACGAGCAGCTATCGGAATTCCCTGCCCTATTTGCGTTACTTTAATGGCACCTTTGATTTTAAATGGCCGTTGCGAGAGCTGGAGCTACTCGTGCCCAATATGGCCAACATGGAGGTGCTCATCACGGCGACTGTTGGCGAGAAATTCTATGATGAGATCATTAGTGGCTATGCCGTCGCTCGCGTCTACAATTCCAGTTTGCGTGTCGCATTCCTTGGTGAATCGCCGCAGGTCTTCAAGCCAGCTATGCCATTTACCACCTATTTGGTTGTCGAATATCACGACGGTTCACCCATCAATCCGCATCTGTTGCGCCAGGGCCTGATGGAGGTCAGCGGCTTTGTGGAGAGTCGGAATGGTGGTCGCCGAGATTGGCCCGCTCAACGTTTGCACATGTCCCAGCAGAGCGATGGCGTCTGGGAGCTAAAAATCGATATACGCAACGATTTGAATTTGGATGAACGTCCTCAGTCAAGGGATTTCCTCAATGGGATACAGAGCATGAGGCTGCAGGCGAATTTTGTGGATCCACGCGGTGAACGAATCCAAACCGAATTGCTGCTCGTCTCGCATTATTCGCCACGGAATCAGCATATTAAAATCACGACGAGCACGGAGCAACCGGTCGTTGGGGAATATATCATCTTTCACATACGCACCAATTTCTATTTGGAGGAATTCAATTACCTGATCATGTCCAAGGGTGTCATCTTGGTCAATGACCGGGAGACCATTGTCGAGGGCATACGTACCATCGCCGTCGTTTTGAGCGCTGAAATGGCCCCGGTGGCCACTTTGGTTGTGTGGAAGATCACACAACAGGGTCAGGTTGTCGCCGATTCCCTAACGTTCCCAGTGAATGGCATTTCACGGAATAATTTTACGGTTTACATCAATAATCGTAAGGCGCGTACCGGTGAAAAAGTTGAGGTGGCCATCTTTGGGGAGCCCGGCTCATATGTGGGCCTCTCGGGCATCGATAGCGCCTTCTACACCATGCAGGCGGGTAATGAGTTGACCTATGCCAAGATCATCACTAAAATGTCAAATTTCGATGAACAAACCAATGGCACCTACAAGCACATTTGGTACTCGCACGAGGGTAATCCTGATGAGTTGGTCTATTTCCCTGCCTCCTCCTTTGGCATCGATGCGAATCGCACTTTTGAATACAGCGGATTGATTGTGTTTACGGATGGTTATGTGCCGCGTAGACAAGATACCTGCAATCGCACGCTGGGCTATGGGGAGTGTTTGAGTGGACGATGCTATCGGCTGGAGAAGCGTTGCGATGGTCTCTTCGACTGCGAAGATGGCACCGATGAGATCGACTGTCATGTGCGCAACGACACCGAATTGCTCAATTATCGCAAGTATCGCTTTAATCGCGTGCTGCGTCATTACGAGAACGTGTGGCTGTGGAAGGATGTGAATATTGGGCCGCATGGTCGTTATATATTCAATGTGGAGGTACCGGATCGTCCCGCCTATTGGATGGTGAGCGCTTTTAGTGTGAGCCCATCTAAAGGATTTGGCATGTTGAATCGCGCGTTGGAATATATTGGCGTCCAGCCATTCTTCATCAATGTGGAAATGCCATCAGTTTGTCGCCAGGGTGAACAGGTGGGCATCCGTGTCACCGTCTTCAATTATATGACGACTGCGATTGAGGCAACCGTTGTGCTGCACGGCAGTTCCGACTACAAGTTCGTCCATGTGGAGGAAGATGGCATTGTTCGCTCGTATAATCCACGCACCAGCTTCGGTGAGCATCAGTTCTTCATCTATTTGGATGCACAGGGCACCACAGTGGTTTATGTGCCGGTGGTGCCACAGCGATTGGGCGACATTGAGGTCACCTTGCATGTGGCAACGTTGCTCGGCACGGACACCATAACCCGGACACTGCACGTCGAATCGGATGGTCTGCCCCAGTATCGCCATCAGTCCGTCCTTCTGGATCTCTCGAATCGGGCCTATGTCCTGGAGTATATGCATGTAAATGTCACCCAGACGCCAGAAATACCCTATCAGGTGGATCGTTATTTTGTCTACGGCTCGAATCGTGCTCGCATCTCAGTGGTGGGTGATGTAGTGGGTCCCATTTTCCCGACGATGCCAGTGAATGCCACATCGCTCTTGTATCTGCCCATGGAGTCGGCGGAACAAAACGCTTTCAGTTTCGCCGCCAATCTCTATACGATTATGTATATGCGTTTGATTAATCAACGGAATAAGACGCTGGAGAAGAATGCCTTCTATCACATGAACATTGGCTATCAGCGCCAACTGAGTTTTATGCGTTCCGATGGCAGCTTTTCACTTTTCCGCTCCGATTGGAACAATTCGGCTTCGTCCGTTTGGTTGACCAGCTACTGCTTGCGCATCTTCCAGGAGGCCTCTTTCTATGAGTGGGAGAACTTTATTTGGATCGATGCAACGATTATAGAGAAGAATATGCGTTGGCTACTCCAGCATCAGACGCCGGAGGGTGCCTTCTATGAGGTCACCTGGCTGCCGGATCGTAAAATGAATCGCACCAATTCGGCCAGTTATACGAATCTCAGGAATCGAAATATTACGTTAACCTCGCATGTACTCATCACACTGGCCACCGTCAAGGATTTGTCGGGCACGTTGGGCTCACGGGTTGCGTTGGCGACGCAACGTGCCGTTGCCTGGATTGAGCGGAATATGCAGTTCCTCAAGGATACGCCGGAACCGTATGATGTCGCCATTACGGCGTATGCTTTGCAGCTATGCAATTCTCCGATTGCCGAGCATGTTTTTAGCATACTGCGACAACATGCGAGGACAATTGGTGATTTCATGTATTGGGGCAATCAGGAGTTGCCGCAACCGCCACGCAAACTGGAGAATCAAAAATGGTTCGCCCTGCCACGTCTGCCCTACGAATACGATTCCCTCAACATTGAGACGACGGCCTACGCCTTGTTGGTTTATGTGGCGCGGCGGGAGTTCTTTGTGGAACCGATTGTGCGTTGGTTGAACGCGCAGCGTTTGAATGAGGGCGGCTGGGCATCCACACAGGATACGAGTGCCGCATTGCGTGCTTTGGTCGAGTATACGGTGCGTTCGCGCATCCGTGAGGTCTCTTCGCTGAGCGTCGAGATCGAGGCATCCTCGCAGGGCGGCAAGACCCAGGCGCTCCACATCGATGACACCAATTTGGCGAGACTACAAAGCATTGAGGTGAGGAGGAAGAGTTGTTGAAAGAGTTACTAGTTACTTATTAATCCCAATTTGCCGCATTTACAGATACCCGATGCATGGGGCACGATCAAGGTGCAGGCCAAGGGCGCCGGATATGCCATACTCCAGATGCATGTCCAGTACAATGTGGACATTGAGAAGTTCCAAACGAAGCCGCCGGTGCCGGCCTTCGGACTGCACACCAAGGCCATCTTCCACGGCAGAAATCAGTCTCACATCTCCTATGTGGCTTGCCAAAAGTGAGCAATTTAAACTATCAACTCCTTGAAGAGTTTAACTAAATTGTTTAAATCTTTACGTTGCAGCTGGGTGAATCTCCAAGAATCGGAACGTTCAGGCATGGCTGTGCTGGATGTGGCCATACCCACCGGCTACTGGATACAGCAGCAGAAACTGGATAGCTACGTGCTCAGCAATCGAGTGCGCAATCTGAAGCGTGCTCGCTATCTGGAACGCAAGATTGTCTTCTACTTTGATTTCGTAAGTATCAACAAAATAGGAATTTGAATTTTATAGTAAAAAGTGATCTTTATTAAGGAAAGTAGTCATATTCTGATGCAAACTGAATTATTGTAACTTTATAACAATATGTATAATATTCAGTTATGAGTTATTGTCTACAAAATTTGTTTGCCTTACCCAAATATAAAAATTAATTCAATATGTCAATACCTGAATTATCAGAACAACCAAAACTGAGTTCCTGTATAAGCAATCAACTATGAAGATTCGATTGTTTAAATTTGTCTTAACCTATTAAATTGCTTATCATTTCATTATTATTATTAATCTGCTAGACTAAATGTATTCCATATTGTTTACTAACAATTTATATTATTTTTATTTTCCCAACACAGCTGGATCAGGAAGACATTTGCGTTAACTTTACTATAGAGCGCTGGTATCCAGTGGCGAATATGTCCCGCTATCTGCCCGTGCGCATCTACGACTACTATGCGCCAGGTAAGTGATTAGTTTAATTTATTTTTTATATTTCTTTATTTATTCATATATTTTCTCTGTTCCCCCCGCCACGCAGAGCGTTTCAACGAATCCATCTTTGATGCGCTGCCCACATATCTGCTGAATATCTGCGAGGTGTGCGGCAGTTCACAGTGCCCCTATTGTTCCATCTATAATATGGGCTGGCGTGCTTCCATGTCGCTCTCACTGCTCTTCTTCAGCGTGTTCATTTACCTGCTGCGGAGTCGTACGCATTTAGTGCTCAATACGCTACATCTGTTCACCTAGAAGGCGCCTCGTCCAGGATCAGGAGGAGGACACCTTCACTAGCAGTCCAAAACAGTCCACACAACAAGTTTAGCTTATTACCATTTGAATTGGAATATGTGTTGAGTTTAATAGTTGGTTTTTATTTTATATTTCTCTATATCTCGATCTGTCGATTTTTTTTTATTTTATTTTCTTTTACGAAATTGCATTCCGTCCAATAATGCTACTGACGAGGTTTTTTGTTTTATTATATTTTGTAATAACCGATGCGAATCGTATCTCGAAATGTACAAAACAGCATTTTAATTATAATCGAACCAACCGAATGGAAATATTAGTTTTTGACACACACTGTAATGAATTTAAATTTGATGTACACATTTCATTTAACATATACACTTATAGCAATTTAGTGTTTAGCCTTCAGTTATATCATAAGCTCTATATTTTTATCACATTCAGAACTGGATCAAGATCTTTGCCTTAACTTTAGCTGTGCGCTTCAAGTGCCGCTTTAAATGAAAAGTGAAAACGAATCGAAATGATGTAACAAGAAAAGTGTCTTTTAAAATCACAAATTGCCTTTATTAGATTTTAGAAATCTGTATTAAATATATATACATATATTTAACTCATTATTCTTGGATACAAAGCATGCATATCAATTGAAATTTTTTCTACACATTTTATTTAAACTGAATGTTTTATGTCAAAGATAACGAGTCATAATGAAAACGTTGAAAGCGACCGTCCAATATATATTTATGTTTAAATAATGCAACAAATGAATCTAATTAGTATTTAAGTTTAATACTTATTTTGTATTTTCACAAAAACATTTTAGATATTGCTTTTGTATATTATACGAATCCATATAGCCATAATCATAAAGTCTCTCAAAATCGAGTACTCCGTCCCTACTTTACGCTAAGAGAAATGAAATGAATCTGTCCAGCGAAATATTTTCTTGTACGTTTTTTTTAAATGTAATGACCTAAACGAAAAATAAATTTAATTACACAAATTAAACTGATTTCAATTTTGCGCCAACAACTAAAATGGGGTAACACTGTTTACTTTAAAAACAGACACTTTAAAATAAATCTATTTATTGGTTTTATAAAAAAGTGGCATAAATATGTAAATATTATTGTTCGATAAATGCTACACAGAGTATAATGCTATTTTACATAAAACTAATAAAAAATAACATATACTTATATATATATATATATATATATATATATATATAAATAATTCTACGTTTTGCGAAAGCTAAGCAATATGGGCGATATGGCCTCTAAACAGTCCATGATGTCCTTGCGCGATTTGGCACCGGTAAACACAATTTTGCCATTTACAAATATGAGCAGGACGATACGCGGTTTCACCATTCTATAAATCAAGCCGGGAAACATTTCCGGCTCATAAGAACTGAACTGGCCGTGCACCTGATTCAGATTCTCCAGCCGAATTGGGAAACGCAGATCGACAGTGGCCACAATATTCTGCAGTTTGTAGTCGACGAACTTGACGGGAAAACCTAGTTTCTGTAGGATGCGTGCAAACTTCCGAGAACCCATATTGGCCTCCATTTCGTTGCGGGCTCCGGTGCAGATCACTTTGCCGGTGCGAAAGATGAGCGCCGTGCAGCGAGGTGAATGCATTCGCATGATGACGCCCCGGAAACGCTTTGGCGTATATTCCGAATTTCGGGTACGTGAATTGATTGTTTTCAGATCCAGTTCACAGTCCACAGAAAAGGTGGCAACGATATTTCTACCATAAAAAAAAACTCAATTTAGCTAATTACCAGGCGTATTTAAAGTTGCCTTACTGCAATTTAATTTCATGCTGTGCATCTTTGGGCTCGGTGAGGATTGCCGGTTGCTGCGGCTGTAGCGAGCTGTGTGGATTATTGGTATTTGTTAGTACTGGTGCATTCGGATCGGGCTCAGCAATTTTGAAATGAAATTGCATTTTTTTTTTCAATTCAATCTAACAAAATTAATAAAAATCAGTTTTTAGTTGCAACCAGGAACTAAACAAAACACGCGATGCAAAAAACAGTGTTGCTCTATTAATGAAATATTTTGAGAAGTGTCGGCACACAACAGAGATAAAATTTCCTTAAATAACAAAGTAAACATAGGCTATCTATATTATATATTTGAACATTTATATTTTTTTAAGGAATTGTGATTTCTTTTCTTGCTAATATGTATAATTAAATATGTGGAAATTGTACAAATAAATTAACCAACACTAGCAGCTGTGCACTAGTGCTGCGCCACACAGCACTCAATATTAAGCGTTTTCCATTTGCGTTTACCATACGTAAACAGAGAAAAAGCCACAACAAAAGTGACGCTAAATAACGCACCAAAGCAAGCGTACCGTTGACAGTCGAACAGCAATCGAAGTTGAAGAAGCAGACAAGAAAAAGGGACGTCAGAGTTAAAAAGATGTCGGCGCACAGCGGAGGTACGGATTGGAACTCGGTTGTAAAACCACTTTTATCAAATCGTACAAGCGCTCTTAATAAAAATGAAATATCAAATTTACTAAAAGCGATTACCAGATGGTGAGTGCATTATTATTATATCCACAATATTCACATTCTCTTGCCAAATGGCGCAGTTGAAAATTTTGCCTGCAAGGTGACTTGCAAAATTAAATATGGCGACCCCATGACGAAATCTAAAACTGTTGAAAAGTTTTCTTTCAAATATTGGCGAAATGTTTTTTTTTGTTTGCAGTGAACATGAATTTTTTGATGATGAAAGCAATTATACACAATTTTATACCGCATTTGCGGCTCTGGCTGCCGATAAGCTCATGCAAATCAAGTCAAGTAAGTGTAACCAACCCCCCTCACCCGACCCCTTTTTTCGTGTCATAATGATTTTTTCAGAGCGCAACAGAAGCAAAATAAATTTATTCGGTTTTTCTTTTGTGACTCATTGCGTGTGTTGCTTTTATTTTTAAACAATTTGCTTTGTCTCGATTTTTATTTTTTTTTTTATCGTATTTCTTTTAGTCTGTCAGACGCAAATTTCTCAATTGCACGATGCGAGCGCGGTGCTCATACGCTTCATACTCTTCCGTTTGGCGAAAGTCTCAGTTTATGAGATCAAATGGCTGCTGGTCGCACTCAAAATGTTGTGCGAGGGTCGCGAGAGTGTCGCCAACGGTACAGGTTGCACCCAGTTCGATTACAATGCCGTTGCAGCGGTGCTGAAGAGCGCCAAGCATCCCGAATCGAGCAGCAAGAGCCTGAGTAGCAGCAGCAGCAGCGCCGGCAGCAGTGGCGTCGGCACCGACAAGGATTCGCCCAAATCAGAGATAAAACGTTCGCGTTCCGATCTATCGACAGTCATCTTGCAACAGCTACTGGCGCCCCTGGAACCGGGCAAAATGACATGGGTGCCATTGAGCGAGGAGATCAGCGATTGCACCGTAAGTCAAATTTATCGAAACCAATTTATATTGATAATTATAAATTATAAATCTTTCGTTACCAGGAGCAACTGATTGCGGCCAATGTGGAGAACTTTCAGGAGCACAACGGCGTCGATACGCTACTCGAAGTGGGCGTTGGTTTGCCCATACTCAATCGTTATCGCTCCAAATATCTGGAGACAATTGTGGGTGGCAAGACATTGTATTTGCCGCTCACTCAAGTGGAGGCTAGCACTGTTAAATCGGCAATGGCACACATGCTAACCGATTTGTCCATTTTGGGGCAGGCACACTCACTGATTGCCCTGCAGCCCTTGACACCGAGTCGCATCGAGAAGCTTTCGATGTGCGGCATTTCGGCACTTTACAATGCTGTGCTGACATCCATAGCGGCCAGTGTGCTGAGCATGTGCCAGGTCAGCAGTGGTTCGCAGAAGCAACAGCAACAACAGCCGTCAGGTGGTGCTTCAACTAGTCAGGGCACAGGCAGCGGCACCGGCGGCAACAGTAATGTGCCAGCAAGCAGCAAAGATCACGATGATTTCGAGGAGCAAGCGTGCACCATTGTGAATAAGGCTCTTGAGATCTATACAAGCATTGGGGATATGTTTAAGACCTCCGCCCGTATGCATGTCTATCAGAATCATTTGTGCTACGGCTCCTGGTTGCTCATCAGTGGCATACAGGGTGCCATGGGTGCTTCTGGCAGCAGTGCAGCAACTACTAAGCCAGCAACAACGACGACGAATGCAAATGAGGCAACAGTCACGCCCAGCACGCCCATAGCGCGTGTTAATCTCTTCAAAGTGCAGCAGGGATTCGGTGAATTGAATGCAGCAATTGCCAATCACAGCATTAAGTTGCTGTCGGAGCTCATCGATGATCTGAAAATTGAAACAGCCTGCAACAACAGCTGTGCAAGTGGCAATAATAATTGCCTGGACGTTGAACCGGCTCAATTTGATATATTGGAGAATTATAGTGCATTGCAGCGGATTGTTCGTGTCCTGAATACGGCGACACTGCATCAATTGTTCACGTTCCTGGCAACTGTGGCCTATCGCAAGGCGTGCACATTGAAACGTGCCAATACCAAAGATCGCACCGAATGCGAACCAATTAGTTACTCGGATTCGACAACCTATTTCAATGATTCACTCTCCTGCTCCGACAATTCCGAGGAGGATGACAGTGAAAGCTATTTGGGTCACTGGTTCAAGGAGACCCTGTCCCCCGAAACGCATGATGATAATGCTAATACATGCACCCAAGAGCGCAATGGCGATCAGAAGTCGGCACTTGTCCCGAAACTGGATGAACCACATGAATATTTGGATTTGGCAGCGGATATATTTTGTTTCCTTGATCAATTCTTGGCAAATCGTCATGCCTACATGCAGCGCTATGTGAAAGCGGGCGTCAGTGATCAGCAGATGCTGCTCATGGCCAACATAATCAAGGATTTTGATCGTGACGTGATGCGACAGGAAGGTGGCAACGCCGGCTCCGCTTCCAGTGGTGGCTCCGGTGATTGCAGCTGCTCTAATTGGCAATCGGCCATGATACGTTTCTCGGGCGCCGCTGGTCGTTACATACACAATTTGATCTCGACATCATTGCTCTCGGAACAGCTCCAGTCGAATCTGTTGCAGCATTTGTCCATCTCACCCTGGTCAACCGATACGAACAGTTGGCCCCTGCAGGTCTATCCCAGCACTCTATCGGTGCTTGTCCAGATTTTGTTGCTGAAGCCCACCCAGGAAAAGGAGGCAGCCTGCCTGTCCGTTTGGCATCGTCTCATCAATACGCTTGTCGAGGGCGTCTGCTCAGCCTCGACTGCCAGCGATGTTGACTTTGAGGATCTGAATATTGAGCATGCCCAGCTGTTGCTGTTCCTCTTCCACTCGTTGAATCTAATGCAAAAGAAATCGATACTGCTGCTGACGGCAGGCGGTGTCATTCGCTGTGCCGATGTCTGTCGGGGCATCAGTGCCGAGCGCACTGTGCGCAATAGCCAAATGATGCTGCTGTCGCGTCTGCTGCTCTTCCTGGAGTATCTAATGAAGCATTTGTATAATGCACCGCCCGAGCTGCTCGATCAGGTGCGCTGGAATCTGTTCAGTGTCAGCAGCATGCCCGAATCGCAAAAGATCACAGATCTATTGAACAGTCGCACCAAACTCGGCTGTTTCTGTCGCCAGGATATTGAGCTAAAGTTTCGCAACTCCCCAGTGGGTGACTTGAACTCGAGTAAGTAATATAACTGTATACTACATAGATATATATATTAATAGGATTTTTTTTGTTGTAGGCATTCGACCCACTTTCTATTCGCTGGTCACCGCGGATCCGATGAAGCCGCAATGGGCTCAGGATTTCAAATTGGATGGTTTGGCCTGGAATTTCATATTGTGCACGCCGGACAAGCTCAAGTATCCGTTGCTAGTGGATGCACTCATCGATATATTGGCCATTACGGATATGTCGGCTCTGTGCCGCGACAAGGACAATCTGCACAATTTGTGCGCCATGCAATATTGTTTTAGCATTACATGGAAATTGCTTCTTGGTCTGCCGCCATCCACATCGCATGTGGAATCGTTGAAGGTGGATCGTGCACCCAATCTGCACTCGCTGCTGTGGAGCATTCGCTGTCCATTGGCCAGTTCGCATTATCTGGTCGTTAATAGTCTTATCAAGCAAGGCATGTACACCCAATATGCGGAGACTTTGTGGGCTCAGGTCGGCGATCGTACGGCCGATATACTCTACAGTCTCAAGCAGACAATGTTGGGCGTCGAGGCGTTCAACAAGCAACTGAACAAAGGTACGCAAAGCTTAACAGATATATATAAGTTATATATATATATATATTAATAACTGTTTTTTTTAGCTACACCCAATCCTCGTCTGTCTGATCTAATACTATTCGATGCGTTGGTTGCTCACATGCAGGCCGTGGCCTGGGCCGATAAGGAGGGCTACAAGCTGCTGCGTAAGGAGAGCGACACAGACAGCATCACGTCGGAGAGTCGGGAGCGTGAGAACTCTAGTGCAGCCACTGATCCCGAGGTGTATTCATCCAGCGAGTCGATTGATGATCAGCAAACAAAACAATCGGAGGACAGCACACTGACGCAGGGGGAGTTGCTTGAGCGTACACAGCTAAGCAATGAGCTGCTGATTAAACTCATGGACTCGTATAGTCTCATCTCGAATATTGTGCGCGCCCAGATGCTGAAACAGTTATCCAGTTCGACGCCGGAACAGGCGCTCAATCTGATTGTGCCCGTGGTGAGCGATAAGCCGGCAATTATGGTTGAGTTGCATGCGGCATTCCTTAAATTGTTGCCCAATGAGGATAAGCAGCTGATTGCCAATGAGTGGCCCAAATGTCTGCTGGTCAACGATGATGCCTTCAACGGGAAACAACATCCCGTCGAGCCGTATACGCTGAGCGTCATCGATGCCCACATCACCGAATTGACCAAATCAACGACATATTCAACTCTGCACACGTTGAAGCATTGCCTGAAATCCATATTAAATCTGCTGGAATTATTGCTGCCGTTCTGCACATCCATATCGGATGTGGAGTTGCAGCTGAAGCCGCTGCTCATCGCCTCCATGATGGACATGCGCACTGATTATCTGCAGAGCCAGAGTGAGCACTGCCTACGTGAAATACTCCACGGCTTGACGAATGAGGCCCACAAGCAGCTGCTCTTTGAGCACATGATCGATCATTGTTATCACATGTTGATTGATTTCGCCGGCGAGTTGAAGCAAGCGACAACAACAACTGGCACAGCTGCTGTTGCACCCGATCAGGAGCAACGTGCTATCTTTAATGAATCCATGCTGTTCGCTGTACTCAAGACAATGATTAAAATGTTGGAGGTGCCAACAGCTGTGCTGGCGATGCGACAATTCTTCAAGGAGCAACGTGCGGGCAGTTTAACAACATTGTTGCTTTCCTTTACGGGCACCACACTGCCGCTGAGCTATGCCCGCAAAATGTTGCAATTTGTGGAGCGTCTGTTCGAGCAATCTGCTCAGCCCGATCCACAGTTTCAGCACGAGGAGCTGGTCGATTGTTTTTCGGAGCTGGTCGTCGTGGATGTGGCACGTTTAAAACTTTGGCTAGCGCACATTATCTACGGCCCGAATGTGGTTGCCACAACGAATAGTAGCTGTGAGGCTTCGTGCAAACTGCTCACCAGCATTATGCAGCCGTCGAGCAGCTCCAGCAGCAATGCACAGACACCAACGAACATGGCCACCGTTTCAGCCATGCCGAGTATATCGGATCAACTGGATGCCATGGATATTGATTATGATTGTGCCGGCGCTGGCGCCAGCACCAATGCCAATGCACCGAATGCGGCCGCCAAGTGTTTGAGTCTTTGGCAGGGCAACAATCAGGCCAACAATCAGTCGGAGGATTCTTCGCAGGCCTGCGATCAGCCCAGCGTCAGTTCGCATCCACGCAATGGCGCCTTGCTGCTCAGCTTTGTCAAGTCTCTGGTGCGTGATCAGCCGTCAGCGGCACGACTGGCACCGCCACTCTTCCAGGCCCTGCTGCAACTGGGCCAGACGTTGATAACGCCGCCACAGGATGGCGGTGATTTTGCGGATGTGTTGCAGATAATGATAACATTGGCGGATGCGGCACCGGCACGTGGTCATGTGGCGTTGTTCAACACAACATTGCTGTGGCTGGAGCTGGCCAAGCTGCAGTTGCCGTACAAACAGATGCGTCACGCCGAAAATGTGAGCGCCCTGCTCCGCTATCTCAGCGAGCTGCTGCAGTCCATCGGTTATCGCGGCAGTCGACAGCATATGCCGCCCTGGGATGATGAACTGCAATCGGATATCGACGAGCTGTACGATGAGCTGCAGGATGAGCAGCAGCAGGAGCAGGACTCACTGCTCGATGACTCCGATGAGGATACGCTGAACAACAAGCTGTGCACCTTCTCGCAGACCCAAAAGGAGTTTATGAATCAGCATTGGTATCATTGTCACACTTGCAACATGATCAACACCGTCGGCGTATGTTCCGTCTGCGCCCGCGTCTGTCACAAGGGACACGATGTCAGCTATGCCAAGTATGGCAATTTCTTTTGCGATTGCGGTGCCAAAGAGGATGGCTCCTGTCAAGCGCTCAGCCGCCGGCTGCCCACCAACGGTTGCGATTCACGGGATGGCTATGTCTCGGCTCATATGAGTCTGCTGGCCGCTGGCAGCAAGAAGCGTCAGTCGCCGCCAAACGCACAGTTGCGCAAGGATTCGTTGAGCAATGAACGCATTGCGCTGCTCGGCAAACTGCTCGAGCCGCATCGTGAGGCACTGCAGCATGCGGATCAGTGGCAGCTCGTCGTTCGCTGCATTCTCGAGTATTTCGATGTGTTGTTGCCGTCGATTCGCGAGAGCTGCACCCTCTACTCGATTGTCGGCTGTCACAAGCGTGCCACGACCGCGCTGGAGCGACTGCATCAACTGGATCAGAGCTTTGAGGTGCGTATTTTGGCATTATTTGTTACACTCATATTTGTTTTTTTTGCATTGTCCCACCGTCTGTCCATGAGACTTGGAACACATACTTGTTAAAATTGATAAAATCGATAATTGCAAATCGGTGCAACTACAAATTTCCAATAGAGTCACCAAACTTGAAACCTCTTTCAAGGATCGGGTTATACCTTATCAGACTACGTCCGCACCCACCGCCCACAAGAACTCCACCTTTGTAAGCTAGAGCCACATTTTGAAAGTATGTTATCGATAAATATCGATAACAAATATTAGATGGCCGATATCGATAAATCCATACATTCCACACAATTCGAAAGCTAGTCACAAATTTTAAAGATATATTGCATTTAATTTACAATTCAAGAGCTAAAGTGACCAAACTTGGAAGGTAGATTACTATTACGCTCGATTGCAACCATATCCACTTGTTACAGTAAGAGATTCTCTACTAAAATCTTTGTCTTTCAGGTGACGGATCAGCTGATGTTTGCCACGCTGGGCTCCCAGGAGGGCGCCTTTGAGAACGTGCGCATGAACTACTCGGGCGATCAGGGCCAGACAATCAAGCATCTGATCTCGTCGGGCGTGGTGCGTCGCGTCGCTTTCTGTTGCCTGTCATCGCCGCATGGCAGGCGCCAGCAGCTGGCCGTTTCACATGAGAAGGGCAAGGTGACCATATTGCAGCTGTCGGCGCTGCTCAAACAGGCGGATGCCTCCAAGCGCAAATTGACGCTAACCCAGTTGAGTTCGGTGCCAATTGCATACACTGTGCTCTCGCTGGCCGCGAATCCCTGCAACGAAGATTGCTTAGCCGTCTGTGGGTTAAAGGAGTGCCATGTGCTCACCTTCTCCAGCAGTGGCAGCACAAATGAACACATTGTCGTCACTCCCCAGCTGGACAATGGCAACTACATCAAGAAGGCTGTGTGGCTGCCCGGTTCGCAGACGTTGCTCGCCTTGGTCACGTCGGATTATGTAAAGATCTATGATCTTGCCGTGGATACGTATAGTCCGAAATATTATTATCTGGTGGCCGTGGGCAAGATACGTGATTGCACATTTATGTATCAGGAGGATGCGTATTATATGCTCACCTTTGCCAGCAGTGGCTATATCTATTATCAGACGCTCGACGAACAAAGTCTGGCGATACACGGTGACTTTTATGTGACGAATACGCTGGAGCTGAGCCATCATCATATCAAGGATGTAAATGGTCAGGTGGGCGGCGGTGGCGTCTCCATTTACTATTCCCATGCACTGCAGCTGCTGTTCTACAGTTATGCGTCGGGTCGCAGTTTCTTCTCGTCGCTGACCAATGTGAATCAGGGTGTCAAAGGCATTTATCATCTGGACACCAGTTCGGCGGTGAGCAAATCCAAGGAGGGACCACTTCAACCACTGGTGCAGTGGACCGAAGTCGCTGGCCATCCGGGTCTAATCTATGCCAATATGCAAACATCAAATAATCCCATAATATTGATGATAACGCCAGAGTTAATTTACATGCAGGAGATCAAGGCACAATCGGCCAAGTCACGCATCATGGACGTGGTGGGCATACGGCATTCAGTTGCCGGCACCGAGAAGACAACGTTGCTGCTACTCTGCGAAGATGGCAGTTTGCGCATATTTTCCGCCCAGCCGGAACACACCAGTTTCTGGTTATCGCCACGCGTGCAGCCGCTGGGTAATCAACTGTACTCCGCCACATTGCTGGCGAAGAGTGGCAGCAGTGCCGCCGTCAGCCCCAAGTCGTTGACTAAACCCAACAAGCTGCCACGCAAAGCGGCCGCATTGCAAAAGCAACTGACATCCAATGGTCTGCCCGTGTTTCCCATTGATTTCTTCGAGCACTGCAATGTGCTAGCGGAGGTGGAATTTGGTGGCAATGATCTGCTCCAGATTTATAATAAACAAAAACTGAAGACACGTCTCTTCTCCACGGGCATGTTTGTGGCGAGCACACGCGCCAATGGATTCACACTGGAGGTGCTCAATAATGACCCGAATGTGGTCATGGTTGGCATACGTGTACTCCTCGGCACACAGGATACACAGCGTGCACCTCAATCCGTTAGCATATTGGGACGGACAATTCCGACGCCAGTGCGACGTGCTCGCTGGTTCGATATACCCCTAACCCGTGATGAGATGCTCCAGTCGGATAAGTTGCTCAAGGTGTGCTTTGCCAAATCACAGGATCCGGAGAATGTAACATTGCTCGACTGCATCGAAGTGTACGGCAAATCGAAGGAGCTGGTCGGTTGGCCCGATGACAGCGAGGAGTTGCCCACATCAGCAAATGTGGCCAATGCAGCAACCGCGACTGTTTCCCCGGCGAGTGCAGCTAATTTCGGTGAGGGTTTCAATAGCATCACCCAGCTGGATCGCATGTGCACCCATCTGCTCGAGGTGCTCGATTGTGCACTAAATTTACTTGGCAATGGTGGCGATGTCGCCGCTGCCATGCGCCACAAGGCAGTGAAGACAGCCAGCGCTCTACTCCTGCTGCCCACACCCAATCCCGTGCAGACGCAGGCACGTTACGTCTTGGCCACGATGTATGGCACTCGTGGCGCCTATCATAGCTACAAAGATAGCGTCCTGCTCCAATTTGTGCATGGTGAATTGCAGGCGATGCAACCGAAACTTACCCAGCTGGACACACTGCAGGACATCGATCCGGAAGCCTTTTATCGTCTCATTTTACTTGTGCGTGGCATTGCCAATGCTCGTCCACAATCGCTGGCCAAGATTTGTGCTGAATGCAATTATGATATTGTGCCAGCGCTGATGACCACAGTGCTGGAGCTGCACAAGGTAACGCCCACTCTGGATGAGCCCACGAATATTGTGCGTCGCGGCCTGTGCCAGACCGAAACGATTGTCCATTGTCTGGTGGAGATTATGTATGGCTTCGCCTTGGCCGATGTCAACCAAGTACGCCGCATGACCAAGTACTTTATAGAGCTGCTCAAGCATGATGCCAGCGTGATTAGTCATAGCGCCAAGGAGGCACTGATCCTTCTGCTCAGTCCGCGCATAAAGCGACACAAGGTGGCCATTGTGACGACACCGCCCGCATGCTCCACGCCCACCCCATCCACATCGGCCATCAGCACGAGCAATTTGAGTGCACTCCAGGGTGCTGCTTCACAGGCCGCCAGCGATATTATTGAGGAGGCTGCGGCAGCAGCGGTTGATGCAGCCGCCGTTGGTGCAGGTGGTGGTGGTGTTGGTGCCGCTGGCGCCGATGCACTGCTCGAAGCGGAGGCAGGCGTAAATCAGGCGCAGCAGCAACTGCTGAATCTGGAAGCGTTCATGGGTGGCGGCTTTCCTCGACTGCTCGGTCTGCCCGAGGATGCAGATGATGAGGCAATCATGGATATTGCCATTGCGCTTAGTCTGCAGCAGCATGGCGGAGATGCAAATGCGCTGCAATCCCTGCAACAAGGATTGGCCAATTTACAGGGTATACGTATGGCTGCAGCAGCCTCTGCTAATAATGCCGCTGTAAGTGGCGGCGATGCTACCGGCTCCGATGATGATGAGGGCTCCAATGTGGCCACAGATGGCTCAACGCTGCGCACTTCACCCGCTGAACAGGCGGGCAGCGGTGGCTCCGAGAGCGGTGGCAGTGGTGTCGAGAGTATTGGTGGCACCTCCGCCCGTAGCAGCAATTTCGGTGATCATGCGAATGCCTCACCGCCGCGTCAGAGCAAGGACCAGGAACAGGAGCAAGAACAGCCGGGCACGAGCAGCAGCTGTGTCGCTGCACTCAGCGCCATGAGCAGCACCGAGGACATTGAGATCAATGAGGATGAGAAGCTGAGCAAACTGCACGATCTGAGGTAAGAAATGCTAAAAAGACCCCAACTATATCCCCCATATGCATCGAAACTAATCTGTCTGTGTCACCATTTGCAGAATTGCCATGCTGGAAAGCTTCATTGTGAATCTGGACACATTTGATATGTGCAATGGCTTGCAGGCTATACCCCTGATTCAGGTCATATTAATGCTGACCACCGATCTGAATGGCAACAATGAACGGGATCAGGATGTGCTTCAGGACCTGCTCTCCGCTCTGGTGGAATATGTTGAGATTGGTCAACGTGGCGCAGCCGCCAGGGTAAGCAGCAAATCATCCGATCATTTGGAAATTCATTTTACTAGTCGTACAAATTTTTATTTTAGATGGAAAACAAGTGTCCCATCAATGAGGTGCGCCTGGCACTGCTCTCCCTGTTTGGCGTCATGATGGGCAAGACCAAGTCAAAGCAAACTGGCACCACATCGCCACCGCATCAGTTCAAGGACAACAGCTCGTTTGTGGCCAGCACCACGGCGAATGTGCTGAGCAAGTGTGGCGCCTTTGTTTATGCGTTGGAGTCGCTCAACATGCTGCTCGTGCACTGGAAGCAAGTGCTTGGCGATCCCTACGCTGCGGGCGGCACTGTCGGAGTCGTCCAGCCGTCAAATGTGACAGGCAACGGAACAGGAGATCAACTCCTGAAGCCCATCAAGCATGGCCCTAAACCGGATATATCGATACTGATACCGCATAACTATTTGAAAAACTATCCGGATATTTTTGAATCGTATGACGGCCTGCTCACCGAGATCATTGTGCGTCTACCGTATCAGATTTTGCGCCTGAGCAGCGCCCACCCGGACAACTATGACAGTGGCTTCTGTGAGGCGATGACCTTCACCCTGTGCGAGTACATGATGCTTAATCTGAATGCGCTGCTGCGTCGCCAGGTGCGCAAGCTGCTCATGTACATCTGCGGCAGCAAGGAAAAGTTCCGCATGTATCGCGACGGACATTCCCTGGACGCACACTTCCGCGTCGTAAAGCGGGTCTGCAACATTATCAGCAACAAGGTAAGCAACGAGCAAACATATCACTTACTTTTTATTATAATTATAAATATAAATATGATTGTCATTTTATGTTAGAGCGGCGCTCCTTACAATGTGAATCCGCCAATGCTGAGCTACGATAGGCTCGTGGAGCTCACCGAGCATCTGCGCACCTGTCAGGAGATCAGCCAGATGCGCACGGGCAATTGGCAAAAGTTCTGTGTGGTGCACGAGGATGCTTTGGCCATGCTCATGGAGATTGCCTGCTATCAGCTAGACGATGGCGTCTCACCCATCATCATACAACTGCTGCAGGCGGCTGTCTGCAATTTGCCACAGCCCGTTTCAGGAGCTCTCAAGCAACAGCAGCAACTGCCGCAACCCTCGTCCAGCAGCAAAATGCGCAGCGAGCGCGAAAAGAGCGAGGATACGGATACCGCATACTACTCCAAATTTGATCCGGCACAGTGCAGCACATTTGTGCATCAGATCTTTCGCTATGCATGCGATGCGCTCGTCATACGCTTCGTCCGCATCTTTCTGCTGGAGAACAATGCCAGTCAGCTGCGTTGGCAGGCGCACTCATTCATGACCGGTCTCTTCGAGCACGCCAACGAGCGGCAGCGCGAGAAACTGTTGAGCATCTTCTGGAATCTGTGGCCACTGGTGCCCAGCTATGGTCGTCGCACCGCCCAATTTGTTGATCTGCTCGGCTATCTGACGCTTAGCACACGCAGCACCACAGATCGTCTGCCCGAGTTTATTTCGCGGGCCGTTGAAGTGCTGCGCCAGCAGAACGAGCTACTCTGCAAGCATCCCAACGCACCCATCTATACCACACTGGAGTCCATACTACAGGTAAGTAAATAATATCTACTTTATATAAATTTATATATATATGTATATCTTCATACAGGTCAATGGCTATTATCTGGAATCGGAACCGTGTCTGGTGTGCAACAATCCGGAGGTGCCAATGGCAAACATAAAGCTGCCATCGGTCAAGTCTGACTCAAAGTATACGACAACCACAATGATCTACAAGCTGGTGCAGTGCCACACCATCTCCAAGCTGGTCGTTCGCATTGCGGATCTCAAGCGGTCGAAAATGGTGCGCACAATCAACGTTTACTACAACAATCGCAGCGTGCAGGCCGTCGTCGAACTGAAGAATCGTCCGGCACTGTGGCATAAGGCACGCACCGTCTCCCTGCAGTCGGGACAGACTGAGCTGAAGATTGATTTCCCGCTCCCGATTACCGCATGTAATTTGATGATTGAGTTTGCCGATTTCTACGAGACGGTCAGCGGCAGCAGTGAGAACTTGCAGTGTCCACGCTGCAGTGCAGCGGTGCCCGCATATCCGGGCGTTTGTGGCAATTGTGGCGAGAATGTGTTCCAATGCCACAAGTGTCGGGCCATCAACTACGATGAGAAGGATCCATTCCTGTGTCACTCGTGCGGCTTCTGCAAATATGCCAAATTTGATTTTAACATGTATGCTCGCGTTTGTTGCGCCGTCGATCCCATCGAGTCTGCCGAGGATCGGGCCAAGACTGTCCAGCTGATACACAGTTCGCTGGAGCGTGCCGATCGCATCTATCGCCAGCTGCTGACCAACAAGCAAATGCTCGAGCTGCTCATCCAAAAGGTTGCCGAGCATCGTAGCAGCGACCGCCTCGTCGAGGATAATATGGGCAGTGTGCACAGCACCTCGCAGGTCAACAAGATCATTCAGCTGCTCGCCCAGAAATATTGCGTCGAATCGCGCACCAGCTTCGAGGAACTCAGCAAGATTGTGCAAAAAGTCAAGGCGTGCCGCAGGTGAGTTTGTTAAATATAAATAATGTATATCAAATATTTATCTATTCTCATTAATGTTTTTCAGTGAGCTGGTTGCCTACGATCGTCAGCAGCAGGATCAGCCCGCAGTTTCGAGCTCAGCTTCGGGCGCTGATTCAAATCTGACCACAAATCGTTGCTATGGTTGCGCCTTGGCCTCAACCGAACAGTGTCTGACGCTGTTGCGTGCCATGGCGTATAACTATGATTGTCGCGTTGGCCTCTACAGTCAGGGCCTGGTCACCGAACTGGCCGAGCACAATTTGCGACGCGGCACACCCCAGATCCAGGAGGAGGTGCGCAATCTGCTGGTGGTGCTGACCAAGGATAATGCCGAGGCCTGCATGCATCTGCTGCAGCTGGTGACGACTCGTGTCAAGAATGCGCTTATGGGCGCCATACCACTGATCAGTCTGGAGGCGGCTGTGCATCAGGAGATGATGCTGCTCGAAGTGTTGCTCGGTCAGGATGATGTCTGTTGGGAGTACAAGCTGAAGGTCATCTTCGAACTGTTTATCAGCAATTGTCGGTAAGTGGTAAACAAAAAAATTGAACTTTAATTAACTGTAAAAATAATAGCGTCATCACTTATTAGCTACAAATGCAACTTCTATCTTCTAATCCGTTTCTCAACTTCACTTTTCTTTTCAGTTTGCCACGTGGTCCGGTTACATCGGTGCTGCATCCTTGTCTGCGCATCATGCAGAACCTCATGAGTCCTGCGCTGCCAGCTAACAAAAATAATCTACAACCACAGCAGCAGCAGTCGCAGCAGCAGCAGCAGCAACAATCGCAACCACAATCAGCGCAGCAGCAGCAACAGCAGCCATTGGTTTCGACGGAATTGTACAGCGTGAAGCTGGTCGAGGGGAATACCATCGACTATCGCGCCTGGCTCAACTCGGATCGCAATCACGAGTACAGCGCTTGGAGCAGTCGCATGCCCACCAATAAATATCAGCGTCAGGATGGCGGCAAACAGCGCAACAGCAACAGCAGTGGCAAGCAACAGCAAACTGGGGATGTGCCCGCCAAGGGTGGACGTCGGGGAGATGTGCACTCCACCTATTTGGCCGAGAAATATGGTAATCGCTGGCGTCATCTGGTGTTGGACAAGGAGAAGGTGATCAAGCCGCTGCATTTCTCTGCCAGATGGATTCAGCCCTTGCTGTTCAATGCCAACTCGAGATTTGGACGCCAATTGGCATGCTCGCTGCTGGGTGGCCTGTGCCGCACCAGCGAAAGGAAGCAGCAAGCTCTCAACATGCTCACCGACTTCCTGAGACATGTGGGCGAGGCGGGTGAGGCGAGTGCCGAGTTCTTGACCCTCTACAGGAGTGTGGCCACGGAAACGCCTTGGCTGCAGTATCTGGTGTTGCGTGGTGTGCTCGGCGAGATCTCGCATCTGTTGGCTGTGGAAATTGGTAAAATTCATCGCATGGAGGAGCATTCATTGTCCTCGGATCTATCGCTCGGCTATGCGTTGCGTCAATATGTGGAATTGCTGTGGCTATTCCTCGAGTGCCCCAACATACGACGCACGTTCAAGACACGTCTCCTGGGACCCGTGCTGCAGAGCTATCTGGCGTTGCGTAGCCTGGTCGTGCAGCGCACCCGTCTCATCGATGATGCACAGGAGAAGTTGCTCGAAATGCTCGAGGAGATGACCAGCGGCACCGAGGAGGAGACGCGTGCCTTTATGGAGATCCTCATCAATACGGTGGAGAAGACACGTATGAATGACATTAAGACACCGGTGTTTATATTTGAGCGCCTATACTCCATCATTCATCCGGAGGAGCATGATGAGAGCGAGTTCTATATGACGCTAGAGAAGGATCCGCAGCAGGAGGACTTCTTGCAGGGTCGCATGCTCGGCAATCCGTATCCCTCCAGCGAGGTGGGACTCGGTCCGCTAATGCGCGATGTGAAGAACAAAATCTGCACAGATTGTGAACTGATTGCCCTGCTCGAGGATGACAATGGCATGGAACTGCTGGTGAACAATAAGATTATCAGTCTGGATCTGCCCGTCAAGGATGTGTACAAGAAGGTGTGGCTAGCCGAAGGTGGCGATCGGGATGCCATGAGAATTGTGTATCGCATGCGCGGTTTGCTGGGCGATGCCACCGAGGAGTTTGTGGAGACCCTAAACAACAAGAGCCAGGAACAGGTCGATACGGAGCAGCTGTATCGCATGGCCAATGTTCTGGCCGATTGCAATGGACTACGTGTGATGCTCGAGCGGATTGGCAGTCTGCAGCGCATTTCGCGGCAGCGTGAACTCATCCAAGTGTTGCTCAAGCTGTTCCTCATCTGTGTCAAGGTGCGTCGCTGTCAGGAGGTGCTCTGTCGTCCTGAAATTGGCGCCATCAATACGCTACTGAAGGTGCTGCAGATGTGCCTGCAATCTGAGAACGACTCCATACAATCGGCCGTCACCGAACAGCTGCTCGAGATTATGGAGACCATACTCTCGAAGGCGGCCAGCGACACCCTCGACTCGTTTTTGCAGTTCTCGTTGACCTTCGGTGGTCCCGAATATGTCAGCGCTCTGATCTCGTGCACCGATTGCCCCAATGTGCGCAACAATCCATCTGTGCTGCGTCATCTCATTCGTGTCCTTGCCGCGCTCGTCTACGGCAACGAAGTCAAAATGGCGCTGCTGTGTGAACACTTTAAGGTGAGTCTCCCCCAAAATATCCTTTTCCTTCTGTTTACCAACTGTTTGCTCATCCGTTACAGCACACCCTGGACTTTGATCGCTTTGACAATGAGCGCACCACCGAGGAGGAATTCAAGCTGGAATTGTTCTGTGTGCTGACCAATCAAATTGAGCACAATTGCATTGGTGGCACACTCAAGGATTATATTGTCAGCCTGGGCATTGTGGAGCGCGCACTTACCTATATAACGGAGCATGCACCGTGCGTGAAGCCGACACTACTCCGCACGGATTCCGATGAGCTGAAGGAGTTCATATCGCGACCGAGCTTGAAGTATATTTTGCGCTTCCTCACCGGCTTGGCCAATTATCATGAGGCCACCCAGCTGGCCATTAGCAAGGATATAATACCGATTATACACCGGCTAGAGCAGGTATCCAGCGATGAGCATGTCGGCAGTCTGGCCGAGAACCTCCTCGAGGCGCTCAGCACAGATGCGGCGACGGCGTCCCGTGTCCAACAGGTGCGTGACTTTACACGCGCCGAAAAGAAACGACTGGCGATGGCTACCCGTGAGAAGCAACTGGACGCACTGGGTATGCGCACCAACGAGAAGGGACAGGTGACGGCCAAGGGATCCATACTGCAAAAGATTGAGAAACTGCGCGACGAGACGGGCCTCACCTGTTTCATTTGCCGCGAGGGTTACGCCTGCCAGCCAGAGAAGGTGCTCGGCATCTATACGTTCACCAAGCGCTGCAATGTCGAGGAATTTGAGTTGAAGTCTCGCAAAACGATTGGCTACACCACCGTCACCCACTTTAATGTGGTGCACGTCGATTGTCACACATCCGCAATACGCTTGACGCGGGGTCGCGACGAATGGGAACGCGCCAGCCTGCAGAATGCGAATACCCGTTGCAATGGTCTCTTGCCCCTCTGGGGTCCCGCTGTTGGGGAGGCAGCCTTCTCCGGCTGCATGACCCGACACAGCAGCTACATGCAGGAGAGCACTCAGCGCTGCGACATCTCGTATACGAGCAGTGTGCATGATCTGAAACTGTTGCTGGTGCGTTTCGCCTGGGAGCGTAGCTTCCACGATGATGCCGGCGGCGGTGGCCCGCAATCCAATATGCACTTTGTGCCCTACCTGCTCTTCTATGCGGTCTATTTGCTGCTCTCGTCGCGCTCCGCCGCACGGGACAGCAAAACGCTGCTCAACTATCTGACTGCAGCGCCGTCGGACAAATGGCTCGAATGTGGCTACGAGGTGGATGGACCACTGTACATGCTAACCATATCGCTGTCGCTGCACAGTCGCGAGCTGTGGAACAAGCATAAGTTGGCGCATCTAAAGCGTCTACTGGCGGTGGCACAGGCGCGTCACGTCTCCCCCTCTGTGCTGTGCAAGGCGCTGCTCTCTCCCGCGGATCGTCAGACCAAGGAGTATGGCATCTATAAGCCGTTCCTTATGATGTGGTCACTGGTCGACTTAATCTACAATTCGCTCTTCAAGACAGTCAGCACGGCCAAGGAGGAGGATTGGCCAGCTTCACTATTTGAATTTATACGCAAGAATGACGAGGTGATGCTCAAATCGACGGATAACATCCTGCAAACGTTGACCGATGAGTTTTTGCCGTGCACCTCATTTGCCGAGTTCTGCGATGTGGCAGGTGAGTTTTGTCCTATCTTTCCCTTTTCTCTGATATTAATATGCGAATATCTTCTTTTAATAGGCTTGCTGAATCAGATCGAGCAACCAGATAGCTTCATTGACGAGGTACTCGCCGCATTGCCCAGCACCACCTCCAGCTCTAGTTAATTTTAATGCAGAAGATTTCATCATATTTAATAATGGAATACACAAACACAACTAAACACTAACCAGCGATCGCTGTAGTTCGCTTATAAGCGTATTAATATACTTATATACATATATATATTTATCACCGTAACTGTTTAATCAATAAAATTATTCGTTTGCACAATGACGCCACTGTTTTAATGTGATTCTGTTGAAATTCTAACTGATCTACCAGGAGAACAGAATGTTCAGCTTCACTCAATCCAACGCACTCAATTAACCAAACTTTGAGTGGAACTTTTGAGCTTAATTTGACTGCAAGCTCAACTATTAACTCAACTTTAAAGTTGGCTCTCCATTGCGCTCAACTAGGGAATCACCCAGCTGCGGTATTTTTCGCTTCCATACCAAAAGTAACATTGCTCGCTGGGGATCTTTGAATTTGCTATGGGATTTCTATAGATTTCTATATTTCTACCAGGCGAACGGAATCAACAGCTGCATTTGTTTTTAGTTAAGTGGCCCGCTAATCCAAGGTACTCAAACAATTAAACTTTGAGTGGAACTTTTGAGTTTGCGAGTTCAGCTTTGAGCTGTTCTGTGTAAAACTCAAGTGTGCTCCTCACTCAGCACCCTTTTGCAGGAATGGAATGAGTAAAAATCTGTGATTTACCATTTTTATTAACACCAGCTATTTTATTTATATGATTTATCATTTATTGAAACACGAATATCGAAAAATGATCAAATAAATATAAAATAATAATAACATAATAATTATACATATATATTGCAAATTTGGGGACGTATATAAGTAGAAAAAATATCATCAGTATATAATTACAAATTTCAGTTCTAGTATAAATTTTGCTAATTTTGTTAATTCACAAAAAAGTATACCTAATAACATAATAAATACAGAGCATGTACAACAAATAAAAAAATTAAATTGTTTACAACCTTTTTGTTTTGGGTGTTTTTTGTGAGTATATTTTGTGTAGTGTAGAAAGTGAAGTAAAATAATCACTGAGATTTATGTTTTTTGTCCGATAGTTGCTTATTGTTGTTCTTGTTGTTGTTCTGGGTGTTATTGTGTAAGTGTAAACATAACAAGTGTATAGATAGTAGAGAGCGTATATGGATAGTCAGTAAATATATAGTTGCAATTTGTTCCGTTGATCTTAATTCATCTTAAATTAGTAGGTACATAGGTGCAAAGAGTGCGAGAGCTTTTAATTAGTATTAACTAAATTGAGCAAATGCTAACCATCAACCGAGAGACGAATACATAAACAATTATCATCATAAAACTCTTTTATACAGAAAATCAGATCCGTTAATAATAATACCTTAAACCATATACAAAAAAAAAATATATGTATAAATATATAATATATATAGAGAGAGATTCGATTTCGTATTCGCTATTTGTTTGTTTCACCAAAATGGAAAATGGGCGGGGCACAATGACACATTTAGTAGTAGTAAATACATGCACATATAATACGTATTTGTTGCTGTAGCTTTTTCTATAAATATAAATATTTATTTATTTATATATATATATGTATATATATAGTTAGCTTTGTTTGCTATGGCTTCTAAAAAGTTGATGTGCGCTCATCCCGAAATGCACCACAAAAGTTTTCCTGTAAAATTGACAATACACATAGTATTACTTATATCTTAAGCTTAACACATAGATCAAATTCCATTTAGTTGTTCATTTTTGTTTGTTTTGTATACTCTATTACCAAAGGGTTAATAGAGTATATTGGTTTTGTTGTTTTTTTTTGTTCTTGTTTCGTTTTGAATAGTTTTGCGAAAGTTAACTTTCAGTATTCTTTGCCAGCTGCACACAAAATATGTCTTTTTTAGTTTAGTTTTGTTTAAGTTTGCTCCAAGTATCCTCAGATCTGCTCTTTATAGAAAGCATTATAAAGTATTATTTTCCGTTAACTAAAAGTTATATACAAAAATTACCTAAATTATGTATACCTTCTAAATTATGTATATAGAGTAGTCGCTCGAAAATGAAATCTATCAGAAAAAAGAAATGCTGAGTAATTGGAATTTAATTTAAAATTGCTACTCACTTTAAGAAAAAAAGTGAAAAGTGCAAAACTGGTCTAATAAAATTATTCAGTTTTAAATGTTATAAATCAGTTTTAAATATTTTTGTATTTAGAAAATACGAATTTTAAGGAATTTGAATTTGAATACTAGAATCTGGAATCGAGATAAAAAGTATTTAAAAGCAGAGTTATAAATATGAGAAATGCATTCAATCTGAAATTGTTATTGTTTGCTATTTTGAAATAATATGCAATATTCAAAGATTCTTAAGACTCCAACAAATTGGTCCTAAGTAGCACTAACTGTAAAATAAAGTATATATCAAATAATGTGTATATATCTATTACAACCATCAAATTTTTGTAACTAGAATCGATCACAACTCAATGGAATCAACTCAATTCAATTTTGCAAGCGACAACTTTACACAACCCGTCTATATACACATATGTATGGTACACTTTATAAATCTATAATTTACTAGTTTGCTGCACTGCATCATATTGCTAGGAGAGAGCGCGGGGAATGGGGGAAGGGTTTTGAGGGGGTTTAGTAGATTATATAGTAAACACTGGCTAACACTTACAGCTTTTGCTTTTTGCTCTAATTATTTTTGTTTGATTTACGGCGCTGGCTGAATGGCCTGATTGGCTGGATTAGGATGATGATGATGATTCCGCTGTTGGCGCATATAGTGTCGCGAATTGATCGGATATTGACGCGGATACGATATCAATGTGGAGCCGAGCGCAATGCTTGTCGGCGCCTTCGAGCGCCCGGGCAGGCTGACAAATACGGTGGCCACCGCAGCCAGATTATCGCTAGTTGGCTCAATGGCCACCAGCATTATCTCCGTGGACTGGCCATGACGTGGGCGACTATGACTGTGGCTTCTGTGACGTGTTGTCCTTGTGTTACCTTGTGTGGCCTGCCCCGAGCGAGTGTTGTTACTGCTGCTGTTGTTATTATTGGTGCTGCTGCTGGCTCCAGCTGCTCCTGATCCTGTGCTGCTGCCGATGTGGCGTGCCGAAGTTTGTGTGTGTGTCGAGTTGTGGGTGGAGGTGTACGTGGAGACATGTGTCACAGACGACGATGGGGCAGTGGAGGCTGCCAACTGCACGGGTTGGCTGTGCACCTGCGTCTCAACCTGGATCTGATGATTAGGTTGCTGCTGCTGCTGTTGGAGGAGCAGCGCTTGACGGGCACGATGACGCGTTGCTCGGGTCGACGAGGATGCCGAAGTCGCTGGCGGACTATTGTCTATATCGAGACTGTTCGAGGCGAGAAAGATTTGGGCAAATGGACGCTTGGCCAAATGCAACATTTCGACGATTTGCTGGCGACGAGCACGTCGCAAATCCGACGCCTGTTTCACCTTCCACACGATGACGCACAGCGCCAGGAACAGAAAGAAGCACGAGAAAAACACCGAGAAGAAGACGAACAGATCGATGTGCAGCTGATCCTGACGAAACACAACCGAGCCATAGCTCGACTCCGGCCCAGAACTGGCGCGCAGCGCAATAAAGAAACGCGTGGCGCTCAAATTGTGCGCATGCTGCGGCAGCGTGAGAACCAAGCGATTCTTCAGCCCAAACAGACGGAGCAGTGTGTTGCACTGATTGAGCGTCACATGGGTGCTCAGATCCTTGGCATACTGATCCTGGACGACGAAACTGTGCCCGCCATGACTGCGGCAATCGTGCAATTGTGGCACATAGAAACTGCTGCTTGCCGCACCGCCGCCATGCGACAATGTGCCCGTACGTCGCTCCGGCTGAAAGAGCTTCTGCAGCGTCACATTGTCATGACGGGGCAGGGCAACATTTAGCGGATGCTCCCGCTTCATTTTGGGTCCCCAATTGTAGCGATTGTCGAGGAAGATCTCGTGGTAGCCCGTCGTCTGATTCGGTTCCACAATAAACGAATCATCCTGCGGCGACATAAACACATCCAACTCCCCCTTGGTCACATCGATAATGATGCGAATGTCCACATTCATGAATCTCGGCTGGATGACGAAGAATACAGTTTGACCGGGCTTCAGCGCCGCCGGCTTCGATTTGCATTCCTCTGAAAGAGCGATAAAGAGAGAAATCTATTAGAAATTGTGCAACTGGAGGAGAATTGCGAACTCACCAATGGGTTTGGCATCGAAGCACATGCGCGACTCGACGGTGATTTGCTTGTAGCACTGATGTCCATCGGTGGGATTGCCCGCATACGAGTCGCGACACTTGGAGCACTGAACGCTCCAGCAGAGCTGTGCCGAATTCTTGCCACCGCCTGCTGTGCAGGTGGCGTCGCTCTCCGTGTTATTGGCACAATTGCACTTTTCGCCGGTGACCGCATCGCAGACATTGCCATGGCCATGGCACTGACACGGCCGGCACTGGCGCTGCAGATCCTCGCTGCCCCTAAAATAGCCCAGCAGGCAGCTATCGCAACGATCGCCAGCCGTGTGATTTGCACAGCGCAAACAGGTCGCATTGTGCGATGGTCCCTCGGGCAGAATACGCTCCAAATCCGAACGGGTCATATTGAAGACGGCCGGATCTGCATCGTAGTCCACACAAGCATCCGAATGACCATGACAATACTCCAGGCAGGGCTGACAGGCATGTCCTTCCCGCGGATTACCCACAAAGAGGGGTTGACACTTCTCGCACTGTTCACCCATCGTATTGTTGTGGCACTCCAGGCAGATGTCCAACCGATGGCTTGACTCACAGTTGGAATGACCGTTGCACAGGCACTGAATGCTACAGTTCTCGCCAACATAGCCAAAGTCACATTTGCACTCATTGGGCCGGGTACAACTGCCTCGGACGCAGCCCTGCTGGCAGACAGGAACGCAGCCATGGTCATCCCCACGATAGCCCAAAGCACAGACGCACTTGTAGCCGGGTGTGTTGGTGTCCAGATCGATGCACTGCTCGGAGATGGCATCACAATTGTGATGCCCGTTCTCGCACTCATTCTCCGCCGGACACTGGACATAGTGCCAGCTGACAACGTCCGCATGAGTCAACTGGGAATCGTTGCGCCAACTGCTATAGATGAGATCACAGGTCGAGCCCGACGGATGCTCCTGTCGATGCTCCAGAGCGCCTTCCGTACAAATACCATCGCCATTGAAGCCCTCACGAGCACACCAACCACAATGGGCATGCTCCAAGCAGCTGGAACACTGGGTATACACATGACACGGTTCCGGACAACGTTTCAGCTCACTGGAGATGAGCACCAAACCACAAACGCCGCCGGCACAGAGCAAGGGTTGAGAACTGGGCGACACACATTCATTCAACATGGTCGACCACTTGCAATCCGTTTTGATGTCATCATGCCCGGACAGCAGACAACTGCTGCAGTTGGTGTGCGTGTGACACGCAGCCGGACATTGCTCGACCACACGATAGGCATTCTTCATCACAAGATCTCGGGCAATGCACTCCACATGCCCCAAATCGTTGCGTGCCCAATAACACTGATCTTTTCGCAGCATGCACGCCTCGCAGCCCAAATGATGACAACGCGGCAGCGGGCAGTGATTGAGTCCGCCGACGTTCAGCTCCCTGGGGCAGCTCCAGGCAGTGCCGCGTATACAATCGATGTCAGCTGGAATGCACCTAGCAAGAATGCCGCACTCATCGCACCACTGGCAAACCGGAGTCGGCTCCGGATGGATGGGCCACGCGGCCAGACAGGAGCTGCACTCCATAAAACTGGAGCAATCCCGTTTCGCCATCCACTGATTATTGCAGGCGGGTCCATTATTGATGTTTAGGGTGCCATTCTCATTGAGGCACGGCATCCGACCCTGGGTGAAGCAAGTAGAGGTGTTCTTGTACGTGGATTGAACGGTACAGTAGCTGCAACCCATGTAATGGCGGCAAATGGACTTGCTACCACTCCACAGATGACAAATGTCATCGGGCAGATTAATGCGGGTCACATGCGATTGGGTTGCGCTGCCATCCCAGCCGCCAATGACATAGATGGCACCCGTATCCGGATCGATGGTCATGTCTTCGGCATAGCTAGCCACAGGAACTCGTCCAATCAGTGTCACATCGTCCGTTAGACGCACCCACTGATTACAGGCGTAAACATAGGCAATGAGCATATCGGTGGCATTAAACGGTTTCGTCCGTCCCCCATAGATAATCATATAGGATTCCGTGCTGACAGCAGAGTGAAAGTAACGGGCAAGTGGCATATTTGATGCCCGGGCATTGACCTCGTCAAATGTGGGCAACTCGCTCCAGCTGAGCTTGTGCAGATCTAAGGCGTATAGTGTGTTTTGCGCCTTGCCCGCATAACCACCAAAGACATAGACGCTGTGCGTCTCCATATGATAGACGGCACTGTGCCCGTACAGAATCGGGACACGTGCACCCATTGCGGTCAATTGTTGCCAACGGCCGGTGTCCACATTGAATTCCCACAGTTCCAGCGAACGGGATTTGTTCAATGTCAGACCACCGACGAGTAGAAGCGAGTCACGTTCCTGATTGCGCAAGTGCGTCAATGTGTGCCCGGCCAGTGCTGGTGGGGATTCCAGTTGCTCCCGCTCCTGCTCCGGCTGCTGCTGTTTCTGCTCCAGCTGCTGCTCTGACTGTTCCTGCTCCTGCTCTGGCTGCTCCTGCTGTTTGCCCTCGTCCACTTCGATCAGACTCCACCGCTGGTTTTGTATGGAGAACTGCCAAAAGTCCTGGAGCAGACGTGAGCTGGCGCCAATGCCGCCATAAATATAAATAATCTGTCGCTTCACATGAATCTCGGCCGCATGAAAGTAACGACCCAATGGCATGCGATCCTCCGGCGTGGACGATTCCACTGTCACCTGCAGCCAGGTGGCGTTCTTCGTATCGAATTGCCGGAAATCGTTCAAGGGTCCATGACTTGGCGAATAGCCGCCAAACATCCACAAGGAGCCGCGTCGATCCGCATTCACTGAGTGTCCAAAACGTGGTATAGTCTTCCGCAGATGCTCCATGGACTCGCTTAGCAATTGGGTATTAAACAGCTCCGTCATGACCAAATGATGTGGTTCCACCAGAGTGCCACAATCAGCGCCGGCAAAGCTGGCACTGCTGCAAATGCAACGACCGTATTCCGTATCGCAATATCCCTGGGCATTTTTGGCATTGCAATTGCTGGGACAGACTTCCATTTCGCAGCGAGCACCCACATAGCCGGCGGGGCAGACGCAACGCTGAAGTGCATCACAGACGTGCGGATGCAGACAGCTACCGGCCACACAATTCTTCACCGAGTACAGCGCATTGAAGCCAAAGTTGCGTCGCTCGCTGCCCTGTTTATAGTAGACGGTCACGTGGCTAGAACGTGCCTCGATGATTCTCGCCGAGCTGTACGGCTCACAGACGACGGCCAGTAATTGATTCTGTTGTGCAGCGCCCGTTAAATCCGGCAGACTATCATAGATGTAAACGGCGTTCTCATCACAATCCATGGTCAGGTTATTCCATTGAAATTCCAGCTGCAGCAGAGATTTGTCCGCTTGCAGCGTCTTCGGCTGCAAGATCCACAAGCATTCACGCACCTTGAGACTGGCGCCCCAAGGCGAACGATACGATTGATAGGAGCCAATGGCACTGCGTCCAATGCTGGTGAGGATGCCACGAGATTCACACTGATAATAGCACTGACCACCATCGCGCGGATCGCCATAGAAGCCCGGCTCACACAAATCGCACTTGGAGCCCTCCGTATTGTCCTTGCAAAAGCATTCGCCGTGATGCACATTGCAAATGCCCTGCGGCAATAGGAAGAAGAGAAAACAATACATTAGTTAAACTGGTAAATTATTATTATTATTTTTGTTGCGATTCATGCAGTGCGACCCAGAGCTCTTCCATCAACCCCAGCTGCTCCCGCACGAATGTAAGAGGGGGGTTTGCATATCTTCTGAGCTCAGAACATGCATCCCAGGATACTGAATTTTTTCCTAGATAGGACGAAACAATCTGCTAAGATGTGTTTTGAGTACTCCTCGTTTCCACAAAACAGGCAAAGTTCGCCACTAAAAATACCCAGTTGAGATAGGTGACTTCTTAGTCTGCATTGTCCTGTCACCGTCCTGGTGTCCTGGACCGTTGAGTAGGCTAAACCTATTTACTCCAATTATATCTGCTAGCATAAACTATTATTTGTTGTATTTAAAGTTGAAAACGCTCGCCATCTGGTGGCAAATGAAACAGTTTGGAGCCAATATTCTTTAAGGACGCTTTCCATACTTATAATGTAAGCATGCTTGGATGCGCTTTCATTTCTAATGGCATGCGTCTGCAGAAAATAATTAGATCTATTTACGGTTTCTACGATTATTTTATATATATTAATTGAAAGGTTCTGCCTTTAAAATTGCAATTGCTTACCAGATCCTGATTGCCATGTCCGTTGCATTCGCAGGGATGGCAGCCAATGGTGGCCGTCGCATTGCCATAGCTGCCCTGTCGGCATCTCTCGCAACGTTCGCCCTCCGTCCATGATTGGCACTGGTCGCACTTGCCCATCCGCTCGATGCAGGTGGAATGATTGTTGCAGCCACAGCTCATGCCACAATCGCTGCCCGTCCAGCCCAGATCACATTTGCAGCTGTAGCTCGGAGCGCCAGAGCAATAGCCATGCTGACAGAACTCATAGCAGGTGCGGACGCAACTGAAGCGTCCATCGCCAACATAGCCACGACGACAATGACAATTGTAACTTCCCTGGGTATTTGTGCACTTGGCCTCCTTGTGGCAGTCATGCAGTCCCAGGCCGCACTCATCGACATCGGGACACTGGGCATAGGCCCATTCGGCATCGTGCTGGGAGCTGCTATTCAAGGCCAGCGAACAGTTGCCAGCACTGTAGCTGAAATCGCCCTGCATGCAGATGCCCTCGATGGGATTGTCGCGATCGAAGCACCAGCCACAGCTCAAGGTGCGCAGACAGGCGGTGCAGTTGCGCAGACGCTCACACGATTTGCACTGCTGCAGCGAACGCAGCGGTGCCGGATGCATCGTTAATGTGGTTGTGGACGGAGAGGAGGAGGATCCTGGCGTAGTGGTTGCTGCTGCAATTGTGGGCGGTGCAACCTTGTCGATCCATTCGCGGCACATGCCAAACTGATATTCGCTGGTGTAGACGGCGAAACTGAAGCACTGAGCACTCGCCTCGCACCACACACAGCGTCCGCGTTCGCCTAGGCACTGATCACAGCCACGTCGTTCGCGACATGGTCGTGGACACTGGCCAATTGAGCGTACACTGCTATTGGATTTGCCAATGCGACCGCAACGTGCATCGTCCAGCCACCATTCGCAATCGCCATCACCCGGCGTGGAAACGCAGGCTCGACATGTCACATAGTTTGAACAGTTGGAGCATTGTGTGGGCTGATTGATAAGATATGCCCAATGGAAGCCATCCTCCGGATCGTTGGTCGAGCAAACTGCAGTCTCATTCACAGATCGCAAATGGCATTTGTTGGTCAAGGGGCACCAGGAGCAGGATGCATCTGTCAAGCAGTGCAAACAGTTGCTGTACTGGCTGCACATCCCCGAATAATAAGGCTCCAAATACTCAAAAGTCAGTGCATTCAATTGGCCATGATGCAAGTGCTGCAGTTCCATTTTCGTCTTCTGATACGTGTTGTAAATGTTGTTCTGCCCAAGTCGACGACGGGCCTGGGAAAAACGGAATAATCAGTTGAGTAAGAGACAAAGTCTAACAATCAAACAATCAATGAGTCAGCTATTCTGTTAATCAAAAATTTTTTCATAAAGTCAAAAAGTCCTTTCCGGTTGTAATCAGTCAATCAAAAAGTCTTTCAATCAGTCGATCACACAATCACCAACTCAATTATGTTTTTAAGCAATCAAAAAAACCAGTCAATCAAAAAGTCTCCCATAACATATCCAACACTTAGTCCTTCAGTCAGTAAATCAATCATTCATTCTGTCAATCAACCAATCATCTAGTTTGTCAAACAAACAAATACTACTATAGGGAATCAGTCAATCGAACAATCACTATTTCAAACACTAAGGCATTCAATCAGTCAGTCAGTCAGTTACTCAAGCAATCAACAAGTCTACGCATTCAACCAAACAGTCTCACATCACCTATTCAGCAATCTATTTAGCAATCAATCATTCAATCACATTTCAATCTCACCTGAAAATCGATGAGGAACGGCATATCCGTGTTGTTTAGTTGTACGGTGCTGCAGTAGGATTGATTTGAGCTTTGAGTGGTCACCTCCACAAGCTTGTCGAGATCGAAACCGGGTCCAGCACGCAGCACGGCCGAGGAATAGCTGCTGCACACCTGTATAGCGGAGTAATTGTCACTCTTCCACTGCTTCTCCGGCCGAACATAGCCGATGAGACGTGCCAGCATCTCGCCCTGCTGCTGCTGCTCAAAGAATGCCGATGCTGGGGGTGAGGCAAAGTCCACCATTGTGGCATTCACAATGCCCACATAGTCGGGCATTGTAAAGTTCACCGGATAGTTGTATCTAATGTAGGTTAATCCCGGCCGTCGATCCGTACGGGTGCACATGATGGGCTCCCGGATCTCGGTGCCCTTCTTGCCCCACCAGCCGTTGCTGTCGCCGCAGTTGCTGTAGGTGTCATCGCGATGATGACAACGCGCATTCTGAACACACCACGTGCACTCGTTGAGTCCCAGCTTGCTGGCCACGGAGGAGGCACCAGTTCGTCCGCGTCCCCATCTGGTGCCATGCACCAGACACGCATGACAATCGCCGAGGGATGGACAAATGCCCGGACACCGGGTTGTCTGCAGATTTGTAGTGCAATTGGCGCCAATGGTGCGACCATAACAACTGCTATCCGCCGAACACCAGCCACACTCCGGATTCGAGAGGCAAGCGGTGTGCGAGGAATGCAAGCGACACGACATCTCCGGATTGTGATTACGTATGGTATTCTCCTCACGCAACACCTTTGGCAGTTCATAGGCAAAGAGATCCGCATTAACATTGCCATGATAGCCACCCACAATGAGCAGTGTGTGATTGCGACGCAGTGCAGCCGAATGGGCAAAAACACCCTGATGCTTTGGGTACAGCGAATCATCGGCGGAGACAACCTGATTGATCCAGATGTGACAGCTGAGATGATACCAATACATCTGATTATCGTAGCAGATCTCATCCTTGTTATGCCGATGCGTATATCCACCAAATACAATCATATAATTTCCCGATATTGTGGCCGAATGAAACGCACGTTCCCTCGGAATATTTGTATCCCGCAGCGCAGTGCGTGGATAGAGGATCTCTGTCCAAAATTGCTGATCAAGTTGAAAGGCAAAAATACGATCCGATAGCTTGGAGAAACGTGCCAAACTGGTCATAATGCCACCGAAAACAATCAGCGAATTCGTTGCCGCATAGTAGACGGTGGAATGTGCTGCAAGGCGTACATCCAAAGGTTTACCACCTCGTGGACGCACCAGCTGCCACTGGGATTCCTCGCTCAAGGGCAGGCGTATGCGATAAACGCTTGAGGAGAATTCACCGGACTCCACACTGCCGCCAAACAAATACAGATAATCCGCTGCAGTTGTCAGAGTGTGCCTTGCCAGCGCCGGTGGTTGAAGCTTCGATTTGACGGCCATCTGTTTCCATTTGCCGCCACTCTCGGTGTTATTGTATTGCCAGAGATCGTTGTAGAAGCTACCATTGGCATGCTTGCCACCATACAATACAAATCCACCCGGCACACGATCCGCTGCATGTCCGTAACGACCATGTGGCTTGTGATCCGTCACCTCTTCGAGTATATCCTCCAGATATTCGGTTAGCTCTTCATCTGTCGAATTGGCATTGACAGTGGTCAGCGGGAGTGAGGAGCGTGTGCGTCGCTGGTGCAAATTCGATTCGGCCAACGTGTAGAGTATGTTGCGAAAGAAGCTCACATCGCTGGTCAGACCCCACAGTTTGGCCTCATCCTCGTTCTTGTGCTGGAGCACCGCCTTCAGCAGCGTATGATCGATTTTTTGCGGATGATAAAAGTGGCGACGACTCTGCAACGGAATGCCCCACTCATCCTCCCATTGACTGGTGCTAAAGCGATATATCTGCATAACAGAAATAATATTCAGTTAATCAAAATATAAAATAATAATCCAGCTAGTACCTGCAATGTGCTGATGACATTGTTTAGATCATAGCCCCCGAATACGTAGAGCGCATCCTCATCCTCCATGTAGATGGCGGTGTGTGCAGCCCGCGGTGTCATACCCTCGGCATCTGTGGCCAGCCAACGCCAACTGCTGCCCGGTGGATTATCGCTAAGATCGCACAATCTGCCGCTATAGCCATTGGAGCAATGACAAATGCTCTTCTGGCACTTGCCGCGTCCTTGGTGTTCGCCACATTTCTGCGGGCAGGCCTCGTCCTCACAATCGGGCCCCACCCATTCGCCATGGCAGACGCACTGGTGGCCCACACACTTGCCATGAGTGTGACAATTGTTCAGGCAATTTGATATGTAGTATGAAGCACGAAAGCCATCCAGCACATAGTTTGTGTCGCTGTACATCAGTATAAGCATCTGCGTAAAAAGAGATTTATTTAAAAGTGTACAAAAAGAAATCAATGAAAAATAAAATTAAATCAAATTTTAAGCTTAGCTTTGGCTGGCAGTTTGGACTTGTCTGTGGTAATGTGGAGCATTAAAGTCAATGTACTTAACGTGAGCTTTTGCAACAACGGCTTAATCTAAATCAGCGTCATTGTGGAAATGGAAAGTAAATGAAATACAACTAATAATTAGTCATTACTTACACTGCCGCTGCGTGCAACGAGCTTCTGGGGTTGGGTGCGTCCGCTAAAGCTGCCAAGCAGCGTTGAATTAAATGAGTCGCCATCGTATACATAGATATAGTCATAGGAGCACTCGGTGCCCATGCTATGAAATGTTAGTGTTATGAATTGACTGTCATTTTTCGCTTTGATCAGCCATTCGCAGTGTGAGTCCTGCGTGTAATTGTAGCCGGAGGGTCCATCGCTAATATCGCCGTAGGGCTCCGTGAATACTTTGCGACTGCGATCGCATGGGACCGTTACTTGAGCGGTAGTAGCCGCCTGCTCTGATTGTGACGGCAATTGTATGATGATAAACGAAAATGTCAAGGTTGCCAGCAGTGCGTACATTCTTTGCATTTTAATTCCAGTCTCGCTTTTGCAGTCCAATCTCATTTTTATGCTAATTATGCGATATCACACAACTGTGACGGTCAGTGCCGTTAGTATTTATTGGGTATTATCCGGTTGCAATTCGGGTTGTGCATGTCTTCCAGCCTTCGTTCATTGCACACCATTAAGTGGCGCAAGGCCGTTGTACACCAGGATCCACGACTACCACTGAAAACGTAGAATTTTTCAGCGTTTTTGACGTGCGTATCTTCTTTTTTTTTTTGTTTAATTTTGCTAACTAGTGATGGGAAACCTAAACTAATTGGCAATTCATCGCCCAGTGACTTGCAGATATCGATAACAAAATTGACAACATATGGCAGCACTGACGTTCGTCATTCACATCGATACGTTACGATTGCACATCGCCAATTCCGTCTTTTTGGGTCTTCTTTCCTATTCAAGATGGTAGGTGTTTTGTCGAGCGATAATGAAAATCTATAAACATCCGCGTCAAATACTTTTAAAATGTAAAACAAATGTTTAAATTTCGCAAACTACAACGTTGTCTGTGATCCGATGGCGATATTGCGCAGATGTGCGTGGTTTAAATGCATTTTCTTCGCATATCAATATTGCGAGTCTGCAAAGGCGGCAAATGAAAATTAATGCGATTTGTGCAATTTATTTTTGCAGGTTAATGTACCAAAACAACGTCGCACTTTCTGCAAGAAGTGCAAGGTTCATAAGCTGCACAAGGTGACCCAGTACAAGAAGTCCAAGGAGCGCAAGGGAGCTCAGGGCCGTAGGCGTTACGACAGAAAACAGCAGGGTTTCGGTGGTCAAACCAAGCCCATCTTCAGGAAGAAGGTGAGTTCTCCAATCTCCAATCAAGCGACAGTTGGCACCCCAGTAGAACCGAACTCTGCTGAATCAAACAGCGTTATGTCGGTGGGATTAGGGTGCAAGAGTAAATTTTGTATTTTGAAGCTGCTTTTGGTGCGGCCTCAATGGCAGCAGTGCTTTCCCGATTTCTGGGCCCACTCAGCCTCACCGGCCCTTCAAACAATCTTACTTTAAGTGAAAGAAAAAAATAATATTGCACTTCCAGTAGAACCGAATTGTTTAAATTTTCAACTTTTTGATGGGATTAAAAGTGCAAAAGGAAATTTATTTGTTGCTGCTTTTTGGTGGCAGCGATTTGAGACGCATTTTATTAGCGCTTAACTCCTCACCAGGCACCTCAAACAACTGCTCGCAGTAGGATAAATGAAATGATAAATGAATGCAGAACCTATATGTTTACTAATAATTTATTTTCCTTCCCATTGCCAGGCTAAGACCACTAAGAAAATTGTGCTGCGTATGGAGTGCACAGAATGCAAGTACCGCAAGCAGACGCCCCTCAAGCGTTGCAAGCACTTCGAGCTGGGTGGCGACAAGAAGCGCAAGGGACAAATGATTCAGTTCTAAGCCAACCGCCGCCTACATTTTTATAACTGAAGAAGTGTTTTTAAGTTGTTTTCATCGACTGCTTTTGTGTTTAACAACACCAGCCCAACCAATAACACTTTGTAAGTGTTTATTAAAGGCGGGTTGTGTGTGTGTGTGCAACAAGTGGAAAATAAAACAAGTTGTAGACGTAAATCTAAGCAAAATGTTTTTATTTATACAAAATTAGAGTGTATATCACATTTATTGACAGTACAACAAGATGCCGCTATTCGAGTACGCCGTCCTCGAGAATCAAATCGGGTTGGCTGTAAGATTATGCAGATATTTAATATAATTTTTATTTGGGCTGCAGTGATGGCAATTTCACAATTTCCTACTTACTCTAGCAGCTGCGGTTCCAGGCCCTCCGATCGCATTTTTATTTTAACTGCGGGCGCTGGCACGCCCACTTGCAGCATTTTGAAGAATTTCCTGTAGCGAATGTCTTGAGAAACTTGCACACCTTTTACCACCTCTTCTAAAACTTCCGGCGTGACAACATCTTCGGTTGTGGTTGCAACAATGTTTGTTGTACTCGATTCGGTCGTGTCTGATTCGTTATCTATTGGAATTGAGGCGAGCTTTGCTTCCAGTATGATTAATGCGGCTTCTGTTCGCTGCAACTGGCGCTCCATTTGCACAAATTTCGTTTCGCAGTTGAGCGCAAATTCATTGAGAAAAGTGCAGGTGTTGATTAGAAAGTGGTTGACAAAAGCGAGTATGCGCTTTTGATTCAGCGGCGGTATCTGCGATTTATCCACATCTCCGGTAAATTTTGCGCTAGGCTCCATTTTTATTATTATTATTATTATTACTACACTTCTACTTAAGGCGATAACAACACCATCGGAATTCGATAACACTACATAACAGTATCGAAAATAACCTTTTTCAGTGTTGCAAAGAGCGCTGCGAAAAAGCCCTTGCAATTTAACGAACTTTTTGTTTTTAAATATTTTATTTATTCAGTTTTAATTTTATATCTTAACATGAATTGTGTGGAGTTCTTTATGATTTTTTTTGTTTTTATTTTGTTAAAGTATTATGTACGTTTTTCGATTTATTTATAAAAGTATTTATATATTTGGTTTTCTTTCAGTTAATATGCATGAATTTTCTTTTTGGTTTTTCTTGTTTTTTAATTTCTATATGTATAAACTTATGTGCTGGAAATTGGGGATCTTTTCTATATGCTCAAATCTACAATGAACCTTGTACGACTTAATGTTTAACTTGTTGGTTTTTATATCCATAGCATTGTCATTTCCCGAATAACATTTGAATATTTTGCGCTTCTACTTCTATTTATGAAACAAACAAAAAACACAACAAAAGCAATGGAAAATAATTTATTTTGGAAACGCATGCGTGTTGTTGTTGTTGAAAAATATGGCAGTGGATTTTTTAATCGATACAAAAATAAAAACCAATTTGTGCGCGTTATTTCATTTTTTTTTTTTGGTTCTTTCTTTTCATTCGACCATTTATATTAAAATAAATGAAAATGCTGCCAGCAGCAAAATTTCTTCAAATGAATAGGCAAAAACAGAAATTGTTCGATTTGAATTGGTTTTGTTTGTTTCTGATTCTGTTCCGATGAATTGCATCGTTGCAAACCAGAACCCGCTGGCCGACAACAATTGTGTTTGTCATGTGATTGTTTTTTAAAATTAACTTTGGAGTTTGTTGCTTTGATCTTTCAAAATTCGCAAGGCTGTTATAATTTTTTAAAACTTTATTTAAAATAAAAATACAAGGTAATAAAAAATCAAAAATGTACAATTAAAATTAAAAATCAATAGATTTGTGTAATGGTTTTTTTTTTGTTTTTTTGTATGTATGTATAATATGCGCATCACACTTCTATCAGAGTGTGTGTGTGTGTTTGTATAATTGCCATAAGATTAGTAGTACATATATCATAATCGCCATTGTCGTATAGATCTACATGTGTGTGTGTGTGTGGATGTATATTTATATATGATATCGCATTTTCATTTGTAACAACTAAAAGTACAAATTAAAATACACATAATTTATGTATATAGATAGTAGAGGATTTTTTTCTTTTCATACGAATCGCTTTCGATTTTTTTTTTTTTTTGGGTTTTTATCCAATCAATTTTTATTTTTGTCATCGAATATCAAGTTGGGTTATCTTTTCTTCTCCACTCTAAGCTGCGTTCGTTACGTTTTGATTTTGTTTTTAACGCATTTTTAATAATTTGTAATACTAGAACTAATATTGAGTTGCTCGGCATTCACTTCCACTTTTAACGTTTATTTGATTACAATTTACGAATCGTTAAGCGATCCTAAACATATACATATATAAGAATATATGTATATATACACATACATATATATATACATATATCTATATTTTCAACTACAAGTGTACGAAATCCATTGGATCAGCGGTTGGCGCTGCTGGTTTTTTGTTTTGTTTTTTGTTTAATGTTTAATACTAGGCATAAATTAAATAAATAGCTTAGCATACAGTTATCAGCTCAACGGCATTATTATTTATATCATCTGGATCTGTAGAATCCGCCCAAAGCATTGCGTACACATTTTGTATGAAAATTATAGAGATAGAAGCATTTACGTTTGTGTTTCTCATTTTCATTTGTTTTTTTCACTTAGTGTTTAATAAAGTTTTTTTTTTCTTGTGAATTATGCTTTTATTTTGTGGGTTTTTTTTTGTTATTTACTAATTATGTATGTGTGTTATTTATGTATGTTTGTATGTTGCACACCTCTCACTTCCTATTACATTCAATAAATAAACATCTTCATCAATATCGTCAATATTAATTTACAACTTGTTGCACGCGTTTTTTTAATTTTTGCGGATAGGGTTTTTTGGGGAGGGCTGGGGAGGCAGGCAAATGGGAATTTATGCGTATATAATAATTATGCCACTTAACACTACAAATTTGATCGTCTATATGTATATATATATTTATTACGTAAACGTTTGCTAGATGAGTAAATCTTTTCGGATGCAAAACGTTATTCTTTCTATCTTTTTTTTTCTTTTGGCAACTTGCACAGCGAGCGGCCAATAAAACAAAGGTACGCACATACATCAACATCAATCATCAATTAATCATCGTTACATCATTCAAGTGTATTGTATAAAATGTACAAGAAAATCAGCCACTAATTGGCACAATCGCTGTACAGTTTTTTTATCGGGCCAAAAATTTGTAAATCTAATCCTGGCAAAATGGTTGAAAAAGCGTTTCGAATTTGTGGCCAAAAAGGCCACAGAATCAAGAGCTTTAACGTTATATATATGTATGCGTTGCATTTATGTGTATATATGATTAATAATGCGGCACGCTTTTTTTTCTTTTACTTGTCGATTACAAATTTTTTTTCGAAAAAATGCCATTGTGTGAATTTTTATTATTTTATGATGAGGGGGGAGGATGATGGGGGCGACGGGGGAGGTGATTTTGAGTTATTCCACCCACTTATAGCAATTTTTGTTGTTGTTCATCTCTTGTGTATAATGTATAATTAGATTTAAATGTATATAGTATATGTATTATGTATATATATATATATAAGTGTATTTTATATGTATAATTATTTAACTCGAACTCGGTAATCATCGCTTTTGCTCTGTGAGAGAAAGAGAGCAGCTGATGCTGCAGCAGCGGGGGAGGGGATCGAAGACGGTGACGAAGGTGACGAATCTTATTTAAAAAAAAAGCAAACCAAAACACCTAGACGAAGACTTTGGCCAGTCCATCGGCACCGGCACTGGCTATGTAGGGTTTGGTGGCATGGAACGCCACATCGAATATGCTCTCATCGAATTTCTTGCGATGTGCGGTGATCTCCTGGACGCACGTCTTATTGTCCAAATTCCAGAGGCGGATGGAGCAATCATGCGAACCGGACAACAAATACAGACCATGCGCATCGACGGCCAACGATGTGACCGGCTCCAAATGGGCAACCATTGAATGGACCAATGTGCCCGATGTATTATCCCAGAAACGTATGTGACGATCCTCGTGCGCGGTTATTGTTATGGGCAGTGTCGGATGTGAGACGACCTTATTAATGAATTTCCCCGTATTGCCGGACATCTCCTGTGAAGCCTCCAGCTTAATCACCTGTTTGCCCGTCTCCGTATCATAAATAATGCAATGGGCACTGTTATAAGCGACAACAATGTGATCGACCTCGTTACGCACAAAATCCACGGATGAGGGCCCGCCCTCGGCCTCCGCGGCCGTATAGGTGCGCAGCAGCGGCTCCTTGGTGTAGGGTGACCACAATTTAACACTACCATCCGCCGAGCATGATACAATATTATTTTGCATTGTTGTCAAACCCCAAACGGCGTCCGTATGCCCCTCGAGGGTGCCGGAGTGTACATTCGGATCATAGCAGTCGTATGGATCAATATTTGGGGATGGCAATTGCCAGCATTCGATGTTTCCATCGAGTCCACCCGAATAACATGTCTCGCCGCTGGACGACATGCCCAGGCAGAGTACGGCGCCGGTATGGGCACGGAACGTGTACAGTGGCTCCACATCGAGACTAGCTGATTTTTTGGCTTGCACCGTCTTCTGTAGATTCCACAGCTTGAGCGTATTATCCTCGGAGGCAGTTATTAGCACCGGCTCCTCCGGATGGAAGATAAGCGAGCGTACACCATCAAAATGTGAGCGTAACGTATACTTGGCATTCCATGTCTTCCGATAGCCAGCGCCACCAGCACTGCCTCCGGTGCCATCCTTGGCATTTGCATCGTACGCCCCATCCGACTCATTGTTGACGGTCAGCTGCGCCAGCTCACCTAATCCCAGCGAGCCGTCCACCTCTGCGAAGAGAGAAATAGGGCCAAAAGGCATTAGTTCATTTGTGAAGAATTTTTGTGAAGAATCAATGGAAGCAACGATTGTTTCGAATTATAAAATAAATATCAGCCGATCGATATTATATTTATATAATATAATATATAATATTTATATTATATATATAGTTTCTTGTTTAGTATTATCGAAACAATCGATTTTCATCGATAAGTTGGCAGCGCTACAATTTGTGGTTTATCTTTAATGTTCTGTGGTTATAGTTATAGCACCTTCGGTCATAAGATTCATATCGTTCAAGAGCTGCTCTCCCACCTCGGCCTCAAGATCTACGACGCAAACATGGATCGCATCACAACAAGAAGACGTAAGAAGACGACAGAGAAGAGAGAAGCGAAAGGAAACATAAAACACAAAGCATAAGACAACAAATACAGCGCACTTGAATTCTTTTGGATTGTGGACTAAATGTTAATGGTGGATGCAAACCGGGCAAGATTGGAACTTTTTCTTCTTTTTTTTTATGCTTTGCAAATAAGTATGTATAATAAAATATGCAAAATAGAGAAAAAGAGCAAATTATGAGGCGTCGGGGCGGGAGGGCTAATAATCAAAGATGTTGTTGTTGTTGTACGGTTTATTGGATGAGCTCTACAAAGAGGAGTAGATTCAGTACATAAGATCATTTTGACATACCTTCTGTAAGCATATCCTTGCCAGATTTGGGCCGTTTGGCCATTTTAACATCGGAGTCCTCATTGTCGGTTGCGACCATTTCTAGATCATCGGATATCTCATCATCGTCGGACATCTCTGTCGTTCCCAGGAACTCAAAATTGGCCATGACCGCCGCCTCGGTATCCGTAATAATGGCATCATTCGATTGTTGCACTTTTTTAGCGGGAGTATGACGGCCTAATGTGAGCAAATTATTCAAATCTTCAACAGGGGGGAAGGGGTGGGGGGTCGAGGGGTTTACAATGACCTACCTTCCGATTCCGAGGCACGTTTATTACTCTCATTCCCATTAATATTGGGACTGAGATTCTCACCGCCGCAGACGCCACCGCTGCCGATGCCACCACCGCCGCCGCCAATGCCACCGATGCCGCCGCCACCGCCACCATCATGATCCGCATTGTTGTTGAGACCCAATATGGACCGTACTCGATTAGAGCGCACATCGATAATGTTGTCTGTGTAGCCAATTTCCGCGAGATATTGACGCAACATTTGCCTGCCCTGTCGCCACGTGGTATTCGATACCGAGCTGTAGGGCACCTCCGAATCGGTTGCAACGTCGCTGCCTAGACCGCCGTCGTCATTCGACGACGGCTTCAGTTCGTTTAGCTGCGGCGGATCGGTGCCGTATTTTAATCGATAGAATTTCGCCCGTTCCTGACGCAACGCATATTCCAGCATCTTGATGCGTCGCGTCAGATCTGATTTGAGGCTCTCCAAGCATTTGCGCTCGCCCAGCAACATTGCGATGCGTGCCTGCAAAATATAATCGTTGAAAATTATTCGAATGAATATATAGGATAAACTAAATGTCTCTAAAATTATCGATAACATTTTCCATAGTGGGTTCTCTTTTATGTTTCTGGCATAAACCCTTTTTTTTTGGTTTTGGCGTAGTTTGCCGATAATTGTCGTAAAAAGATGTCAAATTCATTATGTTGGCACAGTCGAACACAGCTTTGCAGTGAGTTAACAGCGAATTCACATTGTGGATTTGAGTTTCTCGTACCGTTTCTTATATTGTTTTTTATTATCGATAAAAACGAAATTTTAATCTGACAACACGACTTACAAGTATAGAAAGTTATCGATTGATTCTACTGATATCGAATGGTTTGAAAAGAAAGCCGCACTGGCCACTTAAATATCTAATGAACATACGCCCCTCTGTCCACAAATAAAGATACAGGGTATACTTAATTTTCATTAATGCTACAATTAAAAGCTTGCAAACAAATTTGTGCTGCGTATTAGTATGTATACATACTAATACATAATTATATATGTATATGTATATATAGACATGTTATGTATGCGTGTGAAGAATGTGTGCGTTTCTCGTTGCAATCCAATTGCTGCGTTTGGCGCGACGATGCCGCAGCGTGGCGAACTCATAATTGACGCTCCGTTGCGCCAGTCCAGCAGCAAATGAAAAACAATTAAATTCAATTAATTGTAATATAAAATTACAAGCTTGCTCAATTAGATGTTGAAAAAGGAAGGCGGCAGCAAGTCGAGAGTCTGGCCACATTTACCGTTAGGGAAATCTGCGTAACACAAATAAATGCAACGCTGTCGACTTTCCATTCATTTTTAGTCGTATATTTAACTCTTCGCTGTTCCTCTATATCTCCACTCATTTCGTTAGCAACTGAAACAATATAAGCTTACGTAGCTTATTGACACCCAATAAACGATAAAGAAAAAAGGAACGGGGACGCAATAGTCACAGAACAGACATGTGCATAAGGATGTACGCATAAAGGTTTTGCTTGCATTCTGCTGCTCCCATGAACACAATACACACAATTGGTCGGCTGTTCTCGTAATGATTTCATGCCTTGCAAATAACAACAACAATTCCAACATAAGCTAATACCTGGGCAGACGTGTGTAAGAAGAGAGCAATAGAACATGTCACTGGTAGAAAACGTCAGAGACGAACATACAACAACAGTGCGTAACGTCATTAGATTTTATACTCGCTGCTGCTGTGGCTGGCTCTGGTAATGAGAACATGTTCTGCTTTTGAATTAACGTTCAATAGCATTTCATTTGGCGCAATTGCTAATTAAAGAGCACGCATTAACCTCTCTAAAATGTTAGAATGCTGTTAGCGTGTGTTGATACTGTTAAAGAGCTGCTGAACAAAAAAAAAAAAAAAAAGGTATTCAGCGCAAAAAGGGCACACTTCAGGCAACGGCAATATCGCAATGAGTTTGTGCTTGTGTGTGTGTCTTTATGTGGTTGTGTTTGTTTACGCCAAGCAAAAATTTCAAATTACTCAGAGACATGCAACGACAACGATGACGACGACGACTGGGGAGACAGCAACGGAATTGGAGGATGGAACGTGGAGGCGGCAGGCAGGTGCAGCCGCATTATATTTATTAATTTTTATTTTTTTCATTAAAATATGCAGTCATTTTGTTGGTACAAAATGTGAATAATGAATTTGTTTTTAGCAATTTGTAATTAATGCGGAAGAAGAGATAGAGAAAGAAAAAAAATTAATGTAAATAAATTATAGATAAATGACAGTTGCTGCGGCAACTTTTTTTTCTAATCGCTGTCATCATCATCAGCAGCGCACAGCAATAAGTAGAATGCAAAACAAATTGACTAATTAACAGCTGGCAGTCAGAGAAGAGTAGAAAAGGAACCACCGAGTAGGAAGATAATGTACAATGAACCAGCAGCAGCGCAGCAACAGCACCGGCACAAACACAAGGACGTTTCATGTGCAGCAGCAGCAGGCAGCGGGCAACACTGACACTGACACACAAACAGGCCGAAGGCCAGAAATAGACGCAAGCAGCAGCGCCCGGCACACGACATGTGTATACACACACATACATGTGCATAGCTTTGCATGCAAAAGCGCTAAAATGGCTTCCAGCGATGCTGCTGACGTCGTCTAGTCTCGCTGCTGCCCACTCTCAACTTCGATTTCTTATTCTTTTTTTGGTAAAACAAATAAGGCGAACAGGTTCATATAGTTTAGCGACAAATATACACATAAATAGATAGATGTATATGTGAGTGCAGAATAAAAAACAGCGTCAACGTCAGCGTCGCCAACTTGTTTCCAATTGCAGGCAGAGTGACGTTTTGAATGTCACTTGATTTTCAGAGCGTAACGGTACGTTCACACTGATACACTAACGAGTGCAGCGATGCGGCGTAGTATCGATAACGATAACACGTTTTCAACACCGTGTGAACGGTGCGTAATTTTTGGTGAAAGCGCCACCAAACTTAACCATTCTAAAATGCACAGATTTGAGTTTATCAAGATATGAAAAACAGTTGTTAATTTAGTTGTTAACTGTTTCAATATTTAAAGATATGTTTAAATAGTTTTGAAGAAAAAAGCAATTAGCGAAAATGTCATTTTTTTTAGCTTTGCCAACAAGAACGGGATTTATTTTTGAAATATATATACATGTATAATATTATATATATTAATAATATATATATGTATGAATATTATTATGTATATTAATAATATATTATAGCAGCAGCAGAAATGGCAACTGTTGCATAATTGTTTTTTGTTCAGAATTTTGTAATTATCGCAATTTATATTAAACTAAAGCAATTCCAGTGACGAAAACATTTTCCAAGCCATTGCAGTCGAATTAAGCAGACCATAAAATGACGATGGGATGATTACCAAACAAAGGGAAACATTGTTAAAATGCCTCTGGCTGGAAACTAACGTAACGTCAAATTACGTAACGTAAGCGATTCATTGAAACGGAAAGGATACCGGGTAGGAACAACTATCATTACTCACCTGCAGCTCGGCCCTGTCCACATCCCATTGTGAACGTTCCAGTTCAAAGCGCGACCATTCGTGCTGTATGAAATGCAAGATGCCCGGAATTGTGTATTGGGGCGTGGTAGCCTGCTGATTATTGGGTCCACCGCCGCCGCCACCAGGTCCGCCCATGCCATCATCGCTGCCCATGTTGCCACCTCCGCCACCTGGTCCACCCATGCCGGCCATAATGCCACCAACATTGGCGTTTTGTCCACCGCCGCCACTCAGGCCGCTAATGCTGAGTCCGCCGCCGCTGCCGCCACCAATTCCGCCGGAGACGCCCAGACTGTTGGAGAGGACGCCACCACCACCGCCGCCGACAGCTGAGTTGGCAACGCCGACGCCGAGGACGGCTGCACCACCGACCGGCTTATTATTGATGCCAGCGGTGGCTCCTGAATTGGTTCCCATTTGTTGTTGGTGTTGTTGCTGCTTGTCGCTGTTTGCTTTGCTATTGTTGTTGTTGATGTTGTTCTTCCTCTTCTTTCTCGAGTTCCGTTTTGCGAGCCGTGACGGTGCTGTTTATTTTTTTTTTATATTATTTTTTCTGGTTCCTTTTTTTATACTTTTTCTATTGCTTTTGGTTCGATAAATTGCACTCGATAATTGATCGTTTTCTTATAGCTGGCCGTCGAGTGATATTTTGTTGTTGCTGGCTGTTGTTGTTGCTGCTATTGGTCCTGTTTGGTTTTGGGGAGAAAAAAGACAGAAATGGACAGAAATATTATGTCCATACGTGAGACAAATGAGGTCATTGAATTTTTCGAGCAGCAGCAAAGGATACGGAGCACAAAATAAGTGCCTGCCTGCCAGTGTCTCCCAACTGCGCTCGCTCGTTACGCTCTTTCTCTCTCTCTGTTTTCGCAGCACTTCACCGGAACCGTTAACGCCCCCGCGCTCTACTCCGCGCGCGTTCTCTTTCTCTTTTACGACGATACGTCACACACTAAACACACACGCACACAGACACACACGCACATGCACACACGCATACGCACACGCATACACTTAAACGCACTCACCCAATCGCACTGATTTGAATGACAACGACGACGACGTTTACAACTATTTAGGAACACATACTGGAGTATTGTTTTTGTTGTTGCTGTTAAAGCATTTACGACTTGTCCGAACCTCTTTTCTATTTTGTTGCTGGAATCTACTCACATTAACTTGAAAATTTTGTTGTTTACTATTTACAAATTTGTTTTTTTCCAAGGAAACGTTGTTGCTACAGTTTTTCCGACTACGATTTTGGTTAGAGACGTTTACGCAAAAAAAAAATACGAACACACACACGACGAACACACACACACGTATATTTTTTTTTATGCGTCGCGAAGGGGGCAATGTATAAATGCAGACGAATTGAGATTTTCGCTCGCAATAAAATTGCGCTTTTTGGTGTTGTTATAAATTGCGCTATTTACGAATTGTAAATAAATATAATTAATGTGCTAACGTTGTGCACATTGCACACACAAAAAAAGTCGATTCAGCCGTTCGTCGCACAGAATGTTTGGCCTGGAACTCTGAAACAACAGAGTTGTGCTGCACAAGCTGTATGGTTAGCTCGCTTGCACACGTTGCCTTAACAGCGTTGCGACTGTATATAGCTATCTCCGTCTACGAATCTATATACAAAGAAAAACATACACACGAACACACAAGCGCATGCATGCCAAAGCCGTACTATTTTCACTTTTTGTTTTTTTTTTGCTCTTGTAATTGAAGTTATTGTTATTATGTGGCGTATAGCGTTTTACCAATGTGGATCGAAGCGCCAGTTACGCTTCTGCCTTGATTTGCACTTTATTGCACAATTCGCTTGTTTGTTAAGAAATGTTTGTTCAATTTTAACGCAGCTGCTTTCATTCCATTCACCTTTGTTTTTCAAAGTCCGGCAACCACACAAATTTATCGCAGCACAACTACAGCTCGTAATCGATTACTAGATCTGTACACCAAACGAATATCTATCGAATGAATGTTGCATATTTCTATGATGTATATTTGAAGTATTAATACAAAATGCTAAAATTATAGCCTTATCAATAAACGTTTATTACATTAAAAAGACGCTATACATTTAATTGAGACTTAGGGTTGCTGTGGACAATCTAATATGCATATTATATTATATAGCGTGGAGAATGTTGTTGATTGTGTTTTTGTCCAGAGATTTTTGGGCAGAAGGCCGCAGAAGGTCGATTACAAGAATTCCTCGCACCAATCATTGAGGCAATTATAGCAATCGGATGCCTGCTTTGAGCTTGCATTACAAACATCCTTCATCCAATCCTTGAAGAGCTCCTCGTCCTTTTTCAGCACCAAATACTGGCCGAGCACGGTGTAAGCCTAAATTTCGTTATTTATAATATTAATAACTTATCTCATCTTCAAGCTCTTCTTTTACCTTATCAAAGCCAGCCTCGGATAAACGACCGCCAAGCGTTTCACCAATTCCGGCTAATTCTGTCACCGATTTCTGTCCCATGGGCTCAGCTATGAAATTTCTGTATTTCTGTGTAGTTCCCGACATATTCTTTTTTGTTTGATTAGCTTTGCTTTTGTTTATATTATTGGTGGGTTGGTTGCGTCGATATACGTTTAAAAGAATGCGAAAAAAACAAAACTTCTCGGCGTTTCTTAATAAAAGTGACGCATTTAGAGAATACGACAGTATGCGGAAAGTACTAAAATATCAAAAAAGCATATGTATATATCGATAGATGCGTATATAAATATCGATGAGTGCAACGCTGAACTCTTCACTATCGCTAACCGTTTTTAAATATTGTTTTAAGAATGATGAGCAACGTACAATTTCAATAAAAATATAAATAATTTAAATGAAAAAATATATAAATAGCAAAAAGGTGAATTCAATGTTGTTATCTATTTTTCGATAATTAGCGTAAAAAAAAATTTGCTCTCGTTTTTATAAAAAGTTATTGCATACATTTGTCGTACTCTTGTTTTAACAATTTATTGCATAACTTAAGGAGTACATATATATACATAGACTGTGCACCTACCCTGTAGAAACAAACACCAATTTTTGATTATTATTATATTTCCATGGACCTAACTTAATTTGGCTAAAAGAAACTAGATTTTCCATACTAAGGACATACATATAAAATTATATATTTTTGTTGTTTCACTTCCATTAAACATAAATCGACTTATAATGGAAATTTAATTTTAAATTTAATTTTAGATTTAGATGGATAAATAAATAAACAAATAAAAAAAGTAAAGGTTTAAAACGTAGGAAACAATAAACAAAAAATATATAATTTAAAATTGTACTTTTTTATTAGGAAAATCTGTTTTTTTTTTTTTTTTTGTACCCCAATAAAATGCAACAGCGAATTGAATTTAAATGTAACCCAATTGTCACCCGTGGTGCCAGATAAGTTTGTCGTCGAGTTACCTTCAATGTTTCAAGTTAGCTGCCAGAATTTTTAAGGCGACAGTAATGATTGACACCTGGCACTATTCGCAATTAACTATAAAAATCACTGGAACATAGCGTCGCACTCTGAATCCAACTTTAATGGAAAATCTAGAATAAAAATAAAAGTTCACAAAATAAGAAATATGTGGCTGCGTTTTCTCTGCTTGACAGTTGCCTGGCAAGGTGAGTGTATTCCAAGTCTGACCGACTTTTTTATTGTTGATCAATTTTTAAGTGCTGCAGGCAGCCAAATTAATTACTCATTGAACCGGTTTTTTTTTAATAAACTGAGCCCATTACCAAATGGCCATGACAAAAGGGTATGATGAAGTATAAAACAGTTGGTTAGGATATCCGGAATACAATAGAGGAACCTTTTGATACAGAGTATCTGCAAGTCGGTTACTCTGGACAATGTCTTTCTTAATTGTTGTTTTTCAAGAACAAAAGGATTACAGAATGCGTCAGAGAAATGCTGACATCTAACCAAAGAGTTGCCAATTTGATGGCCCGTTCAGTTGAATTGTAACCAGCAAGTGGTTACGATGCCTTCATCGAATGCTTTGGCCTGCATCTGCAATGTGATTAATCCTTGTCGCAACGAGGTATCCAACACCATTGTCATTGTGCAGTGGCTAATCACAGGATTCGCTGCACTTGCCCAGGTCGTGCGACCTCTGCTACTACTCTGTAAAATGTACATTTGTTATAAAGTGAGTTCGTTAATTGTTAATTGTTGCTTTGCAGTTGGCATAAGGGGCGAGGTGGCGCTGATTCAGGAGGATTACAACAAAACTTGGATTTACATGCCCAATGGTGATGGCAAGGCAGAGGTTGCCTATCTGGTCGAGCCACCGCCAGAGAACCGCATCAGTTTGCCACAGTTGATACAGTTTGAGTTGTACGCCAGGTAAGATTTGGGTGCCGGACTATTAATTTCCTTGTTTGCGCTCTATTTTCAAATATCAACACAAAGCTATCGAAACAATCAAGAATCGATAAATTTGAAAATGAGTGCATGACATGAACGAATGTTTGGCTGCAGCAGCAGATCAGTGAGAGAGATTGGAAGAAAGAGCGCTGTTAATGCTTTGAGTGCACATAACATAGTCTGCAAATGTAATTACTTTCAATCAATTAACATAACGCCATTTTGCAAATGTAACTACAGTACAATCGCGGTGCAGGGCGCAAAATTCAAATAGACAAGCAATTCGCTGCTGCTATTAACATTTCTCTATGGATAATTTAATTAATATTTAAATTATTTTCACCGTGCTAGTGATGCTGTGCATAGTTCGAATTTCTGGATCGATGGCAATGATTTTCAGCGTGTGCGTCACAAGCGCGACACTTGGCAGGAGATGGCCGAGAAATTCGATGCCAAACTGGACACTAAGATTCTTGTGCATGGCTGGAAATCGAGTACGATGAGCAATTCGATACAGTCGATAAGGGGTGCGTACATCGAGCGTGGTCAGGTGAATGTGTTCGCCATCAACTGGCAGGATCAGGCAGATAATATCTATTATCTGACGCCGGCACGGTATACGGTTCAAGTGGGTCGAGCGGTGGCCAAACTGATCGATCTGCTTGTCGAGGAAAAGGATGCAGATCCGCAGCGTATCCATCTAATTGGTCATAGTCTGGGCGCTCATATTATGGGCTATGCTGGTTCCTATACCAAATATCGTGTGGATCGTATAACTGGCTTGGATCCGGCACGTCCCGCATTCGAGAATTGCATTGGGCCTGAGAATCATTTGGATGAGACGGATGCCAATTTCGTGGATGTCATTCACAGCTGTGCGGGTTACTTGGGCTTCAAGAAGCCCATCGGCATGGTCGATTTCTATCCCAATGGCGGTGGTCCCCCACAGCCAGGCTGCACCGAACTTTCCCAGATTTTCAGTGAGTACAAAATGAATAAATAATAAATAATCCCAATATATTTTAATATCTTCCAGCCGGTTGCAGTCATGGTCGCTCCTATGAGTACTATGCTGAGTCCATAAACAGCCCGAAAGGTTTCTATGGCATGCCGTGTGGCACAATGGAGGAGCTGCATGACAAGAACTGCACCGGTGGCAAGATTCTGATGGGCGACCCGGTGCCGCGAGAATCTCGTGGCATTTATCTGGTGAAGACGGCCAAGAAGCCCAGCTTTGCACTCGGCATGGACGATGTTCTGCCCAAGGATACGGATAATTAAATCAACATCGACACTCGCAAAAAAAATATAATATATCATCTAAAAATTAGAGAGTTTTTATATATATATTTTTCAAAAACATTTTTGATTATTAAAAAATACAGTTCTATAAAGTAGAAATGTAAAAAATCCTTTCTAAACTTCTGAATATATCCTCTTCTGATTGCTATGTAAAGTGTGTTTATGAATTCCTAAATAAAAATTAATAATTAATATGAGTAACACAAAAGCTAATGTGAAAATTGTTCAGAAAATTGTACTTATTTTCTCTAAATTTTATAAAAAACCCACCTCGAAATTGAGAAATGCGAGCCCTGGTTTTTAGAAATCCACAAACTTTTTATAAATTGACTTTCTGAATAGCAAGTGAGAAATTCTAAAATTCAGTGTAAATTTTGTGTTGTTTCATTTCATCATTTCACACTTTTTTTTATAATGTTTAGTACTTAAACTTAAACTTAAAACAAAATGTACATAAAAAACATTTAGAAAAGGGGATTAAGTTGAGGTTCAGGGAATGACATCGGTGCGTCGTCGTATGATATTGCTGCTTCTGTGACTCCCGTTCGGTTGAAGTATATCGCCGGGACGGGGCTCAATCTCGTAGTGTCGATAGCCATCCACATCATCCAGCTCCTTGGCACTGAACTTGGCCAGCATTGTGCCACGACCCGCATACGGTGGCACATATTTAAAGGTTGCCGCTGCCGTGCCGCCCACAGGGATTTCAACAATCTGCAAAGGTTTGGGAGATTAGTGATTAGGTTTGGTGAAATTAAAAAAATAAATGTTGTATATATATGTATATTGAAAAGAATTCCTGGAGCAGTGTTAACTATAATTTTCAGGATATTCATAAAAAAGTATGTATAATCCTCTAGTCATGCTCACCTTAAACTTCAGTGGATGCTCAATACCGGGACCCTCGACAGTGAAGACGCCACGATGCAGTGGTATGGGAAGTGGATTGGCTAGTCGTAGAATCACATCGATCTCCTGCTGGGCGACAATCGGTGCATCGCCCAGCTGGAATTTGATGTCCGGTTTGCGAACACGGAAATCATCCTGAGCATAATAATCGTAGTCGGTATCCTTGACGCGGCACGCGGCCGAGATTTGGAATGCACCCTGCGATGATAGCTTCTCAAAGTACTCATAGAATGTAACCTCCATGCGTACATATTCGGTGCTCTTGGGCTTCAGATCCAGCTCGAAGCCCATGATCTTCACCTCCTCAGCACCCACGCCCGTATAGAGGACGGCATCACAGTTAAGCTGTCCTGTGGCCTGATGAATTCGCTCGTCGCTCTTGTTGCTCACCTGAAGCACAACGGTAAAGTTCTCACCCACCTTGATGTCATCCTTTAGCTCCATGCTGAACTCGACCTCATTGAAATTATCATTCAGGTAGTAGCGACTGAACGCATGACGAGATTGCTTCAATGCCTTCAGCATGGTGCTCCTTTCCTCCTCGGTGCGTTCCGCATACTTGTAGCTATCGGTGATATCCTCTCGCTCCCACTTCAGCACCGCTTTGGTGCTAATCAGATGACCAATTGCCAGCGTGTCCTTGCGCAACAGCTTCAGCGGCTGGGCGGGACCATTGTAGCGCCAATATAACTTATCCGCGTTCACCTCCGAGTAGACGAAGCCACAGTCGAAGGGACGCAGGATTTCCCCATGCTTAACGGCTAGCACGGATGCGGGACCCACTCGATACATATTATCGGATGATTCCTGCGGCGTCGCATCCACCACCTGCCACCCATCATAGGCACCGAATTGGCCCACACCCAAATCCGGTCGCTGCATCCACACCTCGTTCCATACATGATAATTCCAAATAGAATCGGTTGTCTCCGCCTCCAACTTCTTGTTGTTTGCATCGATGAACACATCCACCGTTAGGGATGCCTGTGTATCGTGGGCAGAGGAGTAGCAAGTGATGACACGTGACGGTATGCCCAGAGCACGGGCTATCGTTGCCAAGACTCCACTGAAATTCCAACATTGCGCAAATTTTACAGATTTCTGAGTTTTGTAAAACTGTTGCAAAATCTCCGCTGAGCCCGTCCATTTGGTCGGCGCTGTGCCGCCCGAGAAATCCTCCGTCCAATTGCCCAACAGCACACCATCATCGTCCACTGAATTGACCAGGGCGGACAGTGCCCGGGCCACACGCACCGGATCACCTCGATAGGCGGGCGGTATTCGACCCACGGTGACCAGCAGTTTGATACTGCACTCGAGCACATGTCGCTCGAACTGGCCAATCTTCCAGACTGAGGGACGCAATCGATTGTAGGAGCCACGCCAAATCAAAGTCGTATCGTGCATCACGTACTCCTTGCGCTCTTCCCGACTCTCCAGGTAGACTTGATCTTCGGGACACCAGGGATTAAATAGCACATAAATGGGCAGCGGTAGTTGATAGCTACGGGAACCATCACCCAACAGCTTCGTATCGATATCCAGACGCCATTCGGTCACTGAGCATGTAGTTGGCGGCTTCACAAGCACTGTTAGAATCTGACCCTCATGGGCCTCAATGCCGGCACCCCATTCCAGTGCGTCGCCCAAATAATCGATGCCATCGTGCGGCACCAGAGCCATCAGTGTACCATGTCCCGGATTCGGTTTGGGATCATCTGTCACACTGAATATGAAACTAATCGCATCCTTGCTGGGACTATAGTCTCGCGTGAAGTAAATGCGCAGCCGGAATGGTTCGCCACGTCGCACAATAAGCGCCTCTTTGGCTGCCGCTGCATAGAAATGACTTGTGTGGTGCTCCTCGTGATTGTCCTCCAGGCAAAGATCCACTCGCTGCACACCCAGCACCGCCGAGCTTGCAGAATCTGTCCGAGCAACAAAATTACTGTCAACAATTTGATTTAATATCCGACTTAAAAATAATGAAAGGTCACCCAGTGGATTACAGATCTCATGATGATCTCATTATGAAAAGCTGGGCGGGCAGCTCGATTGACTCTCAGAGTCTCTCCGTCAAATTGTTGCAGCCAAATCAGATTTGTTGAATAATCGCCTTTAGCCATAAACAAATATATTTTGTGGCACACTGTCCAAAAAGTTCAATGCCAACACAATTAATTCTCAGAGTGGACAATCCGGCGTATGAGCGATTTTATATTGACCAAAGTCGCCCACAATAACACTAAAACTATGAAGAGATCTAGTCGAAGATTAAATACCCTGCCAGACATTTGATTATCTTTTAAATTTATAAAAAAATTTATAAGAAAAAATGATAATATTGATTCCATTGACTCTATTTTAAGCTTTACATAAAAAATCGTTGTCAAATAAATTATTATTTTTCATCAGTTCTTAAGTTCAATTTTTAGTTGACTTACGACCAAACTATTATACCCCAAGCAAGAGTATTAAAACATAAAATTAAACTAAAATCATCATCATTTTTGCAGACAACGCGGAATTCATTGCAAAAGCATTCAAAGGTTGCTGATGGACAGTTTCGTATTCACGAAAAATACGTATACTTAACTTTCGATCAAGTTCTATAAAAAACAAAAAATTAATCCATCAAATGTATTTTTGTGCTAGCTAAAAAATATATATTTTCTATTAAGTTCAGGTGTTCGACGACTTTGCGATTAAATCTTCATGTCAAATCATTTTTCTACCATACTTTTAAATATCTATTTAGTGGGTCTTAACAATAATGATAAGTGATTTCATTTGGTTTATGTATTAAAATGTTTTTTTTTTCGCAGATTTAAAAATTCAATTTTTTTTTGTTTACTTGCAAGAGCAAGAGAAAAATATTCAGTAAATTGGAGCAACTTTAAAAAATACTTGGGGTTTTTAAATTTATTTAGATCACGAAATGTTGGTTTTTTTTGTTCATATACACAGTATAGATAATGGTTCTTTCTATGGTTCCTATAATATTTTTAGTTGAATCTGAGGTAGAAACTACTTAAGTACAATGATAAGCATCCATTTAAAATAATATTTCTTTTATGCTTTTAAATTTTCAATAAATCCCGATCCATTTGTGATCTCAAGCAGATGCGTTTGCTAATTCAATTTCCATTTCCACATGGCTGCACCCGGAGACCCCAATTTCAATTGATGTTTTTAATCACTTAATCACTATTTTTTTTTCTATTTTTGATGCTTAGTTTGACAGCGATAAGATGGGAGACTTGAGAGCCCTATGTCTGTCAAGAAAGTGATTCATTATATTGAATATTTGACGCATGAGTTATTCTCTTGAGCAGGAAATAAATACGAGTATCAAACAAAAATAAAAGTATTCTAAAACGAATAAATAAAAACGCAGCAAATGCCGAAAATATGCAAAACCCAAACGTGTCAAGCAACTAAAAAAAAATACAAACAGATACAAATTAAAACAAAACAAACCAAAAAAAAAAAAAAAAACCCAGTGAGTGAAGTCATAGGCGAAAAAATAAATAAGTGGACCTAACAATTCTTAATTTGTTTGCTGCAAATGCCATATATAGAGTCAGAAATAAATAAATCAAATAATTAACGTAGCTTCTTTAATAATTGTTTTACAAGCACAAGAAAAAAACGATATGTTGCACTTTAATCAAGAATATATGTTTTCTTTTTAGTTTATTCTTTCACAGTTTAATTGCAGTTAATTACTTTCAATATCGGGATCGGGACGTATGCTGCGAAATGGATTTATGCGCCTGGCTGGAGATGGTGGAGGTATCCAGCGCTGTAGCCAGCTTGGGGCATAGTTGCGGTACCAATTGCCCATTGTTTGACTGCTTTAAGACCACAATACAAAACACGCACACACAAGGAAAAGCGTAACCGAAAAGTTTCTCTAGAAACTAGCGTTATTTTTTAAACAAGAATTTTACCGAAACCGAAATCGAAAACGAAATACAAACATTAACCAAAACCGAAACTGAACGCAGCGACGCCTTAAATCACACTGATCAGTTTTGGAATTGAAATTGAGTTACTTTCTGGCTGGCTGGCTGGCTGGCAAAAGCAAACGCTCTCTAATTCGTCTGCTCTCTGTTTGTATACCCTGTACACAGCAGAATTGGCCTAGTGGGGTGTGATGTGGACGTTCAAAGCTAGATTATTTAATAAAATTTCTTTGCATTTTAGAAATTAGGCTTTGAACGTTTCTCTTTTTCTTAATTTTAAGGTAATAATATGACTAACTTACAGGATATTGTTTTCTTACAAGCAACTATTTTTTTTTTTTTGCTTACAATATTAATAATTAGTAGTACTTAAAGATTTCACACATTTGAAAAATAACGGTTGGAGTTTCAACTTTTCGAAATTTTCTATATATGCATATTTCAAAAAAGACAATAAATGAACACCATAGTTGGGATTTTAATTTTTAGACATTTACTTTCTTAGATTAATTAAAGATTTAAAAAATTCAGTTTTGATTTTTCTGAGTGTACTTATATCAGCTTATGTATAGCGTATCTGCTCGTCTATCTCTTTCCTCTAGAGCTCTCTTTCTTGTTATAGCTATCCGTTAGCTAGTCTCTCTTTCTCTCTCTCTCTCTGTGTGTCTGTCTGTCTATCTCTCTGTTATTATTAATTATGAACGGGAAGCGATCTTGTCCGTCCGTTGGCGTTGGCTCTTTGCTCTTGGTAGTAGAAGCTTAATGTTACCAACATCTGGACGACTACGTCATCGCTTGATGGTTTCGTGCGCCAAGTCGATTCTTGATTCACAGCCGCAACGAATGAGGCCAATTTAATTGATTTATTTGCGAGTAAATAGGCCAGAAGCAGCCTCAAATTGATCATTATCATCAGCATCATCATTATAAATATCATCACTGATTTGCATGCACTGCAATTGTTTTAATTTGTACACAAATATAATAATATGTAGACAAATGACAAATGGAACCAGTCAACATTCCTACGCCAATTTAAAATTGTCTAATAAAAGTGTTAAGCAGATTTGGTGCCTTTGCTTTTTAACCCAATTTTGGGAGCTCTTTAAAAATATTGGGGCTATAAACCGTTTCTTATCTAAAATATGAAACTTATATATAAACTAAACAGAAGAGTCTTCAAAGAGTTATGTGTAACGAACTATTCTTTTTTTTAACATTGAAACCCTTTAAGACTTTTGCGACTTTTGCATTTAATTGTGACTTTAATATTAATACTAAATTACAATTGTTTTAACATACGGATCTAAGTATTCTTAAAAAAATATATAATTATCAGGTGCTTTACACACCTGAAAAAAATAGCTATATAAAAAGTAGAGACTTTTAAAGTTCGACAACCGCCAAAAATTCCCAATTTTTTTACACACACACACTTGAAATGATTAAAATCATTGGCACAGCAGCGAAATGTTCAATTTCAAGCTATTTTCATAATAAATTCCTGTATCTGAACACTTGTTCGAATTTTTGAGACTGCTGTTTAAGGTATTTGACAGCCTTCCAGGTGTTTTCGTATTTATTTAACATTCAAGTGCAATCAATTTTAAGAAGAATTGATGAATAAGTCTTACCAGCAAAATGGAATTGAGTGTTTGTATGTATTTAATAATTTACACACATATATATACAAATGTAAATACCGAGAGTTTGTCAATCTAAGATTGTGGGCAGACAGATTTTAATTTTACACGTACGCCTTCTGTGATCATTAAATTGACTAGCAAAAAAGGCAATATCGTTATTAGGTAATATTTGCATGCATTCGCATTGTCACAAACACGTACAAAATCAACAAAAAGTGTCAATTACAGTGAACAGTCGATTGTTGCAATTCTTAGAGATTTGATATGTATAGAAATTGAAATTATTTCTTTTCTATTTTGAGCATTAATAAAACCAATGAAAACTGATTTACAAACTGATCAAATAAAAGTTGTTTCTTTAATTTATTTAGAAAATAAATGCATTACAATACAGAAATACAAAAGTTAATTTAGAATTATATTCGCATTAAACATTTTTCTATGACTTAAATAAATTTGCAAAAATAACTATATTTCCTATGAATACATTTTGTTTATGTTTAGCAAATCATCTTTAAAACCTAAGCGCTTTAAACAAGTTTGTACAACACTAACAAAATATGCCAAATACAGTGAACGCTCGAATGTAATATTTTGTATATGGCAAAATAAAAGCTAAACAAATTATCTATTTTGATTTTGACTACGGAGAAAATGTACACATAAACTGAGAATGCAGAAATACAGCAAGATATTTGGAATTATGAATTAAAAAGTCTTCAGATATGCTTAATTTCCTATGAATATTAAATGTTAAGCAAATTAGAACCAAAAACCAAGCAGTTCAATTACTGAAAGACCACTGTATCTAAATCAACTATATACGCAAATACTCACCCGGAGCCGTCAAAAGATTTGCATTGACATTGCGCATGCGCACCGTTGTCGCGTCCGTCTCACTTTTGGGCGATTCGTCAGAATTTGTACACACATTCAGACAAGAGAATTTCTGACCCATTGTGGATTATTTATATGTATATATGTAAAATATTGGTATGCTATCAGACGCGGGCGCGCCTAAAGCTCAAGGCGTTTCTGAACCGGTTTACACACAAATGATAAGCGAAGCGCGACCAAATTGTTTTGCAGTATGTAAATTTGTGTGTTTTTAACTTAACAAGTGTCAATAATAAACTGACAATATGTTTACAGTTAAGCAAAGAACTTGCAATTAAAGTTGTTCAAATTGTAACAGAATTGCGTTTAAATTACATCATCAGCAGCAACACCAAAATAAACGACTGTCGCAGTGCATAAACCAATTTCGACTAGAGCTTCTTAAAAATGATTTGATTTTCCATATGAAAATGGGCTTGACCCCAGCCAGCAGCAAGTGGCAAGGTGGCTGGCCTTGTCTGTCCAAACGAGCCGGACAAGCGTGCGTAAATTGATCGGCTTTAATAGAACAGAACAGAACAGAACTCATTTAACTCATTTTTTGTTTTTACTATTTTTTTCGTTTGTTGATTGAATTGATTAGAGTGTCTGATATTTGTCATTAGTTAACTAGTTGCATTTGGCGGGCGTCACTGCTCAAGTGTTTAGCGGATGCAGCACAGGATTAGCGGCTGCTGCTGCCGCTGCAATTTCCATGGCGGCTGCGGCATCCTCTTTGCTGCCCGTCTGCGATAAATGCTTAACGATGTCCACCCAATCGTGGCCACGTGCCCGTTCGCCTTTGTGGTCAGTTCGCTCCCACTGTCGACGCTTCTGTGACTTGGTCAGTTGCTCCTTTTTCGGCTCCTTTTGCTTGGCATCCGCTGTCGCATCGGATATCTTGAGTGCTCCAACACCATCGTCCACAACGGCCACAGTTGGTGCACATTCCGGCTGGCCGGCAGTCAATTGCTCAATATTATCCTTGATGCACTCGAAGAGTGTATAAGTCATGCCGCAGCCCAGCCATTGGGAGGCCTCTGTGCTGAGCGCCGTTTGGATTTCCTCCTTGACGGCGGGCACGCTGGAATTGGAAATTTTATTTTAATTTATTGCTTATCACTGTGAATAATTTTAGCTCACAGATTGCGATTGTAGAAGGTGTTCATGTTAATCGTGGGCGCTTCATCTGGATAGTTATCGCCCCATTGCAGCTCCACCAGAAATGACTTGTAATTATCCTCTTCGCCATACTAAAAACATTTCACACATTAATAGCAATAATTTTAAGTTTTTGTTGCACATGTGGCTTTTTACTTTATATTGAAATGTGGTCAAGTTGATTTCTTTAAAATTGTCATCGCCTTCGTAGATGGATTGCAGGGCTTCGCGCTCATCTGTCTGTTGTTCGAGCGGTGTTGACATTCTGTATATCAGTATGCTTAAGCATACATTTTACGCAAAAGCAGTAAAAAAAAATCGAAAATAAAACTAAATCGATGCTGCAACACACAACAAAGCAACAGCTGAGTGCTGTTGCTGCCGGCAATGCAAGAAGAAGCAGGCGCATTACCATTCGCACATCTCAAATCGATTACTATCGTAAGAATTAAACTATCGATATTCGTGAAAAGTAAAACAATATATTCTAGTAATCACGAAACGGTCACTCTACATAGCATATATAAACAAATAGAAACATTGCGTAAAAAAATAGATATGCTAAAGCTGGTGAATCATCGTTATTACTAATTAAGCCACATGTCGTAATAACAATAGCCAAGCCAGCTGATTGCAAAATATGTCGACCGATGCGGATGCCGCAACGAAATGTGCCCGATTACTGAAATTCAAGGAATTTCTAGCCAGCAGCAGCAGCAGCAACAAAAGCGGCGAACAAAACGCGGCCAACGAATTATTATTGGCCCGCAATGGAAGTTGTGTAACGCGCAGCAGCAACGACACCTACAAAGTCACCGGCGACGAGCGACGAGCCGAAGTTGTTGCCGCCATTTGGAAACAGCTCAACACACGCGGCTGTCCGCAGGGCTTCCAGTTGAAGCTGCTGCATTTTGCCCGAGAGCAAGTGGAGCACGAGATACGCCATGCCAAGGAGTTTGAGGCGAATTTAGACGTGGCGGAGCCACAATATGATCTGCTGAAATTGCAAAAGTATGTCGCGACACAGCTGGATAAGCTGCTGCTGACGCTGACGGATAATGCGGCGCTGGAGAAGCTACAACTCTATGCAGATGATGGCATCCTCTGCACGGAGCCTGGAGCCTGTCAGTGCGGATCATTGGAGTCTCAGCCGCCGACTTATAGTGCGGCAGCGATTAAGAATAAGCCGCGAAAAATGGAGGATCGTCATGTGTGCCTGCAGCGCTTCGGTGCCATCTATCAGCTGAAGAATCACCCGGATTGTCGTTTCTTTGGCGTCTTCGATGGCCATTCGGGCGCCCTGTCCTCCAGCTATGTGACCAGTCAATTGCCCCAGTTGCTGGCTGAGCAGCTGCGCCGCGCACCGGAGTCCATGGAGCGCAGTGTGGATTTCTATCGCACCGCTTTTGAGACGGCATTTCTGCAGGCGGACGAACGGTTTACGAGAAAACGCATCACCAGCGGCACCACAGCCGTCTGTGCTCTAATCACCGACGATCGTCAGTTGTGCATCGCCTGGGTGGGTGACTCGAAGGCGCTGCTTGTGGGTGAACGTACCCAGTTGCAGCTAGTGAAGCCACACAAACCCGAAGCTGTGGATGAGCGGCGACGCATTGAGTTGTGCGGCGGCAGCGTTATCCATGCCCAGGGTCAGTGGCGTGTCAATGGCATACTGAATGTGGGTCGTTCAATTGGCGATTATAGTCTTGAGGCAGTGATTGCTGAGCCGGATTTTGTTGATGTGCCGTTGAGTGAGGCACATGATTTTTTGGTCCTTGGCTCGGATGGATTGTGGGATCATGTGCCCGAGGCTTTTATCGTGGATACCGTCTATGATTGCCTTGGTGATCCGCAAACGAAGCTCGATGACATTCCCAAACTGCTGGTGGAGGCTGCCAAGGAGCGTGATTCCCAGGATAATATCACATGCATTCTGGTGCTGCTCAAGCCACGTCTGCAAATCGGCCCCCGTTTAGGCAACTGAGCTTTTATTTTTTTCTTTTTCTTGTGTAGAATTTGTTAACTGCATATTGTTGTCTGTTTTAATTTTTTTGTTTATATAAATGTAAATAGATTTAAGTACGCATTTCAAGAATGATGCCACAAATCATCATCATTCTCATATGTGCCTGTGGCGCCACTTTGGTTGCCTCTCGAATAAGCTCAATCACAATCTATATATATTTTTTGCATGCCACACATCAATAATATACATAAATAATATACATATATATATATACACACCTATTTACACACAAAAACACACACAATATTAACAATTGTTTATTGGCAGCTTTTTAAATGACTCACAGTGCTTCCGCCAAAAGTTTTAATTGCTGTATTATATACTAAAGCAAACATATATATATTTAGTAAATACACCTATATATCTGCCCAGTTGACAAGCTTATGAAACTCCAAACAACGAGTGCTCTATTTTATGAGTAATTTTATATACATAAAATATTTATATACATAACAATAATAACAATTAAAATTCAACTAAACCTCTAAAAATAATTTCCACAAATCCCAAATACTTTAAGCTTAATAATTTCTATTGACCAATTTCATAAGCTTTTCTTAAGTGCAGTATTAGAAAACAAAATACTTAAGCAACAAGAAATTTAAGATGGTTTTCCCATATCATATCCAAAGTTTAATGATGTATATATATATAAATCAAAAATAACTTTCGCTTTTTTAAATTTAATACCTAAAACGTTTATAATTTTAGGAATACCAACAATCCCCATATGCTAAAAATCTAAAAATCGAACACTTACGTAACTATAACAATACTATACAAAAATATCCAGAATCAATTTTATATGATCAAACAATATTGTCCTTGAAAGTTTTGAGTTATCCTTCATTTACTTAGAGTGTTTGTCAATTGGGTATTGCCCATAAATTTTTACCTAAACATATTTACAAGGCGCACACACAAAACACACCTGCAATCAGCGTTATTGTTGAGATCCCACACAGATTAAGTACCTTTTTATACAAAAAACAAAAACCAAAAACAAATATTTGAAGCATTTTAACGAGAACTTTTTAAACACCAACGAAAAAGCAAATTGTTTACGAATTTTTTATTGGAATAAAGAAAATTGCATTAGAAAAATTAACTGAGTGATTAGTTATTGATTACATTTAAACGGAGAATTTGTGGCATAAAGCAATAAAATTCAAACAAATCAAATGAAATATAATAAGGGTGAAAGTTATATTAATAATGTTTTAAAATTATAAATAAATGCGAAAAATATTCAGTTATCGCCTTGAAAACCAATTTTAATATCATGTGCCCATTTATAAGGAGTGTAGAGAGTATTCCAACAAACCAATATACTCCTTATACCATTTGGTAACAGGGCATGAAATAAAATTAGATATAAATTTATATCGAAACTTTAAAATTAAAGCAATATTTTAATATGATAAATAAATGCGTAAAATATTGTTATCGCCTTGAACAACAATTTTATATCATGTCCAATGTTACATGGAGCAAATGGATACCATTTAAAAACAGGTCATGAAAATATTAAATATAAAAAATAACAAACATTTTCATACTTTTTGTATATATATTTTTTTAATCTTAAATCATGTTCTATAGATAGAAATTCTAGTTATGTCTGTCAACGTATCTCTAGTCTTACACTAATTGCCCGAATTGGGCGGCTGTTGGTGCTGATTGTAGGGTGGCTGCTGATGTGGATGATACATGTGGGGTGGTGGTGGTGGCATAGCCATTGCCATCGCATGCGGTGACGGCATTCCATAGGGATGTGGCGGTGGCTGCATATAACCATAGCCATGTTGGGGCATGGGAAACGCCATGCCTGGCATCATATTAAAGTTGGCCGCCGGCGGATGATAATTGTGATAGTAGTTCGAGTGCCAACTACCAGGATTATAGCTGGGATGGTAGTTGTACTGTGCATCACGAGCGGGACTCTGCTGCTGTTGCCGTTGCTGCTGCTGCTGCAGATGGTTACCATTTTGGAAATTGCTCGAGTGTCGACTATCCCGTTGGCCGCGACGTCCACGTTGGCGGGGCGCAAGCTCCGTTAATTCCGTGTTCGTGGTGGTGGCCACCGTTTCCACAGAGTCTGTGGAATTGGTGCGTTCACGTTGACGCTTTTTGCGTTGCTCCCAGCGCGCTTCGCGCTCCTCCTCATCATCGGAGTAGTCAATGAAACGAGCCGGCGGCTCCACATCATGCTCCCACGATGCATCCGAGCCGCGCACCTGCATCAGCTTCGATAATATAACAAACTGGGTGTGCTCTGTTTGCGGGGCACAATAGACAACATCGCCGATGTTAATGCCTCGATCCTTGATCTGTTGATTGGTGTTGAAGCGTACACAATACAGAGGATCGGCCACCTGGCCGAGCACATCGAACACCTTACCAAGAACCTTGCGCCCCTTCTCCAGAAACAGAACAGTGTCCAGATCAAACAACATCGAATTGGGCAGCACGCTGACCAACACTAATTGATCTACGATCGATTGCACCTTGCCCAGCTCAATGCACTCATCCTCTGGCACCGTAATCTCTAGCTGATCAATTGGTGGCAACTCATCCAATGTCATTTCACCGCGCACCTTGGGTGGCTGGCGGCGATGAGTGGGACGTGTGCCATCCTCATCCTCGTCGTCATCTTCCTCATCGATTTCTTCGGTATTGATGCGTTTATCGATCTTCTTGCGCAGCACAGTGAGATACTCGCCCTCCGAGTCCGAGTCGCTGCTGCTAGCAGAGCTGCCAGAGCTCAAAGCAACAACCTGTCGCAGAGCGGTCGAAATATTAACTGGCGCAGGCACTTCGACCACATCGTCCTCATTGTCGCTGTCGTCTATTCTGTGTACAGTTTCCGTATCTGTGTCCCCATCGGAACTGTACGCTGCCAACAAACTGAGTCCATTTGATGACGTCTCTTTTTCAGCTGATTTTGACGTTATTTCGCATTCCATTTCTGTTACTCCTTCCACTTGAGGCGTAGGATTAATTTGATGTGCAGCTACTTGCTCAATTGGCAATGTTGTGGGCTCCTTGGCTAGTTTCGGTTCTTCTGTCGCATCTTCCACAGTTTCTTTTGCAAATATAATAGAAGAATCAATTAACACATGAATTGAAAGCTTAGGCGTTTCAGTTCCATTCCCGGAAGCACAACACAATAAAAAAAAGAAAGTTCATCTGTCAACTTCAATTTCCTTTTTGTTTACCTGTTGGCGACATTGTATTTGTTTCTACAATTAATTCCTCTTGCTCGCTGTTTACTTCTGCTACAGGTTCCGTTTTTTTGGATTCATCAATTTCAGGCGTGGTCTTTGTCTCTGCTACTGGGTCAACAATTTTTGTTTTATTTTGTGGCACTGTTTCTGGTACAACCATTTCAGTTGTAGCTGCCTCAGTGGGAATTGCTTTATTTTCCATGTCGTTTGGCACCGTCGTCTCTGGCGGCACAGCTGCCATTGCATTTAAAATTGTTTTCTTTTTCTTATTTCAAACAGCAGCACGTTGGACAGGCGCACGTGTTTTGATTGAAAGCAATAACTAATCCCTTGTGATATCGATAGACACTATCGGTAAGTATCGATACCAACAAACTGCGTGCGGACAACCCTGCTAAGTTAAAATCAAAATATGTTGAATAAAATGTAAAAACAGATTATATCGAGCATTAAAAGTTCATATTTATAAATATATATATATATATTAAATTACTGCGTAAAATTGCGAAGAACTTTATTCATTCCCCTATTAAAATCAATTGCGTCTGTTGCGTAATTTACTACTGATTCGCATTATATAAAAGCATTTTTAAGATAGTTATTTAGTGCTAAGCTAACGGACTTGCTATGCGACAAATAAACATATACATACATATGTATATAAATGTAAATCAATAAATTCAAAGCTTATAATAAACATGTCTTTTAAAAAATTAAGTTTAAAAACTTTGTACAATTATTTGTGGAATGCATTTGAAGCTGCTCGTTCGATGCGACGTTTTCGGTTTTTTCTTTTTTAAATGTTTTTTTTTTTATGTTTTGATATTTTTCATTTTGGTAAAAAGTACCCTCTCGAAATATACAAGTGGTAAGTTATTACAAAATAGAGATATTATATGTCCGCTGTGTTTTTTGGTTTGTTTTCAAGATTCTAGTCCAAAATAAGCACATTTTATTTATGTAATTTAAAAATGCTTTAGACGGCTAAGCTATATACTTATACTTGAGAAATGTTAAGACGACCCTCTGAATATCTTATAAGAATATCGGGTTACTAACGTTACTTTGTGCTAAGGCAGAGTTACATAATTGGAAGATGTTCACGTTATGTATATTCGATTTTTTTTTTTGTTTTCAAAATATTTTTGAGATGAGATTCGTGAGACTAAATCTAAATGTGTGTGTAAATATGTGTGTATTATCGCAATGGTTTCTTGATTTTTTTCTAATATCAACGTTTGCCTTATGGTTTTATGGTATGTGTAACACCACGTGAGATATGTGAAAAATGTTTTTGTTAATAGAAAAAAAAAAAAAAATCCAAACAATATCGTTCATAGCAAGCATCTTAGTGATGTATCCGTATGTTTGGTCTAGTTATTGAGCATTAGCTTAGACCCTAAGCCTTCCAATCCAAACGATACTCATCGACCAGTAGCAAATGTTGATGGATTAACCAACCTATATGGATAATATACAAATATTGATTATAATTTTATTTATTTAATTTCATCTGACTTACCCTCCTTTTGCGCCAGATTAAGAAACTCCTGCCATTTGCCTTGAATGTCCCAATACTGTTCCTTGATCTGATTTCGATCCTGCAGATAGGAGACGGCAAAAAAGTATGCCTTCAATACATCCTGCGGACGTGTATCAAAGTGCAGATAGACACCCAAATGTTTCTTGCTCTCCGCAATGATGAAGCGCTCATGGGGATCAAATGAGGAAACAATGTTCTCAATAACGCTGCTGCTCTTATACTCATCGATAAGATGCTTTACACTCAGGCCCAGACGTATATTGAGTGAAACGGATACCGTTTGGCCAACAGTCACGCGCTCCATTTTATTGACCTATCCAGAGAGAAGACAGATAAAGTTATTTAAGCAGGCATGTCTGTATATAATATTGCTATATATAAAATAATACTTCCTATTACTATCTTTAAGTACTATATATTATATTACATTTGATAAGGTTTCAAGAAGACGTTGACAGCTAGTTAAACTATCTTAAAAATCTATGGGAATTGTTAAAGCTAAAACTTGTAGTATATACTAATATTATCAAGCATTTTTCATATATTTTGCAAACAAGATGGAACAATTATCTACTTAAGCAGCAGCAAAGAATTTTTGGATGTTAATAAATTGTTTGAATATTTGAATTTGGCGCCCTGTGATAGTATAAATATATTTACTGAAGCAGCCAGCGTTAGCTGCGCTCCCATTCTACATCTATCTCTTTGTGCAGCGCTCTCTGTCGATATTCATTAATTAACTCTCGCTTATCGACCCAGTCAACTTTAACTCTTGTTGTGAGAAACGTCTAAGCAAAACACAAAAAGATGCTAAACTTTGGCTTTTCTAACCTTAATATTTATACCCTTTAAACTTTATAAGGTTGTGGACATAACTTTGAATTTTTTTTTTTCGAAACTAAAGTTATCAAAAAGCTGATAGCGCCAACAATAATACTTCAACGAGCTGTCGATAGCTGATGAAGCTGGTCAACTATCTAAAAAAAAAACCAAAAACGATCTATAGAAATAGTTAAATCGTCAATTTATAGTACAGTAATACAGCTATCAACTATTTTTCATATATTTAAAGCAGTTATAAATTTCAAATAACCAAGATTTATGTAGACTCTCACCTGTTGTGGTGTCAGCATGTGCGATGAACGGAAGAATTCCTCCAGAGCAATTAAGTAGCGGGACTCGTTGAAGGTGCGCAGGCAAATGGAACGCACCGCTTTAAGATTCGCGTACAGATGCAGCGTGACAACAATATAGAAAATGGTATATAACATGGCTTGACTTTTGATCATCGTGAGCAAATAGAGCCCAACAAACGAGGCAACCAAATTGACGCATGTCTCCTGTGAACTGTCCTTGGAGGCAACATCAGCCAAATTGCCACGGACCGCATGATGTTGCGTTAACGCCGAACGTGTTGCGCCACCGGCCACGCCCACAATCGCTTTCAGCATTGTGGAGCCACACAGGATTTGTGTACTAAAATGTGGATATTTGGGAAGCACATAGATTTCAATGCCCATGGCGAGATCATTTAGAAAATCGGCACGCAAACGCCACTTTTTCGAATCGACATCCAGCTGACTGCCCTGCCACCAGGCAAACAATATCCGTCCCACATGGCCACTGCCCTCCTTCAGTATCCATGTGACCGTGGCGGAATATGCATTGATATTTTCACTCCCGACTCCGATGCCCTTAAGTATGGCATGGGTGCAAAGTGTGCCGCAAATGGTGCTGCAGAAGGCCTGCAGTGTGTCCCAGATTTGATAGACGATATAGTCATCGGACACCGAGTCCGGATAGCCCTTGGGCAGAAATATATTCTGCAGCACACGAAACAACAAGAATTTTTCCTGTATGACCAGCTTATCGCCACGTAAAGGCACGCGAACAATATTACTTTGATCTATTTAAATGAATGTTTGCATAATTAGAATTGTTAACAAAATTGAATTGTTAATATATAATTTGGAGCTCACCTGCTGGCGTCACATAGAGTATTTCCTCGCCTTTGGTGCCATATTGTTCGCGAAAATGTATTTTCATTATTGGACATTAAATCAAGACTATTGCTAAATTTCTAAACACAAATCCGCAGAGCGACAACCAATCCCCGCGCACACTCGCTGCGCACCAGCCGTATACTAAATCCATAACATCCGCACAGCAGAAACACAGACGCAAATGCAAATTTAACATTTGCTGTAATGTTAAGCGTTCAAAGTACCACTTTAAAAATTTTAAATTAAAAAATGTATCAATTAAAAAATGTTAAAAGCACGCAATAATTCAATGCGTTGCATTTCATTAAATGAATTTCTAATTCTAGTTTTAGCTCTAATTTTAATACACTTACAATTTTTCTTTAATTCATGCACACCAGAGATAATTAATCGCCCGATTAACGCCACCCCGATTATAAGTTTAAACCAATTATCCTAAGCATCGACTTCACACAAGAACATATTAACAAATTTAATGATTTAAATTAAAAATATCAAAAGCAGTTAATTTGGCTAGACTTTTATAACGTTTCTATCAGCGAATAATAAATCGAGTTGGCAGTACTTTTCTCTCTCTCCACAGATAGTGTGGCAGCCCTCCCTACTACGAAAAAGAGATAAAAGAGACGAATCAAAACAAATCAGCCATTCAACAACTTGAAGCACAACACAGAAGTTCGAAACAAAGAAAAAAATCTTAAATCCCCCAAAGGGGTCGCACAATTATTAATTAATACAAAACGATATAAGTTGACAATACAGTTTGAATAATTTTCAAAGAGTGTCGAAATTGATAAGTTCGAAGTCTGAGATAATAATCCAAAATTAAAGTGTGATTTGTTTGTGACAACAACAAAATCAAAAAATAACAAAGTAAACTTTTGGCAACTAATTGACAAATTTTACTAGTGGGCTCTGCCAAGCTACACACAAACAAAATACAGCAGGCAATGTCATTAGAGGATATCAAAGCAAATTTACGCCGTTTTCCAAAGCTCCTTGGTGGTCTTGGCATTTTAACCACGTAAGTACAAAAATAACATTAACAGCAGCTGCTATACCAACAGCAGTAAAAACAGCTGCTACTAACACCTAAAAATTTTAATTAAAATGGGGGCTCGTCATTACATATTCAAGCAATTCCCGACTCAAAGTGACGCCACTTGGCCCTGAAACACTAAACCAAATATATATCGAGTGCGTGTGCACTTTAACGCAACAAAAACAATAAGAAACAATGAGTAAAAAGTTCTTCCGCATTCAAGTCAAACATCAGCCGATTGCAACTGTGACGTCATTTGTTTACAGCAACTATACAAATTATTCATTCTGCACACTCCGATCAACTGCCAACTGTTGTTGCTGTTTTTATTATTTGCTCATGTTAACACAACAAGATCAAAACAAACGTACGATTTTGAGAAAATGAGATAGCACGATAGCTGTTGTTGTTATTGCGAATTTTTCGGCTTTCGCTTGCTGCTGGTGCTTAACAGCTGTTCAAGGCCCCCTCTGGCTCACAAACTAGCGCGCATACACACACGCACACAAGCAGGCAAACCGGCCGCCAAAATAGTGCGCAGTAGTTTTTGCAATGTCCCCCGCGAATTAAGTTTTTCTTATCATTGTTGTTGTTGTTCTTTGATTTGAAATTCGCGCGTGTTACCCTTGCCTCGGCATCAGTGTTGCCAAATTTTGAAAAACAAAAAAAGCTATTTTAAGAAAGGATCTAAGCAAAGCTCATTTTAATAAGTGAAATAAGTAGTTAGTTGTATTTTATTATGTTTTAAATATGAATAATAATTGCAAATTGCACTAGGTATCTTTATTTGAAACAGAAGCATGTTTATCGCATTTATTTTGCTAGCCAAAATCCAGCTAAACTCAATCACTTCCTTGAAGAAAAAAGCCAAATTGGCAGCACTGCTGAGACTGTTGACGTGCCCACTTTTTAAAAATAACAACAGTTGTTGTTGTTTATCGCACACGTTTATCAAAACAACAACAAAAGAAATAGTTGGCAGCATAACTGTAGATATTTAGGTCATCAAAAACAAAAATAATTCATAGTAGAATAGAATAACAATTAATTGTTGCTTATTTTTAGCGCCGGCATAATTTTCTACGAGTCACCGCAAATCCGTAAATATTTCGCACAATATGTGGACAGGAAGCAACAGGAGCCGGACAAGCGTCGCACCGAATACATCTACATTAAGTATCACATTTATCGCGAATCGATGCGCAAGCTGCAACAGAAGCAGGAGGACGAAAAGAAATGGATTAGTGTCATCATCAACCCAATTGGTAAATGGTGGAAGGCTGCCAAGCATTCAGTTGCCTGGCGCCTGCTAAATATCGCTCAAAATGGCAGTCAGGCGGAACGGTTGAAAGCAGTGCAGCAACTGATTTGCATGGATCATCTCAAGGATTGGGATTTCCGTCATCTCGCTCAGATCTGTGATGCTCGGACTTCAGTCTCGCTGGCACGCTGTGGCGCCGATATGCGCTGGTTTATGCCGGTCCCGAGACGCGGGTGCATCAAGAATCCTAAAATGCTCCTCTCCGAACTCCATGATATGTTGGCACATCTCCGTCCATCGCCCTGTGTCGATCACTTCTTCAGCAAATACTTTCCAGATCAAAATCATCTCGTAAGCATCGAATCAAAGTTGAAATCTACATCCAATCTAATCTCTAATCAAATTTAATCTATCCCCTGACAGGACGATCCCAATGAGTTTTTCACACAGGAACAACACATAACGCTATCCGTACAGGACTCGGACTTGCTGAAAGAGATTATCTCATTTCTGCATCACATAACCAAGGATCCGAAAATTGCGGCCAAGATCACGCACGATGGCGGACTGATGCATTTAATGGAGATGCGCAAAATATTCGCCGATGACAATGAGACACTAGCGACGCTATGCAAAGTCCTCGCCAATCTTTCCGTGGTTCCCGATGCCGTGGAGCATTTCTTTGCTTCCGGCTGGGTGGGTGCTTTGGCAGAATGGCAACAATGCCCGGATTTGCGGCTGCAAGTAATCTCAGCCAAGGCAATGGCCAATCTGGATCACGATGATCCCAATCAGTTCACCTATCCGCCCAATGTCTATCCATTGCATCCACGTGTTCGCACCCGGCGCAAACCCAAAGCAGACATTGTCTTCATCCATGGTCTGCTCGGTGGCGTTTTCATTACGTGGCGCCAGCGGGATCGCAAACCCACCGAACTCGGACTTTATGGCAAAAATGCATTCTACACCAGCGAAACGGATGACGTCTTCCTTGTTGGCGAGCAGAAGCGGAATGGGAACAGACAGCAACATAAGCAAGAGCAATCCAAACAGTTGATTCCCGCACAAACACAACCAGCAGCGACAGAAGCAGCCAAAACAAAAGTCACCAAGTCAACGGAATCAAGAGGTATTTTAAGAAGAATACTAAATTAGAGCTTAATTTAATTATTAATAATTATTCGATATTCTTAGAGTCTCTGTTGAAGACCAGCAAAAAGGTGGAGGAGAAACGTCTGAATATAAGCGATGCGGCAACCAAAGAGTTTGTCGAGACACTGTACAACGAGGCCGAGTTGGATTCGGATTGGGAGGTGGTGCATCCTGATATACCGCTCGAAGCGAATGAGAATTGCTGTGGCAATTTCAGTGTGTCTGGTAATGAGTGGAACAATCAGGACACTAGCGAGGAATACACAAATTGCTGGCCCATGGAATGGCTGCCAGACGACTATCCAGACTCACGGTAAATCTTGATGATTAATCATAGCCACACTTGAGAGTATATCGTAAAATATAATTACAGCATAATTGGTATTGATTACACATCAGCTGTTACGGAATGGTCGGCGAACTTCACCAAGTACTGTCCCTGTGAGAAGGGTCAGGGACATATCGATGTGCGTGCGAGCACGTTGCTTGAACGCATTGCCATCTCGGATGTGGGCAATGGTCGTCCAATTGTATGGATCGGTCATTCCATGGGTGGTCTACTCACCAAGCTGATACTACTCAAATCGGTAGACTCCGTGGAGCCGCAGGTGCAGCAGCTGGCCAAGAATACAAAGGGTATTGTATTTTTGGGTACACCGCATCGTGGTTCATCGATTGCCAAGTGGAAACAGCATATGCAAATGATATTATCGCCATCGATTGAAGTGAAGGAAATGGAGGAGAATTCACCGAAACTGTTGGAGATGCATCGCCGTTTCATGGGCTGTCTGCACACATGCCTGCGGCACGTGAATGTTGTCAGCGTGGCAGAGGGCTCACCCACCATGCTGACTACATTCAAGTTTCCGTTGCGCATTGTCACCGCCGAATCGTCGCGCATCGACTTCGGTGATTTCTTTCTGCTCAAAGACGATCATCTCAGCCTCTCCAAGCCCATCTATCGCCAGTCGTTCCTCTATCAGCGCCTCCTCCACGTCATTCACGAAGCGGTCAAACAGAACGAAGATGGGCCCACCACTACCGATGGCCCGTTGTCCGCATCGAATGCGGAAATGTGTGCCATGAATATATTTGCTATGTTACTTAAGGGTGCCAAGGGCCTCGCTGAAACGCTGCCACGCGTTGCAATGCGCTTTACCACCTAAGAAAAATTAATTTATTATTTTTTAGATAAGCAGCACAACACGCCTGTACCTTGAGATTATGCTTAATGCACTTAATCCAGCCAATCAAACCAGTTGTTATAATTTATGAAATTGACCCGAAAGTATTTCTATTAAGCTCTCGATCGTGTTCATAAATGTACGTATATATCCATTATTTTTACGAATCTTAATTTATGATAAAAATAAATAACTATGCAACTATTTAACTGGCAACTCTTCCATTTGCTTGGCTCGCAAACGCTCCTGGGCCAGTCGACGATTCTCCGCAATGCGCGCCATTTGCTCCGCTGATAATTTTGGTGTCGCTGGCAATGGTTCACCATAATCGCTTATATTATCATTGGGAGTCGGGTGACCGGGTGGAGCTGTGGAATATGGCGTGGACACAATGGCATTGCGTGAGAATGAGGGCGTCACTAGCGAGCTGCTCGTCGTGGATAAATTATTGCGTCGATTAACTGGCGCAGGTGTTCGTGGTGCCAGTTTTGACATGGCAATCTGTTCGCCCAGCAGCGCATCGAACTCATCGAAGGGCTCCGCGGCAACATCATTATTATCTTCATCATTGGCATTTTCGTGCAACTCGCTTGCCTGCTGCTGCTGCTGCTCGAGAAGATCGTCCAATTGTCCCATGCGATAGCGTGCCATATGGACTTGCAGCGGTTTCTTTTTGCCAAGTCGCTCGATGTTGTTCAGCACATCGTCGAATGTGTAATTTGGATACATGCGATGACCCCAGTGCTGCAATCGCCTTAAAATCTCATCCAGATCTGCTTTTTCGTGTCCCTTGCCTTTGAATTTGATATCCTTGAAATAATGCTCGATTGTGTGCAAGCCACGCGGACCGCGCAGTGTATCAACGGTGAGACGGGGACGTGGATTGCGCACTGCTCGCTTCTTAGGCTCTACTTTGACAGCTTCCCCGTTTTCTTCGCCGGCGCCATCAGCATTGGGAGCATCTTCATCGTCTCCGAAAAGCTTTTCGCCGGCATCTCCATCTGCTTCGCCATCGCTGGGTAACTCATCTTTGTTGTCGTCGTCAATGTTATCGTTGAACAGGTCGTCAACCCCATCCTCACCAAATATGGATAACATTACAAATTATAATACATTTAGCACAAAAAATAACACTGTACTGCAGAATATCACGCTGACTTGGCGCCATTTTTCTGCTTCTTCCCAGTGCCATTCGCAAGCTTACGTGCACACTTTTTTTTTGAGCTGCCAACCTGTACCGCGCGAATCGTCTTTGTTACATAATTTTTGTGCGTGATCGCTGTTAAAATACAATTAAATTACATTATACACACTTAATATTAATATTTAAAGTACATTTCGATAAAAGATAAAATTTTCTAGGTGTTACATGTGAAAACTAGCAACGTTGGCAGCGTGGCACTGTTTAGCAACCCTGCCTTTGTGTGGCCTGGCAACACCAGTCTAACGCCATACTTCTGAAATGCTTTTTTTCGGGCCAGTTTATTAAATCCGCATAAATCACAAAAACAGCGCAAACAAATTAAACAAGTATTGTAAAAACAAATTCATGGCAAACTGACCAACTATTGTTGCCACTTAACATAATGTCAATGCGGTAAACACGCTATAACATTGCAAAAACTAAAATTCTGCGAAAAATTGATATCAAGAAGGAAAAAAGAAAAAAAAATCGAGTGTGGTGAATTTGAGCGCATTTACGCATTTTTCCGTGCCCATCAGCTGCGGCTGTCCAAAAATCGGTTGTTATTGCTATTCGCGTTTCGTGGTGAATATCAAGTCTCAAAAACAAACCAACAACCAAAATAAAATTATGAGTATCGCTTTGTGAACAAAACAAACGAAATGGATCCGCGCTATCAATGGTCGGCTTTCTATCCGCAGCAGCAACAACAGCAGAGAGGAGGTGGCGGCGGCAACGATGGCTACATGGATGCACCGCCATACACCCAACATATGCCCCGCTCCAGCTACAAACTGCCGTACAAAAAATACGCGCGGCCCAATCACAATTACAACAGTTACGGCAATCACAAAAATAATGTTAGCAATGGTAGCGCCCCCAATTCGCTGTGGCCGCCACCGTGGCGTACACAGTGGCAGCATCCAGCAGCCGCACCACCCGCACCAACGCCAGCGCCAGAAACAGCCAAGAGCAGCAATAATACAGATGTCGTTACTTTGATTGTGGACAATAACAATCTGAAGCGTATGATTATGTTGCATGTCAATCTGATGCAGGAGCAAACGGACAAGCTGGAGAAGAAGGACCAGCTGCTGGACGAGAAGAATGCACGCATCGAAACGTTACTCGCCCAAAAACAGGAATTACTGCAACAGATTTCCAGGCTGGGACAGACAGTGGAGGAGCTGCGCAATCAGCGGCGTCGCGGCAGCAAACGTCCAGCAAATGAAGATGAGCCGCCGAAGGCGAAACTGCCCTGCTTTGTAGAGACGCAAACGCAGACGGAGGTGGAACTGCAGCAGCAGCAGCAGGTGTTGATGGAGCAGCAGAAGGTACAGCAGGCTTTGTTGGTCATGGAGCCAGTACATCATTGCTATACACCACCACAGGCAGCAGCAGTAGCAGCGACGCCGCCTCCGCCGCTGCCACGAAAGCAACCAAATGTGATTGTCACATCGGTCAAGGAATTACCACCGACGACGCCAGCATTGGGTCATATCAAGGCGCGTGGCTTTAATGGTGGCAAAAAGATTAGCACGATTATACTGCATCGCGTCCATCAGGAATCATCCAGTCTGCAGCTGCAAGAGGAGCAGATGAAGCAGGAACAGGATGAGGAAACGGAAGAAACGGAGCTGCAAATTGATGAGGAACAGCAGGAGCACGAGGCGGTTTTCTTGGAGGAGGAGCAATTGCATGATGAGCATATATACCACGACGAAATGGTTGGCATGACGGAAACGATTATTGGCGCCGAGGAGGAACTGATCACCGAAGTGGCGGAGCAGCAGGTATTGGCCACTGATAATGTAATTAACAATGGTCACACAGTGGTCGTTGGACATTATGTGGACATTGAGAGACTGGTGAGTGACTGCTATATAGATCTCCACAAGCATTTGTTACTAACCTCTTTGGTTCTTATTTTTTAGCGCCGTTTGGGCATTAAACCGCAACAACTGCATCTCTTTGACAACAATGAATCCGCTAACCAGACACAACAACTACAACAACTCCAATCAAATGCCGCTGAAGATGAGGTTGTCAATGCGCTGCTACAGACGCAATCGCAATCCGAAATTTTAATGCCAACTTCAGTTGACTCAACAATGGATGCATCACAGAAACTGAAGCCCTGCAAAAAGGGGCCAAGAACCTTCGCACGAACTCGAGTTAATCAACAGCAAGTAATACGAAAGTTGCCCACACTGGAGAATTCATCGTTGGGCAACGAAAATGTAACAAATTATAAAAGCATGTTGGCCAAGCCAGCGTTGCAGGAGCAGGAACAGGAACGACTGCGACATGAGGAGGAACAGCTTGAAATACAACTGAAGCAGGAGGAGGAGGAGAGAGAACAGCAGAAGCAGCGCAAAACTCAAAGGGAACAAAAGCAACTGGCACAGGAGAAGCTCAATCAACACGAACTGGAGCTGCGAAGGCAAGAGCAGGAAGCGGCGGCGGCTGCAGCGGAGGAGGAGGTGCTAAGGCAACGTCAGAAGCAGGAACGGGAACGGCTGCAACAAGCGGAGGAACCGCTTGAAATAGGAATGAAGCAGGAGGAGGAAGAGAAAGTACAACAACAGAGACAGTTAGATCAGAAAAAGTGGAAGCTTGAAAAGGAGCTAGAAAGGGAGCGTCAACAACAGCTGCTGCACGAGCAGGAGGAGCTCGAAAAACAAAGGGAACGAGAGCAATTGGCGCAGGAGAAGCTCAAGCAGCACGAGCTGGAGCTGCAAAGGCAAGAACGGGAGGCGGAGGCTGCGGAAGAGGCGTTAAGCCAACGTCAGGAGCTGGAGCGCCAAGAACATCTGAAAAAGAAAGAGCAAGCGCAGACCAAGCTACAGGAGCTCGTGCGCGCAGTGCAGAAGAAGCGCATTCAGGAGAAAAAGCGGAAACAGCTGATCGAGCAAAAGAAACAGGAGCGCGAACAGAAAAAGAAGATTGAACTGCAAAAGATCAGGGAACGGAATAGGGAACGACTGCTCAAGGAAACAAACCAAAAAATGAACAGCAAGTTGATCTCAGAGGTGCAGACAGATGTGGAGAAGCAGCCGGAACAGCAGTCAGATAAGATGCAGAAGCAGAAGGTGGACGAGGAGGAGGAGCCTAATGTTGATGAGGATACGATTGTGCGACGCCTGCACGAACATCTGCAGAAGCAGCATAAACGCATCATGGGTCAACAGCAGCCACTGGATCGCCTGAAACGTTCACCTATGGACATCAATATGGGCAGCAATTTAAGTCTCATCTATCCGCCACTTCCGCAACCATCGACACCAATTGGTGGCTTCTCAACAGCCATGACGCCAGCGCCAACGCCACCGCCCTCAAATGCTGCCACTTCCACATCCACATCGCCTCGGCTGCGAGGACTCAAAAACCAAACCAGTACAACAATAGCAGCTACGCCAGCAGCAGCAGCAAACATAATAGAGGCGCCTACAACGCCACAGTCCAGCAGCAAACGAAAGCGACCGCTGTCATCAAACAATAATAATAAGACAATCAGCAATCGGAGCAGCACGTCCAGATATCGCACATCTTTGCAGCCATATACAACACGCTCGTGGGAGGATCAAGAGTTCCACTGTGACAACGAATTCTTTCTGGAGGAAGCCGACGAACTGCTCGCCGATAATCCCAGTCTCGAGATTCCCAAATGGGAAGTGATCAAGTTGCGTCGCAGTTCCGATGACAAAGGAATCGAAGCTTTGGGCAACGATGCCTTCGAGCATCGTCACGACAAATATGTGCGGGAGGAGATTGAGCGTAAGAAACGCGATGCACGCTACAATCTCGAACAGAATAAAATTGAAGCGTTGCGGCAGCGACATAATCAGGATGAGGTGCTGGTGCCGTTGCCACCATTGCCCACGTCCACATTCTATCCACTACCAGAGGACATCGAGATCATACAGTTTGTGAGCGAGGTGCCCGTGCAGGCGTTCGGTGAGAACATGATGTATCCACGATTGCAACGTGAAAACTTTACACTACCCTGGCTAACGGAGGAGACGGCGACAACGGCTACGGTGGCCACATTGGCCAACAAACGGCTGCCCACCTCAAAAAAGGAGGCGAGACACCAAGAGCTCAATTCCTCCTATGTGTTCCTCAAGCGGCGCAAGCGGCAACAGCGTCGCTAATCAGTTGCAGGTCCCAGCAGCAGCAGCAGCAGCCGATTTTTAAACCACAAAACACACTTTAAAATTGACGTTGCATATTGCATATATAAATATATTATTTTCTTCTTCTTTTAACTAAACAGTCGTTAGTTTGTAGAGACTTAAAAAGTGTATCTGGCTCTCAAGACATCTCAGCTTTATCCACCTTTAAACAAGAAACCCCAAAACTTTTCCTTTATAAAGTTCAACATCTTTATAATTATTATATTTTTAATTTGCGCAATGTGTTTTTATAATTTTGTTCTTTCTATTTTTTTTTTTCTTTTTTTTTTTTTTAGTTTAGTTACTCAGGTATAGTTTTGTTGTGTACTGATAAATTTCGTAGATATATATACATATATATGGTTATATATATAAAGTCTGAGCGTTTGTGCGTTAAAAGTTTTGCATAGTTTTTATTGGTAGCGTATATCAGTTTCGGAGTTTAAAGGAGAATGGTCTGACTTATGCCAACTACCCATACATATTATATATACTTTGTTTAATTATAATTTTAACACAAAAAACTGTTTCATCTTGAATATGAAAATTGAACAGAGAAAAATAAATAAACTGATTTCCAAGCTGTAAAAAAAAAAACAAAAAAATGTTTATTCAACTCAAGCTAATAAAAGCCGCTTGAATCGTCTAATTGCCATGATAAGAACAGATACATATGTATATATATTATATATATGTGTATATAGCATTGTGCAACGTCAACGAAAAAGTTGCATTTGTGGATATTTTCTCCCTTGTTTTTTGGTTGCAGGCACTCTGCATGTAAATTATATTTAAATCATTTTAAGCATTGAATTAACTAGCCTAAGTCGATTAGTAAATCCTTAAGAATAGTGGGATCTATATAGTAAACGTAAAGAAATAGTCGTAAGTTGTAAAAAGCAAATATAGATTGCAAAAAAATGTTTTTGTATCCGTTCAACTAACTGTTAGCTAGAACAATTTGTCGCCGATTTGAAAAACTATTTTACTACCCACATTATTTTCTCTAATTGTAATTAGACCAATATTGTAATTGTAATTGTAATTGAATTGAAAATTGACCCGGCTACATATTCTTCAGGAAAGAGAATTGTTAATTATGGTTAACATAATTATACAGAGCGATAAAAAAGAAATTGAGTTAAAGCTGCATACTATGTAACAAGTTTTAATGTAAAAAGTATTTAGTAAAAGTTTACATACAATAATAATAATAATAATTATATTCATAGCTATACATTAAAAGTAATATAATTAAAATGCAAATTCTCAAATACTTGATAATTGGACTCATTTTGCGGATCATTTCTTTTCTTGGAATTAGTAGTATAATTGACAAAAGAAAGTTCTTTGCATTTTGGACGGAATGAAAAGCTTTGCAACTACTTGGTGCTCTGGGTGAGATACTGATGTGCTGTCGTGGCCCACAGCTCGCCAATGGTGTCCAGCTAGTCTAGTTTTATTGGCAAATTTCCCTTTAAGATGGCAATTGATCAATAATATGTACATATATGCATATTATGTATAAATTAGATGCCTCTGTCTCTTAAATTGTGGAATTTATTGCTATCGGAAATCGAAATTTATCGATAAAATAATGCAAGCTTGATCTGCGCCTGTTACACGAGAACTAATTTGCCAAATTTGCACAAAACCATACCGTTTTTTTTGGGTTAAGGGTATAAAAATGAACAGCAATTTGATCTCCGAGGTGCAGACAGATGTGGAGGAGGAGTCCAATGTTGATGATACGATTGTGCGACGCCTGCACGAATATCTGCAGAAGCAGTATAAGCGCACCATGGGCCAACAGCAGCCACTGAATGGCCTGCAACGTTCACCTATGGACATCAATATGGGCAGAAATGTAAGTCTCATCTATCCGCCACTTCTGCCACCGCCCTCAAATGCTGCCACTTCCATATCCACATCGACCCGGCTGCGAGGAACCAGTAGCAAACGAAAGCGACCGCTGTCATCAAACAATAATAATAATAAGACAATCAGCAATCAGAGCAGCACGTCCAGATATCGCACATCTTTGCAGCCATATACAACACGCTCGTGGGAGGATCAAGAGTTCCACTGCGACAACGAATTCTTTCTAAAGGAAGCCGACGAACTGTTCGCCGATAATCCCAGTCTCGAGATTCCCAAATGGGAAGTGATCAAGTTGCGTCGCAGCTCCGATGACAAAGGAATCGAAGCTTTGGGCAACGATGCCTTCGAGCATCGTCACGACAAATATGTGCGGGAGGAGATTGAGCGTAAGAAACGCGATGGACGCTACAATCTCGAACAGAATAAAATTGAAGCTTTGCGGCAGCGACGCAATCAGGATGAGATGCTGGTGCCGTTGCCACCATTGCCCACGTCCACATTCTATCCACTACCAGAGGACATCGAGATCATACAGTTTGTGAGCGAGGTGCCCGTGCAGGCGTTCGGTGAGAACATGATGTATCCACGATTGCATCGTGAAAACTTTACACTACCCTGGCTAACGGAGGTGACGGCGACAACGGCTACGGTGGCCACATTGGCCAACAAACGGCTGCCCACCTCAAAAAAGGAGGCGAGACACCAAGAGCTCAATTCCTCCTATGTGTTCCTCAAGCGGCGCAAGCGGCAACAGCGTCGCTGATCAGTTGCAAGTCCCAGCAGCAGCAGACAATTTTTAAACCACAAAACACACATTAAAATTGACGTTGCATATTGCATAAATAAATATATATAAATATATTATTTTCTTCTTCTTTTAACTAAACAGTCGTTAGTTTGTAGAGACTTAAAAAGTGTATCTGGCTCTCAAGACATCTCAACTTTATCCACTTTTAACCAAGAAACCCCAAAACTTTTCCTTTATAAAGTTCAACATCTTTATAATTATTATATTTTTAATTTGCGCAATGTGTTTTTATAATTTTGTTCTTTCTATTTTTATACTATGATACCGAAGGTATAATAGTATATTCGTTTTGTGCAATGTCCGTCATGCTGTCCGTCCGTCTGTCCGTCTGTATGAAAGCGCGTTTCTCCGACACCCTTAGAGATAGAGACTTGAAACTTGGAACATATACTGGAAAGTACCCTCAAAACTTAAAGTGTCAAGGTTTTGGACCTACGTCCACTAGGGAGCTAGGAAATCGATAAATTCGATTTTAGCAAATCGATAAATCCACATATCTCTCACAATTTTACGGATTAAGTCACCAATTTTGGTTAATAGTTCGTTGGCGATGTCCTTCAAAGATCGGCATGTGCCACGCCCACCTACGACGCAGCTTTGAAAGCTTAAGTCACCAAATTTTAAAGGTATATTACTAGGAACATCCTTCAAAAATTTGGAAAAAAATGTTGTACCACGCCCATTCCCACCCCCAAAAACGGATAAATGCCCCTATCTACCGCAATTTAAGAGCTATAGCTAACAAACTTGAAAGGTATATTACTAAGAGCGCACTCCAACAATTTTCAACTCCAACTCCACGCCCACTCCCGCCCCCAAAACCGATAAATGGCCATATCTCCCGCAATTGTGTAGATATATATACACTTATTGTTATATATATAAAGTCTGAGCGATTGTGCGTTAAAAGTTTTGCATAGTTTTTATTGGTAGCCTATATCAGTTTCGGAGTTTAAAGGAGAATGGTCTGACTTATGCCAACTACCCATACATATTATATATACTTTGTTTAATTATAATTTTAACACAAAAAACTGTTTCATCTTGAATATGAAAATTGAACAGAGAAAAATAAATAAACTGATTTCCAAGCTGTAAAAAAAAAAACAAAAAAATGTTTATTCAACTCAAGCTAATAAAAGCCGCTTGAATCGTCTAATTGCCATGATAAGAACAGATACATATGTATATATATTATATATACATATGTGTATATAGCATTGTGCAACGTCAACGAAAAAGTTGCATTTGTGGATATTTTCTCCCTTGTTTTTTGGTTGCAGGCACTCTGCATGTAAATTATATTTAAATCATTTTAAGCATTGAATTAACTAGCCTAAGTCGATTAGTAAATCCTTAAGAATAGTGGGATCTATATAGTAAACGTAAAGAAATAGTCGTAAGTTGTAAAAAGCAAATATAGATTGCGAAAAAGTGTTTTTGTATCCGTTCAACTAACTGTTAGCTAGAACAATTTGTCGCCGATTTGAAAAACTATTTTACTACCCACATTATTTTCTCTAATTGTAATTAGACCAATATTGTAATTGTAATTGAATTGAAAATTGACCCGGCTACATATTCTTCAGGAAAGAGAATTGTTAATTATGGTTAACATAATTATACAGAGCGATAAAAAAGAAATTGAGTTAAAGCTGCATACAATGTAACAAGTTTTAATGTAAAAAGTATTTAGTAAAAGTTTACATACAATAATAATAATAATAATAATAATTATATTCATAGCTATACATTAAAAGTAATATAATTAAAATGCAAATTCTCAAATACTTGATAATTGGACTCATTTTGCGGATCATTTCTTTTCTTGGAATTAGTAGTATAATTGACAAAAGAAAGTTCTTTGCATTTTGGACGGAATGAAAAGCTTTGCAACTACTTGGTGCTCTGGGTGAGATACTGATGTGCTGTCGTGGCCCACAGCTCATCAATGGTGTCTAGCTGGTCGCGCCAGAGCTGCTCGAGCAGGATCCAACCCTGCGCCTGGGTAACAAGCACATAATCATTGCCCGGATGCAGGGTGTGTGTGTAGGCACCCATGATTAGACTCTGAGCGAGACGAGCAGCCACACAATACTTGAGATAGACACGCTCCGCATCGCTAACATTCTGTACACTGGTATAGCCGGCGAGGAAGATGCCACCGCTAGCCAAATCCTTGGCCTGCAGCATCATATAGGTCATCGCAATGCCCAGTTCAAAAATGAGCGGCGAGCGACTGGTGTCACCAAAATCAATGACACCCGTAACTCGATAGGAGTTGGGTCGATCGGGATTTGTTGCATTCACCAGAATATTCTGTTCATTGTAATCGCCATGGATGATCTGCAGCTCCAGCGTTGCCAGCACACTCAACACCTTCGACTCGAACGTATCGATGATCTCCTCGCATAGCGATTTCCGCTGATGATCCTCGAGCACATAGAGGAAATCCCGTAATTGTGGCACCGATTGCAGCATCCACAGTGTCTTGTGGCTTTCGTATGCCTTGTGCGTAAAGCTCTTCAGTGCCCGATCCAATTTGGCCAAATATTCACCGCTCTGATAGAGTAGATTTTTGGTCACATCCACTTCGTGGAACATTTTGCCTGGTATATATTCCAGCAGACGCACCACATGTCCATTGCCACTCAGCTGCTCCACGGAGTAGTAGCTGCCACGTGCATTGGCAATGGGTCGCGGACATTGCGCGTTTTGTTTGGCTAAGAACAAATAAAATAAATAAAATATGCCATAAATATACTGGTTAATTATAGCAACAGTTGTGCAAATAAGCTAAGGAGAAACATTTATTTTTATCTCACTCTATCATAGAAAATATACGTAAAGTTTGTTTATTTATGTACTGATAGATAATTTAAGTTATCTAAACGATAAAAATGGGTGTAAATAAGCTTTTATATATCATGTAGGTATATTTTTATTTTAAATTATAAGTTCAAACATTAAAGATATTGCCAAACGAAAATTGCGAATCGAATTTAAACTAAAATTTCTTATTATTTTTTAAATTTACCTAAATAGAGCAGCAGTTGATTTTGCGCATCCACAAAATCCTCCTTTTTCGAATCCAAGGCATTAAGAATTTTCAGCACATAGCCATGCGAGCAATGTGAGACAATCAAAGGGTTCTTTACATTGCTAAAAAATAAATAAATAAAAATGCAATTAAATTAAATAAATAAATTACAAGTGGTTAAAAACATAAGTAAAAGATGTGAAGCAAATTCAACGTACACCGTAAGCAGTGCTGTAAAATTTGGCAAATGAAACCAAAAGGCGCAAAGGTCGTGGCGAATGGCAGAATGACAGCAGCGAGCAAGAAGCAGCACCAGTATTCAGCTGCTGTTTTTTTGGCGGGAGGCAATGTTATTTGTACCGCTATAGAGAGTTGAGTGTATTTGTTCGGCATTAATTGTTGGTTGTTGTTTGTAATTTGTTGTCATGGGCATAACGGGCCTGATACCGTTCCTGGAGAAGGCATCTACTAGAGTGCACCTGAAGGATATGCGTGGCAGCACCGTCGCCGTAGACACATATTGCTGGCTGCACAAGGGCGTCTTCAGCTGTGCCGAGAAATTGGCCCGTGGCGAAGATACCGATCTCTATGTGCAATATTGCCTGAAGTATGTGCAAATGTTCGTCTCGCACGATATTAAACCCATACTGGTCTTCGATGGCCAACATTTGCCGGCCAAGGCGCTGACTGAGCAGCGAAGACGCGAATCGCGTCAACAGAGCAAAAAACGTGCAGCGGAACTGCTACGATTGGGTCGTGTGGAGGAGGCACGCTCTCAAATGCGTCGCTGTGTGGATGTCACCCACGAGATGGCTCTGCGACTGATCCACGAGTGTCGCGAACGCAACATCGATTGTATTGTGGCGCCGTACGAGGCAGATGCACAAATGGCCTGGCTAAATCGGGCGGGCATTGCCCAGTATATTGTGACGGAGGATTCGGATTTAACGCTATTCGGTGCGCAACGAATCATATTCAAGTTAGACTTGAGTGGCGCTGGTCTGCTCGTGGAGGCAGAGAAACTTCATCTGGCCATGGGTTGTCGCGAGGAGCGCTTTCAATTCGATAAGTTTCGACGCATGTGCATCTTGTCCGGCTGTGATTATCTAGACTCGCTTCCGGGTATTGGCCTGGCCAAGGCATGCAAATTTATGCTGAAAACCGAACAGGACGATATGCGTATCGCATTGAAGAAAATACCACAATATCTGAATATGCGTAATCTGGAGGTGAGTTACGGAATCAGAATTTAAATGAAAAATACTATAGTCTTTATAGTCTTTCTGCTCCCTTCTGTGCCAATAGCTCTTCCATCAAGCCATCTTCGTCTGGTTGAGGGTAACTAATTTCTTTCGAGTTTCGCTAGGATACTACTACTTTGCAGCTGACAATACCTTGTTATATTAGGTTCACAATATCCTGTCAAGACACCGGTGAGTGTTACAAGTCTGTTCGTCACCCTGGTTATTACTTTCCCAAATCGTTTTTAATTATAGCCGCTTAAAAGGTATTTGACTTGCCTAAGACCTGGTCTGTTTTCTCCGCCCAGCTTAATTGTCGGCTATGTCTTTCTTCGATCCTTGATTCAGATTAAAATATGCTGGTGTATAATATAAACCTGTTGGCAAATATTTAAACGAAAGTGTCTAAGCTAATTATAGGTTGAGTCAGAAAAAAGTCAGCTTAATTGTTTCTATTATTGAAGTGTGAAAAATTATGAATGCGCCGTTTCGAAGGGGGAAACTACGCAGCACACAAAGCAACAATTATTTAACAGCTAACTAACGTTATTTGTTCAATTTGTGCAATTTGTACAGGTGGATGACGCATATATCGAGAATTTCATGAAGGCGGAGGCCACCTTCAAGCACATGTACATCTACAATCCGCTGGAGCGGCGCATGGAGCGTCTGTGCGCTCTGGAAGACTATGAGACTGATGAAAGCTACTGCAGCAATGCTGGCTCATTGCTAGCAGATAGTGAACAAGCCTTGCATTTAGCCCTGGGCAATCTGAATCCCTTTACGCTCAAGCGTCTGGACAGTTGGCATCCAGATCGCGTGGATGCCACGAAACCAGCAAAGCACATAAAACGCAGCAAGCACAAAAGTATCTGGCAAAGCAGCAGTCACAAAGAACTTGTTGAGCAGCCAAAGGAAACAAAGCAAACATCCTGCGCGTTGTTCTTCAAGAAAGTCGACTTTGTCGGCCAAACGATAGATGACGAAGCCAATCTGCGCCAGGAGCAGGCAAAACACACCGAAGCCGAACTCTTTAATATGTACAGTTTTACGGGTAAACGCAAGCGTAGCCCGGATGGGAATGCAACGCCTCCGGCATCGCCCGTGCAGAGCAAGAGTCGCCACTCGAATCCATTTGCCAAGGAGACACCACGTTCTCCGATCGTCTGTGAAAATGCATCATTGCTGCGACTGCTTAGTCCAAAGAAATCGAGCGAGGAACGTTCGTCACGAGTGAATACCTTAAAGCGGAGCATATTCACCCAGGAGCAGCCAATGGTAGAGGTGCGTAGTCGCTTCTTTGGAACGCCACAAGTGGCGACTGAAGCAAAGGCAGAGCCCAATGCCACTGAGAGCGAGAGCAAGGAATTGGAGGTAGCTGAAACTGAAGCGGATACAAAGCATAACAACGATGATGATGTGATAATTTTGCTCTCGCCATCCTGTTCGGAGGATGATGCCAGTTCACAGAGTGCATCAGTGCCGAGCAGCCATGAGGCTGCACTGCTCGTTAAACCTGTACTGGCACCATCTGTCCGACGTGTTGGCCTGTCCAAGCCAAAGGCGGGCAAGCGTACCAGCGCCAAGACTGCCAAATTGGGAGAGAATCAAACCAAGCTAAGCATGTTTGGGTTTCAGCAGAGACCCGTTCTAAAATAAATCTCTGTTATTTTAAGTTTATTCTTCGTTCGTTAAGTGTCAGCAATTTGTTTAAACTAATTTATTAAGCGACAAAGAGGCTGTTTTTACTGCCCTATTTATAATGTTATAATCAAATAAAAAGACTACTATTATTAAATGAAACACAAAATGTCTGATAAAGAAGCCATTCCTAAATTCAGTTAACTTAATTAAGAATGTGTCAATTGATGCCGCTGTTATTATTTAATCGCACAATTGAATTTTAGCAAAATTAGAAACAGCCACTGAAAAGGTAGCATTGTATTCTTTTATAGATGATACAATCATATATATATATATGTATATATAACAGCCACCTATATAAACTTAACTTTTGATTACTTAAGCATTTTTTTGTGTAAAATGTCAATTAGCATAAGTTTGTCAAAACTGAATCGATTTCTAAAATCAATAACGTTTTGATCGATTTCTCCTTCAGAAAATTTATACATTTAAATTGGAAAACACGCTTTTGTCGGTTAGTATTACAAAAAAAAAAATCTAATTTAGGTATGTGTTAAAAATCGTATTTATCTTTTCTTTAATGTTGGTTTTGTCTCTAGAAAAATTATACATTTAAAATTGAATTATTATTTATGTTAAAATGTTAAAATTTAGCTATTGCCAGCTAAAATCTATTTTAGGCAATTCTCCACAGTTCTAAGTTTGATAAAGTTGAAACGATATTAAAAACCAATACATTTTTTTTTATATTGTCTCTAGAATTATGAGGAAATTTAATGTGACATTACGATTTCCGCCCAAAATTCAATTTTAAATTCTAATCTACAAAAAAGTTTAAACTACCTAGATGTGTATTTAGACTTTGCAAACCATAGATAACTGAACTTTTTAATTGTTATGTAAAATGCAGCACCTAATTGCTTTTGGTGTGGCGCTGCAATAAGGTTTAGTTAGTTACTTAACTGCTAAAATTATTTATGGCAAACGCTGTCATATGATCTAAAAAGAAAAATAAAGAAGAGATGTCCCCACACAAAAGATAAGAAAGGAGGCTGTTGACAAGGTGCCCTACAACAACAACACCAAGAACAACAAAGGAAAATACGTCAAGTTCAATTGCCCCCCTCAACTCACAGCAACTTTAATTAATGACACTAAAATTAGACTGAGTGTGTATCTGTATGTGTGTGTGTTTTAATTTCTGAATCAACAACCAATATAAACATTATTGTTTTGACTGTAGTCTTTGGGTGAGGTGTCTTTTACAGTTAGAAAAATTTAACCGAATTTTAGTTTCCTTGGCTTAAGAAATAATTCCTAAATATAGGAAAATAATTTCTAATAATTAGAAAGGCTTGCCCTACAGTCTGCAATCTAAAAATATTTTCTGTTATTTAGAAATAAAAAGTATAAAACCATAATTTTAAGAAATAAATTTTTTTTTCAAATTAAATTACGTGAACTTATTTATAAACAATGTAAAAGATTTTTGTGTAAGAGGAATTTAATAAAAAACCAAAGTTTAATAATAATATAAGTAACAAAATAGCTAATATATGAAATCTGTGTACAAATAGAAAACAGAACACTGGAAATTAGATATATATTTTTAAATTTAAAAAGAAACCACCTTTGTTTTTTGAAAGCCACAACTTTCTGAATTACCGAGAAAAGTACTTGCAGTAATTGAAACTTTGCTAAACGATAAGTTCTAATTTTCAGGCCACTACATTTTGATTTTATTAATAATTAAAATCAATGACAATAATATTGATAACATTTTGGTACTCACCAATCGGCCTGTATCCAGTAGTTGCGATCATCGTACGCATTTAGCTCCTTCAATTCGCTCACTGTAATCCCGTAGAGACGTCGCACCAGCGGCTCCACATTCTCTGGCTGAATTTTGGGCTTGATGTCCGAGCCGGGCTGCAGCACCACATCCCCCTCAGCTGTCGTGTTCCCATTGCCATTTGTGGCAGTTGTTGTTGTTGTCGATGACGTTGGAGTCGTTGTTGTCGTCTCGTTTGCCTTGCCAGTGTTGAGCTTTTGGGCGCCATCGTATTCGTGATTCAGTGTATATGATTTTTTGGTAATGCTCGTCAGCTCCACATTGTTCCACTGCTCCATTTTTGTAAGGCTCTTTGTTGTTATCGGAATGCAGCAAACGAGAAACAAAATAAATAAATGTATATATATATATATATATACTATGTAGTCTGAGAAGATCAGAATACACACGATCGAAATGTGCTTGGGTTTGCGCTCGAAAGCGAAATGAATTCAATTTCAAGCGCTTCAATTGAAACGAGTTCGTCGTCGTCGTCGTCGTCGTTGTCCCATCTTCATCATATCTTTAGGCAGTTAGTGTTTTCATTTGTATATGTAGATATTTATACTCTTTTTTATCTGTGTGGGTGTGTGCGTATATCTATGTGTGTTTGTGTTGCGCCTGTTTTTTTAACCCAGCTAATTGGCTTATTTATTTAATTTTTTATAACATTTTCTGTTTACATTTTGATTGCGATGCTACTTTACCTATAAACATACATATATGTATGTATATCTATCTACATTAATTGTTTACTTTTTAGTTTGCTTTAACTTGCATTGTTGCAGCACTTTCATTTAACCTGCGCGTATTTAAAATCGATATAAAAAAAGAGAATTATGAAGTTGTGATGGTTTGCTTAACTATTTACTTTATTTAATAATAACAATTAAAATAAATATTTGTTTGACTATAAGCGCAGTAATTATTTAAATTAAATAATTATAGTTTATAAATACAATAACTCAATAAATATTTAAGTAATTTAATTATTGAAAATAAAATCAGCAATTTTCCTAGGGTATTTGATAGTCATGCAACATTTTCGAACGTAATTCTTGTATACATTTTTGTTATTTTTGCATTGCCCAACGAGGCCCCAAAACAAACAAACAAATTCATGTCGTGATCGCACTATACTAAACTAACTTAACGTCAATCAATGTATATATAAATATGTATGTACACACACATACATACATAAATACATATATACATACGTACATACCTTTATAAATCCAATAGATATGATTGGAAAAAAATATAGCGCCTTAGAGATAAAGACTACTATATAAATCAGCAACAATCAAGTGTCAAAAATAAACAGAAAAGAAACTCAATTGAGTGGCATAACTAGCAATATATAGCCTAGAATCAAACATCAAAATTGTGCAATAAATCTAATTAATTGTTGTTGTTTCTTTGCTACTGTACAGGGAGTAATGCGCAATTAAAGCTCAGCTTGGATACGAGAGAGAGAGAGAGGGAGTGCCAACATTAACTAGTTATATAATAGTTGTTAAGGTTTTTCATTGGCCCATATCCGTTGCCGTTATAATTTTTAATGAATGAGAGAATGACGACCTTGACTCGAAAGCAGTTTTATTCGTTGAGCTTGCAGTGCTGCATTTAACACTGGGCACACACACACACATAATGTAAATATGCACAGCTGATGATTGTCAATTATGCGAATTGGCATACGTAATTTAACTACTCAAGTGTGAGTTTGCTTATTATTAAAATGCACGTATCCCATTTGGCAAGCCAAAAACACGCACCTGTTCTCCGTACAACTGGTCAATTTAAACTAACGTTTAAGACTTGTTTTTGAGTTGAGCTAGCTAAGAAGGGCTGAATTTGAATGAAAAGGGAGAAACGTGTTGCGTTTACAGCTCAGTTCATATTATTCTTATCATGCAATGGAAAAAGGTAAAACGTGCTCTATTATTAGCGGAGCCAAAAACAAAACAAAACAAACAAAAAAACGCGAGCAAATAAATCGAAAAAGCAATTCAAATATATTCGACGCGCGTCGACATGTGAATGGCAGCGTAGCCGCTTCTTGCTCTGCCATGGGTGCCAGCTGTTTTTATTTTGTATTTTTGTAGCACATAACCTCAAAACCGCACTTTGATTTCGATTTCTTTTGTGTTTTCACATTGATTTCGCTATATAATTTTCTTTTTGTTGTTTTCTTCAATTCACATTAGTTAAATGATAAGTTAAATTAATAGAGACGATGGATCAACTGTATGTGGAGATTGAGATAAGCACACAAAATGCGGAAACAACAATATACACCAGCGTGCCTTCGTTTCTAGCTCTTTACACATATCGCTACCTCAAAGAGCCCCAAAATATTAAAGTTAATTTTGTTGCGAGTAAAATTGGCTCAGGAAAGATAGCTTTACGCAGCTCCCAGCTGCGACGTGAACTAACCGAACAGCATATCACATGTCGTGAGGCTGCCACCCTGCCCGCTCTGAGGGATCTTCGTCTGCCGATCTATCAGCGAAATGAAAACATTTTCATTGCGGGTACCTGTGCCGTCTGCCGGGAGCTCATTGCCCGCCAGCCAAGCGCCCATTTGCGTCAACTATTGGGCTTCAAGGGCAGCTGCCTGCTAGCGCCCGCCGAAGCCTCTATTTGGACGCGTTTCTGTGAGGTGGATGTGGTTAATTTGGTCACCCAGCTGCAGAGCGGAGAGTTACAGTTGCGTGAAGTGCCAGTCGAGGTGGTGCGCTTTGAGCAGCACATGAACCAACCAGTGCGCATGCACAACATCTACAAACTGGCCCGAGAGCAGGCAAATCAGTTGGGAGAAAATGGTGTACCAGTGAAGAGGAAGGATCGCATCCTCATTGAGTGCAGCGTTCCCAAGGAGCAACTGTTGATCGAACATCGTTTCGCCGAGGGCATTAGCTTTACCATTGCCGATCTAATACTCTATCCACTGCTCAGACTAGTCTTCCAGCATTGCGCCCAAATGCTGCCACATTTTCCGCTCACCAGCACCTGGTTCAGTGAGGTCTGCTTCTCTAAATTCCCTAATTTGTGCGCCTTATTGACTAATCTTTCAATTGCTTGCAGATTGATAGCTTTGATATGAACTGTGCCCGCATACTGCATGAGTTATATGTGCCGCTGCTGGTGGCGCCGGCTGAGAATACACAATTGCTGAGCATACCCGACTGCGAGGAAGCGAGCCTCTACAAAGCCGATCCGAAGCGTTATCGTCCTCGGAATCGCATCTACACCAGCCAGTTGGAAGTCGATGCTTCTCTGGCTAAGCTCTCACAGTTGCAGCTGCAATTTAGCACCGATTCGGAGCAGACATATGGCGAACAATTGATCAATTGGCAGGATATTGAGCCTACGCATGCGAAGAGCTCAGCGTTGCCCGAGGAGCGGCTGGAGCGTAAGCGTCAACAACTGGAGAATATGGCCAATGCGGTTGTCTCCTTGGCACAGGCCAACGACCGCATTGTTGACTTTTGCAGCGGCACTGGACATTTGGCTATACTCTTGGCCCTCAAGCTGCCGCAGTGCATTGTGATTGTGCTGGAGAATAAGGCGTATTCGCTGGCGCATGCCCACAAACGAGCTGCGGAGCTGAAGCTGACCAACTGCGTCTTCTATCAGTGCAATATTGATTATTTTATGGGTCGCTTCGACATTGGCGCCTCGTTGCATGCATGCGGCACAGCCACTGACATTGTGTTGCAACAATGTCAGCGAGTTCATGCTCGCTTCGTCTGCTGCCCCTGCTGCTATGGTTCGCTGCAGCCGATGCCGCACATTGCCTATCCGCTGAGTGCTCGATTTCGTCAGGTTCTCGACACAAAGGATTATTTGTATATAGCACATACAGCGGATCAGGCACACGAGCTGGGCACAGCCAATTGCAAGCCAGAGATTACGTTGCAGGGTTTGCATTGCATGTGCGTTGTGGACACGGATCGCAAACTGCAGGCGGAAGAGGCTGGCTACAAGGTGATCCTAACGCGCTTGAAGCCGGAGCAATGCACGCCAAAGAATCATTTGCTAGTCGGTCGCATTTAATATCAATTTTAAATACAACATTCACTGCCTAACCAAAAGAATAATCTTAAAATGTATGGACAAAATATACTATGTATGTGGACATATGGAGAAGTCGCAGGTCTTCCATTTGAAGAAAAAAAAGAACAAATAAAAGTTTTCCATTTTTTTTAATTTTTAAGGTTTTTTGTAAGGGACTTAAGTGGCATAATTTTTGGCTTAGAGTGGTCGATAATGGATTTGTAAGATATTGAACAATTATAAACACTGATAGCCCATACTAAATATACTTCTCGCTGATATGTTCTCTCAATCAGTTCAATTAGAAAAACTTTGAAACATAAATAACTAAAAAATATGTGGTTTTTCTTTGTAGTTCTTCGTAAATACCGTTGACGATTTTCTTTTATTTGAGAAACATGAATTTCTTGTAGAAAATAATGTAATGAGTTATCAATTTACTAAAGACGAGTGTTCAACGCCTGTCTAATTAATTAATTAATCTTGTTCCTGCCGCCGCGCAAGGCAAGAACCAAATGTAGCACGGAGCCGCCTTGCACTTTATAGTCTGCCGCCGTTTTGTCGTCGTTCCTGCAAAAATGAACAACATTTTAATACCTTAACATATGTATATAAATTTTACTTAACGCACATTTGTTTGCCGGAGAATATGAGACGTTGCTGTTGTGGTGGTATGCCTTCTTTTTCCTCGACGCGCTCCTTAATGCGATCAACCTTATCTGTGGGCTCAATATCGATCTCAATTTCCTTGCCAGTCAGTGTCTGTTAATAGGAATTTCATGTTAACATATCTATTTTGCATTTATTTTTTTTGTTGTTGTACGCCAAGCTGACGCATGGTTGACGCTGCATCATTCCTGTAAATACGGCATGTTCAAGTAACATGCCATATTGGCCTTACCTTCACTTTGATCAACATTGTGCTTGTGTGTTATTTGGTTTCCTCAAATACCAAATATTAATTTAAAATTAATTTGCTAAAATTTATTGCAAGCTTGTTCGGGTCGCGGCGTTTATGCGAATGTCATTCGAGCGGTGCTGCCAACTGTATGGAATTAATGACAACTCAACTGTGCTCTAAATATCGATAACTCGCGTTCTCGATTTCGTTAGCGCTCAAACCAAATTTAAATAAATATATTTTGGTAACAACATGTTAGCTTCTTAATGTGGAATTTATTAAAACTAAAATTTTTGGATTTATTTACATAGAGAAAGAAACTATTTATTGTACGCTCAGAATTAAAAAAACGATTGTTTTTTTAGTTCCTAAAAAATCCAACAAAAATAAATACAAAAATATTGCTTTTGACTAGTTACTCTGTTCTTCGATTACAATTTGCAAAATTCTTTAACAAAGAAAAGATGCAAGCAAACTTAAACGCGATTTTTTATTTTTATTTTACATTTTTCAGTTTTGTACTTTTCTTGGTGCAAAAATCTAAACTTGATATAGAACTCGATAAAGCGACAAGACGCAACCATTCCGATCACAATTCGTAAAGTAGATATGCATTTTTTTAGTTTTGCTTTTATTTACAACCTAAATACAATTATTTACATGGATTTCTAGGTCTAGCGACTTATTTGTGTTTATTAATGGCGTGCACGGCCTCGCTAATGTGTCGAATGTCTCGGGCATAGGTCCTGCAACAGCCACCAATGATTTTCGCGCCCAGCTGCGTCCATTCCGGCACATATTTCTCGAGCGGCACACAATGTTCACGTCCCTGCCAACCTGTTGTCACATCGTAGACCTCACCGCTATTCGGATATACCACTAGTGGGATTTGTTCCTCCACGCTGCGCTCACCATTCAAGGATTTAAGGAGTGGTGTTACAAACTTGGGATGCACACAATTCACGCCCACAGCGAGGCAATTGTCCAGCGCCTTTCGCTCTCGCAATATCTCCCAAATAGCATTCGCAGCGTCAGCGAACTCTTCGCCATGTGCCAGTCTGCTCTCATCCTTGCATTGAAATGCCACCCAGAATTTCACATCCGGATAATCATCGCAGAGCATCTCCACTAGTGCTTCTGCCTCCATTTGACACGGTATCGTTTCAATAGCCAACGCATCCACGCCCGCCTCCAGACACGCCTCAATGCGGACGCGATGCCAGTCGGTTATGGTTTTTGGTGCCACATAATCTGCATACTCGCCGGTATACTCGGATCCGTCGTGCAGGTGAGCGCCAAATGGTCCAATCGAAGCAATAATCAGCGGGTAACCTGTAAAATAAAATGAAATTTAGCAATTAAAGTATATTTCGTAGATTAATTATGAGTTTATATTTATTATATTATATTATATTTCGTATTAATTATGTGATCACATACCGCAAAATATGTGGTGCAAACCTTAAACAGAGTATCATTGCCTCGACTTGCCAAATTCATTATTTCTCGACGATAATCATTTTCGCATGTCGAGACAATGATATCCATTTTTAGATTCGCAACTTGCAATGTCTATTTTTGTTTTTTAAAGTGAGCTAAATTGATTCAGTGTTTTACTGTTGTTAGAAAACAAAGATGATATCTTTAGCTTAACAAGTTTTAAAGTAAATTCGTTCCCATGAGTCTAATGTGGCTGTAGACTCTTTAACTTCTTAATAACACACATATTTAAAAAATTCTTGGCAAGGAATCTGCTTTTAAATTTCGTGTCTTGTCACAAAAATATTGACAGTTTGTAAGTAATCTTTAAAATTTACTACTCACCTTCGTTCACCTCTAGCTGCGCCTCGTAACATTCGGTTAGATACTTTTCTTTGGCCACGTGCGCCAGTCGCACTGTATTCTTGATTAGCTCAATGCTCTGTTGCTCATCCAGCTCCAGATATTCCATATAGCCCTCGACACTTGTCTGATATGTGTTTGTCAGTATCAGATCAGCGCCATCTATTGCACGGATCGATAACGCAAGCCGTTCTTAACAGATGTATGTTAATAAATATGTTAATCACTTACTCTGCAAAAAATCCAGATGGGTGTTGATGACGGCCGTTGGATTGGTGGCATTGAAGCGTGCACTCCATAACGGATCCCCATCGACGGAGTCGCCCACATGCACGGTCATCTGGGTGCCAAAGCCGCCATCTTTAACCAGCAATCGTGTCAGAACCATAATTATAAAATTGTGTGCTAAACGGGGGAATGGGTATTTGTTATTCAATTTGTATTAATAGCAATTCTCGCTGATAACATATTTTTACATCGCTGTAATGGATTCTTATCAGCAAGAGGCAGAGCCATCTGTTGTTCGTCCACACAACAATTTTTGTTGTTGTCCTTTCAATGTGAGCCTTGACACCTGTCAGTGCGATAAGTGCACTGAGAGAAAATCTAATCTATTATCAAGATCAATACTGATCAACTTGATTCAAGAACATCATATATCGAAACAAAACCAAAAAAATATATTTAGATCGAGTGCTTTTAATTTAGAATGAACAATCTTCAATCTTAATCTTACTGCTCATTTTTAAGCACAGATTTTGATTTAATATTTTATACTTTTCAAAAATTTTATCAAATTTAAATTCGTATATACATACATATACATGTAAGTCACACTTTTTAAAATTATATATTCGTTTACTAATAGTCAACCATTTGTCTATCATTATCTAAAAGCAATTTTTAATGTGTTAAGTTTGTCACTGATTAAGTAGAAACACATCACTTTTAAATTATAATCCTTGGTTGGAACAAACAGCAGCTGCATCGAGAGTTGAATGAACTTGCTTCTTTCAACAAACAACAACAAATAATAATAACACTGTTGTCTGTCAGCAATTAATAGAAGATTTTTGCTTAGCACAAAGCACTCACCTTTAAAATAGTATAAATTGGTCTATGTAATTGATTAAGTTGTTATTTTTCTGAAAGTTGCTAAGCGAACGAAAAACAAATTTATTTATATAATGTCCGTTGGGTCTGAAGCTCAAACAAAATGTGGCAGATTACATGTTGATCGCCTGCCTTTATAGGCTTCTCTTATCAACACTGAGCATTATTATGCTCAGCAGCAGCAACAACAATGTGAAAATATTAACTTAACAAGCCACATTAAACAATAACAACTGACCTCGGATGATGCTCGGGGAACGGCAAAGAAATCTGATGCAATATAATTGTATTTGAATTGTTTGCTTTTGTTTTATATTGTTTAAAAAATGCAATCATTAGTTTAAAAAGAGATGTAAATAATATTTTCATCACTTATTAATCAATTGATTTTTATTTTTAATTTTCCCTGATCTGATAAAAAATTTTTGTCTCCTTAAACAAGATAATTAGGCCGCCTACTTTTCTTTGTTTATCAATTCAAGAAAGAAGTGATAAATAATAAACATCGATATGTCTGTCAAAATTAAATCATGCGGTTGACATTTTAAAAAATAATCATTTAATAATAATTTATTAATCAATTTCTTTGTATATCAAAATCAACACAAAACATTAAAATATATACATATTAATTTGCATTCACATTGCCTTTTGACTCAAAAGTGATTCTGGCCTACCTCAATTTTTGGACAGTCTCAATGATAAGTAAAGAAATCTGATGCAATAATAATAGGTAAGGCATAATTCATATAGTAAGGATATTCAAGGCATTCTCAGTAATATAGAGGAAAATTTTACCATAGCTCAACACAAAACAATTGATTAGTAAATGACTTATTAATCTGGTATTAATGTTGTCCTATTCTGTTTAGACAGAGATTAGTACAGTTGATGTCTGGGATGGACAAACAGACAAACAGGCAGTGCCTGCTTTGATTGATAACCTTTCCACCACACACAATGTCGTGTGAACTCAAACGTTGAACATATGGCTGATATATGTTTTATTCGCAGCTGTGCTCGAAGCGAACAAAAATAAGCAAAAAGTGTTGCAATCGAAATCTACCAGCGGAAAAATTCTCTGTTTACAGTTTAATAATAGTTGATAGTAAATATATTTAATAATTCTGGTTTATTTTACTTTACTTTTTTTTAAACTATTATAAAACTAGAATAATGATTATTAAAAATATTTTGTCTTTACATTTTTTGGCACATTAACAAAACTGAAGCTCAAAATGATTAGAAATCCAATAAAACAAAATCCAACGCAACAAACTTAAATAACTGGAGTATAGACAATATGGAAATCTATTTAAATTCAATAACTTCATAAGACAAAAGAATGCTACATTAACAGATATACCCAATTTTTTTTGCCTGCAGTCTATACTTATTAAATTGTAAAACACTATTAAAAACTTGAAAAACATTGAACCGTTTAATCAGCAGCTTCTAATTTACCCACCGAATAGCAACCAATTCCATAGATTATATATTTTATATATTAGCGATTAAACTGGGTCTAGGCCAACTTAAATGAAATGTGAAAGAAACTCACAAAATGTATATTTTTTGTTAAATGTAGCAAGATTATTTCTAATTTTGTGCGTGTGGTATATTATATATATATATATTATATTTGTAACACTTATATATTAACATGATTTATAACAAGAATGAAAATGTGTGTGGAAAAGAAACTACGGCACTAAGCACGTTTGGTTTTGCGCTCGTGGCTGCTGATCGATGCTATCAATGCACTTGCGTATCTCGAGTATATCATCCGGATAGACGCGACAACAGCCGCCGATGATGCGGGCTCCCAGCTGCAGCCACTGGGGTACAAAGGAGACCACTTTGAGACCGATGCCTGTCCACTCGCCACGCTCGGCATCGTACACCTCACCGCGATTGCTGTAGATAACCAGCGGCGGCAGCTCCTCTTGCCCCATGGTGGCTCGCAGAGATTCAATCAGCGGCGTTACAAAATTGGGATTCACACAATTGACGCCGATGGCCAGCAAACGGGATTGTGCCTCATGCTGCTGCACGAGACGCCAAACGGCCAAAGCAGCGCCGGCAAATGATTCACCATGCGCCAAATGCAGCTCATCCTGTGTGTGAAAAGATATCAGTTTACTACAAATGTATATAAAAGCTAAGAAGGCTTCATTACTAATTTACTACTGCTATTTTGACTGGTTCATTTAATAGTCCAACACTCACCTTGCACTGAAAAGACACCCAAAACTTGGCCGTTGTCGACCTCTTCAGAATGAGCTCTGTGACCGCAAGAGCCTCCAGTTGACAGGGCAACGTTTCCACAGCCAAACCATCCACGCCAGCCAGCAGACAGGTATCGATACGTGTTGTATGCCACTGCTGCAGCTGCTCGTAGTTGACACGATTCGCATAGCTGCCGTGGTACTCGGAGCCATCGTGCAAATGGGCTCCGTACGGTCCAATCGAGCCCAATATCCAGGGCATTTTGTCGTCAATGTTGCCATTATTTGCTGCAGCCAATTCAGCCAAATATTGCGATTTGGCATCGTTTGCCAGCTGAACACTTTTCGTAATGAGTGCAATGCTCTCTTCGCGTGTTTTGCCCAAATGCTCCATGAAACCCTCCACGCTGGACTGATACGTGTTGGTCAGTATTATATCAGCGCCCTTACGCAAGAAGTCCAGATGTGTTTTGACTACAGCAGCGGGTTGCGTGCAATCGAAACGGGAGCCCCACAATGGATCACCATCAACTTTTTCGTTCACATTGTGCGCCAGTTGACTGGAAAAGCCGCCACATTTCACTAAAATGCGCTCTGCCTTTTCCACATTCCATTTTTCGATTGTAGCGGGCAACATTCTGCTTGAAATGAGATTGTAAATGATTTTCGTTTCACTTTAAGTGAATAATATTTATATATATTTATTCGACATTTACCTACGTGAGTTCCTCAGTTTTTGCTTAGCTTGCTTTGATGTTTTGTTCTCGACGCTTGCTTATTCTTTTTCTTATTTATCGTTGCTGGCAACATTTCTTTACAAGAACACACACAATCACACTTTGTTCTTTTATTTTTGTGTTTGTGTGCTATTCTTATTTTGTCTGAACTACGTATTCTCATTCACACTGATACTCATACTAATACACACTTATTCGCCGCACAGCTGATTTCTGTTTACAAATGCGCTGTTGTTGGCTTAGCTGCAGCACTGACAACAGCGGCTGTCAAAATAACTGCACAGTTGACAAAGAGCGCTAAAATGTGCAAAATTTTTAGGTATAATATGTGAAATGTTATAAAAATGTAGGGTAACTACGCGATACGTTGAATTCGTATATCATATTAATATATATGAGAATCTATATTTATTCCACATATATATGGTTTCTAGATTCTAAATTTCTATCGCAGTAAAAAAGAAATTAAGTTTAAATAGGGATATACTTTTTTAATGGGTATATCTAGTATCAATATATTTATTAATAGGATATGTGTATTGTAGATACATCCATTTAAGAACAACTTACTCATTTCGCCTTATTTCCTCTCGCTGTGTGAGTGAAATCCTTGCAGTTCGATTAAGTTACGATTCCAACATGCAAGTAAATGGCCCAATAAGATATTTTTATTGCCCCTAAAAGTATGCCGCATTTTTAACTAAGCTTCAATTAGCCGAGACTTCAACCGCAACCAATTTGTTTAAATGGTGCGTGCGCATGCTATGCTAAACATTTTCCACTGGAAAAAAAATACAAATAAACAGTTTTTCCTGATGATGTGTTTTGTTTATTTCCAATGGAGTTTTTGTTGCCAATAGTGCTTAAATAACAACACTGTCGTTCAGCTTTATCTATTACAGTGCAGTTGCACAAATCAAAACACTCAATAAACTGCTTGATTTGTGGAGAAACAAGTTTATTCGCTGAGAATAATAAGTATATATTTATATATAAATACATATTGATAATTTATATAGTCGATAATAATACATATTCATAAACAAATTGAGTACGAATTTAATTTAAATATTTTTTGCCATATTTTCAACGGCTGTTAGTAAATATATATTGTTATTGTTGTTTATAATTGATCTTTTTGGGGTGTTAGGGTATTATAATCACATTGATGTTTTGTATATAGATGTATATATATATATATAGAGGTGTGTATATATAAATAAATAATAGTAAATTTGACAAAAGCAAATCAAATTGGAAAATGCCATATTAAACAATAAATGTAACTTTGGTAAACTTACGCATCGTATAAATTCTAAATCCATTTTATTATTGTGTTCATCATTTGCAACATCAGCTCAAATGTGCCAATAAATATATATATTTAATACGTATATCTAATGTACAGTTTTCTTCATTTTGATTTTGCACTAAATAACAATATTCGTGTAGTTATCAATTGTTAATTAGTTGTTATTTATATTCATATTTTTACTCTTCCCATGTTTAGGTCAGCTGCGCTTTTTATCATCTCTTTTCAGAGTTTTCGTGCTCTGATTAAATAATCAGAGAAATACTTTGCTCAAAAAATACATTATCTGCCGATGTAACGGTATATTGGCTATATATATAGATATTTATGTATGTATGCATTTATGTGTATGTATCGGGTTATGTGCATGGAAGTTCATTGTGTGTGTGTGTGTGTGTTGCGGCTCTGCTTACTGTAATGAGTGCGAAAATGCAAATGATATAAAAAACGTACAAAACGGAATATCGGAAAATTAAAATAAGCAAAAAAGCTACGGGTTTTATCATCCATCCGGATGATAATCCGGCTAATGACAATTTTTTGTTTAACATTGTCCCAGTCTCTACTCTGTTTTGTTTAATTTTTATATTTTTGTTTTTTTTTTTTTTTTAGGAATTTTCCACACGTTGATAACGGTACATTCCGTGTGGTCGCTCGATAATTGGATCGCTACAAATTGATGTCAATATTATGTTTTATAATCTAATCTATATACTTTAAGTAATACGATATATTCAAGTGTTTAACAAGTTTTGGAATGATAATACACCTTAAAAAAAAAACAGGTGTTTAAAACATAATTGTTTTTAAAAGTACAAGTTAAAGTTTCAATATTTGATGATGATATTCTGATATTAGATTTTTGAAAGAATTTGGATTATTCAAATAATACAAAAATACATAGCTATATTAAATTTGAAGTTTTTACATTACATTATTATTAATATTATGATGACTATAAATATTGGAATTTCTAGAAACAAAGACTTCTCAAAACAAACTTTAAGCCAAGGAGATAACATCAAAGAAAATAAACAAAGATTTTTAAGACGATTGCTATTTCTAAAAGATCTCAATGTTGGAGCGACCACTTTATCGATAATCGATAAACGATAACAGCCATCTCTTTCTCTAAGAGAAGAGATTATTGCGCCGTTTGAGCGAACCAAATTTCTTTTCGGCCTCGAGCAACATTTTCTCCTTGCGCACCACCTCAAAGGGTATTGTTTTGGACATGCGATCGATTTCCTGATCCGATGGAAAATCCTCAAAACTCATATTGCTGAAGCCAGTCTTTGCCGAGTTCTGTATGGTATTCGATTGAAAATTGCGACTACTGCCGGCTGCTCCTCCTCCAACACCGCCACTAACACGATTCTCATCCTGGGCGGCAGCACGATCATCATCATCATCATCATCGTCATGGGATTGATATTGAAGACGCTGATGTTTCTGCTTGCTGCCGGAGCTCAACGATGAGGTGGAGCCTAGGGCGCCGGCGCTAACCTTTTTATACGCATGCCCCTTGACCTTTTGGGTGAGCTTGGCGGGCAACGCTCTTACAGCCAAATGGGACTTTTCCTTTTTGGGCTTAACAATTGCGGGGGGCGGGATCTGGTTGGATCCATCCGCAACCAGATCGGCGGAACAACGCAACACCACCGGCTCCTCCTCATCGTCCGGTGTAAAGTCCGAGCAGCGATCTTGAGAGATTTGCACAAAACCATTATCAGCAATGGCCAGCAACGGTTGCAAATGTGCTGGTTGTAATTGTGGTTGAGGTGGTGCGGGCACAGCAATTGCGGGTGCGGTTGGTGGTGCTGGAATTGCAATTGGAATTGGAGCTGGAGCTGATTGTGTGGTGGTTGAGGAGATGCTGTTGGTGTTGTTGCCACTGGAGGAGCTGGCGGAGCAACTGCTTGCGGCTGGCACATTCACATAGACGCTACTGATGCTGCTGCTGCTAATCTTGAGATTATTATTATTGTTAGCCAGCGGCGGAGGTGGTTCGGGCGTTTTATTTATTATAATCGAATGATTGATTGTCACCAGCTGTGAGCAGCTGGCCGGGATTACTTTAATATTATTATTATTATGCATATTGATATTGTTGTTGTTGTTGGTTTTGGGATAGTGCTGGAGCTGGAGCGTTGACGGTTCGACAACGACACATTTGCGTATTACCTGTGGAAATGGCTCGGAGCCAAAGAGATCCCGCTGATCGCTGCCGTCGCAATCGGCTCCGCATCCTCCTGCGGCTGCCACCTTTGCCTCTGATGCAACAGATCCAATAAACGGATTAAAGATGGGCTCATTGAACTCATCCAGCTGGGGGGCAGCGACTTTTGCTTCCGGCTCCGGAAAGTTGGCGAAATTGCAGTCAGCAGTTGGCGGGGGCTGACTCGATTTGACCGGCGTCGATGTCCACATTTCCGGCTCGCTGGGTCTCGGTCGCCGCTTGGGCGGCTTACCCACCGGCAGTTTAAACGGCGCCATGGCAAACACATCGAGCTCATCGCTGAGCTCCGCCTGGTTAGCAGCTGCAGCTGATGTTGCAGTTTCAACAGCCTGTGTGGAAGATGACTCATTGCTGCTGCTCTTGCTCTCCGCCGAACCATAGTCCAGCTCATCGTCCAGCAGCAGCGGACGATCCCCAAACTTGTGCAGCAGATCACTCGATGTGGGACTCAGTTCATCATTATTGATATTGATGCCACCACTTGTAGCCGAGGCGTTATTGGAATCTGCTGCTGCAGCAGCTGCCGCCGCACGATCCTTTTTACGTAGACGCACCTTGACCACAACTCGACTGCGCACATCATCCTCGTGCGTGGTGACGCTTTCGCACTCGGCATGATAAGCGGAACTGGAACAGGTCTTCACGCTCTCACTGATCCCGTCCATGTCGAGGGGCGGCGGTCGTCGTAGCTTGGCCAGCGCACCAGCACGCGGATTCTCATCGAACAGATCATCGTCCTCGGCGCGCAAATCACTCGCCGATCCAATAGAATCCGCATCGTCATCCGATTCTAGCTGTGCTGCTTGTGCCGCTGCAGCGGCTTGTGCCGCCTGAGCAGCCACTGCGGCTGCCATTAGATTGAGGTGCTGCGCCGCCTGCTGGGCAGAAGATGAGGGTCGTTTTGTGGTCGCTGTTTGGCGCAACTTCTTCACGATGGGCAAATGCGTTGTTTTGTCCATGTTGTGGTAGGCAACCTGTTGGATTTTGTGTATGGTTTCGGGTATGTTGCTGGTCACAATCTGCTTGAAGATCGCCGCACCCTTCTTATTGCCCTCATCGCTGTCCTGCTGAAAGAACTCCGAATCGGAATCATCCGATGTGGGCTGATCATTGCTGCGCAATTTTTCGTACTTGTTGCGATCCTCGAGAGGCAGCTTGACAAAGCCACCACTACTGGCGGCCGCCTCCGTTTGTAGTCCTCCTCCAGCTCCACCGCCTCCTCCAACGTCATCCGAATCGGTTTTCAGTCTGCTGCCAATTAGCGAAGTCTTATCCTCCTCCAGTGTGGGTGATAGCAGCCACTTGGATGAGCTGGATGAGACCATTGGATTGCCGCCAGATGTGGCAATGGGCGTAACACCGCCCGAGGAGCAGCTAACGATGAATTTCGCTGTGGATGAGATCAAGTACGTTTTATGCAGTAAGGTAATGAGATTACGGACTAGTTACGAGAAGGGGATTTGTTGGTGTTCTTTTTGTATTTCTTGTGACGATGCCTTAGTGCTCAAAGAGGACATTAATGTTAATGCATGTGTGTAATATATATTGTATTTGAGTGTTATTTTTTGTTGTTAGTGGTTTGTCGACTGTTTAACATTTAAGATTAGTAAGAAATGAGACGCTGAAAACACGAATTTGATGGCTGTAGCTCGATGTCATCCTTTGGTGTGAGTTAAGCGATGATCTAAGGATATACATGAGGCTTAAGGTTCTATGCACAAGACACTACAATAAGTTTTTATTCATGATTGGCTAAAGAATATAGTTAGCAGAATTTTTAACTTTTAGATCGGATTGAAAATTAATAAAATTTATATGAATAATATAGGTCTTTAGATACGTTAACTCATGATTAAAACTCATGAATAGACTTTTAAGAAAGAAGTTTAAATAAATACCTACAAAACTGCTAATAAAAGTAATATTTTGAAACACTGTTATATTAACATAACATTTGTTGCATTAACATTAACAGCTTCACCGCGCTGTTATGACAATTTTTCAGTGCTGTTTGTTAAAATTTACTCGAATAATCAGAGAATAGAGTAAAATGACTGATTTTCGTTTAGAAAAGAAGTTAAACTAAATACTTAGAACACTGTTAGTCAAAGAAATTGTTTATGTTAATACTAACATAAAAGTGTAACTAGAAAAAATCACAAATATTTACGATATTCAATTGTGTACTTTAAAAATATTTAACTAATGAAATTTGTAATTTGTTCTCTAATTAAAATTAAGTTGGGTCTTTTTTTTTTTAGGTATAGCTGCCCTGTGCATAGGCCCTTGTGTTAGTAAATAGTTATTGAAATTCCCATTTTAAAATTAAGTAGTTGCTTAAATTAGCTAATTCAATGTTTTTTTTTTTTTTTTTTTGTTTATTGCATTTGAAATCAGTTTAAAACGCTGCTTAACTCTCATACAAGTTTATCATTGTTGGGTTTTAGTTTTGTTTTTTTTTTTAACTTAAAAATAACGCTCCGCGTTGCTTTCTTTCGCGTCCAACTAGTTCATATCATAAATATATATATATTGTGTATAATATGTATATGTATATGTGTGTAGATATATCTTTCATCTGAAGTTGCTTTTGCTAATAGCGTGTTTACCTGACTTTTGTTGCTTTCTTTGCGCTTGTTCTTTAAATTTGTTCTCAATTCGTTTTCAATTTATAGACATTTGCTCTTTGGAATAATACTTTAAATTGTTGGAGTTTTTTTTTAATGTTTTGATCATAACATTTATGTACAAGTATTAACAGGTTTTTTTTAGTTTTAATAGCTGAGTTGAACAATTTTAAATAGGTTTTGTTGTTGTTGTGGTCGCTTTTCAAGGAACGAAAAATCTCTTTTGCCTATGGACTGTTGTGCTAATATATATATATATATATATATATATATATATATATATATATATATATATTGTCTAGCATTGATTGGACATTGACTTCATTGATCAATAATATTAACAATATTGTTTATCATTTGTTTAATTGCTGCCACATCCGCAGCGAACGCAGCTTGACACGAACTTTGCAAAAAGTATAAAAAAAACGAAAATGATTTTTAAATAAAATTGTAAATTGTACTAGTTTTGTCAGTTTTGAGCAGTAGCAGAATAATCTCTAATCAATAAACTTTAGTTAATTAGCATAAATATTTAGAATTGCACGTTTTTAGAAATTAATTTTGATATGCAGCAAATTATTGCTCAAAAAACATTTTTCTTTTCATATGATATCAACTCACATTAGGCTTAATTTAGTTTACAGAACACATAGAAATATTTATATAGCAATAAGTAGACCAAATGTTGAAAGTATATGTCGAAAGGCTGAATTTGAACCATTTTGAAATTAGTTTTAAAATATACAATGTAAAATAACTACAATGCTGTTATATTAACATAACATTTGTTACATTAACGTAAACAGCTTTAATGCGCTGTTATTGTAACATTTTACTGGAATTAACAGCCATAAGACATACACATCAAATCGAATATTTTACAAAAATTACATTGCTTGAATTTATGTTAAAAATATATATTTTAGGTTAAATTAAAACCACAACCACTAATTACGGTTATTGTTTAGATTAATTGTTACTGTTTACTAAGTAATAATTGTTGTTTCATCTAGCATAGAACCAGCACCAAAAATTTGTTTTGTTAGAAGCGCTTAGATTGGAGTTGGAAGTTTAGTTAATAGATCGAGTAAAGTAAAGTTCTTTGTCAATAGATACTATAAATATAGATTAGTATTTGAGTGCATTTGAATATGTACAAAAACAAATATGGATACATAGATTTATTTATACATATATGTAACATATGTATACATAACACTTCTTTTTAATTAAGTAATGACAGCAGGATCAATCATTAAGGTCGCTTCTATGGCACTCTGAAAGCTTATTTCACTGTATAACCCACCCAATCCCCGCACTCGCTCTCTCTCTTCTTGCTCACTTCTCTCTGCTCTCTCTCAAAAGCTGACTGACAGCTAAAGCATAATCTAAAAGCTCAGCGCAGCTTTCTCTGTTATTATTGATTGTTGTTAAAGATGTTGTCGCATTGCTGTTGTTGTTGTTGTTGCTGCCGGTTGTTGTCGATGTTGCTGCTGTTCTTGTTGTTGTTGTAGTTCTTGTTGTTGTTGTCGTTGTTGCTGTTACTCTACTGTGGGATGGGTATTTTAGACTACGTCTACGTTCAACTCATTTTCACTTTCTAGATCGAGAGATTGAGAGCAACAAACAAAAGCAACAATCGAGAAACTAAACGTATTTCTGGCTTTGCAACATTATTAAAATTCAAAATTTCATGCTTTACCTCCAGTTTTGCGCAGCGAACTCGCCTTCTCGCGCAGACCCGGCGGCAAACTGAACGGTGCCGATCCAAATGGATCCTCCACTGCTGGATTAGGATTGGGCGAGACAGCAGCAACGCTTGCCACAACGGGCATAGGAACAGGAACAGCAGCAGCGGTAGTTGCTGTTAATGCCACTGTAGCAACAGTCGCATTCTGCTCTGTCGGCGTCAATGTGGATGTGGTCGATGCAGATTTGGCCGTGATGCCTGCAACAAAAGCAAATTAATTAATATATTTATAAATTATTTTTCAAGACAAGTACAAAAATTCTAGTTTTCAGGTAGATTTTTTTCCAGAGTGTATGTTTAGTATTTGACTTCACTTACTGCCTTGACTGCCGCGCTGCCGTATCTTGTCGAACTCCGCCTCGAATATGTGATCCTCGGTCATTTGACTGAAGGGCTGCTCCTCCTCGAAGGGATTCCAGGCCTCGACACGCTTATCCATTGTCGTCTGCTTGGCCAGCTCATTGCTGGAGAGCGAGAAGGCGCCTGTTGTGCTGTTGCTGCCGGCATAGATGCCCGGATTGGAGGCGGCACTGGCCAGTGTCGCCACATTCTGCGGTCCATCGCCCATCGACATGGCCATGTTGTTGTTGTACGGCGCCAAAAACTGACTCGTCTCGTTGGCAAAGGTTCTGATAATGTGCAACATGATTTTTTTTGCAAGTGAAATGCGTTTGTGACGTCAAAAAAGGGTGTAAGGAAGATAGCAAAGCAAATCAAATCAAATCAATGGAATGCTTATTAACAGGCTTAAACAGCAAATATATATTGAGTTTATTGACTCTGCGATGCGGCGTCATCGTCATTTGTGGCACTTAAGTTTCGAATGACAGTAGACAGTGGAAGCACAACAAGAGTGAAAGCAAGAAAAGAGCAAGTCACAAACAGAAATACATCGACAAGTGGCAAAACAAAAAAACATGTAAGAATGCTGTAGTCGTGTGAGCTCGACTACTTTAATACCCTGAACCCAGCTGTTAAATATATCATAGTTTTTGTTTTTTTTTGTCAAATTTTCTTTTAAAAAGTTTTGCACACCTATATGTAAGTAGGTGGGCAAGTCCTCTTTTCTCATATGAAAATGCTTACGCCTACTGAAATTTATATTAGATCTATATGAGAATTTATTTTGAACTATAATTTGGCTGCTGTGCAATTGATCAATAATATGTTCATGTACATTACATATCAATTAGAATCATCTGCCTTTAAATTGTGGCTTTTAATGCTATCGGAAAACGAGATGTGTACAAATAGTTATCGATAAAATGAAATAAACTTGAAGTCTTCAGCTCTTATAGCGTATGACTCGACTGTTGATCTTAATTAAATATAAGTATATATATTTTGTACATATATCTTCTGCTTGTCACATACATTTACACAAAATCTTCACACACTTTTTAACCAGAGTTCAGGGTACAAAGAAAACACACGTATTGAGTAGCTGCAGTTGTGGCACTTACTTATTGAAGGCCGAGGTGTCGCTGACGTTGCGCCGATGACCGCCGCCTCCCCCCCTGGGCGGTGTTAGCATGTGTTTGGTGGGCGTGCCCGGCAGACCCAATTCATTGATAGCTGCTGCTGTTGCATCAACAGGTTGCAGTTCGCTGCCTGCTGCATCATTTGAGACAGTTGCAGTAGCAGCAGCAACTGTTGCTGTTGTCGCTACGCCTGCTACTGTTGCTGCAACACCAGCTGTAGTTGCTGCTGCTGTAGGTGCCTCATTAAATGGATCCGGATAGGCGCTGGATTCGAATAGACTGTTAACAGCCGTTGGCGCTGGAGCTGCTGTTGCCGGCACAGTTGCTGTTGCTCCTCCTGCTGCGGCTGGTGTTGCTCCTCCTGTTGATGTTACTGTTGCTGCTGCTCCTGTTGTTACTGCAGCTCCAGCGGGCATAGCTGGAAAATTCGCTTGAAATTGCTCAACAATGGGTTGTGGCTGTGGCGATGTGATGCCCTGTCGTGGCAATGGACTGGGTGGCAGCCCCAATCCCAGCGCATTCTGTCCATGCACCGTTGTCGAGCCCTTGGGACGCGAACGTGGCGCCACACTCGTACCCGCCTCCACTAGGGATACGTTCTGCTGAGGCTTAGCTGCTTTGGCCGCGGCATTAATCCGCTTCGCCTCCGACTCAAAGGGGGGTATCAACAACTGCTCAAAATTGGGCATTGCTGATTTCTGCAAGATAAATATATTTATATAATATGTAAACTTCAAACCATTCTTACGCAACCTATTTTTTTGTTTATATCAGCAACTATACTTAAACAACATAAGCCGAAAATTATCATGGGGAATTTTTCCGAAAAGGATATTTTTTTTTTTAGGACAAGTTAGTTTTCCATATTTAAAAGTCACTCAATGAGAGCTTTTTTAAACAAGTTTTATTGTTCAATTTTTGTTATAGGCCAATTTTAATATTTCTTGAATTTTTTAAATTTAAATGTAAATGTCAAATTTTATTTTTATTTAAGTTATTTATTTTGTTGTTTCCACTGATATTAGTTGACGTTAAATACATAAATAAACTGTATTTAATAAGTTTAAGGGGCTGTTCTAAGCAAGTTGCATTTATAACAATTAACTTACGTGCAGATTCTGGACAGGACTCTCTTTGCCCGCCAGTCGGAAGGCGACTTCGCACACCTGCCAAATATTTGGTCGCCTCTCCATGTCCGTGTCGAGCATATATTTGATCAGCTGATGAATGCCACGCGAATACTTGGAACTATCAGGTATGGCAAACTGGCCATTCTGAATGGCGAGCGTGCTCTCGCCAAAGGGCAGGGAAAAGAAGCAGAGCTTGTAGAGCATACAGCCAAGGGCCCAGATATCCGCCTTGGTGGTTATACTCTTGCCACTGTACAAATCGATCATTTCGGGTGAACGATACGAGAGCGTAGTATACTTTTGGATTTCCTCCTCGACAACGGTGACGCCATGCTGCTGCGGATTTAGCGTTTTTGCCGTGGCGGAGCCAAAGTCACATAGCACGAAATTGCCGGCATCCGTTTGCAGAATGTTCTCGACCTTCAGGTCCCGATGAATGATTGGCGTTTGGCAGTAATGCAAACGTGAGACAGCCTCGGCAATATCACAGAAGATGGTCAGCACTTCCGGCTCGGTGAAGCCAACGTGCAATCTGCAAACAAATTAATTTGATTAGTAATTTGTAAAATGTCCAAATAGGACACACAAATCAAATATAATTAGTTTTAGTACAGGGTCGTCAATTCATTTGACCAGCGCTTGATGAAACCCAGAATGCCAAATATTCGAAATGTAGGTCTCATTAGGAAAATAAGACAGCGAAACTCGTGCTATTTTTGTATTTCCTAATCCTTTTCTTTTCTCTTTTCGTAACAATTTGCGTCCTGTTAATCAGCTCTGACTTCGAGAACCAATTTTGAATTTTGGCCATAGCTTACCTAGCATTCATCATGGCCAGCATGTGATGCTTGCAGTATGGCATCAGGAGCAGCACCTCGCACACTCCGTTCCCGGTAGCCGTAATGCTCGAGTCCACGTACCCAATGATATTCTTGTGTCCGCTCAAATTGCTCTGCACATAAAATACACACCCAGAGATAAAACGGTTTATTAAATGATATCTCTATAAACACATATATAGATTTAATCAGTATTAAGCCACTTACGGCAATTTGTATTTCACGCTTGGCCACGTTCAGATCGTGCTCATTGTTGACGTACATACGTTTGAGTGCGTATTTCGTGGCTGATGCACTTCCTCCGCCATTTCCACGAGCCAGAAAAACCATGGCAAAGCCGCCTGTAATACAACAAATTTAATTGTTAATTGTAAATTGATATCGTGGGTTTGTGTCGTCTAAAGTCTAGACAGTTAACAGCTGGAATAACAACAAATTGGAGGCCAAGCAAGCAACTTGTATCTGAGATAAATATTGAGTGTAATACATAGCTTGTAAAGTTTGCATTTTATAAAAATTGAATGACATAGTTTAACACTTAACAACTATGCTAATAACAGTCGCTTTTAAATATCATGAAATATTTTTGCTTATCTCTATAAAATAATGAATTATTAAGTTGAATACTCCCCTAACTTTTGAAAATATATATTACATATGTATATATATGTACATATATAATCATGCAAAGCTAATCAACAATTGACTTAGCTATGCAAATTATGTAGATTATTAGGGTATTTCGTTATGCAGCGTATAAGAAGTTGTTTTCAAACACACATAACAAACGCACTTACCCTTCCCCTCTTCCCGCTTCTATTGAGACACTCCAATGAACGATAATAAGCGACGTAATATACATATGTATGTATGTACATACAAATGAACATAATAGGTACATGTGTACATTTGTACAAAACTATTGAAGGTCACGTATAACAACAGCTACAACAACAGTAACAGTAACAGCAACAATGACAAGAATAATAAAAATCATTTAGGGGGGCAGAAACCAGAGCAGCAATAACAGCAACAACAAAAATAACAAGAAACAGTACAGTTTATATGTAGCAGTAACTGTAACTGTGTATAGCTGTAGTCGATTTTCATTCGACTTTTTAGTTGGTGTTTGTGAAATTATAACGTCAAATGTTAATCAATGCTGAAGGTTGTGAGCGGCCAACAATAACAATGCACAAATTGTAATTGCAATTGTAACGCAGCAGCAGCGAGAGAAAACGTTGTGAATTCAATTTGAAATGCAAAAACAGACGATGGCGATAGCGACAGGTGCCACTTAACAATGACAGAAACGGGGAGGGGAACGGCATGAGCGGTAAACTCCTTAAGTTTTTGGTGCTTACTCTGCTTCTTGCACTTAGTCATTCAAATGTGTGTTTTTGTTGTTTTTGCGTTCAAAACAAACGTAATTGAGCTGGCAACGCTGGCATTTAATTGTCGAACGAAACAACTGCAAACAACAACAGCTGAAAGCGAAGAGAACATTTTTGCCTGCCAAGTTGCAAAAATAGCCAAAAAATGAAAAGTAAAATATCAATAATTGTAGCCAAGCGTAAAAGGTGAAAAGGAGACTCCAAGCACACACTCACACACACACATGCAAATGATATGTCTGCCAGCTGTTAAAAATAGTGGCAACCTATTTGCAAAGCACTCAGCAATTGAGGGGCGTCATTCGCAGTCGTGCAGAATATTATTCACTTGAATTCAAGGACAAAAGGCAATATATTCCATAGCCTGGCAGTGTTGCCAATTTAGCTTTTTTGTTTAATCTTGTTTTTTCTTTCTTTTAGCTTTTAGATTGTTCTATTAGAGTATAGCTTCAATTTTAACTAATATGTTTAATTTAAAAAAGCTAAACTATTACAAAAGTTGGCAACACTAATACCGCTGCGTTGCGTTGACTGAACTCTGCCATTTGCAAATGGCAATGTTGTTTGCGGCTGCTGCAAGAAAGAATAGTAGTTTGTACTTTATTGGCTTAATTAATTCGCATAATTGATTGAGTTTCTATCGATTTGTGTAGCAGAAAAAGAACAGTTTCATTCTCTCTCTCTCTCTCTCTCTCTGTCGCAGCACGCGACAAGTGGTGCCGACAATTTAACAAGGGTCAGAGCAGCTGTTTACGCCCCACATTGAAAATATACGCATGTATATATATTTTTTTAAATCTTATCTCACTTGCTCTACACTTTAAATCAAGTGGAAACAATCAGTTGCAATGCTTAACGCACACACACATACACAGCCAGATTTTGATAAGCGCTCTCTCACTCCCACACACACTCCCACTCCCCACATACACACATAAACAGACTCACCTTCGGCCAAGACATCCTCGACGGTGACCGTGACGCGTCCGACTGTGAAAACCTTGCCAACGAAACTGTTTGTCTCCTTGGATGAGGAGCTGTTGTGCGAGTTTTCCAATTTCTCATTTCTGTCGAATTTCGACAGGATTTTCTTCATTTTTCGGTTTTTGCTGTGGTTGTTTTTGTTTGTTTACTACTCGTGCAGTAGCAGCAGCAGCGACAACTGCAGCTGGCTGTGTGTGTGTGTATTTAATTGCGTAGGCGTTTGGCAACACTGGGCGTGTCAAGGCAGCCGCTAGCCGAATTATTGCGAATTTTCTAACTTAGTTGTTGCGCACTTTTTATAAAATTTTTACGCTGCGCTTTTTTGCATACGATACACACACACACATACACACACGAACGCACACCAACACTCAACACACACACACGCACACTACGGAAAAAGAAAGTTGTTCGATTTTCCTGCTTCGTACACGTACAGATTTGACGGAAAGATATTTATTGCTCATGAAATACTCGGTTTTTGGTATTATTGCTATTTATTGATGCTGCACATTATCTTTTGTCTATATACACAAGATCGCGGAATAACTATTTACAATATTTAGCAGCAATAAAAAACGAACGAATTTTAGCTGCAATTAAATTGGATTTCACTAACTCGCTGTGCAAGGTTGCCACCCGTTGCAAACTAGAGCTGTGCAACGACTTTGCAATCCAGCACGGCATTGACGAAACTCCAAGCAACATTTTTGCATTTAGAGAGTTGCACGAGTAAACATAAAATTATTGACAAAACTCTGAACTTATATAATTTAAATAAGAGCAATGTGAGCTTTAGATTAATATAAATAACAGGTGGCGAAATCGGTTTCATTGCAATGAAATTAAATTTTCGATAAGATAGACAAGAAAAGGTGTCATTCCAGCATTACACCTGCCGCTGCAGGCAATGCCACATAGTTTTTGCAACAGCTGAGACAATAATTTAAATAAAATATATTTAAATCTATTTTATTTAAACTAAAATTTGATAAATGCATAATGCTGCCACTATGCTTATTTATAATATTAAATGTTACTTAATTTAATTCATACAAATGCATTATGGCGCCATTGTTCCGAATTATATTTGCTGTTCTTGGCGTTGCCACTTAATTCGGGCAACAGCTGATGTGAATGCGAAAATAAGTGTAAAAATCATTTGGCGCGCAATGATTAATATTGCAAAATATTTCGTTTTGCTCGAGAACTTAACATTTGAAAATGCATTGCGTGAGTCTGGCTATTTATCAAATTAATATTAGTCACTATCCAATTGTATACGTTGCAGCAACAAAGCAGCAGGCGACGGCAACAAAAATGCAACCAAGTTTTGTGGCTAATTTGAGGATCTTGGAGAAATATGTGCCACAGAATGTGACACAACAGTTTCAGGAATTGTTGGCAGGACTACAACTTACCGCGGACAATGCGCCGCAGATTAATATGGACAAAAGCATTAATTGTTATATAGTGCGACTGCAACACGTGCTGCAAACGCTTATGAAGAACATTAATTTTCACAGTGATGCCAAGGAGGATCTAATATCTGTGGCACATCTCAAGTTGTGCATTCAGGTGACACAGGAGTTAGCCTACTATGCGCTGCGCATGCAACTACACAAGGATTTTTACAAATCTCCAGTGTTCCAGCAGGCACAAGTGGAGAATCTTCTGCGTTGTGATTCATCGTTGCTTTTGTTAAGTGTTCAGTTTTTTGTACACTTGCTGCGCATACGTCAACTGCACATTGCCAATGCCATGGAACTGGTGCAACGTGATCTGCTAGCAGCTGTTATGAGTGTGCGAACGGAAGAGCAACTAAGCCCGGAGCAGGAAGTCGAAATGAATCGAGTGCTCGCATATCTATGGGAGAACGAATCCAAGGCGGATTACTTTCGGCATGTGCTGCTGCTGAAAGCGACGCCGCAACTGGGTGCTCCACTGGCCAAGCAGCTGCACCAGCAGCTACTTAGCAAACTAAGTCTACCCCATGGCTTTGCCAGCCTGCTGGCTGCGCTGACATCATCTTCTCCCAGTTTGGACGCTACACGCAGCGCCGAAATCATGGCCAATATTGTGGCACAACGTGGCTACTCTTCCAGTCTACAGCTGCGTTTAATTCACCAGATCTTTGACTTTTGCCAACTGGCTCCAGTGCATAGTCTGCCCGCTGGTGTGCTCAGCTTGCGACGTCTCTGCGAGCTGCGTGTGGAAAACCATGCAACGATTGAGCAGCTGCTAATGTCCCATTGGCAACCGCTGACATCACCACCGGATCTGCTCAACGGCCTAATTGTGTGGGAGCAGGAGGAGCTATGCGAGCGCCTGCATCTCTTTCAGCAGCTCTTCTGCAGCTCCAGCGTTGCCTGTTTGCCCAGCGCGCTGCTTGTGCCTTTTATGCCGCTCCTGTTGCAGCTGCATAAACAGCTGCCGGAACAGCAGCTGCTGCAGCAGCGCGAACAGTTGACATCTCTCATCGCACGCTGTTTGGATAACAGGGAGCCGATGCAGGAACTGCCGGCACTGCTGCTTCGTCTACACAAATGGGATTTGGAAGCATTTCACGCGCTGCATCCACGTCTCAAAATTGTGCAGACGGATCAGTTTAAGGTGCAGGTGTCTCCGGAGCAGCAGTTGGATGAGGAGCAACCTGCATGCAACATGCTGCCCACTTTACTCATGGCTGGCAGCGATCAAGCGCTCACCTGCAAAGTGTTTCTGGCACTGCTTAGCCTCGTCCTCCAACAGCTGGCAGCAGCAAAAGAAACAACCCAAGTCAGGAACGATTTGCTTGCCACCGAAACGGAATTCGCTGAGTTTTTGCAACGCAATTATCAGTTGAAATTGCAGTTACTTCTTGGACTGCAGCAGTTGATTGGACATGAGCCGCTCAAGGCACAGCTGGCGGCGACGCATAGCAATAAATTTATGCAATTACTCGCTGAATTCCTGGAGCAGTTAGATGAGGAGGCGGAACAGATGCTGTTGCTCATGTTGCTGCTGCTACTGCAGGAGCTGCTCGAGCACAATGAGCAACTGCAGCTGGCGGAGAGCACGCAACGCTTGAGACAACCACTGCAACAGTTGTTGGCCAAACAAACCGATAATCTTCTGCTGAGAAATGCTCTCCTGCCGTTGCTGGAACTGCTCAGATGTGAGCTGTGCTCCACTCCGGCGGCACTTGCCAGTTTTCAGCAGGCACGTGAGCTCATCGAGAATCGGGATCAGCCCCATCTACAGGTCTATGGCATACAAATAATGCTGGATGCGTTGCACAAAAAGGATCCCTCATTCATATCCCAAGCACCACGGATTATGGCGTTAGCCTTGAGCACGCTGAGGAACAAGGAATCCTACACATACCTCAATTGTGTCCGTCTGTTTGTCGCTCTTGTTCACATCCGGGAATCGGAGGTGCTGGACATGCTCAGCGATGAGTATCTGGCGGACGCAGCCGATCTTGACTACCGTCTGGTTGTGGGTGAGGCCATCTTGAAGGTAGCCCATGAAATTGGTGAGTCCTTAAAGCATAGTTTTAATAAAAGAAGAAGATTTAAAAAAACTGCATAAATCAGTTTGTAAAAATAATAATAACATAATAATGAAAAATTATAACAGGCAAAGTTTTAAATGATCGGCACCAGAGAGTTACTTATAACAGATGGAAGATCCTTTATGAATAACGTAAAGGTGACTTCTTTGTGGTACTCCGGACGTGCCTTGAACAGTCTTAATAAAAGCGCCTATAAAATATACATGCTGTGTTCTAATATTTAAATCTTTTAGGTTATTTGGAAAGAACAAACAGTGATTTTCCCGCAGTCAAAATCGTTAATTACCCTCCAATAACAAAAGATGTAATCACCAATACTATTCTCTGCCCTTCACAGGTCCACTTTGCTATCGCTATAAGGCTGTGCTCTTCAATTGTTTCCTGGACGGCGCACGCTCGCCGCTGAATGAATTCAGGAGTTCGGCGTATGCGAATCTGGCGCAGCTGTGCCGCCTGCTCGCCTACCAGGTGCATGGTTTCTTCCAGGAGCTGCTGCAGCTCATCTACTCGGAACTCAACACTGGTAGCTATGTGCCTGCCAAGCGTGGTGGTCTCCTCGTGCTCGCCGAGCTGCTGGCCGGCATGGAGAGTCTACTCGACTACCAGGACATGTTGTTGCCCATTTATAGGCTGCTTCGTGTCATCGAAGCAGCCGAAGCGTGTGATCCTCAGATGCGTCAGCATGCCGCCAATGGCCTGAAGATAATCAATGAGAAGTGTCGTCAAATGTTGAGCAATGCTGCTGCTGAGCAGCTGCCCAGGGAGATTCAAGTGCTGGGCATTAAGGATAAGCGGGAAAAGGGCAAGCGGCACATTTTGGAACTCAACTGAGTTTCATTGATTCACTGATTGATTTATGTATAATTTATTAATCAATACAAAACTATTTATTTTGTATTGTTATCTTTGTGGTGATTAAACATAAATTGGAGTGCTCTAATTTTCTAAAGCGGAAAACTTTTCCACTTTCAAAATGTAAATAGGAAACTTTATATATAAAAGCAATAGTCATGCATTTATTTTTAGTTGGTCATGTATAATCACAAAGTAGCTCATAAATATATTTTAAATAAATATATTGTAAGCATATCTCAAATTAAAATTTAAAGTACAATTTGACAGCCAAACAATTCTGTTCATGTTCGAAATTTAAGATTCATAGTTTCAATAAGATTTTTTGTGCGTAAGCTAAATCAGATTGTATAATTTGCAATTATTGATTGAATGTGGCATTAAAATCTTAATTTTTAATTTTTTTTATTTTCTTTAGTCTCTGGTAAATGAAAAATGTATTCAAATTATAGTCTTTTTTATTTTTAAACAATTTCTTTAGTCTTTTTTGTGGATAATTTCAGCAGCGATGATGAACAACTTTGGTCTGAGAAATTTAGGGATAGTTTACGAATTTTAAATGATTCTACAATTTTAAATGTTTAAAATAATATTTTTAAAGCGTGGAAAATGAGTGAGAAAAACTTAACATGATGTGTAGGGAAAACAAGGATAACAATTATAAATGTAAAAAACACTGATACAACAATTAAATAAAATAAACTCTCCAAAAAGCATAAATTATTTACTATAACTATTTTAGAATTTGTACAGCGAGCGGAACTTTATGCTTAATAGAGATAAATCAAGAGCGATGGAGAAAAATGCATAACAAAGTTGCGGATCGGAAGTGGATGGTGGCGTGGCCGCTGCAAGTCATCGTTTTGAGCTAATCCTACTTGGCCTTGCCAATGGAGAACTCCGTCTCGATCTTGTCCGCAATCATCTTGGCAATGGCCAAGCTGCTGGTGGCGCCCGGTGACGGAGCATTGCGACAGTGGAGCACCTGTTTGGCCAGCGCTCCGCTGCCAACGCCGCGATCAAAGACGAAATCATCGACGAGATTACCGCTCAGATCCAAAGCCTGGGCACGCACACCAGCGGGTCCACGTTGGATATCGTACTCATTGATATCGGGTATATATTTCTGCAGTGCCTTCACCTGCAGATTGATAAACGCCGACTTGGCCATCTCACTGAAACCGAATCCAATATATTTGCTGGCCATCTTCAGGAAGCCCGGATAGCGGAGTGCATCGAACAGCTCGAATAGATTAATGTCGCCCCACCTGGAAATGAGAGAATTTTGCTATAGATAGAAATTTCAAAATTAATCGCGGTGAATTTTATAAATTCACCAAGGCTAATTCGTCTTTAGAAAGTATATATCTAAAAATAAGGAATTTTTTTTACTGAAACTTAGGGTAAATTTTTCTAACATTTGGAAAAATATGTTTAATTTTGACCTCGTTTTGCATTTTTTTTACAACGAGCAAATAAAACATTAGTTTTTTTTGTTGCTTATATTAGCAATAAACATGGCTATTTTTAGATTTCACAAATACAAACATTTTAGATAGTTTGTAAATTTCTAATTTGTTGAAAAATGTTCTAAGTACAAAAAAAAACTAGCTAGTTTTATCGAGCGATTTTCTAAAGTTCAGTGCGATATTTTTCGCTGAGTGTAGAAAAGGAATTTACTCACGTGTAACCCTCACGCTTGAGGGCCAGCACTGCATTGGGTCCCAGCCAGATGCTGCCGTCCATGCGTGGCGTGAAATGGACGCCGAGGAATGGGAAACGTGGATCGGGCACCGGATAAATGTTGCCTTTGACCATGTGTTGTTTCTCCTTGGACAGCAGCAGATACTCACCACGAAACGGAACAATGCGCGGATCTCGTGGACAACCCGTCAGCTCGGCCAACTGATCCGATTGCAGACCACCGCAGGTGAGCACATTACGGGTGCGCACCTTCTGCCCGGACTTACTGCCATGAATGGTCACCGGGTAATCGGCGCTGCCATCGCTTGCGGTTTCCGTGAATTTCTTGACATTAAAATCAAGATAAATATCGCCGCCGGCACGCTTGAAATCCTCACCATAATGCTGGGTGACCAGACCCCAATCGACGATGCCGGTATGCGGACTATGCAGGGCCTTGACACCCCGACAATTAGGCTCAATCTCCTGGATTTGATCAGCCTCAATCAGGCGCAAATCGGGCACATTATTCTTGATTCCTCGCTCATGGAGATCGCCCAGCAATTTGACCTCCTTCTCGTCGGTGGCCACAATAAGTTTGCCCACCTTTTTATAGGGTATCTGATGCTCATCCAGATATTTGTACGCCAGATGCAGTCCCTCCACGCAGAGGCGGGCCTTCAACGTGCCCGGTTTATAGTAGATGCCCGCATGGATGACGCCCGAGTTGTGTCCGCTTTGATGCATCGCCAGCTTGGGCTCCTTTTCCAATACGGCAATCTTCAGCGTCGGATGACGCAGTAGGATTTCCCGTGCCGAGGCAGCGCCAACAATGCCGCCACCCACAACAACCAGATCGTAATCACTGCAAAAATTGCTTAATTAATTACATGTGTTTTTATTTTATTTTTTATTATTGACACGCGTTTAAAATCTTATCTCACTTTTTGTTGTTGTTGCTCTGCCAGCGCCGCTGCCCGGCAACGGGACTTAAGCGCGCTGCTGCCAGTGAAGCGCCTTTTCTCATCATCAGCTGTGCCATTTTTTATTTTTATTTGTTTTCACTTTCGTCGTTTGTTTGGTTTGCTTTGACTGAAAAAGACCTTGCTTGACCTTGTCCGCGCTGTTGAACGTTGCTCCAGCTACAAAACTTTAACAGCACCTGCCTCAATGCCACCAACACAACTGCTGATTAATTAAAGAATTTCACTTATTCAGATCGTCAACTGCTGCTGCTGCTGCCGCTGCTGTTGTACGCGGGTTATTAGGTGGGGTACATTGTCTATCAGCTGTTTATGATAAGCGGTGAACCAGTTCGTTTAGCAGCGTGAGCTGAACTTCATTAACAGTGGTTGATTGCTCATTTTTGCGCTGCGCTATTAACTTTGAGATTTTAGAGAGAGTGAAAGTGATTATATTTATATTCTAGTCTGGTCTATTATAATCTATTCTTTTATTTTATTTTGTGATTAACTGTATTAGTAGCAATTATTAGCTAATTTCAGCGTTGGGCTGTAAATGTTGCGACTGCGAGCGCTGTTATTTCTAGTCTATTAAAGTCTAGTCCTTTCCTTTGACTTCCAATTGAACTGCACTAACATCGTCTGCTAGCTCTTTCTTGCATTGGGCTGGTAATGTTGGGATTTTACACATACATAGAGTAGTAGCTTAGCTTAGCAGACCTGTTATTTGTATGTTCGACATTTGAAATATATCGCAATTTGTGACCGACTTTATTTTTCGTTCTAAAAATAGCGCTTTAACGGCTGTTTTGCCAGACATTCATAACAGCTAGCTGTTAATGAGAGTGGATCAATTGGTAATGTTATTTACATTGGTTAAAAACAGTTCTTGCAGTCAGCTGTTCATGCTAAAATTATTGATGCTGTTAAGACGCAAATGCAAACAAATCAGGAAAATTCCACTTTATGCTCGAATTTTTAATAATTTTTGCATTTTTGAGAGGCTGAGAGCTTGTAAAGACAATGCCAAATGCCCGCCCACTGTGCGGTTGTCAATTGCAGTGATAAATATGTACATTCCGGCAGCATATCCTTTCACAGGTAAACCGTGCCACAAAATATGCTAATTCAAGAGCAAAATATAAATTAAACTTTTGCAGATTTCCATTTAAACGAAAGGATTTGCTGCAGAAATGGAAGGACTTCACACAGCGCAGTGGCCAATGGATGCCCTCGAAGTGGAGTGCGGTGTGCAGTCGCCATTTCAGCGACTCTGACTTCAATTGCAGCAACAATCGCAAAACGTTGAAAAAGAATGCGGTGCCCACCTTGCGACTGCTGAATGCCGAATCCCTGCAAGTGGAGCAGCAGCAACAGCAGCAGCCGGCGCCAGCAGCAGCGACTGAAACACCAACGACCAACTGCAGCAAGAGCACGTGTCGTTTTTGTGGCAACACGGCGCCAAATTGTGTGTCTTTTGACAAGAGTTTCGAGCTCTTTGGCATGATCCAGAAATGTTTTCCCACGCTGCAAATCCTACAGGATGATACACTGCCGCTGCCAAAGGACATTTGTGGCGATTGTTGTCGGCAGCTGCAGCGTTTCTCGCAGTTCTGTGATGTGGTTATGTTGGCACAAAGTGAACTCCAGCGCAAATATCGTCGCCAGCTGAAGATCAAACAGGAGCCGGTGGTGCGTGTGAAGCAGGAGGCATGTGAGAGTCTCGATAATCTCTTTCCCGATGAACTGGACATTGGCCTGGACGAGGCGTGCTGCGATCATGAGCCGGAGCCACACGATGAGACCGAACAGAAGTTTCAATTCTGTGATTTCAATCCGCAGGACATTATCAACAATTGTGATATTATGGAGATTATCAATCTGGATGATCCATTTATCAATATAACCGATGATGCAGATGTACCGCAGCCCGTACCGGTGTTGCCCACAGCGCAGGAGTTGCTGCAATCGGAATTGCTCACCGAGGAGCACAACTACGCCAAGGAGGAGTGGCAGCTGCCGCCTTTGCAGCAATATAAAACGGAGAAAGTGGAGGGCATTGACTTGAATGAAGCAGTTGCTCCTCCTCCAGCTGCAGCTCCAAGTGAGACGCGTAGCTGCAAGCCAATTGTGACTAATGTCAGCCAGATACCCAATCCGATGATCTGTGAACTATTGCCACCGACAGCGACGAGCAGCAAGCCCAACATTGTCGTCCTCAACGATAGCGTGGTGCAATCCTCGGCATTTCGTCTTCACGATTGCAGCCTGTGCAGCAATAAATTCTTTACGGCGGAGAGTCTGCAGCAGCACTATGCACAGGCACATGGCACGCCCACAGAGACATCGCCTGCTCCACTTCCTCATTCAGCGCCTGTTGCTGCTGCTCCGCCTCCAACACCTGCTTCTGCTCCTCCTGCTGCTGTTCCTCCTCTGCCTGCTCCAACTTCTGCTCCTCCTCCTCCTCCCGCTCCTATGGTTAGCGTTCCTCCTCTAAACATCAGTCTCTCCAACGCTGGCAGCTCCCTCAAACTGGAGGCCAGCAGCTCCGTGTCGCTACCAGCTGCTGCTGTGGACTACTGGCAAGCGGATTGGTGGCCCGCTGCCCAGCTGCCGGCCAAAACAAAGATCGATATACTGGACATGCAGCGCAGTTTTCTGCATTGCAACGATCTGATTGCCATGCCACCAGCAGTGAGTCATCAGCAGTCAGTCGATGTGCAGCCGTTGGCCTATGCGAAGTTGGCAGTACGTTTTCGCCGGCTGCAGCACAAGTGCCGCCAGCTGCGGCAACAGCAACATCAACAGCAGCGTCATCCACGTCCACTGCATCTTCGCCTACATTGCGGACGCTGCAAACGTGGCTTTGGCAGCGTGCAACTGTTGCTACAACATCGTCGCAAGAGGCGACATTTTGTGGTGCCACCGCAACGCACATTTGCCGTCCGTTGCTTTGGCTGCCTGCGACTGTTTCGAACACGGCTTGGGCTGCGTCAGCACATGCGCTACATCTGCCAATCGCTGCCGCTGCGCAATGCTCGGCTGCAGAGCTACAAGTGCCGGCACTGCAAGAGCATCAGTTTCACCCACTGGCGCGTCTATCGGCGGCACGAACTCAAGTGCAAGCAGCGGCAGGCGAACAGCAGCAGCAGAAATCGCCGTTCTGGCAAGCGTCGACGATCGCATGCGGTTCATAGGACCCACCACAGTTGCGGCATTTGCCAGAAGATCTTTAGTTCGTTGACGGGCTTGAAGCAGCATCGGATTACGCACAGCTCGGAGCGACGCTACAAATGCACCATCTGTGAGCGTGTGTTCAAGCGTCGCAATGGTCTATCCCAGCACGTCCGGGGCTATCATCTGCAGTTCAAGCCGCACGAGTGTCCTGTGTGCCAGCATCGATATGCACTCAAGGGCGACATGCTGCGCTGCCGGCACTCGCAGCGAAGGGGCGCCATTGCCAGCGAAACTGAGCAGGCGAAGATTGCTCAGCATTAGTTCTAATCCTTTTTTATAAGCAATCTATTAAGTATATAAATATAAAAAAAAAATTTAAATACTTTACTTTCAAAAATCAAAATCTTAACTGTCATCCTGGGATTCAGTAAAGGGTCACTCTATTATGGCGTGTGTCTCTTATAAAGTAAATGGTCACTCTGCCATCGGAACAGATTTGCCAAAGACTCTAGCAAAGACAAATACACAAAATGGAGCACATATTGCTAGAGTGACCGTAATATGGCGTGGGGGGTCTTATATAGTAAATGGTCACTCTACTTGCCATAATGCTGATCGGCAATCCATGTAAAAGCTATAACGTGGGAGACATTTTAAATTTGTTTAATATTAACAGTTTTGCGAATACAAAACTCTTCTGCTTGAAAAGGAAATCAACCTTGTAAGGCAAAAGCAAGGAAAAGTTGCATAACTGTAAATAAAAAAAATGTTTGCCTATTTAGTTGGTGCTGCTTTCACTGCAGTTTCCTTTAGTCCTTTTACACGAGTAAAAACATGAGAACAGCTGAGGAGAGCGCGAGAGATCGTTAAAGATCTAATATGGCGGAGGCTAATTTAGGTTCGCTGCGAAACTCTCAAAAAAGAGAAAGGACTCCCATTCACGTGAATATTTGTTGTTGAATGTGAAACTCTCCAAATACAACAAATTTAAAATACTGTTTTTTTTTTTTTTTTTTGTTGCTTTGTGTAATGTGAAAGAAAATTAATACAGAGTCGATCGAAATGAGATGAAAAGAAATCAAATTTATTGGCTTTATTAGCAATAATAATGCCTACTAAGTGTCGCTTTTGTTAATTTTTTGTGTGGTGAAATTGTGTACAGTAAAAGAAATTAATTAAAGAAGAAGCAATGGGGAAATCGAAAAGAGAGGATTATTTTGTTGTTGGCGGTGAGTGCATTATTTAAAGTTTTCTCTTGAATTAATTTAACACTTACGCAAAAAACACCAAAACAATTATATAAAATACACAATAATACAAAAATAATCATACGAGCTAATTACATAAAAATGTATTTTATGCAGCTCGTTAATTTCGTTTTATCAATAACTTCTGACCATTTCACGAATATCGATATAAATATACTTTCGATAACAAAAGGCATAATTTAAAGGCTATATCTTTTTGATCAGTTATATGTATGCCTTAAGATAAAATTGATCAACCGTATATTTTTCATCAACATTAAAAATTCATTCGAACGTTTTTTCCACACATATTTTTTTTATTTGCACTATATACAGTAGTAATTCATATGTAAGTATAGTAATTGCCGTTTCATTTAATTGATAAACATATATATGTATACTCATATTAATAATATTGCTTGCACGGCGTTTTATTTATTTATGTATGCTGAAGGAAAATACTGAAATTTTCAACTTAAATTATATATATTTTTATTTTTTTCATACATCGTACAAATTTCAAGTCAAATTTTAACATAAATATGTACAAAATGTTGTTGTTATAAAAAAAGTAATTGTTTTTTTTTTCTTTTCAAAATTTAAACATGTGTTTGTGTTGAATATTTATTAACAAATTGCAAAATCAAAACGAAATAAAAAAAATACATAAAAATGGCACTAACAATAACAAAAATTAAAATCAAAGGAAATTTAACAATTGAAAAACGCAATACCAAAAAATATAACACTAAAACTAAACACAAATATATAAATCTGATTTTTTTTGTACTTAAATAATGTATATATGTAACTAAAAGTTATGCTTTTGGTATGCTCATTTTATATTGAGAGGATATATATGTATATAGTAATTATGGATGTGATTAGTTCGATATTCAAGTGATGGGATATATATATTTATGTAATGCATGTGTATCAAAGTCCTGCTCCTAAATGTGTGCTTATTAGCATTTTGTTTAACCTACAAATTATATATATTTATAGATATAGATGTATATCTCTCTATCTCTTTTTATTGAAAGATGGCTGCACGCTGCTGAAACTGCTGGCGTCTCTGGACGCGTTCCTCATCCTCGCGACGTCGCTCCTCCTGCTCCTGCCTGATCTCGTCGTGGAATTTATTCGATTGCAGCTGCTGCTCAATTTTCGCCTCAAAGAAACTCTTTGCCCCATTGACGCCAACCTGTTCCACATCGATTTCGGTGAGACGAGCCAATTGATTAAGACCCGAATCATTATCCAATTCACCGGCCTGCGCCTTGCGATAAATCAATAGGAATTCACGGAATGAGATTTTGCCATCGTGATCCTCATCGACTTCGGCAATCATTCGCTTCAGACCCAAGTGCGTTTGAGGTGCACCCAGCTTTTCCATCATATACTTTAGCTCGTTCAGATCCAAGAAACCATCTCTTGCCGTATCATAGCTGTAAAAAATCAAATAAAATAAAATTAAATAAAGATAATTAACAATAGCAAATTAAGTGTCATGTCCGAGGACGTTTTTTTTTTGTGGTCGTTGCCCTGTTTGGATAATCGATAAAATCGTGGCATGGCAAAAGGCAAAGCAGCTAACCCAATTTGATGCCACAATTTGTGGCCCACTCTGCATGACTTGGCAATAAACAAAAATAATCGCCAGTGAAAACCGAAGATGTGCGCAAGAGCGAGAAAGTGAGGTGAGAGCGGAATGACAATATAAAAGGAATGAATAAATTACTTATTTATTTATTAATGTATTCATATAAGTTAATTAATAATTACATTTCATATAAATTTGGAATATGTGTTTGCACAAATGCGAGTAATTGTTGACTGTTTAATATTAATGTTTTCATTATTACACATAATAAATAATTAAAGTGCTTTCATTTTTATTGCCAGGATTAAGGAAACCAGTAGAAAAATCAAATCAGAACGAAAATGGTTGGTTGATAATAAGGAAAGTGAACTTTAAAAAGATACAGAGAGAGAGAGATAAAGAGTGAAATATAAAATAAAGAAATTTTATAATTATCTATCCTTCAACTATCGATTTATCCACAATACAAAATCATAATATGAACATATTAGCTGGTGTCCGGACCAGACTTATACAGAGGTATAAGAACTGTTAAAAACCAAAAAATCTGTGTTATTGTAGTTTGATTTTGAGCAATTTTCGTCAAGTTTTAGGAACATAATAACATATATCTTAGGGAATTTGATTCGTATTTGATACACAAATATTGCTATATTGATTGATGCTGATTAAGAATATATATACAGTTTTATTATTATTATTAATTAAAACAAAAATGTGGCTAAAACTGTCAACTTGATTTTCTTTTTGATCTGTCTTTTCATTTATTTTTATGCCCCATGATGATAAGCGACAATTTTTCAGACAGTGTCATTTGTTAATCAATTTTCGGCTAGAGTCAAGAGTTCAACTGCGACTTCCTGGAATGAGTGTGTGGCCAGGAAATGTGGCGATAAAAATGTAAATAGAAATAAATTTTAGCTAGTTAATCACGTAATGCAAACAACGAAAATAGAGAAAACGCAAGTTGTTTCTTGTTGCTGTAGTTGTTGTCTAAGTCGCGTGTTGCTCATCTGCCGCATAAGATGCAACAAATGTTGCGGAAAAGTTCGACCTTGCAACGCTAAAGGATGCGACTCAAAACAAGTTAAACGAGTTGGTCTAAAAATAAGACAAGCTTGGCCATTAAAGACACAGCCAGTTGGCCGAGGCAAGGCAAGTCAGGTAAACACAGGCGACAAAGTTGACTTGTTGTCGACAAATTTGTACATAAATAATAGTAATAAAAATAAATAATAGCGCAATCGATTACGATGAAAAGATTACGTTGCGCTAAAAAGCATCACTTTCAATTTCAATTGCATTTTCACATTAGAAGAAGCTGATTCGAAGCAAAGAAAATAGTTTATTGTTGCACGTTGTTGTTGTTTTCTCGCTTTCATTGTTAAGTGTATCGACGACAAATTACGGTAGAGTGAAAGTAATTAAAAGTGACAGACGGCAAGAAGAAGCTGAAATAGTAAACAGACACGAAGGTGTCACCACGCATTTAACAGTGTTGGATAATTATTGCTGCTGCTTGTGGCGCTTGCTCGCATTTAATTAACTTCAATTGACTGTGTTGCGTCAATGTTGACAATTGTCGTCATGGCTTTTGCTTTTTTTTTACTATTGTTGATGTTACTTTGTGGTTTTCTTTCTTAATTAATTGGCTCGCTTAACACACAGATGCTCATTAATAGTGAAGTTACGTTGTTTGTCTTTCTTTTCCACCCAGCTGTTTAATTGATTAACTAATATATTTTTAAATTTAGCAGCTTGTTATGAATGCTTGCAGGTAAGCTGGCTGCACTCCCCATGAAGCGCTCATTAACAGGAATTGATCTCATTTCTGTTATCGCTTTCAAAATGATTTCATTTATCAGCCTGTTACGCATGCTCTGTCCTGCTCTGGCTTACATGCTTCGGCTCACCTGCACTAAGTATGGCAACGTCCCCCACGCAGCGGTTTTTAACAGGGAGTTGTCTATTATTGATTATAAAATGTTTTTATTTAGCTGCTTGTTACGCATGCTCCGTCTCGTTCTGGCTAACATGCATATGTGGCGCGTTTTTAACAGGAGTTGATCTAATTTCTTGTATTGATTTCAAAATGTTTTCGTTTCGTTGATTTCATAACAAGAAGCTAAATTTACATAGATAAATGCTTCATTGCATGTGATTTTGCTTTGCTTTATTTGGACACACACATACACACATATACACGTACAGAGTACAGTTCAACAAATAACGGGGTCAGCTGGCCATTGTTGTTGTTGCATGTATAAAATGCATGTTTTTTTCAAGTGCTGTTTTGTGCCTTTTTGAGTACCTTAACATACAAAGCAGTTTGCAATTATCGAACGTGTGTATGTACGTGTGTAGTAGCAAGCAATTGTGAATTCATGTTAGCTTGGCTGTTATTTTTTTTTTCTTTTCGTCTCTCTATGCTCGATGTCCCAAGCGGGTTAATGCCAACCGACGCCTTTTTACCAGTCACAACGCGCCGTTCTTGAACTTTTTTGTTGTTTTTTTTGTTGTCCACTGTATCTTTTGTAACGGTTTATTGCGCATAACGTTTTTAAAATGCGCATTGCAGCGCTGAATTTGATGGATTTCCAAGTCGTTTTATCTATTGTACCAAGTCAAATCAACTCAACTCAACTCTTACAGCAATAGCGAAGAAAAAACATAAGCAAAAAAAAGAAAAAATAATAATAATGTATACAACTTGACGTCGTCTTGCATATACAATTTTTTTTATTTTTTTTATTATTATTTCATTTCGAAACCAAACATGCACCTGTGTGTATTTAAAAATACACCCACCTCCGCCAAAACATCTTTTGTATTTAAGACTCTTGTGTGAAGTGTGGTGTGCATAAAGAATCAATAATATAAAATGCATTGTTAAGTTTGATATGATAATAACACGACTTTAAAGTACTCATTAATTAAAATAAATAAAAAATATGCTAAGTTTGATTATAAGTTTTACAAATTCAGCTTCAAAAAAAATCTTAAGAGACAAAACATTCACACAAAATGTGCCTTTATATTTTGACATTACGAAATTGGAGCAAACGCAAAATGAAATAAAAACCGTTGCGTGGGTCGCGTTGTGCGTATTTTTAGTTGCAGCAGGAATCAACAACAACAAGAAGTGGAAGAAGAAGGAGCAGCGTTCTATGAGTCAGTGCTGACAATTAGCAGAATTATACAGTTTGATTGAATGCGCTTTTGATAAGAAAATTGTAGAAATTACTGATTAATTTCCGCCAGCACAAAGGACCAGATAATTCTATGTATACTATTTTATTTTTTTTTATATTTAATTTGATATTTCCTCAATTGACGTGGCATGACATTGGAACTAGTCACAGAGCTCAGCATAATAATACTGCTTTAACTACTGCATATTAAATTTATTTACTTATTTCACACACAATGACGCTGAGGGCGTGCGTGCGTGCGCGCGCTATTCGTTATTGTTGTTGTTGTAGTTGTGGTTGCCAGACAGCTGGTCGCCAGTTGCAAAACTACCAACTGCATTCATTATTCGTACATTTTGGCAAAGTTTAGCCAAAGTCCATTCACAATAGAGTACTATCGATTGACGCTTACAGCATCTACATGCGACTGCATTGCAGATGTGTGAAAGAGAAAGAGAGTGGACAAACAGCACGCATTGTCTTTGTCTGTGTGTATGTAAGTGCAATGTAAACACATCAAATGAATGACAAATTCAGATGCAAAATGTCAATGAACCTGTTACACATACATATGCATATGTAGCTATGATTGCTTTCGCATATGCGTGTGTGTGTATATGTTGCAGTTTTTCGTTCCCTCTAGGCAGGAAGTACTTTAAAGAGCCAAAAAGTGCAACAACAACCCTTTTGCTAAATAGGGGGACTGTATGCTCCAGTGATAATGGGTGGTGGTTGTGATTGTGGTTTAATTAAATGTTTCCATGATATATGTTTGTACGTGTACGTGTGAAGCCCACACACGAACTAAACTAAAAGCAACCACCACCGTCCCCAACCTTTTTCAATTGTAAAGTGCGTGTGCGTGTAACTGATTTAAGTGTCTGCATAAATTTGCATGTATGCGTGCGTGTATGTGTGTGATTCTTGTCTGTGTGGTATGTGTTCTTTTATGCTGTACTTTTGCCATGAACCCAATTTGTAAGCTTGCTGCGACATGGCAATGACATCGCAGCTAGTGATGAGCGGGCTGATGCGATAGTTTGTATAACGAATGTAAGTATATGTGTAAAAGGTTGAGCTAATGAATAAATTAGATATTTGAAAATAAAATCAAATAAAAGAAAACCTGTATTTGCTATATATATTTAACATTTTTAGATTTTTAAATTTGTGTTTAGTTTTAGGTACGAACAAAGCACGACACGCGTTCATTTCTAATCGTAACAGTTGTTGTTGTTGTTTTGTGCGAACTAAATAAAGTTGAAAACGATGTAAGCGAAACCCATACAGAATGCAAAATGTACAGTAAAGAGAGAGTGGAGAGTAAAGAGTGAGAGGCGTCTGCATTGATGGTGGTTAGTTCTTTGGGTTACTTATGGATTTGGCAAGCTTATCACTAACAGACAGACGATGCCAGGCATAATTTATGTGTCTATATCTGAATTATTTATGTTCTTAAGGCTTTGCCATTAAATAGATTATATGTATGTGTATAAAAAAAATATGAAAATCAATATGATTAAGCGTTAAGCGCGTCTGGTTTTTATCGCTTACCCGGAAAAGCTTGCGGAAAATGGCGCATCCAAAATACAAAAATAAAAAAGAAAGAAATATAAAGCCGGAAACTAAAATCCACAGCAATATCAACAAACAATTACGACGCTATAATAAAACACATTACATTAGTATTGCGTGTCCGATTAGCAATTGCGGGAGCGTGGGCTCAACAAATTCACTTTTCCCTCGCCCCCTCCCTTACTTCATCCATCCATCATCCCTTCTCCTTCTCTTCTCTGTTCGCTTAACTTTCATCTTTGCCTCATCTGCTTTCCTACTTATAAACAATTGCAAGTGTATGTTTATTTGTAAGTGTGTGTGTGTGTGTATTTATTTATACGTATGTATGTATGTGCAATTGGGTCGTGAATAATATCAGCACGCCTTTCAACTTATCGGCTCTAGGAAATGAAAATTCCCAACCGGACATATTCACATCTCACCATTACTTACATACATATGAATATTTTCAGTGTGATTCGACAAAGTTATGATTTTCACATAAATAATTTAAAAAATTAATTCCGTTTTTAACGATACCATGACCTATCTTTAAAATAGTTTGTAACAGGCAGAAGAAAGCATCTCATGAATTAAATATATTCGTGATAAGGATCAAGATCTCCGAGACTAAACAAGCTGAAGACCTCAAATTTGAAATATATGCAGATCCAATTTATTGAATTTTACCGATAACCGTTGCTATGTTTCGCAAATATCAATAAATATCGTTTTCCGATAGCAATAAACGTCATAATCTTAGATGCCTGTTTTCAGAGCAAAAAACCAAAGTTATCAATAATGAAAGACTCTATAAAAAACGGCGTCAAACGAATAAATCAATCAGCTGCACAAATTTCAAGAAGATCGGAATAGAAACACCTAAGTTATCCCCACAATATATATAGCAGTCGCATTCATTTTTAAATGAAATAATAGCACTTTCATACCTGCTTACATTTGGGTGTGCAACACCCGGGGGGAATTAACAAAAAAACTGCATATATTTAACAGCTCGATGCTGGGTATATTGTAGTTGGTTTAAGTTTTCTTAATTACTGCATTCTTAATTGTTTTTTTTTTTTTTTATAACATTCTGTTGCTGCAGTTTATTCTTTCCAGTTTGTGACGCTGTTTGGATTTTGCTGGATATTGCTCATAAATATGCATTTCTAATTTGTTATTTTGCAATTGTTTACGTTCCCACAATAAGTGCGCTGATTCAGTGTTGATTTCCTTAAAAAAAATATCTCGTGTGACTCAGAATATTCGTTTTGCAACGTTTTATTATTATTTTTTTTTTCTTAAGCTTTACAATATTTGTTCAAGTTTGTGCGCTTAATTTACAAACAAAAAAAAGAAGCGGAGAATTTAATGCGAAATCCAAATGCCAAAAAAGCTGCATAGCCGGTTTCTGTTTTTGTATTTCTTGTGGCTGATAAACACAATAACAACGACAATAATAAAAATAACTTTAAAAGAGCAACTGAAGATGTCGAAAGGCATGTTTACACCTCATCCCCCCTCATAGATAGATAAGGCCAGTTGAAATGAGAAACTGTTAAAATGTTTATTGGAATCCAATCAGAAGTTAACGTTTTGAGTTATGTAAACCGAAGCTAAACAAGGCTGCAAGTTATTTATAAACTCCATTCTTTCGAATTTATATCATATAATATATAATATACAATTTTTTTTCTCATTTTTAAACGTAGTATGCAAGAATTTCTTGATTTGTCTTTAAGAATTTCCACAGACATTGTGGAGCTGAATTGTGCGCATTACAATTTCAGAGCACGTTCGTTTGTTGTTCCATGTCGTTTTTTTGATAAAGTGCCAAACAGGGATTTGTTAGGCAATTAGGTGTTAAGGTATTGACCAAGGAACGCTTCAAATTTTTGTTTAAGCTGTTAATGAAAAAAATAAATACAAAATGTACAAAAACAAATGTCTGCTAATTGCCAGAGCAACCTGTACAACCTGCACAGCGTAACACTTGCAGCTGTTCCAGTAAAGAAAAAAATAAATATATATATATTTATATATATAGAGCGCTGGATCAGTAGCCGGTTCTGAGAAAGAGATAGTTAAACAGCGACTGACAGCAGCAACGAGAGCGAGAGAGAGAGAAAGAGAGATAGAACGAGGCTGTTGTTGATGATTTTTCATGCGTAATCAGCAATTCAAATTTGGATGAGCTCGAAGATAAGTGCTATCACAAAAATTTATATATATATATATATATATGTATACTATACACTAAGATATCAAAAAATAGCTTAGCATATATTAGTTAAAGTCAACTGCTTTTAGAATTAGCTACTTGAGGCAAAGATTGCGCAACAATTTCGGGTTTCGCTTCATTGGACAACGAAATGCGATCGCTTTGCGGATGCAACAAGCGTGTGTGGTAAGCTGAGACACTCACAACCCGCCTATAGATGAACAAGTGGGCATACTCGACTTAGTGATATCCTGTAGGCAGCTGAGAGCTTCAGGGATCTGTAGAAATTTAAGAGTAGATGCTCATCTCTTTTGTTTGGAATTGTCTCGACTGAGAAATATCCTGTATACTTATTCGAATTGCCGTACCTATAGTTATATCTATAGGTATAGCTATATTTAAAAAAAAATTAATGAGAGCGGTCCACTGAGAGATATCCTGTATTCAGTTTAGAATTGGCACAACAAACTTGCGTACTTATATCGTACTTATATATATATATATAAATATATATATATATATATAAAGCACATCAAAAAGCAACGGAAATAAGATAGAGCCTGCTAAAAACTCAATGCTAAGAAATAATACATAATATATAATAGAATTCTTTTCATATATATTCATAGTTTCTTTTTTCTCCACTATTACTCATATAAAAATATAATAAATTCCGATTACTTTAACTTTCACAACACCTTTAAGTAAATACAGGGTATGACTGGGTAATTCTAGCTAGGTAGTTTAAAAGGTGTCGGTTCAGAGCCCGTTACTGATTGACAGACGTCTGTCTGGCAATCGAAAACCGCAACGCATGATATGCAGAATATTATGAATATCAATATGAATGTTTATTCATTTTACACTCGTTTAAGTAGCGCGCTCGCTTTTGACTCATGGCAAATCGGTCGTGAGTTGAAATTGAAAACTTAAACGACCTCTGTGTGTATGTGTGTGTGTGGAACAGTAAGTGAGTGTGACAAAGTCACTTGGTGTGACTCATGCTCCATTGCATCTCAGAGGGGGGGAGAATGGGGAAGGCGGGGAGAAGGGGGGTAGACATGCAATTTAGTTGCCAATTAAGCGCAAAAGCTTTTTGGTTCGGCCTTTTTGGGGCTGGGAGTTGTCAAGTTGCAAGATGTGTGAGGCTGGGAACTGGGTAAAGCATAAAAATAAGCTGTCTAGCTGCTTAGTGGTAAACAAGTTGGGGAGTGTGCGACTGCAACACATACCCTGTAGCGATTAATTGTAGCTTATCAGCAGCATATACTTAAGTCGTTATAATAGTTGGCTTGAATGGTTAATCATTAAATAAAGTAAGCTAATCAGGAGTAAACATGATGAAGTGTACTACTGCAACATACCCTGTAAAAAATTTGTGTAGCTTAGAAAACATATCATGAGATATAAAAGTAATTTTTTTTATAATTATTTTAGTAGAGCTCAACTTCAACATAAAATCGCAGAAAAAGATTGGATACAAAATATATAAAAATCTGAATATATTAAAACACTTAATGACATATAATAATGATGGTTTGGTTAATTTTTTAGATTAATGAGAGCTCATATACGAGATAATATTCTCAAATTCAGATATTGTCTTTTTTCCGTGTTTTATTTGGTAGCTGCCTTCTGCAGGCAATAAGTCAATTTAACTTTGTTTAAAATAAATCAACAATTTGTTTAATATTAAACTTCAATGAGAACCACAAAAAATGAAATGAAATAAAAATATCTAAATAGGGTTGTTCTGATCTGTTGTTTTTTTCTGAGCTTTATTTACAATCTGCCAATGAGCAAAATAACAGTGTAACATAAAAAAAATATATATTTTTTTTAAATATTAAATAAGTAAAGGTCTGCTGCTCTCACTTGCATTATTAATTATATTATTTTTCATATGCATTTGTTTATAGTTAATATCTATTAAATGAAAATAAAAAGATATGCATATAATTGTCACTTACGTATTGAATGTCTTCTGATATTCCTTGATTTGCTTGCGCGAAAACTCATGGAATTCGGTGTAGACATTGACCACCTTGAAGCTGCGCGGCACCTCAATGCCCGCCTCCTGCGAATCCATAATCTCCTGGCGTCGATTCAAGATATGCGTCAGCTCGGAGCCCTCCGTGTTTGTTGTCGTTGTTGTTGTGCTATCATCGACACTCCCGTTGCGGGATGCGGACGAGGCATTCGAAGAGACAGACATGTTTTTTTTTTAATTTAAATTTTTTTTTTTGCGCTTGTGCTGGAATTTTTCTCAAACAAAACACACACCACACCCTGTGTGCAGTTTGTTGTGCGGGGGCAGCAGCGAGGATTTAAGGATACACACACAGACACACACACACACTCACACAATACTTGAGTTATTTGCTGTCCTTTGTATTTTTCGCTTGAGTTTAAATAAGTTTTTTTAAGCGCGCGTAAAAAAAGACCGGTGTCGGTTATTGAGTTGCGCAGTTTGTTTTATAACTGGAGAATTTTTGACGGGTTTTCAATGAAGCGCGCAAAACATGCAAAGCATTCGAAGTCACATAAACGAATGAACAGCGAATAAGAAAGCGAAACAAGTGACGATTGTGAATGGGCAAGTGTTTCACATACGCTTGAGATCTGGCAACGCCAAGCAAATAATGTGAACAGCTGTTTTTCTGAAATGTGACTTGCAAATGACAATTGTGAATGTGAACAGCTGGCCGCCGGCAGACGTTGACGCGTGACTGGCAAATTGACATCTCCAACTAATTTATTTTTCGCTGCAATTTGCTAATAATATACAAGTTTCTTTTTCGTGTTTATTTAGTGACAGAATGGGCAGCAAATTATTTAACAAACTACTACTGGTGGCTGGCTTTGCGAGTTTAGCGCATGCGGCTTTTTCTGCCGCACATCGTAAGTGGAGATTTTATTTTTGTGTCAACCTTTGCACGCTGAAAAGTGATAATGAAATTGAATTTTCAATTGTAATTATTTTTAAAATAGATCGCACCTATTTGCGTCTCACGGAGCAGGAGTGGACCAGTCTGCCACTGGATGTGAGTATCTAGAGAGTAAAACCTTAGCTACAACTAATGTTTTCAATCATTTACAGATAATACTGCAAACGGTGATCAGCTTGGTGCTCGTCGTCTATAATATTATACAGATTGTGGGTAACTTTAAGGAAATACGCGCCACAGTTGATATGCAACAGCGCACCTGGGATACCCTGGGCAATTTCCCATCGTTCTACACATTCAATCATCGCGGACGCGCTTTGAGTCCAGGCTACAAGCTGCCCAGGACAAATGAGCTCGACGCCCAGCAGCAGTAGAAAGCAATATTTAGCAATATTTATATAAATTTAAATATACATTGTGTGTGTGGCATTCATATTTAGTCCAAAATAAATAGAATTTTGTGTGCATTAAATGTTTATAGATCGACTCGTTGGTTGAACTTTGTTAAAAAAAAAAAAAATGATAAAAGAGTTTTTCAATATTCGCTAATATTTGCTGTTCTAAAGTAAAATTTACAAATTTCTAAATATTCTTGTTGGCGAATACTTTTATTCTGAAATTAAGCTCAAATTTATCACTAGCAAATTAAATATTTTAAGTAGGAATTTTACCCAATTTCATTAAATTTCTGAGTATTTTATTTGGCAAATATTCTGAAATAGGTATAAAATTTTATTTTATTTTTTTAAATTTTAAGTTTGATTCAATGCGAAAAAAGCTGAAATGTATTTAATGGAATAGAATTGAGTCAAAAAATAGATAAATGAAAATTATACATTTAGAGTTCTCCACGCTGCTGCTTATCAGCTTGCAGCATGCCACGCAAATAATCCCCAGGCGTGGCATTGCAACCATGCTTACCACAGAGGAGACAGCCGACTTTCTTGGGACTGCGCAGCAGGCACTCGTAGTAGAGTTGTCCATTGGAGCGACAGCCGCGCACCACCTGCCCACTCGGCTCATCGTAGTACTCCAGACAGGCGGCCAACTCATCAGTCGGCTCATTGGGCGCCGCGTTGCAAGGCAGCGCATTCTGGCCACGACTCTCGACTTGATCGCAATTCTGGCACTGATGACACCACAATCTCTGCTCGGGAAACGCGCCCTTGTTGCAGAAGCTGCCCTCGCAGCTGCGACAATTGGCCACCGTTGAGAGATTGCAATTGAAATCGGGGCGCTGGCAACCACGCTCTGTGGTGCCATTGTTATGGCTAAGGACCAGGCAAGGCGCAGCTGGTTGCGGACACTCCTCAATAGAAACTCCACCGGGTTTCTCCCAGTTGGCACAGCCGGGTGAATTGGAGCTGCTGCAGCGATAGCAACGCGTGAAATCGAGTACATTGCACGCGATCTTATCGCTGCCGGCGCACTCGTAACAGTTGTGCAATGGAGGCGGTTGGCCACAGCCACGTTGGACGGTCCAATCCTCCTCGCAGGCATAGCAGGAGGATGCTTCCGCCGAGCCACAAATGCTGCTGCTCAACGCGCTGGCATTTCTACGACAATTCTCAGACTCAGCCGAATTGCAAATGAGGCAAGTTTGTTGCGGCAAACAGCCCGCGTTGCAATTATCCGCCGAGGAACACTTGACCACGCTTCCAGACAACTCTTCCTCCTGCGGCGGCAACTCTGCGGAGCAGCCACGCACCACACGATTTAGCTGGCTGTAGGTGTAGCAATATTGTTCATGCTCCTGGCCAAGCAGCATCTGCTGTTGGCACTGCTCGTATTGGCTAATCTTGCAGTCGCTGCTGCCCAGCTGGAAGAGATCTCGCTTGCAGCCAAGTCCACGCTGGGAATCACAGCGCACACAGCTCAAAGTCCATGCTCCTTGTGCCCCATTACAGCCATTAATCTCGCAGAACTGCGCCGTGGCAGCTGCCGTATGATTGCTGTCGGAGCTGCAGCCACGATATGTCCAAGTTGCATTGCTCACCTCCGTGTAGCAGTGATCCTCCTCCTGGTGCTGGCGACATGGCAACGGTTTACCACTCGGCGCAGCCACACAATCCTCGCCGGCGCATTGATGACACTTGAGCCGACCAGGCGGATAAACGCCCGAATTGCACAGATTGGTGGAACAGCGCTTGGAGTAGGTCGCCTCAATGGTTGGCGTTTCGCCGCCACAGCCCCGATAAGTTATCTTGTCCACTGCAAAAAGGTGGACACTTTTTTGAGAGATTAACATATTTGAATTATGAAAAACATTTGAGTTCAATATTCGCTAACATTTTTCGAAAACAACTTTCCAAGAAATTTACCATTACTTGTCCTACTAAATGGAATTGAATAATATTTAAAAAGCGTTTTAAATTTGGTAACTTAAACTCTAAAATTTTGGAAACCACGCAATTTATTTATGTATTTAAATATTTTATATATATTTCGTCTCAAGTCTGTAGAAGAAGAAGACGTTTCTAAATCGAACTTTACCTAGGTAGATATATATACATACATATATAGTGTATTTGAAAACTTGGAAAACGGTTTAATCTCTGATTGAATTTGAGTACGTACCAATTGACATGGTGCACGTCAGTTCGGTGGGGCACTCTTTAAATGGCAGTTGGCCCACTTCGCCGAGGGTTTGGGCGCATTCGGGCAGCGCGATGGAGTCGCAATGATAGCAAACAATAGCCCAAGTTAACTGAATGGTGAGGCCTATAATTAGACATTTTTGTATATTACAATATACAAATATTGGAAAGGCATTAGCCCCAAACAATCGGCGATAAGCTTACATGACAGGAACAACAGCAGTTTTAGAAGAATCGGGAATTGGCTCATTTTGCACAGCTGCAGCAACATTTCTGCTTTAAATTGCTTTGGGTCTTTTGTGCATTAGCTAAATAGAATCGAAATTTGCAGTTTTATGGCTTATCTAATTTCTAATCACACTGTGAAACAATGGCCATTATCAGTGAGTGCGATAAGAATAAGCCAAATTAGTGCAACGAACTTTAGAACAATGGCAATTGAAATCATTTTGAAATGATTGACATAAATATAAAGTGCATTTCTAATTATTGAATTCTCAATCTTTTTGTATAGAATAAGTTTTTGTAATACGAAAATTTTAATCACTCTAAATACGTTTACATACATACATACATACATATCATTGACTATATAGCTGTATATATAACTTTTTTTTTAATATCACACATTGCATGACTTTAAAGATCTCGCCTGGTATTTTATTAAATGAAAAAAGCTTTTAGGTAATTAATTAAATAGTGGTTTTTGTTGTTATTTTGGTCGATGAGGCTGATTTAGAGAGTATATAATTAAATAAGTTGTTTAGCTTTACTATAATAGAAACAAGTTGGAATGCTCGACTAAAACATACCCTGAGCCTATCTGTTAATAAAAAAATAGGCTTGTTTATTTTATTTAGTTTATTATGAAAATATGTTTAAGATACTTAATACATTTTTAAAATATTAATTGGGAAAATGTGTTATTTATTGATATCAGAAATCGACTTGCATCGATATTCACGAAACGGAGAAAGTTATCGATAAAATTAAATAAAATGTAACTTTTTATGGAAGATATTTGAAACCTGAACTTAGATTATATATCCTGAATGGGGTTGGAAATGATTCATTCTACCTGTTGCAATCTTTTAAACAATTTCATGTTACCATTTTTCACAGTTTACCCGGAATTTATATTTAACAGACTATTCATGAATTAGCTAATATGTTGCAAGTTGTTATTATTTCAAATATAATTAATAAAGTAGAACCTCGCTTTCAATGTGTTAATTTACAAGCTGTCTGTTGTACACTGAGCAAAATAAGCATACAAAAACAACAAATTGTGAGGATAATTTTAAGATATGATTTTAGCACTATATTATGATCTATAATTTAACTTTAGAATGATTTATTAGAGGTGAAAATTGGAACCGCATTTTTATATATTGTAATTCCGCATTTAAATTGGAATCAGAACATAAATTCAATAATTTTGAAAACTGCAATACCGAAACTGATATTATCGGTTGTGGAACCGGAACCGGTGCCAATCGGTAATTGAATACCGTAAAAAATATTGGAAAAAGACAAACTGGAATTAATATATTTAATGTACCAAAATCGGAAGTTAAACTCGTTTTAGTTTTTCACTCTGATTAGAAGTCAACCAACTTGATTCTCAATTTTTATAAAATTAATCATGTTTTTTTTTTAATGATTTTTGTAATTGAATTAAGAAAATGCATATTTGTAATTTCTAGTTGGCTTTTTCTTTCCAGGTGTATGTCGAATGCAGAAGAGACACATCAGTCAAATGGACATATAGTCATCATATAATTCTGCTGCTTATTTGTCCATATTGACAGGCTTGCAATGCCAAAAGTTCACATGATTAATAATTCAGGAGTCGGTGGCATGACCAGGATGACCAGGAGTTTATAATAAGTACAAATGTTAGTGTCAGCTAAATGTGTCTACCATGTGGTATGTAAATAAATATACATATAAATATATATATGTATATATATGAATATATCGATTAAATTTAGAGTGGGATAATTGCGTGACAATCAGCGACATATGGCCAGCAATTTGAAGGCCTTACTTCAGTTGGCCACGAGTCGGCAGCGGAATAGGAACAGAACAAATTATTACAATAAACCAGTCGTATTTTTGGGCATATCCCTATTTGCAGAGCTCTTGGGAAATTCACCATTGAAATCATTGCTGCTGATAACACTGAATATCATTTATCAATTTTTCGAGTGGTAAAACGAACAAAAATCAATGATGAACGTTAAGCATCTATGTGGGTTAATGTCAATCGCTGTGCTGCTGTTGCTGCAAGGAGCGGCACAGGAACTGGAACAGGAACAGGAACCGGATGTGGAGCTGATCACGGTTAGTAAAGAAAGGGAAATGGTCACAACTTTGGAACAGTCGATTGAGCAGCATGAACCGGAAATTGAAACAGCAAAGGAAACAGCAAGCGAACCAGAAATAGAAAGCGAACCAGTAAGTGAACCAGCAAGCGAACCAGAACCCGAAACAGCAAAGGAAACAGTATACGAACCAGAAACCCAAACAGAAACCGATACCGGAAATGAGTCAGCAAAGGAAACAGGAAATGAACCAGCAGACGAACCAGCAAATGAACCAGCAAACGAGCCAACAAACGAACCAGAAGCACAAACAGAACACGGAACAGAAAATGAGACGGCAAATGAACCAGCTAACATACCAGTAAATGAACCGGAAAGCGAACCGGTAAGCGGACCGGAAAGCGAACCGGAAAGCGAACCGGAAAGCGAACCGGAAAGCGAACCAGCAATTGAACCAGCTAGCGAACCCGCAAATGAACCGGAAAGCGAACTAGCAGTCGAATCCGAATCGAAGGCAGATCTGCCAATGACAACGATATCGGACTATCAGGACGATGCAGTGCCGCAAGAAGCAGACGTGCCCCAAGTTGCAACAACAGCAGAAACAGCAGCAGCCGCAGCAGTTGTCACTGCAACCGCTGAGATCGAAGCGAAGCAAGTGAATATTACTGTGCAACACAGTTGCTTCAGCTGCTCCAGCGATTGGAAGGGTATCTGCCAGCTAAATTTCACCGAGCGGCAACAGTGCCCCACGAGAAGCAAACGCATCGGTTGCTACACGATGCTCAACCGTAAGTTGCAAATGATCAATTGTGAATTGGTTGCGAAATAGACGACAGATCTCGACTATATTTCTAATTATCGGAGTTTCGTTTTTCTAAATTCAGCAAACATTTTTAAAAAATTATAAAACAAAATTGTCACATTTTAAAGATGATTTTTATTTTTTCTATGATTAGCTTCTTTGTTTAATGGCGTGTTTAAATCCCAGAACAGCTTAATTTTGCTTCTTAAATGATCTTGATGAATGTCATCAGCTGTTGATAATCATAAATAAATCTCTAAATTTAACCTACTCGAATGATTCAGAGGTTTGCCTTCCTCTTCTTTATTTTCTCTGTCGCTCTTTATATATATATATTTTTCTCGGGGTTTCTCAAATCATTGCATTTCAATAATAACAGATTTATTATGTTTATTTATTTTCCATGCTAAGTTTTTATTATTTAATTTGCAACACTTATTTTTTATTTTTAATTTAGAATATTTTTTTTGTAATAAGGTAAGGATAAGATAAGATAAGATAAGGATTAAATAACATTCAACTGGATTAAAGAACTTTAAGGTTGTAGGTTAGCTATCTGAAATCGATTTGTATTGAAACGCTTACAGTTATCGATAAAATTAAATAAACGCGTTTGGTGTACCGATAAGTTATATTCCAACAGAAAAGCCTAGCTGTGATTGCTTTCCGGATTGGTTTCTTCATATAGGATTGGTTCTTCATATTCTTGATCCTCATCAAGAAAATTCTTATTTAACTTATGGAATCGGAGATGCTTCCTTCTGTTACACACTCTTGCCCAACTTTTGTATTCCCCTGTTAGCCCATAACACTTATATGGCAAATTCGATACACACTCTCAATTCCAGGGGACACGAAGCTAATTATGCGAGGCTGTGCATCGGATCTAACGGAGGAGGGTGACAAATATTGTCGCAAGGAAAAGAAACTGTGTCTGATCTGCTCGGGAGTGCTATGCAACAAAGATATAATAGCAACCGGTCGCTCTGCTCAGCACCTGGGAAGTTTAACCGTCTGGAGTCTATGTTTAATTGCATTTTTGGTCTACGTTTAGAAATTTACTTAAATTCAATTTTAAAAAGGATTGCTTTAATTGTTAAAACATATCTTATTAGCATATATCAGAGGCAAACAACTTTTTGCTTGTGTGTATTTAATTTCTATAATTAATGAAAGATTTCAACTATTTTAATACTAATTCGATAATTTCAACGATCTGGATGTAAAATCACTGTTAGCAATATATATCTTTTTCCCCTTTTAATACATTCTGTTAATCAATAATTATAGTCGGTTATTTTATATTTATATCAAGAATAAAGGAAAATGATTAATGATTTGCCTTATCATTAAAAATGATTAATGCATATATATTTGTTTAATATTAAGAAACAAAACAATCTTTAAGTCATATATATATATATTGTCATTTATTGTGTCAATTTTGTAGAGTTGGTTTAATTGTAAAATTAAATTAGTCAGAACTTCTGATATTATGACTCACGGAACACATTAACCAATTGTATATCGTTATCATTTCGTTATTGATAGATTATATATGTAGAGTTTATAACAGTTACAGATACAGTTTAAAAGTACTGTTTGACAATGAAGATCAGCCCCAACAGCATACCGATGCTCATGTGCGTCAATGTGGAGGCACCGTTATAAGGAAAGACGTTGCAACCGGATGTTGTACAAGTTTTGCAGCGATCATCCTTATCATTTTTACATTGATAAACCAGCAGTGGACCCGCATCGGCGAGGCAGCCACGGAGCACAACGCCATCTGTGAAAGGGCAACAAGAAAATAAAAATAAAACAAATCATCACGTGGATCAGCTTTTGTGGCACATATAAGGATACAAATAAATTTTAGTATCCTTGAATCAATTTAGAGTGCTTTATTAACAAACAACAAATTAATCATAAGCCATTTAATATAATATTTAATTTGAAGAAACTCGAAAATGAACTCAAATTTAACATTTCTCTTCATAATTGTTTATCAAAAGATGTCAAGTTTCTTTTTTATACAAAATTTAATTTAAACATTTTGGTTTTAATAAATTTTGTTTATTTTAAATTCGTCAAAAGTGAATTACAAATTTATATAATTTATTTTGAATTTTAATGGCTTATTAAACGATTTCAATTCACTCTAAATGTGTAAAAAATTTAACTTGGAAAACATTTCATTTATTTATTTTATGTCGATACCAAAAAATTGAAGAAAAATAATAACAAATAAAAAGTAAGCAACAAATAATAATAAATGAAATGGAATAAAATTAAAAAAATATATTTAATGTTTATGCTTTTTCGATTTAAATGAAAAAATAAAAACTTTTATGAATGATTCACACTTTTACGACACCTTGACGACGGTATTAGACTATATATATATGTATGTGTGTATGTATGTATATTCTTACGTGTGTGTGTATGTATGTATATTCTTATGTGTGTGTGTGTATGTGTGTATGTATATGTGTATGACTCACCCCACTCTCCAGAGAAGCAGGTATTTGCATTATCGCCGGTAGTTGTTTGACACGCCTCCGTCCCAACCGCAGCTGTGCGACATCCGGCGAAATTGTCACTGCGACAGACGAGGCAACTAAAGACACTCGCATTACCGTTGCAATCATTGCCTGTGCACTCGGTGCAGCCATTTGCTGTTGTGCATTCGGTAGTCAGTTCGTTGGTGCAGCCACGTTGCACGGTTCCATCGGCATTCCGCTGGGTATAACAAGTATTTTCCGCCTGTGTGTAATTTGCGACGGGGCAAGCTTGCGCCTGGCCACTTGTCTGACTGGAAACGCAACCTGCCGCGTCGTTGCACTTGTAACAACTGCCCAGTGATTGCTCAAATTGAAGTTTATTGCAACCGTTTGCATTGCACAACACACAATTGGCATCAGGTGTGGCACCGGCACATTTATTATCCGCATCCGTGCTGCAGCCACGTTGCATCGTTGTATCGCTTGTACCGATCGTATAACACTTTTGGTCCTTCTGATATGTTGGACAGGCCAACAACGAAGCTGCAGCGACTACGTTGCAGTTGGTACTGCTGCACTGATAGCATTGGAGACGTTCCGCCGGATATATGCCCACATTGCAGTTGTCCGTTGCACAGGGCGTGCAGGTACCGCCTGCTGTTGACGCACACGGTTCACCACAGCCCCGAATCACAGCTCCGTCCGTGTTCAACTGAGTGAGGCACTGCTGTGTTGCTGCGGTGCACGTCTGACTGTTCACTGTCTTGGCGTCTGTCGTCGAACATGCCGCATCGGTGGCAACGCATGTCTTGCACAATAGATTCGCATTACAGTTATCTAAGTTGCATGCCACACAGTCGGGTTGGGTGCACGTCATGGTAGCGATGCGGCATCCACGCGATACAGTCCCAGCGGCATCTATAATTCAAAATGGTTGTTGAGTTCAATGTTGAAATTTACAGCCTCTTGAAAAATAACCTTAAATAGTTCCAAGCTCCTTTAAACATTGATAATATAATGTTTATGTAATGTATTTTTATTCTACTTCTTTATAACATATTCGAAACTCTACTGATGCAAGTATCTTGTTAGCTGATTTATAAATAGGCTAAGTCTTTTGCCTTTTATGTAATAATGTAATATTTGATTTGTGATTCATCAAAATGAAATAAAAAAATGTATTTCATTTATTTTGAAATAATTTCAATTGTGCATTAAATAATAAAAAGATAATCGAATCGCACTTGTACGGTACTGATAACCCAAACTGAATGCAATCCTAATCATTCCAAACAATGCTTTGCATTTGCAATCAAATAAATAAATAGTATAAATAATAATAAAATTCTTATAACGTGATAAAGATATATAAAAAAAATCGTTCAAAATATATTATGCTATTTAATATAAATATTATGATTATTAATATTAAAATTGAAATTAAATATTATTAATAATATTATATTCAGACGTACTGTTAAATAAATAAATTCACTTAAGCACATACTCTAGTTTTATTTTGCACAATCAATTGTTATCAGTTGCTATCAATTTTCTATTGTTAAGAATCTACCCTACAGGCTTCCAAATAATTTGTTCATGAAACGGCTGCCGTTATTAAATTAAATAATATAAACTTGATCTGCGTTTGTTAAAACGAGCAACTTATTTTTAAAGTTTTAAGTCTTTAGTTCTTTTAGGCTTTGAGATTAGCTTCTTCATAGACGAAATCGACTAAATTTATTTAGTAATTACTTGAATCCGTTATATTTGTTATCAAACTTAAAGCAATATGAATTCTTTCAGTGTAGGTTTAAAATCGTTACGGTCCAATGGCCAACAATGAATTTTGCGCAGCTAAAACCTAACTGTATAAATTTGTTGTTATCGCCCCTTGAGCACCATGTTGAGCCACAGACACTCACACACATACAGAGACATATGCCCCATGTACACACCGATAAGTACAAAAATGAACTTGGTCTAAAAAAACTTGTCTACTTATCACCTGGCATATATACTTGTGAGTCAGCTAACCTAAACCTAAATCGGAGTCGTCTTACCTGTTTGAGTATAACACTCGGTAACAGCTGCGTCACATGCGATGGGATTGCTTCCCACTGGTCCGCTGGAGCAATCTGTGTTTAGTACAAATTTTAAATGTTTTAATTTGGTTTTTTTTTTATATTATTTTAATTTTTAAATATTGTAACTTACTTATCGCCTGGCAGCTGTTGAAACTGATTGTGATAAGCGTCGCTATCAGAGCGGAGCACAATTTATGGCCCAGCATTGTGTTATTTTTTTTATAGATGGATCAGTAGTGCTTGGGGGTTAAATTGTTTCTTATAATGTTCTGTTGTCTTCCACAGCCGATGTTTAACTGTCCCCTATTTTTCCAGTTGGGCAGCTGTTGGCCATTCATTTTCAACACACGTTGATATAACAAGCTGTTATCTATATCTAATAACATTTCACTGATAACAACGGTAAATCGGCTGCGATAATTAATACAGCACTACGTATGTATGTACATAAATGATATATGACTGCAAATTGAGCTTTTTTTTTTGTTTAATGCAAAAGCTTTTCATCGAGCTTTGCAAAGTTTAGAAAGCTATTTGCAAGTTTTGCTGTGGTTTGAGCACTCGCTAATTATACCCTATACCTATTGTATGGATAATGTTTTATTAGGTTGGCTTGGTTTCTAGATGAGGATGGGATTGCCACAAATTGCATAACTACTGTGCGTACCTTAAGTTCATCCATTTGAGAATTTAGATGCGACCTTTCGGTTTATTCCCATTAAAAGTTGAAGTTAAGCAAAAATGTGTGATAGGTAAGAGGAAGCATGTCCATTATGTATATAAATTCGTGATCAACATTATCTGCCCATAATGGATATATCAATGTCCGTCCATCTGTCTGTATGAGGAAGCCCATCTGAGCGATAACCATAGCTAAGGATATCAAATATTGAATATAAGTTCTCTTTTTATCGATACTAAATATACAAATCGATTTCCGATAACAATTAAAAAACACAGAACTAACATTTCAACTGATATATAATTTGCGCAGACATATGATCAACTGTATAAGATAAGATAAGAAACACAGACTTTGTTAGCCCACATATATCATTCATTTTGTACAAGCTAAGGCTAGATAGAAAAGTCTACTGACTATTTAACAGATAGCTTCAGGGATTCACCCTGACGAACTATCTCCACTTTTTATTTGTTTGCCTTGGAAAATGTGATATAGTTGAAGTAAGCCATTAATATCACAGTAACAATTGAAAAGTGTCGAACTATTAGATGCAATTTACGTTGATTATGATCATATATAATAGATATGCAATTTATATCATGAGCTGTGATTAGATAGGATCTTGTGCAGACACACCTTTTCCTGATGATCTCACGACAATTGGTCTTATATCTAAGCAATTATTTATTTATGAAGAGCTGTGATTGCTTTGCACTTAATATAAGATTATATAAGACTATTATACAATATATAAGATATATGTATATCAATTAAACAAGAACATTTTGCAAATGTTGTGATTTGAAATAACTAAATAGTTATTTTTTAAACATTTATCGATTCATTACCTACCCGATTGAAGGTAGATAATTTCGTTTATAACTCAGATAATCATATATGATCCTCATAAAGCACATCTATATACTTATGACTTTTTAATTGGATTGTATTTATGTTGTTATCGGCACTTACTTCAATAATTTCGATGTAGTTTTGATTTTTAAACACTAGACCAATAAAACATCAATAAGAGCAATTTTTTAATTAACTTTTAATTGGTAATGTTTGGAAATTTGATATCGGTTCATGCATTCAAAAGAAATTGTAGAAATTTGCAATACTTTTGGATCCAAAGGTTATTCACCTTATTATTTAGAAAGTATATTTCTTAAAAAGCTGAGTTTTTTTTATCTTAAGAATAGGGTAAATTTCAAGTTTTTTTTATATTTATGTTCACTACTGCTTTTTGAATATTAGAAAGACCATTTTGCGTTTTAGAAATTTATTTTTTAAAATAAAAAAGAAAACACAAAATTTTTTTTTAGATATTTAGAATTTTTTTTTTAAAACAAGAACAATTTTCCAGTTTTTAGTGATATTTTCAGGCCGATGCTTCTTCTGAGTGTGGGGTTAAGTTACTTAGAGGAATAACAAATCTTAGAATATTTTTCCGATTTTGTTTTACTAATCGATATGAATTCTTCGGCATTTTTTTTTGTTTAGTTTACAAATACGAAATATAATACAAAATTAACATAAAGCACAGCAATGCGAATGCATCACTTAGAAGAGGCTCCTCAAACCAAGGCCAAGCAGAAGGAGCAGGGATCCCAGGGAGATGTGCAGAGTGCCGCTGCCATTGCAGCGGTCCATCTGGCAAACTTCGCAGAGATCACCAACCGAATCCTCGGATAGACCGACCAGTTCACGCACCGCCTGGCAACCGCTTTGACCCACCGGTATTCTCACGCAGCCGCGCTGAAGCGCTGTTCACATGAATAATAATTGGTATTTAGGATTAATTGTGAATTCAACAAGCATATTAAGACTGTATCTGGTACTTACTGCCATCATTTACAATGCTGTAGCATGCCGATGTCCGATATTCAGGGACACTTCCCGTTGATGCCAAGGAGCGATAATTGCGGATTAGATGATCGGCTGCCTTGGCTGCCAGAGATCGACGTGCTCGAACCGATCGCAAACCAGCGGCTCGTGCCAATTTTTGAACATCATTTAACTGATTCATCGATTCGACAACATTCAAATGTTTGGCCACATTTCTTACAGCATCCCCTGTAGTCCCTGATGTTGGCGATTCCCTAGATTCCTCACTATTAGGTGACGTCGATGCTGGGCTTTCTGCGGTTTCAGCTTCTGTTGTGGCTGTGGATTCTGATCCACTTTCGCCAGTTATACCAGTCGAATCTGTTGGCGATTGTGTTGTGGATTCTATACTCGTTGGACCAGAAGATCCTCCATCTGTCGATGAGTTATCTGTGGATTCTGGTGGGGTTTCTGTGCTTTCTGCTGAAGTCGATACTGGGCTTTCTGCGGTTTCCGCTTCTGTTGTGGCTGTGGATTCTGATCCACTCTCGCCAGTTATACCAGTCGAATCTGTTGGAGATTGTGTTGTGGATTCTGTACTCGTTGGACCAGTAGATTCTCCATCAGTCGATGAGTTATCTGTGGATTCTGTTCTGGCTGTTGACTCTGATCCACTTTCGCCAGTTACACCAGTCGAATCTGTTGGCGATTGTGTTGTGGATTCTGTACTCGATGGACCAGAAGATCCTCCATCAGTCGATGAGTTATCTGTGGATTCTGTTAAATCTTGTGTGGTTTCTGTGCTTTCTGCTGAAGTCGATGTTGGGCTTTCTGCAGTTTCCGCTTCTGTTGTGGCTGTGGATTCTGATCCACTTTCGCCAGTTACACCAGTCGAATCTGATGCCGATTGTGTTGTGGATTCTATACTCGTTGGACCAGAAGATCCTTCATTAGTCGATGAGGTATCTGTGGATTCTGTTGTATCAGGTGTGGTTTCTGTGCTTTCTGCTGAAGTCGATGTTGGGCTTTCTGCAGTTTCCGCTTCTGTTGTGGCTGTGGATTCTGATCCACTTTCGCCAGTTACACCAGTCGAATCTGTTGGCGATTGTGTTGTGGATTCTGTACTCGTTGGCCCAGTAGATTCTTCATTAGTCGATGTGGTATCTGTGGATTCTGTTGTATCTGAAGTGGTTTCTGATGACAAAGTTGTGGTCTCAACTGTTGTGCTTTCTTCGGCTTGTGATGTTGAAGTGGCTGTGGACTCTGTCCCAATTTCGCCAGTTATATCAGTTGTCGAATCTGTCGGCAATTGTGTAGTGGTATCTGTTTGCGATTGTGTTGTGGTATCTGTTGGCGATTGTGTTGTGGTATCTGTAATCTCAGGTAAAATTGTGGTTTCTGTCGTTTCTGTGGATTCTGTGGTCTCAGCGCCTTCGCCAGGTGTGGTTCCTGTCGGTGTTGTGGTGCTTGGCGAGTCGCTTGACGCTGAATCATCCGGCGTTGTTATTTCCGGGCTGTCATCCAAATTGCAGCTGACAACTATCATTGTATCCTCATCCTCGCAATCAGAGCCGCTGCATTCATAACAATCCAGTGCGTTTGCTACAAATTAGAACAAAAACCATTTTCAATAAAACTTGCAAATCTTGCGATAACATTTGGAATGATTCAGCGGACTTTGTTTTTAAATTTAGTCCGAAAGTCCCTCACTTTTGTGGGCTTAAGAGTACTGCGAAAATGGCTTAAATTTGTAAAAAAGCAATACTTTTAATTTAAGTAGAAAAACCAACAAAAAAAAAAAAAAAAAATGTAAATGTTTAAATAACACATTCTGTGTCTTTGTCGTTGGAATTTCATGAAAATTAATCTAATAAAAAATACAATTATATATGTTTGTTTTTAAATAAATTTAATGTTCTGATATTATTTTGCTTAAAATAAAATATTGCTAAAAATAATAAAATGATAAGTTCTGCGGCTTATTAAAAGCGATAATAATTGAACTGCGTCTGGGAATTAATTATTTTTTTTCTCTCGTTTTTTTCGCTGTTGGTTTAATTTCCCATGTGGGCCTTGCATTTTTGCGGCATACGTAATGTTAACTCCAATCTGAACTAATTACAATAATGGGCTTGGCCGTGATTCTTTGGTTCGCTGAAATGAGTACAACATGCTGATAAGACATGTGCTCTTTCGCATAACGGAGGAACAACTAGTGTAGTTTCTTCATAAAAACATTGCTCATAAAACATTAGACAATAAAGAAATTAAATCGATCGATGTCACATTTTGTTTGCTTATTTTTTTTGGTTTCGTTACTTATGTGATTGATTGTATTAAATGTCGCACTTTAAGGATTTTTGTCTTTATTTCGTTGAGAATTTCACAATTTTTGCCAATTTTGATTGAATATTGAATATATTGATTAATGTTCATTCGATTTTTTTTTTTATTATACTGATGTACGGTATTTTCAAAGGGGAATTAAGCTTATTGATGTTTTAAATGCACTTAACAACTTCAAAGATTAACTTTTATTGCATATTAATGCAAGTGAGCGATTTTAAATCGCGTACTGCTCACCTGGCCAAAAGGCGGCGAAAATACACAGCGACAAGACAAATAGGCTAAAACGCATTTTGTTGGAGGACTTAAGGATATGTTTTAATTTAATTTTTTTTTTTTAGCGCGAGCAACTGAAAATTGCAGACAACAGCACGGTTTGAGACTTGAAAGCAAACTACCATTTAAATATATTGTTAACATTGTTTCATTTTTATCACTTGGCACAACACAGAGCCAGAGCGATATGATAGGTGTGTGGGTAAATGGTACTCATGGGTTGGTCGAAAAGGTCGGGCCAATGTTACTGATAACAGAGCGCCCCGTTGGCTGAAATCAGTATTGGCTTGTTCTGTGGATATTTAGGACCCCTTTCTCGACTCGACTGATAACATCGCCTATAAACTTAATGATACGCGCACACTTCTGCTGCTGATAAGAATTCATGTGTTTGCATGTGGTAAATTCCAACGGGTTCGATTGGAACGCACTTCCGCAGGATGCAGTAAATTCCAAGGGGTTCGATTGGAACGCACTTCCGCAGGAAGTTTAGGTTAGAACGACAGCTATTACGATGATAAAAAAAAGAGGATCAAATTTTGGAAATTTTAAATACCTCCGAAAATGTATTTCTAAAAACCAGGGTTTTAATTTTGACTTTCAGTGTAAATTTAAATAAATATAAAAAAATATGTATACTTTTCAGCATTCCTTTCATATGTGCGCATTACTTGTTTCTGAATTTAAGAAGGGTATTTTTCTTAAAATTATGTTTGCGTTTCCACTTAATAGAAATTTATTTCTAAACAATAAAAAATAATACCATTTTCTTGCGATTGGACCAAATATGGCCTACGTGTGTCGACCTTCGGTCGCGACAACCGTATAACCTATCTACCTAAGTCAATGCTCGGACGTAGGTATACCTTTTGTTATTGGCAATAATAAATAACTAATAAATTAATTGACCGATTGGTGTGTTAGCGGAATTGCACTTCAAAACATACACTTCTAATGACAAGGCAATAAAATTCAATGAATAAAGAACAGAAATGTGTCATGAGTTCGTTAAAAACATTTGATTGTTACTTCCATTTATAAAAGGTTAAATTCTTTTCTATATTAGATTGAAAGTCTTCAATATACAGTAGGTAAATTCTTCATAGATACGTTAAGATACAGCATGTCTACCTGTTCAAATGAATCTAATCGGCTTGATCGATTTTAAAGCCCAATTTTAGGTGTCTAATTCTGATAGATACTCGCTAACTTAGAATGCTTGAAAAATAGCTGTTTTCGCCACACTTGGTCACACATAATTGATAAACAAATGATTAAATTATATGATAGTCATTATAATGTATATATATATTTATATATATATGTATATGTGCATCCGTAAAGTAGCCATGTGGAACTATTATTTCCCCGTTTATTTTTATTATCGATGATTCACGATATTTGGACAACTGAATAACAAAGAGACTTTGTCTACTCACAGTACACAAAAAGCCATAAGCCGTGTTCTGATCATAAAATTTAATAATTTAGAAAGCAAATATTTTCTTTCTATTATTTATAATGGTCACGTGGTGCGGATGGAATGATTTTCATGTTTACTTTACAGTGTAATTCAACTGTTGTAAAATCGGGATATCAAAGCGAATCGTAAAAAGTGTTAAGGTGCAGTTTATTGCCAACTTGTCTTATCTTCTCTTATCAATGGAAATGTCAAAGAAAGGTGGCCAAATGCTAATATCATTCACAAGTTTTCTAGTTTCGTTCAAGTCATTAAAAAATCAAAATCAATCAATTTGTAACCAACTCGTTATCTATGATGATAAAGTTCCATAATTAATTGACACTTTCACTTTCAATAGGCTGCACTTGTCATCTTCCCCAACATTTTGATGATGGAAGCCCACTTAACGATAGGACTCAATGCCGAAACGCAGGCACTCCAAAATGTTCAAATCAAATAACAAGTGAGAACGTTGCAGTCGAGTTTAACCGACTGCGAAATACTCTGATACCATTAAGTAATGCCAATATGATAACTGATGCCTCAGATGGAAGTTCCTAGTAATCCATCCATCAAGTTTGGCTTGAAAACTGCAATAGATATAGGCTTTTGTGAATTTTGGGTGCTGGAGTGGGCGTGGCAAAAAAATTATAAGAAGTTTTTAGTTATCTTCCTTCCAAGTTTGGTAACTGTAGCTCTTAAATAGCGGGAGACATGTGCTCGGAAGACGTTCCTAGGAACTCACTCTCTCAAATTGCGACAGATATTAACTCTTATAGTTGTTGGTGGCGGGAGTGGCACCTGTTATCTGATGGTATTATTTATTGGTATCAGAGTATTTCGCAGTCGTTTTTATAGTGATTTTAGCACACATTGCAAATGTATTTCAAGTCAGTAGCTTATCTCTCTCTAATTTCGATAAATGTCATGGGCCATAATTTAACTAGCATATGTAGAACGAAATTCTCTTTGTATCTTGAAATTTTTGCGAATATAGTCAACGATATAAGTTGATATCAACGTTAATTTATTTTACTCCCATTTGGTAGCATTATTTATGCCAGTGCACACAATTTTCATACGCACGGTCCATAAATAATGAGTACACATAGAGAAGCGCCAGGTTTATTTATATATTGTCTTTTTTTTTGTTTTCATTATTGAAATCTTATCTTATCGCTTTGTTGGGGGAACCTCTCGGCTGGCTCTCATCGCTTTTGGTTTTGTTTGTGCTGGGCAAATTTACTCAGCATTTGTCATGATGGCCTAAAAGTATGCCTTCACTTGTTTGCATAATGCGGCGTATGCGCAATGTGAATACTCCTCGGAACATGGGGGTGACATTGACCCAGACCCATATTCTACTTACTAGTGGTTCGCCCAGAAAAACAATCATCGCTTTCGTTTACATTGTTTTCATTTTTTTTTTGTTTTCTTTTTTTTCATTTATTTTTATCTGCATTTTTTTTTACTTTTTGATTTGTTTGTTTAGTCATAAAGTGGAAAATGGCAGATGTTTATTATACTTATCACCAGAAATAAACTCCTTCTAATAAAGATAACGCTTACAGCTATAAATCAAATATTAATATATATATAAGAAAGTTTATTTATTAGAGAGAAATATTTCGAAATATATTTCGAGTAAATATGTTTTTACTTAAGAGTTCTTTGAGTCGGTACTTGGAAGATCTAAATTTAGACAAAGTTGAGAACGGCTTGGATTCCACTTTCATATGCCAACGAATGAAATATTCATGTATCTAAATTTGTGCTTCAAAATCATTTCAGTTTTTAGCAAAATGATTATTAAATTCATGATGAATAACAGTGTAATTTAATATTTAAATTTTTCTGCCATGTTTCGCCATTGAGCCCAAAAAAAATGTATCGAAAGCATATTTAATGTAGAAATAGTTTATTATATAACAATTAAATTGTCTTATGCTTCACATTTGGTTAGCTTTAGATCATATATATACATATATATATATATAGTATAGGTTATAGTAGATTTATATTTCGATATTCGTGTGTGTTTGTGTCGCTTACAAATTACATAAAATGTCGCTGGACTTAACAAATGAGAGCAGATTGCAGTTTGTGATGACTGTGTGTGTGTGTGTGTGTGTGTGTCTTAAAGAAATGAGCAATATGTACTAAATAACACCGGGATTTGGAGTGGGCGGTGAAACGGTTTAGGATTCTTCTTTCTGTCATTCTCCGTGTACTCCATCTCCATGTACTTAGTTGCGTTGCACAGCGGCGGCAACAACAGCAAGGAGAATCGTCACCAGCAGCGATGATTGCAACAGAGATGTGGCACCATTGCAGGCATTCATGCTGCAGGGCACACATTTACTGCCCTCTGGATAAACTCCTTCATTCCTCAATTCTTGGCAAAGGTCCTGCTGTGGTTCAACTCGTGCGCAGCCGCGGTTGCTGACTTTCTCTGCGAATTTGCGAAGTTGGATTTAGTTTAGTTTGATTTTGCATCAAATAGCAATTGGTAAATACACTCAGAAAAAAATGACATCAATTTACAATACTTTTCGTGCCAAGGGTAACTCACTTTATTATTCAATAAGTATATTTCCTAGAAGCATGGTGTTTCTTTTCTCAATTTCGGTATAGATTTTCCAATTTTCAGTATTATATTTTTCATATTTGTTCATTACTTGTTTCGGAATTTTAAAAATGATTTTATTTTTGTAAAAATTATGCTTTGCTTTTATCATAACAAATAAAAAAAAATTCTTTTTACTTGTATTTAGAAATTATTTTCTAGCAAAAAAAAAAACTTTTTGGTTGTGAGGCAGATTTTCTAGAATTCATGGCAATATTTTTTTCTGAGTGTGTCAATTATGTGTTTTGTTATTTACCAGCTTCTTGAATTGTGTAGCAGTGATAGCTGTAGTCTGATCCGGTCGTAGCACGACGCTGACGTACATTCAAAACCGAACCCTCATCCTTTGGAGTGGGATTCGCAGAGGATGTCTCTACCGTAACGACTGTTGCAGCCGATGGCGGTGGTGCCTTAGTGGTTACGACTGTGGTACTGATCTCATCTGTTGTTGACTCCTGTGTGGTTGATTCCTCTGTGGCTGCTGCTGTTGTTCCCATTGTGCTGGTACTCGATGATGTTGGTGTTGATGTTGGTGTTGATGTTGGTGTTGATGTTGGTGTTGATGTTGGTGTTGACTCAGTGTTCGTGGTGTCTTCGGTGATTATGGGTGTTGTGGCTTCTGTAGGCTCGAATGTTGAGGCTTCGGTGCTGCCAGCATTATTGAAATAGTCCGCGTTACACGACACCATCTGTGTATCATTAGTCACCTCATTACAATTATCGCACACATAGCACTGCAGATCCGCCAGACAAGCTGTACAAATAAGTTAAATAAGAATTTGTGTTTTTAATAAAATTGCATTCTCAGATTTATGTTTTTTCAATTTATTTAAAATGAAAATAAAATGTTCTTATTTTTTTTCTAGCAGCGGAATATTTTTATATATGTATGTATATATTATTTTATCATCCATTAATCTAGCTTAAAGCGTGGCTTTCTATTAATGTTGCCTATAGTTATTAGTACAGTTAATTTGACTTATAATTAATTACGCATTTTTATTGCAAAATTAAGAATTATAGAAGAACAAAACATAACTGGTTATTGTATACGTATGTTGAATATAATTTATCATGATCTACCATTGCAGTCAAATAGAACAATTTACAGCTTTGGCAAACAGAACAACGATTAACGATGACAAATCGAACGAGGTCTAAGTCTATATCGATAACAACATGCAGTCAATCAATTAAAAGGATCAAATGCTTTGTTGGCGTATTATTAGCACATTCTTTTTTAGTTGATGATAATTTTTAGTTGATGATAATTGCAAAGTCGCCTTCTTCTTCGTTTACCCGTTGTTATCTGTCATGCAAATTAAACAGCCACCGTTAGCATGTTGCGCTAATAGCAACAACAACAAAACAACAGCAAATATTTTGCCAACGTAATTGCGTCAATTGCGTTACCAGTTATCAGTGCCAAGTTAAAAAGTGAAATGCTTCACAGAGTGAATCATTCGGTTCGAGACAAAATCGAGGCTTGAATTATATATTTTCCGCTAATAGGAAAGGAACAAATCGTAAAATAGCAACCCACAAGTAGATGTAATATTTACGGCTTCGCTAATCGATTCTTATCGATATTGGTCAAACGAAAGAAGTTATAAATAAATGAAATACACTCTTTATCTGTTTGGTATGCCAAAACTCTTATCGGGTCTAAGATCGGTCAGACAGTCATGGCCAGACCGACTAGACTGCACAATGGGGTCGGAGAAGCTTCCTACTGTATTTCATCTGACTTTTTGATTTAATTTAATTATTATTTTTTTAGCAAGCTCAAAACGAATGGCCCATTCAATGTTTTAAAAGAAACAAAAGTGCAGCACAATATAAACAAATATTTACCGATTGTTGATTTAAAAATTAATTAATTGATTGATTGCTGGGCGCACGACGTACCCGGAGTCGGACCCGGAGTGGGAACCGTGTAGTGAAATAAAAGGCACGTGATAAACAAAGCCTAGGGAAATTTTTAAGTTTACTTAAACTTGAACTTGTCTCTCTTGCAATAAATAAAAATAATTTGATCATTTGTGTGCGACAGACACTAGAATTAACAATTCATTTGCATTAAACGTGCGACTGGCTCGAAACGAGTTACGTTAAGAATTACAGCGAATTTTGTACAGTTACTGGAAATATAAATAAATATAATATATATTTATTTTCCCTCAAGTTTCGTTTCGTTAATGAGTTGAGTTGCAAGTGCACAAAATATAAGTATCGATACTTCGTAATAAAAGTTTGGCTCGTAATCTGACAGATCTTTAAATATTGTTGCCATTTCGTAATTGGCCGCGTTGTAAAATAAGCTAATTAACAAAAACATCTGCAAAAGGTTTTGCATCAGTTGTTTGTGTAAGTACAATTTACATTTTTCAAATTAATACCTGCGAGTTTCAGGTTTTTTTTTTTATTTTTCCTTTTTTATTTTCTCTGATTTGGTGCTAATCAATTGAACAGGTTGTTTTCGCTTGTGCAGTTGTTGTTATTGCAGCAAAAATGTGCTAAGCGACAGCCGTCATGCGTCTCCACATATACATACATATGTATATATATATGTATATATATATGTATATACATATGTACTTACATTCGTACTAGCCAAAGTATAACTGGAAATTGCCGCTTTTCAATTAGCAATTGACGCAGTTTCAATGTCAAAAACTAGACTTAAAAAAAAAACAACTTGAAAAATACCACATTTGAAATGTCCCAAAATAACAGCTGCCTACAACGCGAGCGAGTTTATCGAGCGTGTCGCATAATATTTTAAGTAATCAAAAAAAAAAAAACTTAAGAAAATCAGCAAACTCTAATTAAAATTGCAGCAACTATAAATGTAGGAAAAAAGTCGCTAATAGTAATAATAATAGTAATTCAGTAAATTGGGTGCAGAAATACTTAAACGAATAAGAATTTTGACACTGTTTAAATTATAGCGAAAATGAGAAAAAATTAATATCGAAAATATTAATCACTACCATATGTGTTCAACTTTAATAATCATATTTTCTACAAAGTTAAACTTGGATGGATTTAGAAAATAAAATTGTTTTCTTTTTAAGTACTCGTTTTTTATAAGCAATCACAGCTGGTAGGCATATCTAAGTATCATTATCATATAAATATATATTTCATTTCCGCCTCTTACAAAAAAAAGTGAACGTTAAATTGCCAGCAATTTTCGCATTATTTATGACATTTTATAGAAAAACAATTGCAATTGCGCTCTCTGCTAATTTGGTATTGTTTGTTTTTTGTTTTGTGTGAATTTTTTTTTTTTTTTTTTTTTAAATTTTTCGCTGTTGTTTAACATGCCATAAGCATTGTGAATGCAATAAATGTTGATGATGAACAAAATTAAAAATTTGTATTTGAATTGTATTTTTTATTGGTTTTTTTATTATTGTTATTTTTTTTTAACAGTGCACGACACACAAGTAGTTTGTAAATATCAACATATCATATCGGAACCAATGGTATATTTATTTATTTTTTGCTGATTTTTTCGGAGAGCTTTATTTTTAATCACACTACACTTGGGAATTCCGCTGTTTGTGGGACGGACGGACGGGCAGACACTTGGACTCATTCTTACCTGGCAAGACGAGCAGCAAAATGAAGGCATTGGCCAACTTCAAATTATTTGCACCGGTGCTACGCATCTTGTATATATGTGTGAATTATTTAGACTTTTATAATCCGGAAAATAATATATGTTATATATTTGAAATAAATCTTTACGCAAGATTTCTGTCAAATTAATTAAATCACTTGCACTTTTCGTTGGCGTTTGGTTTTGTTAATTCTTTTCTGGGTTTTTAGTTTTTTTTTTGCGACCGCTGTTTGCGAATTCTGGAATTTAACTGAAAATCTTCTGATTTGTTTGAGACATTTTATAGAGTTTTATAAGCGAGTTTCGCAGCGACTGCGACACAAATGCCGACAGCTTCGACGCTCGAGAAAGAAACAGCAAGCACAGTGAGCCAGCGGACGAGAGAGCGAGCGCGAAAGAGAGAGAGTGAGAGAGAGAGAGAGAGAGGGGAGAAGCAGTGTCGTATGGTTAGTATGTGTGCGTATTAATTTATTTTGTTGATAACAAATTAATTTATAATGCAATAAACGAAATTTTGCTAAAAAGTAAAAGTCCAACGAGCTCATAAGAACTTACTACCGTCTCTCTCACTCTCTCTCTCTCTCTCTCACACCCTCTCTGTCTTGCTGTCTCTATCGCTCCAACCCGCATACTAATTCTTTGTCTTGCGCTCTTTTTAAATATTTACTTTTGCTTTTAATTTTTTCATGGCGCGAAGAGAAGCCGATTAAAGATTTTCCGCAATGTAAGATGATTCAAGTACTGGGGTTTTTTAAAACAATTCCCCAGTGAATAACTTGCCAATCAACTTATATATATATATAAATGTGTACAGCGATATATTTTATAGCGATATGCTAATTTACAGCTTTCTTAGTTTGGAATTATTATTGCCTGTTCTTCCCAGCAATAATATAGCCACACCTGCGGAACTGGGACGTTCCCCCTTTCTGGGGGTAAGTAATTATTCTGATCCCTCTGCTTAGGCTCCAATTTACATAATAATGTTCATGTTGTGCGCGTGTCTCATGATTAATATTACTCAACATGAAAAGCACACACAAATTAAACAATACACACGATTTCAAATCGAAAAAAATGAAGAAAAAAAATACAATTAACAGCTATATTTTTTTTTTTTTTTGTATTTACGCAACCTATTTACACCTATTGTGCGACTCTCCAGCTGCCCGAGTTTTCGGCCGGGAAAGATAAAAATTGTTTTTACGTATCTTAGATTGAGAATTGAATATATGAATTAAGATTCACTATCTGAAAATTCCATAATTTACATGTATGTGTGTGTGGATTTGATGCTGGGCTTGGGTCACATGTAAAGTTTGACCTTGAAAGAATTGTGTTTTTTGTGCTTCGAGTCTTTAGATCGTGCGTACTCCATATATTGTTGTGCATTGGTCGTCAGTGGATCACTTATTTGAGCTGTTCGTGCCAAATGACTGAAAATGGTGTTTAGTGTCTCGACTGTTAAACTGACGCATCAATATTTCAGCAGCAAGACGCTGTCTGCCAGATAACTGACTGAAAAACCAAAACCAAAATCAACATCAAAATAAAATTCGAAATTTGTTGTCTCCAATTGCTGACAAGATCACGTAAGCCGCAACAAAAAGTCTCTCTATGCTCTGCCAGAGCAAAAATATTCTCGATTCAAGTGCCAAACATATTTGAAAGTGAATAGATTCTGAGAACGCTTGAATTAAATTTGTATTCTTCTTGGAATGAAAAATAAAAAATTTACAATTCTATTTTGCGTATAGAATGCATTTTTTTGAATGCTCTGCGTATATTTGAGTTAAGCGGTGTCCGGGGTATTCTATATTCGAGCTCTCTGGATCATCTCTACCAAATTTGTTTTTTTTTCTTTATTCCCTGTTTACCCTCATCAGTTGCACTTAGTATTTGATAACCTTTTGTAATCAAAAAAAAAAAACAAACGTCCCGGAAGCTGTAGATATTACAAAAATAAAACAAGGAAGCTAAGTTGATACCAGCCCGTCTTTGTATATATACACGTATATATACATATGTACTATATATACGACTCTCAAACAGCATCACAAATTTGGCAATTGCTAAATATTGACAGCTGGTCAGCTGTGGAAACAAGTTTCCTTTCCCAGTGCTGTCATTGTTTGAAATCGGGTAGATTCGTTCATCACCCAATGAGTAACTCGATCGCATTCTGCAGTTTCATTCTGTTGTAAATCGCTCAACTCGCAGGGGCAGTGATTGCCCACTTGAGGCCTTATGGTATCAGTTGATCATCATCGCCAGTTATTATCTATCAGTTATTAGCAATAGAAATGAAGTCACAATTTTTGTGGACACAGGAGCCACCTACACTTGGACTCATGCCATTATTCGCATTCTACTGGTCATGCTCATCGTCATCGCCATCGGGTTTATCAGTGGTCGTAATTAATTATACTCAATACCCATCCACTTAAACTCAGTAGGGTATATATGACTTATACATATACAATATATATTAATATTATTACGATATACAGTAATCGTTTTAATTGTACACAGAAACCTCAAAATGGGGGCAAGAAAATATGCAATCAGTGAAACATAAATATAGAATTCATCATAACTTGAGTGCACCAAAGGCATTCAACCGGGCTCTTATATAAATACTTATGTGTTTGCATTTAAATAAAGATTTAACCTTTTTATACTCCATATTTCTAGAAAAAAAAGCAAACAAATTTACTTTACAGATTCATACTAAATGGCTGCAAATACGATTTTATTTTATGCTGCTCTGACAACACGATAATCAGTCTTCCCAGGGTATCGTCCCAGTCGGCCAGTTCTCGCTAGAGCAATAATAGATATTGTAGGGGTGCCAGTTATTACCAATGATGGGTCACTTTCACCCGCCAACCTGAAACGGAATCTTATCGCCAATTGAACAATTAGGCAAAAATAGATCGACCACGCAACAGCTAAAAATTCTGATCGAAATAGATTTTGTAATAGCTTATAAATCGACCAAGATTATATATATATATATATTTATTTTTATAGATTATACATATATATGTTATCAGGTGCAGATTCTGATCCAGATTCAACACACTCTGGCAAGCAGTATTACCAGGGATGGCAGAGTCATTCCAAGCGTTGCCCTCCACTCTGACACCCTACTGCTGCTGGCTGTGTTCCATGGGGACGAGATTGTCTCATGGATGGGTGCATTGCAGCCATTCGATTCGCACAGCTGGCAGCCGACCACTTCCCAGCCATTGAACAGGCTATCGCAGCCGGCTTTCGCGTTGTCCTCCACGACAAGGGTACATCCCCGATTCGTTATTTCCGTGCCGTTGACTGAAAGACAAAGTTGATTCAATCAATAATATAATATATATATAATATGATAATATATACGAAATATGACAACAACTTTTTACTGCCTACCAAGATCTCAAGATATATATCAAAATTTCATATGAAAAATCGTTGGGGTTTTCTAATTAATTTTCATGTTAGATATACTCAAAAAAGAAAAATGGCCTACAATTTTAAAAATTTTGTGTTTTACAAATAGTTCTTCAAATAAGAACAAAGTTCTTAAATTTAGAAATGTTTACCTTAAATCGGTTTTTTCATTTTTTTTTTTTAATAATTTTCTTAATAATTAAAAGCATTTCTAAAAATTAGAAATGCACATTAGGTAAAAACCTTACTAACTTTCAGAAAGAAATAATGAAATTTACTGGATCGGCTTTATATTCGAGTTTAACTGTTGTCTACTTTAAAGTCGAAAGTCACTCAAAATCTTAAGTTATATAAATTTATAAACTTTGTAAAATGTAGAAAACAAAACACAAATAGAAATTATACACATTATTTTTTAAATTTTAGAAAACTCCACTAATGCTTTAAGAAAGCTACAACATTAAATTTTAGAAGTTTTTAGAAGTGAGTTACTCTTAGCGCCAAAAGTACGGTGAATATCTAAAATTCAGTGCGATTTTTTCTCTGAGTGTATGTTATCTCTGGTTTTACTTACGTCTTAGACTGGCTCGATAGCAAACGGCTATTTGAATGTTGCCCATCGACTGACGACTGGCGCTGCGTCTGCGTCTTCGATCGTCGTAATCATCATCCTCATCTTCGTCCTCGCCTTCAGAGGCAGATGACGCCTCTGCTGCAGGCGCTGCTGCTGGTGGTCTTGCTGGAGCAGCAGCTGGCATAATGCCCAGAGTGGATTGTGGCGCAGATTCATCTTCGTAACTCTCATATTCATCATCGTCACCATCAGATGCTGCACCAGGAGCAGGCGCTACTGCAGCCGGAGCAGGCGCAGCTGCAGCTGGAGCTGGTGCAGCTGCAGCCGGAGCAGGCGCAGTTGCAGCCGGAGCAGGCGCAGCTGCAGCCGGAGCAGGCGCAGCTGCAGCCGGAGCAGGCGCAGCTACAGCCGGAGCAGGCGCAGCTACAGCCGGAGCTGGCGCAGCTACAGCCGGAGCTGGACCAGCACTCGGTACAACAGCTGGTGATCCCCCGGCACCCGGCGGTTGCTGCTGCTGCACCACGACCATTGTGGGCATAATGCATTCTGTCAGCTCCGACAGATGAGACTCCTCATCACAATCCTCACATGTGTAGCAGCGCAGCGCTGCAATCAAGGTCGTTAGGCATATGTCAATATAAATTTATCGACCGATCGGAATGGAAGAAGAGGTAGCTATGACCACATTTCCAATTTATAAGTTAATTTAAAAAATTCTTATTAAACAAGTTTTAGGCTGACATTGCAGACATGTTTGATTTAGGGTTCTAAATTTGAGAATAAATGGGTTGAGTCAAATATTAATTTATTATTTAAACGTTAATAAAGTTTCAAAGTTGAATGAAGTATATATATTCAAGTTTCTTGAATTTTTTTGTTCTCTCTCTCTCTATATACCTCAAAGGATCCATAGAAATGTCATGATTTAAAAAAAAACTTATGATGACGTCATCAAAACTGATGAAGTATTTATTCTCGATTCTATGAGATTCTTTATTGCTCTTGCTCAAAAAATCGTTGGAAATAATAACGAAATACAGCGCATTGGAACAGTTTTTAAATAGATATATAAAAAAACATAAAAAAAAATGTATTACATTTTTTGAATGATGAAGAGTTGTTTTAATTTATATTAAACTAAAATAAGCACACAATTTGTTCAATTCAGTTAATTAAATGGAAAACGAAAATTACTGGATTTTTCGATTTTAAATTAATATTTTGAATTTTTGTTAAATAAAAGCACTATTTTCAATTGATGGAATTAAATGGAACCGAAAATACAATCAATCGTAGCTCCACCTGTCGGCCGGTGGCTACCTACCTGAACTGGGGACACAAGCCACAGCCAGCAGTAGCCAGAACAGCAGCAATAATGTTGACCGCATTTTGCAAATTTTATGTAAAAATGTTGTAGGAAATCGGAAGTGGATCGAGAAACTTCGGGCCGCTGCTACCGCAAATGTAAATTGAACTGAAGCAGCCGTAATGATATCGACACGTCGTTTGGGGCTGCTGCTTTCGGCTGGCTGCCGTTTTCCGTTTGACTAAATTTGGCTGTGCGGCAAATATCATTTGCACAGAAAAAAACTCAGGAAAAGAAAAAATACATGTCGCCCTGAGGTGTGATGACAAGCCGACGGCGACGATAGCATCGCCCAAAAGAGTTTCAAATTAAATGTGTGCTTGATTGTGGGGAGGAGGTGGGAATTGATTGCCGGCACCTGAAACATGAGTAATGGGAATATTATCACTGATTGCTACTGACTGTGTACATAAGAAGAAATACAACAACACAAACAGTCATATGCCTGTAAAACCATCAAATCTCAAATTGGTCTGCGAATAATTATTATCAAAACAAAAGAGAGTCTGCTCGTATAATAACTGTTAAAGTACAGTTCTGCTCGATGCGCTGTTTACTTACCAACATTTTTAATTGTCGCTGATTGGCTAGAGCAGTAAGCAGCGAGCAACTGATAATTGTACTACTGTCATACTGCTATCAGAGTGGCTGCTGGCAATACAAACTGTGCTACGCACTATTATATTTTCAAGCGACTTTGCTTAACGCACTTTTTGCTATTTGCGATATTTTCATTACGAAAATTTTAACTGAAACTCGAGTTCAGCGATTTAACGACGTTATAAAGTTGGACTTCTTTTTATTTATTTTTTATTTTTGTGGGACGTAAACACTTATTAGTTTATTTCTCGAAATAGTTTCTGTATTGCTTTGATCAACTTTCCTAATTGCACATTTAATTAACATTTGTTGCACTTTTTTCTTTTTTCATTTTCATTTTTCTTTTCTTTTTGTTTTCGTTTTTCTTCACACATTTTGCTGATTGTTTTTGCGTGTTTCTTTGAAAATCATATAAATACATCTTTACTCTAATGTATATATTTTAAGGTTATTGATTTGTTTGCTTTGCTTAACTTTGTTGAAACATTTATTAAAAAATGTTGCAAGCATTTTTTTACTCTTTCCGTACAAATGAAAATTGTTATAAAATTATGAAACAAATCTTATTCATCATTTTGATTTAAGCTCGGAAAGAGTGTTGAAAAAGTATGTGTTTTCTTTTCATTTTTTTTTTTTGTATTGCATTAATTTGTTCAACATTTTTGATTAATTTGCTTATAATTTCTCTTTTCAAGCACATCTATTTTATGTTCTCTCTACTTAAAAATTAAATATAGCACATACAATAAGGTCTCAAAAAAAAGAATCAAATTGAACATTAAATAAAATTTACGATTTTTTTGAACAGTTTTAAACCGATTCGAAGCTAGCCCAACTCAAAATCAGGCATTTGCATATGGTTACTTCATGTTACCATAAGATATTTATATTAAATACGATTATATATATTTGTATATATGTATATCCAACACTTGCTTACAATGTGAACAATAGAAAATTAAAGGCCTTTGGTGAATTCATATCTCATCCCATTATTAAACAGCTCATTAACAATTGCTTAAGGCAACCAAATTACAACTCAATAAAGCCAAATTCTTTGTTTTGGGGGTCAGTTTTTTACTAACCGTTCATCAATTTGATCAGCATCAAAAGCCAGGTCAATAAAGCCAAAAATCATTTATCCAACTAACTCAGTCGGTTGTTAAGCTCTCTGGGTAAATAGCTGCCTGGATCGGATTATAAAGCTGTCTGCGTAACTATCTGTCAAAGGATGAAGAACAATTTTGGTTTTCGAGTTTTTAAATATTTTCTAGTTTTTCAAATACCCCTGCATATATCGGCAGACAATTATCCACATAGGATTACTTTATCTAATAGCTCAGATAGCCTGAGTTCTCTCTTGTAATGGCTTATTTGTTGTTGCCCAAGCTGACTGTTAATTGAAATTGGCATATTTTCTTGGACACAAAGCGATTGCCAGGGGGTGGAACATGGGAGTAGTATCTGTATCTGTATCTGTATATCTTAAACTGTGTATCTGCATCTGTATCTGTGTTTGCATTTGTGTGTGTGAGTGTTTTGTATCTGTGTATATATGTGTGTGTGTGTGTGTTTGCTGTCACTTACATTTCTAGGGCCTTGCTGCCTTTAACGGCCAGCTTGGTGGTCTTTCGTGGAGGAGGAGGAAGGGGCAGGGTGGGTGGTGTGTGTGTGTGTGTGTTTGTATTTTTCTTCTTCTTTTTTTTTCAACGATGTCTGTCGCTCAATGGGCACTCGAATATTTACAAAGTAAATGGTAAACGGTAACTCAACCTAAATGCAACCAGCCCCGTCCTTGCCTCAATTCCGACCCCATCGCTTCAGCAGTGAAGTGAGCGTGGCAGCAACAACAGCAGCATGCCCATTGCGCCCATCCATGACGTCAGCGTTACGGCGGCAGCGCCGTTGCAGCGATCCGTTTTGCATATGTCACAAAAGAACTGCTCCTCGGGCGATTCCTCGTCAGAATCCTGGCCATATCCTTTGCGTCGCTGCTGCTGCTGCTGTTGCTGCTGATCCCGTTCGCGGCGTCGCTGCTGTCCTTGATTGCGCTGACTGCTGCCATCGCTGGTGATCTTCAGCTTGGAGCGCAGAATTTCACAGGCATCCGAGTCACCAGTGTCCAGCTGACAGAAGCGAGCGGTGACCAGCTTTCTCGTATCAGCTGTGAAGCACAACAAAACATAGAATTTTAAATTAACACACTTCAAAATATTTTACTCAACTTGCATATAAATTTTAATTTAAGAAACACATTAATCGTAAGCCGACCTGTTAGAAACATTTGTTCAGTCGAGATTGGCACGTGCAACGAAGCACATAGAATAAATTTGTATATTGAAATCTTTAACGACGAGTTTTAATTGCCAATAAACCTGTTGCAACGATTGCAGCGATTGCAATAACAACTCGATTCTCCCGATAGTAATGAAACCTATATTTTACTACATAGAGAGTAAGAATCAAGTGAACATTGTTGCACTCGCAGATACTCGACTGCCTAGATACTCTAACAGATGTTAAAGATACTTCCGGATCTTTGGTGCGGATGAACCCTTGAAAAAATTTTGTCCATATTCAAAAACAAAATCCTGGGGATTTCTTTTACATCATTGGTTTGTTTGTTTTTTTTTTTTACTAAGTTTGGCTAGTTTATAAATCCGTGTATAATTTAATTGAACTTATAATTTAACAATTGGATGGATTTCCACTTTTTCTGAGTCAGAGTATTATTGTTTTGAAAAATCAGAACGTTTTCCCAGTTTTCACAGTGATTTTTTAGAGATTAATTCGGATAACAATTGTCAGATAACAATTTATATTTTTATTGCGTTAGCGTTATATAATTTACTCCCTCTCTGCGTTCATCATAAATCAAATAATAAATATCAAAGTACTGTTTATCACAATACTTAGTTGCAAGCAATAATAAATTAATCGGCTTGTTTACTTACGATCTTTGGCTACCACCTTTTGGCAGTTCATCAGCGGATGTTTGTTGGCCCCGTTATCGAAGTAGGAGAACTTGTTCAAATCGAATAGCCATGTGTCCAGAGATTTCATTTTGTCCAGAGTGCATTCCTAGAATGCAACAAATTCCAGTTGGAGTTATTAATCGCAAATACTTCGATCAATATTTGTGTAGCAACAACAAACATGACGAACAAGGGCTAATGATTGATCAGTCAGTCAATTGTATTCGATTGCTATTTGATTGTGTATCTTCTGACCCTCAGCACCTCTCCACCTTGCATCTAACCTCACCTTGTTTTACTGGTCTGTGTAATTGCCCACTTAATTGCAGGTGCTGCAGTAAAAAGAGCCTTTATCTTATCATAATGTCAAACCTCGTTATCGTTATCGTAATCGTTATCAAAAGTGCAACTTGCAACAATGCCTTGCAGGCGCTGGCCCACAAATGAAGTCGATCAAATGTCAACAAAAGGCATTATTCTTTATTTTATGATCTTCGATTATTTATATTTCAATAAAGAATTACAGCGAAAAATTCTGACATAATTCTTAATCTGTTGAATGCAATAATAAAGCCTGTTTTCTACGAATTATTATTTTTTTTTATCACTTTTAAGTGATACCGCTATAAATAACAATATTTCAAAATATGCTTCGTTCTCAGAAAAGATTCTTGTTCAAATTTTCTGTTTGTTCAGATAAGAAAATAAGAGTAAAATAAAATAAACTTCCGTTAAAAACATAGCAAAAAATGCCATATAATAATGCTTGATAATGATAATTAAAACTTTAAATATTCAAATATATGTTAATAATTCATTATTCATTTCTGTAGGTTTTATTAATGATACGATTTGATGGATAAATAATTTTCTAATTTTAGATTCTCCTAACCTGTTTCTGAACACTTTTACTTCGAATGCTTTTTCAGTTAACATAAAATTAAGTGGCTAATACTTGTTTAACGTATTTTCTAAAAAAATTGTTTTTTACGGCAAACTGTGAATTCTCAGTTAGTAAACAAACAGTTAGATCAAACAGCAAACAGTATGTCAAGTTGCCAAGTTCTTGAAATATACTCGCGTAGAGTTGTCCAAATAGAATTTTTAATGGGTCAGATTGAAAAAATATAATAGTGAAAAATGGCGAATATATTCACTTTGCGGTCACAACAAACGACCACATGGCGACGACGTTGCACGTTTCCATTTCTGTTTCCGTTTTCCGTTTTTCACAATTTATGTGCTATGTGCTCTTAATTTACTGTGTGTCTCCCCCAGCTGGGCAACCACTTTGATTGAGGTCATCGTGGGCCGATTAGCTGAATGGGTTACTTGGGGCAAAGGTTAAGAGTTTTGCCAGATACCTTAAGTACCTACTTGTTTCGGCATTCTGCAACGCAAAGATCTGTGGCACGTAACGGTAAACTTACCTCTGGCACAATGCTCGAGTTGGAGCCGAGATCCGCACAACTCGGATTATCGCTGGAGTCGCAAACAAAACATTTTATGGCAGCGCCTGTGGATTGTATGCAACTTCAATTATGTATTTATTCTGATATTTTTTTTAATTTTTATTATATTCTAATTAAGACCGATAAGTATAACATTTATTCTTGATCAGCCTCGATATTGAAAAGTATCCATTAACAAAAGAGCAGAAACTTTGGATGGAATTAATAGCCAATTTCAAGTCTAAGCAGGTGAATTCCGATCTGGATGGAATTAAATATTTAATGATTTCTGCAACATAATATAAATTTACAACTTTTCTAAAATATTTAAAATTTTTATTTTTTATCTTCGTAAAATTTGTAAGTTATTTCAAAATTTTAATAATTTAATATAACAATATTTGTATTTTATTTTTCTTTTTAGAGTTTTGCAATTTATTGTATTGTTTTAAAAATATTGTTAATCATTTGAATTTATATTAGAATACTTTTCATACAATTTCTAGACTCATTTATTTTTTCAAATAGTTTTTTACTTGTACGAGTATGAGCAATTTTTCTAATTTTTGAAGCTCTTTTTTAATAAGATATTTTATATTATTTATTATTTTATTCGTAAGTTGAGCTCTTTTTATGACATTTTTTTTGTAAAATTGTTGTTTAAGTGATAAACGTGAGAAGTATTTAAACACAATCAGGCGGAACACTCAAGTGACACACACACACACAAACACACGCACACACCTTTTGTTAGACAGCAGAGGAAGTGCAAAAGCAACAAAATAGCTGACGACCTCCTTAGTCGATTTTCGCACATTTTCACAATTTTCTTTTATATTTATTTTTTTACTTTTAATGAGATTTTTGGAATTGCTGCAGCAATTTTCGATTAGCGATTTTCTTATTGGTCTGTATTAATATTTTGTACCATATTCGGCTTAGCGTTTTAAATTATTTGTTTTGTGCAGTGCTCGACGCGTGCTGAGAGCTAAAAAGATGGTTCTGGCGCCAGCGTTGGCCAATTGCAAACTGTTTTAAGGAATTGGGAATTGTGTGCTCTGTTGCTGGCGCCAAAGGATAAAACGGCTACGTCATCGCACACGACGGCGACACGAACACGAAGACGAACACGAGCACGAGCACGAGCCGAGTGGCAGAGTAAAACGAACCTTGTGGCATGTGGGCGTGGTGCTGTTCTTCCTCGCAGAGTACTATGGCCAAAGAAAGACACTTTTTGTGGCAAAAATTATTTTTTATTTGGTCTTCGTAGACTGTAAATAGATAAATTGTTAAAGAAATATCCTTTTTCTAGGCTGTGAAATCTTCGACAAAGATTTTTATTATTTAATTACTTTCAATTCAGTTCAGTTTTGAAATTGTTTTAAACCTAAAGTTTAAAGTATCCAAATTGATTGCCTTGATTTTAGTTGGTATTTAGCTGCTATCTTAACAGACGCAGGCTTTAATATGTTCTGCAAATTATAATGCTATAACAAAAGATGTTATGATTTTGTTCCACAGAAAATGGCAGTTCATCCCATGGTGCGTCGTAACCTTTGCCCCTCTTTCGTTCTCCTTCCCCGCCTTTTTGTGCTGTGGGTGCCGCACTCGAGTGGCTATGACAGTAATAACCTCTTGGCTTCCACATGGCTGCGAGTCAAAAAAAATAAATACAAAACAAAATGAAAAAAATAATGGTATTCAAATTGCGAAATTGCAGCAATATGCATCCTCTAAGGCCAATAGTTTTGGGTCCCAGCAGACGTCTTTCCAGAAAAACTTATCTAAAAGTTATCAATCCAGCTGCTGCTGCTGCTGCTGCTGCTGCTGCTGCAATGCAATTATGTATTCACAACGCAAACAACAGCAACAGATATACATACATAGCTGACACTGCGCAACAAGAACAAACCATCGCAATTAGCGGCGCCCCAGAGCGAAAACTTATCCTACTCATCCCCGACACCGACCCTGACCGATCCCCTCCAGTTATCGTCCTTGCTTGTCGTCTTCATTGTGGGCGTTTGTTTATCGCACTCAAAATCCTCTTGGCAGGGTAGATAGTGCAACTGGCAAGTATTTCTAATTTATCATACACAATGTGGCCCCTGATTGGTATAGGTCAAGGCCCTGGCCCTAAAAACAGCAAAAGAAAGAGAAAATAAATCAGAACAGCTATACTTGGAATGCCGATAAGAAAGAAAATTTTTTTTTAAAATTGAAATACGAGACGGCAAAATTCATATTTAAGTTATAATAAAGTTCACCACGCGCTAAAAAAAATGTATATGTATAACATAATAATTATTTAGTTAAGATCCCGATCATCTTTTAGTCAACGAAGGAATACAATTTAATTTTAAACAAACGTGAATCATCTGCTTTGTGCTATATATTTTGTTCGTCAAGATGTATTTTTTTTTTAATTTTAATGCATCATAAGTTTAGCGCAGATTACGATTATAGCAAACTATGACAACACATAAATAAAGTTATTCAGTTATTTAAAATAGAAAATAAATAGTCCCTTTTCGCGATTTTAATACTAGGTTATTATTACATAAATTCCTTGCATACTTATAGGGATTTCATATCTTAAGCGCCCTCTATAGTGCATAAGAGCCAAATTTAACCAAAAGCATTGCATACTTTTGTGCTGCACTAGACAAACAATATGTTTCGCCGAGCAATTATATACATGGGACATAAAATATTAGAAAATACTCTGTTCTTCAGCCAAATTCAAACAGAATTTAAGAAATGGGGCAACCAAACACCAACTCTATCGAATTGCATTGAATAATTGTGGTGTCATCTAAAAACCCAAACATGGTTCACTGTTCACTTGCAAGGCGAAATGGGAAACTATTATTTAATTGGTCATCTGGGATCATGGGATATATCCCATGAGTACAACGCATCGTTTAATGCTTTCAATTTTTTTCGATTTATTACAGTGGTTAAGCTAAGCATGTGTAATCTTCTTACTCCAGAATATAAGGGAACCCACGCACGTGGACAAGATGTCCCTTGGCGCTGCAGAAAAAATCTCCAGGACACAATGACAGGATGACAAATATTTTATCATCACCAGAGTCGCCGTGGCAGTGTCTGACCTGTCCGCTGCCCCTATACGACAGCTTCTGATGGTGGTCAAGGTGTCCGCAGCAAAGTTGGCATAGTTCATCTGAAAGGCACCGTTCAACTGATGATGTTGCATGATGAGTTGCAAGAGTTGACCTGCCAAAACAAAAAAAGTGAAGTGCTGTTTTAACTACAATGAGCACAAATAAAAATATATAAGTTTGAACCAGCATTAATAATCGGCATTTATGATCTTACCTTAATATGAGATATGTAACTCTATACTTTAGCTTATGCTTAAATATAAAAGAGATTCGGTTGAATTAAATTTAAGTTATCAAGTGCTGCTACAGAAAAAAGGACAATTAGGTTCCACTTTCAGCCTTATAATAGATGAATAATGCTAAGAAAAATCGGTTAATATAAATAAATAAAGTTATAACACTTGGCTCTTAGCTGGCAAATTGTTTAATCGACGATTAAGAATACGAAAATGTATAATCGTTATTAAGCAAGGTCAAATTGTATTTACATTTTTATGGATTTATGTTGAGTGGACATTGGCCTTAGTCTGCGAATATATTTCTGAGAGTCGGGCTCACATCCGGTGGAGAGGTGTTGTGAACAAATCACATGTAAATGAAGGTAAACATTAAATCAAAGTTGCCCAATTTCTAAGCGACTGTTGCGTGACGAGGACACATTTGAGTCTCTCCCTCCATGTTGTTGTCCACTTGTCGATGACGTCGTCGACCCTGGTGTTGATGTCATAATCCGTGGAGGGAGGGGGGTTGGGGTTGGGTGTGGTGCGTCGTTTGAGCCACTCACGAGATTCCTTCATTGCATGCCACAACGCAACGGTGACGGGACATAATTAAAAATGTTTACGCACGTTTCCGTTTCCGGTTGTTGGCCAAAGGTCAGCCCATAAATTATGCTTTAGCAATTTCTACAACTTGACACTTTTACACGCAACTTCTCCTTTCCATCGTGCAACGCATGCATTTTATTGACTTCACTCCATGATCTCTGCGTGCTATTGAAATATCTACAAAGCACCCAATAAAAAGTTTGCAATTTACTCAAAGAGCCAACAGTAAGCAATATAAACTTTTATTGCGTATACGCAATGTTATTGCAGCAATATTGACCATTGTAGGAAAATAACTGGCAAAGGATGCATTGGATTTGTGCCTTTTTTGTTGACTTCTTTTTGCAATTGGCAATAAAGCACATTAGTCCAATTGGTATATAGTATATATTAATTAGTATATATTTATTTATATGGACACAACTTTATATATATCCTGTTTAACCTTAAATTCGGCAGTTATAATCTTAAATATCCTTATTATGATCAATTTTTTATATATTATATTTTGATTAAATATAAATTCGTTTATTTAATGGCAAACTCAATCTTTTGCTCCTGATCAAGAATATATATTTACTTAGTCAGTTTGGTGATGCTTCCTTACCTTAACTGTTACATACTATTTCTCTACTACATTATACCCTTTTGAACAGGGTATAAAAACTGTTGCATGTCACGTTTCTTACGTTTCTAATCCGATCGTCATTAAGCTTTATTGCTTAGTGCAATTTGCCAGCTCACTGACCTGTAAACTGGAAAAATAATATCTTTTACCCTCGGACAATCAATTGGCCCATCTGACTTAGTCCCTGCTTCTGTTGCAGTTGCAGTTGCAGTCAAGTGCAAAAGATGGCTGAAAGAGATAACAAGGAACAAAATTGGCATTTGATGTGCTGCAAATAGCTCTTACGTGTTTTGTCGAGTATATTTTGGGAACTCAAAGAAAAGTTTCCTAGCGTTCTCAACTCGACAAGTTTGTATAAAATTCAAAGCAAATAATCTTACTTTTGATTTGAAACTGCTGATGCGATTACGGCTCTAGCAGAAGACTAGACATAAAATAGGATTATTAATTTACAAGAAAACTATCTATTGTTTCCATGGGAGCTAAAAGCTAGGGAAGAATATTAAAATAAGCAGACATTTATTTTATTTGGGATATTTGGCTAAACAACATAACAAGATGTTATCTGGATATTTTATTTATTTAAACTGCATTACTATCTAGGGTGACTGTGAAATCGAAATCAGTGCTGTTGAAATTAAGCAGCTTTTCAATTATTCATTGCATATTGTCAGGCTTTCCAAAATCAATACTTGAAGTGAGTTCTCGTTTCGCAGAAGCGAAGACAATAAAGAATCATAATGCAATTTAAAATAAAGCATGTGGCATGGATCCAAGGAGGAAAAGCTCATTGTCCTTCAGTGTCCAGAGAGCAGCATCGACTTACGCACGCCGATGAAAAACAACTGTAAAAATAAAAAATGACTGGATTGAAAATCAATTTTTTTATGTTGGCGCCAAAGAGTCGACGAAAATAAAATGAAACTGACTGACTGACTGGCCAAGTGGGAGGCAATGTGGGTGGGAGTTGAGCGGCTGTGGAAATGAGTGGTTGGCGAACGGAAACTGTGGATACTGTTGCTCTTGGACCATGGCGCCAGGCTGGCGACAAAACGCACACGCAGTCACACATCCACAATTGCACTCACAATCCCAATCACATTCACATCGGAGCACTCATAGACAAAGAATGTGAATAAAATAAAAACGATTTGAGCTGGCGACGAAAGCAGTTCCACAAAATATAACATGGTGTAGTTCGCTCTCAGTCCTGCTACTATTTGCAGCTGTATGTGTGTGCGTGTGTGTGTGCGTGTGTGTGTGCGTGTGTGTGTGCGTGTGTGTGTGCGTGTGTATATTTGTATCTGTATCTGGGCAAAAGCCAAACAACAACACACATGTAACGAGCCAAATATTAAAACAAGTAGCTGCTATGCACAGAGAGAAAAAAAGCAATCTGCAAATAAAATTGCGAATCTTTGCTAGAGAATTTTATGTTATGGAAAATATAAAATAAATATAAATAAATATAAATAATAAATTTAAAATTAGCAAATTACACAACTAAAAATAGTTCTGATGAGAGCAATTCAAGCACATGTTTCTTGGTTTTAATTTATATTTTGCTGAGTGTAGCCAACAGTGTGGCAACATGCCGTCCGTCCTTGTCGCCACTCATCCTTGCCCCCTCTTTTCTTGGCTCCAGCAATAAAACTAACAAAGTTATGTTCGTAGTTTTTGCTGCGTAACTGCGTCTGCGACTGGGCCACAAAACAATCGGCCAGACATTTTGGCATCTACTGGCCGAGCACTGGTTTTTGGCCCAATTCATGTGGGCGAAAGTCCTTGGTCAAATTGTACATAAGTGATATATATGTATGTATAACAAACTAGAAACTGTAACAAAAATAATAGAATATGATTGTTTTCTATACGCATTGCCAGACACTTAAAACAGCTGGCCATGGAATGCATTTGAGTTAAGCCTTGAGTTTCGGCCAAATGATTCGCAAGTGCTGCTCATAAATAACTTATGACTTGTGCACATTTTAAATATACTATGATACCGAACGTTTTCAACTTAAAATGCACGATTGATCTAGAGGCCAAACTATGATTAAAACGCCCTTGCTTTTGAAAATGTGTTGAGTTTTGACGAAGTTATGGCATTTTGAAGGTGCGACCTATGTCCATATTCCGATTTTTGGATTATAATTTTGACTTATTTTCCGACCCAAAATCACTTTTTCAACTTTAAATGTACAAATGATCTGGAGTCCAAACTATGATTAAAACGCCCTTTCTTTTGAAAATGCGTTGAGTTTTGACGAAGTTATGGCATTTTGAAGGTGCGACCTATGTCCATATGCCGATTTTCGGACTATAATTTTGACTTATGTTCCGACCCAAAATCACGTCTTCAACTTTAAATGTACGATTGATCTAGAGGCCAAACTATGATTAAAACGCCTTTGCTTTTGAAAATGCGTTGAGTTTTGACGAAGTTATGGCATTTTGAGGTTCGACCTATGCCCATATTCCGATTTTCGGATTATAATTTTGACTTATGTTCCGACCCAAAATCACGTCTTCAACTTTAAATGTACGATTGATCTAGAGGCCAAACTATGATTAAAACGCCTTTGCTTTTGAAAATGCGTTGATTTTTGACGAAGTTATGGAATTTTGAAGGTTCGACCTATGCCCATATGTCCATATGCCGATTTTCGGACTATAATTTTGACTTATGTTCCGACCCAAAATCACGTCTTCAACTTTAAATGTACGATTGATCTAGAGGCCAAACTATGATTAAAACGCATTTGCTTTTGAAAATGCGTTGATTTTTGACGAAGTTATGGAATTTTGAAGGTTCGACCTATGCCCATATGCCCATATGCCCATATGCCGATTTTCGGACTATAATTTTGACTTATGTTCCGACCCAAAATCACGTCTTCAACTTTAAATGTACGATTGATCTAGAGGCCAAACTATGATTAAAACGCCTTTTCTTTTGAAAATGCGTTGATTTTTGACGAAGTTATGGAATTTTGAAGGTTCGACCTATGCCCATATGTCCATATGCCGATTTTCGGACTATAATTTTGACTTATGTTCCGACCCAAAATCACGTCTTCAACTTTAAATGTACGATTGATCTAGAGGCCAAACTATGATTAAAACGCCTTTGCTTTTGAAAATGCGTTGATTTTTGACGAAGTTATGGAATTTTGAAGGTTCGACCTATGCCCATATGTCCATATGCCGATTTTCGGACTATAATTTTGACTTATGTTCCGACCCAAAATCACGTCTTCAACTTTAAATGTACGATTGATCTAGAGGCCAAACTATGATTAAAACGCCTTTGCTTTTGAAAATGCGTTGAGTTTTGACGAAGTTATGGCATTTTGAAGGTTCAACCTACGGGCATATCCCGATTTTCGGGCTATAAATTTGACTATTCCGACTTCGGCCTTAAAAAACTTAATGCGCATATCTTCCATAATTAATAGGCTAGAGACAACAAATTTTGAAAGTATTGGTGAAAGTAAATATTTTTTATCGATCTCTTAGGGAAGGCCACGCCCACTCCACCTACCTAAACCGATACAACTGCATCTGCTTTCAATTTAAATTTAATCTAATTATTTATCCCCTAAAATTGCAAATTAAGAAGACAACAAATTTGTTTATATCTATGAATTTATTCGTGGCTTAAGACTTTTGCCGCTGTGTTTTTTTTTAGTTACTCAGTTTTTTTTTTTTCTTTGCTCATAATTTTCTTAAGAGAATTAATGTTATACAAAAAATATAAAATACCAAATCATATACTTGAATACTGGTATTTATCAAAGTTTCTTCTTGTGTAATGAATTAAATGCGATTATTGTAAGGCTTACGGATATGATGCTAGATATTAAATGTATTAATTTAATGTAAGAATTTAAAAAATAAAAGAGTTCACCAAAAAAATTTAAAAAAAACAAACAATTAAATAGCGTATGTTTTTCGGAGTTTTGAGAAAAATGTATATTTAAACTTAAAAAAAAACTTTGCATCTTTCAGAAATGGTTTTCTTAAACAAATTTAAGGTTTTTCCGAAAAGTGAAATTAAAGACGTTTTCTTGGACAAAAGGAAAGCGTTTCTACTTTAAAGAATTTTTTTTATGATCTTGGAAATATTTTGAAAAAAAAAAAACAAAACCAAAAATGTTTTTCTGTCGAGATTAAATTTGTAGCTAGGTGTTGATGAGATGAAATGGAATCAGCGTCGCAGCAGCACAGCACAGCCCAAGGAAACGGAAAGAGTGGCGAGGAATGTGGCCAAACCAGGGCCAAAGATGCCGGCAGCATTGCAGCCCTCATTGCTGCATGTACAAATTGTTTCCTTGTAGCCCTCGTTGTCGGCAGTGAAACAGGCATTGTGCACCTTCTCCTGAATCCAGCCACAGCTGCGCACAATCCGTTGCTCCGGCTGCACCTCCAGCCGGATAACCGTCTTCCGACAGAACGGCTGCTGTCCATCCTTTGGAGCACAATCCTTCAGATATTGATCATCGAGCTGGGCACGTGGCGTATTCACCAGCAGACTTTCGCAATCATTGTTGTCGTGTGTGTTGCATTGATGACACCGCAGGCCACAAGCTGCATAAATAAATGGAAATGGGAAATGGAAAATTGTAAAGGGAAAAGTGAAACGGAACAGCAATTTGTCAGGAAGAACAATGAGAGAAGCACACACAGATATATTCAACGAACATTCAAAAATTCAACTTGTGCCCTTTTCACAATAAGCTTAGACATTTTGACGGCAAAATTATTTTATTAGCCCGCCATGCAAAAAAATCAGCTAGCTGACTGACGGACTGACTGACGGACTGACTGACAGACTGTTGGCAGTTGGGCTAAATAATTGCATGTCAACTTGCGAGCACTTCTTGTTACTTATTCTGCTACTGGTAATTTTTTCTTGTAAGTGACACGCAGGCAGCAAACAAATTTAAATGCAAGTTACCCGAGATACCCTAACCAAGATTATATGCAAAATAGCATAAAACATGCACCACTCAAACAAAGAACTTTAAACTTAAGTCGAGACTGATGTATACATAACTATATATATACAGACAAATATAAGTTGAATAACTGTTTAACTCCACTTTGTAACGATCGGAATTAATCTTCCGCAAGCTGGAGATCCAATTATCAATAACGATCAATATCGATATCGATAAGTTACTCTACAGTGTTGCATATTATGCTATAGAAATTATTCCAATTCTATTCGAATTTTAAATATGGATTGCTGACTAACTTTTCAAGGGCTTCAACTCCGACACCAGCTCAAAGTATTTTTTCTCACTTCTGTCAGCTGTTATTACTCAGTTAACAGAGTATTAAGCAGTCGGTTACGACTGACTGCAATTTTCTCACTTGTCTTTCACTGTGTCTGCAGTACATTTATATGTATCAGAAAGGACTAAATGACATTCAATTGGCAGACGCTTGTAACATTTGCCTAGGGTTTACTTGTAGATATACGTATGTATCTATATATATATATATATATATATACATATATATGTATATATGTATCTGTGCAGTAACTTAATAACACTCAATTGAAGTTACATTTTGCATCATGAGAACTTAAATGCAACTTCTCCCACACATTGTGCTGAGCTCGGAAATGGTCCGAGTTGAGAGGCGTTAATTTATTGTTGCTATTTGGCGCTAATCAGATAAGCAACTGCACAATCAAGTTTTGTATCATAAAATGCATATGTATATATATGTACATACATACATATATATCGCATATTGCATTGTAATTTTTGTTATACGAGACATTTGCGTTTTGATTAGCGCACACTTGCCAAGCACGAACACTAAGCTACAAGTTCAAGTTTATTTTGACCGCAAATGTTAAATGCAAATGTCAGATTCAATAACTCATATCTCAAATCTCAAATCTCAAATGCCAACTTGCGGCAACAGTTGCAATTTTTTTACGATTTTAGCTTTGTTTTATGATTGTTGTTGTTCTTATTTCCTTGGCTGAGAGTACTATATAGTTTATTTACCATTGAGGAAGAGCCTTCTTTTCCTCATTTTGGGTAATGGCTCAATTTCCACATCTAAATTTGACTCACTTGATATACATTTATATAAATATATCTAATATATATATTTCTTTTTTATTACATGTAAATTGAGACTGTATTTCAACTTATATTCAATCTCATTACTACAATATTTTATTATAGCACCTGGCACCTTTGTATTTGTCTAACACTCGTTTTGCATTGAGTATATTTATGAGAAACCGGATTTGCGTTTTTATCGTATTGTGTTTTTGGCTCTTTAATTTAATTAAAGTGCAAAGCTCAACAATCAATCGATTTGTTCACTTGACTGAATAAAAAACCCCCCCGTCAATTTCGCTGCCCAATTTGGCATTATGTTCCACAACAGCGCGTCCACATAAAGAAATCTAAATTGTTAAGTCCAAAACCAGATGTAAACTGTTGTCTTGTTTATGACTAAATCAATCGGCTAATTCTGCGTGCATTTTAATTCAATTAACAAGAGAAGTCTGTCGCCGCCCAATTAACCTAGTCCAAAATACGTCATACACATGACATGCTATACACTGTTAAAAATTACAATAACAAACTAGGCTGTCTAATATTAAAATAAGAATACTTAATTTCAAAATCAGAAGTACGAGGATTACAATCATAAATCGACGTTCTTCATTCTAGAATAAATAATGTAGTAACATACATTCTTATCTTAAAATGCTTGCCTCTTTTTTATGTTATACACAGAGAAAAAAATGAGTATAGGAACTTAACAATTTAGACTGAATTTAAACTTAATTTGAAAATGAAAAGTGCACAGATCGCAAATTGTCTTTAGAAAATAATATTTATTATTATATTGAATCAATATTTTTTAGTGTAAATATTAAATTTTTTTTTATAGTTTATATTATTTTTTCTCTGTGTATGTTTGTTATATAATTTCATCATTTACCTGATAAGATATTCACAACTAAAGCGAATAGCACAATGTAGGCGAACCTTGTTGTCATTTTTGTCTATTTATATTTTGTGTGTGTATGATGTGTGTGTTTGGTGTGTGTGTGTGGTGTGTGTGTAGCTCTCCTTAAGCAGATTTAATCTCAGATGCTTATTATATTCTGCATGCTTTTTACAGCCGTCTCTAGTTGTATCTGGACTCGGCAACGTCAATTAGCTTATGGCTTAATTATCTTATGAAAGAAAAGAAAAGAATAGGTGAAAAAATGCTTTACTTTTAAATATTGAAATAGGCTTAAAAAATAAACATGAATTTGTATTGTAATCAAGTAATAAAAAAATTAACAAGACTTCAATTTGTTTTTACTATGTGAGAATTTTCTTGGTCACGATTTTATCCGAGATTTGTTAATGTTACTCGAAAATGTATTAATTTTTGCGGGGAGCAGAAAATCCCGTACTAAATGGGAGATCCAATTTAAAAATGCACAGTCTGTTACACCTTCTCAACACATTTCCGAGGGTATAGGATAGATATATAAGTAAATACGAACAGATATTGCTATCAAGCTTTTAGTACTGATTAGCACAAATTGTTTGACATGCGAATTAGCATTCATTCATTTACTTAAGAGCGCATCGTAAGATTATTTTACAACATTTTCCTTTTTTTTGAGTTGATCTCTTTGATACAATTTTGTGAGAGTTGAGATGCTTAATGTTAGTGACTCTTATTAAAAATAACTTGCGTTTTTTTCTATATAAATATGGTTTTTGCATTGTCGCTTATCACACGCTCATTAATTAAATAATTAATAATGAAAAAGGAAATGCAATTTATTGTTGATTTTAATCACTCAATTGAAATATATATTGTATATACATATATAATCGGGCACAAATTGTGACTCACAAATTATGTTGGAATGTTATTAAATTAAGACGAGCTCTCGAGAACACAACTTGACGCGCGCACCGTCGAAATCAATCTGAAAACTTGCGTTGAGTTTTTCAAAACAGATTCGATTTGGAAAACTGCAGCTGAGCGCTGAGATTAGCGTGAGTGTGTCTTTAATTGTGTCTGAGTGTGTGTGTGTGTGGGTATGTTTGTGTGTGTGCGTAAGAGAGCGAAGATCAGCAGCAGCATCACCCTATCAGAGGTGTTCGTTTTGAAGAGACAGTTTTCGAAAGAAGCGGGTGAAAAACTTTCCCTACTTTATCGCTTCCGTGTGTGTGTGTTGCACACTGCACACAATAACAACGACTATAAAAATATTGCAATCAAGCTTATTGCCTTATTTTTCCGCTCATTAAAAATAATCACTTTTAAAAACACATTTTTAATATTTAAGGTTCAAGTTCTTCAAATTAAACGTATTTATTTTATTATTTTCATTTTCTGACAGTGTAGCTGCAATTATAGTATTGTTGTTTTTGTTTTTATTTAGTTACATGTGCAAAATTCAATTATTTTTTTTTTAATTCTAATGAATTTATGTCAAAGTTCTTCAAAATAATTGAATTAATTTATTATTACTATTTTCATTTTCTGTCAGTGTTGCTGCAATTGTTATTATTATTTCTGCATACGGAAATTGATAAGAAATTTGGGTCAATTTACACGTGCAAAATGCAATTTTTCCATTACTTTTGTTGGATTCTAATAATGTTGGCTGAAATGATTGTTTTTGGTCTTTTGTTGAGTATTTGATTTAAATGCCAGCCTCCTTATCAGTGGACCAGTTAGTTGAAACTGGTATTGGGCTATAAAAACTCAACCATTTCGGTTTCCACCAGCTAAGCAGCAGAGTAGACTTTAAGAAACCGTTTTGTCTCTGCTTATTAAGAGAAATTCAAAATTAATGCCATATTCACATGTCGTGTTTATTCTATATACATATAGCTATTTTTGATAGCAAAAGTTGTTTTGTTTTAACAAGTGTGCAAATGATTGTTTGTTTAAACCGGTTTATTTCGATTTCATTTAGTAGTTGTAAGTTTACGGATCCCCTTAGACTGTTTCCCATCCCAACACTACCCTGCTCATGACGCAACGCTTTCAAGATTAATAGCAAAAAAAATGTGGCGACGCTTTGCATTAATGGGCAACAACAACAACATTTAATGGACCCTCGAAAAATAACGGGGCTTTCAGCTTTTGTGCATAGATGAGTTCTTTGAGCTGCCCACCCAAAACAATGGCAACCTTTCTTGTTCTTCCAAAAATACCAGTATTTTTGTGTCTTTGATAAGCTTTTAGCCGTTGCAGCATTTTGAAAGCTTTAAGCTTAAACTTTAAGCAGAAGAATTCGTCAAATTGAAGCAATTTGTGTTTTTGTGCGTATTTTAACCCGAGAGTTGCCAGATCTATTTATAGACAAGCGTCGCTCAATCAAAGTGGTAATGACATCAATTGAAAACACAGCGGAATAGACGAATGAGTGTGCGAGTGAGCGAGACAGCTGACCGCCCAAAAGGGCAAGGCACTTTGCTTGAGATTAAATTCGAGTTTGAGAGACTGGCACTAAAAAAAATTGGTGATACTCGGCGATTTTTGCGCTGATTGAGGCACAAAAGCGACAAGCAATCGCAAAAAAAAAATATATATATATATAAACGTGTATATATAGAAATAAAGAAAACTCAATTGGACAGCGACTTGACGACATGGTGACTTGATAGGCAAAAAAAAGGAAACTTACGATTAAACTTAATTAATATGTTGGACAGATTTATGAGCCAGCAGTGAATACTTGAATACAACTTAAATACATATATATAAAACAAAAACTGAACGTATTTCACGTGTGACTCGTATTATTATGGGTCGTTTTATTAAGTGGCGCTCAGGGTTGAGAATAGTTTGCTATAAGTATAACTAATCGAGAACTGTGCTTAATTGTCATTTGCATAACAAAATTGAGCCAGGCAAAACAATGTTAACTTTCTCAATTGGCAAACTCCGGTTTTGTTTTGAGCTCCGGAAGTCTATCTAGTGAAGTACAATTAATTGATAACACCAACAATAATTGTGATGGTGTTTGTTATTCTTAAAATGAAAACGAAAATAGTTTATCACCCTTGCGGAACTCAGTGTCAACCCTCTCTGTCAGGTCCTTGCGAGAGCGCAAGGACTTGAGCCTTGCTACGCATTATGCGCTCTCGCCAAAGCTCAGCTGAAAGCTTCTTCTAGTGGGCAATTTACCGCTGAATTGCGGTGCCTGCGGCTGCGAATGAATGTGTGAATATTTTTGACCGAGTGAGTGAGTGTGAGTAGCTTATCTTCTCATTCAGCCATTCATTCGTGTCACATTTGTCGTGCAAGCTGCGTCTTCGAATTCAGTTTCAGTTCCAGTTGTCGCTTGTTGTCGCTGTGACGTTCTCCGTTCTTCTCCGTGTTCTGTCGCCGTGCGCCGTTTTCACTTGCAAGAAAAGGAAAAAAAAAACAATAAGAAAATACACACACACAATTGAAAATAAGACCAAAACTCTCAATAAAATAAAAATTAGAATAAAACCTAAATTCAAGCAAAGATTTGCTGAATTGTATTAAATAAGAATAAAGGTGTAGAGTAAATTCATATTTTGCAATTTAAGTAAAATGCAGTACATCTATGTGATTAGCGCGCTAATTTTGGCAATTGCCGTGCAGCAAGGTAAATCAAAGCAAATACCAAAATATAAAAAAATAAAATAACACACTCACACACAGTAGTTCCCCCTTCCCACTCTTTTCTACACTCACAATTCCAATTGATTAAAAAAAAGCCAAAAATCTAGCAGAGTGATTACGATTACATAATGCGTACGATGGAACGCCGAGGAGCAAATGCAGAGTGGAAGTTACAGCTGGACTGTGGGGTTTAGGGGTAGTCTGCGATGGGGTGAAGTGGGGAGGGGCATGCACTCAAACAGATACAGAGAGAGAGAGAGAGAGAAATGGAGAGGGAGAGAGAGATACGAACTCGACTTGACGCCGTTTTTCAGAGCCGGCGGCAATGGCGCCTTTTTGTCTTTGGGAGTCTACCCAGCTGGCAGACTGCCTGGCCCAAATTGCAGTTCCACAAGGCGATTTCCTACACTTGAAAACACCACAAGTAGCATTTAGAAAGCATTTTTTAAACAATGAGAGTTTTCATTTCAAAATTAGAAGTTACATTTGAAAGAAAGAAGTAAAAATCCATTTTGCAGTCTTATTAAGTGAACCAAAAAATGTTGTTATTAATGAAGAAATTCGAATTGCATTGCATATTTATATGCATTTTTAGAACACTAATAACTAATAGCTTATCTAGCGGTCTTCATTACTACACCAAGATTATATGTTTCTTACAAATATTAAGTATTTTGGGTATTATCGATTTAAGATATTAATATTTTGTTATCTAAGTTATCACGAATTTGTCAATTATAAATATTTAATTTCTATGGATTTTTTTCCAAGTGTACTTGACCTCTATTATAACCCTTCAAGTTATTCACTTTAAGGATAACCCAAAATCGATGTTTTAACTAGTAAAAGTTTATATCTTAATTATACTAAGCTCGTTATCGCATTTTACGATTAGCATATACTATAAAAGAATTATATATGTGTGTGTGTGTGTATGTGTGTGCGTGTGTGTGTATGAGGGTGTGCGTGTGTGTATGGGAATGTAGGACATGCGCACTCCTGCGTTATTTATATATTTGTCCTGCCTTTCATTCGGTTAGCAGGCATGAATCCAGATGCAACAAAAACACCACTCCTTAGGCAAAAAAAAACTTATACTCATATACACATATGTATGTACATTTATACACACAAATGAACCACTAAAAACGATTATAATTTTTTCCAAGTGTAACTGGAAACACAGAACATTCAGAATTGTATATTATTTGCCTATCAATTTGATGCACAGTGCGCAATTGATGCAATTTAAAACTTCAATTAACCATAATCAACTTTTATATAACGTAACAGTAAAAATCGCATTCTGAAAACTGCAAGACAATGTTGTGAAGTGAAAAACTAAGATTTTTATATTTATTAGGTCTATTGCATTCCAATTACTCTTAACCATATATATTATAATTGGCCTACATTTAAGGTTAATAACTTTTGTTAAATGGATTGTAAATTTTATAATGTTACCTAAATACGAGAAAAGCAATGAAGGAGTCTCCTTTTAAGGTACTGGAATACTATAAACCTATAGAGTACATTTTAGTTGAACACCCATAAAAAATTATATTGATAATTATCTGCACTGCTATCAAATACAAGTTTCTTCAAATTTGATTACACAAATAAAATTAAAATTCTACTAGTTTTCCAGATTAGGATAGTATATTAAAACAAGAAAAAGACAAAAGTAAACACAAAAGTCATTGCTCTGCTTCTTGCTCTTTGGTTGGGGTAGTTTTTAGTACGATGTCTTACATATTTGGCTCCATTGTTCGCTGGGGGGCACTCCAAGAACAATGCTGCCAGCACTTTTGTCTGACTTATGTAACCCACTTTTTTCTAGGAGGGTATTTCTCAGTTTTGGGGGTGTGAGCAAAAGCGACTGTCGACGAGTTATTGAAGTCCATTAGCACAAACCAAAGCAGATGATGAAGCTGCAGCTGCAGCTGCATTTGGCGGAGGAGATTGGTTCTAATTAGCGGCTGGCACTCAAGAGACTTAACAACCAGACACTAATGGAGGCGTCGCTACTCTGCTACTATCTTCGGCATTGGAAACATGATCTGACTGCCTAACTGCCTGACAGCTCGATTGACTGTCTGACGCCAATGTGCCATTTTTGGCACAGCGTGATACAAAAGCGCATTTCAATTGCATAATACAAGTGCTCAAAAAAAAAAGTCCAGAAATCCCACAGACAACAAAAATAAGCAAGAAGGTAATAGTCGAGTGAGCTCGACTAGGAAATACCTTGAACCTAAGTCTCTTAAATACAAATTCAATCCATTCTTATCGATATTGTGAAAGCTGAGAAGTGAGCGATCTTACTTAAATAACAAATTTGGAGTCTCTCTCTTTAGTTCGTGAGCTCATTACCAAGAATATATTTAACTTAAGGCGTCGAAGATACCTCGTCTGCCTGTTGTATAAATGTTGTATAAACTAAGCAAAAGTGCATTTCATCAAAAGCCCTTTAAATGAAGAAATGTAAAATTAAATAAAAATGTATGCTGGAAGCAATTCGCTCTAAATTCAGAGCAACCAGTGAATATATACATATGTATGTATAAATAAATATGTGCACACATATATTGAATGAAATGGAATAATGCGAATCTCTTATCGCTCACGACCTTAAATTCAATTTAGCTAAGTCAACGTCTCAATCTAAATTTTCAGCTTAATGCAGTGTCTAATATTTGTTTACACTTGCCTTTTTTGTTGTTGTTTGTTGTTGTTCTTGTTGTTAAGCAATTAAGGTTAAGCGTATGCGAGTGGCCCCAACTCGAGCATATATATATAAAAATAATATTTATATATAATGGAAACTTTTTCTTAATTGACTGCAGCTTATTAGACTTGTACATAGCTCATTTCTGCTAATTCTAATTTTCTTCTTTTTTCCCCACTCGAATTGATTGCAGGCGTTGCCATCAAGTGTTTTGTGTGCAACAGTCATAAAGACGCCAACTGTGCGCTGGATATTCCGCCCGACAATTTGCTCAAGGACTGCCAGGAGGAGTATTCGACACGTGGCAAGGGGTTGCCCACCTACTGCCGCAAGATCACACAGATCATTGAGTTCTCCGTGAATAGCCGTGAGTACAAATTCCGTTGCTTATACACTTACCAAAAAGTCGCTATATTAGAAATACATTTCATAATTATACAGCAAATTTAGAAATTATTTCTAATAACAAGTAAAAGTTTTTAGTCTAAGGCCCGATTTTCTAAAATTCTTGGCGATTTTTTTCTGAGTGTATGGCAGACTATAAGTCTATATAATAATGATGTTCATCTTGTTTGTAAATGTTTGCAGTGCCGCCAGATAGCCGTGTGATACGCACCTGCGGATTCCAGAATCAAACATCGACCAATTATTGCTATCAGCGTGCCGGCTTTGGGGGCCGACAGGTTGTCTGCTCCTGTGATACGGACAATTGCAATGGGGCCGCCTCCTTGAGCGGCATTTCGTCTTTGGGCCTGCTGGCCACAGTTGGCCTCCTTCTGGGCGCCTTCAAGTGGTTGCAGCGTTAAGCAAGCAACAACAGCAACAACAGACACAGACATTTATTTTTCCTTTATTTTTCTTTTCCAATTTAATTATTGTTTTTCAATGTAAACCAAACAAATTTGTTTTTCTGTTATGCTTTCGCTGAATTATTCCCAAAAGTAAAACTCTCTCATTACTTCTCAGCTGCTACAGTCTCTGGTGAGTATAAATTTAATCATTTGAAGACCCCATCGACCTCATTGAAATTCTTTTTTTGCAGTTCTGTTTTTTCTACCCAAAAAAAAAACGTCAAAAGCTTTACAAAAACAAAACCAAAAATATTTTAAACTCTTTGATTGTAAATAAAAAAGGAAACAAATTAAACAATTGGCCAATAAAAACATATTTCAAATAACATGAAAAGTATTATAAAAAAAATATTAAAAACCTACCGCAGTTTATAACAGTATTTAAAGTCCCACAATAAAAACTGAACAAATAAATTAAAAAATTGTTATAACTAAGGCTAATAAAAATAATACAAAACAAAACACGACAAATATAAAAAAAAAACTTAGTAGTACATACATATAAAATAAATGTTAACACTTATCGTCTGAGTTTATCTTTTCTTAATTTCATACAAAAAATCAACATTTAAAAAACAAAGTTAAATCAGCTAAGCAACAATTATTTAAAAATCAGCAGACGTGCTTGACAATTGCATAAATAAATAAATAGTGAAACAATTTCTTAGTCTAATTAATAACATAAAAGAGAACATAAATGTCAAGTCAAAGTTCGTCACACTCCCCCCAACAAAGGAAGAAAAAAACTTATAGGTTAAGTTGAACATGCTTGGGGAACATCATCCGAGGCCAAGCGGCAAACACGCCCCAAAACACAGCAACAACACTGAAAAAATTAAACTCACTCGTTGTAAACAACTGCCAAAAAAAATCTGAAATCGTTTTGAATATGAAGCAATCATCTAACGCACAGAAGAACAAATCGGCAACTGGAGAAGCGTAACTCAGATAGCCATATGCAGTAGATGGAAACACTGAAAAAAAATGTTGTAGAAACCAAAATGCCACAAAAAACCATTTGAGTTCAAATTGTAACCCACAAAACGCAGGATAACAAATTTTCTAGAGACAAATTTTACGTTAAGAATCCTCCTCTCTCTTTAATGCAATACAATTTTAAAATGTTTGACCGAAAAAAGAAAAACAATAAATATTATTAAAAAAATATAATACAAATTTTTGACTTGTATACGAGCTAGCATTGGAATTGTGCTTATATTAAATACAGTGAACACTCGAAAAAAATGAGAATAGTCTGAGATATAACTGTATCGTTCTACATTGGGAGTGATCACTGTTGCCGATTACTTTTCACTTAGCATGAACTACTACAATTATACAATAAAAGTGATTTGACATTTGTCTTTTTGTTCGTCCAAGACCAAGTTAAGATTTAGGTATCTGTGTGGACCACGCGCTTGAGAGCGAGATAACAACGCTTGGATGCCAACTCATGGTAGCCAACTGGACCACGTTCACAGTCAGCGCAGACGAGAAACTTGCGTCCGTCGACGGTGTGCGAGAACCCAATGTTCTCGAACGTCATCATATCGGTGACCAGCCAAAAATGAGCCAATTTCTCTGTATTGAGCGCATCGGGTTTACTGTCCTTCTCCTGCACCATCAGCGGCACATCAATCTGGTTGAATTTGTCGGGTGAGTTAGCAAATGGATCATTCATCATTTACTGTTTGCATTTATACTCACGTCCTGCTCACAGTAGCTGCCCTCCTTTGCTTTCAGCATTAGACTATTGCAATATTGACAGCGCACATTTGTCTTATTGTGATTGTTAACGATTTGTTCGGCAAAATTTGATTCTTCTGTCATTTTTACTACTTTTACTCAGATTTTATTTGTTGTTATTCGGCAAAAAGCAAAGAACGTCTTCTTCTTCTGCCGGTCGACAAAAAGCATCGATAAGATTTTACATTGCTTGCACTGTTATTAACAGCGACGACTGCTGCTTTAATCAGGCAATCGAATGCAATTTATAACTGAAAAATGTAAATGAAAGCTAAAATTTAAAATTACAGAACAGTTTTTCTTGCCAACTGTGTAAACATTGATTAACAGTAGTTTATGGTAGCAGATATTAAAATGAATTGAGTAAGCTATAATGCGCCTATCGATTCAAGATTTATACGATACTAATTCAAATACGCAATTGTCCAGTGTGCCCAAACTATACACAATTTTTGAATATGTTTTAGCCGTTAAGGCACGAAACGCCGATAGTTTTTGCGCTGTCATATACTGGACAGTAAAACAAATCGTATTTTATTTCCCAATGTAGAAACTGTTTATTTTTATAACTCATTGGTCGAATCGATAGGCAGATGTCAAATAGTCGTCAGGCCGACAACTTGCGCTCATCTCCACAATTTGTTCTTTTTTTTTGGAATATGTGCTTTGCGCCGTCGCCATCGGCTCGTTACGGTTGCTGTTCGTGTCCGTTGTAAAAAAATCTTTTCGGTTAACATTTTCTTATTCATTCTTTTTTTTCTTATTCTTTGTTGTGTGTTGATATTTTGTGGTTTTTAATGTGCTTGCAAAAACAATTTCGAATCGTAGAATTGTCCAGTAAAACTACTGATTGAAAAAAAAAAATCACCGAGAACAGCTGACACCGAGAACAGCTGACAAAAACCCAACCTATAAAAAATTCTACTAATTTAATTTTCCTCAGTTCCGTCGATTTTTTTTTTTTGTTTAGTTTGGTTTCCAGTTGTCTGGCAATATGAATTTCAACTACAATGCGCCCTTTTACCGTATGCCAATGATGGCAATTGAGGCCCAGCAGCAATCGATGTACCAGCAAAGCACCATCTTCGATCGCTCTCAAACGGTTGTTGTGCAGCAGTCGCATATGTCCCAAAGTTCCGTGTCGATGTGTATGCCTTCGTCGGTCCCGGGGCAGCCCCCACTGATGTTGCCAACCAGTCCGTATTTCAATGCCCAGTGGCCACCAATGCGTCCGCAACGTGCACCGATGTACAATCGCTTCACACATATGCCGAACCGATCGAACACCCAATTTTATGCAGCTGGTTCGGGTAAGTTTTCTTCAGTTGTCTCATTTTTTGCTCACTAAATATGCCCTACGCCCTGTATGTGCGTGAAAGAATTCTACGCAAACTGTAAATGACGTCCATTTTTAAAAGGTGCTGTGACACGCAAAATCATTTTTCAATCATCTTTTTTTCTATCAATAAACAGATTTGTTATATATTTAAATTTGGAAAACAAAAAGAGTATCTCTTTTTCGAGCATAACGATAACGAAATAAAAAAACTATTTTTTTTTTTGCGTTTACACCTAAAAATGAATTCTATTATTCTCCATTTAATTTTTTGTCTAACGATAAAAATATATAATATATTATATATTGAAATTTTTAATACAATAAAAATTTCAATTATAGTTAAGCACAGGGTATCTATCTTAGTCAAGCAAAGACTCTTTTTAATTTTTTTTATTTAAATTTTTTTTCTCAGCCTCAGTGATTACCGATGGACAAACATCATATATGCAACAATCGCGTGGCGGATTCTATACGCAACAGCACCGAGCCAATGGTGGCGGGGGACCACAGCGTCCAGCGAAGCAACTATTTCGGGATACGGCAACCCAAATGTATGCCAAACGCTATCGCGATGCAGCCATCCAAACTGATGTCGTCGATGAAGCGCCGTCCTTGGACAAACACAAGCATCAGGCAACGAATACGGAAAATAATATTCAAATAAAAATGAAGTAAGTAGTTGAACACCGGCACTTGCCCGGAAAATATTTCTAACTGATCTATCGCAGTTAGCAAATTTGGGACCATCTAATATTGCGAAATTTATAAACTTGACTTTGTACTTCATTATGAAGTTATATTAAATTCTGAAGAATTAAAACTACATTTACCTATTTTTTTTTAGCAAACGAGAGTCGAGCATTCCGAATACGTTTGAGAGCGTTAGTTTGCCGGCCGTTCAGCAGGGCGATCGTCGCAATTCGGAGATAATATTGCCGGAGGCGCGACTGAAGGATTTAACACACCTCTCGATGATGGGCAGCGATATAGCCGAACGTCTGTCGATGTCGCATATCCAGCGCCCTTGCTTCAAGAAGATTGACATACTGTGCGCCCGCCTGAAACAGGATCTGTTGCGTCCGGATGGTGTGCTGCCCAATATTAATTCACAGGGCATCGCTTGGGCCGTTAAGGATTTCATTTTCGTTTTCACACGCATCGTTAACTGTTGGATTATACTCAAGGGTTATATTTATAATACACCAGCGGGACTGGATAAAATCAAGGATGAACTACCGATCGGTTTTATGACTGCTTTCGATTTTTGGCAGATTTCAACATTGACATTTGCCAGTTTCATCATTGGTTCGTTCATCAATCTCAACGCCATGCTGCAGAAGCAGAATAACAATTTCTGCTACAACAACAATAACAACCAACAAGACAACAGCAATGAAAACAGCAGCAATGAGAACAGCAGCGATTCGACAGATGCATCCCAAGTGGGGCCTGGCACCTCTAGCACACCCTACAAAAATAGCCAGAAGAAGGCAGGGGAACCAGCACGAAAAGCAACGGCTGGTGTTCCCAAGGCTAACAATGATCTGAAGTATATGTTCACCATGATCAAAAACTCGGAGGAGGCGCAACGTAGTGTGAACGAAAATGGAACATATCTCAAGACCGGCACCTATACGCCCCTCAAGAAGGATGGCAATCTAATGGACCATCAGTCATTAACACCACCGCCCATAGCAAAAGTGTTGCCCAACGCCTCCAACAACATTATTCAACCGATGGAACCGAAATTGACCATCCAATATAGACAGAAAAATGTTATACCCTGTGCAATATCGGCCAGTGAGATGGGTGTCTTGTTGTACAAGCTGAGCGGGCATATCATGCAGCTGTCGACTATAGAAAAATTCTTCAATAAGCAATTCACATTGAACTATGTGAGTTTTGTAGTTTACATCCCGAAACAAAACATTTTCGGTTTTTGAATAATCTGATCATTTTCAATATCATAATTATAGTTAAATTTTGCTATTCATTGACAAAATAAGATGTGCATTCTAGACTTAAAATTTTAAACTTAACTTGTATCCTGTACTTTAAAAGACATTTCGGTTACAGCGTTGTTATAATTTTTGTAATAATCCGAAAGATGCAGAATACCAGGGCATCAATCTCATATCTCTAGTTAAATTTTGTTATAAATGGAAAATGCATTCCAGTATCAAAATTGCAAATCTTTATTCATGAAATGCAAAAACCTTATTTACCGTTTCGAATGTTTCACTTTGTAATTGATTTTTTTAATTTTGAACTATTTCAGTTTCGGGATTTCCACGAGCGTTGCCAGCATCTGTTTACTGAGGTGCGCATCATAATACTGAGGTCTGAATGTGCTTCCTATAACCATATCTATCAGGCCATACACGATTTGAGACGCATCGTTTATTTGGTTAGCAAAGATCAAAAGGTATTAACGCTACTCGATGTAGACACAAATACACTTTACACATCTTATGTTATCTTTTGATGATTCTTAGCTGCCGGACTTTCGTGTGTATCAATTGCCAGGTATTAGTAAGAGTTTGCCATTATATGGACTAATGTACACTAATCACTGGTCTCGTCGGGCACTAATCTCATTTACTAATCTCACGAACTAAAACTAGCACCAACTCATTACTATACTATATCATAATAGAGATTCGGCGTGCCGAAATTAATCTTATATATATATATATATATTCAATTTTATTTATAAACCGTTTACGTTCTTGACAGGATCATACCAACATGGAGTTGCATCTTTATACGACTCTCTATGAGCGCTCCATCAACAATATGCTAAACAAGCCGCCCTTTCGATCCCTCCAGTTTGTGCACATTACTGGCAAGCCCGGCGAGGAACTCTATAAATAGATACATTTGCACGTATTATTTTTTTTAATCAATTTTTTGAACGAGTTAAGCGAAACAGCAATAATTAATTTTATATAATATATAATAATTTTTTATTTGTGATTTATTGAGGTTGCTAAAAGTAACATGAATATAGCTTGCTTATTGACAACACTTATCGTTAGACAGTTGCTCAAAGTCATATCTTAAATAATCTCAGCTATTTATTGTTCCAAAATCCTGTTGAAATTACTCTAGTATTTTCTCAATTTTATTCAAAACTTTTTATGCAAGCGGAAAGTTGGACAAAAAACACATAAAAAATTGGTTTAATATATAATAAATTGTTTGTTATTTGTATACTGTGAGATATGGTGTAGTTTCAACAGTTTGCGTCATTATAACAATTATGTAACCCCAAAAAGAAAAAAATCTAATAAAATAGTAAAATAAATGTATCTGATCGATTTGTCGCATATAAAATCGTGTATTATATACATATAAATATATATTATTTTTTTGGCATATAAACATAAAAACTAACAACTAAATGTACACATTAACGATTGTAAAGCAATAAATACGCCAGTTGCAAAATTCGTCCTATACACATATTTGCTTAATCGATGATGGCAAAGTCCTGCACACTGATGTCCTGCGCCCGCAACATGCCATGGAATACAGAGTCCGAGTCGTTGGCCAACTCTTGCGGTTTGCCCTGCTCGCAAATCCGGCCATCGTCCAGCACGATTATGCGATCCATGGCCTGCAGACCGCGCAGCCGATGTGCAATAAAGATTAGGGTGCAACTTTTGAAGGCGTTACGCAATGCCTGCTGCATGCACAGATCGGACTCATCGTCCAGCGACGAGGTGCCCTCATCAATGCAAACGACCTTGGCATTCTTGAGCAGCGCCCGCGCCAAACACAACAACTGTCGCTGTCCGACAGACAAATTGTGACCGCCACGGTCGACACGCCCATCGAGACCGCCCAGCTGCTGCACGAGCAGCGTCGCCGCAGCCGAATTCTTGATGGAATGCCAAATCTCCGAGTCATAGTACTGATGACGTGGATCCAGATTCTCGCGAACGGTGCCTGCAAAGCGATGGGAGATTTGCTCAAGTTGGTCTGATGTAAAAGATTTACCACGAAGCTTACCATTGAAAAGGAATGGCTCCTGGGTGATGACGCCGATACGTTCGCGCAGCACGCTCAGCTGTAGCGTCTTTAGATTCATCTGATCCAGATAGATGTCACCCTGGGCCAGGGGTGTAACGCGCAACAGTGCAGCCAGCACCGAGCTCTTCCCAGCGCCAGTGCGTCCAACGATGCCAATGCGCTCGAATGCCTCCGTCTCGAAACTGATGCCACGCAGTGCCGGTGACAAATTCTCACGATATATGAGCTGCACATTCCTAAAGCTGAGCACACCCTGGGTTGGCCAGCCAAAATGGGGCTCGGCACTGCCCTCGGCATTATGCTCGGGCTCCAGTTGCAGATATTGATTGACACGCTCAACGGCGACCAGTTCCTGTTCCGTTTCGGCGACGGCATGGAGCAGGCCACTTAACTGACCCGTTATGGACAGAGCATACGAGATGCAGAGTCCGACCAGGCCGGGATTTGTTGTGTGCGCCGCCGTTAGGGCTGCTAGGAAACCAGTGCCGCCCACCAGCAGGCACCCGAGCAACTGCAGACGTAACGAGAGCCACTGTTGAGCCGCCGATGCGGACAACTGCGCCTTGGTGCTCTCCTCCAGCTTGGCCTGAAAGTCACGCTGGAAACGGGCACTCGCCCGCATGCTGCGTATCGTCGACAGGCCCAGCAGTGTCTCCTGGAAGTGCGAGTAAAGCGGCGACATTGTATTGCTCGACAAGCGTTTAATGTCCCGCGAGGCATGTCGATAACGCTGCTGCAGATTCAAATAGATGGGCACCATTGGAATGATGATGACCACCAGCCACGGCATGGCATACAAACTGACACACAATGCGCCCACCAAACCGACGAGCTGCGCTAGCAATATGTTCAGTGTAAAGGGAAGGGAATCATCCACGGTGTCCGTGTCCGAGGAGAAGCGATTCTGGATGCGACCCAGCGAAGTCACATCGAAGAAACTGAACGTGGCCTGCAAAAATGAATATTGATAAGTGATTAGGTCACATTAGTCGATTAATTCTACTCACGAACATGACCCGCTTGAGCAGTTGCTCGTGCATGAAGATGGCCGCCTTGATGCCCGCATAGGCAAATAGAAAGGCACGGGCGAGCGTCACCAGCGAATTGGTAATGGCAATTGCCGCAAAGATGCCCAAATAGTAGCCAGTTGTATGGGCATCATCAGTCACAGCCAGACCCGGTCGGATAAGCTGATGCTGTAGCGTTGTATCGTTTGTATGACCATCGAGCGTTGTCTCGGTGACCCAGTGGGCCAGCCAGGCATCGCTCAGATTTCGTGTGAGCTGCATCAGCAGCACGGACAGCAATACAGTCACGGCGATCGGAGTACTCACAGCACGCCAATAGCAGGAGAATACATTGCCTGCGAGATGTCCATATTCTCGCGACTCCTCCTGCAGAACACTATCAGTGCGCTGTTCTGCCTGATCCTCATCATCGGCTGGTTTATCCCTCAGCAGATCGATGGAGCAGCGTTGCTTCAGCGACTGCACTTGATCATTTGGCATCCCCTCACTCTCCTCATCCTCACTGAGATCAATGCTCTCGGTCATGTAGTCACTGGTGCGCATCTGGCCATCCTGCACGTGCAGTATCATATTGGCATGGAAGAAGAGCTGTGTGCTCCGCGTCACCACAATCCGTGTCTTCTGCTTTAGCAAGCCGAGCAGACAATGACGGATTATGTGCTTGGACACGTGTGCATCCAGAGCAGAGAGCACATCATCCAGCAGATAAACTGTAAGTGCAAAATGAGAGGATGAAATAACAGTAATGTGCAACTTGCAATATGACAACAGCTGGAAAGTCCCAGTGGCTATACCAAATGATAGTAAGTATACCAAATGCTCACTTGATGGGGAGTCTGCATGACAGAATGCGATGCACACCCGACAATGCCCAACGATAGCCATGAAAGCCCACTTCATCCAACCATTGGATATCGACAGAAGCCATAAAGAGATGCTGATGAAGTGAACTCCTCAAATGTGCTTTACTTACTCTTCTTATCCTGGTAGACGGCACGCGCCAAAGCGACACGAGCCCGCTGTCCGCCGGAAAGAGTGCCGCCGTTCTCGCCGACACCAATGAGATCGCCACCCAGCGTGCGGATGTCATCGTTGAGGGCGCAGGCATGGAGAACCGTTCTGTACCACTGCTCATCGAAATGGCTACCCCACACGATGTTGTCGCGAATGGTGGCGCGTTGCAGCCACGGCGTCTGCGGCACATAACCAAAACCGGTGGTTAAATCCTGGACACAGACCTCACCGTCGATACAGCGTAGCTCGGCAATGATGGCCTTGAGGAAGGTGCTCTTGCCGCCACCGACGGGTCCCTCAATGCAGATCAGTTGACCCGCCCAAAAGTTCACATTGATGTCACACAAACGGAACTGCGATACAGTTGTTGTCGTTGCTGTTGCTGTTGGTGTGGTGCTGTTGTTGTCGCTCTCCTTGTGCTCCTGGTCGTGCATGAAAGTGGCGTCAATCATTTGCAGCACGGTCGCCTTGTCATCGCCTGTTGTTGAGCGCATAATGGGATTATAATAGCTGGAATAATCCAAATTCGGTTCATCCATCAGCTGTTGGACGCGACGCAACGAGACCCATGCCTCAATCAGCCCATTGAGGACCCAGGGAAAAGCATTCAATGGTCCAATAAGCATATAGAGCAATGCAACGCTTGTGTACGTTGTCGAGGCTATCAGTGGCTTGCCCAGCAGCACACACATGCCAAAGGTGAGCAGGCACATGAGGACTGGCGTCGTTGCCCAGAAATAAACACACATTGCATCCAGATACTTGCGCTTTGAAAGAAATTTGAGTTCCGTTTGACGCAACTGGCGGATTTTCGTAATGAATATGGGCTCCCAGGCATTGCTCTTGATCTGTTTGGCGCCACGCATTGTTTCCGTGGTGGCCGACAAGCGGGCATCCTTCGCCGTCATCAAACCCAGCGAATAGACGCCAATGCGTTTGGCCAGCCAACGATTGATGGGTATCAGCAGGGCAGCGAATGCAACGCCAGCCAAAAATGCTGCACCCAGCTGCACATAGAGCAGATACAGCGTGACAAACAGTTTGAAGGGTATGCTCCAGAAGGAATGAAAACTAATGCACGAGTGGACAATGCGATCCGCATCTGTGGACATTAAGTTGGCCACTTCTGGTCGGGATTCACGTACGCCGCGCGCCTCGAGTGCCTTGCGATAGATACTATTGACGACGCCGGCGCGCATCTTCATGCTGACCATTGACATGCGCCAATCGAAATGGCAGCCACACAGCGCCGACAACAATGTGCTGCCAAATAAACCGAGTGCATAATAATAGGCAAGATTATCCTGTGGCTTGTCCTTATCCGCTGCATTGCTATCCTGCTGCAGCAGTCCGCCCAGCAGCAGCGGACCCGCAAAGCTGCTAATGTCCGCCACCAGACGCAGCAGGCCAATCAAATAGAACTCGAATCCGAAGCACTTGTGCAAAGCACGGAACATACTTTGTGTTTGCGACAACGCCAAATGCATTCGATCACTTAACCGGCCGATATTCAACGCATCCGGCAGATCGAACAGATCATCGATGCGGCGCAATTTGCCAACGACTCCTTTGCTGATCAACGGCTGTACCCAGTGGAAAACGAAACGTGACGGCCAATTCGCCTCGTCCTGGGCATGACCCAGCACAGCCTCGTTGAGATCAAAGTCAAAGTAGGTATAACGATTCGTGAGCAGTGCCTCCTGTTCCCGTTGCTCCCTATTCACAGCCATGGCGGCAGAGGAGAGTACGGCATTGCCATGCGGCAGCAATGTGACCCCATAGCACAAATCACATAGCAGGGTGAGAAGGCTCCAGGGCCACCACTCAAACTGGAGGCTGGTGCGCAACCAAATCCCGTCCAGCACCACAACAGTCAGCCACAATACGTTGATCAGCAGTCCCCCGCGGTGGCTCAGCGTTCCATAATGACGTGCCGTCACCAAGTAACCTAAAATAGAGTAAATATTTATTATACGTTTATATATCTACATGTATTATATATAATTATATAAATAATCTTAACCATATAGAATGCAATTTTTAGACCAGTTTTATCACATTGGCAATTTATAAAAGTTAGTTTATAATAATGATTCATTTTAGTAAAGATTGTTTGTTTATTTAATGACGACCGAGAAACAAATAATATGTAAGTTAAAAACATTAAGAAAAAATAATTAGTAAATTAATTAATTAATAATTATTGTTAACCAGAAAATAACTTTAAAATTGAGTTCTAAATGATAGAAATTAAGGACTTTGAATTGATTAATTGACAAAATCTATGGTAATTATTAAAGAGGTAATGATTATTCTAGGAATAATTAGGCGTACAGCGCTTAACAGGAAGAAATAACAGGTAAGCCAAAGAGTGAACAAAAAAATTAAATTGGCTCAACAAATGTAGCACAATCGATTTCACCAGTTAGTTGTAGTATTTAACTCCAGCAACGTATGGCTATCTAATTGTGTGTTAATTAGATAATAAATAAAAAAAAATGAAGAAAAAGATGCACTTACCACAGTGAACTATCCACATTATGCACTCGGCGCTGACAACCAGAACATCGGCGGGATATAAATGGATGCCTTTGCGATGGAACGCAAATACCTTTAATACGGGCAATAAGGCCAAAATAATACTAAACCCGGTGCGCAGTGCCAGCATTCGCAATTGGACCGCATTGCGAGTGATTTGATGTCGATGATCCCCGAAATTGTAGGCGGATATTATTGCAAAAATTGTGTAAACCGGCAGCTGGAGCACTGTCTCCTGGAAACAGGGCAACAGATCGTTTGTGTCGTTGGCGAACGGTTTGACTCCCGTCGGACAGTAGTGTGTCCAATTCCATGTGAAATTCCAATCCGTGTCCGACATAGTTGCCTCTTAGTTAATTAGCTTTATCGCGTAGCCCGACGTTTGCAACAAGGGGACTTTTTCGTTTTGTCACTCCAATTTGATTCTTAGTCATCGTTTGCTATCTCAGCACAGTAAAAATTGGCGGGGGTAGCCGCACTTATACGATAAATACTTATTGCGCAAAGTCGCTTGTTATTACTGATTAGCTCTGGCCGCTCTTGTTTATAACTAACCAATAAACAGCTGGTGCACAAACAGTTGCAACGTACACACTTGAATTGCAATGGCAATCGATACAATATTATAATTCAACATGTCGATACTATCGATACGTACCAAAGTGTCAGCGTTTCGCGGTCGGTGGCTTTCTGGAAAGCACCATTTACAAAAGAAATATATTACAATAAAAATCGCGTTGACTGGTATTTTGTTATAAAATACAATCGAAATCCATTGTAATTCAATTCAATATATCGATAAGATCGATACTTAACAACGATTGCCCGCGTAGTGAGTGGCATTCTGTTAAAGAAGCAGCATTTGTTTACAAGTATATAAATGATTTAATTAAAATGACACAAACTGAGATCGCAGATAGCGAAAGTAATTCACAAGCAGCTGAATTACCCACACAACTTGTTGACATATTCAAGGCACTGGCGGAGAATGCAAACATTGTTTTCAAATCCCAACAAATCGATGATCCCGATTTGAATCTGCTGGAGAAACAACAAATTGTGCAGGATGCATTTAATAAAAATCGAGAGAATTTTCTTATACGCTTTGGCAGCCATCTGGACGAACGACAATTAAGCGAGCTGCAATCTCTGGCCATAAGAGAGCCAATCAAGCCGGACGAGAGGCTCGAAGACATTTGTCTGCTGCTCGATGATTTCAAGCGCAAACTGCATACACGCTCCATATGCGTGAAGAATCGACGTTATCAGGCGATGGAGCAACTGCTGCAGAAGGGTGAATATTTCAGTGAGCACGAAATGATGCAACGGGCACCGGAGCTCTACCAGGAGCTGGTCGGACAATATTTGACGGAGGCAGAGAAGAAGCAACGGGATAGCTACGATGTACGTAATACAAGTTTCTCTGGCATCTTAATGCATACACTGGAGCAAAAGCAGCGGGATGAAATGCTCCAGCAGATCGACACTAGCCTAAGGGAGGAGCAAGAGACGACGACTGCAACATTAAACGATTGTGATGTGCCTGATGCATGCCGCCAGCAATGGGGCGGCTTCGCTGATGATGAGCCAGTGGCCTGTTCGACGAGTCGAAATATCGGCGCACCAGCCGGGAGAATATCCACAGCCGAATATTATAATCCCGCTGAACGTGAACTGTTGCGCAACGAGTTTATGGGCTTGATGAAGGAGCGTTTTCTCAGCGGGCAGGACAAGGATTTCGACTATACAAGCGTCGATGACAATGCCCAGCTGGATGATCTGAAGCAAATCGAACGTGATGAAGAGGACGCCTATTTTGAATCCAGTGACAATGATGTTGATGCTGATGAACATGATGAGGAGGCAATCAAGCCAGTTGCGCCTGAGCGTCGTTCCTCCAGCGACGAGGATGAGGACGAACTGGACGTTTATATGCGACACTTGAACAAACATCCCAGTCTGCAGCATTAGTTTTTATTATATAGCTTTAAACCTAGCATTATAAGGAGCACAATGACATACATACGTATATACACTATATTTTTGTTTAACCTTTGCTTAAACTTAGCATTAGTGCAGTACAGTGATCGGTCGATAATGAGAACTCTGAAATAAAATTGAAACTTATTGGAAGAATTAAAAAAATCTTTTTAAAAAAAATGGAGCTAAAAAATTCAATATTTTTTCTGTAAGCGATCAACGGTTGAGTTCTTATTTCGAAACTCTTGTCTAAAAATTATTTAGTGAACATTGCAAAAGCAACTAATAAAATTAAATTTTAACATAGTTTTGCTTAAGGCATGAGTTCTTCTATGAAATCATTGGAAAAAATTTGTAAATTACTGTAAAAATCAGTATATTTTAAATAAGTCTATCATAAAAAATATATAAATTTATGAAAATTCTGAATTCGAATTATTTAGTGAACTTTGCAACTGCACCTGATAGAATAAAATTGGAACATATTTGGTTGTAAGTCTAAAATGAAGTAAATTTAAAATAAGTCATTTGCAATCATAAAATCAAATAAAATTAAAAAAAAAAACTAGAAATAGAGTCGAAACATTCTAATTATTAAGTGACCTTTGCAACTGCATCGAGAACCAACCGAATATTTAGATGCTACAACCAGTGAAGAATTATTTGCGCTTAGATGCTAAGAAAGAAATACATGCAATTGAGAGTGGCTCCTCATCATCGCTACTACGACTACTACTACTATCTGGGACGGCCACGCCCACGTGGAAAGACGCGTCCACGGCCACGCAGCACTTTGCTATTGGGTGGCGGACTCTTGGGCCGCAAAAGTTCGATGCGACTGGTGCAGCCGGTGGCTGGTGCCTCTGCAAAATAGGTCTGATAGAGTTCGGCATTAAAGTTGGAGTTGGTTAGCTCGGGTCCAACAGTCAGCCAGCCTGGCCTGATGCTCGAATCGCGACCAAAGACATGTAGGCGTCGTCGGCCCAAACAAAAGTGCTCGATGATATGAAAGATTTCGATGGGTTTCTCAAAGCTGCCGAATTCCTCCTCCTCGGATATGATTAGATCGATATCGACGTTGGCGTGTATGAAATCACCATCGCTGGAGCGGCGTACGGTGCCTTTGATGCCCATCAGGCAGTGTTCTTTTGTGCGCTGGAAAACAGCCTTCGGTATCGCCTGTTTGGAATGGCCCGGCTTATTGATATTCGTGCGTATCCAACAAATGTCCTCGCACCTACGAAATCCCCACTTTTTTAGACAATTGCGTCCCTGATCCAAGCCCTCCGACGAGCCACACCATAGGAACACGAACGAACGATGAGCGGCTATCTCACCGATATCCAAATCTTTATGCAAAGAGATATTGTTCAAGACAACATATATATATATATATGGATCGACTCACTGAGTATTTCGTCCCAGTTCCAGAAGACTCGCGGTGCCCCACCCACCGTGGCCACAGCGGGTGCAGCTCGTGCATATTCCTCTAGCGGTGGCTCAATCAGAATCACATCGAATTTGGCGCCCAACGTTTTCACATCCAACGTCTTGAGATCTGCCTTCAGATACATTGGCGCCGATGCCGTATCCTGAATGAGTTTATCCTTCAGCTTAATTAGTTCCCGCAACTTGGGATATTCCTCGAAACGATCGGCCAGTCCAACATCGCGTATAAAATTCTGTGGCCTCTGGCCGGTGTCCACGAAATGCTGGCAGTAGTCGTTGTGCGGATTGGAAGACTGTGTGCCTTTCAAGAACGTCGATGAATCTCTGTAAATAATTTCATTCGGTGTTTTCTTCGAAGAGGAAGCACCGCCGCCATCCTCCTCATCCCGTTGACCCGGCGCATTGAGTTGCCTGCTACCGCCAATGCCGCCGGCATCATCTGCATTGCCCAGAACCTTTTTCAGCTCATCGACGCTGGACAAGCCAAGCTGCGAAATTATATATGAATATTTAACACAAAAGAAAAAAAAACAAAAGAACATCGAAAAGCCACCCACCGTTTGGGCAAGCAGCAATCGGCGCTTGCGGGAGCGCTCCTGCGAACTCTTCAATACATCGCTCATGGTAATTGGTGCGTTTAATATTAAATTAGTTCTTAACTTAAAATAAAATAAAGACAAATAAAAAACGCGTCTCGGCAACGCGATACAAATGAACCGATTGACATTCGATCGGACAACATACGTGATTGGCAAATACATTAAGAAGAAGAAGCAGAGCAGAAAGCTGTCTGGCAACGCCACAACGCAAATGCCATTCGCAATCAGCTGCCGCTACAAAAAATAATTTTTTTATTGTATCAAACACGGTTTAAATTAGTGAAATTTTTAGCGAAATCAAAACAAAAGAATCGCTGCAAAATGACGCTGCTGCGCAATACGCTGCTGTGCACGCTGATTGTGCTAGCCGGCTGTTTGTTCTTTGTCGCAGCGCAGGGTAAACTGAAGGTAAGAACGCAGTCTCTGCCCCTTTTGGCCACGTCACTGACACATTCTGATTCTAATACTGATGCCGCATGCCGGCAACTAAAATAATGTTCATATTCTATTTTGCAGACGGGCCTGTCGCTGTCGGAAAAAGTGGAGAACCTCGTGGAGATGAACATGAAGAAGCCGCTGTTGCGGTTCAATGGTGCCAAATTTCGTGAATATGTGAAAAATGCTCCGCGCAATTACTCAATGATTGTGATGCTGACGGCACTGGCGCCGTCCCGTCAATGCCAGATCTGTCGTCATGCCCACGATGAGTTCACCATTGTGGCGAACTCCTATCGTTTCTTACCGATCTACTCCAACAAGCTGTTCTTTGCCAGCGTCGATTTCGATGATGGTTCCGATGTCTTTCAATTGTTGCGCTTGAATACGGCACCGGTTTTCATGCATTTCCCCGCCAAGGGTAAGCCAAAGGGTGCGGATACTATGGATATACATCGTGTGGGCTTCTCCGCCGAATCTATTGCGAAATTTGTTGCCGAACGCACGGACATAACTATACGGGTCTTTAGGCCACCAAATTATTCAGGCACTGTTGCCATGATCACGTTGGCCGCATTAGTGGGCAGCTTTTTGTATATACGCCGCAATAATCTGGAATTCTTGTACAATAAGAATTTGTGGGGAGCTGCGGCTTTGGTTTTCTGCTTCGCGATGATCTCTGGACAGATGTGGAATCATATACGTGGTCCACCTCTAGTGCATAAAACGCAAAACGGTGGCGTCGCTTACATTCATGGCTCCTCGCAGGGTCAACTCGTCGTGGAGACGTACATTGTCATGTTCTTGAGTGAGTCAGCCTCAAAGAGTTTCCCCATTCTACAATTATAAAACGAATAATCTATTGCAGACGCGATGATTGTGCTGGGCATGATTCTGCTCATCGAGTCGGGCACCCAAAAGCCGAATAATCGTAACCGGATTATAGCCATTGCGGGATTGGTTTTGTTAACCGTATTCTTCTCGTTTCTGCTATCCGTATTCCGTTCGAAGGCGCAGGGTTATCCTTATAGGTATGCATGAACTGAACTTAAAAAGTCTAATCAACAATTAATATATATGTTTTTCCGCTTTACAGTTTCTTGTTCAAGTAGAATCCGACTGAGTCGCCCAACAACCAACATCATCAATCAAGTTCAAGTGGAATGTTATTAACGTTTTATATATAGTTCAAATTGACAACAAAATAAAAAATACAAACGATGAGAAAAAACCAAACAGCAACAATCAGTGTGTGTATGTGTGTGTAAAACGAATTGAATTGAATTGAATAAATGCCACTACTAAATTAATAACAAATTAAGAATTTAACTCTTAAAAATTATTATTTGCAGTTTTTATTTTTCTGCTATACAAAATAAAACCATTTGTAAGTTGATCAATTCAAAATGCTTAGGATTTGTGAGAATCCAAAAAGAAAGATAGTGGAACTCAATTTTTGTCGCATGTTTTTTTATTTCCAATTTCATTTCATTTTTCCAACTAAAGTAATTAAATGATCTAAAGCTCAATGTTTATAAAATGGATATAATAATGAATTAGACAAGAATGCACAAAACCGAAATAAAAGTTACACAACAAAAAATTTAATTTAATTAAATTCCCATAAAAAAAATCTAAAGTTAAGACAAGTCTAGAGCAGCCAAGGAATGATGGCATGTCGGCGTTTGGGATAATCTTTGAAAGTGTCCTTATACCACTGATGCGTGAGCAGGGCATTAATCGTCTGATTGCTGGCGACCCACAAAAAAATCAGTTTCCATGTGCTGATGGGCGTAAAGAGATCCGCAAGGCAAAAATACATGACCACCTCGAAGAACATGTGCGGCGACGAAATGTAATCGAACCAACCGTCAATTGGCATTAAATGTGCCTCCGTCTGAACGTCGCCCGTTTTCGGATTCCGGCGCAGCTTGACCAACAACAAATTGCTGGCATATTGCTGCCAGCAGGCGAATAGAAAGATGATTATATACAATCCCTGGATGGGTGTTACATTTTGCAGTGTAAACTGCGTCGGTTGTGTGCCACGCACAAATCCCGCCGTATTGCCCAGCAGCGAGACAATGGCCCCAAAATAATGCACATAGCCAACGGCATAATGGGACAGATTGATTTTGCTGCGGCTTGAGAAGATCTGCACAAAGTTCGTCTCGTAGAAGCGACGCACACATTGGACGCCGAGCAGCGCTGAGCCCAGTAGCGCTGTATTTGAGTCCACCAGTACCTTTCGCTGACTCCGTCCGCCGCAAAAAAGATCCAGGAAACGGAGCACGTATTCCGGAGCCCCATTTTGATGCCAGACGGCGCTACTAATCAAATAGAGCGCCAGCAGGGACCAGGCCAAGGCAAAGATGTAGAAGTGACTGAACCATGACTTGGGCACTTCCAAATGGCTTACAATTGCATCCGTGTCGCCCTTGTGGGCATGTTTGCCATAGCGGAACGATTGACGAATGCTGTTGGGCAGATGAGATTCAAGCAGCGTCATTAGACTGCCCAGCAAAACCATCGTTATGATGAATGTGATAAATATCAATTGAATCACATTGATTTTGTACTGATCTATGAGATCCTCGAGAGTGTCAATCACTCGTATCAACATTTTTTCTGTCAAGATTTTGTAACTGAAAGCGGTTAATGTACAACTTTCACCGTGAGAAACGCGCTTATCAACATCAGCAGCAGAGGCAGGGTCGGCGTTTCGTTGCGAATGGCAAATGTGCAGGGGTGCATCATTCAAATTTGTCTCTGCTATAAAAGGTCAATCCAGTTAGTTGCGCGCTTTGTCTAAATTTTTTAAAATATCATGTCTGATCAGAAAAGAGACGTCCACATTTAAAAAATTTATATTTATGAAAATGACTGAAGCACGCTTCGGGCACCTCCAAATGGCAGACAATTGCAATTGCAATCACTTGAATAATATTTAATTTGTACTGATCGTCAGGATCGTCCAATGGAAAGCGATTGGAATGCAACTTTCACCGAAATAAATCATCTTATCAACATCACCGGTCGCGTTTCGTTGCGAATGGCAAGTGTGCAGGGCTGCACAGATTGTGCATTATTTAAATTTGCTGCTGCTATAAAAGAGCAATAAGCGCTTTAATTAAATGTTGGATAAAAAAAAGCGATCACATTAAAAAAATGATTATTTATTTGCAACAAAGCTAAACATTAAAGTAAAATTTGCTACCCATAACGATATATAATGAATAATACTATATATGTATGTAGTTCGATGCGATTACGATAGTGTAATAAGTATTTTTGTGCCTAATACTGCTGTGCCGCCAAGTTGCAGTTGACTATCTTGCGTATTGCTTACTTTTGTTTAGTTTTTTTTTTTTTTTTAATTGAATGAAGCGCCTTTTGTTTAACAGTAGAGCACTCGAGGCGATGTTTGTCAAATGTCCACACCATTCCGGCCGAGAGTGCCGCCCTTATATGGTGGCGGCTTGGGACGTGCATATAAACCAGAGGCGCCACCATCCAGCAGATACAAGCTGTTGTTGGGACTGTGTGTAGAATATGACTTGAGATGGAATGCATACATCATTAATATAATAAATTACGAGCCACAAACCTTAGTGAACACATGCTTATATTGTCCAGCAGAAAATTGGGATCCTTGAGACTCTTTAGCGTTGTCACCGGCTGCATGGGATTTGTGTCGGAACATTGAACCATTTGCACCGTCGACGACATCGGATAATCCAAATTAAACGAACTTTAAACGCAAATATATTAGTTTATAAACAGAAAAAAAATAAAGAAAAATACTTTTAATGTGTGTTTAATTTAAAACTCAAGATTCAAACGAAAAATTCACCTGTCTTCTTCAGCTTCCGAGTCGCTTTGCGTTTTGGCGCAACTCTCTTCGCATATGTGAAAAATATTGGCAAAGAAATACTCGGAATGTGGATCATAACTAAAAAAAAAATAATAATCACAAAATTAATAAACAAATATAAATAATTAAATCAAATAATTACAAAAATCGAGCTAACAAAAAATAATCAATGACAAACCATTTCGATTTTTGGAACAATCTTTTTGGAGGACGAACTTACAACTTCTGATGATGAAAGCAGAGCACAGCAGATAGAATGCCAACGAGGATGGCAAGGATCATGCCCGGAATGGCAAAAGCAAAGGCAAACTCATCGATATAGTTGCGCACGGGCACATCCTCCCGTGGAATGCCTATCCAACGTTCCTCCTGCTCCTCGAAGTGTTGTTGCGGTTGCTGCTGCTGCTTTTGATGCTGCTGATGATCCTTCTGTCTGCCACTAGCATGATTGTTGTGATAGTGTATCTCCGTGGGCGACTCCATGCCAACCATTTTAAAAGCACACCAATCGAGCTTGAAGCCAACATTCTCGAATATCTTTTGCACAGAGGTACGCTTGTAGGTGCACGATGGCAACTTGTATAGTGGACGCACTTCCTCCTGCAGCTCCTTCAAGCGTGCCGAGAACTGCGCAAAACTACCAACGTGCACAATTACACTGTAATTAAAAATATATAAGATTAAAGTAATTTTTTATGATCTAGAACAGAGATAACTTATATATATACTTTGTAATATTATTTTGTTTCTCTGACTCACCCCTCGCGCTGCTGCGGGCGGAGTGGCAAACGTCCGCCCATATTTACGGCGGATTCCATGAATACAATGCTGAGATCATCTTTGCTGGCCGGCCATAGATCCTTGCGAAAGATGTTGCGTAAATTCTCTACTCGTCCCGGATCCATTAGATGCACCCAATTCAGATTGTCAATCTTCATTTGAATCACATTCGGTGTGATGAACTTGTGGGCGACAAACATTGTGATAATCAATTGACGCGTCTCATAATTCTGTCGATTAAGGGCAACAAGATCCAAGTTGAGGGTTTTGCCAGCCACAGAATCGGGTGGAGTACCATATAGGAAACCCGCATGATACTCATGACTATACATATAGCGCATCCAACTAGGCAAATCGGGGTAATTCTCTAGCGAGGGACGATAGCGAAACTGTTCGCTAATCACTTGATGCGTCCAATTGAAAAGTTGCGGTTCAATCTTATAGGTAAACAATTCGCCAACGTTCGCTTGCAGTTGTAGCTTATATCCATTGCAGGCTATCCCCAGCCAGCCAACAATTAACAGCGCTAATTTCATTTTATTTCGGATTCTATGCTTTTTAATTGTACCCAGACATTTCAAGTGAAAACAAAACGTATTCTGAAAAATTCTTTTAGTGTGTATCTGAATGAGAATGCTAAAGAGAGGGAGAAAGAGAGAGAGAGAGAGAAAAGGAAAGAGCGCAGGCGCAGTAAACAGCTGAAAAGTTAGACATTATCACACCTGTTGTGATAGGTCAGTTAAGTTACACTGAATTTTTAATAAAAAAAAAACACAAATTACTTATCGTTAATAAATTCACAAAAATTGCAAGCAAATTTCAATTCAAAATTTAACGTAAGAAACGGTATAAGCGCATTATAAATTCAGTCTGGTAGCACTTTAACCATACGCATCGATATTTATGGCGATAAGCGATAGACGCTTGTTGACATCGGGCAATGTGTAATCAGCGAAAAGTCACAAAATACGTGGCTTTCGCATCGTATTTTCGCGCTAATTCAAAATAGTAATGTACTTCGCCAGGTAGCTGTTAGTTTAACAACACACAATATGTTGTCACTACTTTTGCAATTGTTTTGTTATCTTGTCGCATTCATATTGGCCACCGTGTTGTTTGTAAGTAAATGGCACAAAAACCGATAACTCTGCTTATTTTTTTTCTCACAATTCTTGTGACTTGTTTTTAGACGGTGTTGGTTTTATTGTACAAAACAAAACCATATCCGATCATAGCACGACACAAGGATGAAAAGTTCTATTTGGATCCAAAGACGATAAAAACAATTGAATTTCCCAGTTTGGATGACCCGCCTACCTTGGAACTGAGCGTCATTGTGCCGGCCTACAATGAGGAGCAACGTTGTGGGTATTATTTTTTGTTGCTATTGTTTTTGAGTAATGATTAATCACATGATTATTGTCAACTATCTGCAGTGCCTGCTATGCTCGATGAGTGTCTGAGCTTTCTCGATGAGAAGGCCGCCAGGAACACGGAGTTTAGCTATGAGGTGATCATTGTCAGTGATGGCAGCAGCGATGCCACAGTTTCTTTGGCCCTCAAATACTCCAAGCTGCATGGTGCGGATAGGTTTCGTGTGTTGGAGCTTGTCCAGAATCGTGGCAAGGGCGGTGCTGTTCGTCTGGGCATGCTCAGTGCCCGTGGCCGCCAATTGCTCTTTGCCGATGCCGATGGTGCAACGAAATTTGCCGACTATGATAAACTGGCAGAGGCATTAACCAGTTTGGCGCCAGAATGGCGACACGATGGCATAGCCATCGGTTCACGTGCTCATCTCGAGGATGAGTCAATTGCAACGCGTAGCTTTTTTCGGTAAATAAGAAAACCGAAAAGAATTTGTGTCTATTTGCTCTCCCAGTTAAATTATGATACATTAAGTAATTCTTATCACTTTTATTATTCTCTCCTTAAGCACAATTTTAATGCACGGTTTTCATACGCTTGTCTGGATATTTGCGGTGAGATCGGTGAGAGATACACAATGTGGCTTCAAGCTATTTACACGGGCAACCGCACGTAAATTATTCAATAGCTTACACGTGCAACGTTGGGCGTTTGATGTGGAGCTGCTTTATCTAGCCGAACGTCTCCGGCTGCCCATGGTCGAGGTGGCTGTGCGCTGGACAGAGATCGATGGGTCCAAATTGTCACCATTCTGGTCGTGGCTGCAAATGGGAATTGATCTATTTATGATTTGGCTGCGTTATTTGATCGGCGCTTGGCGCATAGCTGCCAGTCAGAAGAAGGAGAATTAAAAAGAAACGTACGTCAACGACGGATGCGCATTTAATTATTATTTCCTACAAACTACAATTGTAAAGCTTATTAAACTAAGTGCAAAGTATTCTAAAAAAAAAAACTGCTCATTTATTTTCTATTCGATTTAAATTCGCACAAATTTTGCGCTGCGATCGATAAGATGAGAAGCAGCGCTGCAATTCGAAGAATGTGGCGGTCGCTCGATAGCAATACAGTCGACACAGCGATACGATAACAAATCGACAGCCGTTTTAAAGATACGTCGCGTCGGCGCGTTCGCAACTCGCAGCACTCAGAATACCGCTTTTTATATTTAATAATACATTTTGAGCAATAAGCACTTTGAAGTGCTTATAAACAGGTGGACCATTTACGTGTCTAGTCAAAAGTTGCCGGCTACACTTGCTGCTGCTGTTCCTGCAATTAGCAAATGTCTCGTCGCCTGTTGCGTCTGTGTGCGTGTTGGAAAGTTCTCATGCATATGCAAGTGTGTGTGTGTGCGTGTCACAGCTGAGCCAAGTGGAATTGTTTATTAAGTTTTTTTTGTTTTTGAGCGCCTCTGCCTAAGCCGAGCAGTATCCAAATGCTTTACAAGCCGGTTGCGTCGCATATTCTTTTCCATTGTTTTCGTCGTAAACGAAAGTGATTTGTTGTTATTGTGTTCGTTTCGGTTATTTGTTGCTGCAATTGCTGCAATCAACGGCACTTGTGGTAAGTTTGGCACATTTATTGAACACAATCACTCTCGCTCTCTCTTTCTTCCTCTAGTTGGAGCTTGAATTGCAATTGGTGCTTTAAAATTGATTGCCTTTGTTCTTGGCTTGAATTTGTGTGTGATCAGCACATTTGAATTTTGCAAATAAGAACTCTACAATTTACAGTTAAAATCACAACATGTACTCACTCGCTCTCTCACCATCCCCCTACCACATAACACATTTCAATAAGAACCAATCAGATCGTATTTTGTCACATTACCTTCGAGCTGTTTGTTTTTGTTCTTTTTTGTCATTTTCTTTTATGCTTCTTTAAAGCTGCAAACTCGTTTTGATTTTTCGATTAAAATTCTTTCAAAGGTCGCCGTGAAACGCCAACGCATTCCATGCCCCCACCTCGTAAACGGCAAAAATCAAGACTTGCAACAATAAACAGAAAGCAAAACATTTTGCTAAATATAACAGAAAAAAAATTTTAATAAGCAAGCAGAATGAAAACTAAACGCAGTATTTGCGTGGCGAAATTCAAACTCGTCGCCTGAAACTGAATCTTTTATGCTGTGTTTCTTGTATGTATATATGTATATGTATATATATGATGGCCCTGGACACGCCTCGCCTCTTGTCTGTTGCTTCAAGTCCAGCCAGAGAGACGCGGAGACTGCCTCTGTCTCTGTCTCCCCCGGCCGTAGGCGAAAGATTTATGTGTGCGCCGCTGCTGCGATCCTTTTTGCTGTGCTTTTTCTTTTTTATTATGACCTGTAATTTTGGCAGCATCAACAGCGGGTGTGCTGCGCTACTGAAATTAATGGTAAGATATGGCGACACCAATCGATACTTATTAACTGGTTAGTTTTGACAAATTTAATCAATTTTCTAATGGACTGATTAAAGTAAACAGTGTCTCAAATGCACATAAACTATATAAATCATTAATGAAATAACTCTATGCTGCCTAGAAGCCCAAAACGTAATCAATTAATTTGAATTGCACAGGGTGTCTCAGCGTCGAGCATTACATGAATTGCATAGTTCTTGCTGGCCAACGTTTGCTGGACTCTGAACGCTCTGTTTGATTAAAGTGCCTCGCAATACGATGAAGACGAGTGCTTTCCACAGAGGGGGAGTGGAGTGGTGGGCGCTGGCTTAGCTGTTGTTGTTGTTGTGCATTGGTCGCTCTTGTTTGTTGATTTCCATGCACAGCCGCATGCGGCTTTCTGTTGCTGTTGAAGTGCGATATTTCACTGGCGATCTCTCGCATTGGGTCGCAAATCCATAAGAACTACATTCGAATATCTTTCGAAATTTCATAGTTTGAGTTACCAAATTACAATGGCACATTAAAGATTAGTCAAAGGTTGAGGGACTTCCACCCCACCCAACTCACCCATGGAGGTGCTTCGTCACCTGTTGCCCGGTAGTATCAGAGTATTCCGTAGTTCGTTATGTCTTCCAAATAGAGATTTTGGAATCTTTATTCTAGATTACATTTATAAAAAATATACAAAAAATTATATTCGAATTTTTGTAAATAATTGGCTGAAATAGTTTTTATAATATTATAGCTTTGTAGACTTTAATTCTTTCACAATATTTTGCATGGATGGTCGTATGAAGGGGTTTTTGTCCCAGCACGTCTGTATCAGTGTTTGAATGTTCTCGGGGCACTTGGCTTCAATCAATTCCTTTAATGAGGGTCGTCGATCTACACGAATAATTGTCAATTATTATTAGTAGACACTATGTGTACAGATGTTACAAACCTTTCTCATCAATTTCCCGCAGGAGTGAAGTAACATCTCTTTGTCCTTCAAAGTCGTAGTAAGGTATCTTACGCACAAAAACTTCCCACATTGTAATGCCCATGCTATACACATCGCATTTCGCAGTGTATTTACAGCCATTGAAAACCTGTGCATTGTAAACGAAGTTCGGTAATGTGAATTAAGCGATAATATGAGATTCAATATTTACCTCGGGTGCCATATAGATGGGCGTTCCCCGTTTGTTTGTCATAATTGTTGCCACTTTTCGAACCATGCCAAAATCGCAAATTTTCGCATTTTTTCGTTCAGCATCAAGTAATATATTGAGTGGTTTGACATCGCGATGGATGACTTCCAGATAAGCCAAAGCCTACAAATAAAGCATGAGTCATAAGTGTATATAAATATATGTATATATATATAAGTACCTCTGCCGTCTGAGTTAACCAGCGAACACTATCAGTCAGTTCATATTTAATACATTTTTGCTCATGCAACAAATGCCACAGCGATCCTCCAGCCATAAATTCCAGAATCAAGTAGCTTTTATTATCGTGGTACGTAGTGCCGTACAGTTTGACGATATTCTCATGATTGAGCTTTGCCATATTATGGGCCTCGTTTAGAATGCTCTTATCTGTCGTGATGTTCCCTCTCATTTCTTTAATAGCTACTATTTTGTAGACTTTATATTTGCCTTCCCAAACATCTCCAAAGGAACCACTTCCAATTTTCTAAAAAAAAATAGCAATTAAATTTATATGTAACTAGTTATTCTTACATTTAAAATACATACTCTTATAAAGCTAAGATCTTCATATTTGATATCCGACATCTTCACTCTTTGGGATTCAACCGCTGACTGAATTCAAACACGCTTTTTGCTTATATATATATAAAATATATACTATATACGTAGGAAATATATACGTGCGCCATATCTTTGCGTTGTTTCATGCCGTACACTGAAAAAAAAAGAGTACACTTTATTAAATTTGGTCAAAATTGTTTTTAAAATTTTATTTGGTGTTCGTCCGCCAAAATTTTGAAAACACAAAACGATTAAAAATCTAAAAAAAAAGTTTCCATTCTCTATAAATTCTTAATTTGACTGTTAAGAATTAATGCAATTCGAAACTTAAACTAAGTACCGATTTTTACAACTGCTTTTCATTTTTTTAATACTTGCAATTTTTGTTATCACTCAGATTGGTATGAAATATTTATATATATATATATATATATATACATATGTCATTATCGGTCGACCAATGGCTTTATTTGGTGCTGATAGCTCTAAAAGCGCAAAGTTAAATGTGCAATGCAAATTCGGGTGAGCAAAATATGCGTTTTTGAAATATTTAAAACTGTTCTTTATAAAGTAATTTTCGTCGAACCAATATTGAATTTATTTTATTTTTTAATTTTGTTTAATTGTAAGCCTCGCGTAAGTATATACATATGTGTGTGTTTGTGAGTCTGTATGGACGCAATTATAGATTACGCTGAATAATACACACACACACTCACACACTCGCACACACACACTCGCACACAAACACATACTTATGAGAAAACGAGTTGACTACAAACTGTGTGTTTCTTATCTTATTACTATATATAATGTACCTAGATACATGTGTTTACTTTGCGTAATTCTAAATCGAATTTGTTGATTAGATATCCAAATTTATAAATATATGAAGTAGGTATGACTTCAATTCGTCCACAATCTCTTGCATGGATGGTCGCATATTGGGGTTTGCTGTAAGCACTTCTGTATCAGTTTCTGAATTTTCCTGGGGCATTTGGCATCAGCGAATTCCTTTCGGGAGGGTCGTCGATCTACACAAATTATTGACAATTCTTATTATTAGACACTAAGTGTACAGATGTTTCTTACTTTTACCATACATATGTGATATCCTGCTTCTTAAAATCAAAGTCGTAGTAAGGCGTCTTTCTCACAAAAACTTCCCACATTGAAATGCCCATGCTATTAGTAAAAACAAAACACAAAGTATAATATAATATTTACGATAAGATACTGATACGTTGCAATAAATATTTGTAATTTAATGTTCATTTCCTCAGATCGATTATTTTTAAAATTTATATTTAAAATTTGATTTTTTGATCGTATATTTGGTGAACGCAATTCGCCGGATACCCATAGATGAGAATGAGGCCTAAGATATCTTTAAGAGCTGGGCTCTCGACTATAACATTCTTATCTGTTTGCTATCCCATGTGTAATTATTATGTGTATAAATTTATTGTGCACACATTTCAACTGGCAACAACAGTTGACGTGTTGGTCAAGCGTAATCAGCCTATAAGGCTAATCCCTTAATCCGCAGCTTTCAGAGTGCAACTGGCTTATGCCCAAGATCAACTGACCGCAGACCAGTTGCCAGTTCTTTCAGCTCTGTTCGCCTTTACGCCTCGTCAGCTGGCTAATTAATTGGCCATTTACTAGCTCGATATTCAATTCTTTTGTTGAGCCTCTATGTCTTTCTCTCTTTCTCTCCCTTTTTCTGTCTTTCATTCTTGACTGATTTGTGATTGATGCGTCTATGTTTGTTGTACACCCACAGCAATTAGTCGGTCACTCGATTGGGCCACGGTCAATGCCATAAGATTCGCACGCCCACAACGCTTTCGACTGATTTATGGATCGAGGCGTTGTCGTATGCTGTAATCCAACAATATTTGGCCATAACATTAACATCATTTTATGGTATACTAAAAGCTAATTCTCGCTCTCACTCTCTCTGTATCTCTTTGCAGACGATCTCTCTCTCTCTCTCTCTTTGTCTTACAATGTTGAGCAACAAAATGCATCGCAGCTCACATGGTAGCATCAAATCGTCTTTATCGCTGCGATCCAGCGGCAAATCCTTTCAGGTTAAATTGGACAAAATGTCCGAGCATCTGTATGACATTGTCAAAAGTGGCTCAATGGTGAAACGGGCCCAAAACAAGAAACGCTTCACCCCAGTCAACTATAAACATCGCTGGTTCGAGCTGACAAAGCGAACGATCTGCTATTACGATGTGGAGAATGTGGAGGTGAGTGAATATTCCATTAAAATAACTAAACATACATACAACATACATGGTTGCATCTAGCTAAAGATCGATAACAAGTGTAACTTAACCTAAGCTCAACATGAAGTTGAGGTTTTGAAGATTCTGGTGAGATAAATAAGTAAATACCACCAACTAAGAAATAATACAATCGTTCAGCAAATTTTGTGATCTTTCATTTTTTTTTTTAATTTTTCTTTGCGAAATTAATTAAAGGATTGAAAAGGATTTAATTTCTATGTCGCCTTAAATTATAAAAAATAAAAAATGATTATGTCGAGCGTAACAAATAAAAATAATTATCATAGATCATAGATCGACGCGCAGCTTTCTCAAATCTGCATAAAAATATGTAATATTGAATAAGAAATATTTTTGTTTCTTTCTTTAATTTCTAAAAGACTCGACCTCCCACCCTCCGCATTCGTCTCGTCCCCTATTATTTGTCAGTTCATCTCAGTTTATACGGAGACAAAGGCTGCTGTGGGTGGTGCTTTGTGGTGTGGTGTGGTGTGGTGTGGTATTCATCTGACTGGCCATTATTCATGTTTAAGTGGGTGTCTCGGCTTGTTGTCATGGTATCGTCATTTATTGCGTCGTTATTGCAGCACCTAACGCAACGCACTGGAGTTAGGACTACCGCTAGGCTAGGATCAGAGGTTGCGGGGTTGGGTAGCAAAACCCCGGTTAGGGGGTGAATGGAAGCATAGCTACCCGAGAGGCTTCGCAGCCGCTTTCGTTTCAAAACAAACGGCCAACAATCGGCATTCGTCGTGCGTCGACACATCCTTCCAGTCTCCCGAAGGCCTTTGTGGTTGGACATAGAAAAACACACCCTGCCGCAACAGCAGCAGCTGTTTTTCGCTTTCCAGCGCCGGCAAAATACAGATAGAGAGATAGAGATAAAGAGAGAGAGAGCGAGAGCGAGTGTGAGAGACGCACCCCCGTATTTTGTATTTTTCCTTATTATTATTTTCTTTGGTTTTTTGTAGAGTTTTGCTATCCTTTGCTATCCCCTCTATCATTTCCAATTGGAAATCGCACGTATCCAGTTTAAACGAAGTTCACTAACCGACTCGAGTTTCGAACGTTGCCTCGTCGGGTGCGGACGTTGTTTCCGTGTTTTTTCTTTCCGTTACCGATTCGATTTTCCCATTTTCGTCATTTAGCTCGCCAACAAAAAAAAATAAATTAAATAAATATAAAACAAATTAACACATTGCCTAAAACTATTTCGTGCACTTACTTAATATGCATGAATTGTTTGCATTTCCGCGCAATTTTCGCGTTATAGTTTAACTCGCGCCCGGCATTCGTGCCACCCTTGAAAATCTTGTGACCGTGTGCTTTTTCGGCAAAAGTTCAAAACAACCCTTAGTCGCACAGATAGAATATATATATATATATAAATATATATATTTATATATACATACGTTTGTGTATATTTGAAATTTCCAATAACTGTTTTAAAAATTGTGTACGTGCCCCTAACACACATATCTATATATATGTATATGGTATATGTATCGTTTATCGTCACAGCATCCAAATCCATAAAATGTAATACGGAGAAGCGTGTCGACAAATATATATCTCTCGTAAAATATCACGTGAACCCCACCCAGAAAAAAGTGTAGGAAAGACGACAAAGTTTTTCAAGTGTAGCGAGTGTTCTTGTCCTGGTGTCTAGCTATCCCCCTCTTCACCCGCTCTCTCCCATTCTTTCTCTGTCTCTCTCTCGGGCTGTCTCTCTCGCTTTTGATTGCCGCACCCCGTTGAGGGGCGCCAGGAAACTTAAAAGGATTATCCCAACGCCTGTCGGCCCTTAAGAGGTAAGCAGCCTACAATTCCTAACTTTAGTTTTTTAATTGATTTAGTTGATGTTTTACCAGAGCAACAAGCCTATTAATAAAATTCGTTGCTTAAGGCACAAAATTCCCTTGGCTCTCAAAATTCAATGTTCAAGTGTTTTTTATAAGTGAATTAAATCATATATACTTGATTAGAACTCCTGCACCTATGTGAATTAAGCTCCTAGCTATCTGAATGAAAATTAATACAGAGGTTTATCTTCGATGCAGTTCAGTAGAAATGTTGGTCAATATTGACTGGATCGGTTTTAAGAGATTTCACTGGCTCAGCTTTGTCACAACTGAACCGATTCTTACCAGCAATGTCTTCTTAAGCAAACTCTACATCGGACTTGAACATATAACAGATATATGATTTTATCCAAGCAAAGGATATTTCTAAATCTGAAGGCCCCTTAGCCCTTACTTTATCATTCATTCACTCATTCATTCATTTATTCAGTGACCAAGCTGGCAACCCTTCAGCGCTGCTGTTGTTGTTGCTGTGTCTTTTTTCCGCTTCAACTGCTCCGTTTGCCTGGAGTTTGAGGTTCGATGAACTTGTGTGTGTGGCAAATGCTCAATTAATTGATTGATACGCCTTTTGTCTAGTAGCCGTCGATGTGCCGGATACTGCTCCTACTCCTGCACCTACTCCTGCTCCTGTCATATTGTGTCTGGCTATCTCGCAGCTGCATCATGTCTATATAGGGGTCAGTTGCTCTCAACGCTGCTGATTAATGCCCTCGACTACTACTTGAGCCATTTTTACACTGAGCCTTTGCAGGGTGTCATTAACCTTGTCATAAAGAGCAACAAAAAAAAAGAAGAAGAAAACGTGTCTTCACTCGAGAGGATTTACCTGGCAAATCCCAGGAATCGGCTAGACTTGCTGGTATGCTAATTGAGCCTGCGCTTCGTTTTGTAAACACTTTGCGCCTCAACCGTACCGCACCCAGAACGGTACCGAGTCGCGAACGGAGCGGTTCTGCCCTGCACTCCAATACGTTTCGCACAGATTAAGGTTGTAAACAACAATTTTCATATGGACACACGAGCAACACATGTTACAACACAAGCTACACAAATGCACAACGTACTTTAAATGCACTTAAATTTTGAAACAAAAAAAAAGTAATAAAAGAAACCCGGTTTAGATAAGTTGCATGACTTGATATGAAGTTCATGTAGCTGTCTAGCTGTATCTATATATATAAATAATAAATAAAAATATTTGGATAGTGCAATTCGATAATACTTTCCTGCCGTACCTTGTATGTTTGTGTATTAATCATTTTTCAAATTTTAACTAAACAAAATTTAACTTTCTTCATCTATTTTTGTGCTTTCTTCTTCTTTTTCAGTCTTTGGTTAAACCTTAGATTTTGCTGTTGTTAAGGGCTTTCCGAAATGCCAGTTAGGTTCTCAGTAACGTACATGTTTCACACCATAAAAATATTAAATAATAAATTTAAAAAAAATTAAAAAAAAATAAAAAAAAATTAAAAAAAAAATATTAAAAAAATTAAAAATAAATTACCGCGTTACACACATTACGACAAAATTGTATTGTATAAACTCTGTCAGGGTATGCAAAGTAAGTGATTCAATTTTCACGGCTAATGGAAGTGCCTCATCTACACTTTTGGTTAACTTCTTTGCTACAACCTTCTCGGAGACCACATGCCCCCCCTGCACTCCCCTGTCTCCTGTTGTAAATACCTATGCACAAATGCAATGCATGCACACCCTGTATGTGTGTGTTTGTGTGTGTGTGTGTGTGTGTGTGTGTGTGTGTGGTCTCCCATTTTGCTCGGTAGCCATTTGGAATTGGCAAAAACTGTTTTTATGGGTCTCTCGAGTTTTACGACTCGTATTCGTAGTCGAAGATGAAGAATCCTATTGGAAACTCTGATCAGTGTACATATTTCTGCTACGGCGCATTCTCAATTAAGCATACAAATTTATCACCTACCATTTCTCTCTCTTTTTCTCTTTGTCTCAGTCTGTCTCTCGTTGGATTATTAGTCATTGAATGCATTCAAAGTCTTTTCGAATTGACACCTTTCTTCTGCTTTTTTTTCGTTTTTTTTTTTTTTGCTCCCAAAGCCGATTTCGTAGAATTACAGGCCTGCCTGCCATTAACGGTCGAAACAATCCGATGTTGACAAATTAGCGCGCCAGCAAAATGTATTTCTCACTGAAACCAAAAAATAAATACAAAATGTACACAGCAAAAAATCAAATATTCAATCAAGTATTGAAAATTTGTAATTATGAATTTTAAACGAAAACTAAGAACTACCAGCTGAATTTAAGATCCTAAATCTGAGAAGAGAACAAGGAACTTATTCAAGACTCTGCTTAATTTTAGTTGGCTTGTTTGTGTGTTTGTGTTTTTTTTTCGTGTGTATATTTATTTCTTGTCTTTATGGTCTCAATTATAGCAGCCCCCCACTCTGCAGTTGCAGAGTGTGTTTCTTGTGGAATTGGCTTTAACGCGAAAGTGTTTTGCTGATAAGCAAACGGGACAGCGCACAATGACAAATGTTGCGGGAAACGTAAAGCTGGCCAGTACAAGATTATGACCTGGCCAATTGCTCAATGCCTGGCAGTGTGTGCTTGAGTCTGCAATTTAATTACCCCAAATTACAGATAAGAATGCCACTTCACAACACACGGTTAACTCACCGTATTAGAGCGTCAATTTTTAAAAATAAAAAATTATATTAACAATAAATCAAATTTTCAAAGTGGTGTTTTTTTTCTTTGATATGTGGTGCAATCCACTCTATCAATAGCTTTTATTTATTCTAGAAAATAATTATTTAAAAAATGCGCCAAAAACTGCAAAAATAATTTACTCTGCTTATTTTTGTATAAATAAATAATCATTATAAATAAATAAATATATACCTATACTAAACTGAAATAAACATTAGACATTTTCTACATTTAGAGAAGGAGGAAATAAACCTAAATATAACAAATTGAAATAAATAATTAAAAAATAAAATTAATCTGTTATCTGTTCAAAAGAAACATTTCCAAGTGAACCACAAATTGTTACATTTTATATTTTATATGCCCTGTTATATAAATATATATATATACATCTGAGTATTTTAATATGATTCACTTATTTATCAAATCTAACAGGGTATTTATTTGTTGCTTTTGCAAATTTATTTAGTTTTTTCTTTCTACACTGTCAGCTGCTGCTTTGCTGACTAATTGTGGCCACTTTTGACCAATTACAAGTGTATGTGTGTGTGTATCTTACTTGTACACATTACATGCCAATTGTTGCAGCTTTGGCTTTGACTGGTTTCTTAACAAAAGGGGCCAAGCCCTTCAATATGTAAAAGCACTTGTAAAAGATTATGAATCATAATCAAAAAGGTAGCAAAGCAGTAAAAAAATCTTGTTGGCCGCCTTGATTCTCTTTCTCTCTCTTTCTCCATCTGTCTCTATCTGTCACAACTTCACTCTCTACTTACATGATTTGCCTATTAACGTTATAGTTAACATTTTTGTATGATGCATCAGAGTCACAATCCCAGCAGATGCACTCAACTCGCTTTGTGGTGGGTCCACCATCCATGACTCGAATGCTCAATGAGCCTGCCACATCTAATGAACCACCCGACTGTCTGTCTGTCTGTCTGTCTATCTATTTGCCTCATTTGCAGCCGCCCCCCATCAATCCCCCCCTTTTCATGATTCATTATGGGCCTTCTGTAATAATCATTACCCATCGTCAGGCTACCTGTCTGCTGCCCCACCCTTATCCCTGTTTTCTTTTTTGCACCTTTGTCTGTCGGGAACGAAGTCGATTGCATATATTGCTGTGAATTAAAGAGCTACTTGTAACAAAAAAAAAAAAAGAAGACTCCTCTTCTCGTCTAGAGTAGGTTGCAGACAGCCGCCTTCACAGCCGCAGCAAGTGTCCATCTCATAAACAAACGTTTAATTGGAATTAAGTTTAAAAAAAAGAATAGGTCGAAAATCACTTTTCTATTGAAATCGGGTTAAACGAACATAAGTTGAAAGATTTAGATTCTTTTTATACCCTAAACTTATGGAATATTGGTAAAAAGGGTATAATGAATAATTTCTCGCAAGCCACATTAATAAATTTTAATTACACACCCAAAAAAAAAACCTAAATTTAGAAAATTCGCCATACTTTTCGCTACAATGGTAGTTTACCTTATTATTCTAAAAATAAGTGTTTTTTCTATTCTTAATATTTTTGGAATTGTCAATTAAGGACAAGCCATTCGAAATATTGGAAATCGTTTTCTTTTATTTAGAAATTATTTATAAAATTCAAGTCGATTTTTTACTAAATGCAATAAAACCCGCAATTTCAAATATATATTTTCCTTATCGAAAATTATGTATGTTTGGGATGTCGGTTAGTCGAACATACTCAACTAGAGATAAGTCTGTTTTTTACTTGGCTATTTCCGCTGCTGTTTTTTTTTTTATTGTTGCCGTTAATTTGAGGCTCACGCGCGCGAACCGAACCGATCCAAATAATTGGAATTCAAAGCCGGTTAACAAACAAACAACGGCAACAGACACCGACTCAGTCTCAGTTTCAGTCTTGGATGTTCCAAAACTTGTCTACTTTCGTATTCGTTTAATGTTATCACGGATGATGATGGTCAACACAAAAAAAAATTATATGTATATATAAATAAAACCGCAGAGCTGCGTGTTGGCCAAAAAGCTATGAGCTCTTTTTCAGCCCCATTTACCTCTACTCTCTCTCCCTCTATCTCTGTGTGTGTGTGTGTGTGTGTATTAGTGTGTGTGATGATTGATCTTATCGCGACTCGTTGCGCGTGAGTCATCTTAAAATATAACAACAACAGCAACAGCGGCAACAGCAATAGGCATTTAAAACAAGGCAAGAACAACATCTTCTTCAGCAGCGATGTTGTTAGCTGTTTTTATTATTTCTTTGTACTTTATGGTCCGGACTGGGGCTTAAGTTCATAACTCAATGTGGCTGCCTCATATTTAGTGCGGCATAAGCTGACGTGCCACAATACGATGACTGTGGCCCACCGCAAAGGCCGTTCATTTATATTGCACCTTGGCATAAATTAGTCAATTTGCGGAAGGAATATGTGGCTTTAATATGTATTCTAATAATATATAAATATTTTATCCATGGTTTGGAAATTATTCAAAATCAAACGAATTTTCTAGCAGCAAAACATTTTTCAAATATTTATTTAGTAAAATTAAATATGTAATAACAGTAATTTACTCATAATATTAATTATTATTGCACCAAAACACTTAAAAAAAAAATCACTTGCAATCCGAAAATGTTTAAAAAAAATATAGCCATTTTACCACTGTACAATTGACATCAATTTCATTGTGAAAAAATTTCCTGATAAACTGCGATAACTGTAAACATGTAAAAAGAAAAAAGAAAAAGGAACAGACCCAGACTCAGATGATAAATCGTCGCCAAACTTGCCTTGACTAATTTTTGGAGTGCATGGAAAATATATACAAATTTCACCAAATCAAAATTCCAAAGAAACTGTCGCTCGACAGGCATATTGAATAAATTGCATCTTCTACGGTGGGAGGGAAGGAGGGGAGGGTGGGTTGCAACGAATGATTCAATCGCTTTGGCATCCGTCTCACATCCGGTTACCATTACAGTTTTCAGTCTACAAGAGACCCAACAACAAGTTGCAAGTCCCAACACACACAGACACACACACTTTTTAGGGGGCGTTGCGCACTCATCGGTCAGGAATTGCGAAGGCTGCGCTTCTTCTGCATGGGACATGGACATGGATATATGAATATATCGCTGTATATGCGATATGGGCTTTTGGCCAGTTTGCCATTTTTGTTGTGGTTTTGTTTTTGTTTTGTGTCTGGTGCTCTACTGGTCGGCAGAGGGTGCCGCCCTTTTCCTGTGCTAATTGCATGACGTATTTTTTTTTTATATATATATATTTTATGAATGAAATTTACCGCCGCTAGCATTTTCCCACACGCACAAAAATTCTAAAATATACAAATAAATATAAAAAAAATAAAAGAAAAAAATAATAAAAAAGTTTGGATCGCCCGAGCAGGGACTTGAACCCTGGACCCTTGGATTAAAAGTCCAATGCTCTACCGACTGAGCTACCCGGGCACTTGCACGCTGATGCGCTGTGGCTGACTAACAAGCAAGCGAAAAGAGCGCACTTTGTTCTCCCTGAGAATCACTGTATGCGATTGTTTTTGTTGCTATCTTTGTCTAACGCACTTAATAAAAGCCAAATGCAGCCCGCCAAAAATAGAACCAAGCAAAATTTTATTGTTGGTTTGTATTCGTCTTATTTTTGTGCTTGCGTGTATTTATTGCATGCAACATTTCTAATTGTAAATAAGGAATAAGAATATATTTGTTGAAAAAGCTATCACGTGCGATAATACGAAGTAGTCTTTTTGACCATTTATCGCATGCGATATTTCTAATTAAAAGTAGCCAAAAAATATGCTGTGCCAAAAAAAATATATATTTTCGCATGCGATTTTTCTGTTTTTCATTTGCGGTTTAAAAATTATGACGCTGCTGAACTACACATATACTTTTTTAGCTTAATATTTACACCACATTTACTATTTATAATTACAAAAATAAGCAAACAAATATGTGAGAAAATTTCGTAACTTTAATGAAACAGTTTTTCGTTGATGTATCAAGGCAAATAAAATTTAGTTTTACATTTGCAATTACAATCCACAAAATAGTTTATTTTTATTGAGGTTGAATGGAGCTACGCTGTGTGGGGCATTTATCAAAACATTAAAAATATACACACAAATTGCTTTAGGCGGCGTTGTTGGTCTTGTTCTTCTTTTTGTTGTTGTTGTTGTTGCCGATATGCAATGTGGCAAGTATTTAAACAGCTAAGCAAGCTGAACATATACATACGTATATATCTAAAAATTCCAGTGCGTAGGGGTTTTTTTGTTGTTTAATTTTATTCCACAGCTGTCAAGAGACGTCTTTTCCTCTCTCTCCCTTTTCCTTTTGGCCAGCAACTCTCTCACTCTCTGTTGCCGGCTGTAATTATGTGAGGGTTTTTTTCATTTCTTATGCAGGTTTGCCTTTTGACCTTTGCGCATTTATAATCTAACTGTGTTCCCTCACCACTTGCCCCACCGCCAGCCCCTTCCCACGTTCTATTCAAACCATTTACCTTTCAATTATGCGCTTTTCATCCTCTGTTACTCCTCCTCTTCCTCCTCCTCTCTCTCTCTCTCTGTCTATTTGTGGCTCTTTGTCATTTTCCCGGCCTTACACAAGTTTTCCATATGTTTGTTTAATACGTTTTAAGCGCTTTTTAAGCGTTCAAGTCACGATTTTCATATTTATATACGACAGCATATATGTTTTTCTGCTTGGGGGAGGGTGGGGAATTGTCTTACAGCACACCTTTTTAGCTGATTGATCAGCTGTGTGTGTGTGTGTGTGTCTGTGTCTGTGTGTGTGCGTGTGTGTGTTTAAGTTTGTCTCTGATGTTATCTGCGCGGCGCATCTCTGACTTCAATTTTCCGTATTTTTTCTCATTATTATTTTTAATATACTCTTACGACTGGGTACACGGAATTTATTCATTATCGTAAATCCAAACCGGAATTAAACTTTTTTTTTATAATCAGTTAAAGATATTATTAGTTTATCTGGCATACGAAAACAACTGCTGAAAAATGATTTAATGATTTTAGCTTCTCTCTGTTCATAATTAAATTCTAAGTTACTTTCTTTCACTTTCCCCTTAGTAAGGGTATTTAAGCATCGTTAATGATAAACTTAATTGTTCACTTTTGATTTTTATTTTTTCTGTATCTGCAGTTTAAATAAATTTAATTATTGGGATTGTGAATATAGCTTCTTAAGTGTTTTTTATTTTTTAGTTTTTTGATTTTGTTTAGAGGCGTTGCTTATCGTTAATTTGATCGCCAATGCGCGCTTTTGTTTTCCCAGACTCGAAATATGCTCTCTAGAAAATCATGATAGCGATGATGATGATGATGGTCATGATGATGTTGATAGATCACTACTGATGATCATTAGGCAAACATGCATCAACCTAAAAAAAAAACCACCGAAATCGTTCAGTTCATGCTTCGTCGGCCTTTCCCAGGACGTCGTCGCCAGTGGGGGCTCAAATTATAGCGTAGGCTTTCAGCAAAGATACAGATACAGATATAAATATACATATATAGAATGCAAATTTTTGAGCAGAGTCTCTGCAAAGGAAGTCATCAAGCGGACTTCATAGAAACATACATATAGAGACACAGACAGGAAGAAGCACAGACAAAAGATAGATTCAAAACAGAAGTGGACATGACTCAGCACGACGCATTTAAAAGATACTTTCGAAACGTTTTCAAGCAGCCAAATTAATTACATTGAGCAAACTGCAGCTCCGCAGATCAGCCAAGCATGTCCTTTGATGTGAGAAACCAGACCAGCCAAAAACAAACACACACACACTCAACACACACACACACACACACACACACACACACACACACACCAACACAAAACTCTAAACACAAATTATGCATATGAGAAAATGTTTTTCCACTTGCATTTTCATTGAAAATATTATGCATCTAATTTTGTATTTAGTTGGCTGTTTGTTGGTTTCTGCATTTCAACACATGTGGGAAATGAATTAGTAAAAATGACTTGGATTAAAATGCTAGATCAGCAGCTACCCTGTAATAAAAACAATTACATCTCTTTCAGTTTATAAAAATTATAATTGTGAGTTAGGCGATTTATTTTTTAAATGTATTTTTGATAGGCTAATCCATACACTAACTTCTAAGCCAGCTTATAGCCTAACCCATACCCTAACTCTTAAGCTAGCTCATGTCGTAGCTCGTACCTTAACTCATATCCTGGCTCATACCCTAAGTAGACCCTAGCTGATACCCTTACCACAACCCCAACAATTTTCCATTGAGCCGTGAAATTGAAAAACCATTAAATACTAATGTTCGAACCAAGCATGTTGCACTTTCGGCTTGCATTCATCTGAGGCACATACTTCATTCGAACTTCAAGTTTGTTGGTTGTTGTTGTTGTTTTTTATTTTATTACAGTTATAATTTATATGAGACAATTTTTCAAGCATGCTGCTGCTGCCCCCACGCTGCATGTGGTCAGACAGACTGACTGACAAACAGACAGACAGACAGACAGAAAAGACACCCGGGGGCGCATTATCAATCATTGGAGACGTCGTTCCCAATTCTTAAGTTTTCCCCGTTCCATTGTCATTCGCTTGGATCAATCGGGAGGAGTCGGGAGTAGGGAGTAGGGCATCGGGTACATTTTTGAGGGTATGGTCGTCAAATTCGTTACGCAGCTCAAAGTCGAATGTTATTTGAACATGCAACACTTGGAAACACGCACACACACACGCACAACAAAACACATCATGCAACAGCGCCGTTTCTTGTTGTGTTTGCTGTGTTGTGTTTCTCCATTAATCAACATCGAATGGTTGCACTTTGAGCTGCGGTTCCTTCTTCAGCTGCACTTTAAATTGTTTGATTTGCCTGAATTGCCTCATTAGCCGCACATTTTTGTCGTGGGAGGTTTCCTCCCGTTACAAGTTCTGAAACGAGACCTCCTCCAGCCCAAGAATTTAAATGTTTTATTGACTTATTAAACCTATCAGATCGTTAATTTTTTCATATTATTCTTAAGAACCAAATGATTTTGAAACTTATAATTTAATTATTTTGATCATAATCTAAAATAATAAACCATTTTTTTTTTAATTTTATTGTATTAAGAAAGCAAAGTAGACCATTTTTACATAATAATAAATTATTATGTTTTCCCAAAGCATTTGCAGTATTATATTAAATTGAAGCTTTTCTAAGTTTAGCTTATCCAAGTTTTAGAATACATTTTTAGCATTTTTCCACTGCAATTTTCTCAACATTGCCATTATTTTTTCTTTAGTAAATTCCATTTTGTCTTCGCATGTTTTCCGTCAATTTCCACGCATCCTTTTCTTACGCTCTCTCGCAATGTGAAATGCAATTTTCACTTAATCTCTGCGCAATTCTTGAGACTTTCTCAGAGAACACATTTTGTTTGCTGTTTGCCTTGACAGGTGTTCTTTCAATTATGCACAGGTGTTCCTAAGTCCCTCCACCTTTCCTTTGCCTACAAAGGCTTTGCTCTCGTTCCCGTTTCGTGTTTCCTTTGGCATATTGTGTTACTCCCCATTTTTTATGCTGCATTTCTATTCTTTCAAGTGCCGCGGAAATCGCGGTGCAAATTTTAAGTATACAATAAAAAAAAGCAACAACGGAAAAAAAATAAAGTGGTTCTTAATTTCCCCAACGTTGCAAATGATTAAGTTAAGACTTCATTTCAATTCTGTTAACTTTGTTGAAAGAATTTAATTCGATATTTTTGCTCAGTCAGCAGTTTCTTTGACTGAGGAAATGTAATAATTCCCGAATAGCATATATTAAATTAAGAATTTTAATCTTAGTAAGAGAATTAAGAGAACAACAAAAAAATGGATTAAATTGTTCTTTATTCTAGAATAAGAATTAGTAAAATAAGTTCTTGTATGCTGAGATTTTTTAAACTTATCGACAACTTTTCGATACAAATCGATTGCGAAAAATAATGTGAAACGTCATTATTTTGATGGGCTCATTTAGAGGGTATCTTCTAGTCGAAAGAGCACGATTAGAGCATTCTTGCTTTTTGCTATTTGACAAACGCTTTCAACAGAAGTATTTCATTCACCCTGCGGCAAAGTTCCCATTAGTTTTAATTTGGTTTGCTCCCAACTATATCCAACAACAAAGTTTGCTCTTGGCCATCTCCCTCTCTCTCTCTCTCTCTTTATCTCTCTCTGTCTCTGTTATAGCCCTGAATGAATGTCCAACTGCATTTAACGCCAAATTTGATTAATGTTGCATTAATTGACTTTCACTTTTTTGGTGGCAGCCTTTCGATTTCGGTTTCGAGTGTCGATCGTTAAATCGAGAAGGTCTTCAGCATAGTTAACTACCTTAACCCCCTTTCTGTTTGCTCCCCCGTCCCCTCCCTCTCCCTCTCTGTCTCTCTCACTCTCTGCATATCTCTTCATCTCTTTTGCTTAATTGAAGTCTTATTTAAACATGTAAATCAGGAGCAGCTGTATTTAACACATACATACATATATATATATGCATATATATTTGTTGGCAACCCACACGTTTTGCCATTTTATTGGTGCCACATGTCGCGTTTTGCCAATATGCTGTTCCACACACACACTCACACACACACACACACACACACACCAGCACACCATAAAATAAACACATTTGTGCAACGCATCTGAAAGTTCACTCAACTTTCACGGAAAGTTTTTATTTCGCTTTGAATTCTCAGCTCACAACTTGGCCATAAATTTTCATTCATTCGCATCATTCATTTCCATTTCAATTGCTAGTTGTTGCCCGGGAAATGTGCCACAAAATGTGACAGCAGTGGTGCAAAGGAAGCGTCAGAAAAAAGGCTTTGATAATGTTTGCCCCAACTTCACCACCTGTCCCCCGGATAGCCGCCGGTTGTTGCCGTGCTCTAATTGTGACTCTTATGCGTTTTCCTTTAGTCTACTTTGCCCTGCCTTTGTTCGCCTGCGTGTTTCTGCCACGCCCACTCTTTCCATTTTCTGTACACACATTGAATTTTCACAGCCACATTAAAAGCTATCAGATTTGTTTGGAGTTTATTCAGAAAAACCCTTGTTTTTTAATTGTCGATTATAAAACCAAAAAAATATATTATATTAAATGAAAAATAAGCTTAATTAAAAATAGACTTAAATTGCTTTAAATAAAAACAAAATTAACATAAAAAAGCTAAAAATAAATTTTGTAAATATTTAAACATTATTTAACATCTGAGCTCGTTGATCTTACAGCTAAAATATTAATATAAACTTAATTTTGTTCGCAAAAGTAATGGGAATAAATGAGTCATTGCCTCGGTCAGAAGACTTTCTTGACATACTGTACATATGTCAACTCTTGAGCACTACGCATTATAAATAACTTTAAGATACCGATCTTATAATCATCAACCTACTTATTATCATTATCAAGCTAGATAATTATTATAAATAGCGGTTTCTTCCGTTCATTTAATATTTTTCTCAAATTAGCACCAATTGAAAAAACGCATTCTTTTCTCTTCAAGTGCGTTTCAATTTCAAATTTTCACTTCAACTGCCGCATCAAGTTCAGTTTTTCCTTTTGTGCCACTTGAACAAATTCGTATTTCAATTCGTTCACATTTTTTTCTATATATAAAGATGTATTTTTTTTTTTTTTTTATTTTTATTATGTGTGTTGCTGGTTTTGTTTACTTTGGCTTCTCTTATCAGCACGCGAGACGTTGAAAAAACGCTAAGAGGAAGTACAATTTTTTATTACTTTTTTTTTTCTTTGTGATTTGGCTGCTTGTCGTCTGCCCTCCCACTGACCCCAATTGTTTTATTTGCCTCTGCATCTGGGCCGTTTTTTGCCTCTTCTTTTTATAAAGTGTTTCGTTGGCTTTTGTTTAATTTTATTTATTTTTTATTTGAAATCGCTGCTTGTTTATTTGAGGTCTTTATGTCAACTTTGTTGCTGACTATTTGCTGCTAAAGTTTTTCGAATACTCTGCTCCCAAAGGGAAGAAAGAGTATTTTCGATTTGAAAGCTAGTGTCACCAAACTTGAAAGCTATATTGCCAGTAACTAGCTTCAAAAATCGGGGAAAAAATTTAAAGGCAACCTCTGACGTTATTTCTTCACTACATTAGGGCTGAGACCGATGTGCTTATCTCTACGGGTTTTCACTTTATGACGTTAAGCTGCATATTTTTGATACACATACACATACTACCCCTCCTGCCAAAAAAAGCAAACAAAGACAGGAAAAGCTTCTTAGGGCTTCCCATTCCCCAGTTTTTTCTAAGGCTCTGTTCAAGTCAATTAGGCCAATTATGTTGACTTAATTGCGCTTGCAGCACAATTGAGGCAGCAACAGCCTCGCCTACCCTGAACCCTTCCCCCTTTCGCCAGTTTGTGCGGCACACGTGCAAAAATTAACCCTCGCTGTTGTCGCAACAAAGGAGCAAGGCAGCCAGGACGACACTTCAGTGCCGCCAAGTGGAATGCCACGCCAAAAAAAAAAAACAAAAAAAAAACCCCCCCAAAAAAAGAGTTGAATTTTTCGCTAGCACTTTATTAAAACCAGTTGCATATCTTGAAGGGTGTCTGCTTCGTTGGTGTGTTTTTTTTTTCTTATTTATTCCTGTTCGTACTTTTTAAATCGATTAAATCTCAGCCAAAGAGGTATTTAGAAAACTCGTTGACTTGGCTGACAAGCATTTAAGGGATAAGAATATTTAGTTTTTCGAATAAAAATTGTATTTCCAAATTTAAATATAGTTCAAACTATGATCAAAAAACATTGCTTCAGTTTTGACAAAGTTAATTGAACTGAATCTTTGTGTCAGTTTCTACTTGAAAATCGAGTTCGATTCACGATTTCAAATTTGAATGAAGCCCTTAAATTGATTTGGTTTTTGAAAATCGAATCTCTTTTGAGGTAGCTACGACTGTGGAACCCAGAAATAATTTTTCATATTATAAATTTATGGGAAAAATCAACAAAAATCGCAACACCAACTTTAAGTATAGCAGAAAACTAGAATCAGATTACTTTTAAAAAAGTAATAGCTATGGAAATTTTGAACATTTTGATGAAATGGTTTTTAATTTAGAAATGTCTTTAATTTTTAAATGCATTAATATTGACTAAGAAACAGTGGCTGTTAAAAATATTAGTCTAGGAATTTTTAAGGTTAAAATATAAATTTGGGAATGTGAATGCAATTAAAACTAATTATATTAAATACAAAAAAAGGCAAAAATAAATCCTGTTGCTATACTTTAGCTTATCTAATCTGCTTCTTTTTCTTCTTTCTCCCAATTTTCTTTTTCTTAGCGACGACGTGAACGGGGTCGAATAAATTTGAAAGACGTTCGCCTCGTGGAGGAGGCAACGGTTAGCGGAGAGGGTGGCGATCCCTTTGCGCCGGATGTAAGTGGCATAATGGATAATGTGAATTAGATTTTGTCGATATTGATATTGATGTTGATTAACACGAACATTAACAATTACTTGCACAGGGTTATCCATTTCAAGTGGGCTACTGCGAGACGACGTCGACAAGCGTCGCCCAACAACAGCAACAACAGCAACAACAGCAACAAGAGCAGACTGCTAACGGGAGTGAGGGGCAACTGGTTTTTAGAGCGGTGCCTCAATACACGCTCTACGTGATAGCCAACAGCGAAAAGGAGCGCACCGAGTGGATACGCGCCATACGACAAGGTAATCTCCATCTCCATCTCCATCTCCATCTCCATCTCCATCTCCATCTGCAACTTCATCTCCAGTCGCACAGTTTGAATGATGACCCCAAAAATGAGTTAAATACAGTCGAAAGCACACACGACTGCACCATACTCTGTTGACCAAAATTGTTGCAGAGAAATTGTTGATGCTCTAAAATAAATAAATAATATAAAATTAATAAATTAAATAATTAAATTAATAAATTAAGCTTATCTCAAGGGTTACTCAAATTTGTGCCATATCTTTCTGAGTTACCATTAAAAACAACAGTTGAATTTAGCTTGGAAATCGCTGAATTTATTTTTGGATTTTCCTCCATTTGCCATTTAAATTAAATTAAGTCGCGAAAATGCTGCCAGATATCTGGCATCTGGCAGATGTTTACACGTATCTGGCAGCAGTTTTGTCGAATATTCGCCGATGTTGCCACCTTTTATGACTAACAATTAAGAGTGGTAAACAAACAAAGCCCAAACGTAAGTTCAAGTTTTGAGTTTGATGAGAAAAATCCAATCAACTCATTCGCCCACAGCCGGAACAGAGTATACAGAAAAAAAGGTGCAGATGCTGCAGCTGTGCAAATCTTTTGGACACGATAAGAGTTGAAGTTGGAGTTGGAGTCTCTGCATCAGGGCCAGCTTAATGCTTAACCCAAATCAGCACGAATTCGAATTTATTTATTTATTTATAATACGCTTCTCAACTCTTCACTCTCTTTATATTTATATATGTTTCTCATTTGTTGCAGTCTGCGAGGACAGCAATACGCCCAAATCGTATCGCTATCATCCGGGTCTCTGGTCTGGCAAGAAGTGGAGCTGCTGCAAGGGTTCAACAAGGAGCACATTTGGATGCCGAGCCGCCATCCACTGGCGAGAGGCCAATAATAATCCAAGTAAGCAACAAACAAACACAACAACATTTTGCAAACATGGCGTCAGTCTTTAGCAATAGAGTGCTCCTCCGCCGCCGCCGCCTCCTCCTGCCTCCTGCCTCCAACTTCTCAATCTGGTTGGGGGTCGATTCGACGACCAGCTGCTACATTCCATTGTTTGCCGCTCTCACCCTCGCCCCATCCATTGTGACCAGGCTGCCTATTTTTAGGGCGGCAGATAGGCCCAGGCAACCATGTGGAATATGTTCTTGTGTACTCGGAAATAATGCTTGGGGTTGTACATTTATCATTTGGTTAGGGTATACCAAAAAGGCATTTCAATTATGTCATCAAATTTGTAACGCTCGATGTGAGCATATTTTCATTAAAACTAAACTACATCATTAACATTATTTGATAAATCAGTTTGGAAAAAAATATTCAATTTATTTCGAAAAGATTTATTGAAAAATATGCAATAATGTGTTTTTTCCTTTGCAAAATAAATGCATTTTTATTATTGTCAAAACACTTTGTTGACAAACTGTATCATATTAAACAGTGCTCGGATAGCGAATAGGAATGCTTTTAATCCACAGATCCTATGGATTTTATACAAATCCTCAAGACAAAATTAAATATTCAAATTATTTATTATTTATTTTTTTTGTATTTTGTTTCTTAATTTTGATTTTAAAATTTTTTTACAATATCGTCTCACATCATTTTAAGAACTTTGAAATGAATTGAATAAATTGTTGTATGTTTTTCAATTTTCTTGTTGAAAATTTACAATTTGAGCAGAAATTATATTATTTTGGATCAGTTTGATATTCTTAGGGTATTGGATCATCGACAAGAAACAGAATAACGGTTCTTGTTTGTTGTTGAACCCGCTGTGTTTTGTTGTGCTTCGCTTTGGCATTGCAACATGTGGCGATAAACTGTGGCAGGCATTCGTCGTGGCTTGGAAATGGACATAGTGGAATCAGGCTGATGTGGAGTGTGTCGGGGTGCGTTTTGGGGCTGAGGCTGGCTGGGGCTGGGTCTGGTGTCGGATAATGTGCTCCGATTTTAATTTCATGCTTGAAGCTTTCACCTTTGGCAAGCGAGCGAGTCATTCATTAGACACGGCTGAGGCTAATGGAGATATCAGCAGCAGAAGCAGAAGCAGCAGCAGCAACTGGAAGCTACTTCTCCTTAGCTACACTAGAAAAAATCTAGAAATTTTAGATACCAGAAAATTGCACTATTTTCGCCAGAATAGACTGATTCCAAGTCAACATTTCTAATATTCTCGAATGTCTACAGGGACAAAATGAATCTATCCATCTATCTTGATTTAACCTGGCGTATATATATCAGAGCTGGGTAGATCGAATCACTATATCATAGTTTATAGTTTGAAACATAAGATCTTTTCTGTTTCTCGTATTGTCGATTTATGAAATATCTAAAATCTTTGTTTATGTCTTAAAATCTTAAAATAGTAAATACAACAAAAAGACTAAAAACAACTGCAAAATTATACAAAAAGTTTATAAATTTTAGAAAATTAAGTAAAGAAAAGTCTGGTCTTATAAAATTAAATCTTTAAATAATTGGGTAAGTTAAAATTTAAGCCAAAAATGTCTAAGAGTTCTAAGATGCTCGAACAAGCCGTTCTTTTTGTTGCAGCTTATTTTCTCTTTGTGTATTAGCTGTGGATAGCTGCGCAGACTGTTGTGCACAAGTCCGACTGCATCCGATTGCAACTGACTGCACAACCCCCCAACCCACCCCACGACTTGTTGTTGCCACAGCTATTCTTGACTTTTCACACATGTTTGCCATTCGCAGCGCTTTTCTCCATTCCTCGCCTTGTCGCCGCCTTGCACAATTTGACACATTGTGCATTGCTCCGCACACCTCCCAAGCACTGAGCCCCGCCTGCCCCCTTCCCCACCAGCGACAACTGGCTACCCATTTGAGCTGTTAATGAGAGTGTATCTGCAAGATGCGCAGATACTTTTGCCAACGCGTGTGTGGCCGGAACAAACAAAACAGCCTCAGTTCTTCTCAGCTTGGTTGTGTTTTTGTCTAATGCATTTGGCCAACTGGCAATCAACTTGGCAGTTGTCTGGCTATCGACTACTTACCAATTCCAAGTAGTGGCCCATAAACGAGTTCTTATGAGCCATGATTTTACTTATATTTTAGTATAGAGAGAGCATCCGATATGCAAGTCATTCTTTCTATGTTAGTTATTATCGAGTCTTTAAGATTGCAAATCTTAACTTTATTTTCGTTGTTTGAAATTTATGATTTCTTTTTGAAAAGAATTAGTTTTTTTATAATAAAATATGCCCAAACTTTTGAGATATGACACATCTGCTGAGATACAAAACCTATCCAACATCCCGTCTTCTTTTTTATATTCCATGCTCATTATCAACTTATCCAAAACGCCAGTTTCTTTCTTTTAATCTATGCAGACACCTTGATATGAACGCACATTGTCCTCATTATCAGCCCTTTCATCGATTTTCATTTAAGATCGCATTTAACACATGGCCATTGTAAAAATGTCACAATTGTTGTCTCTACTTCTCGCTTCTCTATTGGGGAGTCCTGCTGCACTGAGAGATAAGAACTTTTCCCATCAGCTCAACCAATTACTTGGACTGCTTGCCAGTTCAGCCGATTTCGATCTCATCCGATTAAAATGCAGCCAAACGGAACAATTGCCCGCATTGTCTTGCTCACATTGATGGGGGCTACCCTTAACACAAAACTGCTTGATGAGAGGGGCGGGGTGTTTGGGATGGTTGTGAACTTCACTTTTAGGTTGCCATTAAGTCTGCCATATATTTTGGCAAGTCATTTTTCAGCAGCGAGGAGATGAGATCTCCTTTTGTGTATGACAAAATCAGGTCGCCTTCTCAGCTGCTCAGCTGTGTGCCATTTATCAGTCCAGCGAGGAAAGCCGCGATGAGGCTCTCTTTGGGATCCCTGTTGTCAGTTGCCGTTACAATAAATTAGCCTGTCAATGAATGCAACCTTCGCCCGCGCATTCTCTGAAAAAAAAAACAAAGCAAAACAAAAGAAAACACAAAAAAATTACCCATTGCTCGCCATGCGTTGAGATTAATTGTGGCTTCGTCTCTCATCCTTTTATTTCACTTATTTTTCTCTTTCATACTTTCGCTGCCTGCCTTGCATGTTTGCGTAATTAAAAAAAAAATCGAGCTGCACTATAGAAATCAACAGTCACAGTTTTACGATGTCTCCAGCCCCACCCGCTCCCTCCCCTCCGTGCACAGCCAACCCCTTGATTGCGGCAACACACTTGTCAAAGATTTATGCTCGCCTTGTTTTTAAGTGCCTTTGAAAATAGTTTCATGTCACTGATTATTATCGGGACTTTTTCTCTTTCATTCTCTCCCTCTTTCCATCTTTTGCTCTCTCCATCTCGCTGTGTCTCATCTAATAAGTCCGCACTTGAGCTCAAGTATTACACCAAAAAAAACAACAACACTTAGAACATTGCAGTTGAGCGGAACCGACTGCGTAATGCTCTGGAAAATGTTGTAAAAGACATGAATGATATGTGGCAGATTGTGGCCGATGCTTATATTTGGAGGACATCGCGAACAACCTGCCAACCAAATTTTTTGACTGTAGCTCTAAAATTGTGAAAGTTACTTGGCTTTATCGATTTCCTAGTCACCTAGTAAGCATAGCACCCAAATGACGGTTATTCCACAATATACTCCAATATACTCCCGGTATTAGAGTATAAAAATATTAGAGAGTAAATCACAATGAAAAATTAACTAGTGGCAAATGGGAAAAATCGCTATTTTCACAAATCACTGGAGTAATTATTGATTTTTTGATTATCTTAGGCATTTTTTAATCATCATCAAATATAAGTAAACAAATAAATCAATTTAATTATATGTATACTTATTAAACATAAGAACGCATTTCAATTTAGATTCAACTCCTACTCCCAACTAAGTTCCACCCGATTACAGAGTATGCAACAAATATAGACACAATTTTCTATTAGGTTTAGGGTTCGTTTTTGTTTGGTTTCGGTTTCGACTTCGACATCGCTTTTTTCATATATATTTTTTTTCGGACACCCCCGCGGAGCTGGAAGAGATGCCTGCTGGAGTTCCTTGAAGTTGGAAACTGGTTTCTTTTTCTTTTTTTTTTTGTGCTGTAGTCTTTTTTGGTTTTGTTTGTGTTGGGGCATTCGGGGCATATATTCGAAAAGCCAGTTCGATATTTAAGAGCGACGCTGCCGAAAGAGCAAAAAAAAACACAAAAAAAAAACAATAATAAACCAGTTTTTGCCAGTAGAAAAAGTAAACAAAAATTTTGTGTCTAGTGTGTTTCGTGTGGCGGGGCATGTGCAATGAACTTGCCTCGAGTGCTGCGAGGATTCCAGGCGCAACTGCAGCTGCAAAGGGCGGCGGGGATGATGGGGGTAGGGCGGGATTCGTCGTAGATGTGGAGTTGCTTCTGTCGCTGCTCTGATTAATACATATAACTTGTGCTCCCTCTCTCTCTCTCTTTCACTCTCTCTGTCTTTAATACACTGCTGCGCCTATTTAACGATAGGCATCTCAGTTCCTCAACCCAATCCCAGGTTCCACAGTCGCCCATTCGAAAGTCACAAATGATTGTAATTAGTCGCTTTTGTTGCTCTTTTGTAGTGTCTTTTTTTGTTTTTGTTGCGTCTCCTTCAAAAGCATCGGGTGATTGACCATGAAAAGAGCAGCAGCGACAGTCGAGCAGCAGCAGCAGCAGCCGTACCAGCCGAGAATCAAAAACCCCAAACCCAGCCACAGACACAGTCCAAACGCGCTTTTTGATACCCTGCAAACATTGCAAATGTCTAAAAACGGGTAGCGTGAAATTGCACACGTTCACAATCTACACAGGAATGTGAATACTAATTTAACTTAAGTGAATATTTATTTATTTATTATTTATTCGAATTTATAGTTTATCGTATATGTACAACTTTTCACTTTGTAAATATTTTCCATATTGATGTTAAATCGTGTTTACTCATATAAATATATACAACTATGGGTATTTGCTAGTCGTTACCTTTGCACTAAAGAGCACTTCTTGTTTTTTGTGCCTTTGCCTTTTCATGCATCTGTGGCTGCTGCTACTTCTTACTTGAGACTGACCTGACTGCCCTGCCGGGCCTGCCCTCCTTAGCTCTAGACTGCCCACTCTTGGTAGCCTAAAGTTTTTGGCTTCCTCTTGCCCTCACATACGCAGCGCTCTCTTTAAATTCAGTGCGTCTCTCTCACTCGCGCATGTTTGCTGCTGCCTAGCATGATTAATGATGCGTTTCTGTTGTGATTCGTTCTAAACGTGGGAAATCAGTTATAGCAGCCGCGCTTGAAAGCTCTCTCTCTCTCTCATGTGCTTTTTGAAAGGCAGTCTCCTCATCGCTGCTCTCATCGTTATCGCTGTAGCTCTCTCTTCCTTTCGCTTGGGCTACGCAATGATTATTTTTGTTTCCTCACCTTTTACCAATTTATCTTTGACAACTGTTTAAGTTAAGTTAATAATCAACGCTGATGATGATTGTTGGCTCGGCGTTTGTCAATAAGCAGCTTTTGAGCTCCAGGCCACACACACACACACACACATAGAAACACTAATGTTTGTTATGTAAATTCACAGCTTGATTAGAACAAAAACACAACAAATTGCTCAAGAACTAATAGAAAAAAAATATGTTTAGCCAGCAGACACATATTCAAAATGTCTCCTTTCAACAGCGTAAACAAAAAAAGTTTTTCATTCTGTTTTTGCTTTTGTTATGCAGAATTTTTCTCTAATTGCGCAATATTAATGATATTAGCCATCGTCGTCGCCATCTTCTGCCATCTCCAACTCTGTTTTTTGGCTAGCAGCCAACAACATGCACAAAATACCCCAACCCCACTTGCATGTTGTATGTTGGGCAACGCTGATAGTGCTCGAGTTGCCAACAGGTAGATACCCTAAATTAAATTGAACTTAAAAAAATTAATCAAATAAGTATTATATGGTTAATTAAACAGTAAAATGTAAAAAATTAACTGCGTTCTTAAAATACATAGTATGGACGGCAATATAAAAGAATTAAAAATGTAACATCATTCTTCGTTCCAAAATAAATAAATAAGCCTTACATTTTGAACGTGTACAGGGTATCCAAACAAAATAAATATAAAGAAAAACTTGCTTGTTGCTCTTCCTGTGCAGCAAATTTAACAGAACTTTAGAACTTTATTTGTCAGCACTGCATGCTTAAATTAACCTGCTCTCTCTCTCTCTCTTTCTCTTTACAGGTACGTAACTCTAACTGTAACTGCATGTGGGTATGGGTAAGTTTAAGTGTAAGTGTGCCCATTGATTTGCCTAGACTCCAAAAGCAACAGCAACAAGCTGTTTGTATATACATACATGCATACACATACAAACACGCATATGTGTGTGTGTGTTTGTGTGTACATATGGCTTTGTATGTTTAACAACAACTGCATTGCGTTCTTGTTGTTCTTTTCGTTGCTTTTGTTTATGTACTTTTTCCACCCATATGGCAGGCATCAACTCCCAAAATGTTGCCGTGCTGCTCTCCTCTACTCTTAGTTGACTCTCCGCTCTTCGCTCTCTCTCTCATTCTATGAGCGCACGCCCTCCCTCACTTAACTTGTTTCTTTGGTCTGCTCGCACTTTTCAATTCGGCGTCTTCGTTCAGTTGCTTACGAGCCGTCTTTGAGTGCGCAACAGGCTTTTAAAAGAGCGCTGCGCGCGTTGTTCAATTCACGTCGTCGTTTTGCCGTTAAGCGCGTGTGCCATTCAGAAAACAAAAGCGAAAAAAAAAAATAAAAATCAACTTCGCCGTCAACTTGAATAAAATTTATTTTGTCGCTATTTTTTCCAACAAGTCGCGCTTTAAATGTGATTTAGGCGAGAAAAATAACACAACGACAAAGTCATGCAATGATAATTGTCAAGTCTAACAGCCAGTCAAAGTTAATTGCATTCGGTTAATGAGCAAAACGTGGCGGCAACAAAATGTAAATCAAACGTCAAATAACAACAACAAAAAAATCCTAGTGAATACTGCAAGTGTAACACAAAAAAATTAAACAAAAGGAAACAAAACAACGAAAGAAAAAACCACCAGCTGAAAACAATGTAAATGCATATATAATTTCCAAATAAATAAATGCCAATTGTTAAAAATCATTTGACGCGAAAGTTATTACAGCTTACAGCTAATAGTTTTAAATGTGCGCATCTCCGAATGCATTTCTAACAGTAAAAGTGGCTTATGTCACGCACACACACATACACCTCTGCATTTACATGCATAAACATTCATATCTGCGTTGGGGCTTGGCGACAATCTGGCAACGCCGTCGCCGCAAAGCTGTTTAACTTGTTTCTTTTTTGGCGTGCGCAGTTTTTTTTCTTTTCATTTTTTTGTGACTTTCTGCTTTGGGCTTGCGCTGTTGCTGTTTGTTTTTATCTAACTCGCAGCAGCTTCTACAAAACGAAAATCTTTTTTGTTAATTAACTTGTACAAAAAAAGCTGAAACTTTCGTGAGAACAAAAGCCAAAAAAGGGAAATTTCAGTTTATGGTTTTTGCTTTTGCGTGTTGCAAAAGAGCCAAAAAAAAAACACAAGACACATGCATAAATTTCAGCTATTTATTTGTTTTTTTTTTTGTGTCACTCTGTAATGGTTAATTGTAAATGTTGAATTGCGGCACGTGTTTGCAGCAAAGCAAATGGCAATCTTAAATATAGTCTTCCTCCTTCTCTCCTTCTCTCTCCCTCTCTTTATCACCCTCATTGCAAAGCAATTAGTGCGCAGGCGCCTGTGTTGAGAAGTAGCTCAAATATGAAGTCGTTGTTGCCTACTAAGCCAGCCTTAAGCAGGTAGCTGCTGCTGTTAACATCCACTTAACATCCTCAGACTGTAAATGTGACCCTCTCTTCTTCTTTGGTAATTCAATATTGTTCTCTTCTATTGTGTTTTGTTGCCCAAACAGGATCTTCTTCTCTGCCTCTTCTTCTGCTTCTTCGTTAGTTTTTTCTTCACTTTGATTGCAATTGGTTTTTTTTTTTGGTGTTTAAATTTTTGTTTTGGTTTTTGCTTTATCAGGAATTTATTTGTTATTTTTTCATTCGATGTGTTTTGAACGTTTCGTTTCGCTTTTGAGGCCAGGCACGTCTTGTTTGGGCCTGCTTATCACGTAGACACGTCAGTTGACTCAATGTGAGAGACTTGACAAGTTCCTGAAGTTCTCCTCACTTTATTTACTTACTTACATGTTGTAAAGATAATCATGTTTTTCTTTTCTTTTTTTTTATCGAAAATCTCTCGATATAATTCTTATCTGTACTTAATTTGGTGGCACATCAATCGCCAACTGTTTTTAGACCTTTCAGTTGAATCATAAAATTAAGAAAGAAAGAAAACCTAAAAACGTTTCTTCTTATCTAGCTGGGCATTAAAAGTGCCGTTTCAAATTTCAATAGAAATCAATTAAAAACAAAACTCGACTCATGTTCCTTTTATTTTTTGTTGCCTCTCAACAAAAGCTTTTGTCTCAGCTTTTGGCTTTCAGCTGAAAAAGAGCTGATCATAAAATGACCCTTAACCACTCGCCCTCCTCCTCCCTTGAAATTGTCGTTAAAAAGGCAGAAAAATAAAAATAAAACACACTTAAAATAATGCACTCGCCTTCAATTTGTTAGTGTTGTTTGTTTGTCTGTCTGTTCATAATGTAACCTGCCCATAAAATGACGGCGAGTTACACAAATATTTTGATAGCGCTACCGAAACAAAAAAAACTACAGAAAAAACATTTAAAGCCGGAGAGTAATTTCCCGGTAAATGCGATTGCCGTCTAAAGATCACGAAAGCCATAAAATGCGTACCCAACAAATCGAAGAAAAAAAGAACAACAGCAACAACGAACATTTGGTAATTGGGATATTTAGGATCGTTGAAATATTAAGAACCCTGTGTGGCATTTACAGGTACAAATACACACACAGAGATAAGGTTCCTCCATTAGAGAGAGAGAGAGAGAAATTGTGAGAGACGCTCGTTTGTTAATTATGCATCTTTTGGATGAAAAACACATTTCCACTTGCAGCGGGAAAAATCGACTCGATGATGACGACGACGACGGACCCAGAAAACAGGCCAAACAACTGCAACTTTTGTTTGGGCATGGCTAATTTATAATGCGTCCCTGAGATGAACGTTGCCAGTGTTGCCAATTTCAAGCATAAAAAAAGTCAGTTTTCTCCTTTCCGAGGGAGTTAAAGATTTTTTTCAATTAATATTTTACATTTATAATTGTGATATGCATTCAAATTACAAAATTAGAAAAGTAGTTAACAATTTAAATTATTTTTTAGAGAGATAATGTAAAAAGTTGAACTGAAAATTTGTATTTTGTATTTGTATTTTTTAGCTGAAGAAGTAGTTATTAGGAATTTTATCAAGTTGGCAACACTGTGTCTCACCTCTCTCTATCTATATCTCACTGTTATTCACTTGCTCTCTCTCCCTCTATCTATATCTCTCTGTTATTTACTTGCTCTCTCTCTCTCTGTTTGCGCAGATCCTTTAGCTAACGGTTGTTTTGCTGCGTACGCTAATGTAAAGGTTGTTTGCTTGTGCTTGTTGCTGTTTCTGCAATTTGCTGCCTCACTCTCTCGCTCTCTCTCTCTGTTGCTCTGTCTTGTTACTGCACATCTCGAAGGTTGTTGCCGAAACATGAACAGACCTGCATAAACAAGTTTCCTTAGCACTCCAGCCAAATCGCTTTTCGCTCCTCGCTCTTTCTCTCTCTCTCTCCTCTAAATCTTGATCTTATTGGCTGGCAAAAGCTTTTGCAAGAAGCCTCACAACTTGTGTACCGTTAGCAATTTAACCAAAGTAAATTAACTTGATCGAGTTTGTGCGACGGTTGGTTGGTTTGGGGGGGGAGGGGGGATGTGTTGGTGGTGTTTGGCAAAGGGAATTGCATGAAAATTGCATGATGAGTTCAAGGTCAGCGACGTGCCCATTTCATTTGGATGACAAGCGAAAGCCGGCTAAGTAAATAACCCCTATGCCCTGTTACCCAACTCCCCCCTTTCCACTTCTCTCTCTTTCTCTGTCTGCCCCTCGCTCTCTGCCTTTGTCTGGCCTCGTTGTTAAGTTTGAAAGTCGCAATGCTTGACCGCCTTAAATTTTTATTATTATACGACGATTATTATTATTATTTTGGAGCTTTTGCTTTGTGCACGTTTCTCATATTGCTTTTGGGTTGTTGTTTATTGCTGTAGCTGTTGTTCTTGTTGTTGTTGTTGTTATTATTGTCGTCCACTCGAATCAGGTCAAAACGGTTGCTTTCTTTCACTGCCAGGCCTACCCCAAAATATAACAAACACAAAGGGGAAATTAAAAAATACAAAAAGAATAAAAAACATAAAAAAAAACATGTGCATGCACTGTGCGCTTTCTTTGCTCGGCCGCAAGGTCAAAACAAGTTCAATTTACATCACATAACACAATGGGGTTATATCTATTTTGAAATGCCGACAAAAAATAAAAACTCCAACAGATAAAATCTTTGCGAGTGTTTTTTTTATTGCAACAATTTCAGTTAGTTTTACAGTTTTAAAGTGAGTTTTTTTTGCTCCAGCTTACAGTTATTGCTAGCTTTTTGTTATTGTTTGGGTTGATAATGCGATAAGCTGTTTTCTTGAGTTATTCAGAACTAACATTTAATTTCGTTTATAATAAAGTGTAGAGCTACCTACGAGGTTACGAATTGGTTCCAAAGTTTGTTTCGTTATTGTATATGAACTAATAAGTATGTATATATGAAGTAATTATAGTTTACGTTTCCGCTTTGACATCCATTAAATTATTAAGTTAATATTGTTCTAGGGCTAGAGATATATTTAGATTTTGAAAATATAAATTACGTTTGTCTTTAAGTAGTATTGTCTATTACAATTTCAAATAAATTTCTCGTTTATTTTAGGATCTGGGTTTTTATGCGCTTTTCAAATATTAATTGAGAAATACAAATTAAAATTTCAATCTCGAAACGTAAATTTCATTATGAAAAAAATTGTCTAAAATGTAAATTTTATGAGCCAATAAATTCTCGCCACGCCCCTTCTGTGTCTGTTGTAAAAAGAGCGTATGAAGCAATTGGTGTTTTTTTTTTGCAGCTCTTCTTTTTTTTTTTTTGCTTATCGTTTTTGGAGGAGACTTCATTTGTTATGTGTCTGAGCTATTCTTGATTGAGTTTTGATTTATAGTGTTTGTGTGTACAAAAAAAATCAAATAACAAGTCGAAATTGATGTTAATTATGCAGCAACAGCAGCTAAAACTCAAGTCTAACTGTCAGCTCATTGAACTGCGCCTACGGCACACATAGATACAGATACATAGATACATCTATACAGATATGGCAATAGATATGGCTACAGATACTTGCACAAATAAACACTCAAATATGCGTACAGAATGTGTGCGCTTCTCATCCATCTGCTCATCCAAGGTCTTCACAGATCGTTGTCATCATCATAATCATTATCATATCGTAAAACAGACCCGAAGACAAAGCGGGGTTTTTTCTTATTTTTTTTTCCAATTTATTGTTCGCTGATGGGGTATTAACCCAAGAATTTGTTTTAGAACTAATAGTTATTAAGAAATACAATTTTAAAGCTTTGCCTTAATCGATTTTCCTTTAATCAATCAATCACTAAAAAAAGATATCATCACATACATTGAGCGTATGTAAAAAGTGTTCTAGTTTCTTATTGATCAAGTCATTAAGCCATGGCTATACTCAAGGCTAAATATCTGTTCCACTTGAAGATTTTGAAGTACACACTTCCCTCACAGAAAGGGAGGCAGCTTAATTAGACCCATGCAAAATCAATAAATAACCGAATTTCAAACTTGATGATTTTGCCTTAAGCAATTAACGAGGCAAACTACTCGATATTGATGCGGTCAAAATATAGAATGGTGGTGAGGAGGAAGTGGGGTGGTTACTTAAATGAACTTAACCTCAACCGACTTTTGTGCATTACGAAAGATTATTCATTGATCTTTTATCATTATTAGAATCATTAAATGCAACTTCAGCAGCTCAAAAATAAACTCATTTGTTGTCATTACGCGTTTATTTTTTGATGTTTCTGTTTCTTCTTTTTTCTCATATTATTTCTTCTGTTTCTTTGTTCATGACGCAATTTTGTTAATTTTGTTATGTTTGGCTTCAAATATTCGTGATTTTGTTCTTCGCAGAATCTTTGGCGGCATTTATAAAAAAAACTACCTACATTTTTTCTTTTTTCGTTGGGATTTTTTTTTTATTTTTTTGCTGATTAGCAATGCAAACAAAGCACGTTTTGTGTTTAATAACATAAATCAAAAGAGATCGAGCTGAAAATAAAAAAGAATTGCAGCAGCAGCAGCTGATTTCGTATTTGATTGATTTATTGCCAAATTGACGAATTCAAATTCAGTTGTATTTCGCTGGAGAATCGTAGGTCCTCGTGGGATTTGAAAGTTCATTTTTTACTACATGCGAGAGTTCTAAAATTTGAGCAATAAATAGGACAACTTTAATTCGTTTTCTAAGGGTATTTAAAGTGCGGCACATTTGGAGAAAAATTCAGATTTTTAGTTGTGATTGATTGTTAAAAATTGTATTTAGCGTGCGATTTATTATTATTATGAATTTTTATGTATTTATTTTTTGTTAATTAAAGCGTACAATAAACCTTAAAAACTTGGCCAAGAAACTAGCAAAAAAAAATAATAATGTCCATAAAATGCTTCCGCGAGCGTTGAACGATGAGCACTTGAAAAAGAGCCAAGTAAACGTGTGTGTTAATTTGTGTTTTCTGTGTGTGTGTGTGTGTGTGTGTGTGTGTGTGTGTGTGTGTGTGTACGCTGTCAATCACAATTACAAGCAAGTGAAGCAATTGCCACAACCGTCAAATGATTTTAAATTGCCATCGCAACAACAACAAATTGTTAATCGTCAATGATATTTTTTTGTTTTTTAAATTTATGCTCAGATTTTGCATAACAAAATTTGTTTGTGCCGCGCGATTAAAAACGCACAGAAAACGCACACAGCAGCAGCTGTTGTTGTTGTTGTTGCTGCTGTTGCTGTAGTACAGTGATGATACCCTGCGTGAGTCTCGCCGAAACGAGCGTCATTGGCAACATGAAGGAGCGCGTCAAGGAAATGAAAGTGTTTGGCTGTCGCCTCAACTTCTGGAATCACATTGGCCACAGCCTAACCAGCTCCAAGGCCAAAGAAGGTAAAAACTGACTCAAATCTAACTAAGAACTAGAAACTGAAAAGTCTAAAAAGAGTGATAAAAAAAAACTAATTGCACTGAATTTTAGAAATTCCACAAGCGTAAACTAACCGAGTATATTTCTAAAAATCATCGTTATATTATTAAATTATTTATCGTAAATTTTTGTCAAATTTAAAATTCGATTTTACGGCGATTTGTGTTTTCTAATTTTTAGATATTTATTCTATTTGGAAATTGTTTCTAAAACAAGAAAATCTATTTTTCTGGGTACATTTGCCTCAGCGTTTACTAATTTCAAATAGGTTTTCTGATGCCAATTTAAAGTAATCAACCTAAAATTACCATTCAATAGATTATCTGTTATTTAGCTCGAGAGAATGTGGGAGAGGGAGGGGAGGGGGAGGTACATAAGTTGAAGAACCCGTAACTCAATTTATATACAGAAACTGCATCTGTTTTGCTCTTGTGAAGCCTGTTTTTGACGCAACCTATTTAATATTAACTAATTAATGAAATAAATTAAAAAGTTGTATTATTTCATTTAGAATTCTATTTATATATATGTATATCATATGGAACCCATATTTCTCCTTTTAATTAAACTTGACTAATTAACTAATCACAAAAATAACAAAAATAAAATCAAATTAATTCATTGAAATAAAAAGTGAAAGTGAGCGGCAAGCAACAAAATAACATTTGGAGAACCAAAAGACCAGGCGGATCGCATATCACTCCTAGTGTTATGTGTATATGTGTATATATATATTTATAGCACATCTGAAGGCGTCGCTCTGTCGATGGATAATAATCACAAGGCTGGGCCCGAGACTGTATTTAAGCGAGAGGCAATCTGCAGTCTGCGTTGAGTTGTCAGCTGCGCTTCTGAGCCATTACAAGCTCAACTGCAACAGTTCTCTTTTTTCCTTACTTCTCACATCTCACACTTCTCCACTCTTCTCTCTGCTCCTCGATGGGGGCAATTATGTTAAATATCAGGCTGACTCTGGAGTAGATGATGATGGCAGGCAGTTATTAGATGATCGGCAACGAACCCATCCTCATATGACAGACAAAATACAATGATGATTGCGATCATCATGATGATGATGAGTAAAAAGCAAAGAGACGCACAGATGCAGACGGCGGAAAGCAGACAACAGGCAACAGGCAACAGATGCGGCAATTGCATAATTGAAATGAATTAGCAGGCAGCCAAGCCTCACAGCACAGCCCCCAGAGAGAGAGAGAGAGAGAGAGAGAGAGAAGTGAGAAGATGGAGAAGACGGAGCAGAGTGAGAAGTGCACTGAAACTGAAAGTGGCAAGCGTGCCAATAAGGAAATGCATTAAAAGGGGCGTGGCAAACACAGCACTTATTGCACATTATTGCATATATCTGCATATATATTCGGTTATGGAGATACATCAATGTCAAAGTCGGTTGACAGCTAACATGACTTGCCCCTGTGCATTGACTTGCAGTAAAACACTTAATTACAAATCATAAATTGTATAAGAAAAATGTACTTATAAGTCTCATATATTCTACGCATCATTTATCGCATCTCATACCCTATCTTTATTGAATCTACTCAGTCCTTTCAAAATTTAGCTAGTTGAATTTAAGTTCATTGAGTGAAATATTAAAATGTTGATATAATATACTGTAATTTTGACAAGCAACAAATGGTTTATTTTACAAATCTTAAGAAATACTCAGATCATAAGAAGAATTACCCATTTTAATGGGGCTTGGGGTTTATAAAAAAAAACTGTTAAATTTAGCGCGCCAATTTCATTTTATGTTCGAATAGCACAAAAAATTGGGAAGAATACTGAATATCTCTATCAGAATTATTACACTTTACGTACCAGAATCCAAATCAGAATCAACCATGGTTGAAAATATCTGTCCAAGAAAGGAACATAAAATAAAATGTCAAAGTTTAAAATTTGATTTTGTAGGAAAACGAATCGAAATTTCCCTGTAAATGAAATTTTTTTTTTTCCTTGTAGCGAACATCGCCGAACATTTGTAATTTATTTGCCAACTATTTGGTTTATGCGCATCTTTGTTCATTCACATGTGGCAATTATGGACTTGATTGAAAGCTGCCCCAAAGCGCACTTGAGGAATTTCTATCTATCTATCTGTATCAGTTTGCCGGGCGCTGTTTATGTCTCTGTATCTTGTATCTGTAGCTGTATCTGTTTCTGTAGCTGTATCTGTATCTGCATCTGCATCTGTTGCTTGTAAGTCGTAGTTGGGCTTAAAAGCAAAATGTAAAGTTGACAATAAAATTATTGCATTGTTGTTGATGGGTGTTTATTGTTGTTGTTGTTGTTGTAGCTGCTGTTGCTTTGACTGTGCGCCTTTTTATGGCCTTTAGTTAACAATGACCACAAAAATTCGCAATTTGCATTTGCAATTTGAGCCAAACGGTCAAACAGCCACTTGACTAAAGGGGCCAAAAGCTGCGGTTTGTTATTCCTTTTGTTGTTGTTGTTATTGTTTGTTGTTGTAATTTGTAATCGATTGTTGCTTGTGCTGCCAGTTGCCAGTTGCCAGTTGCCAACAGTTGCCGGCTGCTTTAAAGTTGGCCAAGCAATTGACCAGCGGGGTCAATCAATTTTTACGCTTTCATACCCAGCACAAGGGGAATTCAGTTTATAGCAAAGGTATTTCAGTGGAACTGTCGCTACAACGTTGCTAAAAGTTTGTATATTGTTGAAGCTGTTATTGATAATACATGGGAAAAACCATTCGCAATATTTGCATAGATAAATAATCAATTGAATTAATATGATCGAAACTACGAGCTAAAAAACAATATTCTCAACAATATTTGTAGATTATAAGCGATATATATCGATGTACGATAGCTGTACAATTTTGAACGTTGAACGTTCCAATTTACATATCGGAAAAGAAAAATCAAAGTTACAGTCAAAAACTTAATCGAACTCACTCTCCTACAGCGTTCTTACTTGTACCATTTGAAGAACTTACTAAGCTCATTTCCATATTCTCACTTTAGCAAAGTGGATTTGCAACATATATATAAATCGATAACGATAAATATCGAACAGTCTAGCAAATGTTCCGATAACAAAGCGAAAAAGTAAATACAAATTCCCTAAAGGGTATTTAAGCAGTAAATTAAATAGCTCACTTATTGAGGCAAATTATAACCGATAGACGATAAATATCGAGCCAGGCTGTCGCATGAAAAGCATGACGTTATAAGGTAATGACGTCACATCACAGAGTCGTGTCTCAATGCAAATTCAAAGCTTGTGACACATTAGCAAATTGTTGTTGTTATTTCTGCGATAACGTCAAGAGCAGTTGCCAGTTGGTAGTTACTAGTTGCTAGTTGTTATTTGTTGGTAGTCGGCACTTTAACTGGTACTCTCGGGAAATGCGCACGTATTACCCAGCCGAGAGTTGTTCGCTGACAAAAAAGTAATACAGCAATGAATTCAATATGCATATAAAAAATGCCCAATCTTAGTACATAAATATATATATATATATATATATTTATAAATTGTTGTAAGGCCATTCCGTGCAGTGCTGGACACGTTGCTACGTGAGAGATCTCTTTTAGCTGGAATATCCGGTTAGCCAGGGTGAAAAATCTCCAACAACAATACAATTTTTGCATATAACGCGACATGGAAACGAGTTCAGCAATTTGTATATATTGACAGCTTGAAAAATGAGGAAAAATTTATTGCACAAAATACCTCGAATAAAAATACTGTGATGCGCAGCTTGAACAGAAACTATTAGCCAAGGTCAAAAGAGCAACAAAAGTTGCTTGTCGAAAAAAAAACCAAAAAAAAAACTACTTTTACAACAATACTTTTTATAACAACCTTTTCAGTCACTCGCCAAAGTTGTAGGCTGTTGTTGTTGTTGCTTTTGCTTTTGACTTTAAATTGGTTTCGATATAAATGCATAAGAAATATTCACGCCATCGTCATCATCATCATCATCATTATCATCATCGACATTCACTCAACAAAAACTAGCAACAACTAATATTTTTGTCAGCATTTTTTTGTTTTAGCTTGAAACAAAACAACACAAAAAAAATATATAAATAAATAAAAATAAAACCACCCGCCTTTTGTTGCTTTTGTTTGGGTTTTTATAGTTGTCATTTTTCATATGCAAATTAAGTTGATTTGTTGTTGTGTCTGTTTGTTTTATGTTGCGTTAATTGAGCGCATAGCCAGCGGGTGGGTCTGGGTCAAGAGATTACAGCAACAGCGACTGTTTCCCAAACATTTTTAATACCAATTATGGCAAGCAAATCGGTTAGAGTGAAATTGAGAGTGATAGTTGTGAAAATAAATTGGAGGGGGGAACAACATTTTGAAAGCCACTTACGATGTTTAAAACATAATTAAAATGAAATTAGTTAAGCAATTTGAGCAACATCTTCAGACAACTTTTAGAAAATTAACAACATCGGATTGTTTTGTTTGTAATGATTGATTGTATTTTTTATTAAATTTATTATAGGTTTTTGCATATTAAAATTCTTTGGTTTTTTGTGAAGACATTAGACAAACTTGGCTAATATGCCATATTTATGTATTACATAAATCACATATTACAAAATGATGACTTGGCAAATGTTTTCTTACGCCTAATGTCTTATAAATAGTAAACTAAAAATTATAAAACTTGTTTGAATAACATCAAATACAATTATTGTGCTTCTTGAAATCTTCTACAAAAACGACTTTATCTTAAAAACAATAAAACTATAATTAGTTATCTAATCTAACTACTCTTTACAGGAGAAAAAGCTTGCAAAGTTTTTTTTTTTTGTAGATGATCTCACTGAAAATCGTAAATAATATTTATGCCTATAGTTTCTTGGCAGAACGTGACTTATTGTTAGCTATATATAAAGCTATATACATACATAAATAACAACGACTTAAGCATGCAAAGATTTATCGACTTATTGTTTAAAAGGGAGTTTCTAGACACGATAACTAAAAGGGAGTTTACCCAGTGATGATTACCTCGTCGAACTCTCTCTCTGGAGATTCACTTCCCTCATTGTTCTCTAGTTGCTTCGAATTTCACTTCCGTCTAGCATGAAAATTATGCATACTTGGAATGCATTCCACGCTCTAATGACATTCAGTAATCAACTTATAAATTGTTCTTTAGTCAACTAACATATCTCGAATTAGCATCAAAGCGAAACGCCCACAGTCTCTAGATTTCTTGGCTAAACTCATGCAATCTGTAATGGGCCAAGTAATTTACACAGTTTTAATACCCTGTGTGTTTTTAGAAAGTAACTTAACGTAAGTGTTTATCTAATGGTATGTCATTTAACAAATACTACGTTACAAATAACGTATCGTTGATTATAGAAATTTCTTTTCCTAAATGCTGAAAATCATTTTTTATTTTAGATAAATCTAAAATATCCGAAGTGATGATTACAATTTAATGATAATTATAACATATATGTATATATAATGTATCTTATAAATGACAGTAATCTCATAGTCGTTTTCTCTCCCTATTCTCTCTCTCTCAAAGCAACCATAAATATTCACTTTTCCATTTCTCTTCTTCACTTTAACAACAGGGTATCTGCCCGTTTGGCAACTCACTTTTGTGGCATATTTTGCTGTTTTCGCTGCGTATTTTTTTCGCTCTCGAATCTAATTAAACGTCCAAATGTTTATTACGCATGAATCAATGTTGTTGTTGTTGTTATTAGTTTTGTTATTGTTGCTATTTACTATGCGAGTCGCGCATGCGTTGAAATGTTATTAACCTACATTTGCATAAAAATGCTACACCAGCAACAACGATCAACAACGATAAACAATAAACAACAACTGCATAGCGTTTAAAAATTGTTTTTTTTTTTTTTTTGCTGTTTCCTGTCTGATTGTTGTTGTTTTTCTAATTATTTGTTGTATTTGCAAAGTTTTCTTTATTATGCAAATTGCGAATTAGTTGACAACATTTTTCACACGCTTTTTATACGCTTCGGATGTAAACATTTAACCTTAATTTGTTTAGTGTTAGTGTAAATTGTTTCTTAACAGAAATTATTTTATTATTTGCACTGTTTTGTTTTGTTTGTGCTTATTTTGTAACTTTTAGCAATGATTTAATGCTTATTCTGATCATCTGCTGCTTCTTGTTCATCGTCATTTATTGTGCATTTTCATCGTGGCTCGTGTTGAAGCAATGAGACACAAAAACAGAGACGCTAAATTGTTTTTGATCTTTTTTTATGTAAAACGTTAGATGTCAGCAGTAATTGCAGATGCTTCTTCTTTTTCTTTGTCTTTTGCTTTGCCTTACGTGTTAACAAAATGCTGTTAAATGCAGTTGCGGTTGTTTTTGCTGTTGCTGCACGCGCCTTCATCGTGTGCATGATAACCCGCAACAACAACAACAACAACAGCCACAACAGAGGCGCAAATTAGTAAGGCAGAAGACTAATGGATTTTCATGTTTTTGCAAGTGAGCTTTGATTTTTTGTTAAAGAGTGTGTCAGCGCTCTTTCTCTCTCTCTCTCCTTTTTGCTGCCTACTTTTAGGCAGCGCTTGAAAAGCGCAAGAGCTGAGTTTAATTGCACATAAAATTATTGAAGAGAGAGAAGCTTTCACACTTACAACTACTTGAATATACATAATTCATTTAGTCAGTGCCTTGCTTACTCTGACACACGCATGCACACACAGAAAGCTGCTCTCTTTGTGAAACGCAATTTCTCTCTTAGACGCGCGCTCTTCTCTATCACAGTTTTTCTTTTATTTTTTTGCATTGCCTGTTGCTTCATCAACAGTTACAGCAACTCTGCATAAAAGAGAAAAAAAAGAAGCAAACAAAAAAGATCGCAAAACTTTACACAAAAACCACAAACGCATTTTTTTTTTCCTTGACGTATTATACAAGTGCTTTTTGTTTGCAACTTGTTACTTGATTTGTTTCTTATTTCTTTTTGTTTTCTTTTCTTTGAGCACAGTTTAATAAATAAGCATTGTTGTTGGCCTGACTTGGAACTTGGAAGTTTAACGCTGCCTTTTTGCACTGTAACATTTAAGAAAATACAGTTACACACACATACACATACATAAGCATGCACACACAAACATACACATGCCCAGTGGGCAGAAGTCTTGATCTGCTGTGCCTCTGCTGTTGCCCAAGCCATCGTCGTCGTCGTCGTCTTCTTCTTCTCCTTCGTTGCGCTTGGCGGCTTCTGCTGCTGCTGCTTGTTACTAACTTTGATTCTCCGCACTCCGCGCTCTCTTCGCTCAAAAGCTTTGCTCTTTTGCTTTTCACTCACCGCCACCTGCACTGATTGTTGTTGTTGCTGCTGCCGCTACAATTAAGTTTTACTTTATGTTTATTGCCTCTGCTGGCGTTGAAGTTTTTTATTTTTTATTTTCCCATTCATGCGTTCGTCGTTCGCTTTGCTCTGCTCTGCTGTACTCTACTCTACTCTACACTTGCCAGCGTCGTCGCTCACCTTCGGTTGCTGCTGCTATTACTCTTTTTGTTTTTATTGTTGTTGCTGCTGCCTTGCGGTGGCTAGCAAAAATTTCATTTGCCGTTTTGTCAGTTGGCTTTTAAACATTTACTGAATCAGTTCGCGACGGCGCTAAGTCTAAACTTAAAATAAACCCACAAAAAATATATAAAATAAATGTGCCAATTAAATACATAATTCAATTATTATTTTAGTATTAATGAGCGACTAGATTGTTAATTTTATTGCTGTTGTGTAAAATTCGTGTAGTGCAAAAAAATAAAAACATTACAAACAAAAAAACCAACTTTCGTCTTGTCATGGAAATTTTTTACAAAATGGCTGCCGCTTCCATTGCGTGAAAGCCATCATCATTAAGAAGAAGAAAATGTAAAAGATGAAGAAGAAGACGACGTAATTAAACACAAAACGCATAATAATCAAATTTAAAGTAAAAAATAATTATAAGTATATTTAGAATATATGTTTATAGATATTATTATGCATTGTATATCGTATGCTGGCAGGAAGCACTTGGGGGCCAGGCTGTGAACGTCATACAAATAACGGTAAAAGCCAGTCGCAGCAGATCGTCGAACGCCTAAAGGTCAGGCCAAGTAGCATGAAAATGCCAGTAACAACAACAACAATAGCGAACAACAACAATAATAACAGCAGCAACGACTACGACAACAAATTTTGCTAAAAGGAAGCAGCAATGAAACCAGTTTTAACATCAGCTCCAAAACTAATGCAACAACAACATCAGCAGCAAGAAGCAGCAACAGCAACAAATAACTGAATAATTGAACAAGTGATTTACGTGAAAGTGAATTGACACAAATACGGCTAAATCTGAGTTAATCCATTTTTTTTTCTAACTCTTCTCGAAATCTTGAAAGCAAGAAAAAAAAAATACAAACAATTAAAGATTTTGAGCGCGTCGCACGATTTGAAAATTTTGAAGCTGCAGCCGCATTAGAGATGATGCTATTATCGGCTCTCAAGCTGGGTAAGACAATCACAAGATGACTCAAGACCACAGCCAAAAACGACGGCGAATACACTGGAAGAAAAACACACACACACACAAAATGTTTAGTTTTGCTTAAAAGTTGTTTTTACTATTTAAAGATGGTTTTAAAATGAGCTCAAATGTTTCTGAAAAGGTTTCGTTTTAATTTTTTATGGAAAATGGGAATGCTTTGGAATTTGCAAATGTCAGATTCTAAAAGATTTGAGATTAAAATAGATATATTTAAATGAATAATATTTTAAATGCGCAAAGTTTTACATAAAAAGTTGTACAAAAATGCAATTAAAAAATGACTTTAGAGATAAGCGATATTTTTTTAAACGATTTTTTTAACTTTAGAAATAAATTTATAAATAACGCATTTTTTCCCCTTTAAAGCTGAAGAAGTTCACAAATTTTCAAGCCGTATATTAATTATATTTGAGCTGCTTACCAACATTTCTCATTATATTCCCTAAATTGGGAATGGTATTCAAATTGATTTCAGTGTAGTAGTTCTAGTAGTTCTTGTATTCTCGGCATGCCCTTATGGATTTATAAAAAAAAATGCCGCTCAACTTGTTTCAATAATAGTTAAAATTAATGCTCTTTTCGTGGGCGTTCTGCGATTGAGTCACGCTTGGTTTGAATATAGCGCAGTTTCACCTGATCCGTCAGTCAACAACAACAACAGCAACAACAACAATGAACACAACAACTAATACAATAGAACACGTGTTTGAAAGTCTAGCAAGTAGTAATTTTTTGCAAGGTCTGGCAGCTGCACATAAAATTTGCATAACAATTTGCCAGGCAAATAAACCAACAAAAATAAAAAAAGCAGCAACAAAAATGTGCAAGAAAATGCAAAGAAAATTACACAATTGGCCATAAACACGATTGCGGCTTGCTTCGCTTGTGTTTATGTATGCAGATAGTTAATGACAAATTTGCTGTTGGGGCTGTTTTCGAATGTGGCTTGTAGCGCCCCAATCATAAGACATTTTAATATGCATATAAAATAGTTTTGCTTCCGTTTGTTGTTCAGGAGCAGGCCAATTTATGTACGGCTATATATATATATGTGTATGTGTGTGTTATGTATGTGCGAAGAAAATTATGAATAGAAAGCCTGCATTAATTGAGTAAAAGCTTTTTGGAAACAACAACGAAGCTCGGAAAATTGTTTGTTTTAATGGGTAAATTATATTTTAGAGAAATGTAAAGAAAACAAAGAAGTGTGCCTAAAATAGGAGGTGATCTTATCTTATCTTATTTCCTATAAAATAAATGCATAAAACTGTTATGCAAATTAATGATTGTTAGCTATTTTTACAGCGATTCCCATCGATTTTTTTCTGTTTTAACAAATGATTGTAAACTTGGGGATAGGTTTAAATGAAAATTCTTTTATTTTCATTAGCACAATATTTAAATGAAAACTATTTTTATATTCATGATATTCAGATAATATAATATTTTTATTTATAATATTTGTTTTTCTTACTAACTAAACTCGACTTTTGAAAATATTTCATCTATATATCTTATCGACGATTTATCCTTAATTTATCGCGACCAACTTTAAGTTATAGCTGCAACGTGTAATGCAAATGACTTTAAAAGTTTTCCTCAAGTATATATATATATATATATTTATACCTGTTTGCCTGGCGAATGTCGCCTCGCTGCTTTTACCAGACAATGAAAATGATTGTGGGCACTTTTCATTTGCATGGAAAATGGCATAACAAAAGCCGCACGACTCTGCTGCGGCTGCTGCTGCGACGCCGGCAAGTGCGCTGGGAAAAGAAAAACTTTCTATTTTTCTTCTTTCTATTGAGTCTGCACTTTTGTTGTTGCAACTAAAGCTGAAGCTGAAGCTGCCTCCAGGCTTCAGTGTCGCCTATCGTTGGCACGTTTTGCTTCTTGTTTATACAATATGAAAGAGAGAGAGAGAGAGAGAGAGGGGCAGAGAGACAGAGAGGCTGAGCCTGTCTTTTTTTCGGGGGAGTCAACTAAAATCGTGAGTTTTCACATGAAAAATGTGGCCTGCATTTTGTTTGTGATATTGAAAAAATTGGTTGGATCAATTGAGAAAAATGATTTTCTCCACGGCCCCATTGTCTGCGTCCACAGGGCATTTAAAAATCTCAAATATATATAATTAAATGCGCTTGTCGCGGTAAAAAACACTTTCGCTTCGATTAACCTTCACTTTTTTGTGATTTCAATTATTATTATTATTATTTGTAATATTTTCTTGTGTTTCTCTACGATTCTCGCCTGCGCACAGCGTACTTGAAGAGGCGCCTACTCGTGTACTCGATTCGAGTGCTTACACAAATGTTAATGCTGCTTACTCATCATATACATATACATATATATATATATATATATATATATTATATGTATAATAAATGTGTGCAATTGTTGCATAACTTGCGCCCACAAAAAAATACCCCAAATAAATCTGTAAATTTTTTACTCTTAATTGGGGTTAGCTTTAAAGTTCAGTTTTGTGGTTTGCTTTTGGTTCGTTTGAATTTGCATAGTGAGTGAGAAATATATTGACAGGCTTGACTGAGCGGATCAAATAGATAAAGCCATCAGTGCTAGCCGCCTTTCCCCTAACTTGTCCAAGCAACCAATTGTGGGCGTTTTGGCCGCCTTGGAATCTTGGCGTTCAGTGTCGCTATTGCGGTAATTAACCTTGGCAAGAATCGAGTCTGGTGTCTCGCGTAAGGCGATTTTCGATTCGATACTTTGGATCGGCTAATTATCGCCATCGAGTGTTGAACCAGCATTTTGTTGTATGGCTTGTGTCATTTATAATATGTTGATTATTATTTTTTTTTTTGGCAGCCAAATAGCCGGCAAATTGTGTGTGCCTTGAAAACGAAAGACTTAGGCAACGAACTTGAACTCAGCAAGCCAACAAAAATGTGTGCAAATTAAAATCAAAATAATACGAATGTAGCAAATGATGTGTGCACCTCATTAAAGGAGACGACCCCAAAATTGATCACTACCTGCCTAAAAAACACAAAAGCCTTTGAAATTATTTACATTAAATGAGATTAGCTACGCTCAAAAAAAAAGCGATAAAACAAACGCAATTTATCGAATAAGCTTACATCAAGTTTTTATAGAAAATAATGTTTGTTTCCTGCGGCGCTTAAAAAACCAAACAAACAACGAAAGACTTAAGCAACAAACTTGACAAGCTGGCGTATAAATTTAATTGAATTTTTTTTTAAATGTTTTGTGATTTAAGTAAAAACTAAAATGTGAACCTGCTTGTTTCTACAACCTTATCCATATCCGTTTCCGTTTCTAATTTCTTGTTGCTGTTTTTGTTTGTGTTCTTTTTTCGCAGGCAACGGCAGTTCTCCAGCCCAGAATTCGACGCGCAGCATCAGTCCAAACAACTCGACGACAAACAGTCAATTCAGTTTGCAGCACAACAGCTCCGGCAGCCTAGGCGGCGGCGTCAGCGGAGTTGTCGGCGTTGGCGGTGGTATTGGTGGTGGTGGAGGTGGCGTTGTTGGTGGTATTGGTGGTGTTGCAGGCTTAGGCAGCCCCAACGGTGTAGCAGGCGGCGGCGGCGGCAGCGGCGGTAGTTGCACACCCACATCGCTGCAGCCACAGGTAAATTATTGACACTACCACAAAGTGTGGCATGATTGGGCTAACCACATCTTCTATTTTTTCCATTTAGTCCTCGCTGACAACGTTCAAGCAGTCACCCACTTTACTCAACGGCAACGGCGTTTTATTAGATGCCAACATGCCCGGCGGAATACCAACGCCCGGCACGCCCAACTCCAAAGCCAAGGTGAGCTTAAGTTCTTGGTTGCAAAATTTATTATACCCTGTAAACAAAAAACAAAACCAAAAGGGAATTTATAAAGTTATTATTTAACGATATGTCTGACTGTCTGTCTGTAAAAAAGAAACAATAGCCTTGAAAAATAGAAGGTTTTTCTTGTTTATCGAAATAATTTTCTTTAAACAGATTTGTATGAAATTACCAACTTTAGTAATTTTTTTTTTTTAAGATACTTCTCAGCTCCTCCCAAAATTATGAAAAATATTTTGTGACGAGTATAGTTTTATTTTTTTGGTGCATTCACTTCTAACGACCTTTCTAAAATGAATACAGGGTATTTCCTAGTCGATCACAATCGACTAGATAAATGTTGCTTGTTTAATCTGAACGTTCTCTCTCAATTCCAGGACAATTCACACTTTGTCAAGTTGGTGGTGGCACTCTATCCATTCAAAGCCATCGAAGGCGGCGATTTATCCCTAGAGAAGGTAAGCAGCCATCTTGTAAAACATTTATTGTATATTTGCTAATCTCTGTTTTGAATTAGAATGCTGAATATGAGGTCATTGATGACTCACAGGAGCATTGGTGGAAGGTCAAGGACACAGTTGGCAATGTCGGCTACATACCCAGCAATTATGTTAAACCCAAAGCCCTCTTGGGTCTCGAGCGTTACGAGTAAGTCAAGGCATAAATTATAAACTATTTCACAATTATACTTAACATATTTTTCTCGCTGTGTATAGATGGTATGTGGGCGACATGTCCAGACAACGCGCCGAGTCGCTGTTAAAGCAGGGCGACAAGGAGGGTTGCTTTGTGGTGCGCAAGTCATCGACCAAGGGTCTCTACACACTATCGCTGCATACCAAAGTGTAAGTAACCGATATTAGATATTCCATATAAAAGATTAGACAAGTGAGGTGATAAGCAAGGCGACAGCTTAATCAGGAGCATCCTTAGAGTATCACTAAGAGGAGAAAGACTACATTAACAAACTGATCTGGTCTAGCAACTCAACCTGTTTTTCAAAAGAAAAGGGCCTTTTAATCATAGTTTGGCCTCTAGATCAATCGTACATTTAAAGTTGAAAACGTGATTTTGGGTCGGAACATAAGTCAAAATTATAGTCCGAAAATCGGCATATGGGAATATGGGCATAGGTCGAACTTTCAAAATGCCATAACTTCGTCAAAACTCAACGCATTTTCAAAAGAAAGGGCGTTTTAATCATAGTTTGGCCTCTAGATCAATCGTACATTTAAAGTTGAAAACGTGATTTTGGATCGGAACATAAGTCAAAATTATAGTCCGAAAATCGGCATATGGGCATAGATCGTACCTTCAAAATGCCATAACATATGGCATATTCCGATTTTTGAAGGACATCGACAACAACCTCCCAACCAAAATTGGTGACTGGTATTACTTTCGGTATCATAGTATAAAAATGTACTGCTTTTGCTAATTGATTTATATTTAGTAATAACTTTATTAATTTCACAATATTAATCTTTGCTAATTTGTCTACTTGCCACAGCCCGCAATCGCATGTGAAGCACTACCACATCAAGCAGAATGCGCGCGGCGAGTATTATCTGAGTGAGAAGCACTGTTGCGAGACTATACCGGATCTGATCAACTATCATCGCCATAACTCGGGCGGACTGGCCTGCCGATTGAAGTCCTCGCCCTGCGATCGTCCAGTGCCACCAACGGCGGGTCTCTCACACGACAAATGGGAAATCCATCCCATGGAGCTGATGCTGATGGAGGAGCTCGGCTCCGGTCAGTTTGGCGTGGTGCGACGCGGCAAATGGCGTGGCTCAATCGATACGGCCGTTAAGATGATGAAGGAGGGCACCATGTCCGAGGATGATTTCATTGAGGAGGCCAAGGTGATGACAAAGCTACAGCATCCGAATCTGGTGCAGCTGTATGGCGTCTGCTCGAAGCATCGACCCATCTATATTGTTACCGAATACATGAAGCACGGCTCGCTGCTCAACTATTTGCGCCGGCACGAGAACACCCTGATTGGGAACATGGGCCTGCTCCTGGACATGTGCATACAGGTTAGCAAGGGCATGGCCTATCTGGAGCGTCACAATTACATCCATCGCGATCTGGCGGCTCGCAATTGCCTCGTCGGCTCCGAGAATGTGGTTAAAGTCGCCGACTTTGGTCTAGCCCGCTATGTGCTCGATGATCAGTATACCAGTTCGGGCGGCACCAAGTTCCCCATCAAATGGGCACCGCCCGAGGTGCTCAACTACACACGCTTCTCATCCAAGAGCGATGTGTGGGCCTATGGTGAGTGCCTGATGAATGTGTATAATGATGTAATCCTAAACTAAATCACTGCATTTCTAGGCGTGCTCATGTGGGAGATCTTCACCTGTGGCAAAATGCCCTATGGCCGTCTAAAGAACACCGAAGTCGTGGAGCGTGTGCAGCGCGGCATTATTCTAGAGAAACCAAAGTCGTGTGCCAAGGAAATATACGATGTGAGTATATTAAAAAAAAAATATATTTATATAATAAATATATATATATATATAAATAATAGATCCATAAAATGGCAACTACTTTGAAAGTAAGCTTGTGAAAGTGTGGTAGATAATTAGTCGCTAACAGTTGCAAAGTTGACGGCAAATTGACTTTAAAGACTGCTGAGAAAAGTAGGCTGCAAATGGTTGAAGGCTTTTACAATATTCACAAGTGATGTACAACTTTAGAGTGATGTGAACAAGAAGTAGCAAAGAGGGGTTTAAAAACTATTTAAACTTAATCAAAACTCAACACAAACAATTAAGTTGCAAATACGTGAGGAAACTCAACACTAACACAAAATATTCAGCAAAGCAAAAAAAACACAGACAATTGACCCACTTAATACCAGTTAATGCTATGATTTAATATACAAATAAATAAATATATGTATCTAATATATAATTGGCTATAATTTTGTTGCAGGTCATGAAAAAGTGCTGGTCGCATGGGCCCGAGGAGCGTCCCTCGTTCCGTGTGCTCAAAGAGCAGCTGGCACTTGTTGCCCAAACGCTAACCGACTAGAGACGTGGAGAGGTCAACAATGGAGCTGAATGGAGATCATGTCTGGGATCACGCACTGATTAGCACTGATCAACATCAACACATCAATATCAACAACAACATCCACATCAACATCATAAAGATAAACACATAAACCTAAATATTACCTATAATGAGCTAAAGTTAACGATAGACAGACAGTATAATGATATATGCATTAACATTTAAGTTTAAGTGGAGCAGAGCAAAGGTTATTCACGGATCGGATCGGATCGGATCGGATCGTACATAATATGTTTGTATGTATGTGAATGAACGGAAATTGTCGTACAGCTAAACGATTATTCACTTTTGAATTATATTATTTATAATACACATATATATATATAAAGATATATATATAGATATACAGAGCTAAAGCTGAGCAAATGATATCATTATGTTTATATAAATCGGAATATAGATGTGTGTGTGTGTATGTTTGTATTTATTATATGCATATGATTGTAGAGAGCATATAACAATAACAAGCAACAACAAATACATATATGGAGTATAGATAACTGTAGTTAATAGTCAAATTTTTGATACATTTCATAACGATTGCGGTTAATGATGAAAATGATAATTAAAATATAAAAATATATATATTGATAAGTATGCAGACGATACGATATACTACGCATATATATAAAATATATATATATAAAATGATTGTGCTTTCTTAAGTAAGTTTATATAGTTAAAGCAAACTCAAAACACACATACACCCACACGCACACAGACACACACACACACACATATTAATAAAAAAAAAAAAAAACAAAACAAAACAAAAAAGAAAGATGAATCTAAGAAAACTGATTAAGCATAAATTAAATGTTTAAGTTCTCCTTCAAGTCGAACGCGAAAACAAAACGAGAAACAAAAGGAAACACTTTTTTATTTAGATTAGAATTTTACGTGCTTAGCTTAAGTTTTGTGATTTATTGTTTAATCATTTCTCATTTGCGTTGCGCAAACAATTTTCGTATGCGTCTCAGTTTCTCTTTTTTAAAAATATATATATATATATATATATTATTTTTGCCTTTTAGCATACATATAATCTTTATATGCATTGAATTTTAAAATGGATTCTTCATTACTTTATTTTTTAAAACTCAGCATCAGCAATATGCATACGAATACATAAACATATATATATATATAAATATATATATATATTTTACCTAATTTTATGAGAACAGTTTTACTTAATTAATTTTATCGTTCGCATAAGCCCCAAAATTCGCAACCTAAGAAACGAAAAGAAATACTATATACAAATAAAATGTATAATGAAAATTAACTTATTTTCTTTATGTTTTTCACTTTTTTTTTAAATTTATGTTGGTTTATTTTTGCTTTTTCTTTAGCTATCACAAAAAAGAAGAAGAAGAAGAGAAACCATCAAAATACTATGGGCCAGACTGAACGCACAAGAATTCGGTTTCACAGAGCCAAACAAAATAAAACCGAACCCGTTAACAGAACCAAACCGAATGCAACTGAAACAAAGACTTATAAAGTATATATACACCAATGTAACACCAAAGAATGAAATCAAACAAATGCAACAACACCAGAAATCAAATCAGCTAACAAACATGACAAACAACATTTTATACGACATTTTGATACAGTTTTGATACAGAAGCGCTGCTTAAGCCAGTCTAAGTCTAAGACATGTGTTTATATGTCTAGCTTGTAAGAACAATCCTTAGCATAACTAACAATCTACATATATATATATATTATATATATATATATAGCATACAATCCTTTTGAAACACACATCTATGTTAAACGTCCATAAGCCAAAACGAACCCCGAACTCTGATTACACAACTGCATGGAGCTGATCCTAACTAGAACCGGTAGAGCGTCCTATGTCCTGCGGTCTATCTACACACTCACACACAAACACACACATTCAAACACACACACTCATCACATACTATAAAATACAATAACCCCCCTAGAAGAACATATGCAATCCATACAAAATACTATTTAATCAAAATAAGCCGCTTAGTTGATTTATTGCGCCTATGCATATAGAACTATATATATATATATTATATACCATTTTATATAGATCCACATTAACGCTATAAAAACAACAACAACAAAAAAACAACCAATACACCAAAAAATCTTCAACGTGATATTGCTACTTAATAAATGATATAAATAAATGGTCCTAAATATGTTGAAATTTTTAATACCAAGGAATTTCTTGGTTTTACTTCTGCATGTGAAATCGATAAATTGTTAAAAAATTCTTACTTTTCTTTGTCGGGAAAATATTATATAAAATTATATAGCTTCTCTACCGCATTCAAAATTAATATTTAAAGTCAACCATGTTTTTAAAACAATTGTGTTTTTTGGTTTAAAGTTTCTCCCGAAAAGTATGCATATTCCTTATAAATGCGATTGGTGATCATTTCCTTAGCATACCTCGCAGAACTTTTGTGCGCCCGTCCATAAAAAGTTACGGGAAATGCACAGCAAGGAAATGAAAAATCTATTGGCGAACTTTTCAGCTAGAGAATTACAAAGAGAGATACAAATTGTCTTAGGCTAATTGCAGTGACATGTTCAATATGCAAAATGTTGCGAAAATGATCTTTTATGGTTGTGGGTGGGGGCAAGCAAAAAGTTTTTCATGCACCATTTGGCACATGTGTGGGTGAAGGTTGTCTGTGTGCGACCGCAGCTCCAACCGAGAATAAATATGATTATATAAGAAATTGAGAAAAAAAAATAAAAATTAAACAAGAGGCTGCATTGTTAAAGCGCCATAAACGGCCAGATCGATGAGTAAAACCCAAACGAATTATAGCTATTCAATGAGCCATTAAGTAAACGACAATTGCTATTTTGTGTTGTGGGCGAAACAGTCTTACGTATGTTCCAGATCAAAATGTTATATTCCTAGAGCAGCAGCAAGGTCACAACAATTGAAAAACCGTTAATAAAAATATTGCCAAAATAAAGTTAATTTAACAGTGGGCGCTGCTGTTAACGCCAACGCAAAAAGCTTACAAGTCGACTGTTAACTGCGGCGACTGTTAAGTGCGCTGCTGCTGCTGCTGTTCAAGTTCTGCTCTGTTAGCGAAGCTGAAACGAAAAGGCGACAGACGACAACATTGGCGCTTAGTTTGGGTTCAGCAGCGCTCGAGTGCGATACGTGAAAGCCACTTAAATCCGAAATCAGCAAATGGGAAAACAGTAGCAACAAATAGTTGAATAGTATATTATTTGGCAATTTGTTTTTTCAATTTAACAAAGCGTAACTCAGCTCGACAACAGCTGTCACTTTAACTCAATTAACGATCAGCGAACAACGAAAACAAATCTTCCAACTGCCCCCTCTCAAAACCCCCTGCTCCCCTCTATCAACTAACTCGCTCGCGTCGTGTTGTCTCGTGTGTGGAAACGTGTACGCAGATGTTTTGAAAGTCCTCCAGTTTGGGCTGCAAAAGCAACAAGGACTGTTTGCCATTATAACGGCTAGCCGTGTGCTAACTCAAAGTTTATTATTGTGCAAATCAAAGTTGTAAACAGCAACAGCAACAGCAACAACAACAACAACAAAAATAATACAAACAATAAAGGGCGACAACAGACAGCAGGCCTAGACACACAGCTGTGGTAAGTGCACTCAACAAAAATCACTTTCCTTCAACTTAAATTGTTAACCATCAGTTTTAAAAGAGTACTTTTTATCAAAATAAATTATGTTCAAGGGAATTTCTATTTCAATGTCAGATTTTTGTTAAATTGGTTTGATTGAGGCAAAAAACAAAAAAAACAACTTTAGCCGGTATTTTCTACTGATTCCAGACGTGTCAGGAAGCCAAGAATTAATTACAGATCTAAAGATTTGTGTACATGTATTTTTTCATTTCTTTTTTTATGAATGTGCTTCAATCACGAGATACTTATCTCCTTAAAATTACAACTTGATTAAATAACAAGCTAATAAGAAGATTACTTAAAGAACGAGATTGCTTTTTTATGTTAGCCTTTTTTTGCGCAGTGCAGCGATTGGTAATCAAGGAACTGCAAACAATCTAGCTAAGTAAGTAGGCGTTAACCCGACTAACTCTTCCTGTGTCTGCTGAATGTCACCGCAAACAGGAACTGTGACTGCCACTGCGACTGCCACTGTGACTGTGACTGCTACTTAACATTGCGTGCTTGCTGCTTATCCTGACCTAAAAGTTCATTGACTGAACGCAGAGTTGGGGCAGGAGTCGATTGGGTCGATTCTCAGTCTGTCTGTCTGACTATCTGTCTGTATTGGCATTTATTGGCAGCAGCAACAACAACAACATCTGTTTATGCTTGCAACTTGCTCCGTTTCATTGTTTTGTCAATGTTGTATTGATGTCACACACACACACACACACACACACATGTTGTGCCACAAGTGGCAAACGAGGAAATCTTTTTTTGGGCAAGTTCATTGCGGCTTCTAGTGATTTTTCAAGCCCATGACATCAGCTCCATTAAATGCAAACCGGTCGACTTTACCTATCTCTCCATCTGTATCTCACTCACTCACACCCTATCTCTCTGTCTCTTTCTCGCTGCAAAAAACTCAGTTTTCAAAGCCACCGATTATGAGCCAGAAACAGCAACAATTAAATTACCAAAGTAAAAGAGAAGTGAAAAAAGCTAGAGGCGTAAAAAAAAAATACACACAAATTATGAATGTTTGCAGCAAAAAATAAATATTTATAAAATGATATAATTCAGGGAAGGTAAAAAACGATGAGAAGAAAAAAGAAACAGATAGTCAAATGTTAGTCATTCCGCTTACTGTCTCTAATTATATATAGCCTATTATATATATATTTTAGTTGGTTATATTTCTTGTTGCTTTGTGTGTTTTGGCAGGAATTCAAATGCGGTTTGGTCAGGAGCTCTTGGCCAGCTTTCACTTGGCAAAAGCAAGCGTTTGCTTTAAATTCTCAAGACACAAAACACGTTTCCCAAATCTAATTAGATTTTGAGCACAAAACTAGTTCACACACTCGCACACACACTCGCACACACACACTTGCACACACACTAACACATAGTTGACGTCAGTTTGTTGTTTATTTTGTGTCTTTATCACTTTGTGTGTGTGTGTTTTTCTTTTGTACCCGTTTTTGGCTCAAAACGCTGTATTTGGTTGATGATACTTCTACCAGTTTGCCGGTATTTTGTGTTGTTGCCTTGTTTTGTGGTTAATTAAACTTAAACACAACTTGACTGTTGTGATTTTTACTGCTGCTGTTGCTGTTTTTGTACTAACTGGGCAAAGAGAAAGAGACGCTCGAACAACTGTCGATTGAGATACAAAACAGTGTTACGTGTGTGGGCGCCTTGTCTGGAGACCAACATTTGGCCAACATTTTGGACAACTCCATGTGGGCTAAAGGAAACGGCCAAGACAGTCTCCACGACAGCCGGACGACAACCAGACAACTTGCCCCTATTTGGACGTAAAAGTTGATGATCAACGCTGGAAAATGAGCTCATTTTGTCTACATTTTTATTTATTATTATTTTTTTTTTGTCAATTTAGAGAGCGTGAAATGCGACTATTAAAAAAAGAAACAACAACAACAAAAGCTTTAATGTTAATTATGATTAAAGCTGACAGATGTTTTATGGCTCGGACTCAACAGATTTAAGTGCCTAACAATATGAATTAATCAATCGCTTTTTTCCATATTTTATCCAACAATTTTCTAATAATAATTTATTGCAAATCGGCTTTCAGCTGGATTTAAAGTTTACGATTTACAACCAAACCATATTGGATGAAAGTATAATTTTTTCGCATTGCCATAAATGACTTTTGATTCTTTCTTTGTGAATGCTGCAGAACTTATGATTGATTTTATTATTATATATATATACCCAAGTAAGAAGTATAGCAAAAACTACATAAAGTTATTATGGCGTATATATGTAAATATATAGTCTGTAATAAACTCAATGGTTGAGTGACTTATACGGATTTAATATTCACGAAAACTATATAAAATAGATTCTGCAGACAGCTCCAAAAGGGAAATCTTTTGTTTAAAAAAAATATCAAATATAAATATAAATTTAAAACAGATAGCAGAAAAAGGGAAATCTTTTTTTTTTTTAAATATCAAATATAAATGTAATTTTAGAAACTACGATCGATTTCTGCACCCATTTTAGATCTTGTAGAGGGCATTATATTTTTTAACTAAGCAAAATTTCCTCAGACTTAAAACATATGTTGCGGACACATATTCGTCTAATTGTTGAAGAAAGTCAAGACCGGATCGGATCACTATATCATATAGCTGACATTTTAACAATCGAAGGACAGATGTATTTTAAATTATTCAAAATTAAGATACATGTCATCCATTCTAAAACGATTTAACAACCCAAATGTGAAGTACACAATTCAAAACTTATCGTAAAATGAATATCGTAAAACGATTATCGTAAAATTACTATTCATTTTATAAATATAATTTTATATATATAATTATAAATAAAATAATAATATTTCCAACTCTGGAGCAACAAATTTGAATGTGGACAGATTGACAACGGTCTTCAAGGCTATGGCAAAGATAGATGTTTTCTCCTGTTTGTTTTTGTTTTATTTTTATTTATTTTTTTAAAATTTGCATTCCACAATAGCAGCTGTCAAAATAATGGCTGAGATAATGCATATCCCTGCTATGGTTAGGGTATTTGTGCACAAGTTAGTTAAGTTATTCTTTCATCTTGTTACTTGATAGCATAAATTGTTGATGACGTGCGCCAGGTTTTTGTGTGGCTATTCTATTATTTACTTATTGTTATTATTATTAATGTTGTTGTTGTTGTTTGTTTGTTTGCCGTGTGTTGTTACCCATGAAGCGTGCTTGCGTGTGTGTGTGTATGTGTGTGTGTGTGTGTGTATGTGTGTGTGTGCAATATGTGTCCGCTAAAAAAGTGCGAGTTCAAAGTTGGCATCATCTATCAAGATCCAAGTGGCAAATTTTGCATAGAGTCATGCAACGAAAATAGCCGACTGACGACAGACAGGTTTCTGCGGCTTTGCGTTCGAAACGAAGACAACTACAGTCAGCAGAGGGAGGGACAGAGCGCAAGAGAGTGAATGAGAGAGAGGGAGAGGGAGAGGGAGGTAAAGAATCGGGGTAGCTAATGTGGGCGTGTGCTCAATTCAAAATCAGTTTCAATTCGCTGAATTGGCCACAGAACCGGTTGCCGTTTGACCTGTGCACCTGAAACTCAAAACTCAACATTGAACACTGAACACTGATTAACTGTTATCGGTTGCACCATCTATAATTCAATTTTTGAAAGCACCTCCCTCTGACAGCTCAGTCCTGGCAAGGCAAGCAAAGTTGCATGTCCGATTAACTTGATTAAATGCGACTAAGCTGTTGCTGCTGCCTCGTGCTTGTGGCACAAATTAAGATTAATAAGTTGTTAGCAGGCAACACTTTGAGACACACACTGCACAAAATGAGTTATTAAAACTTAATAGCTGCATTGCGATTTTTTATAATTAGACAGTTGAATTCTTGTTTGAGCAGTTAATGCAACCAAATTCACAAGTGGCAAGTGTTTTAATAAGTCAATAATTGTTAAGCAAGCTGATGGACTCATTCACTCTGTATGTGTATGTAATCTGCGACACATACACTAAAAAAAACTTAGAAAAATTTAAAAAATAAAAAATTGCAAATAATGTTCAGGGTGTTTCAAATAATTTGTAAATAAATGAAATTAAAAAATTATTAAAATTAGACAGGCTTCTTTTCTATGTTCTGTAAATGTTTTTTACTATTAGGAAATCGATTTTCAAAAGTAGAAAAAACACCTTTTAAAAGACACACCTTTTTTTAGAATTATACTTGTATTTTCTAAAATGCAGAGCTATTTTTTGTCAGTGATTGCAAAGAGATCGTTGCTCTTTTTTGGCTGAGTGTATTTCATGGTTGCGAACTGCAGCCACGCAAATGTCTGGCAGCAATCAGACTATATAGCTGATTCATCCGATTCCACTTGAGCGGTGGCCTTATATGGTTTCGGCAGCACTGATTGATATTGAGAACCCCAACCCTCGCTACCCGCCCCTTGCCACCGGAGGCAGCATTCAATTGAAGTGCGTTGCGCGTGTGGGTGCAGATTCAGATTCAGAGTCAGAATCAGACACACAGATCCAATGATGATGTAAGATTCGGTTCTACTCGTACTTAGTGGAGCATATGGTAACCAAAACACAACTGAGCAAAGCAACAACAAATGCTACCCAAAAATAAACACACAAAGAATACAAGAAACAAAAAAAACAACAAAAACATGTTTCAATTGCGTGCGAGGTCGCGGGGCGCAAACACGCCCACTTTTTAGCCTCAATTTAAACGGCTTTGCTCCTCTCTCTCCGTCTCTCTCTCTCTCTCCCTCAATCTGCCAGTGCAGTCGGACACGCCCACTCAGAAATTGGCTCAGCTGTGTATTTACATAAAGCGGAGCTGTTGATTTCACGGCCAAAGAAGTTGCACGCTTCCACGCTGCCACATCAACTGTTAGTGCCACTGCCACCATTTACGTCCACAGCCACTTTGACTTTAAGTCTTACTCTTGTTCTCCTTAGGCTTGAGCCAGCGTTGGTCACGTGTCAGCAGCGTGACACGAACACGAGCACGAGCACGAATATCACGAAGATTACACAGCCTTGCAGATGGCAGTCCAATTGCTGATTTACCGTATAAATTTAAATAAGCAACCTATAAAAGCAATAATAGCTATAATATATAATAATAAAAGCTCTAGGAATATTGAGGATTTTGGGAGCATAATGACAACCAGTGTTGGTTAGCAAAAAAATATATGAAAGTGAGGAATGCATATTTAATTTATAAAAACAAAAATCAAATCAAACAAATAAAATTTTCATCATACAAGAACTGATCTTTGACATGATGACAATATATGCTATAGTAATCCGATCCTGCCGGATCTGACTTATGTACTTTTCGCAGCTAAATGTCAATTCAAGTTTTAAATAAATTGTCTTAAAACTGTGCTGATTTATTTAATGTCGACTAATATCAGTCGACACACACAAATACAAAAATACAACAAATAAATTAAATTAAATTAATATTTTAATTTATGTATTTTTATTTACAAAGACAATTGAATTAAATTGAAAATAAAATTTTATTAAAAGAAAATTAATTATTTGTAAAATTTCGAGAGGTATTTAAAAGCAAAAAACCAAAAAAAATCAAGAATTTATATACCTTAACGTACCCAAAAGCAGAGGTCTGATTTATCACAATGTACGCAGCAAAAAGTAAGCGGGACACGGTTGCAACTCTAGTTTCGGGTGCTCGTTTCGTGGCATGCAATTGTCGCTCCATAAGTCATTAAAAGTAATCGTTTTGTTGGGCTTACATGCGCCAAACGGGCAACATTAGCACTCTGCATAGTTTCTTCTTCTTCCTATTTTGATTTTGGGGCGCAACCTTGCTGCTGCCAGACTGCCCAAGTCAGGCATCAGTAAGTGAGGGGGCACGGGACTGCCAAAGGGTCTGTGAAAAGTCAGTCATCAGCAAGTGAGGGGGCAAGGGGTTGCCAAAGGGTCTGGAAATGTTTTTCACCTAACGTTCAATCGCGTCAGCTAATCGCTTCGAGCAAAGCCAAAGCCAAAGCCAATTGGGGTCGTCATCGTAAAGTATCGATTACATCCGCTGCGATGTCGCGACCTGTTACCAAAATCCAAACGCAAGCCCCAATCCAAGCCCCCATGGCATATATATCTAGCACGGCTAGACAGCTCTAAAGGGGCGCTTTTAGCGCCTTTTTGGGCTATGCGGCTCAAAAAGAAGGTCACGGGTTGAAGAGCCTACCGCAAACTTATAGTTTTTGTCCATTGTTTGTCTTTTTCAGGTGGGCAAACAAATCACTTTGCTTAGGCAAAGTGGCCCAGAAAATTCGAAACTAACAAATCGCTGAAGTCACGTTCAGAGTTTGGAGGAGTCTCTCCTCTATTATTTCGACTCCATAAAATTTATGCCATTGATTTTGATGGTAATTTAAGGATTTGGTTTATTGAGTAACTCATTCAACAAATCATAAATATAAGCCCCGGTATGTTAAAGAATAAATATCAGGTTGATTTTCAAGAGTTCCACAAAAAACCACAAAATTATGCAGAAAAACATATTTATAGTTATCACATTTAAATATATATTTTATTGAAAGCTTTGCAAACCTATCAAAGTAGTTTGCTGCTCAGCTACATCGATAAAAATGTGTTTTTTTATTAGACATTTGAAGTACACAACTTTTAAACGCTCAAAAACCCAAAAGAAACTTTAATTTTGAGTAGATATATTTTTGGAAAATTGTTCAATTGTTTAAGCGACTTATTGTGCCCCAAAAGTGTTGCACCAAAATGACTAAGAATGTTAGAGATAAATGAATGTTGTTGGAGAGTGGATAATTAATCGTACTCTACGTTTTGCAGTTGCACAAATCCAAATCGAAGTCGAAGGAAGTTTGCAGGCACCCATCCAAACCCGTACGCACCCTCAACATGGCTGGCAGTATTGAACAACGTCCGTGGACGCCAACAGTGCGCATTGGTAGAATTGCGGCAGAGACTACAAATCCGGGACCAGCTATTGTCCAGCTACCAACGCTAATTGGTAAGGGTATTCCATATTTTATATATTTATTATTCAACTTAAATTGCGATTACAATTCACCAGGCAGCAAAGTGCCGGATTCAAAGAAGAAGGGTGCCCCATCATATTCCTTTGGTCACAAGTTGTCCGGCAGGGATGAAACAACCGGACCCGGCCCGGCACAGTACAATGTGTCCGGGATGCGACCCAAAGGTAGAGATCATGCACGTGCCGCTACCCTACAGAGTCGTCCCAAAGAGTTGACACGCTTCGTCAATCCCGGCCCCGGGGAATATGATGTGATGCCGGCGGCGAAGGCCGTCATTGATGCCACGCCCAAGTACACATTTGGCAAGAAGCCGGCGTGCGCCAAGTTTCAGCTAATACCAGGTAAGTCGAGGCGGTCCTTATGGCCCTACCGCGATCACCGTGTTGGTTGTTGTTGTTGTTGGTTTGTTGTTGTTGTTTGGTTGGTTGGTTCCTGTTGGTTGTTTGAATGGCTATGTGTTTTTATTATGGTGTGTACTTATTATATTGGTCATGGGTTGCATGCGCATCATTATCGCTGTGGATCATGGAGAAGGCTCATATCTCAAGCAAAGACATCCAAGATATCGTCACGGAGACAGGCCGCATCATCATCATCATTGTTGTATATATAAGAATCTCATTTCGAGCTAACAAATCCATGAAAGAATCGAATCGAATCGAATTGAATCTCATCCAAGCAGTGCGTAAGTAAACGCTGCCCTATGAGCCATGAGCTCTATCTCGCTCTGCCTCTATCTTTCTCTCTCTCTCTCTCTTAGTAGTCACGTAGCTGTAACTTTGTGCTGCTTGCTAGTATAATTCTCTCTCTCCCTCTCTCTTTTAAACTCTTACTCAGCTGTCACGTAATTGTAACTGCTTGCTACTATAGTTGTCTCTCTCTCTCTCCCTCTCTTTCTATAACTCTAAACATCACGTAGCTGTGACCACTTGTACCAAAAAAAAAAAAGAAAAATATTCAAAGAAACTTACATTTTTTAAATAGGAGCGTATTATGAAAAATCACTTGGATCATATTTTAAAATTAAAGTATATTTATCTTGTAGTATGCTAGATTTACTTAAAGCAAGTAAAAAATGCTCTATAGAGTATGTAGTCGTAGATTTTGAACCAAGTACATTCCCATATAGAAGTACACACATATTTTTTTTAATTATCACAAGGCTTTAATGAAAAATAATAATTTATATATAAATTTGTTGCACAAAGAGAATTAAAATGTGTCGTTTCATAAATGTTTTAAAGTACCATGTACCACAGAGTAAATAGTGTACCACAGAGTAAATAGTGTACCACCGAATAAATAGTGTACAAATAATTGGTACATTTGTACAGTATATAGCACTATGTACCTATTACACCAAAATGAAAAAGAAAGAATGTACCATGTACCATGTACCAGTGCCTAGTTTTGGTACATCTGTACCAAACGCCGGCAACTTTGCCTGCAATTGCCAGCTGGTATAGTTGTCTCGCTCCCACTCTTTTGCTTTCTCCCTCTCTCTCTCTTTTTGTATTTTGTATGTAGCTCTATTTAAATGTTGTTTTAAATGTGGTTTTTCTTTGTTTGGTTTGTGTTGATTTGTTGAATTTGATTTTTGATTTTGATTTAAAGTTTAACATTTTTCTTCTTTTTAAACAAAATTTAACTGACTGCAAATCGCGAATGCTGCGATAAACAAAACAACAACAAATTTTTTAGGTCCCAACCATTATCAAGTGGTGCCGCTTGATGTGATTAAGCCGCGTGCGCCTCGTTATTCCTTTCGCATTAAGGTTAACGTTTATCTAGTTAACAATCCAGGTAACACAACTAACTGCTGGCCCAATTGGCCCAATGTCTGTACCCAGTTAACAGTTAACCCCTTCCATCCAGTTAACATACACACATAACACGTTCTCTTTTGCATGTGTTCCTCACCACTTCTGGTTTTCCTGGTGTGCTTTCCATTTCTATCTCTTTAACTCTAGTAACAACACTCCGTAACTCATTCAGTTTAACCCACTCTAGTCTTACCTATTGCCATGTTTGTAGTCTAAAAATCCAAAAAAAAAGAGAAAAATTTAAAAACGTTACCCGTACCGTAATTATTTGTTTTATTAACACTAACAGCGCCAAATAGCTATAGTCCCGAAAAGGTTACGCAATCGAGAAAGAATGCGCCACGTTACACATTCGGTAGACGAACTAAAATCCAACACGATCAGCATACACCAGGTAATATGTTGTCAAACTCCCCTCCCCACCCCACCCCGCCCCACACACACAACCTCCCTCAAACCCACGAGCAATGAGGCACTCGGCTGTATTTTGTACCTGGCCAGTAGTAGTATCTAGTTAGACCTTGGATTGGATTACACCCGGCTAAACGAACACATTTCGAATACATTTTCAATTTTAGTTTTTAGTAATCGGTTTTACATCTATTCCAATACAGCTCCTGGCGCCTATTCGCCCGAGAAGGTGAAGCTCAGCAAAACACCCGAATTTAGCTTCGGCATCAGACATCATGAGCTGCGATCCGACTATACGCCAGGTATGTCCAGATCCACTTAAATATAACTTATAGCTTCTCAATGTACATCCTTCAAGCTGTAAATATATCTGCCATAGTATCCATACAGTATCCAGCATACAAAACCCAATTTGCAAAAAACAATTTCCTTTTTTAGAATTGCACTTTACAATACCGTTAAAATATAGTTTCGAGTAAGAATATTATTGTTAGCTTAACAAATTTCTAAATTTATTCCTTTCAAGAAATTTATTAAATATTAAATAGAAATTAATACATTGTAAGCCCAAAAACTTAAAATATAAAGACGATAAGACTAGGATAGAGTGTTGCTGCTATCTTCATACACATTCAAGGATGTGGTATCCAGGAATCCGTTTTTACTTTTATTTTTTTATTTCTTTTTTAATAAATACCCCTTCTGAAAAAAGTATTTCTTTGTTAAGCTAAGCAAAAGTTTCGCTTAAATTAAAATTCTTAATTTGCATAATTAAATTTAATTGAAATTGGGCAAAATCAGGTCGTACATTGGGTAAATACTCATTAGTGGCATAGAAATAAGACTTGCTTCAATTTGTGCATCCTTGCAGCACCTGGCTCCTATAAGCCTGAGCAAGTAGTTCTCGAGCACACGCCCGCATATAGTTTTGGTCTGAGGACAAAGCACACACAGATCAACGATTCGCCAGGTGGGTTCCGCTCTAGCGACTTGCTCCAATCACAGCTGATTCTTAAATTCTACTTAATCTTAGCACCTGGCACGTATAGTCCTGAAAAGTCAAAATTGCATGCGACACCCGCTTTTAGCATCGCTGGCAAGGCCAATCATGACGTGGTCGATGCCACACCAGGTGAGTACTCAGCCAAGTTGCAAGTTCCCTGCGAAACTTTAGCTATATTCCGAATTCTAAATGGCAATTCCACATCTTGTATTCTCTTGCAGCGCCCGGCGCATACGAGCCGGAGAAATGTGTGTTGAACAAAACACCCGCCTTCAGTTTTGGGCAACGTGTGCAGTTGAGCAGGTCGCAAGAGACACCCGCACCCGGTGCCTATGAGCCGGAGAAGGTGCGCTTGGATTTTGCGCCCTCCTACACGCTGGCCGGGCGGCATGAGCTAAAATCCGTAAGCCTCACCCCGGCACCAGGCTCGTATGCCCCGGAAAAGTATCGTAGCGATCACACGCCAGCGTTTAGCTTCGCTGGTAAGCATGAGCATCGACTCGATAGCTCCACTCCGGCACCGGGCGACTACTGTCCCGAAAAAGTACGGCACGATCACAATCCCGCTTTCTCATTCGCCGGACGCCATGACACACTCAAAGCCAGCGACACCCCAGCACCAGGCGCCTATGACACCGAAAAGGTGCGACTAGACCACAATCCCTCCTTCTCCTTCGCCGGCCGACACGATCTTCACAAGCCCAGCGACACCCCGGCTCCGGGTGCATACTGCGCCGAGAAGGTGCGACAAGACCACAATCCCGCATATTCCATGGCTGGAAAGCATCAAGTGAAGATCACAAATGGCACGCCAGCCCCTGGAGATTATTGTCCAGAAAAGACCAGGCTGGATCATACTCCTGCCTACTCGTTTGGTGGCAGGAATGATCCCAAAGTAGAGAACCATACACCAGCTCCCGGTGATTACCACCCAGAGAATGTTCGACTAGATCACAATCCAGCATTTTCATTCGCTGGTCGTCATGACCTCCACAAGCCAAGTGAAACACCTGCGCCTGGTGCCTATTCGCCTGAGAAAGTGCGTCAAGATCACAATCCGGCATTCTCAATGGCTGGCAAGCATGATACAAAGATCACAAGTGAAACACCTGCTCCTGGTGATTATCATCCCGAAAAGGTCAGACAGGATCACAATCCCGCTTTCTCCTTCGCTGGTCGCCACGATCTTCACAAGCCGAGTGAAACTCCAGCACCTGGAGCATACTCTCCTGAGAAGGTTCGCCAAGATCACAATCCTGCATTCACAATGGGTGGCAAACACGATCCAAAGGTCTCAAATGATAACCCAGCTCCTGGAGATTACTGTCCCGAGAAGACTAGGTTAGATCACACTCCCGCTTATTCCTTTGGTAGTAGAAATGACCCCAAGGTGGAGAATCATACACCTGCTCCTGGTGATTATCACCCCGAAAAAGTCAGACAGGATCACAATCCCGCTTTCTCCTTCGCCGGTCGCCACGATCTTCATAAGCCGAGTGAGACTCCAGCTCCTGGAGCATACTCCCCTGAGAAAGTGCGCCAGGATCATAATCCAGCATTTTCAATGGCTGGCAAACATGATCCAAAAATATCTAGTGAAACTCCTGCACCTGGAGATTATAGCCCTGAGAAGACTCGATTGGATCACACACCCGCTTACACATTTGGTGGTAGGAATGATCCCAAAGTACAAAATCATACACCAGCTCCAGGCGATTATCACCCTGAAAAAGTCAGACAAGATCACAATCCGGCATTTTCATTCGCTGGTCGTCATGATCTTCATAAGCCGAGTGAGACTCCAGCTCCTGGAGCATACTCCCCTGAGAAAGTGCGCCAGGATCATAATCCAGCATTTTCAATGGCTGGCAAACATGATCCAAAAATATCTAGTGAAACTCCTGCACCTGGAGATTATAGCCCTGAGAAGACTCGATTGGATCACACACCCGCTTACACATTTGGTGGTAGGAATGATCCCAAAGTACAAAATCATACACCAGCTCCAGGCGATTATCACCCTGAAAAAGTCAGACAAGATCACAATCCGGCATTTTCATTCGCTGGTCGTCATGATCTTCATAAGCCAAGTGAAACCCCTGCTCCTGGAGCCTATTCGCCTGAGAAAGTGCGTCAAGATCATAATCCTGCATTCTCAATGGCTGGAAAGCATGATCCCAAGATCACAAATGGTACACCAGCACCGGGAGATTACTCTCCTGAAAAATCCCGATTGGATCATACTCCTGCCTACACTTTTGGTGGCAGGAATGATCCCAAAGTAGAGAATAAAACACCTGCCCCCGGTGATTATCATCCCGAAAAGGTGAGGCAGGATCATAATCCTGCTTTTTCCTTTGCCGGTCGCCATGACCTTCAAAAGCCAAATGAAACCCCTGCTCCTGGCGCATACTCCCCTGAAAAGGTTCGCCAAGATCACAATCCTGCATTCTCAATGGCTGGAAAGCACAATCCAAAGATTTCAAATGACAACCCAGCTCCTGGAGATTACTGTCCCGAGAAGACTAGGTTAGATCACACTCCCGCTTATTCCTTTGGTAGTAGAAATGACCCCAAGGTGGAGAATCATACACCTGCTCCTGGTGATTATCACCCCGAAAAGGTTAGACAGGATCACAATCCCGCTTTCTCCTTCGCTGGTCGCCACGATCTTCACAAGCCGAGTGAGACTCCAGCTCCTGGAGCCTATTCGCCGGAGAAACTTCGCCAGGATCACAATCCAGCATTTTCAATGGCGGGCAAACATGATCCCAAAATCATAAGCGATACTCCAGCCCCTGGAGATTATAGCCCTGAGAAAACTCGATTGGACCATACACCTTCTTACAGCTTTGGCAGCAGGAATGATCCCAAAGTTGAGAACCATACACCAGCTCCCGGGGATTATCACCCAGAGAATGTGCGATTAGATCACAATCCGGCATTTTCCTTCGCTGGTCGTCATGACCTTCAAAAGCCAAGTGAGACACCTGCTCCTGGAGCCTATTCGCCTGAGAAAGTGCGTCAAGATCATAATCCAGCATTTTCGATGGCCGGAAAACATGATACGAAGATTACAAGTGAAACTCCTGCTCCTGGTGATTATCATCCCGAAAAGGTGAGGCAAGATCACAATCCCGCTTTCTCCTTTGCCGGTCGTCACGATCTTCATAGACCGAGCGAGACTCCAGCTCCTGGATCCTACTCTCCCGAAAAAGTTCGCCAAGATCACAATCCTGCATTCACAATGGCTGGCAAGCACGATGCAAAGATCACAAATGGCACACCAGCGCCTGGGGACTATTCCCCCGAAAAGTCTCGCTTGGATCATACTCCTGCCTACACCTTTGGTGGTAGAAATGAGCCTAAAGTGGAAAATCACACACCAGCTCCTGGTGATTATCACCCAGAGAATGTTCGACTCGATCACATTCCCGCCTTCTCATTTGCCGGTCGTCATGATCTGCACAGGCCCAGTGAAACTCCAGCTCCTGGAGCCTATTCGCCTGAGAAAGTGCGTCAAGATCATAATCCGGCATTTTCGATGGCCGGCAAGCATGATATAAAGATCACAAATGGCACACCAGCGCCAGGGGATTACTCGCCGGAGAAGACGCGACTGGATCATGCACCCGCTTACACATTTGGTGGCAAATATGACCCCAAGGTGGACACCCATCAGCCGGCGCCAGGCGACTATGCGCCAGAGAAAGTACGCCTCGACCATACACCCGCCTACACATTTGCAGGTCGGACGAGCGTCGAGCATGTCAGCCACACCCCGGCACCATGTGACTACAGACCGGAGAACTGTCAGCTGGATGGTACGCCCGCCTTCACCTTTGGCATGAAGCTGAAACGGGAGCAGATCAGTGATACTCCAGGTAAATAATTGAGCAGCAAGTGAATTGGGGTATTCAAATGAGCTCAAATCGGTTCGTCCTTCGGCTTTTCTTTTGTAGCACCCACTGCATACGAACCGGAAAAGCACAATACTCAGCACACCCCAGCCTACACATTTGGCACTAGAACCGAGATCAGGGTCACCACCGATTCACCCGGTAAAGAACTCCACTTAGCATTACTGTCTTCCACATCTTAGGCTTACTTTCACTAGCATGTTGCTTACTTTATGTCTTGTTTTGTCTATATATCTATATATGTACGTATATGTTTTGTGTGTCTGCATCTTGTAACGCCTGTCCTTAGCTCCCGGACACTATCATCCAGAGCAATGTAATCTCGACAGCTCGCCAGCGTTTAGCTTTGGTCTCAAGACAATACCGATGCCCATCATTCCAGGTAGGTTCTGCTTGTTTCCTCTTTGTTGTTCCAAGCTTAAAGTGGGTGCTGGATATTTGCATGCTTTATTTAAACTTAACCCTTGCAGAATTTATAGTTACCCTACATTTATAGCATTTGGTCCGATTTGTATCCAAATAGGGTAAATAGATAAACACTAAAAGAAAAAAATCCTTCTGAATTTTTGAATTTTGCACTGAAATGTAAATCAACTGAAAACTAGAATGAAAAAAAAAATTCTAAGAATTAGAAATTTTCCTGAAACATTTCTTAATAATAAGAAATATATTTCTTAAAATATAAATATAAAAAGATTTTAATTTATTAACTTTAAAAAATCGTAAAAAATCGTTCTGAGTTTCCAAAATTCAGCGCAATTTTGCTCTGAGTGTAAAAATTATCAGATATTATTTAGCTTATATATTCGAATATATGTTTGTCTAGTATCTTAAATTTTTTTTATTTTAGTAAACCTTCAATATAATTTTCACAAAATAACATATAGTATAGATATAGATATAGATCTGCAAGGGTATTCGATCTTCGGCAATTCGAAGCTAGCTGTTCTGTTGTCTTATTATTTTTGTATGTACTATTTTCTGTATTTTCTATTATAAATGTATATTTTGTTTACATTATTTTGGTGTACTGGCCTGCATACATACATATATATGTACCACATGTATATACAATACATATATACAATACAATACTGTATCAAAATACAATCCATCAAAACTGCACTCACTAGAACCTAGAGGCGCTTACATTGAAGATCGCATATTGCAAAGACGTGAAAGACGCTTGGCAAGTCCCGGTAAGAGAGCATCCATCCAATTCAAAAAACAAAAAAAAAAAAAAATTAGAAATAAAGAAAATACTCGAAAACGTTTCAAGTACTTTCATTTAATATGCCTAATTGCAATTATACACTGAAATCCATTTGTTACCCTAAACGCAAAGTGTTTTTTAATGTGGTCAAAAAACATGCAAATAGAGTTTTGTAGTCACAGTTGGATGGGAGAATGAAGTGGTTGATTATTGGAATTTTAATGTTTTGGATCATCTCATTGATCGATAGTGGGAAATGTAAGTCTCTAATGGAGAGAAAGAGAGAATGAGCCAAAGAGAGAACTGGGCTGCAAAGAATTCCAAAATGTTGTCATTTTAGATGGACCAAACGGGGCGTGTTTGGTGAGAAACAAATACAAACACGAGCGGAATTGTGAGGGACCACGTCGTAAATTTTATGTCTTCCATCGCATCATTTTGCACTGTGTATCGGTGTTCTCCAAGTGCCAGCGAGTCCACAAGCACAACGAGTGGCCCACTCTCAACAAATGTGAGGCAGAATGCGCCTGGCATATGCTGATTAGAATGCCCCCCAACAAAACCGAGACCAACACGACAACGACAGAAGCCCCTGCAGTAAGTGAAGGCGACTAAACCCAGATCACAAAGAGCAACTGAAGCTGGAGCTGGAGCGGGAGCTGGAGCTGGAGCTGGAGCGGGAGCTGAAGCAGTAGAGTAGCTAGATTAGCAGACGTTGCCGATAAGTGAAATATTAAAAACTCGACTAGGATATACCCTAATCCCTGAACTTGAGCTGTTAAATATACTCCAGTTTCTTTAGCCAAATCAAATCTTATACATCCAAATGTAAGCTATAATTTTTTATGGCAGACGCAGGCATTAATTTAATGTTTCCATCTGCTGAGAGTATTGAGAATGTGAGAATATATTTTCTCGACTGTAACTTGAATGTTTCTTATCAGATCGTAATGAAATTAGTCGAAAATATGTCAATGTATATTAGATATTAATTAATGGGAAGGCTTCGCATTTAAAAACAGACATTTTATTGATAATGGAAAGGTTATCGGCAAAATTAAATAAGCTTGATTCTCACGGGTTCTACGAGAATTTATATCCGGAATTTAAAGTCTCTAGCGGGCAGACAGACATACGGACATGGTTGATTATCCCGATCAAGACTATATAAGCTTTATGGGATCGGAGATGCTTCCTTCATAAGATTACATCAAGGCTATATTGGAAAATAATTATTCTCAGTTTTTAATTGGTTTTAAGGATAAATTGAAAATTACAACTAAAATTTATTGACAATTTTCACTTGTGCAAGAATTCGATTTTTTTGTCTGCAATTTCAATGATAAATCTAATCAGTCATCTTTTAGGATCAAGTGTGATTTCAGTTGGCATCTAAGGTATTTGAAATGTTTAATAAGCTGCTAGAGGCGTGGGAAACTACATACATGCATACACAGAGAAGAAAATCGTATAAAGTTCGTTAATCCAATTGTTTTTCGAATGCTTACTTCTCATTTGTATTCGCGACACTCTCTCGATCTGAGATTTCACATCTCAAGTTGAGATTAGGGTTCACCATTCTACATTGAGAATTTGTGGAATTCCCATTTGTTATTTTGTTTTTTCGAATGCATTTATTTTTCTCTGTGTACCCGTATGCATATGTATATATTGTGTATAAGCATATTTAGCCAAAGACACAACTGAATTGAATCTAACTGCAATCTGTATCTCAGTACGCCACAATAATGACAACACCAATGCAACCACAACAACAACCACCACAACAACCACTGAGACGCGCACTGTGAATGGCGTTCAGGTGCCCGTGCAACAGGTGAATGGTCAAGTGGAAACCACAAAGACAAGCGTAAAGCACACCACCACAAATGGCACCACCACACCACACACACAGCTAGCACCAGTCCCAGCCCCAACTGCAACAGCAGCAGCAACAACAACAACAACAACCACCAAGACAACAAGAGTCGTAAACAGCACAAATGACAATCAGAGCGATCAATCAAGATTGAAGCACACCACAATGCACCATGTGGCAAATGCACACGCCCAAAGGGGCAACCTTCAAGTCACCGCCCAGGGCAAAGCGGATGCCAGCACCACCAAAGCAGCAGCGGCCAGCACACGCACAGTGGTGCAAAGTGACGGTGCCATTGTCACAAGTGGTAAATCCATCAAATCGAGCACCGTCAAGTACGCTGTGGAGGCGAGCAGCGTGCAAGAGAAAATTATCAGGTAACCCCCCCAATCCCTAAAATCCCCCCCCAATTTTTACTCGTTTTTCGTGTGTTTCTCTTCATTTGTTCTTTGCAGCCGCCTCATCATAATCCAAGCCCTCATCTATTAACCCAGCCATTCAAACAACCAATCAACCAATTCTAACAATCTACACTTAAAAAAATATAAAAATGTATAAAACAAATATCTATTAACTGAATCGATTCTTAGCCTTACCCTTAATTCGTTTTAGCTGAAACTAAGTACAAAATTCTTCTCAATTTCTATTTCAATTCTTATTTATTAAAGTCAATTGTAGCAAATTTGAAACGAAAGTACTAAAAACTATTCCAAAATAACTTTGTAAAAAAAATGCTAAACTTATTTTTAGCTGAATTGTCAAATTCGAGGCAATTCCATATTGAACATAATTTAAATAATTAACTTAATAATTCCAATCTCTTTATTGAGTAAAGAAAATATTTATTTTGATTATTGTTAATATTTTTCTTTCAAGATAATCTGCAATTTTGAGTAACCAAAATAAAATATTAGTTTAAAATAGAAATAGTTTATTTTGAAGAATTTTGTACTTACAACAATTGAATATAGCGAAATCAAATTTAAGATGCTCATAATTTCTTTGGGTGTATTGTGATGGTCTAAATTGTGAGTGAAATCTTTTAATCTGCAGCTCCTAACGTCTACAAGATACCCACTGTCTTGGGCAGCAGCAAGGAGGGTCCCATACGTTCAGCACCTGCCTTCACAATGGCCGGACGGATGCGTCAGCCGCTGATTCCGGCACTGGTGTTGCCCGGACCCGGTTATTACGATGGCGAGTATACGGTAACCAAGTCCAAGCCACCAGTTTATACGATGCGCGGCAAATACAAGATGACCAGCGATGACAATAAGCCCGGCCCAGGCGCACACTGTCCCGAAAAGGTACACAATTCACACATATTTATTAAGTTATTTATTTATTTGAACTGACCCGAACCGACCCGCAGTATTGGGAGAAACGTTCAACACCTTCGATATCGTTTGGCATTATGCACTCACAGTTCTGTGGCAAGTTGGGCACTTATATGTTGCCAGAGCGCTATGCACGCTGCCTGCTCGCAAATCGACCCGATAAGAACTTTCCATAAGCTCAAAATAGAATCCCCTAATCCATTTAGAGCATTAAAAAAAAACCAAATTAAAAAAAAATGAAAATAATGTAAACTAAAGATTACAAAAATAAATGTTGCTATTTGATCATTTGTCAGTCACCTAACCAAAATAGGTATATGTAGAAGAGAAAGCGAGAAGGAATCCTCAATGCACATCCTAGGAGAATGTGTCGTAGAATAAGATGCAGCATTCAAGGGATGCATGTTATAAGAACCAAGCAAGATTCCAGCATTCGTGCAGGAGCTGGGGTTGATGGAGGAGCTATAAGCTCGGAAGGGGACACAATAGATCTAATAGGTCACCTTTGCCGGCACCCCCAACTTATAATACCTTTTGTTATGGTCAATCCACAGGTGAATCTATCTCACATGCCCTCCTACAGTTTCGGCATCAAGCACTCGCCCTACTTGGGTCACCTGAAACAGAAGGATAACGATTGCGATTACGGCTTTTCGGGCATTTGCTGAACATTGTGGAAGCACATCCGGGAACACCTTTGGAACTCCTGCTCGTCCTTGCTCTGCTCAAGACGGTCTCCATTTCTTTTGCACACAAAACATAGCTGCCCCACTTTCAGTTGCAAACTCCAAGTAACCCCAAACTCTTTGTGTGGCACACATCGAGCACTAACATTAAGATTTGATATTTTTGGAAATTATATATTGTAAGTCCAAAGTGTTGTAAAATGTTAAAAATATACATATGTATATATATATATATGTATATATATATTCAACAAGAATGTGTAATTTTTACTTTATTTATGCATGATGAACTCAAACAAAAAATATGTTTTCCATTTAAATGAAGTATCCCTAGAGATAAATTTATGTCATGTGAAAATCTATTTTTTTTTTTTTTTTTTTCGCTTGACTACGAAATTTGAGGAAAAATGTGTTTATTAATTTGAGGTGTCAAACCGGGCTCAGAAGTCAATACACATGTCAGCATCGATCGTAAACCAAACCAATCTCTAGTTTCGAATTATTATGATTTTTGATTATTATTCACTTCACATATTTTTTGCATAAATTAAAAGAAAATTGCGCCCTGTGAGGCTCTGCTTGGTTTGTTTTGTTTTTCACTTATTCGGTTAATTTTTACCTGAGTTGTGGGTGCAACCGACTCGAATGCAATTGTGAAGTCAGCTCAACTCAGCAACCAAAATCAACCACTCAATAAAATTGAGAATTTTGAAAGTGTCAAAGTTGCAATTGCCACCACATCCTTTGCACCCTAATAACTTGTTGAATTTATGACTGACAAATCTGTGGAAAGGAGGAAAATACGAGAAAAACAGCAACAGGTAACAAGAGAATGTCGTATATAAAAGTGACTGCAACTGAACTGAGCTCATCAGTGTGGCAAGGAAAGCAGCAGAGGTGCAAGCAAAATGTCTATAGCAAAAACAGTTAATGGAAAATTCACGTGGAAAGTGCCGGCAAGCGTCAGTTTTTATTCGAATAAGATCTATCCGGTAATACTTATCCAAGATATAACCCGCAATGTCAGCTACAAAGTGGAATCGGCTAAAAGATCTTGCTCCAGGCACGGCACGGGCATCTATCTGCTGTTGGAGGAGAATCGGGTTATCTTCGTGCCAGCGGGCACACATTTCAAGGATTCAACATTCAGGAAACTGAAGAGTGGCCTTTACCATGTCACCAAGAAGCGTAGCCTAGTCGACGGTGATGAGTTCATCATTAGCAGGAAGCCAATACTCACTCATCATGATTCTGGCCATGAAACTATCATTCAGCCAGTCCTTGTTGTGGATAAGAGAGGAAGTGCGAGCGGTGGAAGATAATGAATCTAAGTATGACACCCGATAATACTTGGGATGACAAAGGATTAAGGATTAAGAGTGTGTCAATATATCGATCAAAATTGAGGCAACAAAGATTCTGGTTTGTGAGAATAGATTAAGACACAACACCCAACAGCGCCTATTTTAACTAAATCTACACATTGTTTAAATAAATTAATAAAATATTATTTCATATTAAAGCGTGTATTAAAAACTTATTAATATCATTAAAAAAAAAAAAAATTTTGTTTTTTTCTATATAAAAACTTCATCAATTTGGTATATAAAATATGTGGATAGAGGAAAAAATTTGAAATCGATTTAGTGGGCTTGACATATTCACCAAAAGTAAGTAGCTGGCGCTGGTCAAAAATGGATTAAATGGATCTAATATGAATTTGAAAAAATTTACGAAACGGAATCTGAAAATTAATGCCACTTACAACAAAATGTTGGTAGTTCAAAGTGAAATTTATTACAAAGACGAATCTTATTATTGAAGTTTATGCGCTGGTTATTTAGAAACAATTTGATAAAATATTATTTATTTTAAAAACTTCCGAAAATCAGCACTTTAACAAAAAACTTGTCTGTTGACAAAGATATCAACTCCTAAAAAAGCTTGACTTTATTTATTTATTTTTTATTTAAGAACTTTAAAAAATCAAACTAAAATGCATTTTTTTATTGTTTTTTCTTTAGGATCTGTTCTCAAAATACTCACATTCTTATACAAACACACACACACATACATACACACACATACAAATAAGAGAAGAGAATTGTTAATTATGTTATGCACTCCATTACCGTTATGTTTTATTATAATCAAAAATGTACAACTCATTTGCAAGACTCATAATATAATAAGGAGGAGGAGATCGTCGAGGAAACTATTTCTTGACGATTTCGATCTCTACATGGAAACATGACTTGCCCTGCAAAATAGACAAAAACAAAAAAACCAAATAAATAAATTGAATTTAGAGAGATAAATATGTTAATCTTATGAAAACAAGATACTCACAGTATCATGCTTAATTTCACTGTCGATGATCAGATTGCCCCGAGCCATGCCCAACATGGCCTTGTATTTGGTGAGATCGACGGTGTGTTCGTTGGAACAGATCTTTTCCTCGGCAACTGGGCAACTGGATGGTGCACCGAATACCTTCATGATATCCTTGGCCTCATTAGGCGCCTGATCCATCATCTGGCAGAGATCGATTTTGCCCTCCTTCATCACAATGCCATCCTTTTGCACCTTGTACTTGGACACAGCCGTTGAGAAGGCCTTGTTCGTAAAGCAGCCAGTTGGCACCAGTTCGCACTTCTTGTTCAGCTTCACACTGAAGCCCTCCTCCAACTGGATAATGCCATCCGCTCCGGCACAATTCTCCAATTTCACAACCCTTGCCTTGTATCCATTCTGATTAAAACATATTTTAAAATGCAATTAATGATTTAAATGAGCTTTTATTGAGTTTAATTGAGTTTCTAAGGACTTTCTTCGATTTCAGCTTAAATTTGCTGAGAATTGTTAAAGAAAAAGCTAAAGCAAGTTAAGCTGCAGTTAAGCTTTCTATTAACTTAAATTAAGCTGCTTAGAAACTCGGTTAAACAACACTTTTTATATTTATTATTTTATGTTTTATAAATTTTTGTAACTTACACAAGCCAAGGCTACATCAAAGGCCAATGTGCAGCTGATGAGCACTATCACAAAATTCGGTAACATTTTCGATATGGATTTGAACAGAATATTCCTATTCGGAGACCTATTTATACAGCTCGGTTAAAAGGGGAACGTTTCGACTCGCTAGTTCAACAATTATTTTGCCATTAAGCGGTGTCTGAATACTGCGATCACTGATCGTTCAGCTCAATTGCAAAACTGATCGCTGGACACACATTATATATTTATATATATATGTATGTTTATTACATTTTTAATTGTTCTCGGTGAGGTATTTTGCATGCATGTAGATCAGAATCGGTTAAAATCAAATTTCAACTCTTACATAAAGCATCGAAAGTAAACAAATTAATTGACATACTAGAAAAATATACATATTCAAGTCACAGCATGCCATGGAAAATAGGAAGCTTTAAGCAACTGGTACGTTAAATAATTGTTTGATAATAAACATTATTTTATAATAAATACCTTAAATGAATAATCATGCATTGAACTCGGAGAATTAAACATTGAATTTACATTAATTCAAAATAGTTTCCCATGTGAATATTGAGTTGTTTACAACTAAAAATTATGCTGATTACTAACTTGTTTCGATCAAAAAAATTAAATTATGTTTTTTAAAATAACATAATTCCCATAAGAAGCCAGTTGATATCTCTGCAAACAGTAACATTACATTTAACATATACTTAACAGCTCTTGAAACTGTTAGGACAGTTTCAAAACGCCAACGTATGAAATGGCAAAGCGCTGCAAGGCTGCCTGCTACAGCACACAGTGCACAAATTTAGTACATTATTTAGCAGTCTGGCAATGCTGTGCACAGACACTTGCCGCAGTGTGTCGCAGACTTAACAGTTACGGCAGTGAGCGCGCTTAACATTTAGTTCAGTTTAACCAGTCGCGCCGTTCGGACGTGTTGCAACGGGACGCGCGTATTTTCAAGAGTGTGGCACAATTCTTGAGTCTGAATAACAAATAACGACAAATACAACAACGGAAAATAAATATATATAAAAAAACATAGTTTAAACTCGTTGACAACGCAATTAATAGTTTTGTGCGGTGTGGCGCGAGTTTTTCCCTATTCTGCGTGTGTTTTAAGTGCACAAAATATTGAAAATGTAAGCGTTATGAAAATGTCTCAAAAAATGCAGAAATTATTCTTATAGGAATGTGAAGACAACAATAAAAAAAGGTGCTAATGAGTAGCTCAAAGTGTACGCAAATTCTATATAAATATACAGAGTGCAAAACAATAGAAAAGTACAGACAGACAGAGATAGAGATAGAGAGAGAGCAAGAGAAAAGAGAGAGTGACAGAGATAGCCAAGTGGTTACAGGTGGTGCTACAAAGAAATTCAATAGCAAATTTCGAATATATTCAAATCAAATACAGTAACAAATAAGTGTATGTGTATGTGTGTGAGAGTGCATTTGTGTGTGTGTGTTGGTGACGTTTATTGACAGTTCTCAATGTTGTTTATTTAATCTGAATGCAATTTGACTTTTTGCTTTTTTTTGGTGCTGTCAGGGATAAGTGCTCTATGTACGTATATAGATATAGCTATAACAGTATGTGTGTGTGTGTGTGTGTTTCGTATTGTTATCAAATTAATTTTTCATTGATAAGTGTGTATTTAAGTGCGTGTGTGTGTGTGTTGCTGGGTGTGCTTGAGAGAGTGTGTGTTGGAGACATTCCAGTGAATCGAACGAGACACCAACACCAACACAGCAACAGTTTTTAGCACCCAGGTAAAACAACTTGGCTGTGATTCATCGCTGAACTTTTGTTAAAAACGAGTGTTGTTGTTTTTGTCGCTGTTGTTGTTGCTGATATTGTAATGTTGTGGTTAACTGTAGACTGCGTAAGCAGCTGACTGTGTCAACGAACATGACTAGACCGTAGACAGTGTGGAAGCCTCTTAATCATCCACTGCATCTAAACCAAGTCCCAAATTCTTACTTTTGTATTTATCACTTATTTATTACTTATTAGAATTTTTATAAGCCGCTTTCCTTCAAATTATTATTTGTCATATAGATTTTATGAGTTCTATGAAATATTATTATTATAATAATATAGACTTTATTTTAATGACTTTTTCCATAATGTTTTGATAAAATTGCAGAAAATTCATATAAAAATGTCCATCGCATTTATAATAATAATAAAATAAAGAATGCTCTTGAAAATTCACTTTAAAAAAGTAACCTATAAAATGAATTTCAAAAACCCTGGAAATACCAGAAGCGCCAAGTTTCCAAAGAAATTAAGATTAGCTATTTCTGGTAAATTCCAATTGCAAACTGTTTCAACATTGAAGCGAACACTTTTAACTCAAAGTTGCAGCCAATGACCCAGCTGTCAACATAAAATGCAAAGAAAAAGCAAAAAACAAACAAATAAAATGAATACTGTTCTTGAGTATATTTCTTTTGTGTTTTTTGGCAGCGACCAGTTTTGGGAAGCGACTTTCTTAAACCGGTTTCCAGCACAGAAGAAGCTCCAAATATGAATTTATTGGAAAGACGTGTTCTCTCTCTGTTATCATCAATTGTTGCGAGCCCATTTGAAAAGAACCAGCTAAATGCACATTGATCGACACAATGAGTCAGTCAGCTTAAAGTCAAATAAGAGATGCAAAGATGAAAAGATGCAAAGATACAAAAGCTAAATGCAGCATGTGATCGAATCAAAGATACATCCATATACAAATTGTATCTGCGGTATCTGTGTCAGCTGCACAATTACACGCTGTGTCCGATTTGTTTACTTAATGCAGGCAGCCAGGCAGCCTGGCAGGCAATCGAGATCTCCATTTGCTTCACTTGCTCCACTTTAGCCATTAGCCACAGCCGCTAATTGCTGCTGCTGTTGCAGCTGCCTCCGTCCATCAATCACTTCATGTTTCTCGCAAATTAGAGGGGAGATCTTGGGGCTAGAAGAAAGTATTTGCCACAACAACTACAACTTGCTACTGTTTTGATAAGGCGGAAAATCAATAAGACCAAGGCACTTCTAAAGAAAAATAACCGATTGCATTTTCACACCAAACAATTTTTTTGCAACTTATCTTTTCTGGCATCTGGAAAATGTTTCAGATTAAACGCAATTGCTTTTCAGGTTTCAATGCCAGCCAAAAGGTTAGAAACGAAATTTTCGTGGAAATTCGTGCTTAAAGTTTGAGTAGCTTCGTAAATGGCTTGACACGAGTCATAAATAAATAAATATATGCTTTAAGGAGTGCCTGACTAAAGTAAGTGCTAATTAAATACCCTATAAAAGAACTTTGCTTAAATGTTGTTTGTGTGCCAGAAACTTTTCTTAACTTTTCTGTGTTTAATTTTTACGGCAAATTATCAATCAAATATTTTCCCCAGAAGAAGTTGCATATTATTAATTGTGATAGATTATTAATAAAGACTAATACCAAAAAATTGTAGTTTAGCAAGAAATTGTAACCTTTACCGGCTTCTTTAAGTTTTACTTAACCTTAACCGGAACGATACACCCTGATTGAAACATACATAAAAAGATTGACTCAACTGCAGTTCTTTTCTCCCCCCAACTAAGCCAACATGCAGCCTCATTTTTCACACAAGTACAGGGTATATAAAATGGTCCAATGCTGTTCCTCGTGGAATACTAATTTAAAGCCAGGCCATTGAGCTGTCTTTTTGTTTGGTCAGTTGGCTTACAAACTTTCTGGCTTACTGGCTTTCTGGGTGGTGGCTGCAGTTGCATTTGCACTTGGAAAGGTTTTGGCCATAACTCATGTTAAGCTGTTAGGCTAACCGTGTTGGCTTTCACCTTACAAAGAGGTTAAAGGAGAGACAGATAGATAGAGTGAGAGAGAGAGGAACAGAAAGAGAGAGAGAGAGAGAGCTGGCTGAGTAGCGTACAAATTTCTGCTGCTCTTGATTATGTGTGTTTAGAAGTTTTCCTCTTTTCCGGCTCGCCATTTGCAGGTCGTAAATTTTGCGGACAGCTAGTGAAAAACTTGCTCCTTGGCACGCAGCAGCCAAATAACAATAAAAACTTAATCTCATTTGCACTGCCCCCCTCCCTTATGCTACACCCCCTCAAACCTTGACTTTTGCTTGCAGCACGCTTAATTTAAATTATGGCAAAATGCACGAAATGAAATGTTTTCAGCATTTTCCGTGACCCAAAAATAAAAATAACATACAAAGGAAAAACACAGCCGGCGAAAATAAAAATAATAATTGTTGTTAAATGGAAATACCATGAAAAACAGATGAAAACAACTGAATGCAATATTTTTTTTTGTGTTTGGGGCCATTGCCAATTTATTGACAAGCGGAGGGGGGTGGGGGGTGGAGGGACAATATTGATAAATTGATACATACAAATAAACCGCAAAAAACACTTGAAGATTGTTTTGCAATAATATTTATGGCATTTGTGGTTGTTGTTGTTGTTGCTTACAAGCCAAAACAAATAGTCGCTGCCTTCGATATGGCCAATACTACATAAATAGCATATATATGTAAGTCGGGCAGTTTGCCAACTAGATTTTCATTAAAATGTTTCTTAGCCGAATTGTCATAAATGCCATTTAATAGCCGACGGCAATGAAATCGAAAGCTAAAAGTAACTCACAAATTTCGCTCGTCGCGGCAAAATCATCACATCTTTAAATTGTGGTCATTATTATATAAGCCAACAAGTGTTCAACTTAAGCCGCTTAGCGGTACAAATTGCCACGTCTCTGACTCATCCGTAAGATACATTTACAGCTTTTGTGTATTTTCATTGTTGTTCGCACTTAATTTCACTTTTAATTCATTTCATTCATTTGCCACTTTCCTTGTAATTATGTAAAAAGAGAGGAAAACCCCAGACAAGTTACTAGTTTTTGTGTGTTGTGTTTAATCCGCAACTAGCTACATTCCCCCTCTGCTCTTTTAGCCCACAATCCCCTCCTCTGCCCCAATTTTTTGACTGCTCTGCTCTTCGCATACTCAACTTTTGCTGTCGCTTCTAGGCGACATTTTAATGTCAATTTTATCGCAGTACAGTTTTAACTCGAATATGGGAAATCTGAGAGATGAAACGAGGCAATCCACAGAGTTACGTGGACTCCAAAATAGACAGCAGCTAAACTTAAAAATAAAGCAATCGAGAGAGTAGATTTCATTACTATTTTCTAAATTTAAGAAATGAAAAAAAAAGAAAATCATATTTTTTTTAGGCATATTTTTTTTCTGAGTGTAGCTTCGCACCATTGTCATTAGTATATAGAAAATGCTGAAACTATCTAAAATAAAAAAAAATTCAAATAGTGAAAATTCAAGCTTCAATCATCTTTTACCTCAGTTTCTTATTCATAATTTTTCTCTCTGGCGATTACTGTGAATATCTGAGCAATCATAAAGATAAGCGAAAACACACACATCACACACATCAACACCCACACACACGCAGAGTGTGTAGCATTTGCGAAACACATGTTAAACAAGCTGATAAGTCGCATTTTGCCTTATTGTATCTGGCAGATACAGTATCTAAAGCCCGCACTGGTTGCGAGCCCGAAATATGAAACACACAGCAATATACAAATACGATTAGATGTTGGCCTTTATCTGGCACCGTCTTAAGGGAAAGGCGGGGGCGTGGCCCAGAGAGGCTCCGACTGCTCCGACAGTTGTTTTTATTATTTTTGCTGTTGTCGCTGCTGTTTTTCTTGCCAATTTATCAAATGCAAAGTTTTTGTTTGTTTTCTCAGTCTTGTGTTTCAGTTGTTGTTTATGCATCTGTCTTCCAGATTAGCTGGCCTCAAGTTATTCTTGGTTGTTGTATTTGTTGCTCTTGTTGTTGTTGTTGTTACAACGTTTGCACTTCAAAAAAAGTGCATTAGGAAAGCAGCTCGCCGCCCGCAGCTTCTGGAGCCACTGTGGGCGAGACAATCCGTTAGATTGCACAATCAGCCAGCAACACCCCCTGCTGTGTGAGTGTGTGTGTGTGTGTGTGCGTGGCATGTTGCACTTGTAGCCCCGCCCAAGAGTGAAATATGTCAACAACCCACACAACAACAAAAGAAAAAAAATTACAGCAACAGCAGCAAGAATAAATAGAATAAATTTCAGTTATTTCGCCACCACAATTATCGCAATTAGATGGCTCGACATATTGGTAAATATTGAGACAAGCCCCAAATTGGCAGTCACAACAAGAATAACAATTGTTGTCTGCCTCGTCTGCCACCATTAATTAATTAGTAGGTAATTAACAAAACTCGCTCAAACTTGCAGTTGACATATTTCGCCGGCAAATACAAGAGAATCATGTTAATAATATTCATCGAGCCATTTGCAGTTATATATATATATATATAAATATATAGAGGACTACAGTTTTCAAGTTCTCTACATAAATTACACTGCAACAAAAAAGGAAAAATAGCTCCAGCTTATAAGAGTCGATATTATTAGTTCAAAAATGTTTAACCAATTCATAACCCTCATCAGAACAATTGCAACTTTTACATATTTTTATTCAACATTAAAATCTTACATATTTTCTCAATATAGAAATACCTCCTTTTTCTCTCTCATATATGTGTCTTTAATAGTAACATAATAATAATATGCTCTTTATCTAAATATTCGCTCACACAAAATGAGACTTTTTAGATAAAAAAAAAAAACAATAAAGACAACTAATGAATTAAACAGTCCTTTCGCTTGGCATGTGTTTTTTGGCTCATTTCGTCATCATTTGGCCAACACGCGAATCGCAAGTCGAAAGTCGCGTCATCCTCTCCAAAAATTTCAGGAAACCATCTAATGATAATGATTGAGGCGGGACGAGAGTCATTTCAAATTCCGACCACAGTAAAGTATAATTAAACGTCTACAAGTTGTATAAATTAGGTTGGGGTAAAACTAGAAACGATCTAGTCTAGTGTACTATAGTCAAAAGTAGTCATCTAGTTTACTATACTATACTATGTAAATGAATTCCCTAGTATATGTAATGATCTAATCCACTCTGCTATTTATTTACATTACAGTAGTTATTTTGTTGTCTGTTCTTTTAAATATTTATCTAGTATCTACTATAAAATAATAATTTAGTACATAATGCATTTCTATACAGCGATGATCTTACACTATTTACTCTACTATAAAGTTATCTAGTAGATATTAATTTTTATCTTTTTATCTACATTATTCAAATGAGTCAAGTTGATCTTATTCACTATCTATCCAGCTCACAGTCTTTAGTGTTTTGTTCTCAGAACCCAAATGACTTGCATTAAAATAATGGTCCGTAAAGTAATGATCTGGTGTAAAGAAATGATTCTATACTCTAAGATATTGATCTAGTTATATATATATTATATATATATTCTAAAGTATTGACGACTATATCCTATACTACAAAGATATTTTCTTGAGTCGAATCTTATCTATTGTCCATCCCTATTTGAACCCAGAGCTCAGAGTATGCGACTTGGCTTTAGCAAATATGTTGTGTTTATTATCGCATGTCATGTGTCGTGTTTCCAATAGCTTTCCACGCAAATAGATAAAAGCATAAATCAATTGTTATTCCCGATGTGCTGTTTATCTATCTGGGTATCTCATAGTTGGGCTCTCTCTTTGGGTCTCTCCCACTACCACCATATTTTCACTCGTTTCACAAACGGAAAACCCACACAAACAATTTGTCGAACAATTGACAATTGCTAACTATGATTTATGTGTGCCAGTATGTGTGTGTGTGTGTGTGTGTGTGTGTGTGTGAGTGTATGTGCGTGTCGCTTAAGCGTGGGTCTGCTAGCCAAAAGTTTGGCCACAAATTGGCTGAGACCACAAATCGTTTGTTGGCCCAAATTGCAAAATTTTCAATTTGCTTGCGTTTGCTCAGTTTGCATTTTAATGAGCAGATGCATCGCGAGTAAAACTCACTCCCCCCGCCCCAGTCACTCCCCCTTTTTTCTTACCTCTCCATTGTAGAAAATATTTCCTCATATTTTTTCGATTGCATGCATTTTTTTGCTGGCTGAAAGCCAACGATTTATTGTTGTCGTTGTTTTGTTTTTCTTCTTGATTTTGTTTTCTGCGTGTTGCCTAAGCAGTTTTTCCAATTAAGCTGTTGCGATGAAAAACCACTTGACTTTTCCACATAGCTACAAAGGTCAAAGGTTGTTCTTGCAAAGACAGACAGAGAAACCGAGCAAGGATTCAGCAGCAGGATTCAGCAGCAATAAAAAACACACTTTGGCCAGCTATTTGAAATTGCAACCATTAAAATCAATTTAACCCAGATGCGAAAAGAAAATGGCCATGTGATGAGAATGCCACAAATTGTGGCAGCAGTCGGGCAGCAGCTCAGTGGCAGGTGTATGTTGGACAGGCACAAAGTACTAGCGGGCAACAAGAGAAACACACGCACACAGGCAGACGGACAGACGTATCTGTTGCACATGCAACCAACGCAACAGTTTTGCCATTTATTGGCCATAAAAAAGCCAACTTCTGGCTCGGCCAGCCTCAAAGTGTCAAAACTCGGAAGCCATAAACAACCGCGAAAACAATGTGGCAACAAATTCTTTGCCTGTTGACAGAGGCGAGAAATTTGTTGCAGACACAATTTCATTTCATTATTCTGTGGAAACTTTTTACGCTAAACGATCGCAATGTGTAAAAATATTTGCGTTTGTTTTTCAACAAATCGATGTGTGATTAATTTCACTGTTAAAAGCTTCAATTTCGCTTCAAAACAAATACTCGTAAATTCACGATCTAGCTAAGTGGAAATGGAAAATCTGGTGCAGAGGAAAATATATTGAATTATGTACATGAAAAGTAATAAGAATAATAAACATTGCAATTGAATGCACAAAATAAATGTACTTTTCGATTGGGAGATGACTAAGCATCTTTGTAAATTCCCCATCCTTAAATGTAAATGTAGTTTAGAAATTTTGTTAAATTTGATATACTGATTTCTGTTGATCAACTATAAATATAGACAGTGGTTTATCTACAATAAGATAATGAATTAATCATAGTTTATGAATAACCGATTATGCATACATTATATTTTGATGGAAAATTCAAATTTCCAGTGGTCGAACAAACACTTATTTTCCACTTGGCTGAGATTCACTCAACTTACTGCTCTAGTTATTGACATAAGCACGTTTCGAGTCTACCAATAAACAGTTTTATATAGGCACATATCAGCTGTTGTAAAATAATATATACATATAAATATATGATCATATTTCCGTTATAAAAGTTATGTAAGTAGGAAACATGATCATCTATAGTAAACAAATACATTTTATATCAAAAGTTTTATATATCATATATCTTGTATATATAATTTCCATTTCCATGATGATCAATAGTAGAAATACCAATAAAATGAACAACCTAAAATTGTTAAACAAAAAAAATAAGGGGAGTGTTAGGGAGCTGCTCCCCAACTCAAATGGAACCGGTTTTTAAAATAAATCCAATAGATTGCCGCTTCACTGGGTCGCATTTCAATTAATACGCAAATAATGTCATTTATGTAAACAGATTTTATGTGTGAGGATTTACAGTGCATACGTCATCATTATGCACACAACATGCTAAACATACATCGCATATACACATACGTACATATATGTATACATAACTGTGTAAGTGGCTTGTTTGAAGTGAGCCGAGGGCAGCCGCTTGAGCGTGAACGGCGACATGACGTCATTTTGTAAACAAACATGTTTGTGTGTGTGTTAAATATGACTATTTGCTTTTTTCGCTAAACAAATTTGAAGTTCGCCAAAAATAAGAAATGAAATAAAACTGATTCATAACGCCACATTGAATAAGAATGAAGCTACATTCATTAGAGTGAAGAAGAGCAGCTGTTGCGCTTTAAATAATACTCACAGCGGTCAAATAAAATCCGTTTGCGATTGCTCACTAATTGCGCCTGGAAAAGCAAGAACAATTGCAGCCTTGGTAATTAGTCGCTTGTAGAGTGGAGGGATAGGGAAGGGGATGGTTGTCCCAGAGGCGGGCTAAAAATAGTCGACACGACAGCAGCAACAATTGCAGCAGCAAAAAGTGGTCAAAGGTATGCGTGTGCGCCCTTGATGTTTTGCAAAAGTGGGCGTGTCGCCATGGAAACACAACGACAACACTGCAATGCCAAGGAAGCAACAGTCAACAGACAAAAGATAACAACAACAACAAAGAGGCAGCCCCAGTTGAAGTCTCAGAAATCAAAGTCCAAGCAACATTCTGCATTCATGTTGCTAGCTGTGCAGCAGTGCGCAACATGTTGCCAGACACATTTACTATCCAATTCCCATGAAAATGATCCGATCAAGTTTTCATACCCTACACTCAAACGCAGTACCAAGGGCATTATGCTCAGTGCAGTTGATAGGCCACTAAAGTTAATTGTCAAACAGAGCTAGTGTAGAAATAAATTGTAAATACACATTATTATTAATATTTAATGTACTAAAAAGAAGGAAACTTTGCGACTAAGGCTACATATGTTAAAGTTATGCTACAAACATACATTTAAATCAGTGCTGTTAGGATTAACGCATATTTTAATGCTCTGTTAACTGATGTTGGCAAAGAATTTAAATGTGATTGCTGTTTTAAACAGCACTGAGCATTTGGTTGGGTACGAACAAGACACATATTTATTCCATTATAAATGATAAGCGCATTTACACAACCGACGCTGCTATTAATGTAAAAATAATAACACTGGCAGATAAATGCCGCTGGTATTAACATTTGGCCACAAATATAGTAATAATTGCCTGTTGGCTGCACATTTAATCAGTTGTTTATGCTATGTTACGTTAACAGAGCGCAATATGTGAATGTTAACGAGAGGTCGTTATTTTTTAAATTGGTTAAAATCGTTCAATTCTTATTTGTTTGCAATTTAATTTTGAATCAATTGGAATGCAATGATATTCAATATTAATCTTTTGACTTTCTGGATACAGCTTAAAAACTAATACTGCTCTCAGCTAAGCAGGAGAGCATTTTAGTGGCGATTAGCAACTCTGTTGGCCATTAAGTAAAGTGCCACATCATGTTTCATGCATGGGTTGGGCTTGGGGTAAAAGTGAATAGCTTCGAGATGACTATCAATATTTGCCAAGTACACGTTTTATACGATGTGGCAATTGGCCAAAATAAAAGACACACTATACCGAGGTGGTACTTAATTAATTGATAGCTGGCTGCTTATCACACACAAAAAAAGGACCACAGATATATGAGTCATGGCTCTTGTCCTGCCGCCGCTGACAAGGATGAATGCTTATGTTTGTGTGTGTGGGCTCAACTGGTAATTAGCCATTAACCAAGAACAACAACAACAACAATAAGTGGGCAATGTCATTGGCCAGGCTTACATAAATGTCAGCTGATTTTGCACCTCTGTTGTTGTTGTTGTTGATATTGCTGTTGTTGTCCTGGGTGCGCCCTAAAAAACTGGACACACTACAAATTCCTGTTTATAGCTGTCCACATGGGCCACTTGTTGTCAACGGCATCAAATGGGTGGGCGGCTTAGAAAGGTGGGGAAGGGTGCTGTGGGTGCAGATTATGAACAATTTAATGTGTAATGGCTGTGTGCACTAGGAACTGGCTCCATAAAAACAGGCAATTGCTGTTGGCCAATTTGTGTTAGCCAACTTGTTTAATTGTGCATGTCTCGTTGTCATTTAGTGCCTCCGCATGTGTCGCTCTGCCTAGGCTAAGGCTACACACACACAAAGCCATTGCCAGTGTTGCCAGCCAGTGTTGAGCAGCAACAAATAAAGCCAGGAGCTTGCTGCAACTTGTCCATGCAGAATATTTGCTCAACAACAGCTGCTTGAATATTTAGGCAGAAATTAAATATGTTTCTCTTATATAATTTATCTTAGTAAATGTTTAGCTACTTTGACTTTGACATCACTGACAAACTTAAATGCGCGAACGGAGGACACAAAGTTATAGCTGTAGTTAACCGTAGGAGCCTTGCAACCTGTTGCTGCCACATACCACACGCAGAGTTGTGTGTGTTCCATTTTGTCATCTACCATTTGACATTTGACATTCGGCATTTGGCATTTGGTGTGTGGCATACGAAAGCGAGAGATTGTTCAACTTGCAACTTTGAGCGGATATCACTTACACCGGATGTAAATGATTAATTTCGACGAATTTTGTAACACTGCGTATGCGTATGCGTAACGCACAAAAAATATAAATGAAAACATAATTTTATTTTTTTATGTGGTAGTCGCCTCGGCATTTTTCTCTTTCACTGGCTGTTTGTTGTTTGTTTGTTGTCGATGTTGCTGTTTTTGTTTATGTGCACGCGTACAAACGATAAAAATGCTGCATCTCACAGATTAGCGACGCGGACGGACTGCGTCTGTGTCCCCATAAATATGTTAAAGTTTTCATGTATGCGTTCATTAATAATAAATGTATTTCTTTTTATCAACAAACAACAACAGCAGCAGCAGCATCAACATCAACAACAATGCTATGCTGAGCAGTCAACGCTCGCAACACGCTCGAGTCAAGATTGAGAATTCAGTTGCTTGCCAAAGATTAAGAGTTGCGCTCGAGGCGGATAGAACCAGCTCATACATACATATATTAATAAATAAATAAATAAATTCTATAAATAGTGCCAAAAATACACGTATATATCAATTATAAACAATAATAAAAGTGATAGCAACAGATATTAATCTAAACCACTAATTTGTTGCAGTGCATTTTGAAGAACAACGGCAACTTAAGTGATTCTCAAACGATGGCGTTACTTGGCCAACTCTCCTAAAAGCCATAAAGTCATACATATAAATATATAGTGCATATAAATCCAAACAGTTCTCAGACAAATCTATATATATATATATATATATATATATGTTTATCAAAATGCGTAAATTCGTGATTTTGTTGCTCTGCCTCATTGGGATCTCATATCTGGACTGCTTGGTTGCAAGTAAGTATTGTATTATATTATATTACGATTGAGTCTTGAGGCAGTAAGGAATTGATAGGATTTTTAGAATTACTGATATAGCAAAAAAAAATTTGTTCAGTTTGTTTTTCTTATAAATTTCTTAGAATTGATAAAAGCGAATAATTATGCTGTAAAGTATCAGCAATGTGGAACAAAATTCACTGCACGACAATGAAATATGCTTTTCAAATACTGTATCCAAGTGGTATTTTAGGTTTTGATTTAAAATTATAATTTGTGCATACTCTGTCCCACAATTGGAACAGGGTATGCATAGTAAACTATGATTTCAATTATGACCATGAAACGCTTAGCTCAGACCAATTCACACTCAATTAAAATGCGGGAATAAATATATCAAGTGTCCATACATAAAATATAATATATAACGGGCCAGTACACTGGAAAAAAAATCAATAAGATAAATATAAAAAAAGTAGAATCTCTCAAAAAAAAAACGTTTAAGTATGCTGCATTCGAGAATGCTCGACTACGATATACCCTTAGCCCAGATCAATATGCGAATATATTTTCGACTGTTTCTTATCTGATCTTGGTATTATCAATATTCCACATTCGTAAATATCCAGCTCCAATAGCGCTTAAATTGGCGTATGCAGACGGACATATCTGTATCGACTCAGCTGTTGATCCTGATACAGATGTATAGATTCCTTATAGAATCGGAGATGCTTCCTTCTGCCTGCTACACACAATTCCACAAAACCATTTTGCCTCTTCTCTTTTTATGAAAGAAACGCAATTTGTGTTTTTCGATGCCTCTCTGTTTTTCTCACTGTGTACACTTTTGTTCAATGAGTATTTATGCGATCCACTTAGACTGGTCGCCAGGCAGGCCTTTAGCTTCCTGTCCTTTTTATATAATTTATGAGCCACGCTCGATCGTCTCATCTTTCAATTCTCTTACGGCTCTTCCAATCTCCTCTCAACCTACCGAATCGCTAGACACAATTGTGAACTTCGAACGGGGGCCGTTGATAAGCAACAACAACAACAACAAGCACAACAACCACAACAACCACAACAACAATAATAATAATTACTTTTTATATTTTTTCGGCACTGGCGCCGTTTCTTCCAACGAACATTAAAATGTCACACATTGGAATATACATTTTGAATAATTAAGTTCACACATAAATACACACACACACACATCTGTATATATGTATATAAATGTGTGCAATACAATTGTGTGTAAATATATCTATTGCATATTTCTTGTATGTGCTCGAAAGCTACTCAACCACAGCCAGATCCGAGAACACTATACTCTACTCTAAGACTATCAGACAGCGCTCGATTTCGCTTATCGCTGCCAGTAGAAATAAACAAACAAAGAGCCCGGGCTCTCTTCGACTCGGACTCAGACTCAGACTGCAACTGAGCCAGGGTCTGAGGCTGAGCCTTTGAAGCAGGCGATATTTATACATGTCCATATCAATGAGGTAACTTTAATGGATTAATGGATTGGAAACACTTTGAATACCTATCGCAAAATAGTTGAGTTTACAAGTGGGAGTACTCGACTCAGAGATACCCTGAACCCAGTTTTTAAATACATAGTAGACTTGCTTCTATTCGATCTTAGTGAAATGTTTACAATTGCAGTTATAAATATGTCTGGATCTGTTATAGTATATCAATTGCAAGGCTATATTTTAACAGTTGTGTTTTTTACAGCTTTCGCAAGTCGATAAGCAATTCGCAATAAGTGATCTGACTTTTATTCCATGTCACACATAATTTTCGATGTTTATTTACTTTATTTTTGTTTATGTGGACCATAGTTCTTAAAGACTTTTAATAAATAAAAATTCAAAATCAAATTTGCGAATTACATTATTTAAAATGAAAAGACAGAATTTAACGGAATAAAATAGACGACATTATAAATAAATCTGGTGGTATGAAAATTCTCCATTATTTATTGCAAGGATGGGGTAAAGCTGGAAAAAATACAATCAGATCAAAAATTGTTAAGTTAAGAAGGAGAAAAATGAGAAAGAAATAAAGAATAGGAAATAAAATAAATCTAAATAAGTTTGGGACAGAGAGAAAATGAGAGACTAAAAGGTAGAAGAAAATGCTTGACTATATTATAAATATTGACAAAATTGTGTTTTTCTATTTTTACTTCTTTCCATACTTAGTGCCCCGCCAGAAACGCGAATTCGAGGATAATGATATATACAATTACAATTGCGGCGGCTCTGAACTGTCCGCGCCCCTCATAACGCCCTGCAAGGAGTCACTCAAACTGGAGGCGGGCATAAATTATACGCTGCGCTGTGAGGGGAACGGGGAAGTTGTGTGGTGGCATTGGTACGACGGCTTCAAGAATAGCGTTCCCTTCGATAACACCGAGGATGCACTGCGTCCGTTTGGTATCAGCCTCGAAATGGTCAATGTGAATGTGAGCCATGTGGGCGCCTATTATTGCATCAATGCCTCGCAGAAGCCGACCACAGATAAATGGAACGAGGACACATTGGTCGAGCTGGTGAATAGTGGTCAAGCGAGCACGATCTATGTGTTTGTGAATGACAGGAAACAGCTGCTGGTACACTTGGACCCCATCATCCTTGCTAGACAATTCGAGGAAGTGATTATACCCTGTAAACCGGCCATGCCCGAAACGGAGGTGATGCTGACATTCAACGGCGACGTTAGTATTTGAATCTTATTTGTTTCTCTTCCTATTTAATGTTTTATCATTATTCACAACAAAACGCTTTTCAATTACTTTCCGCACTTACTTTTGAACTGACTTGATTGATTGATTGGTTGATTGATTTATTGATTGATTGACAGCAGCAAGTTAAGATATACTCAAATATGCTAAACCAAAGTGGACCATTCTACAATAGCACAAGATACAATCCTAAGAAGGGATTTGCGTTATTCGTTATCGACAAAATGTCACCCATAATGAAGTGCAAATTGGATAACACGGATGATGACTCCAAATTAGTTGAAGTTATATATACGCGTATGTTACACGTCTACATATATACGTAGTTTAACTATATAGTCGACTCCCATAATATATTTGAGTTCGTGTGTACATATTGCATATCCACATAAATACATACATCTAGCCTATAATGATGTAGTGACAAAAAATGAGAGTCCAGTAGTTAGAAAAGATTTCTAAATTTCAGAGGCCAGCGTTGTTGAAAGCAAGTCTCAGTCCACACAATCGATCTATCTAAAATCTATCTATCTAACTATCTATTCGCACCCTTAAACATACAAAAATCTGATATCCTGATTATTATTGTTGTTGTTGTTGTCCGTAGACCTTTTACAGTGAGACACAGGGTCGCTATGATCCGAAACGGGGTTTCGTTTTCGAAATACGAAGCCTAACCGATGGCGGTGAATATATTTGTGCCCCGAAAAACCCCTTGCCGGATTATGAAGACGAGTCCAACATCATTGATGTGCGCTTTATTGGTAACGATCACATTGATAGTGAGTTTTTGCACCCCAAAGTTTGTGATTTGTGATTTCCGTCCATAAGTGTCGTAATTATTGCTTTTGAACTTATTTTTGAAAAACCAACAAAAAACACACACACACCACTCACTTCGTATCACACAAACCAAACCAAAAACAAAAAAAAAAACTTGAAGCGGCTTTTGGATCTGCACCTATGGATATGGGTTTCTAAGTTTTGTTCGACAAATCAAAATTAAATACATTAAACCACACACACTCGCACACACATCTACACACATATCTCAAGTACAGTTGCCTCAAATTAGATGCTTTAAGAAAAGAAAAAAGAAATGCTTATAAATGTTAGGTTTTGAGTGCTAACTTCCTATGTATACCATTTATTCTGTCTATAACGATAACTATTACTATATGCTAACAACAAACCATTCCACACCCCCCGCGGACGTAGCATTCGGAGCGGACGAATCTTTGGTGCAGGCTGTGGTGTTTATTAATCAAACGCACGATGAATTTAAGGTTATGGTTATCGATGACGAGGTCAATGAAATCAATAATGTTACTAACAGTGTAAATGATACCGTTGCACTAATCCCTGGTGTTGGGCATGCTGCATCCGTTGTCGATGACGAAATCGATTACGATAGCCATAACGATATCGATAACTCACACATACCCGATTCCCAAAACCAAGACACTGACTACGCATCCTCGTCGTCGTCGTCGTCGTCTTCGTCGTCGCCTCGTCGAAAGCGTAGCGAAACCAAATTGGCCCCGATGGCACCCTCGCCCTCAAGGTCACCAAATGGGCGTAAGTGTTGCGGTGATTGTCTCCCACTACCCCCTTGTTGTTGTCTTTCTTATTTCTGCCTTGTTTGTCACCTATTTTTGTTCTTTTCCTTTTTTTCTTTGCATTTTTTGTGTTCTCTTCGTTTTGGCGTGAAGAGTATTTGACTGCTTTCTGTGGACTATTTGTTTCGCATGCTAAATACTAACCTAATTTTAATATTATCGCCTTATATCGCTTAAAATACACACATATATACAATATACACTTTAAAATACTCAACACTCAACTAAATAAGCCTGTGTGTCCACGTCTTTGACTAACTCCTCTAAAACAACCCCGACTAAAACAACTGCTTTGCATGTGGCTGTAAAAATTTGCTTTCCCCAAAATTGAAATAGAACTTAAAGATAATTTGATTCTAATAACGGTCTACTCTCTACATAAACACAAAAAAAAAAAATCACAAACACAACAACAGAAGCGAGTGATCGCCTCAATAAGCCCATAGTCAAATCAGAGTCTAATCATTATGCCTATGAGAACGAATCCTTTGAACTGGTCTGCGAACTATCCGCTCACCATGGAGTCATGTACCAAATGCATTGGACCATGCCCGACAAAGTGGATAAGGTAAGTCTATATGGCGGAGTTCAAATCGTACAACAACAACTGACATCCATTAACACAATTTATTCAGAGCCGCGTCATCTTTAATAAAGCAGCGATTGTCAACACGCCCCAAAATTTCACACATCTGTTGGGTCGCAGCACTTTGAAGGTGCAAAATGCTAGTTTCTCGGATAGGGGCACCTACAAATGTATAGTGAGCGGTGACAATGAGAACATAACAGAGTTCGCCTCCTATCGGATGCTCATCGTTGGTAAGTTGTAGAATCTTAAACTCCTTCATCGAAAGGTAATCATAAAATAAAATATAAGATAATTCCAATAAAAGGAAGTATAAGACATAACTTTCAGCATCATGAGGGAACACCATTACCCAACGGTCATTTCTAAAATAATTTCCCAAAAAAGTGTAGCATGAACACAAGCACATAATTCACCCAAAAGGAGCATTTCTAAATAAATATCCCAAAAGAGTTAAGCATGTACACAAACCATACAATACATTATATGAATTCATGCAATTTGTATTGAACACGGCTCAAGAATATATAATGTTTGTGTGGACAAAGACGTTCTCTTAATACGTTACAAGGCTATACAAACAATAAAAGAAATATATTAACCCAGTATTATTATTAATTCAACAAATAGTAATTACTCTGGGCCGCAGCAGCAGGAATGTATAATGTATGTATCATAAACATTTTTCGTTTCTCATTTTCCTTCTTGACAAGAAATTTCCAAAGCAGATGCAGTGCATAATTACCCACTGAGTTATTTCAAGATCAGTTAGGTGAAAAAACGGGTGCATAGCGTAGACATGCACCAACAGAATAAATTATACGATGAATTATAAGATAAATTCTACAAGTTCAACTACATTTACTTAATAGAGCGCAACTCCAGTTATCTAAAAGTATTGGAACCAACGAACAGTACAAGGGTGAAGGGAGATGTCACACGCACCATACAATTGAGAGCGAACATCGGCAGCCATCCGACGGCCAAATGCAAATGGTACAAGCCAAATAACATTGAGGTCTGGGAAACCGAGCCGAACTTCAAGATAATTGACGACGAGATTGGCTCAATGCTGCAAATACTGCACGCCGAGGTGGACGATAGCGGCAGCTATGTCATAAAATGCAACAATGGATTCGAGAGCAAGGAACTCTACTTCAATGTGACCGTCAGTTCGGGTCCCGTTCTCAGCATGAATGATGTCTATGTACTTGCTGGCCAAGAAGCGCATCTCGATTGCAGCGTCAAATCATTTCCACCGGCAGTTGTTACCTTCGCATTTAAGCCGTGCAGCTTAAAGCCACATTGGCCCACATGTGGAGCCTTAAAACATTTCAGCGTGAGTACTTAATAATTATAATAATAATTCAAAATGTATCAAATTAATTGTTTCTCATTCCTAATCCAACCTTGCATATTAAATACTACTTATTAAAATAAACTTCACAAGTCAATAATCTTTAATTTTCCACACTGCTTTCAACTAACTAACCGAAAAACTGCTTTTATACTTCACTTGCAAACTTCCTTTGTCAATTGTTATATTCTCCAAAAATAATTATAATATTCTTTTAATTTTGTTATTCGCTCTTCACAACATTTATTTGCCGTTCAAAGTCCAAAGCAGTTCAGGAACAATATAAGGTACTCAGTTATGCATAGGTTAATTATAAAGACCCATTCTTAACTCAAGCTGAGCAAGTTTTTATTTTTCGATTGAGTTGAAAATATGTCTTGAAATTATTCAGTTCAGTATTGAGTACCAATTGCACTCAGAAAAAATTCATTTTTAAATTTTGTTAAAATTAATTTCGAAAATATTTTTTCTAAGAATTAGAGTTTGGTTTTGCAATGTTAGAAATTGTTTAGAATTTCTAGTTTTCAACGCAATTATTTAGAATTCACGTAGATTTTTTTCTGAGTGTCGAGTGTACTGCTTTCAATAACTCTTTACCAAGAAGTCAACAATTTCTAAATCCCTCTCAAAAACTACAGTATAAAACGAACACTCGTCCGGGTACACTAAATATCGAGACTATCCACGAGGTAATCTTCATGCCCACCGAGCCCGGTTTTATCTCATGCATGGCGTTGAACTCGTTTAATGGTACTTCAAATGCATCGACCCGGGCACACGTGCTCCTGGGCAACATTGCGGAGAATATTACGATATCCGGCTTAAGTCCGCAACGGAAGATTGCCAAAGGGGATGAGGTGCATTTCACTTGTGCCGCACTCGCCTACCATTTTGATGCCAAGCTGGAATGGTATCACAATGGCGTACTGATTGATGGTATGCGAGTGATTGATTGATTGATCGAATATATAAAGTAATTTCCAATAACATTTGCAGATATAAAAATGGAGAGCAACAGCACGGATTACACGTACACAAGGACACTCAGCTTCCGATCCATAGCTGACAAGGATCGCGGCACCTACCAGTGTCGAGCCCATTACATCAACAATCCGGAGAAATACGATAGTCGCGAAATCGATGTATATATCCATGATCCAAAGGCACCGCAATGGATCAATCTGGATGCAAAGAGAAAACTCAAACGCAATTTGGGTGATTCACTAAACCTCGAGTGCAAATCGGAAGCAGTGCCGCTGGCAGCGGTCAGCTGGTTCAAGGACGACATCGCGATCACAGAATCGAATCGCACCCACATCCTCGAGGATGGAACAATGCTTCGCATCAATCATCTCTATCCGAGCGATGATGGTGTCTATCGTTGTGTGGCCGCGAATCGCTTGGGTAGCATTGACAACTCCGTCACAGTGGTTATTACCAGTGAGTTGGATATCCTTTTTTTGGATATGTGATTGATTGATTGATTTATTGATACCTTTCAAGTAGTAACTCAAGTTGATAGCATGCCCTCGCAAACTAGGCCAAAACATTATTTTTGCAGATCCCAAAAATGGTTTTCTTTTTAAGACTATTTTTATTTTCACTATTTGTAGACATACCTGGCGTTAGTCAGTTCTGGATTTGGCTGGGTTGCATCTTCTTCATCGTGCTGATGGCGTTATGCGCCTTCCTTGCCGTACGCTATCGCCAGGAGCGTAAACATAATCTGGCCCTGAAGGCAGCCGGCTTGGCCAACTTTATGGATGGCGATGTGGAGCAAATTAATCCGGCCATGACACTCGATGAACAGGCCGAATTGTTGCCCTATGATCGTGGCTTTGAGTTTCCACGCGACAAGCTGAAGCTGGGCAAGCAGCTGGGCGCCGGCGCCTTTGGTGTCGTCCTCAAGGCCGAGGCGGAGGGTATACGGAATGATGAACCCGTCTCCACGGTCGCCGTTAAAATGGTTAAACGTTCCGCGGACGCTGAAGTGGTTCGAGCACTCGTCTCCGAACTGAAGATCATGGTGCATCTGGGACAACATCTGAATGTTGTTAATCTGCTGGGCGCCGTCACCAAGAATATAGACAAACGTAAGTTGAAGTCACCTCAGAAACTGTTTAATTTAAAAAATTGTACAAGGTATATTGGAATATGTTAAATTGCCTTATGATAATAAAGTGGTTATTCCAAGTGCAAAAATACACTTAACTAATCAGTAAGAATCCTTGGAATTAGTTTGAGAATCATTAATGACAAAATGATCATGGTACAATATATCTTTATTAATTAAAACATATTTCAGTTTGACTTTATAAACACATTTTCGATTTTTCATTAGATTTTGAAATACAGAGCAATGTTTTCCTCGTTTTGGGCTATTTTTTTTTATATCTCAAGCTCAAGAGCTATATTAATTCGTTTATTAAAAAATAAATCCTCTCACAAAGACAGACTTTGATTTTGATGATATTTTCTCTTAATCGATAATTATCGATTGCCAACTAAGAGCTGAAAGAACTCTAAACGGGTAGTTTCTCAAAAGAAAATAATTAAATTGATGTCCCTTTAAATTTTCAAATATTATTTATGTTTTTTTTCAGGTGAACTGATGGTCATTGTGGAATATTGCCGCTTTGGCAATATACAAAACTTTCTGTTGCGCAATCGCAAGTGTTTCATCAATCAGATAAACACCACAAATGATCGCATCGATTCAATGATAATGACTCAGCGCATCTCCGACAACTTTGATCTCCACCGGTAAGTGTCAAAGTGCAAAGTGCAAAGTGCATGTCAAACTAACAACTAACCCCGTGATAAGCCTAATTCACACAGAGCGACATTTTGGGGCTTGAATGGGAGTTTTTCCAACGTTATGAAAAACTGTTCACACACGGGCAAAATCAGCATAAATATTAGCATCAATCACAGCAGTCAGTTGATAATTAAATAATTTAATTTCAATTTAATTTTGAGAAAAATTAGATGCTTTTTTAATATTTTCCAAGATATGTTGTGTAAATGAAGAGGAAGAAGTACAGAGTAAAAGTGCAGCTGTTGTCAACTGTGGAAAAGTTGTGTAAAATGCATTTGACCAATTCAAATTAATATTAATTAATCACATTTTAAGGCATTCATTCATGGGTTTTATTGAAGAAATTAATTGAGTGAATCTCATTACAACAACCTTGTTTTGAAAACCAAATTTCTTAAGCTTTTTGTATTCCAAAGTCTTGTTGCCTTAAAAACTCTTTATTTAAAATACATGTATTTAAATATAATAATATTAAGAATACTTTTTTTTATATTGATTTTCGCACATTTTTCAATTGTAATTTCAATTATTATTTATTTATTTTGCCAAATTTTTTGAGGGTGAACCGAAAAATACTGAGAATATTTTCGAGTGCAACGAAATCATTTAGGAAAAAAAGAAATGAAGCTGATTTTTAGGATCATCATCAAAGCTGATGGTTGATGATTGATGATTGATTGATGTCGCTCTGTGTGAATTCCGCATAAGCTTAAACCTAATTGTAACTAACGATGTACGTTTTTTGTATCCCAACAACAACAACAACTAACAATAATTGTATTTACACACGATCCTCCCAAATCTAATCACAACAACTACAACTACAAAAACACACAAAAACTCTCCCTAAAATGATAACTGTGAATGTGGCTTGTGGCTTGTGCTTGTGATTACTGGTAATGGTTATGGTTATGGTTATGGTCTTCTACTCCTACTACTCTCTGCACCGCTCTCGCCCCCTCTCTCTCTCACTCACTCAATCAATGTGTCTGTGTTGTGATAAAAAAAAAAACAACAACAAAAAAAACAATTAACAACAGTGATGGTGGTGGCTTGAAATATGCTAACGTCGGTTTCCCGAACCATCCATATATCAATCACATGAACTCCGTAAACAACAACTATACGCACAATAATCGCAGAAACTCCGATAACGATCCACGGGCGGGCACCAGAGCTGGCCGTACCGTATCCGGTACCTGCAGCTACGATCCCCAATTGGATACTTGCGCAACCGTTATGACAACCGTACCGGAGGGTAAGCATGACAGAACCCCTTATAGTTCCTTCTAAAAATCACCCATTCATTTCTAGATGAACATTTGATGTCGAATAACTCAGTGCAGCCAGCCTGGCGCTCCAATTATAAGACAGACTCCACGGAAGCGATGACAGTGACCACCACAGATCTGGTAAGGTGGGCCTTCCAGGTTTCCCGAGGCATGGGCTATCTCTCGTCAAAGAAGGTGCTGCACGGCGATCTCGCTGCTCGCAATATACTCCTCTGCGAGGACAATGTGGTCAAGATCTGTGACTTTGGTCTGGCACGCTCCATGTATCGAGGCGATAACTACAAGAAATCGGGTAGGTGACACAACAAATACACTACATTTCGAAAAATTGTAGAAATTTAGATATTCTGAGTGTATGTGTTAATCACGATTTACCCAAACAGAGAGCGGAAAACTGCCCATCAAATGGCTGGCGCTGGAATCTCTAAGTGATCATGTCTTTAGCACGTACAGCGATGTGTGGTCGTTTGGCATTGTGCTGTGGGAGTTCTTCTCGCTGTCGAAGGTGCCCTATCCAGGCATCGATCCCAACCAGGAGCTGTTCAACAAACTGAACGATGGCTACCGCATGGAGAAGCCGCCCTATGCCAATCAGGAACTCTATGATATAATGCTCGAGTGCTGGCGAAAGAGGTAAACAATATTTTGTAAATCGTATATTGAATTATTTTTATCAGTATTGTTTCTCTGCTTGATTAGTCCCGAGAGCAGACCGCTGTTCGATGAGCTGGAAAAACGATTTGCTACCATGTTGGGCGAGGACGTGGCCATGGTAAGTGAACTCATAAATTAAACATAAAATCAGCAAATCAATAATTTTCCAAATGAAAAAATAGTATATAGAAAATGACCCTTTATAAACCCAGCTAATACGATATTTGAAACACGTATTTGATATTATCATAAGAAAACAAATTTTATTTATTAGGGAACCTTAGAGAAACCGAATCATCCAAATAATTGATAAACTTTAGTAGCTTGGTAGTAGGGAAAGTTAGCAGTTAAACAGTTAAGCTAATGCCAGTCTCTGACTCTCCACAGCACTATCTCGATCTGAATGATCCGTATATGCGTTCGAACACGGAGTACATGAAGAATCGAGCCACCGACTACTTATCGCTGATGGGCTCCCCAACAGAGTTGGCGCCGGCGGCCCCTCGTTATGTGAATGGACACATTGTGCCCGATATACGTGAGTAAAGAATCGAATGCACATCATGCTTAATGGTGATAACTAACACTCGCACACACACCCATACACACACACACACACACACACACTAACCCAATTCACAGGTATCGAAGCATCGCCTGATGATTATCTGCAGATGAGTAGTGAGAAAAACATCGCCATCTTTTCACCCACGCGTCCAAATCAAACCAGCGACTTTGATGAAATGCCAGCCATACAAACAAGCGAAACCTCTTTCACCTTCCCAGATATGTCTGCCCCCCATCCCCGTCCCCAGCAGCAGCAGCACTCGCCAACACTGGCCAACAACATGGACAGCAGCAGTGGCAATAAGCCGTTGCGTCGCAAAAATGGCTTGCCCCATGTGGATGCAGCGGATCAGGCACCAGAAGAGATACCCATGCTGCATGCCACAGCCACATCGGATGGCGAACGCAGTCCGGAGCAGTCACGTCGTTTTCCCAAGGCATATGCCATGCCCACGCCCTCGCCCCGTCATCACATCGAGACGCAGTTAAATGGAAGCAGCAGCAGCGGCGGTGGCAGTGGCAACAACACTGGCGACAACTATGTCAATGTGAAGCCGCCACGCAAGAATCTGGTCAATAAGCAGACAGGCGGCGGCAGCGATGCATTCTCCAATCCCAGCTATCAGCCCCTCACCAAGGTCAACGAGAAGGAGGAGCGACGCTACTAAATCAACCCATCAATCAATCAATCAAAAGCGAAAATCTAGGAAATAAAACCCAAAAGGAATCGCCGCGTTCTAGTTTAAGTTCGTTTCAACAGTGCTGCTTAGAGTGGCATTTGTCGATATTTTGATATAGTTCTAAGAAACAACACACACAACACACATACATTTTCAATTTATAAAAAATAGTGCCAGCATTTCGAGTAATTTTTAAGTGATAAGTTATTGCATTATATCATAATGCTGCTTAGATATATATTTAGCGCACATATATAACATGTTATCGTATTGTCATAATATTTCTTAGATATATAATATACATAAATATATACTCTATGTCTTTATCTTAGTCCATAGTTATTTGTCTGCCGAATATCTATGTGTATGTGTAAATATATATTTAACTCAATTAGAATGTGAACAATAAAAAATATATTTAAATAAGGCATTCAATTTTTACTGAATAGTTCATAACTTGTACGATGTAGCTTATAGCATATTATTAAAAAATTATTGCGAATTTCTAAAAAGCGCTCTAAAAGTACTTTCTGTAAAAATCACAGAACAAACAGATTGGTCTCAGTTCTCAATTCAATTAAACTAAGAATGGTTTCGAGCTGTCGCCTTCTAATTTAATTACTGGCTGCTTTTGATCTGCACTTAATCCTAAATTTCCTCTAGCAGGTTGAGACTTTTTCGAATTTCGAATTCCTTCTTCGTTCACTTCAAGATCAATCATTCAGCTGGATGCGTTAATGCACTTTGCTAGAAATATAATAAATATATGGAAAATTAAACTGACAGTCTGAGTTGTTTGAGGTTTCCGGGGGCAGAAATTTACAGTCGTTTGTGTTGCATTTCCACATATTGTAAGTGGATTTATTAATGATTGTTAATTGATTTTTCGACTTGCATATCAATTGCTGAAGAGAGCAATTTTGAATTTCTTCCTCTTATATGTTGGTAAATATATTATATTTATGTTTATACAAAGGAATGTGGTGACATGCTTTTGTTTACATATTTTAGTATGGCCAGGGCTGCATACTTTTGATTAATAGGATTTGTATGCTGATCATGCTCTGTTAGGCTAAGTATGCAGCGCACAAGCAAAACATTTTTAATTGTCGTTTAATGCTTAATATTAACGAAAATATTTATTTAAATCAATTCTATGCATTACTTTATGCTTGATCAGTACTTGATAAACTTTTAAAAAAATGTTATACCTAATAATCTACTTTTAGCTTATATTAATAAATAAAACATTGCACTTAAAGTAAATAATTGACATGTCACTTGTATTTACGAAACAAAATCAAATCTAAGTACAACTTTAATTATTACCTAAATTTTATCTTGAAAACTACGCAAACGAACTACTGTAGCCGTAATTGGCAGGGATGCCGTAAAAACTTCACGACAAGTTGGCAGCACCTCTCGGCTTCGCACACGAAACGGTCACACTGCAGTAAAGAACATAAAACCCAAGCACGGCGTTTCTATTTGCTCTGGTAAATTTGTTCATCAATTGCACATAAAACCAACTTATAAGTGATCATTAACAATGACTTGAATAATATTTAACATATTACCAAATTTTTTTTTTTTTTTTGTATTTTTTTTGGCACGTGAATTTGTATTTCTTAAGTATTTAGCCGCTAAGTGAAAAAGCGTAATAACAACAACAGGCAAAAAAGGAACGCCAGGCAACCAAAATAAAAAAATTAAAATTAAATAGAAAATAAAGTTAAATAACATGCAATGACTCTTTAACAATAACTAACACAATTGCTGGACAATTTGGCAAGGAAAAGCGCGGCAAGGAAGGCCGGCGTTGGCCTTTGGCGGAGGCGAGGAGCTGTAAACAAAGCCGACGACACACACTACAAACATACACACAACACACACACACTGGTACAGTTACACAGGCGACACAATGGAGGCACAGAAACTCTACACAAAGCTGCTCGGTCTGGTCTTCAAATCCGCCGCAAATCTTTCCAAGCGTCGCCTGCAACAAATCAGCATCGATATCGTTGAACTGCGCCAGTTGCTCAGCTGTGTGGTCTGCTGTGAGCTGCTCAAGGATCCGTTTGAGCCCATCGGACGTCGCTGTGGCCACAATGTGTGTCGCCTGTGTTTGCGTGGACGCAAACGACTCTTTCCACGCTGCGATCAATGTGGCGAGGGTTGCGACTACAAATCGCATGAGGAGAACAAATCGATGGCTCTGCTACTGCTCTGCTACAAGACACTCTGCGTCCATTTGTATCAGTCGTCGTTGTATGCACAACTGTTGCCATATCCGGAGCATGTCGGGGGAGGAGTGGTTGGTGGCCACTTGCCACGCATCAAACTGCAACCGATGTCAACGCATTGGTTCATCCAGGAGGGCAGGAGCTACAGTTACGATATGTGCGACACGTTTTTACCTCAACACGAATTGCCTTTCCTCAGCAGCAGCAGCAGCAGCAACAACAACCAACTAGCCTCGCCATCGCTGCCCTCGGAGACGCCACCGTATACGGCGGCAACAACTCCCGAGCTGCCCTTCGAGCAGCATACGCCAATTGTTGCCCCACTCTCGCTCTCCGACATTGAGCTGGAGGCCGCGGCGACCGGCGACGAGGTACAGTTTGCCTCGCCGCTGCCACTAATGTCGCCATCATCGGCCAACACGTTGCATCAACACAATCACAATTTGCCGGGCTTCACAACCCAATCCCAATCGCATTCACAAATGCTTTTGCCAGCTGGTTACATTAATGATCGCTGGACAGATCAGGTGGACTTGTCGGAGGCGCTGCTGACGCTGCCAGCCAGCTGCACCTATGTGTTGCCCAGCAGCGATGAGGCACAGCTGCAGCAGCTGCCCGTCATTGGACAGGTGGTGCAAATATCCACGCCAACAGAAGCCTCGACGAGCTACAAGCGTCGCCATGCGGAACTCTTGCTAGATGAGCTGGAGGAGGAGCAGCTGGTGGAGGTTTTGCAGGAGCAGCAGCAGCAGCCCGTGGAAATGCAACTGTTGCCCAATGATGTGGACCAGCAGCAGCGGGCAGAGCGGGAGCAGCAGCAGCAGGCAGAGGTCGAACAGGAGCCGCAAGAGATGGAGCAGGTGACAGAGTTGGAGCAAGCAGAGTTAGAGCGGGAGCTGAAGCTGGATCAGGAACTGGAGCTGGAGCTGCAGACAGAGTTGGAGCAGGCGGCTAAACTAGATCGGAAACAGGCAGAGCGGGAGCAGCAGCAGCAGTCAGAGTTGGAGTTGGAGCAGGAGCAGGAAGAGCTGGAGCAGCCGAACAATATTCAACGTGTGAGCGGGCGCAAAAAGCAGCAGCACAATCATCAACAGCTGGAGTCGAATGGTGAACAGCTGGAGGAGGAGCCATTGCGACGGGTCAGCCGCCGTCATCTGCGCACCCAGAAAGTCAAAATAAGCTCATCCGTACAGCTGAAGCCGCCGGATTCAGTACCCGAAGTTGCCTCAGCAGCTTCCTCAGCTGCACCAACTCCCGCCAGCTGCACACCTCTCATGACTAAAGATGCAATCAAAGCCAAACCCAAATCCACAACCGGTACACTTCCGAGCAGTTGTCGCTGTGGCACCACTTCGGTGCCCGGTCGTTGCACGTGTCGCAACACTCGCTGTCCGTGCTACATGGCGGGCAGGTCCTGCAAATTGTCCGGCTGCAAATGCCATGGCTGCAAGAATCCACATTTGCATGCACCACGCATGAGCACCAGCAGCGAAGAGGATGACACGCTGCTGACTCCAACAGATTCGCTCAAGGAGGATGTGAGGCAGGAGCAGCAAGAGTCAACTGATGCAGCTGAATCAGACGCAGCAACCGTAGCAACAAGTGAACCTGCAACTGGAACTGGAGCAACGCCTCCGAATTTTACTCTGGTGCCGGCAACGCAGCAAACGCAGCATCCTCTAGTCTATATGATGAACGAGACGGGAGATTATCAGGGTAAGCATAAGGATACATAGTGATCATGTATAATATCGTCTAATCTCCCGTTTTTTTTTTACGTAAATTTGGATTACAAAGAATTTAATTCGCGTTTAATCTGAGGGGATGCAATCATAGCTTGGCATGACTCAAGTGAGGCAAAGAAATTTGTTTTTTTTTTTTTAATTTTCCAATATGTGTGTATTAATATTATTAAATTTTTGATCAGCATAAGGAGTTTAACTTGACTCCGTTCTGCAAGGGCATGCAATCCTCGGCATGCCCATGCTAGATCTTCTCTGTATCTTGTCCAGCATAAATTGTAATATCTTCTTTCATTATTTTTTGGGCAGGCTTCAACATCTTCAATGGCAATGCGCCGCTCGATCCGGCTCAGCTTGGCTTTCCGCGCATACCGTTTCCACGTAAGGATGGCGAAAAGTCCACACCTGAATTCATGTACTTTATGCCACCAGCACCGGAGACACTAAAGTCGGATCGTGCTCCAACACCGCCAGAAGCAACAGCAGCCAAAGGAAAAACCAGCGAGCAGCCGGCAAAGAAATTGAAGAACGGCTCTTTTATCCGTAATACTGTGAACGTGGTGAATGCGAACGCCGAGGATACCACGGATCTATTGTTCGACGATGAATTGGAAATGCCAGCGTAAGCATTGCGTGTCTCCTGATCCGGATCCTGATCCTGATCCTGATCTCGTCATAGTCGTCTCGTTGTAGCCATCTTTGTATAGCTTATGTTGTGGTTGTAACGTTTAATTTTGTTGTGGTTTTGCGCCAAGGTAGAGAAAGTGTTTTGTAATCCATGTGCTATACCTGTATATATGTACTATATACTATGTATATACTATATACTATGTATATGTATATACTATATACTATCTTGCTTGCTCAGATACAGGTACAGAGCATGTTTCAAGTCGGCACATTCGACTTGCAGGCTCATCTTGCATCCGTTCATCATGTTGTTTTTTACAGGCAGATTTACACTGATCGAAACAGTGGATAATCCTTCAAATCACAAACTGAAATTATTTATTTTACATCACCAAACGTTTTTTTTTTTTTTTTATCCCTAATTTTTATGTACATTACAAATGAAATATTATGTATCGCATATAAAATGATTATATATCTCTGTAAGGATTTGTACCTTAACCAAGCTATGTATGAAACTCAAAGCAATAGTTAACATTTCTATACATGCAACGAATTGTAGCAGGAACAAGAGTCATCAAACAGTTAACAACAAATTGTTAACACTTAATGTATACTTTGTTCTTTGACATTCGCTTTGTTTAACCACAAAAAAAAAAAAATAATAGAATAATGTGCGAAAATACGACATAAATATATATAAATGTCGAAAATTATGAATTCTGTATAATAGAATTTAAGTACAACTTTTTTGTCATTACGCCTAAGCCAATTTTTTTCATATTTTTAAGAGCAGTTTTTTTCATATCCTTAAGTCACTTTTTTTTCATAGGCTAAGAACCTTTTTTTGAGCATGAAACGCATACCATTTTTTTTTTTGGACATGAAACCTTTTTTTTGAGCACGTGAAACACCTTTTTTTTCATAGTTTAAGAATATTTATACTCGCAGTTATGAAAGCTAATTGCAATAAAGATAACTTTGCAAATCAAATACAATCTAATAATGAAATTTACACTTAAGAAAAAAAAAAACAACCAATGAAAACTGAATTATATTTTAAACTGCAAGTTGCAAAAAAACAAACAAAATGTTTCTAGATCTTCCAAGGAATGAAAGTTATTTTAATTTGAAATGATATTATTTTGTGTTTATACTTTGTTCAGTTTTTCAAGCCAATTTAAATTCATGATTTTGTAAACTGTAATTATGATTATAATTATTTCCAACTGTAATGAATGTATTTATGTTTAAAATTCTTGATTTTGTTTAATGGACACCATTTAATAATCTTAAAATATACAATTAATTGATTGGATTGATTGTTGTATTAATTGAATATTAATTATAATGATTAATATTAATTTAAATTTTGAGAATCAGAAATTACTGTTTATACTTCGTTACACTTTCAAATCATTTTATATTATTGGAATATTTTATATTGACATTTCTGGAAAGTCTAGTTTTATAATTTTGAGCAGTTGTATTTCAAGTTTAAGTTTAACAAAATTAATCTGAAAATTAAATATTAAGTTGTAAATTGTTCATTAAATTCAATTTGAATACATTTCTATCGATTTTCGTAATTTTTATTTTAAGTTGGAATCGATTATCTTCCACAGCGTATGTTGTTTGGCTGTGTGTAGTTGAGTGTCGAATGGTAAATTTTGCTCAAAATGGAACATTTAACTCGAGTTTAATCAAAGCAGAGTGTCGCAGTTGAACTCAAGTAATAAGCAGATAATACATTGAATTATATTGTCCGCTTAGGAGCTGAACTCAGCTCAACATTGAATCTGAACTCAACTCAACAGAAGATCGGAGCTGAACTCAACTCAACTTGGGAACTGAACTCAACTTAACAGCGGAGCTGAACTCAACTCAGCTTAGCTCTGCTGAGCTCAGCTCAACATCGGAGCTGAGCTCTGCTCAACATCGGAGCTGAACTCAGGTTAACAGCTGAGCTAAACTCAACTCAACATTGGAGCTGAACTCAACTCATCTCAGTTGAACTCAATCCAGCTGAACTTAACTCAGCTCCACTCAGCAGCTGCCCTTTGATAAGCGCTGCTGCTGCTGATGCTGCTCATCTCATTATCTGTTGATTAACTCGCGCCAGTCGTCAGTTTGAATCCGCGTCGAGTGGAGGGCAGTATTTTAGTCACATTTTGCTTGTTGTTCTCCTCAATTTGTATGTTGTTGTTTTTTGTTCTTTATTTTGTTCATTCCTCGACTGATAAGCAATTCGCAGCAAAAGATGAAGGTGCTGATAGTTTTACTCGTGGCAGTCTTTTTGATTCACTGCAGCAGCGCACAGGATGTGAATGGTAAGCATAATAATCATATCAATATATATATCTCAACTATTAAAGATTAATTGAACTTTGTCCTACTCCACTTCCTCCTCCTCCGCCTTTTCCATTCCCTCGTCGAGCAGAGACGGATGATGAAATTGATGCGCACAATATTGAGGTGAGCAAAAATCGCATTGCCGCTCAAATTGATGCGGTGCTGGAGCACTATAAGCAAAAAGATCCTGTGGGATTGCCCGGGGCGCCCATCCCAGATCCCGTCGATGTGCCCGACACGTCCAATAGCCTGGGCATGGCCAATCTGAACATGCGCAAAGTGAAGGCCTATGGATTGTCCAAGTTTCGCATCGCCAGCATCAATGCGGACTTTAAGGAAATGATGGTGAGTATTGGAAAATAACACAAAAAATGTTGAACGATTGCTTGAATTTTGCTACTGATTTGTAGGCTAGTGTAATTCCAAATTTTTGGCACTCTTTCAAACCACACTCTGAATAAAAAAATCGCCATTAAAGGTTAAATATTCTTGAAAATAATTTTTAGAATTAAGGAAACATTTTTTTTAAACTTTGAATTTTCTTTTTGTTTTTGAAAATAATTATTCAATTTAAATGCTTGTCCTATATTTAATTTCTATATATATTTTTTTAAATATTTGGTATTATTAATAAATGCATTTCAGAAAAGTAGATATTGGAAAATTAAATAAAGTTATGAAATTCACTCACAGAAAACAACACGCTAGATTTTCGACATATTTGAAAGTTCAGGGATTTAATAATACTTAATATTTATATATTACTTGTTAGGTGGAGGCGGGCATAACCCTAGACCAGATGTTGGTCAAGGGCGATTACACGATGAGCTCCTTCTTCACCAAGGCGAACGGACCATTTACGGTGACCTTGAAGAAGGTTTATGTCACGGCATCGGCCTCGTTGACCGTGGAACGCGACGGACACTTGACCACGGACCGTATTAAGATGGACATCACATTCGGCGAGATGGCTATGGATTTCCAGAATCTTGGCTTCTTGGGCACCGTATTCCAGGGCCTGATCAATTCGGCACCCAATTTGGTGTTCGATGCAATGAAGCCACTCATGCAAAAGGAGGTGGACCAAAAGCTGCGCGCCGAGATCAATGCATCCATTGAGAACACGCTGGGCGATCGCCGGATGCCGAATTCGATAACGCCGCTGGACAGTGTCATTGCCGAGGGCAGGAAACTAGTGCGCCAAAATGGTTACGATCCGTATCATCTGCCCGACATGAATCGCACCATGGGTGTTTTCAGTGTACAACTGTCCAACACGTGGATCAATGGCGTCTCCAGTTTCTATCGGGTGGGAAATATTACAGCTGGCATGAAAAACAATACGATTTCGCTACGCCTGCAAGTGGGCACCCAGCAAATCACAGGCGCCGGCCAATGGGAAGTGGGTCTTGGTCTGGTTACACGTGTCGGACATGTTCAGTTCACGGTGCAGCATATACGTGCCACAGTTGAGATCAGTCAGTCACTGGACACCCGCAAGCGGCCACAGATTAATGATCTGCAATTCGACATGGGCAACATTCAGGTGCGTTGCGATGGCGCCGGCACCTTGGACTACATCATGGAGTTTGCGGTGAATGTGCTGCCCAATCTGTTGCGCTACCAGATCATGGACGCCATCGAGAATCCCATCAAGCAGCGTGTACAGGAGAAATTCAATAACATCGACGTGGAGCAGGCCATCAAGCAGATGGCGCAGAAATACGAAGACGAAGGCAGCAATTTCAAACTCGATTTGAATCAATTCAAGGCGTACCTCTAGTTTTTGATTTAATTTCCAACTAAAGAGTTTTACTCGCTATGTAATCATTAACTTGTGCTTATTAAATGCTATTAATAAAGAAGCAAATGCAAAGAACTATATAGATATATACATAGGTAGAGTAAATGGCACAGTTGCCTCGATTGGATTGTCAGAAATAAGCAAGAGAAATTTTAAACGTTGAAAATGTGTTTGCAGATACAACATTTTTTCTCAACTATATATATTCATCTGTATATAGATAAATATAATAATAAACAGCAAATGCAAAAATGTGTATTTAAATATAGGTAGAGTAAATGGCTTAAGTCCAGTTGCATCGAATGTAATTGTGGAAATCGGTTAAGCAGATTGACAAGTAAGTTTTCAACTATGTTTAGTCAGTTTTTGGATACATATATATAAATAATTCTACTGCAGCTGTAAGGGATGAGGGGAATGTGCCTAAGGCTCCTTGACGCCAAAGCAGAGCAACTGCAACCGCATATTGTGCTTGACTCGCTCCAGTATCTCATCCGCCTTGCGCTTCTGCTCGCTATTCAAAGGTGGACTAATGGCCTCCAGTGCTTCCATAAAGTAGTTTCTGTTAGAAAAAAAAACAGATGTTGATTTTGATAAAATAGGAGCGAATTAGTTCAACTCACTTGGCCGTCTCATTAGCATAGTTCTCGAGTGCATCGCGGAGGAGTCGTATATCGACATGCGCCTGAATTGCGCCCGTGTAACTGAAGCGTTGAACGCAGCTCATCAGACGCGCCAGCTCCTCGGATATGGTCTGGACAATGGACTCCAGAATGGGACGCAGCAACGCTGGCGATATGCTATAGATCTCGGAGTAAACACCCACAAGATTATCGCAGCATTCGTGGGCATATGGACGCAGCTGGCCCAAACCAATTTCCATCTCGTGATCCCACTGGAAACGACCCAGATACATGGAGGGCTCGATGGTGCCGACCAGAGGATCACCCTTGTGCTCCACATACTCCTCTAGCAGATTGGTGAACAGCTGGTTGACATTGTAGCGAGCCGTTTCAATGGCCAGCGTCGGCAGCGGATAACCATAGCGAACAAATAGCTCACCAATGTGTGGAAAGAAGCTCTTATTGCAATACGCATAGTTTGCGAGACAGCAGAGCATGCGCTGCTCCCAGCTGACGGAGCCGCTACCCGACAACACGCCCGACACCGACTCCGGCTGCTGGGCATTGGGAAAGCCCAGCAATTGGGATACATTATGGGTGGGCGTTGTCTCATCATCGTGGGCGGGATAAGCGAGCTCCGCAATGACACCACTAAAGGTGGACAGCAGCTCCTGCAGCCGTTGCGTCACCTCACGTTGCCCATCAGAATGGGGCTCGAGAAGATTACCCTCACGCACCTCCGGCTGCATGCATACCGACTGCACCTCATCCAACGTCTCCACCAGCAGCGTTTCCAGCGTGGCTGGCAATAGCGTCGCCCCCGGATAATCCTCCACGGTCATTTCCCAAGTCTCATGCACGCCCAGCTTCTTGCAACGATCCGTGGCCCGTTTGAAAATGATGGAGAAACAAAAGAGACGCACCTCATCAATCAACTTCTGTATAATGTCCAACGCCTCCGATGGCAAATCGAGTCCAATCAGCGTGGCATAAGCGATGCGCGTGTAGCGCAAACACTGCGGTATCCAAGGCAAGAAATGATGCGTTGCCGAGGCGGAGCCAATGGGCCAAGCCAATCCGCTGGATTGCCTCAAGGCACGCTGATCGCCAGCGATGAGTATCGCCAGTCGCAAATAGACACAAAACTTCTCAATGGCATTTAAAACCATGCGCTTAAAATCACCTGGCTTGGGATCATGTGGACCACGTAATTCACCCGTGAAATAGAGCTGACCGAGACGCCAGAGATCTGGCAGCTGGGAGGCGGCAATGTCGCACAGTTCCTCACAGAAATTGACACGACTGGGCGTCTGGCTGGGATCACGACTCTTCGACTTCTCCTGTGTGCCGCCAGCATCCTTGTTCGAATGCTGCTCGTACGTCTGGCGAAACGTGGCCTCCAAGTATTTGGCACGTGCCTCAATTGCATCCCAAGCGGGATCCGTATTCCGCAACCGATCGCCAATTGGTGTGCCACTCTGCTGCACCTCCAGACTGGTAAGCGCCTTAATCAACTTCTTTTGCTGCTCCACACTCTGCGGCATCTTCACGACTTTCTCGTGCAACTGACGCCTTATCAGCAAGATGCGCTGATCCACCTCCTCGAGCACTTGACGAAAGATGGCCAACTCTGTTTTACCGAACAGATTTTTGGCCCGCGAATAATCATTGACAACAAATTCGTATTCGCCCGCTTTGGCGCGACGATCCACCGCATTGGGCAGACAGAAGAGAAACTTGTGACGTGACAGGGCGAAGAGCACCGAGCGTGTGGAGTCCGCCTTCTCCTTGCGTACCAGAACATCCGTAAAGATCTTTTGCGATTCACTGATGGAGTCTGCAAAGCGGCAAATGATTAATAATCTTATATAAATTCAGGTAAAGATACCCACTCTCAATGGACTGCTCGAGTATGTTGAAGGGTTCGGTGCCGTGCAGCTTGACATCCTCCTGCAGCTTGTCGCGTATATTCATCAACGTATCCAACTGATCGATAACGGAGCCAGCATTGGACTTGAGAAACGAGAGTTGTCCCTCCTTTTGGCTCTCGACCTTGCGCTTGAGATAGGCCAAACCGGCTTTTAGGTCTTCAAACGAGGTGGCCAAATGATTCTCGAGCATAAACCACGCGGGTGAGAAATTCTCCTGCGACAAATCACCGCAAGCATCAGGAAACAAGTCACGTAAATCTTCGGGGATTTTCTGCTCGTTGCCCTCAATGGACAGGCCCAATGGATCCTCTTGTGTCAGTCCCGACTGCGTGAGCGTGCGTCGACCCCAGGCAAAGTTTTGCGATGGAGACTCCTCAATCCACACCGCGGACTCCTTGAGTGGACCTATTGTCTCGTGGTAGGCACGAAATTGCACCGTGGATGTCCCAACACCTCCGCTTATGGTTGTAACTATAATATCGCCCTTACCCTTTGCCGGTCCTGTGCGTGCGATGATCTTATTGGGTGATTTCCACTCCGCCGACAACAGACAATCGGAGCCACAGATTTTTAGACCTGCAAAAAATAGCTATACAAATTGGACCAATGTTGAAAAAAAGATCTCTTAATACCGGTCAGGTCCTGCACACGAGTGCCCAGAAATTCACCGCGTATGATGACACGTGTGCCAGGTGGACCCTCCTTAGGAGAGAGACCCGTTACCACCGGCTGCGGGGCCATTACGTTCACAAAATAATTAACAATAAACGAACAACGCCTACAAAAAATAAGCAAAACAGTAACAGAAGTTCGATAACTAATCAGTGTCTGCACATTAAAATCATAAACGATTAACGTAAACTATCGCCAGTGTGTACACTCACGCTCAGCTGATCAATAAACAGCTGTTTCTCTTTGCTTTTTTGGCTCAGCATTGGTTTCAATAGGAAAATGGATGACGTCGCCAGCGCGCAAAGCGAAAATGAAAATTTGCGTAAAATTCGTAATCGCCTAATGCAATGGGAGTCCAAAACAGATCCCCTCGCAGCGCTGAGCGCCCAGCAGGAGGAGCATCTGGATGTATTGACCAATTTGTGGCATGATGACGAAACAACGGTAAGCCGAACAACGTCAACAAATCGAAATCTTTTGAGCATCTCCAATTGTTTACAAAGTTAACGTTGCCGGCCACTCCCACGAACGTGACGAAACCCACGGAGGGCAGTAATGAGGCAGTGATTGATATTAAGCTGCCGGCAGGTGGATTGCAAAATACAAACGATTTTCTGCTGTGGTTTGTCAATGTCAACACGGAGATCGAGCAACGTGGCGATGCCAACTACCAGAAATATCTGCAGCAGCTGGAGCAACGCAAAGCGGACTGCGCCCACATGCTCACCCAAATCTCTGTGGCTATGGAACGACTGGGTGCACTCAGTGCTGAATACGAATTTGTCTCACAGAAGACGAGCTCGCTAAATACGGCCAGCGAACAACTCATCGATGAGCAGCAGAAGCTCCAAGCGCTAAGCAATGAGATCCAGCAGCGTCTGCACTACTTCAGTCAAGTGGAACTATTAAACCAACGTCTACAGAGTCCCACACTGTCCGTGGCGAGCGAAGCATTCCGCGAGTGCTTAAGCAAAATTGACGAATGCCTAAACTATGTGGCCGAGCATGTAAATAACTTAAACATGTATTAATATTTAGTATTTAATATTTATTAATTGTTAATTATTTTAGCCAAACTTCAAAGACGCCGCAGCGTACAATGTGAAGTACAAGCAGTGTTTGTCGAAGGCAACGAGTCTAGTGCGCAACTACGTGGTTAATATCATCAATCAGGCCACAGAGGCAACGTTGCATCCGCGTCATGGCGCCACGGTCGATGCATCGTTGCAGGCACCCGATGCCGCCTTTGCCTTATACTATGGCAAATATCAAACGTCGGCAGCGAAGGTGAAGCGTGTTGCCCAACTAATTGAGTCACGGCTGGAGCAGAGCAGCAGCAATGAATATGGCCAGCTAATGTCCGATCTGCAACAGCATTATTTAGCGCAGCGAGCGAGTGTCATGTCCTCGGCCGTCAATCAGTCCATACAGAATGTGAAGAATGCGCACAAGGGTGATCATTGTTCCCTGACGCGCAGCGCTTGCGCTTTCTTAGTGCACGTGTGCCAGGATGAGCAGCGCTTATATTATCAATTCTTTGGCACGGGCGCTGCGAATCTGACGTGAGTCTTAATCTTATTTATTATTTCTAGAACTTAACACTTATTTTGGCAGTGTTTATCTGGAGGGTCTGTGCACCATTTTGTATGACACAATGCGGCCCTTTATCATACACATCAATCACTTGGAAACCCTCGCCGAGATCTGTTCCATTCTGCGCATCGAAATGCTCGAGGAGCATGTGCAACAAAATCGTTTGTATCTAGCTCTAATTTGCATTCACCTGTTTGCTGATTATCTTTCCTTTCCAGCCAGTGGACTGGAGGCATTTGCAACCATAGCACATCAGCTGCTGCAAGATGTCCAGGAGCGTTTAGTATTCCGTGCACATTTGTATCTCCAGTCTGATATACAAAACTATAATCCATCAACTGGTGACTTGGCCTATCCCGAGAAGCTGGAAATGATGGAGGTGACAGCCGCTGATTTGAATAATTTTAATTATATTTAAGTTACTCCATTTATTTATAGAGCATTGCCTTGTCGCTGCAAGAGCCTGTCCAGCTGCGTCGCTCGGATTCGCGTGCCTCCGTCACGTCCAATGAAGCGGAGAGCGTGGATACCTCATACAGAGTCAAACAAATGAGTAGGTTTCATTTGGTAAATAAGGATGATTTTAATCGAGTTGTATTCATTAGATTCACCCGCTGATCTGCATGGCATGTGGTATCCAACGGTGCGAAGGACTTTGGTCTGCCTATCGCGTCTTTATCGCTGTGTGGATCTACCCATATTCCAGGGTCTCTCCCAGGAGGCGCTCAAGCTGTGCATCCAGAGTGTGTCGCAGGCAGCGATTAAGATTTCAGCCGCAAAGACTCCCATCGATGGTGAACTCTTTGAGATCAAACATTTGCTCATCTTGCGCGAACAGATTGCACCATTTCGTGTGGATTTCACCATCAAGGAGACCTCACTGGATTTCAGTAAGGTGAAGACGGCCGCCTTTGGTCTGCTGCAGAAGCGCAAACAACTCTTCTCGATGGGCAGCAATAATGCATTGCTCGAATTCCTGCTCGAGGGCACGCCCCAGATCAAGGAGCATTTGTTGGACTCACGCAAAGAAGTCGATCGCCAGCTGAAGACTGTATGTGAGCAGTATATCAAAGATGCCGTCCACATGCTGGCCGGTCCGCTCGTCATATTCCTCGACAAGGCACAAACGCTGCTGCTGGCCAACGACACAACAGGCAAAGCAACAACGCCAGCTACTACTTCCCAGCCTCCCGGCAAAATCAATTATGTGCTGCGTCAGAGCAGCTGGGCGAGTCCACAGCAGATCAGCAGCATTATCCAAGAGACGCAACGTTTGATTAAAGCTAAGCTGGCAGTGCTGCAGCGCGCCATGCAGCTCTATCTGAGCAATCGTGATACAGAGTTTATAATCTTTCGACCCATACGCGTAAGTTTTGCAAGGCTATCATGTGAATCCTGTTTAACCATATCTCCCCTCTGCAGAACAACATCATTCAGTCGTTTGTTAAGCTGGAGCAATTGCTGACCACAAATGGTTATTCAGCGGATGATATGATCATCACCAGTTGCCCCTCAGCCGAACAGGTGTCCATTTTGCTATCCAGCGCCAGCATCTTGGCCGCTGAGGGCGTTGCCAGTTTTGCAGCAGCTGCGCGTAAGATAAGCACCTCATCCTCGGTGGAGAGTGTAACGGCAACATCTGGTCGAAAACATAGTAGCATCTCCTACAACAAGACGGAACCCGCACAAGCTGTTGTTTTAGAGGAACCGGAAAGTGAGCACCCGGCAGCATCTGAAATAACTGACGAAAATAAGAGCGATCCGGCGGCGCAGGAGCCACAAATTATGGAGCAGCCTGAAGTCGAGCGGGTGGATATAACTGTTGAAAGTGCTAGCATCCTGGAGGATTCATCAGTTGAGCTTGTAGAAACCCAGCAGCAGCAGCCGCCGCAGATCAGCTCAGAATAAAATGCAATATATGTTAGTCCCTATGTAATCCCCCTTCAATGTATTTATAAATCTAAGCAATTCAACATGTACAATATAAATTACAGTTTATTCTTTCCAAGTAGAGCGATTAAACGCGCCTGTTTAAATTGATTTTGCAGCAGGCGCGTTTGAATTATTTTTGCTAAACAGCCTTAAGCCTTGCAAAAGAATGTGACGAAGTCAAAAAGAAAATAAAATTAAATCTATCAACATCAATAGTTACACAACAATAATAATAATGACAAATTGGTTTTACACTAAGCACCTAACAGTTTTTGGGGAAGTGGAGTGGGCAGCACACGGACCGCTGGTCAAGTGATTGATATGTTTATATATTGAGGAGTACGACATTTAGCTGAGTGAGCATTTATCCTTGCTATTCGCCTGCTGGCCACCGACAGTCGTCGTTGCGCGCTGCGCATTATTTGTGGATGTCGATGTGCTCCGACGATTACCATCAGCAGCTGCAGCGTCATCCTCCTCCATGATGGACAGGGCCAGAGCATGCGCCAAAGCCTCATCCTCAGTCTGAGAAGTGAGGTGAATTTTACATAATTTTGTTTTGGATTTTAATTTGGCCTAATTGCTTACCATATTTCCTTGTATATTTTGTATGTGATTGCGTTGAGCAACTGCAGTAGTTGCTGCTACTGTTGGGACTGCTCCTCTTGCTTTGGGATTTGCCTGGCGACGATTCTCCGCCGCTTGCGCTGCCATTGCGCGCGTATCAGAGAATATCTTAAAGACGCCCTGTGTTGCACTCGATATGGTGCTAGTAGTTGTCTTCGTGGTGCTGGCGGAGGGGGGCTGGCAGTCATGATCGCTGGTGTGACGATGACGTAGACAAAAATTTAGTTTGCATTGCGAGCATTGCACGGGAATTAGTTCTTTGCGTTTACAGCCTTTGGCGTGGCAGCGATTTGTGTAGATTTTCTTGCTATCCGATTTGCATTGCTTATCGATGTGCTGGCTGACAGTTAAGTCGGGCTCCACTCCGGGTGCCGTTGGCACAGGTTCTCCGCACAGCGGACATATGGGCACCTGGAAATCTTTGCGATGAGCACCAGGACAATTGTGGCGCTCATAGTTGTAGTGTGTGGCACAGAATACCTTGTCACATGAATCACATTTAACGGGCAGGAAATCTACCAAAACAATCGCATTTGCATTAATTTAATTAAATGGCCCTGAATTTGCTCATGTTTTTGTTTTATTGGAAGTCAAAACTCACCTAATCTGTTGCATGTTGCCTCGTTGCAGTGTTGTCCCAAATGTGGAAACTCCATTTTCTGTACTTTCTGCTTCGTTGATTGTGACCAAGTAAATGCGTTTGATGGCTTGAGACCCGTTTTTATATTATAAAACTAAAATTGACTAAGAAGTTCGAGAAAACGCTAGACGCAATGACTATACAATAATTCCATTATAATTTCACCATTCACACGCTTAACTCAAGTTTTGCCATTCACAATAAACCAATTAAGACTGACATGTATATCGTTATCGAAAGCGTCGTTGGCATTTAAATTGCGCTTAAAATTGTCACTGCTTCACCAAATAAATAATTAATTACAAATGCATTCATTACAATACATACATATTTACAAATTTATTTGTTTAATGTTGTTTTATCATGTTACAAAAGTTTTTTTTTTAGGAATATACATAGATATATGTATACCGACAACAATCAAGGAAAACACATTTCCCAATTAAATCACTTGTAAATTACATTTTTCAATTTGTTTCATACATTTTCATTTAATAACTGGTTTCATTGAAGTTATTCTTGGTTTTTGTTTTTAGTTTAGATAATACCAAATTTAAAATGAGAATAATTTCGCGCTTTGCGACTGTAGACTACACCAAAAGTCTATAATAAACAACTTTTTTTTCTTTGTATACATTTACAAAAATAAAAGCAATATTTGCAATAATAATAATAATAGTAATAATTACGGTGTAAGAATAGAAATATATGCATATGTGTGATTCAATACATTTGTAATAAAAAGTTCAACTTTTTTGTTTGTTTCTGCAAGTGTAATTAGTACCTGAAGAGATACCAATTGAGAGGAATTTAAAGCGTTTAGCAAATGTTCAACAGCAGCGAAAGCGGCTCGATTTCAAGATCAGCGCCTGGTCCCGCAAAAATGACAACACACACACACGCACACACACATTAGATTAGAATTTTATATTCATAGCACTTTGCCGCTAAAGCTGTTTGCTGAACATTTTTGGTTGGAAATGCATCTGGCGATTTGGATTAAAGTTAAACAATTTCTCGGGCAAACGGTGCAAAGGCCTCCCAATAACTGATAATCTGTGAAATAGAAGAAATAAATATGTGGATATCAATAATCTCAAGAGTATCTATATTATTCTTGCTTGCATTCATACCTGTTGCTGATGCGCCATTTGAACTTCAATGTACTTGATAATGTTGGCTTTAAAGTCTTTCACTCGTGTCAGCTCAAAGCGTTCCATTTCGCGCTTTATCTCCGACGAAATATCATCAAATTGTTGCTGACAATTTTGCACCTTGGCCTGCCACTACAAAGGCAACAATAATATATTTAAATATCATTACATCATATATATATATCATTGTGTCTTGCAAACCTCTTCAACCTCCTGTTGCGCCTGATCCAGTTTGTCGGCCCGATTGGCCAGCTCGAAGCGACCGCGATTCTCACGCCGCTTCGACAACTGCATTTGGGCGTATTGCCAATTTTGAAAGGCCTTGACACGCTCATGGAAAATGCACTTAATGGCCGTGAACAGGCCCAAATAGTCCTTGATAAACTCGGCAAGTATATAAAAGTCGGAATTGGCCTGCTCCGAGCGCAGCAGCTCAATCTTCTCCTCCACATCGGCCAGATTGGACAATGCCCGCGATAATCCCGTGTGCTCCTCACATGTGCTCAGCATCGCCGCCGATTTGGCGACCAGACCAGTCAGCACAGACAGCTCACGGCGCGAGGATGTCAGCGATTTGAGTGCTGAGGAAAGTTTCTGCAGATTCGCATCTAAATTCTCGACTTCGGTTATCTTGTCATCGAACCACGGATCATTCTCATCCATTTTGTACGTAATCTTGTTGACAGTCTCGCCCACCTTGTTGAAGAGTCGTATGACGCCAGCTCCGCTAAGAGCCGATGTATTAACAGCACGTGGCAACTCCTGATCACTCTCCAAAAAATTTATGAAATCCAAATCGACACGCAACACAGGATGCTGTGCGGTACGATGGACATAACGCTCTAGTGCCGCACGTCGAATTTCGATCCATTCCTGATTAATCGGTGTGCCCGGCTCCGTTTGCTGTGGACTCATCTTTACCTTGGTGCTCCCAATAATATTCTTTGACGGCGCCGGTGGCACAATCCTGCCCATTCTCAAGTACTTATTAACCAATAGATCATGTATGCCAAGAAAATCACTAAAGCGTCGCAAAGTGCTAAACTCGTTGCGCTTGAATTTTGGAATGTTTGTTTTCGTTGTCACTCTAGAAAACAAAAAGTGGTCATAAATATAACAATCGGGCGTAATTTAGCGATAAGGCTTTTCATGACTCACTTGTATGCCAAATACGAGCTCATGCCATCGCCAACCTTTTGAGGATCTGAGACGACAATTTGTATAAAATAATCCCCGTCATCTGTCAGCACCTCCTCCAGATTGCTGGCGGAAATGCGACGCTGCAAATAAATATAAACAAATATGTAAAAATGTATAAGCATAATTATCCATATTCTAAACAATGCAAATGTGATAAAATAAGTCTAATCAACAAAAAATTATTGCTGCCGCCCCTCGCATATCATTGTGACGTTGACACACGCACAAACACACACACACACACAAAGCAACAGAAAAAGACAAAGATAATGCTAATAATAAATCCCAGACGCCGCCCATTTGCAACGTATTATTCGAGTTAATTTAATAATTTAAATAAATGTGTAACTTACATGCACCTCACTGGGCGTCATTGCGGATACGAATAAATCATTTTCATGCTCCAATGTTACCGTGCCCGGCGCTGGCACCTCCTCCTCCTCCTCGTCGTCAGATGCACCGGACGCTGAGCCATTATTAATGTCGACATCGGCAAATTCTCTGTTGTGTTCCATTGTGGCACACTCGATTAAATTTTACTTAATTAAATGCTTGAATTGTAATTACTGGAATTCTTTCCTATTTCTTTTCGTTTTTGTCGCCCTACACTACTAGTGCAAGACAATGGCTCAATTAATGATATCGATAAGTTTCGAGTGCACTTTTAAGTGTGACCAGCATGCAAAAAAGCTCGCATCGCGCTGAATTGAAAGATACCAAAAGCTTAAAAAACTTAAATAACATTTGCTGATATTTATTTGTTTTAAAAACATATACACGATATTAGATATTTTGATTGTTTGCAATCCAGGAAACAAAAGAAGACACCTGCACATAGACAGACGGCGAATTGACCTGTCCACATGGCAACTTGCCCCACGAAACAATACCGATGAGGACACCACCCTGGACGAGGGGACCACCCGAATCCGAAGTACAGATGCTGACACCTCCAGTTAGGGGACCCGTACACAAGTTTGTACTATGCACATCGGATCCTTTGCTGCCCAAGGCTGAGGCACACGAACTCAAGCTGATGATGGGCACATTGGCAGCCACTTGAAGTGTGCTCGGGTAACTTGCCGTATTTGTCGTCGAGGTACTTCCCCAGCCATATAAATTTGCCGTACCCGTGGGCACTACATTCGATTTGGGCAAACTGATGGCCGCCACAGCAGCGGTCCAAGTGAACGCCGTAGGCGTGTAGACCAATCCAATGTCATAGGGCACAGTTCCACCCGTGTACAGTTCATTCACATAGAAATAGGTAATGCTACGCTTTTGGGTAGTGGATGCAGTACCTGCCACAGCATTGCTACCAGCGATCAGGGTGCTACCCAGCACCTGGGCTCTGTTCGTCAAACAATGGGCGGCCGTTACGAGCCAATTGGCATTAATAATGCTGGCGGCACAGTAATGGGTGCTTTTATATTGCATGGACACCGCATAGGGTGCACTATTAACCGAGGCGGAAACACCGCCAACAACACGTCCATTGGGTCCGCTTTGTTCGGGGTCGGCTCGTACAAGCGCAGAAGACACCCCACAAATGCCAAAGAAAAGGCAACAATACACAAGCAAATAGAATTGATGACCGTTCATCGTTGTCGTTTTCGAGGAACTGTTTACATTTCCTTTATCGAGTGCCGTTTTAAATTAAATCGAGATACGACATTTGTGCACGCTTGTTTGCCCGAGAAATAAGATAAGAAATTTCAATTTGCGTTTCGCGAGTTTTTGGTAAGATAAGCGTTTGTTTTAATTGGCAGACTGCTCGGATTAATTTGAGAGACAACTGTGGAAACTATTAATAAAGATTTCTTAGAACAATAAATATGTAAACCAATATATATTCTATGTATTTATATGGATTTTAATTTAACACTCGAGTAGCCTATTGTAAGTATTTCGATGCTGATAGTGTTAAGTGCTATATCTTAAGTGGGTCTTTAATAATAATTTCGAATTTTCATTAGGCGATAAAAACTAATCACAAGTTTTGCAGCAGCAACATAGTAACTATTTTAAAATTCTGGACAGTTAGGCAAAGTAACAGCCAATTATTTTAATCAGTATTTAATGTTGGTATTTTGTTGCGTGTGTTGCATATTTTGGCTGACAGCCTACTTTGTTATCGGTTTAGTGAAATTATCGATAGCCATCTCTACAACTGACTCAGATCGACTTGGTGGCCGACTTTTTCCACGAGAAATTTTGTTAATAATACACTACGTTAGTAGTACGACTTAGCGGAATCGAAAAATAGCCAATATAAAAAGTGCGTGTGACTAAAAATAGAAACGAATTAAAGTGCAACGTGTGCAGTTGAAGCCGCATAAAGTATCACGCCCCAATAGCAAAACAAAAGGTGGAGAGAGTGCGTAAGAGAGACGTGAGCGAGAAAGAGAGCGAGGAGAGAGGAGAGGTCAGCAAACCCGCACTTAAGAAAAAAAAAGAAAAAGAGTCGACACGACACGTACAAGAGTTGAGAAACCATAAGAAAAAAAATAAATACTCGTAAACATGTCATCCGGCGACTTTGGCAACCCGTTGCGGAAATTCAAATTGGTCTTCCTCGGCGAGCAGAGTGTGGGCAAAACGTCGCTAATTACACGATTCATGTATGACAGCTTCGACAACACGTATCAGGCGACAATCGGTATTGATTTTCTATCGAAGACAATGTACCTGGAGGATCGCACAGTGCGCCTACAACTATGGGATACGGCGGGCCAGGAGCGTTTCCGTTCGTTAATACCCTCGTATATACGCGACTCGACTGTTGCCGTCGTCGTCTACGACATAACGAACACAAACTCATTCCATCAGACGTCCAAGTGGATCGATGACGTGCGCACGGAACGAGGCAGTGATGTCATCATCATGCTCGTTGGCAACAAAACGGATCTGTCCGACAAACGGCAGGTGTCCACCGAGGAGGGCGAACGCAAGGCGAAAGAGCTAAATGTGATGTTCATTGAGACGAGCGCCAAGGCCGGCTACAATGTGAAACAATTGTTTAGACGCGTCGCGGCGGCGCTGCCCGGTATGGATTCAACGGAGAATAAACCATCGGAGGATATGCAAGAGGTTGTGCTCAAGGATTCGCCCAATGAGACTAAGGATCCAGAAGGTGGCTGTGCTTGCTAGAACTGGGCGCACTCACCCGAATCCAAACCCAACCCAATCCAGCCTAGCCCAAGCCCAAGCCGAAGCCACGCCCCAAATTCTCCTTCTCCTCCAACACAACCTCCGCTGACACTGACACACATACATCCAAATACACACTCACACACAGATGCGCTGGCGGCGACATGGTTGAGCACCAATTGTAGCCCCCAGCGGGCTAAAGGATAAAAGATGAACATGCTAAAAATGCAAGATAAACATGAGCTGCACACACACATACACAAAAACACAATTCTTATGATTAAGTTTATTTATAAAAACAACAAAAAAATTATAAAATGATAGCAAAACAAAAAAAAAACATAAAAACATAAATAGACTAAAAACTAATTTAACGCAAGTCGGCTAAAAAAATATGTATCCATTGCGATTTAAGTGTGCGCCTAATCCAAATCCTAATATCCATGCTAAAAATAGTTAAGCTCGGTTCACACGTGCCTGTCTGGCAACTATCATCTTAATCCTTGACAATTAAACTGTTCCCTCTGGCAAAACTGTAACTATATTCCAAAATGAAATAACTTTATTCTTATTGGTTTTCAATATACATTAATGTTTCGCAATGTTAGGCATACTAAAAAAAAATTTTAGATTTTAATTTCTGAATTTCTGTGCAATGCTAACTTTTTAAAAATTTCTTTATATGCTATAGAATTAAATGATCATCAAACAGAGGTTGGTTGTATAAAAGTATTAATATACTTGGAATCAGTGCAGCCAAGACAGAGCAACTAGTTATTCAGGCACAAGTGAACTTAGCTTAAGCCAACTCTCTTATAATTGTACTTAAAAAAAAGAGAAGAATTGAACACTAAACGCAAACAACATTCCATAAACTGTGTGTGCTGGTTGCCCTAATCCTCCTGAATGAATCGATAGATACAGATAGAGATACCACTGAACCAGCTCGTGTTCAAGCCCCACCACCCCTCCTCTACCGCCCCGCACCCTGGATGAAGAAGCAGATCATTATCATCTAGGCCGATGTTTTTTTTTTAGACTAAACCAGCCGCAAACGAAATACTGATTTTTTTGCGGCTTTGGTTTGTTTAATTTTTTGTTTTTGGCTTATATTCTTTAGAGGCTCAAACAGCTGCAATTGGTTGGCTGGCGCAGAACTTGACATCTTATGAGTAAATATTTATATATATAACTATATATATATAGATGTATTTTTATGAAACTGGCGGTGTAAACAATTAACATTATACAATATTAACAATTTTTGCTTCGATTAGCGAGAGAAGATAGAGACGGAGAAAGTGAGAGAGAGAGAAGAGAGAACATTGTGCATTTTTTTACGCAACAAGCAAAAGCTTACAAAATTGAAATACGAAACGCAATTTTTAATAAATCAAATTATGAAACTAAACATAATAAGTATTAGCAATAAATTAAAAACAAAAAAAAAAAACAAAAATCTTGCCTACTTTGTATACAAAATTTAACAATTTTATAAATCGAAATATGAAATGAGTCATGGCCGCTACATTTGACTATATATCTTATCGATATAGGTTGAATGAGTTTCCACAATGAATGATAAGCATGATATATGTATGTATAAATAAACAATTGATTGAATTGTTTGTTAGATAAGGATGCTGCATTTTTGGTAGTTGCCCACATTACACGCAAGTACGTCGTTTTGGAATTTTTCAACGTGTGAAACATGAAAAAAGTGTTATGATTTCTTCATTTTTAAGGATGTTTTAAAAGTAATTTTGAATCGCGTTTTTCGCTTTGGAGATATCACCTCATTAACAGCAGTGCTTACGCTATTAGCCTTTTATCTTTATTTGCAAATAACAACCTAAAGTTATTTTTATAACGTTATAATCTTTATTTGTAATAGTATGTGCAAGCGAAAATTGACACGATTAAAAAAACGAATTTGACACGACGGAATTTTAGACTCCAGCAACTGGCAGATCAGCTAGCGCCCTCTGTTGGTAGAAAGATAACGCTGGCAGTTGCTTTTTAAATACATTTAACATTGTGTGAAAATGCATTTCCAAGATTAGGTATACTTAACATAGTGTGCAAATGTAATTTCAATTCCAATTATATTCAATTAACATTACGATATTTTGTCAAGGCGCAGGGCGCCAAATTCAGATATACAAGCACTTCAAACAATTTAAATTAAATTAACAAATTTGTTGCAAGGTTGCAGTGGAATAAGTCAAATTTTCGCTCTACATATACATATTTTATAGATCTTTATGAACAAATTTTTGTTTTCGAAAATTCATGATCAAATGTATTTTTATTATTCTATTCCAATATATACCCGGAGGAATTATGTAGTGACCATTATTTGTAGAGCCTCGATGTTTGAAAACACTGGCTGTATATGTTTATTAAGAGTTTGAAGAATCTAAGCGTAAATACAACTGAAAAAATGCGGTCGTTATGCTTGGCAAAGCTAATTATAAGTCGGATCCATAAATAGAGGGTACAAGTTTGACTGATGAGTGTTGAATCGGAGAATCAGCTTAGAAGCTATCCTCGTTTGTGATGAACTCGTCGCGTATCTTTTGCAGTTTGCTGATCAGTTCCGCAACGGATACCTCGCCGTGCACCTTGTTGTCCCTGGTGCGCACATTGACGGTGTTCGAGGAGCGCTCCTTGTCGCCCACCACCAAAATGAAATTGAATTGAGCGAGTTGAGCATTTCGGATTTTCTTGTTCATCGTATCGCCAGCATCGCAATCGGATTCGCTCATGAAGCCAGCAGCATAAAGCTGATCTTGCACTGACTTTGCGTACTCATCATAGGCGGGACCTACGGGTACGACCATCACCTGGCGCGGCGATAGCCAGAATGGCCATTTGCCGGCATAGTTCTCCGTGAGTATGGCAATCATGCGCTCAACTGAGCCAAGGATGGCTCGATGTATGATAACCGGACGCTTCTTTTCACCATCGTCGGCAATATAGTTGAGATTAAAGCGGATCGGCAGCTGGAAATCCAATTGTATCGTAGCACATTGGAATGGACGCTTCAGTGCATCCATAATGGTAATATCAATTTTGGGGCCATAGAAAGCACCATCACCGGGATTCTCCTTCCAGGGCATGCCGAACTCATCGAGTGATTCGGCCAGCGCCTTCTCTGCCGCATCCCACTGATCCAGCTCACCCAAATACTGATCGGGCCGTGTGGACAACACCAGCTGGAACGAGAAGCCGAAAATGGTGTAGACATGTCGCAAGAAGTCCAGACAACCCTTCATTTCACTCTTGATCTGCTCGGGCGCACAAAAGATGTGTGCGTCATCCTGCTGGAAGCGACGGACGCGTGTCAAACCCGTCAATGCTCCTGACAGCTCATTGCGATGCAGTACACCAAAGTCGGCCATGCGAAGGGGCAACTCGCGCCACGATCGATTGCGATTATCGAAGATCAGACAATGTCCCGGGCAATTCATGGGCTTCAGTGCGAACTTCTCCTTTTCCGCCTCGAAGGAGAACATATTGTCCGCGTAGTGCTCCCAATGACCGGATGTCATCCACAGTTTGGCATTGTAAATGTTGGGCGAGATGACTTCCTGGAAGCCACGCTTGCGATATTCACCGCGAATCAAGCTCATCAGCGTGTTGTAGATGTGGGCGCCGCGTGGCTGAAAGAAGCACGAACCGGGCGATAGTTCGTGGAAAAAGAATAGCTCCTGTTCGCGACCAAGCTTGCGATGATCCCGCTTTGCTGCCTCCTCCTGCAGTTTCTCCCACTCCTTAAGCTGTTTGGGATCTGGGAATGAAATGCCATAGACACGTTGCAGTGACTCCGCATCCGCTTTGCCCTCCCAATAGGTCGATGAATTCTTGGTGATCTTCAAGGCCTTCACCTTGCCCGTGTGACGCACATGCGGACCACGACAGAGATCGATGAGTGATCCGCACTTGTAGACCGTGGTGCGATCTGTGGTCACCTTCTCGTTGAGTATGCGTAACTTGAATTCATTATACTTAAACATCTCCAGCAGATCCGCTTTCTTCATCTCCAATCGCTCAAATGTTTGCTTCTCCTTGACAATCTGCTTGACCAGTGCCTCCATTGCGCCATAATCATTTGTGGAAATCTAAACCATAAATATTAAACACTATAAAAAATTACTATTGAAGTTAAGTTCACTTACGCCCTCGCCATCCAGATGCATGTCGTAGTAGAAGCCATTCTCGATTGGAGGACCATAGCACAGATGTCCGCCATAGATGCGTTCCATGGCCTCGCCCATAATGTGAGCCGAGCTGTGCCAGAACACCGCCTGTGCGTCCGGATCGTCAAACTTGAGCAATTGCAGCGAGCAATCCGCTTCCAGCACACGATCCAAATCCCAAACTTCGCCGTTCACCTTGGAGATGACAGTGTTGTCGGCCAGACCCTTGCTAATGCCACTCGCCACATCAAAGGGTGTCGTCTCCCAGGCGGTGGCATCCACCTGTTTGCCATCGGGCAGAGTCACCTTGATGGCTGTGCGCGGCTTTGCGGCCAATTCGGCCAGATATTCCGCCTTGCATTTCTCCCAGAGCACATTACGCTCCTCGATATATTGTGGCCGCGGATTGAGCTCTAAACAAAATGATATGATATGATCGTTATTGAAATTAAGTGTGTACACATTCGATTTTTATATTGTGCTGTTGATATTACCTTTGCGAGTATCGCCACCGCCGGCTCCAGCGGGCTTCTTTTCCTTCTTCATCTTGGCAGCCTGAAAAATCAATAAAAACTCATTTGTCAATGACGACAGAAAAGAAATCTTTATCTATCTTCGTTAGCTACGCAAGCAACGTACTCGTTCAGTTAGCAATTATAATTAATGACTTTTCGGCGTATGCTTTTGTTAGTTTCGCTGTTGTCGTTTACATAGTTGTCAAACAAGCAAATGACAAACAAAAGGAAATCTAAACTGCTTTTATCGACTATCCAAGAAACTGATGCAATAAAAGAGTAACATTAAGACAGAATGTTGGAAGCGGTAGGTGCTGTTATTGTAATTGAAGTTAATGACGTCACAGCAGCCGGTGGCTGATTCATTTCGGCTTTTGATATACACATGACAATACACACACACACACACAAACACACATACATATGCACAGTTAAAATGATGTGGCAATAAAACAGTTAGAAAAGTAACACAATTGCGAGCGGGGGGAACACCAACCAAAGTTGCGTAGCACCGACTGCAGCACTGCTGTTCTTGTTGTTGCTGCGATTGTATAAACTTCTGTTGATTTCTAACCAGCGACAGCGCTCGTAAATTGTGCAAAGTTTTGACGTTGCTGCTTTTGAATGCACCAACGATAGACAGCACTCTTAGCATTACTTAATTACGTTAATGTTCTTATTCACACGACTGCAATTTCATTGAGTTTTAACATGCCTTCTGCTTGTTCAAATCCAAGTTATTTAATTCTGTCACCACGTTGTCACCCATTCCGACTGCACGTTGTTGTTCCACTTGCAATTTCGCTGCTTCTTTCCTGCGCTGTTAACTCAAAATGCTACTTAAAATGTTATTAGCAGCGTTACTGGTTAGCTGCTGAAAAACTTCCGCTATTTAATGTCATCTTGTAAATAAAGATATATAAATGTTAATTAATGGCAAATTGAGTAAATAAATGTTTAAAATATTGATTTATTTTAGCAAATAGGATATTAACTCGAGGCTCACAGCTGTAAGCATAACAGAAGCCGGCATCGCTTTCGAAAGCAATGCGAGAGTGTTATCGATAGCTTTTTTTAGCCGCAGCTGATTTTCTTAATTGGCGCCAATTCGAATTCGAATGTCCTACATTCGCAGTAAATATTGATTTTGAACCTGCTGACATAATTACTGTGCTTTGCTGTGTTTACTTAACGACTTTTGCTTACCACGGTCGCCTGAAAAGCCAACAAAATTGCACACCTACTGGAAAATCCGTTGCACCACCAACCACCGTTATCGGGTGGCACAGCGGATCGTCTTGGCGTAGAATTCGATTTCTACAACGTGGCCTCCAGCAAGGTACACCCCAGTCCGGGGGCAGCGCGCAGTGTTTGGGCGCTGCCCCTAACGGCCTCCTCATCATGCAACATGGAAGAAGATGGCCATGCCCATGCTGACATCGATATCGACATCGATCATCGGCCCCATTCGCCTCCCGGGGCCAATAATGTTGCCAACAATGGGGATGGAAATGATCACGACAGCAATATGCTATTGTTTGAAGGATTGGACGGTGTCACCGTAAATCTGGATGATATTTTTGATATTATCAAGAATGGTGAAGTGAGCGAAGTGGAAAATCTTGTGGAGAAATTTGGCATGGAATGCTTATCGGCCAGGGATAGACATGGTTACACGCCTGCTCATTGGATTGCTCTGAACGGGAATGTGCAGCTGATGCGGTATTTAATTGAACGCACTGCGCCCATTGATCTGCCGTGTTTGGGCACCCAGGGACCGCGGCCCATACACTGGGCCTGTCGCAAGGGACACGCTTCGGTGGTGCAGGTTTTGCTCCAAGCTGGCGTGGCTGTTAATGCTGCGGACTTCAAGGGATTAACACCACTGCATCTGGCCTGCATGTACGGACGCACTGCAACTGCTGCCTATCTGCTGGGCATGGGTGCACTTAACAATCTGACGGATATCAATGGCGATACGGCACTCCATTGGGCGGCCTACAAGGGACATGGTGATTTGATGCGTCTTCTCATGTATTCGGGCGTAGAGCTGCAGAAGACGGATAACTTTGGATCGACACCGCTGCATCTGGCCTGCTTGTCTGGCAACATTAATTGTGTGCGGCTGTTGTGCGAGAAATCCCAATTGGATCTGGAGCCTAGAGATAAGAATGGCAAGACACCGATTATGCTGGCACAGGCGCATCAGCATCAGGATGTGGTGCGACTGCTCTACGGTGAGGTGAAGAAGAAGTCACGCTGGATACCCTCCGTATCGGAGAGTTGGGGCTGGCTCTTTGGCGGCGCTGGCGATTCTAAGGGTCCACTTTTCCTTTTCCTCTTCTCGGTGCTGCTCTGGGGCTATCCCATGTATATGATACGAGCCATTCCGATCACTTGGAATATATTGCGACGATCGCATTATTGCTTCATCTATTGGAATGTGGTCATGTGGGTGAGCTGGGCCATTGCCAATCGTCGTGATCCCGGCTACATTCCATTGAGCTCGGATGCCTATTATCGGGCCATCAAACAGATTCCGTACTTTGACAAGCTGAAGAAGCGGAACGTGATGCTCACCCGGCTGTGCCACAGCTGCCGCTGTCTTCGTCCGCTGCGCGCCAAGCATTGCCGGGTGTGCAATCGTTGCGTCTCCTACTTTGATCATCATTGTCCGTTTATCTACAATTGCGTCGGTTTGCGCAATCGCATGTGGTTCTTCCTGTTCGTCCTTTCGGTCGCTGTTAATTGCTCGTTTACCATTTATTTTGCATGCTATTGCGTCATGATCGAGGGATTCACATTGCTCTATGTGCTAGGCCTGATCGAGGCGGTTGTTTTCTGTGGTCTTGGTTGGATACTCACCTGCACCTCGGTAAGAAGTTGATTGCTCCATGTGTAAATTGCCTTACATCTGTTCCTTTTACAGATCCTTCATGCCTGCATGAATCTCACTACCAACGAGATGTTCAACTACAAGCGTTATCCATATTTGCGGGACAAGCGTGGTCGTTATCAGAATCCCTTCTCGCGTGGACCCATACTCAATCTGTTAGAGTTCTTCGTTTGCTTGCCGGATCGAGGAGATGACACTGACCTGCTGCTGGAGGATAATATATGATTAAGAAGCTAGGAGCGCGCTAATGCTCGCCGGCGCAAGGTGCCCGTGCGTGGATAATAGCGATAGTCACCGCTCCAAAGCAGCGGCGGCGACTATGCTTTGATTTTGCTCCAGGCTTTGTGCTTACTCCAAAAAATACCAAAAACAAAAAAGGCTCACATTTATTGCAATCTATTTTTTATAAATCAATAATTGCTAAATCTAAACATTATCCTTGCAGCAGAATATCAAACGTGAAGAACGAAACTTGATTTTAATGGTTCCCAAGAAAAAAAAAAAGTATTCAAGGATTTGGGACACATTTAAAAACGTATTTACTTCCATATATCATTAGAGATCACTCTGCAAGGATATTTAAGCTTTGGCACAGGGTGCTGTTTTTTAAGGACTTATTCTAACTAGCATAAATAAGAAAACGCTTCTCTTGTTATTTCAAAATTTATTTTTTGTACAAAAAATTGTTATTGTATAAAAATTGCTGTATTTAATGAATCTCTATTTATATATTAAAAATTATATACTTAACATAATTAATTAAAGAAAAAATGGTAAATGTTAATTCCTAATTGGCAGCGAAGAGCTGCTTTAATTTGTTCAATTTAGTTTAGACATTGCACAGCTAATACTAAATAATCAGATCAGATCGGAGTATAGAAATGATTCCATTCTCTGCTGGATAAATGGTTACACTTTGGCATGTATTTTGGGATGCTTGGTTAAAGAATGATTGATATTGCATACAGAAATGAGAAAATCAAAGCAAAATACTAAGTTCCTGTTTAGCTTTCAAAACAAAAGTCATAGTTCTCGGGATCTTCGGGTATGGGCGGCGGATCCTTGCTAATGTCCACGCCCTCCGTATCGAGCAGTCGCAACTTGATCTCCATCGAGAGCAGTGTGTCAAAGTCCTCCTTCTTCTGCTTGCTACACATCTCCTGGCCAAGCAGCGCATTGATGCCATCTGTCCAATAATTGAAGACACTCTCATCTGGCGCCACAAAGTCCAGTGTCGAATGGTCCATGGTCTCGAACGTTATCGAAAAGGCTAAATTTACGGGGGATTTTCGCGTACGCGTCTCTTTCATGTGCGGACACTCTTTGCCCTCGAGCAGCTGCTTGATGTCGATGATGGGCAACTTCTTGGGCAGATCCTCCAGCGTCGGTATATTCTTCTCGTCACAATCGCCATAGTGAATAACCTTGTGATTGGGCGAGAGACGTGCATACCAGAACTTATCCTTGGTCCGTGCGCCGCGCAAATATTTCGAAAAACGTGTGCCTGAAGGAATATAAAACAAAATTTGTGATTTTATAAGAAATAAATTTTAAAATTCGACTTACCCTCGACTAAAAATGAGAGACGCTGCTGCTTAATCAATTCCACAATTTGCGGTGATATTTTCTCTTTGAGCTTGACAATGGCCGAGGCCGTTGAATCGCATTCCTCCTTCGAGGTGCGCTCCTGTTGGCGCAGCGTTGTGATCTGCTGATATGTCAGAAGTGCGATCCTGCTGCGAAACTCGTCCAGGTTGTCGGGTCGCCCTTTCAAGATGCGCTTTATCTGTTCGCGCACCACACTGAACACCTTCTGAAAGTCCTCGGCCGTGGCGCGCATATCCTTCCACGTGCGATTCAATGTGATCACACAAATGCAAAAGAACTCCTCAAATGGCTGATCGTGCGTAAAGAACATTGGCTGAAAGTCACCCGATTGCTCCGCGGGTGGTTCGCCAATTCGCAGAATGTCGCACAGCAGTTTCACTAGCTCAATGGAGGTGCGTCCGAATGGACACTCGTGCTCATCAGCACGGCACGAGTTCTCGTGCACGATCTTCGTGTACTGCTGCGTGTAGGTGCGTGCAAAATATACCATGCAGTCCAGTGCCAAGATCCCTGAAGACATATTGATAGCAAATATAATATTTGATTTGATTTTTTGTTGTCCCACTTACCCGGTGGCGTTTCGATAAAGTCCTGAGCCGGATTAATGTCGCACTTGAAGCCGAGTTTCTTATAATATTGCGAAAAATTTACATTGCCGCCGCCACCACCACCGCCACTGCCACCCCCACTACCGCCACCACGACGAATGTCATCGCTCATGCTCAGAGTGCCGGCATAATCATCGAAGGCCGTGCGCCGCAAATACTTGATCTTCTCGTGAGCATCCTGATCCTGGGCCATCATCTTCATGCGCATCCGCTTCTCGAGCAGACCCAGCGTCAGAGTTTGGAGTACATACAGCTGGTGTGTCATCTCGGTGCTCAGTCCATTGCCAATCAGAGCCAAACGATATTGTTTCTCACTGATCTTCTTGGCAATCTCTCGTTTCCTTTGCTCATCCGCCTTCATGAATATGGCATTGAGCAGTGCTATGGCATTCTGACGCATCACAGCAGAGTTAACTTCCTGGAGCAATCTCAATATATCCTGGAGTTCAATTTTCATAGAGACAAGCAAATGTTTGCTGCTGCTCTGCACGATATTCTCGAGATTGGAAAGCGCACTTTCGCCACAATTGGTGGGATAATCTTTGAAATTGCGCACAATTTGAATGTTGCGTTCGACAAAGGACTTTTCCGGAACCTCCCAGGAGACGGTGCCGTGTTCCATGAGCTCTACAAAGCTGGCGAGACTGTACATGAGTATATCCTTATCCTTTTGGCCATCATCCTCAATCATTTTGATCAGTATATCGAGACCCTGCTCCTTGATGAATTCCAGCGCAAATGTGTGATCCATGCTCAGCTTGGTCAACTCTTTGAGACGCTGTGCCTTATCCTGGGCACTGCCATTAATCAGTGTTTCAAGAGCATCGCTGGCCGTCTTTGACGGTGAATACTGTAGCCGTAGCACAGAACCGTTTTTAATCTCATTACGATTCTTTTCTGTGACATATTTCATGTTGTTCGTCTCGCAGAATTGCAGCGCATATTTCTGATGTTCACTAATCGACCAAATGTTGCAGATCTCCTGGATTTTACCTGGAAATTCGAGAGGTTTTGATTACTTTACTGGTCAAAAGTATTGTATAATTTTTGTATATATTATAATTTGAATCAATCATTATTATGCTTTTTAAATACTTCTAGAAATTGTTTTTATTGCTGAGCTACAACTATATAGATTTTTATTAAAATATTATTATTTGTATATATTTATGTATGCATAATATATTTGTATATAATATAATCAATAACTATTAAATCTTTGGAATACCATTTGATTATTAAGAAATCGGAAATTTATACGAAATTCCTATACTATTATTATTGAAAACTAACTCTTAAAAATCTATTAATTTATTGTATGTATCATCTATTTTATTTATAATTCAGTTGTTACACTATAGTAAATTGCAACTTCCAGAAATTGCCAGTTCTTATTATTAAGCAACCACTGTACTATTACAGAGAAGTATTTCTGGGTGTAGCTGTCTCATAGTATTAATACACAGTCTAGTATTGTAATCCCTTCCTAATATGATTAATTAACAAACTCATCCTCTTCCCCTCCCTCTACAACTAACCCCCTTCCATATAAACACTTTACACTTCCTGTCGCGTCCGTGCATTTCAATGAGGGCTGATGACGCTGATGTCAACCAAACACAAACACAGAAGCCGCAAAGGGCGTTGGCGGCTGCATTTCAAGGTGCCAAACAAACACCCAACACTAAAACAATAACTATATAATTAACAATGACCCCGTCAAAGACTTGCAATGTCACAGCAGCAACAATACCATTTGTCTTAAATGCTATACAAAAAAAATCAATTTAATTATTCATACATACTTGCAAGCGGATGTCGCTGATCGAGATTTATTAGTTGCGCCATATGGTTCTCGCGCTCAACGGCGATTTTTACTATATGCGCATCCTTTACCGGCATCTTTTTCGGTATCATTTTGATCAATCGCACTTATTATAACTATATATTAACTAGAGATTATTATTGTTTTCTTTTTCGGTAGCCCCCTTTGTGATTAATTTGGCCTGCAGCTTATTGCTATCGATACTTCGATGTGATAGTTTTCAGCAAGGGCTCCGTGATTGTATATGTGTTGATATCGATAAGTTGGCAATCGAGCGCAATTTTAAATATTGTTTCGATATACGAAATAAGATTTATTAAATACCCACAAAAAGCAAGGTACAATTATTGTTATGATGTTAACAACTTGAGGAGTTCACCTACAACACGAACATTAATGCTGTTGCCCAGCAACCTGTATTTTTGACGATTTGTTGTCTCGGCAGGAAATTGAAAGTGTTCGGGAAAACTCATAAGTCGAGCAACTTCTCGGGGCGTAAAATAGCGCAATTTCAATTGTCGCAAGAGTTCCAATCGTCGTCGTTGTGTTTCATCAGACCCTGCGTCGATTTGTTGAACTGCCTCAAAAATGCTGTGGGATTGCTCCTCTGACAAAGGAGTAAATTCCGAGCCAGTGCCTTCTGTATAATGGGTATATCCCTTGGTAAAGCACATGGATCTGCTCTGGTTCGGATGGATGATGTCCATGACGAGCACACGCTTGCTTAACACATCATCGGGCACAAATGTTTCATCAGACACATTTGACTCAACAATGGTGGATATTTTGCTCATGGTCTGCTGACTGGCATCATCAGTCTCTGCCGCCGGCATATGTTCCCAGATTTTTCCACCAGCGAAATCAAAATCTTTACTTTTCCGAGCAATGCAATAATAACGATATCGCGTATTTGGCACACTGAACTGAGTGGGCGTTAGAATAAATTCGCGCCAGTGGAAGCCAGCTTTTTCGAGAGCCTCAATGAACTGTTGACGCGCCTGCGATATCTCGAATCCCTTGACGTTCTCCATGAGCACATAATTTACAGTCTCACAGAGCGGCAACAGGCAGCAGAGATGGGAGAGAGCACAAGAACGTTTGTCGTCCACGTCCCGTTGCAGGCCTTGGCGAGTATGCGGTTGACATGGCGGCGACATGAGCATCATGTTGGCATTCAGTTGCCTTACCTCCTTCTCATTCAAGCTTTGAATGTTTCTCGTCTTTAGATGAGTTGTTCCATAATTATGGGCATAAACCGCATTGGCGACCGTATTCACATCCAATGCGGCAACAACTTCGCCCGGCAGTTGTGCATCTGCAAAGTGTATGATAGTAGCTGCTTGGTGAGTATTTTATGTGCTCTACTTACTTACATTTAAAGGCATAATGCATGCCACCAATCCCACTAAATAATTCCAAGACGCGAAATTCCATTTTCAGTTTGTTTACTTTTTAACAGCACGCTTTTAAACAGCTGTTTGCCATTCCGTAAAATGGTCCTGTCGACATCGACAAGAAAAAGAACGTAAACACGCGCCTGCTTGTTGTAGTTTATATTGTTCTTTAATTAACAGAAAAGTGTGGGTAAAATAAAGAGAAAGTAGCTGCTTCATAAGTTTTGTATGTGTATAAACTTACTAACATCTAAAGGCATAATACGTGCCATTAAATAATTCCGGCACATGAAATTCCATTTTCAGTCTGTTTACCTTATAAACAGCTGTTGCCTTTTGACATTCACCAAACACGTACGCCCGTCTGAATGGCTATTTCGACAAGACGAAAAAGATCATCAACACGTGCCGCATTGTTTTTTATTCGTTGAATGAATATGGGTAAAATTAAAAGAAGAGCACAACCACCACCCGTTGAACAGGATTCAGATAGTGACTCCAGCTTTGCGGAAGAGGAAATGGAGGCGGTAACTGATGCTGATGCTGATGCACAAGAGCCAGTCACTGACAGCAGCGATGACAGCGACTTGGAAGTGGCCACCAAAAAGCCAAAGAAAAAGGCGGAGGAGCAGAATGAAGCTGCTGATGAGAGTGCTGCAGATAAAGATGAAGATGAAGATGGCGACGACGATGAGGACGACGATGATGATGATGAGGACGAAGATAGCGCCGATGACGATAAGAAAAAGGCGCGTCTGCCCGTGCTGAATCCACTCAGCCTGATGAAAAACAAAGAACAGCGCACGTCTCTGTTCCGAAAAATGAAAAAGGAGAAGCACAAGAAGAAGATGCAGGAGCGACGGGCACGTCGAAAAGCGGGCTTACCAGCGAATCCGGGTCACACCATTGAAAGTCTGCGCGAGAAGGATCAAACAGAGGTGAGCAATCTAAATGATTCGGACAACGAGGAGTTGCGCAAAGAGCTGGAAATCGATGATTTCAGCACGTATTTCGAGAGGATTTACGAGCCCAAGGTGCTCATCACATTCGCCGACAATCCGGTGACAAAAACACGCAAATTTGGCCTGGAACTCTCTCGTATATTTCCCAATGCGCTCGTCAAAATACGTAACAAGGCGTCGGTGAAGAAGATCTGCAAAAGTGCGGAACGGGAAAAATTTACGGATGTGGTCATCATCAATGAGGATCGACGGCAGCCAAATGCTTTGCTCGTCATCCACTTGCCCAACGGTCCGACGGCACACTTTAAGCTGTCCAACGTGAAATTGACGACGGACATTAAGCGGGATCACAAAGAGATAACGAAGCATCGGCCGGAGGTGGTTTTGACCAATTTTACGACACGCTTGGGTCTGACAGTGGGTCGCATGCTGGGCGCCCTTTTCCATCATGATCCCGAGTTTCGCGGCAGACGCGCAGCCACGTTTCACAATCAGCGTGATTATATATTCTTTCGTCATCATCGCTACGAGTTCAACAAGGAGGGCAAACGGGTGAAGTTGCGGGAATTGGGGCCACGGTTCACGCTCAAGTTGCGTTCCCTGCAGGAGGGCACTTTCGACAGCAAGACGGGCGACTACTCATGGATCATCACCAACAAGCGTCATGACATGGAGTCCAGGCGTCGCTTCTTCCTCTAGTATAAGGACTTATATGCTCTTGATTTGAAATATATTAATATATGTATATTGTATTTCGTCTGAGAAATAAGAATATAAATAAAAAGTTAAGCGAATATATAAAATCAAATAATTCTCTAAAATCAAAAGAGTAACCACCAGAAAAAAATACCATAATTTCGTTCGATGTTGAATAATTCATTTGTCTTTGATTTTTAATATAATATATATGTTGTATTCCGTGTGAGAAATTAGTATATAATTTAAAAGTTCGCAGCATTATATAAAAACAAATAATTCTCTTCTAGCAGAAGAGAGCTGTAACCACCAGAGAAACAAAAAAAAAAAACCATCACTTCGATCTATGTTAAATAATTGATGATGTCCTTAATGCTAAATGTGCAACATTCAATAGTCAGCAGCATTGGCACTCCACGAGGAACGACAAGGCGCTCCACAACACAAACTTTACATTGTTGGGCACTGGGGACCACCGACGCCGCCAACGGCTGCTGTCGGATCACCGTATGGCAGATCTCCGCCCGTTTCTGCCAGTATCTCTGCCGGCGGTTGCCCGTAATCCTGCAGCTTGCGCATATCATCCAGAACCTGACGGAATTTCTCACGCTTGACGGTGGGCGAATCATCTGCTTTTTCACTCTGCAAATGACCCTCAATCACCTTGTAGAGCTCCAGCTGCTTTTGGTATCTGCAAATTAGATAAAAGGTTGATTAACTAAAGAGCTACAGATTAGACAATCATACTATATAGATATATATGGGCAGATAGAGAGATTGATGGTATATAATGAAATTGCATTGTCAACTGCTGTACTTTGATATGAGAATAAAGAATCTTTGATTATGTATACAATTAGTTATTTAATAAATAAATAATTCGCATTTGAATTGCTGCTGCAGTTTTTTCTACAAAATTAAATTCAAACTGACCATATTAAATGGGTTTCAATTTCACCACTCCGAGAAAGTCGAGACAAGTGTTTATACTCTATAAACAATGATTTACATATACGAGTATACATCTGACTCACATATTGTGCACAAGACGCAGCTCATATTTCATGTCTACAAGTATATAATTACCTCTCTTTGTCTTCGGCCGACAGCTTTGTGTCGTTGTCCTCCAGATATTTGGGATACTTTTCCAGCAGCTCCTTAATGCTGGGCAACAGAATCTCAGCAGAGAGCAGGCTCTGCATCATGCCCTCCATAAAAGGCAGAAAATTATTGCCATCACCTTCACCGCCCTGTACAAAAATATATACCAATAAATTGAGTTGTTTAAATTAAATTCCCCAACTTACCGCATCGAAACTCATGGAGCTGAACATGTTGGCGATATCGTTTTCCGTGGCGGGTGCAGCCAGATTTTCGGTGCCTTCTTGGAGGCCCTTGAGGGCCTGGGAAATGCTATCTGAATACTTGGAGACCTCATCGTCGTTGGCAGTGTTCTCGCCGCTGAGCGTTAGAGCAGCCGCCTCGGCCATTTTCTTAAAGCCAGCCATTATCTGATCCGGATCCTGTGGCAGTGGCGGTATATCGCCACTAGGCGTATCCGGACCACCGAACAATGTGTTCATTCTATCCGCCATAATCTTTGCCTGTTCCCTGCAAAAGTTCCAAAGTTCAGGCCAATAAAAAATATGCAAATAAATAAAAAAAACCAATCAATTCACTTACATAAAAAATTCATCAGGATCTTCGAGGCCGCCGGTGGCGACTTCTGCAGCATCACCTGTAGCCGCGTCCTTTTTTGGCTTTGATCCACTCTTCGATTTATCGAAATCCTGCAAAGCATCTGTGCAAGTTTTTTTTTTCTTGTTATATAAGCCTGTAATGCGATACGCAATTTCAATAGGTAATACTCACTGTCGAGCAGAGTGTTTAGATCATCGGCATCTCCGTTTGTCTTCTGCTCCGACATTCTGTTCAATTATATGGGATAAATGATTTAATTACTGCAAAAACTATGTAACAGCTCTTGTTTTGACATGAGACAGCACAAGTGTGTGTAAAAGTTACGTGTGGGGGACGCAATTTATTTATTACCTTATCGCAGCCAAGTCTGTTTTAATTGTTATCGATAGTTTTGCAGTCGCAATTAGTTTGTAACCCATAACCTATATAACTTGAGGCGAATCAATGATTTTCTTCAGTTTTGCAAGCGATACTCATTAATGCATGCTAGTGAATCTAATTCGAAATCAGTTTAACTGAAAAAACGTAAAATAAGCAGCCAGCTATGCAATTTCATGCCACAACTGGCATAAGTATCGATATCGATACCTTCTCATAATTTTGACAGTTGAAGAACAAAAGTATTTATTAATCGATATGAATATTGTAACTAAGCCATCACCTGAAATTCAAACTTGGGCGGAAAGCACACTTATTAATTTAAATAAATTCGATCAACTAAAATGTCTAGCGATCAGAAAGTAATAAGAACATCACATTTTCTATATATATATATTGGCCGAATATAATAACATATATTTGTGTCCTCAATTTTTTTTTTTAAACATAAATATTTATATATAATAAATAAGATTTAATTCAAATACAAGTATTTGTTAAGTTAAGCAATAGAGGTTTTGTGCATTTTTATAATAAATTTTCGGGAACTATACTTTTTAATTAAAATAAATACAATGAACACTGAATTTCATCTATATTTCACGAATTCTTAATTATTGGGATCTATGGTCGAAAATAATCATAGCTATAAATGTATTAAATCCATGCCATTTATTTCTGTATTTAATAAATTAAATTGAGTTCCAATTTATTTATTTGTTATACTGTGACAAAAAAAGGATTTGTGTATTTTGACAAACATTTTCAGACTTTTTGAATTTACTTTTATATTATCATGTTACAAAGTGTATTGTTGGGCCACAGTCTGGAAGTGATGAAAATGAAAGAAGCCAAGGACATTAGTCGAAGATTATCTAAAATAATCACCCAAAATATTTATGGTTGTTTCGGGCGAAACACAAACACACTCTAAGGTCATGCACCTTGCTGTGCAGACACGAAGATCGGCGACCAAAACTGCGACCAGAAACTTAAACCGCACATAGTGTAATACAGGGTAGCGTTAGGGTAGCTAGGATAGTTCGGGTCGCTGTGATAGGCACCAAGCGATGCGAGACAAATTCTGAAACCAGAACGATATATATACACCCAGTAACTAAGTGCTACATATGGGCGTCGGTAGGGAGTCGGCTACAAGGTCATCCAAGGAGGAACCCTCTGGTGTCCTTAACTTATTCTCATATGGTTTGTTGGTTTGTTTGGTTTTGCGTGAGTTTTTCTGTTTTAACCGCACCGTTTACCAAAAGAGCAAATCGAATTTTCCATCTCTCATTCGCCACGCCGCCTTTTGTGGTAAGTTTGGGGCGTCATCTTTAAGGGTGCGTAATTCCTATGAATATATTTATGTGTATTTTTGAGTGGGCGGAGCCTATCTGAAAATAATGCATAATTTACTGAATTAGCTTTCTGTTTATTTGCTAATGGGAATTTCATTCACGAGTTTGGAAGAAGTTTTTTTGTACTAACTAAATAATTCATAATCATCTTTAAGAATGTTAAAAAAATATAATTTAATATCTTTCGGCTTATAATCTAATATTTACATTTTTTTAATCTTCCTTTAAATTATTTTATTTTTATATTTTGCTTGTTTTTAAATCACTTTAACAATTACTTATTTATTTTTCTATTAAATCTATAATCGAGAAGTGGAACGGCTTCTCGAGCGTTCACTGTATTTTCCAACATGCCCACCAACTCTCAACTAATAAAAATCCGTTCCATTGTCAAATCAAAAATCAAACCAATCGTTTTTCAAGGAACTTATGTGGTGCAAGTCAAAAAGTCAAAACAAAAGTCGAAAGATGTAAAAACCCTTCCTCATTTTAAAAACTAGAACTCGTTCTTTTTTGACACAATTTTTCAAACAGACATAGTCATAAACAGTTGATGTCGCTAAGTGAAAAATAGAGGAGGAAAAGAAAGTTACCTGAATAAGTTGAGACTGCAGCGCACGCAAATTTTCACTAGAAGTGTATTCAAACGAGGAACGGAACCATGTGCAGGACCTAAACCTTAAAATGCAATCCTTAGTCCTCACATTCTACCGTCATAAAATGTGCATGTCAATCCTCACTGGCGTTTCACTGCTCTTCCTGAGTTTCTTCTTCATTATTTTTGTGTTTGGGAAACTTTGCGTATATCTTTACATATAGTCGACCATGTATCACTTGGTTGAGAATGCTGCGATTTCACGGTCACTGATTGCCTGCACAATTTTATTTTCTATTTTTCTAACTTTTCGACATTTGCTTCTAGCGAAGCGGTCAGCGAATTTTTATGACCCTAGCGCTATTGATCACGCCATAATAGATCGCTGATTGTTGCTAAAGATTGCCAATGATTGTGGTTTTATATGCCCATCCATTGAGACAACTGTCGCGTGTGCCGAGGGAAGAATCTGCTCTACTCCTATATGTAAAGTCTAATTTACTTTTACATATTGTGAAAAATTAATAATTACTGCAAGTTATATACGGTACTATAAATTGTTTTCTTCATTTCAATCCTAGAATAATTAGGACAATCTAAAGATTTTCTATGATCGGAATGAACACAAGAAGATTATCGGAAAAATACTCTAATGCTTAATCTGGAGCTAGTCGAAAATTCATTATAAAATCTGTAAATAACTTTAAAGGATATTGAAAAGGAAGACAGGAACGAAAAGGAATTCCACTGAACTTATTTTTAATATCGCTTCAAATTTGATTTTAATTTACTTTTGCCATAGTTGAAAAAGCCAACTTATTTTTAGCAAAAAGCTTATTGACTTTTTATTTTATTTATTATCTGAATATATATTTTTAACTGTACATTTGAATTCACTTTTTTCTTGAATTCTATGCCGTGGCAATTCCGATTACAGCACTTGTCAGTTTTCCTGGAAAACTGTGTGACAGTTTTCTTTTGAAATCGACCAAATGGCCGACTAGCTGCAGTCTACAGCTGCTCCTCTCACGCCCCGCATAATTATCCCCATCCCCATCGCCATGACACCCCAAAAGGGCAATGAAGCAACAACGCCTTCTGAGTTTTTGTTTTTTGTGACCGCCATCAAAGCGCTTAACGCTCAGCAGCCACATGCAAATGAGCCTTGCGTCTTCTGTCGCCGACTTAATATCTGCTGAGGGTTGGCCAGCACCAGCTTCTGTGGCAGTTGCATGCAGCATACCAGCCTCATTTAATGTGGGTCGCGTTCTGAGTGATTAAGCGGAAATTAAGTGTGTGTTTGTTGTTTAATGCGTTGCTTGCAGCCTCTCAATTTGGCATGCTTACATTTTTATGTGGTGGGCTGGGCGTGTTCAATTTTTGTCAGCCGATCAATTTTGGTATATCAAATTTTGTACAGTTATTACGAAATGTAAATACTTGATGTTTTTGGTTACTGCATTCTGAGTAACAATTAAAACAATCTAACCGATTTCGTTTGAGTTTGAAAAAGCGCCCATTTTGAATGACGCAGTGAACGTAATAGCAATGACGTAAGCTTAATTTGTTTAGGTGTAACGTCGAATTGAGTATCGATATCCCTGCGATTGACAAATTTACGTACCTGTTACGCTTATCACAATTGAGTATTTATTAATAAGTATTTATTTCTTATGTGGTCGCTTGGTTGTATTTATTTTATGCCGGTTGAATTTGGTATGTCAAATTTTGTGCAGTTATTACGAAATTTCAATACGTTTTTTGTGCTTTGAGTTTTCAAAGATCCAGCTTCAACAAGCAATTGTCGGAAATGTACGTAATGACAAGCTGAGCTTACGTCAACGATAATAGCAACACTAATCGAATATCGGTATCAGTGTGGCATCATTCGCGATGCATCTTCAAAACGCAGGCAGTGCTTTGATTAATGAATGAATTGAATAATTTTATTTAAATTCGCATATATCCTATACGAAGCGTTGCTAATGGTAAAACGCCGGCACCGATTCGAGTGGATGTGAGAAAAACGCCACCTACTTTTTTGAGCTGCTCTTCGTCGAGATCTTATAGACAAACATGCCCATATATGTATGTATGTGTATATAAACATATATATCTACACATTATATTCAATAGAGGATGATGAATAGCTGTTGATCAAGAGCAATAGCAATTACAAAATCGCATCCAACAGGTTGCTGGTGGAACCTCTTCGCATTTGACGGCAGTCAGCAAAACAAATTAATCTTGTTTGCCATCACTTTCTTTCGTGGCTGCAAAGTTTTTCCCCTTCAGCGTGAACGACCCGAGGAGCATTTCGCTTCCAGATGTTTGATTTCAGCCTGATGCTGATGCCGATGCCGATGCTCTGTTGATTCTTTTCGAGTTGTTGTTGTTGTTTTTGTTATTGTTGCTGCTGTGTTGTTGCTGGGTGCAGCCTACCTTGCGCCTTCTGTTTAATGATCAATTTGTTTGGCCTCTGATCGTGCCGACAGCGTTTAGCAGTTGCCACTCGATTTTCAACTCCAGCTCAGCCTAATGAGTTTCGTAAATGGTGGGTGTATGTGGCAGTGGCTCCTCTTCCTCCCTGCCCCTCTACTTCTCTCGCTGCAACCTCCTTTTTTTGTTGATGCAAAAAAACAGAAGAGTGCATCACATTTTTGCCAGACAGCGCGTCGTCATCTGTTTGACTCTTGGCAGTGGCATAACTAGTTTTTTTTTGGAATGAAACTCATGAAATATATATTCTAATAAATCTTAGCAATGCTTAAGATGCTTTAATAAAAGCGGTTTTCATATTAAATACTTCATATAATTAATCAAAATCTAATAAATACGTAAATTTGGAAAGGATTTTTTAAGTGCAAAACATTATGATATTACTTTCATTGGAATGATCCCTGCCAAGATGAGTTCTCTCATGAACAACTTTTTTGTCTATCAAGTAATCCCAGCAAAACTCACCAGATATTCGTTTTTCCTTATCTTATCTTATCTTATCTTATCCTTATCAAATTTAGCAGCTATACATGTTATTATGAACATAAAATTATTGATATCGGACTAATATATCATATGGCTTTCATAGTAAGAATCGGTGTTTTTTTTTTTATATATAATGAAATTAAGATGTCAACAATTCAACTCCGGTTAACATGGAAGGTAATCTTTGGCCTTTCTAAGAGTGACATTCTTCCTACCAAACTTAAATTGATGTTAGTCTAAACAAAAATGTAACTTGGCGAATTTAATTTTTTTTTTTTTAAGATTTGCACAACGGGTCTGACTAACTGACTGACTGACTGACTGACTGACTGGCTGAGTGACTGATAGATTGACTGAGTTGGCCGTGTCGAAATCGTGGTTAAATTTCCACTAACCGACGCTATTCTTTGACGCTTTGTGGCCAACCACTTGGATTATGTTTTTCACAATTTTTGTGGGCAGTTTCCACGCTCTCTCTTTCTCTCTCTCTCTCTCTCTCTTTCTCCCTATCTGAGATAGAGTTGGCTTTCAATTGAAATATGCAAATATGTTCATTTGCAAACAATGAAATTCGCTGGAAGTGAGCCATGTGACCCACAAACAACTAATGCCTTCAATTAGCCAAACTAAACAGGGCGAACTGAGCTCTGCTGAGGATGAGAAGTAGAAGGTGTTTTCAGGAGGAGGTGTTTGAGGAGGAGGAAGCAAGGGTTAAAGGACTAATCGCAAATTCGCGTTGCTGCTGATCGGGTTAAAGATCGGGGAAAAGCCCTGGAATTGTGGGCGTTGTCTGCGTTAAGCCGCACCTCAGCTACCTGAGACGCCAGCCGGTTTCCTCTCAACTCAACTCGCATCTCGTTTACAAATGTTGATCAATAAAAGATCGGACTATAGCGGCGATTAGCCGCTATAATCGCTATGTTCAGTTTGCTAGGACTGCAATTTTTGGGCACACATAAATATTTGACAAAAGTCAAAGTCAAAGCAGCCAGTTGTTTCAGCTCCTTTCTCTAATCTGTTCGACTTTTCCCTCTAATCTCGCCGTTTGTTGGCTATTTGTTTGCATGCTTTAGCGGGGATTTCAGTTTTACGATCGCCTCCTTAAGCGTCTGCTCCTTGCATCCTGCATCCTTTGCTTGGAAGAGTGGCACAGTGGGTTGCCGGGGGCAGCAACTGCTTTTGCACATTGTGTCTCTGTATTTACCAAAACTAACAACGGATTAGACCAGAAGTCAATCCCCGCCTGCTTCACCATGTTGATTCCTTCTTTCCCCTTTCTTTAACTGAAATTAAGCTCGACTGATTTCTAGGACCATTTTTGTTTGTTATATTTCAAATCCATGAAATTTGAATGTACAGTTTTTGTACTTTATATAATTATTTTCCTGAACGTTGAGCATTTTATTGATTAAAAAATAAATTTCTGTATCGTTTTCTTATACTTTTAAATTTAATCGATTACTAACATAATAATTGAAAAACTGATTTTAGATTTTTTGATTCATTCAAGTTGTAAATAAATATCAAAATTATTAAAAAATGATCAATTTTTTTATTTAATCAGTTTTTAGATCTTAAGCTTCCTCAACTTAGTAGAAGCTGTATGTAAAAAAAAATAATAGAAAATAATATATATTCATTTATATTAATATTTAGTCTTTCACTGTAAATTCTCATAATTTTGAGATAAGCAGAACCAAATCGCTTAGCATAGAAAGATTTTCAGCTTTGTTAAATTTTAATTTCAAGCCGAGTAGGATATTGTTTATTTTTTAATATTTAAATATTAATTGTTTTGCACGACGGGATTCGAAATTTAAGAAATAAAAACAAAATCATTCTAGGTCTAGGTCAAGACAGCAAAAATTATAATTAAATTGAAATGTTTAAATATTTATCAAAACTTATTAGAATTTGCTTATTTGAGTGTTTTTAAAGTATAATTAAATCATTGAATACTTTTCCATTTAACTTAAATTTACATTAATTATATTATTTTGTGCGCTTTTGATAAGAAAATTCATAAGAAATGTTGCTCCGATCTACATTTTTTTTTTTTGATAAATGTACTCCCACAACATTCCGTCTCACTCCCACCCGCTGAGTGCTATCCACGCTGTTCCGGTTTAGAGTCTCAGTTTCAAATTATAATGTGTGTTTTATGGAAATTGGCTACACAACAAGACAAGCTACTGATATAGACATTAGGAGCTGAAAGTGCCAAAGCAAATGCAATGGGCAACAATCAAGGTCGTTAAAGACCACGACTGTGTGTGCGATTGTGTGTGTGTTTTGGCCAAAACGAATCGATTGGCCAACAGCAAAAAATGATAGAGAAATGTGCTGTTAAATATTTTACAATGATTGCGTGATGTTTTTGTGCATCTTGGTGTTAAACAAGCGTGGAGCAGCCAAGACTAACTTAATTACAAGTGGACCATAGACAGGTGTGTGTGGGCGTTGGATACCAGCTGTATGGTGTTTGGGGCGTGGCACCAGTTGCATTCGCTTCAAAAAGGACTCTTTTGGAGACGCTTGCTGAAATCTTCTCTGCCTTTCAGCAGGTACTTGGCACCGGGTAGCGTTAATTTTCATTCATAGCGCCGTAGGTGGGCATCATAAAAAGTCTTTTAGCACTCTTTATTCATACGCCGGGCATTTTTGCCGGCTTTGACTTTTCGTGGAAAATATATGCGAGAGTGCTACCTCCTACTGTTCATTGCCGTACACCGGGTCCAGGGTACGGTTTACGTTACGCTCGTTGATAGTGCAAAATTAGCGTTATATGATTTACCTTTTCAGCGCGCTTTGTTAACACAAATTGAGAAATCAACGAGGATCAGCTGAAAACTAAGATTTCCCTTATGCGATTCGACATTTGATCAAGCGCCAGTTTTCAATTCACTCTAATTCACTCACATACTATTTGAAAAAAATTTCCCTGAAAACTAGAAAATTGCGTAATTAATTTATAAATATAGGAACAAAAATTATATAAATAAAGGTTAAAAAAAATGGTATTTTCTATCATTAAGAAATTCATTTCTAAATGGAACCCTATTTTTTAGTTCAGATCCTTTCTAAAATTCAGAAACAAGAGAAGAAATTGACTGGACCGGCTTTTATGTTAGAGTTGAGTGGCTGTCTGCCTAAATTAAATTAAATTATACAAATTAATAAACTATAATAAATTATATTTATGTGAAATCCAAAAATACTAATGATTAAATGATAATATAACAAAACACAACTAATTTGAAAACTACTTGCACATATATGAGATAAAGACCAGAAATTTTTTTGTATTGCAAAAAAATGTAGTCTGAAATTAGGAAAAAATCACTGATTTTGCGAAATATACTTTCTGAATAATAGGATGAGCTAACCATTGGCGCCAAAGTAAGGCAAATTTCTAAGACTTAGAGCGAATTTTATTTCGCTAATTGCAGCCAAGGTCAGATGCGCTCTCAAGGTCGGGTTGCTCGCAGGCGACAAATGTTTCCAGCCAGGCGACAAATGTTTCGCTTTGGTACTCCCGTTGGGTTTGCTTAACCAAGAAACCAACGGGCAGCCGTACCGAGCAGTAGAAACCCCGACATTGTTGGATTGCGGCCTCCGTTGTCCTTGCTACTCGCTGCATCACTTTTGCAGGATGCGGAGAACGGAGGAACGCATTCGTCACGAACTCCTTATAGCTTTGATATGTATGTACAATTATTTATTTATATATGTATACGTCTAGTTGCATTACTACAATTTCCGCGCTGGCGTTTACCTTCTGCTTTCTGCCTTTTGCCTTCTGCTGTGGCATCATTAATTTCACAGCTCTTGGCGCTCTCTTTTTTTGTTACCAACTCGATGGCTCAGTGGTTGCCATTGGCTTTCTTTATTTTCTTTCTTTTTTCGGCGTATTGTTTTCTTTCAGTGAACATGCGTTGCGTGAAATTTCATAATTAATCAAACTTATGCACTTTTGGGTTGGGAAAGAATCGACTCCAACACCAGCACCAGGAGAACGCAGAGCGTGACAAGGATATGGTCTAAAAGGGATAAAAATACTTGAGAGAACTTTAGACTGAGTACCTTGAGGTAACTCCACAGAGATTAACAACGAACTCAATTCAAGAATATATATTCTTGATTACTCATTACTACCACTTATTAAAAGTGAATAGAGCGGTAAAAATATAAATCAGGAATTTATTAAGATTATGTGTACTACATCGTCTAAAAGGGATAAAACAACATCAGAGGACCTTAAGAAAAATCTACAGAGATTAAGAAAAAATAAGTTTTAATAATATATAATTGTGATTCTAGATTACTTCATATTTAAAGTGAACAGAGCTTTACAAACCATATTCCAAGATATACTTCTTAGATTAGATCCGTTTATCACAAATTTTTTACAAGTACAAATAATTGTTTATGTAAAGTTCGTTAAATAACTTTTCAAAAATTCGTATAATATTTATATCCATAACTTTTAACAAGTACCAATTTATATTTTCAAGAAAAGAGTCACGCTAACTTTTACAATACACCAACCTCAAAAGTAATATTTACCAACCTGCACAAGGAACTGAGCACTGTGTGTATACTTTACCGACTTTTCCCACTCGGTTGTTGCGAAGAACTGTAGCAGAAATTGTAAGATTCTCCACAAATTTGCAGTCATTATTAATTGGCCACTAATGAGGTATCAATAAAGGATATAATACGCTTGTAAACTAATTAATACGCATACTTGATTGCATTACGCGTTTCATTCAATGTCTAATTCGATTAGCAAGAATACGTCTGCAACCAACACCGAACTGGGTCAAAGGGACAAGGACATTTAGCATAAAACACTTAAATGGAGCTCTCAAGTCTGCTGCCATTGGCCCGTTGGACCCATACAGTTGGCGCTGCTAACCAACGCCCTCTGGCGAGAGACGACGGCGCTGTAAAAGCGACCGCGCCTATGATCGGCGCAAGTGCGAGTGAGCGGCAAGCTAAGTTGGCGTGCTGCGATTGGTCAGCGTAAATATACCTGGGCGCAATGGCTGACATCTTGACGATGACGACGGCGGCTGTCGACGACGACGACTTCTTCACAGAAAGCCAACGATCTTGCACGGCTCTGCTCTGCTCAAGTCAGTACGGCACCGACTGCGCAACGAGCCACACATACAACAAATCATCGTTGTGTCGTTTATGTCTTCGTCTTCGTCTTCGTCTGCGTCTTCGTCGTGACTTGCTACTTTTCTTGTGGGTTTATCGCACTGTAACTAATACGATTGACTGTCGATAAGCTGTTTGTGTGTATGCGTGCGTGTGTGTTTGTATGTGTATGTGACAATTCTAAAGCGAATTGGATTCGGTACCGTTAAGTGTTTGCTAATTCGCCGCTGCAAGTTTCGTGAGGCTGTGAATAATGACTGTTACCGCATTCGCCGCCGCAATGCACAGACCCTTCTTCAATGGATATTCAGCAATGCAAGGTAAGTGCTTAAGAAGTGCAGAGCAGTTAACGGCGAATTCAAATCGGTTGAATTTATAATAATTCAATTATTTGAGCTTAAATAAATAACTGAAAAATACGAAAGCAAATCTTCAATGGAGTCTTGAATAGGAAAGTGTGTTTTTTAAGAAAATATTTTATTTATTAAAAAAATTTGATTAATTTCAAATCTAATACTGAAAAGAAAAATTCTTAAGATTTTATTTCCGAAAAATTTTGAATTTTAAATTGATTAAAACTCTTCTCCATTATGGTCTCATTTAAAAGAGAATTTTATAAAATTTCGGCACTCTCTTCAAATTCTCATATTTTTTAAATCTTAGCCAAGTAGCTCCTCTTCCGGAACTTAGTTCCCAGTTCCCAAGGTCTTCCTGCGAATGGTTAATTAGTGTAGTAAGAGACGTGCGCGAGACCTTCGTCTGGATTTCTTACCGTTCCGGGTAAGTCAATTGTTCCTAGGTGTCGTAAATCAAGTGGCACAAGGCGCAAGGCAATAGGCGATAGGCACCAGGGAAAACGAGGAAGGGACGCGCGTGGCAACTACCTGGCTTACATTTAGTGTCTTGAGTTATTAGTTTTAGAAACTCCAAAGATTTTCACTTATATGTTTTAGTCATAGATCGAAACTCTAAGAAGTTTGACTATATAAATAAAAAATCCTTGTCTAATTTTGCAATCTTTGACTAAAAAAAAAAGAAATCTTAGTCTAACTTTTGTCATTGCTTTCTCATCCTCTCCAGACATGAACAGCGGTCAGGGACGCGTCAATCAGTTGGGTGGCATGTTCATAAATGGTCGCCCCCTGCCCAACAGCATCCGCCTCAAGATCGTCAACATGGCGGCGGAGGGAATACGTCCTTGTGTGATCTCTCGCCAGCTGCGTGTCTCGCATGGCTGTGTGTCGAAGATATTGAATCGCTACCAGGAGACCGGCTCGATACGTCCGGGTGTCATTGGTGGCTCCAAACCGCGCATTGCCACGCCCGAAATTGAGAATCGCATTGAGGAATACAAACGCAACAATCCAGGCATGTTCTCCTGGGAGATACGCGAGAAACTGATCCATGAGGGCTTCTGTGATCGCAGCATGGTTCCATCCGTATCGGCTATATCGCGCCTGGTGCGCGGACGCGATGCCAGCTCCGACGGCAACGATGGCAGCTCCTCCAAACCCAATTCCAGTAGTTCCTGCAGCTCGCATTCGTTGCAGCATCCGAAACCCTCCGACGAGGAGGAGCTCTCCGATTGTGAGAGTGAGCCGGGCATCGCCCTGAAGCGGAAACAACGCCGCTGCCGCACCACATTCTCCGCTACCCAGCTGGAGGAGCTGGAACGCGCCTTCGAGCGCACCCAATATCCGGATATCTTTACGCGCGAGGAGCTGGCTCAGCGCACCAATCTCACCGAGGCACGCATCCAGGTGTGGTTCAGCAATCGTCGCGCCCGGCTCCGCAAACAGCACACATCCGCCGTCGCCATTTCGGTGGTGGGCACTGGCAGTACTGGCAGCGGAGCTGGCAGTGGTAGCGGCACCCCCGTCTCCAGCTCCTTAGCGATGATGAGTCTGCCGGCGAGCAGTTTGGATGCACATGCTCATGCCGCCGCCGCTGCTGCCGCTTATCAGCACCAATTCGATTATTATAGTCAAGCGGCAGTTGCTGCTCCTCCTGCTCCGGTGGTCAACAGTTTGTCGCCCATCTGCGGTAATTTAACGGCAACAACGACGACGCCTCCGCCACCGCCGCTTCATCATCATCATCATCAGTTCTATAATCCTGCTGTGGCCAGCACCGCCAGCTACATAATGCCCAGCTCCGTCAGCAATAACAATAACAACAACAACAACAGTAGCAACAATCTTCTGTCGGATCAGACGCACTTTGAGTTGGGCTCGATTTACAGCACTGAATCTGAGCCGCATCAGACAATGCCACGTAACGAGAGTCCCAACGAGTCCATCTCCTCCAGCTTTGGCCAACTGCCACCCACACCAAATAGTCTCGTTGTGGGTTCGTCAACGGCTGCTGGCGCTGAGCCAACCCAAACCTCCGCATCGCTGGAGGAGCTCAAAGTGGAGGCGTCTAGTGCTCAGCAGGCGCAAATCTACAGCAGCTGGAGCAGCGGCACCAACAACAGCAGCATGCCCAGCATGCGTCCCAATGCACCACTCTCGCCGGAGGATTCACTCAACTCCACCAGTTCGACGAGCAACGCCTTGGAGATGTCCGCCGCTGTCTCCGCTGCCCATCAAATGTTTCACCCATATCAGCATACGTCGCAATATGCAGGATATCCCAGCACAGCGAGCACACATCATGCACACCATCCACATGCCCATCCGCATCATCCGACGCATCCACATGCCCATTCTCATATGTCGTCGCATCCCCATTCGCAATATGCACCCGCTTCGCATTATCCGCCTCCGCCTCCGCCGCCGGCTGCAGCCACAACATCGTCGCATTTCATGCCGCAGAACTTCAATGCTGCCGCCGCCGCGGCTGCTGCAGCCTTCTCCTCACCCTCCAAGATGAACTATAGCACGATGCCCCCTCAGCCATTCTATCACTCCTGGTACTAATCAGCAGCCAGGATCTTTTCACCTTTTGACGTCGCCAAAGATTCGTGTACATTTTTGTTTGAATTTTCCCTATTTACAGTGATCGCTCGATATGTAGAAAATGTAATTTTAATTCATAAATTCGTCTTTATTTTATTTAGTTTGATTTCATTAATTTTATTCAACAATTTTCGTTTGAATCTTAGCAAATCTACGTAAAATTTAAAAATATATTTATTTTTCAATTCCTGTAAAAAGTTTCAGAATTAAGAAACTATTTTTTCAGCGAATTTTAGAGCATTATTTTCTAAACAAATTATTTAAGTCATTTAAGTAATTTTATTATCTTTTGGTTTTAATAACTTTTGTATATAGCACTCGAAGAGCTCTGCAAGAAATCATAAATTTTAAAATATTTTTATAATGATTTTAACTTTGCACTTATTTTGTATAAAAAAAGGAATATAAAGTTAATTAAAAAATTAAAATTTTGGCCTTTAATATATAAACCAAGCCGTAACTAAGGCGTTTGAAGTTAAGAGCGATCACATGTCCCTAAATAATATATATATATATATATATATATAATATAATAATATAAGTTCATAGCAGCTAAGTAAATAAATAAATATATTAATTTATATAAATTAAACAAGAATGCGTTTTAAATCTTTGACAATTTATTATGTATTAAATGAAGCAGCAAAATTAAACACAACTTTTTGCTACTTTCCAATACTCATCATTTTCCAATATCGCAATGCAAAACGGATCCTTGGAATTTGGAGAGTCCTTGCTGTTTCCCATTCAGTAGCTCGCGAGGACCTTGACACGCTTCTGTTGCCAGCTGGAGTTATTTTTGGGAATAACTCAAAAGCGCAGCTAGCCAAATTAGGGCCTTTAAGTAGCATCAGCGTTGTCCAAGTTTTCAACAAACTCAACGGGACATTTCTTGGGCCACCCTGCTGAGCGAGTGTGCAGAGTGCCGGAGTACCCTCAATGCCAAATGTGCACTCTCAAAAATCCAAAACAGAAAACAAAAAAAAAAAATGGAAAAATGGAAAAATCTTGAAAAACTCCAAAACAGACATTAAATTGGGCACTAAAACTCCAACCAAGGTGTTAATTGGCCATCAATTCTATCGAATTTGTGAGTAATTTGCCCCTATTTCGTAGACCCAAAACACAATTTACCTCAAATTCACACCTCAGATCCGTAAACGTTATCCTGCAGACGATCCTCGCCAGTTATTTACGTGTCCATTAATGAAGTCAGAGCCGGCAAGTGCAGACAGCTCAGACAATCCCAGGTATCTTCAATATACTATTATTTTAATCTAGTTTCTCGGTCTCTGGCCAAAAGTAAATATTGACTTTAAAATCGACTTAGGATTTACGATTTTTCCAGGTAGCACAAGAAATTTTTGCACAAATTGCACAAAATCCATTTAGAACTTAAGATTGCCATCAGTTTTAGATTATATTTTTTCATTTCTGTTTTTGTTGCTGGGAAATTGTTTTGACGGCATCAACTTAATTTTACCTACTTATTTTTAGGTGTTTTTTTTCTTCATATTTTTATTTATGGGTTAGCAGCCAATTTTGAAGCTTATCTAATGCCAATTTAATAGCACCCCAGATTTCCCTCACAATCTCCAGCCAAGCTAATAATGCAATAAACTCAATAAACTTAAACTTTAATTAAAATTTGATCATCATCGACCTTACACACACACACACACACACACACAGACACACACACGCACACACACACAATATTTACGGTAGCCGAGAAAGCTGCTTTGGACAAAATGTTTTGTAAATGTTTGTTACAAATCCAAAATACTACGCATTAATTTTCGGTAGCGATAAAGAATTACCAAACCAATCTCAAGAGTCGAGCGTTGAGCTCCAACTTTGGACTTGAACTTTTTCAAAGTCTGCTTTTGTTTTGTTTTTTGTCTTCGTCTTCGTCTTCGTCTTCTCTACTCTTTTTTTGTTGTTGTTGTCTCCTCTCTTTTCTCGACTAATGAACTTTTCGCTCAGTCGCTCTACTTGCTCCTGGTTGGCTTCAGATCAAAGGGGGCGGAGGCTGCACCGACTTGATTAATGAGCCGACAACGTGTTGAACATCAAAAGGTAGGAAAATAGTAATTTACAATGTATCCGCAGCGCGCGATGAGCTACAAATTTAATTTATTATACCCTAGCTAAACGGGCATTGGAAATGTTTCAGCTATTTTGCAATTCTCTATTCTTAATTAAGATGTTGATTTAAATTATTAGCTCTCTTTTCGAATTGGCACAGATTTGTTTATATCTTTGCTTAAGATAGAGAGAAATAAATTAGTGACTCAAGTACACAAAAATTATTAAAAACAGGATATCAAATCAGATTGATTCAATCAAATATTATAAACTGATCCCCAGTTTTTTTAGGTGTTGGGTTTTAGTTCCACAAGAAAATAATAATTTAAAAATGCAACAAAAAAAAATATATATCTAAATTTCGAATCCGGTTTTGAATTTCAATTGCTCAACATTAAATCCAGATTCCTGTTTCCTTTCCAGATTGGCGTCCTGATGTTTCAAAGTCTACAAATTTGATTCTAGGTAATTTATTTATTAATAAACATTTTGCTATGATTGGTTAGGTTTTTATCTTAAATAAAGAGTATTCTAACTTCTACAAACTGAAGACATCTTATTTAAGTCTATCGTTATTAAATTATTTGGACATTATTATAAATGATAAGCCGTAGAATGTCAGACTTGTACCTGCTGCAATCTTGTCCACAATCGTGGTCCAATTATAGCGGCAATTCGCACAACTTTATAGGCTTAAATATACACACACACACATATATTTATATATATACATATATCAGGCGTTTACCCGCACATAAGAAGCGCAAAACCTCAAAATATTTACAGGACACCGGCGACAGGCCAGAGTCCTCGGGCAAATGAGACGGGATTGTCCCAAATATTTGTGTGTGCGAATAAATTGCGATGGCAACGATTCCAGGAGGCCGGCTAGCCGGGTGAAAGGATTTGGCAATATAAACAAACTGTAAGGGCCGAGCAGGACCAAGGACCAGCCAGGATTAGACAGTTCGGAAATAATCCTTTGCTTGCCAGGAAGCAAATGCCAGAAAATGCCATCCTTTCGACTGATTTTACGATGCGGCCATAAAGTTTTATTTGCCGTCATTCTTCGTCCTGCGAAGAAGCGCATGCGCAGCCAGGACACAAACCCCTTTTCGCACACAAACAGGCAAGAGTTAGGCGCTGAGAAATGCTTAGCTTTTGGCTAAGAGAGCGAAAGAGATAGAGAAAGAGAGATAGAGAAAGAGAGATAGAGATAGAGAGTCAAAGTCAGGTAGTTTGTAGTCCTGCAAAGGGCCGATAATCCTTGCTAATGAGGTGTTTGCAACTGCAACACAGTGAAACAGTTCAACATTGAAGCAAAGTCTGTAAGTCAAGGATAATCGAGGATAATGTGCACACACAACCTGTAGGTATCCAAACTGAATGAATCGATAGACATATGCATACATATAGATTGTTGAAGTTGATGTTTTAGAGTAATATTTTCAAGAGTTGTAAAAATTGTACACATTTACTTTTCAGGGATTTGATAGTAAGACAAACTTATCAGAAAGTGCCGTGATTTGCATATGTAAATAAAAAAATTAATAATAATTATACAAAGCTAAATTTTCTTTTTAATAATATTTTTTAGATATGTTAAATATATTTAGAATCATATATAATTTTTTGACATATTTATAACTATATCGAAAGGCATCCTTATATTATATTTAAATATGATATATTTTTCTTATTTTATAAAAATTATAATACGATAAAAAATTTCACTGAAGTGTATATATTTAGTTTTAAAAATATATCTTTTCTTCTTAATTGAGTTTTTTAAATGCGGCATATAAATCAGATCAGAACTTCGTTCACATGTCAATAAAATGATATCAAAATAAGATGTGCTACTGAAGTGAATACTTTTAGTTTCTAAAGTGTATTTATTTACATAAATATATTTATTTTGTATTGTGATTTTTTTTTAAATAATGCACATAATTCAGATATCTTCTTTGACATGTCAACAGCTCACATTTGAGCAAAACATGGTCAATTTGTATTGGCAAACACTTTGGTTTCGGGCTGTCACCACTTACTACCAACAACCAGACACCAACTACTGTCTGCTTGGACTCAGCTCAGTTGTTGGAGGACACATGCAGTTTTCATGTCCTGGCTGTTGTCGTTGTCGTTGCCATCGTCGTCGTCCTTGTCGCTGTCCCACTGACTCGACTCGGAGCGCACGCTGTTAGCTCACAAAATTGATTTGTCAAATTTGAGGCGCACAAGGACATTGCGATCATTAACGATGATTGCAGGACACTCTCGCATCTCTCTCACAGGTCACAGCCCGAAGGTCATTCGCTCAGTGGGACTTGATCCCGCGGGCATTGTCAACACTTTGCACCACCAACTGTTTCTGTTTCTCTTTCGCGATGATCTCTCTCACTCTCTCTCTCTCTCTCTCTCTTTCTCTCTCTCTCTCTCTGTCGCTCTCTATCTCTATTTTGTCTGACTGCCAGTTGGAGTTTTATTAATAAATACATAGTTAAGGCAATAGAGAGAGAGAGAGAGAGAGAGAGAGAGAGGGAGAGAGAGAGAGAGCACTATATATTGCCTTGCTGTTCTGCTTTTGATCTTGCAAAATATAGTCGTAATCGATTCGGAATGCTTGGCGGGATCTTCTGCCTCGTCTGCCGCTGCTCCTTTTATGGTTTTAGCAACTTGTCAGCTTCCTTTTGGCAACGGCACCCAGCAAGTGTCTTCTGTCTTCAAGTTGCCACCACAACAAATTTGAGTTAGAGCTCTGGAACCGTTACGCTAGTTTATATCACAAGTCTCAAAAGACTGAGAATCTTTTTCGAATGAAAATTGTTTGGGATTGGAGTAATTTCAGTTTTATATTTAGCTGTCACGTATTATTAGAAAGTTTTCATATTTAACTTAAATAAACAGCAATTTATTTATTTGCCTTTATTTAATTAAATCATCATGCATCATGCTTCATATTTAATTAAATTATTGAATTAATTTTTACAAATAAGAAATTTTAAAATAAATCATAAATCGAATGTCAGCTTTATAAAAAGCACAGGCTGACAGTTAATAATCAAATTGAGAGAATTTATGAAATGTACAAATTATTCGATTTAATAACAATTGATTTTAGAGTTAAAATATAAATTTTAGGAAAGTAGAAGAATGATTTTATTTATTATTTGCATCTTTTTCATTTGGGTCTTTTAAGGAAACAGAAAAATGTTTTTAAAAGTCATCAACCGTAATCAGAACAACTTGAAACTGACTTTAATTATTATTTACCAAGCAATTCGGAACTTTTGCAATTGGATTGTATCTATTTCAAGGAATTTGTAACGTTTTTGTTATCCTCGCAGTAAATCTAAAACTTCAATTCCAATTAACCGCAAAATAATTAGCTACCAGTAGTCGGTTTGTAGTGCGACTAGCTGCAGACAGGTGGCGCCCTTCAATAGGGCACTCTTCCGAGGCCCCCAATGGGGTTGGCGTCCGTAACTCTTCGTTGGCATCTAATACAATAAATGGACAATGCTAATGTGCTCACCTGTGCCCTGAAACTCCCCTGACATTATAATTAATGACAACTGGTCGAGAAATGAGACGACGGCTGAAGGGCAATCATAAGAGAACAATGGCCATATTATATGTACAATGGTGTATATATACACAAATATATATATATATATATATGCTTTATATGCGTTCGATTTTTGATATTTATATAGATGATTGTGTGTAAAAAAAAGAATAAAAACGCAGGCGTCTTATCGCATCGGGCGATATTCCATACCTATGTTGCTGCTGCATATTAATATTAATGGTTTATTATTATGACCTGGTGCCTCAGTGTTGCTGCTCTCCCTTCAGCTCCCTCCCTCTTCGATTCTCCAGCTCCAGTCGAGTCCAACTCGAGCCCAGCTCCAGTCTAGTTCCTTTGGGCTTTGTTCACGCCGCGATTGCTTCACTGCACTGACGCCTGGCGTGACGATTTTAATTTTTTTTTTTGGCTTTTTTTTTATTTTTTGTATTTTTTTTTGTTGTTTTCTTATTATTATGTATATTGCGGCACACACGGAGCTTGCAGTGAACACACAGCCAGGGACAGAGTGAGAGAGCGAGAGAGAGAATGGGCGTGAAAGAGAGCGCAAATGTCGATGCTTGAGTTATGCATTAAAACAGTAGTTGGCTGTTTACAACTTTCTTACTCTTTGAACTCATTGTTTTTCTATACACTGTGGCCAAAAGCAACTTAACTTAAGTATAAACGTTGACTTAATCCTTAAGTAGGAAATTCTTATTTGTAGAAAGATCTTTTGAAATCCTCAAGTATTTCAGATTAAGCTATAAAGTTATTTATTGAAATACACTTAAATTAAATGGAATAAAGAACTTAATTATTTTCGGACATACTAAACTAGACTATATATTGTATTTAGGTTTTCTAATCACTGTTTTCTAATTCTTATATGTAGAATAATATTGTAAGAGTATTTCTGGATAAGCATGATGATTATCTTGAAATACAGAAATACCTCAAGGACTGCAACGCTTAATAATTAGTTTATCTACTTACCTATTTATATATATTTTTATCTATATATCTATTTTATTTTTCTATTACTATTTATTAGTCACTTTATCATAATTAAACTGACACCAAATTCTATATATACATATATATATATATATTTTTAGAACTACTCTTAAAGTATTTCCCAAAAGTTGAATTGAACAGTTTTTGTTCAGCTGCTTAACACTAATTTTAAGTAACTGAGTTATTACTAGTCACTAGTCAAATTAAATTCATAATTAAACTAAGTAACTGAGTTATTACTACTCACTAGTCAAATAAAATTCATAATTAAACTGACAACAAATACACATAATTTTTGATTACCAATAACTGCTTGAAAAGTGTTGCACAAAAGCTTAATTGCAATACTGTTTGTCTGTTATGCAACACTGTGCAGCAGAGTATTGTGCAAGTCGTTAATGTTGCGACTGCAATGTTTGCAATATATTTTTTATTTTGTTTATGCTCGCCACTCGTAATTAGTCGCACGCTTCGCAGCCAACGCCACCTAGCGGCCAGAGGGAGAGAGTAACGAACGACATTGCCCGAGATTCCTAGGAAGCACGCCCCAAACCACAACTGGCGCAGCTAATGAAGCAACCAGTTCACGCTATGCGCCAACAACAACAGCAACAGCAACAACAACAACTGGAGGAGGCCCACCAACAATGTTGTCCTTTTCAAATCTTCATGGACTTGTGCAAATTCCATTGAAAAAAAGAAGTTGAATTTTTTCTGCAATTTACATACTTAAAAGTTTCTTTTTATTTTCAAGAAACTTTGTACCTGCAACACGTTTACCGATTTTGTTTCGATATGTGTGTGTTGCAAAAATGTTGCAGAAATGAACTCTTGACTTGTGGTACCGATAAAATCGTTTCAGATAAGAGCCAGATTGATGAATACTTAATGGTCACTCATTCACGCGTTTAAACAATCAATTAACTAAGATTGCGGATTGATAGGAAAAATGTCAAGTTTTCAATTCCCTACACTAAGAAAAAATTTCACTGAATTACAGGGATTCTCCAAGCATTCCTCGCCTTTTGATTTAGAAAGCACATTTAACAAATTGAAGATTGTGGATTTCTAAGAAGCACCTTTTGCTTTTCTTAAATTCAAGATGTATTTTTTTTTTTAAATTTAAATGAAGTATATAAAATTTCCAGAATGTTGTCTTCTATATTGAATTCTTACATTCTTATAGTGCTTATTAAAGATTAGTTATTGAAGAATGCGCATTTACACAGATTTTGCATAGCTTTTATAAATAATAGATATAAAAATAATATAATAGAACATTTATCTAAAAATTAGAAAAACCCGCATATTTGTCGAATTGTCGATTTAAGTCAAGCCTTTCTCATGTAAAGAAAAATGTTTTCTTATATTTATAAATTAATTGTAAAAAAAATGAAAGTTAATAATTTTCAGGGCGATTGTTTTTAAATTCAGGGTTATTTATTTTTGAGTGTAGAAATTCACTTCTATGACTTAAAGTTTACGCAATCCATACTTAATTAAGGCTTAACTTCTATTAAAATACAAAAATTTACTTTTAGAAATAAGCTCAAACTTGCCACAATTTGTGCCATAGTTTGACCTTTGGAATAACACATCAGCTGATGGCAACACAATATTTATTTTGATTTACCTTTTTGGTGCAATCAATTATTTTGTAGCCCCAAATACAAAATACAAAATATATAATATATATACAAGCTATGGCTAGAAAATGGCGGAGCGACAGCGTCGCAGGCCGACTTTATTCGGCTGGACGAGACGGCGTTCAACGCCGTAACCGTGAAAGAGCGTTTCCGGCGGTTTGTTCCAACGGACAAAGTAGGTTTTGTGTACGGCGGCCAGTTGTTGTTGCTGTTGGGTGGGCGCCTTGGAACGTCGCCGGAATGGCCAGAGGAACCAGTGCAAGGGACCACGGCTGATGGGATAAGGATCAGCTGCCGCCGGAGGCGGATTTTGTAATGTCTCCAGTTGCAAGGATGCGACGGGTGGACCTCTCTGCTGGAGACGGAGATGCGGCTGCGGCTGTGGTTGAGGCTGCAATATGGCAGATCTGGTTTTCGCTTTTGCAGGTATAATTCGTGTCCTGGAGGCAAAGACCTCCACATCGTCATCATCATTAGCATCAGCATCGACGTCATCATCCGCGTGCGAGCTCCAGGGAATGTAGCCGATGGGTTCGGGGTCCTCCAGCTCCTCCAAGATGGGTGAGACGCGACTGCCACGATTACATTTGAAGCAACGCGGCAACCTGGAGCCCGATTTGCGGGGCACTGTAACAGGCGCAGGTGGCGCTGGCTCCTCCTCGGGCATCTTGACCAGGATGAAGTGATCGTTGAGCAGACAAATATCGGAGACCTTCTCGCACTTTTGCTCCGATCCAAAGAATGCTTCCAAATCGATGCTCTGCGGATAGATGCGATAATCCAGCTCCTTGAGCAACCTGGTCGCTTTTGGCGTCTGCAAGGAGCTGCCAGTGGGATTCAAACATCTCACAATGGTCGGCGTTGTTGCCCTCTGCTCCACGATGGCGGCACTTTTAAGCGATATGTTTCGATTACACTTCATGTAGTGCATCCAATTGTATCCATAACGTTGCTCACAGATTCTGGTGAGGATTTGCGCATTCTTCGTCTGGCGCTGCTGCGGTATCAGCAACGTGGACAACGACGACATATTCCTCCACTCAGAAGTAGTTTGTTTGAATTCCTAATGGAAAATATAACAAATTTGTTGCGTTAGTTGACAAAACAATGTTTACAACTAAATGTTAAAAGTTTTAGTCAACAAAAGTCAAAGTCAACAAAAAGAAAGAACGATTTAGTCAAAAACTTGTGCTCTCTAACGTACACTCAAAAAAAAAGATCGCCCAGAAATCTAGATAACATATTTTCTAAATATAGGAAAACGTTACTAACTCTTACTAAATCTATAGTCCCAAAATTAGAGGGTTTTTAATATTAAGAAATGCCTTTCAATAAAGTAGAAAGATAATAATGATTATTAAAAAAAAAAATTGGATGAATAGAACTCCGAAAAATTAAAAGTTTTATCTTATTAAGTTATATATTAAATTAACTAATATGTAAAATGTTTGTCAGTGAGATGTTAAAAAAAACTATTTTTTATTAAGAATATAAATAACAAAAACGCTAATATAAGAAATCTTCCGGCTACACACATAGAAAAAAACAACCTGAATCTAAAATGAATTTGTAAAAATCAGAGCGAATATTTTTTCTAAGTGTATATTTTACGCCTTTACATTTAGCAAGAATGCAGTTAAACAAAAGTCAAATTTGTATATAAATAGTAAAAAGACTGTTGCACACGAGTCTAAATCGTTGAATAATTGAACACGGCGAATTCCAATTGAATTTCAATCGTAAGTGGAAGCGTTTTTCCTGTCATGACAGACACATGATGCCCCTTCCCCTGCCCAACTCTCCCCGCGTCGGTATCTAATAATGGTAGTTTGGCAGCTACGTTTATCCTTTGACTTTTGGGGGTCAGACTGCAGACTGGCGCCATGCAACCAAGGCGAAATCCAGCCCCAGGACATCGAGTTGCTTCCGCGTCATCCAATGCCAACGGCACCGCAGCAACAACAATAACAACAACGATAATAACAACAATAAAAAATGTATTTGATGCGGCACTGGCAACACGAAAGTTTTATTTATTATTTTGACAGGTAAACAAATCACGAGCTCAGCACAAACACAAACACAAAAGCCGCAAAACACACACACAAACACATTCGCACACACTCACATTTTGACTTTTGGACGGTCGAAAACTGTGATAATGTGCCGTTACTTTTTAATGCCGCAGTGCTCACCGCTTGGCTCACCAATGACAACTGAAGCCGACTTTTAGGCTGCGCTGATTGCGTTCATAGTTTGCACGTAGCACGTAAGCCACAACGCAACGTAACGTTAAACGTAAAGCAAGCGTAGCGATTGCTGCCATCTCATTTCATTTTGCATAGGGTATTATAGTTTGTGTGGCGCAGCATGTAACGAATTGAGGGAGTCACATTCAAAATATATTTATATATTTTATATATATATATTTCTGCCGTAGTAACTATCAATCTAGAGTTGTTATGAGTGTTATTAAGCTCCTTAGATTATGTCAAAATATTATCAATAATTTAGATAATATTCAATTCATTTAGCTCTCATTGAGCTCAATAAATAACTGCTGATTTATATGTCAACCATTCGATTGCTTTCTGCTAGGGTATCTAAGTGTCGGCCTTCCTAACTTACTTTTTCTGGCTAGTTTTACTGTTAGTTTTGTTGTTGTTAGTTTTTTGTTGCATGCGGCAGACGAACAAATGACTCAATTGACAATTAAAAACACATACAAAAAAAAAAAAAAAACAAAAAAGCAAATAAAGTTCACATGCAGACATACATATTTGTATGTTTAGCTGTGTGTGTGTGTATGCGTGTGTATTGAAAGGACAGTTAAATGCATTTGCCGGAGTTGGAATAGTTAATGTGTCAATGTACACATTAAGTCACAAAGTCAAGGTTGACAAATGTACGTCATATACAGAAGTTACAGCACATATAAATATAAATATAAATATATTTGTATAGAAAAAATATCTTATGAGAAGTACTGGAGATTTAATTTGATAAATTCATTCTAGTGTTATCAAATATCTCGAAATATTTCACTTTTAATTTCTCAAAACAAACGAAGAATTTTGTATATAGATTCAAAATATTTCAAATTTTTGAAAACAGCAATCATTTGATTTCTATTCATTATTCAGCTAATCCTATAAGCCAGCTAGCATATCATTAATCCCAGAACTATACCTAGTCCAACATACTTATTACCACGCACTTTCAATGCTTTTAGCAAATCAAAAACTAATGTTTTATTTTTCCTATTTATAACACAAGTATACATTAGACATATCAACTTCCCCTTAGATTATCACCTATTTTTAGCTTTAGTAAGTGCAATAGCCAAATTTCGTAAGCCCTTCCCATGCATTAATCTATTCACACCCAAACTAACGCTGGTGATTGTATTTGCTTTTGTCATTATTGATTAGTAAGAGCCAATATTGACAATTACGGGAACAGGGCGGAACACACATAAAAGCTAAGCATTAATTCAGGGAATATAAATACGGCTTTTACACAACCTACAACACCCATCCCCCACACCCGCTTCCATCATGTAATAAGTTCCGCTTCGGTTCTGATTGAATCGGGCGCAACCAACCAAAAATTGGATACATAAACTATTTGATTTGTGGCAAACAATAAAAAAGCAACTAAATTGCTTTGACGATTTGCATAAAAGTTGGTTAAAGTTCAATGCTTGATTTATTATACCAAAGGGAATTTTTATTACTTAGAAGGGATATTTTTATGAAGTTGCAACTGTTAAGAATTTAAAATTTGTAATTGAATTAATTAATATAAATGCATTGTTTCAATTTTGTCAATTTTTTTCTGTTCTGCTTTTGAACACATTTTGAATGTGTAATTGCAATAAACTTGATTGATTTTTAAGTCAACAAATGACTCACGTCTGTTAGCCTAATTTTCAAATTTTAACAGGGCATCGTTTATCGAGCAGCACGTATCACTAACTATTTGAGTGCATTTGCACTTTGACAGTTTTTGTTTTAGTCATGCCACCAAATTAACAGCTCGTTGCTGACAGCTGATCATCATCAACAGCATCGGGCAAACCAAATTGACACCAATTTTGTGAAAGGGTCGTCGATCGGAGCTGTTCAATTAACGCGACTCGCCCCGACCTTCCCCAACGAAGAGAAACATAAACAATGAAGTTAAGTTTTGAGAGCACAATCAAAATACTGATGGAAGAGAGGCCGAGAGAAACCAAAAGAGTGAAAGAGATTGAGCTAGAAATAAGTAAAAAGTTTTAGTGAAGGACGCGCAAGAAACAAACTCAGAGAGAATCCAAGGGGCATGGAACAGCAGCCAAAGAGCAATTCAAGTATATTTTGTGTATAGGTATGCAGCTCATTTGCTTTATGTTAATATTGTTATTGTCATGTCTGAAAAAACACACTGAACTTGAACTTGGGCATTTAACTTTGCTTATGGATATTAACATTAAGCCAACTACATGAAAAAAATACTTGTATGCATAGTCTGGTTTATAGTGAACGACTACAAAATACTCTGTTGTCAGTATAGATTTGCAGTCATAAATATTTGTTGTGTTTATAATAAATACATGTTAACGTTTGTAAGTGAAGTTAAAAATTTCAGTACAAATTTCTAAAACCGACTGTTTTTTCCATTAGCTCCGATGTTGATTTTTGATTTTGACCAAAATGTTGCAAGCATAATAAGACTCGTAATGCATATTGACAGGGTAGCAAGTTGCTTGCATGCAACGCGTTGAATATGAGCAAAACGGTAAATCATTCAGCAACAACAATAAACAACAAGCTATTTGAAACGCACAATGAAGATAAAATGATGACAAAGCTGCATATCAGCCAGCTTTTGTTTTAAACTTGTCAACTGAAGGTCACCAGGTCACCAGTCGACTGGTTTTCGATTATTTGAAAACAAAATAAAATAAAAGCATTTCGTGAACTCTGGAAACGTCCTTCAATCGCGGCTGCTGTTGCTGCTAAGGATCACACTCGCTCTCGCTCTTACACGCTGGCTCTCTCACTCTCTGACTCTCACTCTCTTTGCACTCTCTTTCGTTCGAAGCTTGGCGAGGTTTCGTTGGCTTGGCGCGCAGATAGTTTAAAACAGTTGGCGGTAAGCAGCGAAGCGTTTCGGTTGGGTGGGAGTCGCATAAAAAAAAAACCAAAGTGCAAGCAACGATAACAATAAACAAAAACATCAATTGCATAACTGTAACTCGAGTAATTAGTGTAAGGCATTAACACATGTTAACACCAAATGTGTCTTTAAAAGCACGCACATCTTTAATGCCGGTTATTAAATTTCCACATTACAAAAGTTTTCGTTGTAGTTGCAACACAGAATCGGCTAAAGGCGTCTGTCGTTTTGTCTAACGACACAAAGCCGCCCACCTTTATTTTTGTTTTCCTTTTTTGGAATAGCGTAATCGTTGTGTGTGCCACATTGTGTTGCATGTACTTTTGCATTTGCAGCAAAAAACGAAAGTGGAAATGTTGCATTTGCCACCGCCTATCTCTCGGCTCATCTTTCCACAGTGTTTTCGTTTGTCAAAAAAAACCGCACTTGAAAAATCGTTGTAAAAGAAAAAGTAAAAATACGGAAGAAAAACTGTTAACCGTTACCGGTTACCCGTTACAGCACTTGCCCCCAAACATTTGACGTGAATTTCAAAGACAAAAAAATAAAATAAAAATAGTTATAATAATAAAAAATACAAAAAAGTCATTTAAAACCTGAAATAAAATAAACCAACAAAAAATCTTCTCATTTTAAAATTACAGCTTTTAGCTACTCGCAACCCTAATCCAAAGCCAATCATGATTGAGCGCGAAATGGTGCAGTAAGTGGCGTTTGTTAATAAACCTTATTTATTATATATTTATATATGTATATTAATTTAACAATGTGCCCTTTATGATCATCAACATTAGTCAAAGTTCTGGCCATACAATTCGAACGAAAAACTAGGCCAAGTTTTACAGTCAACACTCGTTGGGAGTTTTTACTTAGATAGTTGAGCCCCATTATCATCATTATGCTTGCTTTCAAAGTCCACTGACCGATTGAACGTTGCACATCCCCAATGCACTCTCAATACCACAAACAGATAAATAAATATACATATTTACATTGATAAATTATACGTTGCGCCACAACAATTTGCAACATTTGCGAACAAATATTTCACGAATCATTTTGTGATTATTTTGTAAACAATTTTTACTCAGCAGGTTTTTTTTTAGACAATTTAAATTGGAATAAGTTGATCTTTTGTTTATTACTTATTACATTATTTATGATTATTAATTTCAGCTCGACTGCTTCAAAGCGCATATTTTATGCCATACAAGATTTTGTGCAATTTTTGGTCCTCTCCGTGCGTGTTTTATTAGAATTGATTAATGCCCTGGTGCAATCTCTGTTGCCCCTGAAGCAGAAGGATATCAGCCGTGAAGTGGTGCTGGTAAGTGAACTTGTTTAATATTTAATTATTTGATTGAATTACTTAATCACTGTATCTGTAGATAACTGGCACTGGCCATGGCATTGGAAGGGAGCTGGCGTTGCATTATGCCGTCTGTGGCAGCACCGTTGTCTGTGTGGATATTGATGAGAGGAACAACATGGAAACGGTGCAAAAGGTGAAGCGTTTGAATCGTGGTGCCGTCCACAGTTTCAGGTGGGTGTTTTAGGCTACAAAAAAGAAGCCTTAAGTGTGCACCGTGTGCTTGCCACAAGTACCTGATGCCATACAAAATTGCGTTCACTAATGAAAGGAGGAATACAAAAAAATATGATAAAACGATAGGTCTTCCAACAGGTCAAACTGTTTAGGATTTTATAAGTGAGCCCGAACGGTTTCTTATCTATTCTGTCTAGGAATTATTTAAAACAAATATTCTGTTTTCGATTTGAGTTTAACTGATGAAATTGCTCACCAAAAGTCTTAATTTTTTTGTACTGTTGATAATAGTACTCTTTTTTATTGTCTGTATAATAATACTAAGAATTTGCAAACCCTTTGCAGCTGTGATGTATCCAAACGCGACGAGGTCTTTTCGCTGGCGGATCGTGTCAAGGCGGAAATTGGTCTCGTCTCCGTGCTGGTTAATAATGTGGGAATAATGCCAACGCATCCGTTGCCTCAGCATTCGGTGGAGGAAATCCATCGTGTCTTCGATGTGAATGTCTTCTCACAATTTTGGACAATACAAGCGTTCCTGGGTCAGATGAAGGAACACAATCGCGGTCACATTATCTGCCTGTCATCGATTGCCGGCCTGGTGGGTTTGTCCAATTTGGTACCATATTGTGCAACCAAATATGCGGTGAGGGGCATGATGGAGGCGCTGCAAGAAGAGCTACGGGAGGGACCCTACAAGGATCTGGTGAGTGAATACGATACAATTTTAACTGATTTAAACTTAAAAAAACGTAATGTGTTTAATTTTAGATAAAAGTCACAACGATTTTCCCATATATGACAAACACTGGACTTTGCAAGTATCCCAAGGTAAAGTTTCCGTCACTTTTTGGTTTGCTGGATCCAAAGGAGGTGGCCAAGCGTATTGTAGAGGCACATCGATCCGATTGCGTGGAAACGACGATTCCCAGCTACCTGATGTACATCAATAACTGGACTCGATTGTTGCCCACCAGTTGTGGTATTCTCTTAAAAGACTACATTGACAGCGGTGTGGAATCGGATTTGAAATAATTATCATTTCGCTTATTTGTCATAGAATCTGTGTGTGTATATGTGTGTTTAAAATGATGGAATATTAAAGGTATTTTTATTCAAATTCAGTTAAAATTACTTGCTAAATATGAAGTAACTGTTGGTTTTCGAACTGAGCTTTGAATTGGCGCCAATGAGCGTGTACCATTAATCGTTCATATCGCCACCAATCATCGATACTCATTTATCAATTGTATCGATATCTATGTATCGCTGGTCGCACTCTAATCTATAGACAGCTGTTAGCTATGTTGGTCGATCTGGCAGCACTGCATTGTCAGCTGTAGCATGACAACAAAGGAAAATGGCTTGCGAAGTGAAAACATTTGGAAATATTTTAGATTTTCGAAAGGTTCAGGAATACTTTGGACTTGGACATGGTAATTATTATTACAGTACACAGTACACAACTAGCAGACTTGTTAAACACCTGTTTGCAGATGAGAATTGGCTGAGCGGCATCAACTACGCCATGTCGCCCACTGGCGAGGCGATTGCTTTGGCCCAGGGCGAAAAACTGGCTTTTCTCTCCACTTGTTGGGATAGTCGTGGACATGAGTACACCTATGCGCTCAGCTGGTGTGGCGAACTGGAGGATGGCAATCAGATTGTGACGAGTCTGCTGTGCATACCCATGATGCGTGCCACAGATGTCGAGTGGACTTGCATCGCAGTTGGACTTGCATCGGGCATGGTCATCTTCTACACGGATGCGGGTGTCAAGCTCTTCTCACAGTGGTAAGTTATTGCCAACTAGCACCCTGTAGTGGTAATTCAAGAAGAGACGTATTAATTTTGTTTAATATAATTGTCCCCAACAGTTGCCAAGAGGATTCTGTGCTGGGCATTAAGTTGTTGTCGCCGCCTCGCCACAGCGAAGCCAATGCGCTGCTCTACATTGTCTACAGCAGCTGCATGTGCTTCATCAATGGCGAGGATATACTGCCCATACTCGCCAATTGTCGGCACAATCAGCAACGTGGCGCTTTGGAGCGCAGCGGTTTTCCCAGCGCCGATGTGGTTGCATTTCACAAATACAAATTCAATCGGGAGCGTGAGAGTATCCTCAATGATGCCGCGATCAGTACAAATCAAAGGACACCCACCTATGATTATATTGTGCAGCAGAGCATTGCCCATGGCTATTTTGCCAAGGTGCAGGCGACGCCGGTGCGAAGTGCTCAGGTCATTGTGGCTGGCGCAGAGCCCTATTTGGGTTTCTTTCATGCCGAGGAGGGCTACAAAACCGTGTCGCTCGGTGAAGTGGCTAAAGATGTGCTTGGTATGGCCTATAAAAATCTGCTGGGTGGCATTTTTCGACGCGCACCGGATCAGACGGCGGAGCAACCGGAACAGTTGCCCCTTCCCAGCAAAGAGGCACCGATGCGTACTCGTTGTCGTCTCTACGATGGCAAACGCGATGGCCTCTCCCTAATCCTGGCCCCGGGCGGCAAACTAGCAGCCGTCACAGATAATCTGGATCGGGTGATGCTGGTGGATACGCAACAGGCGATTATACTGCGCGTGTGGAAGGGTTATCGGGATGCGCAGTGCGCTTTTGTGCCCACCAAGGAGCGATCGGTGCGAGGGATTAAGACGCACAAGCGCAAAGCTTTGTTTCTGGTCATCTATGCGCCACGGATGGGCTGCCTGGATATCTGGGCGCTGCAGAATGGACCGAAAGTGGCCGCTTTTACAGTCTCCAAGTGCGGCCAGCTCATCTATAATAATCACAGTGCCTTGGGTGCACCGGGCAGAGAGTCACGAAAGTCGCCCAGTTTGAATCATTGCCTGTTTCTCGATCCCAGCGATGGCAGCCTGAAGGAGGTGCATATTCCCTTCCATTATGCACTGAGCGAAACGAACTCACAAACATCCCGGGATATACACATGCTGCGACGCCTGCGGAATCAGTTGCGAGCTCTAACACATTCCGGCGAGGATCGGCTGCAGCAAATTGAGGCAATTGCTCAACTCGCTGGGGAGCTGGAAACGCTGGAGGTGCGCCAGCAGTGCTTGGAAATGTTGCTCAAAAGCAAACGACTGCAGCCGCAACTATTTCAGAGCATTGTCCATGTCTTTGCCCAGGCCGAGGAGCTGGAAACCACGCAAGAGTTCCTGCAGCAAATCGAAAACTATAAACGCCTAACCGATCTCTATTTGAGTCTGAGTCGTGTTCAGCTGCAGGAGCAGCCAACGCCAGAGCTGCTCGAACTATCCGATGCGGATCTGGTGACCATTAATCAGCTGGTCATTCTCCTCGATACGGGCATGGAAGAGAAGCCCACTACGCGTGAGGTCAGCTTTCAGCTGCATGATGACTCACTCCACAAAGTGGAGGAGTTTGTCGACTATCTGAGCATCTTCAACATTGAGACGCCCAATTGTGTCACGCTGCTGCCGGAGAAGTCCGATAAATATGGCAGCGTTAGCAACGATCTCTTTGGTCAGTTCTTTGCGCAGAGTCTGTGCTTGGAGCAGTTCAAGGCGTGGGCCGACCAGGCGTGCATTCCCAGCAAGGATCTCCTAACGCTGGTCATCTACTTTTGGCTGGACAAGCCATTCAAGTACAGCAACTGGTGAGTGAAAACGCTTTATAGTGGCATAGACTGCTCTGCAGTAATCCGCTCCTGATCCGGCTATTACCAATAGTCTTCAAGCTCTAAAGATGCTGTAAGGGAGAGCAAGAAGGAACAAGAGGAATCTGTTGAGCTATTCTTTTGCCGGGAAGAGATTAAGCACCTTTCTAAGCGATCTATTGTTAATTCTGCTAAATTAGAACCAACTAGGATTGTGACAAATCCTTGGTTCAATCTCCCACTAGTGTCAAGATATTTAGAAGCAGACAGATCTGGCCCACAGTTGACAACTAACCCACAATATTAGCAAGTTGCCTGCAGGACATCTTCTAGTCTACACCATCCCCAAATTCCAAACCAGTCTCATTTTATTCAACTCTTTCACAGTGATGAGGTCGTCGAGGATATGTCGCGCATTGCGTCCATGGTGCGCGTCATATGTGAGCTGGCTGGCGAGGACATCAGCAATTATCCCTATAATGCCATATCGCCGTGGTGGCAACAGGTGCGTGAGCTGCTCCTGGAGAGCAAACAGTTCTCCGGGCTGTTGGTGGCCATTGTCTGCAAGACAGTCGCCGTTCAGCTGTGGCGCAGTCGACGAGACGGCTCCTGTGATGAGAGTGTCGAGGAGGATGAACGCTGGGAGACCATATCGCATGACGAGGCCCAGTGGGGTCTGCTCACCGGCAAGCTGGAGGATGTGGCTGTCCTGGGCGCTATACTTGGGTTAAGCAAAGCATTTTTCTTATTTTTATGTAACTTGACTAAAAAGGATTTTCTTTTTGCAGGCAGCTCAAAGTGTGCCGTAAGCCGATTGGGCCGGAGTTGCCGTACGAGCAGCCCGACTGCAGCTTGAAGAACATACTTAGCGGTGGCAAGGGCATCGTATCCGAGCTGACAGCCAAGTGGTTAAACTGTAGTCGCATAGATCCCGCACTGGTTGTGGAAATAACACCGCCAGAAAACGAAAGCGATGACGAGCCCGAAGTGGGTCAACCCAAGCCAAAGTCCAAGCCGGATAAGAAGAAGAAGAAGGGCAAAGTAGAGGAAGAAGTGCAGGAGGAGCTGGCGGAGAAGGAGCCTGAGCCTGAAGCCGGCACACCGAGTGAACCACTGGAACCGGTGCTGGAGCGATTGGCTTTGTTGCGTGCCCATTTCCCATTCAGTCTGGAGTCGGGTGTGCTGCTCAGCCTGATGGCGTGGCAGCATATGGTGCACTGGAGCAAGCAGCTGTCCTCCTTGGAGCACATGCGCGCCGCATTGCGTTGTCTGGAGCAGTTTCGGACGCCTGATCTTGCGCTGAAGCATGGCACCTGTTGCATGCTGTGGCAAGCGACACTCAAGTTTCCGTTGCAGGCGACAGCCAAGCTGATGCAGAAAGTGGGTCGCCTGCCGGTGGATAAGATGTGCCAACAGGATCTGGACATGTCGGCGGCATTGGTGCCCGAATTCCTCGAGCTCTGCTTGGAGTTTCTGCAGCATTTCACCAGCTCGCTGGAGCATGGGAAACGTGAGCTGCGCTTCGAGCAGGCGCTCAGCGAGGGTCAGCTGCCGTTGCAGTTTCTGGCGCTGCAGCAGCATCATGCGTTGCCCGATCTCCTTCAACTGCAGACACAGCTCTGCACCGTGCTGCATTTGATTGCACATTTCCAGTTGCGCGTCTCGCGTCCGTTGACAACGCTCTTCGATGCGCTGGCAAATAAGGCACTGCTGGCGGACATTAATAAGGAGCTGACGTATGGATTGCCTGCACCAGATCTTGTCCTGCAGGAGCAGCGCACTGCGTTCCTTTGTTCGGTGGTTGCGGCCACCATGGATCTGATACGGGAGGATCTCGAGCAGCTCTACATACTCGATCATGTGCTGTACATGGCCAAGATTTGTCAGCTCGCCGACAGCTGGAAACTGGACAAGTTGCCCATTTTGCGGCGACAGGTGAAAGATTGATTGAATCCTCGTTTTCAGTTTGTGGATTTCAAGAGTTGTTGTGTTGCCTTGCAGGTTGTGGAACTGTATGCCTTTGGCTATGATGCGGAGGCACAAGTGCTGCTTACGGACATCAGCGATGATGAGGAACTGGGACGATTGCTTCTAGAAATTGCCGGTCGTCGGCTAAATCTATTTGCGGAGGGTTCGCAGTCCGCGTTCCTCAAGATCGCCTCTGTGGGTCATCAGCTGTTGGCCTATCTGGATAATTTGGTAAGTGCAGCCGTCGTTTATTATCCACAGAACTGAACTGACAGCAGGCACACCCACACACACACACACACATGCACATGCACACATCGACATCGTCACCGTCATCCTCATCGCATCTGTGCTCTCTGCAGAAGGATTCAGTGACGGAGCAAAGCATTACGATAAGCGCCTCGCGCCCCGATGAGATCGATGTCATCGTCTTGGACAAGCTGATAACCCATGTGTACAGATGCCTAAGTCGCCGTCAAGCGGGCTCCAACAAGCTGCTCGTCACCGTCGCCCAGATGTACAATGCGGTTCGCATGCTACAAACATGAAGGGTTCCACCACAGGGGAATACCTTTAATTTCACAAGCAGATCCCAACTGCTGCATCTCCAAATATTATTACCCAAAACAAAGAAAACAAAAAATAAAACAGATACCAAATTAATAAATACAAGGATTGGAATTGGAATTAGTATTGATGAGATTTGCTGGCGCCTGTAACGGTACTTGTCTTGGGTTTGCCAGTCTTGAAACTCAAGTCCGTCTTGGGCACGGTGCGTGCACTGAAGTCAGTCCTCTTTTTGCCTGAACTGTAATCCGGCTTGGGGTTGCCTAAATAGCTAGCCCTGGCACTGCCATGACTCAGGTCTGGACTTAAGTTGCTCTTGATATTCCTTGAGCTGAAGTCTGCCTTGTAGCTGCCGGGACTGTTTTCCGTTAGAGTGATGCTAGCCTTGGGCTTGCACAGACCAGCAGGCGATGATTTGGGCATGCCCAGCACTGAGTTAGTCTTGGGTTTGCCCAGGCTATAGCTAGTTCTGGCCGTCATCAAACTAGAGCCGGCCTTGGCACGCTTCTGTGGCTCTCGAATGTTAATGGCCGAGTTTTGGAGATCCACTTTGCCGACAACGGGCAGATAGTGATGCAGGTAGTTCTCCGCACGCACCTGGCCAATGACTGGCGGCATAGGCAGATGCTCCATCATTTCGGATGGATAAACACGCAGGTGTGTGTAAACGGGTATGCACAACTCAGTCGTATCCAAATTGATGCGCTGCTCGATCATACTGCGACCGGGCAGCCGGAAATGATGGCCCAGTATCGGCTCACGGAGCGGTCGATCAAACATGTTCTTCACTTCGCTCGCCGCCTCCCCCGCATCGCGTTCATCCTCCCGTTCCTCGACCTCCTTCGCCCGCTTCACCGTTCCGGCATGCTGGATGCCCGAGATCACCTTGAGCGTTGTCGAGCTGGCCACCTTCTTGATATCGGGCGGCAGGCGATAGGCGCGATTATCTTCGCCGGCGCGTTCAAATGGTGTCAGTTTCGACCAGGGCAGCACAGTGCCCAGGGTGCCCAAGTAGCGTCCACCCTGTGTCCACAGGCGACAGGAGTAGTCGTGGCTGCCACTAGAAAGAAGTATTTAGGATCAATGAATTTGGTACACTTAGAAAAAAATCGCACTAATATTTAGTCGTTTTGAACAGAAGATAGTTTTTCTTGTCTTCAGAAATAATTTCGAAATTTGTGAGAAAACTTAAAAAAATGAGTGTTTTTTTACTATTTTATTTTAGAAATATTTATTACTATTCAGAAACGTATTTCTAAAAAGTAGAAAAACAAATCCTGATTCTCAGAAAAGTCCTTTTCTAAAATGAAAAATCAAATCCTGTTTTTTAGAAAGTCACAAGCGTTAATTTGGAAAATAACTTTCTAAATAATAAGATGAGGAACGCTTAGCACATTTCTAAAATTCAGTTTAATTTTTTCCGGTTATATACCTTATATACCGTTACTTACGTGAATATAATCTTTGACAAATTGATGAAGCCAATGGAATTGATAGCCTTCAGGTGTCCCTTGTAGGAGCTAACGAGCATGGGTTCCGGCTGATTGCGCACCATACGCTTGGCCCGCGTCAGGAAGAGATCCTTGCGCAGGAATATGAAGTCCAGTCGCAGTCGGGGCATGCACACCTCCGTCTTCTCCGCCTGCGGAATGCTAGACAACGGAACGGAAAGAAACGAATTTTAGCTGTAGTCCAAATTCAGAGACATGGAAATTTGAATGACTGTCTTTATTAACCCACGCCAGTTCTTGTTATGAGTTATTTATTAGTTTTGGCAAAAAACAAGTTGTCTGTTTGTTGTTTGGAATTCCGACTGACACGCAAGGCCAAGCAAGAAAGGAATATTGTGGGCGGATGGATGACTTGGCTGTCTGGCTGGCTACAAGCTGGCTACATGTGTAGGATAATGAGTCGTGTCGTTAGACTCAATTTGTGTGGTTGCTTTATGTTTTTCTTGTTAAGCCATATAGATGGATACAGTAAGCTCTCGCCTCAAAGTACCAGCTGATAACAGAGGTGCCACCGAACAGGGTGGGTTTTACCGTTTCTTAATGTTTCTAGTAATCTACCTTTGTTGACCCCAGCTTTCAAAATTTGTTATCGATATTATAAGATAAGTCACTGTTATTTACCGATCCGTCGAGGGAATTACCAGGAAAGTACTTTCGAAATTTAGTGACTCTAGCTAAAAACGCCATAAGCTTACTTTTAAGTTCGGTTTTATCGATTTGCGTTTATCGACTTTTATCGATTTTCTAGCTTAAAGGTTCTTTAACCTTCGGTTTCAGAGTATAATTCGAACACTCACCAATAGTTAACAATGTGCCAAATCTTAATGTAGCCAAAAGCGGTGCCCGTATAAAGGAATCGATTCTTGCGATCTGTGGCCATGGTCAGGACACAGTCGCCCACTTTGTGGACGGCGTAGAACTCCTTGATGAAACCGCCATGCTGATGATGGGAATACACCTGAATGTGGCCCGTGTCCAGAGAAATGAAAACACTGCCTAAAAGCATAGTTATTTATGAAGTAAGCGCATGCGATGAAAATAATATCGAGTTGTCTCACCGTGATCCTTGGTCATGGGACGTTTCTGTAGAAATAGCACGGCCTGCACGGATACGGGTATATTGGCGCCGTAGTCCTTAATCTCATCCGGCTTAAAACTTAGGTGCGCTAGTGTGCGTCGTCCCGCTCCCATCAGTGCGGACATTCGCTTCGATCTTCGCGTCAATTTCTCCTCCTCAGCGTTGAGTTTCAGCTCAATGAACTTAGTCGGATTCATGACATTGTAGCGCCGATACGGCTGACCCGTTTCCAGCTTCCAGAAGATAATCTCACCCGAATAGGTGGCGGTGACAACGCCCTCGCCCAACTTCACATCCGCACACGTGATGTCATCCGTGTGGAATTTCGTCCATTTCTTTGGATCGCCATATTCGCGACCCGCAACATCATTGAACTCGGTCACCTGTCGATCCCAGCCCATGGCCAATATGCTGATGTGATGTGGAAGAGGATACGTCATCAAAAACAATTCAAAGAGGGATACAAAGTTAGAGTGATCGACTACGAGATACCCTATATTACTCTAGTTGTATTCCCCAATTTATCTGGGATGTTTCTTATCTGATCTTGATGCAATTAATCAATCACATGTCCTCGTATATTGAGAGATTGTGTTTTTAAAATTTTGCCTATTATTGTTTTCGGATATCGATACGTATCGATATTGGTGAAATGGTCGCAGAAATCGATGAAAATTAATAAACTTAATCTGCGCGCCAAGTTTGAAATCGCCAGCTCTCCTAGTCACTAGATGGACAGACGGACATGAACCTGATCAAGAATATATATACCTTATACATTTCTCTGCCTGCTTACCCATTTTCAATGGATTGCAGGGTATAATAAAAACAGCTCCTAGCAGTAAATATGTCTACAAATCTGGATTACTTAATCCACCACTCACCGATCGACTACCCAGATAACTGCAGTTACTTCCTGGTCCGGCTGAATGCTCATATTGCGCACAACGACAGCATTATTATAGTTCCATATCTTAAGGGAACCATCCCTCGCACCGGTCAACAGAAACTGCTCCAGCGGATCAAAGCATGCCGCTGTTATTTCAATATCAATGATCTCGCCATAGATCATCTTCGTGTGGCAATTCTTTATGATTATCTTGCGACGACCCGTCCACGGATCCCAGACAATTATGTAGCTGTCCAGTCCACACGTGACAATATTGCGAAAGAGTCGATTGTAGAGGACCACAGAGACGGGAGCCGCATGCGTGTTGCCATCGGTGAGATCAACTCGAACACGGGGACAGCACTTGATCTGGATGAGTTTGCGTCCGGCGACCAAAAGCTCCCGGAGATGCGAATGATAGTAGTATTTGATGTCCGTTTCGCTGTGATGAATGATGCGCACCAGTTCACCGAATGTCTGGAGCAGTGTGTGCTCCTGCAGATCCCACACCTTGATGACCTTATGGTAGTCCACGCTGTACACTTTGTTCTCCTCCGGCTGCACAAAGACGGCAACAATGCCACCATTGTGGCCAGTGAGTATGGCCGATGGCTCCGACGAGATGTACACATCCCAGATGCGAACAAACGTATCCGGTCCGCCAGTCACCAAAATATTCTTGCTCTCCGCCACATAAAAGACGGATACACCAAGTGGTATACGGAAGTTATTGCGATCATCATTGCTGACCATGATCAGACCCGGACAACGACCACGATACTTTTTCGTATTCCGATACTCGGCCGAGGCGAACAGGGTGTTCATGTGCAGCGAATAGTAGACACAGGAGATGAGCTCACTGTGCAGATTGATGTGCTCACGGGGTATCAGCAACGGTATCCGACCCTTCAGCACATCCGCCCACACCAGTTCAACGAGCGCCGCTCCCGGCTTAGCCTGGAACGGACCACGTAAATACGGTGAATACGATAGAATGCGCACATTGCCAGCATAATCCCCCAGCACCAATTTTGAGTGCGTCTTGCCATTGTTGTAGAAGGCATAGCTCATGCAGTAGACAGCATACGGTAAACTACGGATGACCATGCGGAGCGTAAATGTCGATGCGATCGTCTCATGGAAACGCAATTCACGCTCCGTTGACGCGGTGCAAACGATGCTCACATCGGACAGTGCCTGCAGCGCCAGTATCCACGTGGGCATCTTCAAGTGAACTGCAATGGAGCAGATCATATATATACATATATATATATATATATTAGAGATGTACACTTACTGCTCTCGGAGACGGCGCTGCGCAGCGGTTCCATGTGTGAACTCCAGAAACGCAATTGTCCCTCATGACTGGCCGTCACCCACATGCCCGAATTCTCTGGCGAATCTTCGCCACCAAATGAATAGTTTGCCGATAGTTCCGGTATCTCCTCCATCGGTGTCTGATCCGATTTGACCTTGAGCAGCGTTATGCAACAGACGGCCGAACGATGTTCGGTTTTACGGACAACTGGCGGCGCCGATATGGGCAAAATCAGTGCCTCCTTTTGGTTGCTGGGATCCTCCTCCTGGAAACCAAATATCAGATACGAGACAAACTCATTCCAATCGATCATAAAATCGCTATTCTGATTAATTTTCAGAAACAGACGCGTATACGTATAATCCGTAAAACTAATGTCAACATCCTCCAACATGCGACGTAAATCCGTATAGCCGACCATTTGATCTGGCGATGATTTGAATACATCGAACAGCTTCTGCAGCTGTGCCTTGGAGATGCGATCGTGCAAACGCTCCGATTGCTCCTGAGTCAACTGTTGTGTGGCCGTCGAGGAGATCGTTTGATATTCAATATTCGCCTTGCTATCTCCACTGGCCAAATAAATCATCGACATTTTGGTGGCTTAGGCAAAGAAGAAACGACAACAAAGTTACAATCGCTCGGGTGTATTTAAACTTATATTTAACTAATGGTTGGTTTTTGTTTAAGATTTCAAGTGTGTTTTTGTGTGTTGTACTTAAAAGTCTACTAGGTTCTCAAGTTATTCTTCTAGAGGCAGCGCGCAACTAGATCATTGATGGCATTGCCCCGATCGCCATATTCGCCGCCACGCTTGTACGGAACGGAGACCTTTTTCTTCCAGCCATCGCGTGGACTTGAAAGCTGCAAGTAAATAAGATTAGGATTAGGATACAAAAATACAGCTCAGACTAGCTCCGACTACTACTTACCGAAAATGCACACAAAAATTCATTGACTGCAGCGAAATTGGGTCCCACCGTGAAGATCTCATGTATGATATCCTCCAAGCAGATAATACCCTTCTCGCCCAGATGCTCCTCGACCATGGTGTTCGATTGTATGGCCGTCTTTTTGCCCTCAATGCGTGCGAAACCCTTCTTGAAGAGCAGCTCCCGAATGGTGCTCAACGTTGGCACACCATAAACCACAAAGGGTTCAATGACACGCAACAGTAACTGATTCTCTTTGCTGTTCTCAATGAAGACTGCGTTGTGCCGCTGTCCCATGTGCAGTGTCTTGAATATTTCCGCAGTTGTCTTGTCAAATATCTTCTTTCCCGCATGACGCATCGCAAATAGCAATCGGGGGTTTGATTCGTCCGCTGCCTGGGCGCTCTGTTCCGTGATATTTGTGCGTAGAATTGTCTGCCGGATGCGTTTCGAAGTGCGTTCGGCTTTCAGATAGCCCATCACAAAGGATTCTGCACGCTTGAATTTGTGATGTGTACGCCCTTGCTTTACCCGTTTAATGCGATCATTACGTTTCTGTTCGAGCACGGATTTATCCTGTTGAATACGTCGTTTGCGGTGCCTCAGCACTGATATTGTTTTGCCAGGCAATTTGTTTGGTACGGCATATCTATATAGCATACAAAATGATATTAGTACTATTTTTGCAATTCTTTAACTATTTATTAGCAACTTACTTGTCGGACATTGTGAATAAATTTAAGTTTTTCAGCAAAGATTTGGCAAAACACGTGCAACACACAATCAAAACAAAAACTGAAGGGATGCCAACTTGCTTAAAATACAAACAGCTGCACATGTGAATGGCAAATGAACGTCGATTGAATTTATCGCTTATCGATGTGTAGACCAAAATAAAAGTGCACAAATAGGGGGGCTGTCAATCATCCGGCAAATTTCGCTTAAAATAGATATCAACAAAATGAAGTAAACGAAAAAAGCATTGGCATTGCTACACTAATTAGTTTCCGGTATTGCGCACTCGCATGCCTTCAAATTTGATAAGGTGTGATAGATAGAGGGGCGCTTGGGTTGTGTCACGAGCACACACAATTGTGGATGATTGCTAGTAGATATTAAATGAGAATGTAACAGTATATAAATTAATTATTATTGTTAGATTACAAGCATTTTGCATAGAATGTTGAAGAATGTTAAATTTTTTCTATTAATTGTAAGTGAAAATGTTTATTAAAAATAAATATATGTAAATAAAATATAGTTCGTTCGACACGTCTTGTGATATGTTGTGTTCGTGTTTGACACGAGAGCATCACTATTTATGCTCTCACGCCAAATTTGGGGAGCGCTTGGCCCAGAGAATGCCGAAACGCCGGTCTCGTCTCTATGCCAACGCGCCATTCTGTCGACTCAGTATCAACGCGTAGCTCGACTGGATGGGTGCAGTGTGCTTTGTGTCGCGCAAACATATTTGTTGCAATTTATGGTAATGCAAATAGTGAACGCAAAAGCGAATGTGCAATGAGTGAAAATATATAAGTGAGAATGTTCTGCGAGTGCAGATAAAAACAATACTTTTGTCAAAAAAGAAATAAAATCTATAAGTATGATTATTGCCACGCGACGGGCATTTTACAACAATTTACAACTCAACTAAAATCCAACAAAAAGAGTGACGAATCGCCGAACATTTGGCACGCGACAATGCTGTAAACTTGATTACACTTGCAAAATAATATTTAAGGTTTTTTTTTTGTAAAAATATAAATTAAAAGTTAGACAAGGCTAACTGTCTGTTAACTGGTTTAAATTGACTATGAAAACGACACGTTTGATTTATTCTAACTATCTATTTACTATCGAATTTGGAACAACAGCAGCTACAAGATGATAATTAAAAACTGAGAATCACGCAGAAAATATTCCCCCACATATTTCTATACTGAAAGAATCTTTTCAAATATATCTTTAAAGTGGCAATGTTAACGTCTGATTAGAAGCCATCAACTGCAATTGGAATTATAAGCAAAGATCTGGACTCTCGTTAGCTGGCATAGTCTGTACATATAGTCTATATATAGCCCAATTATGACTGATCGCTATGGGAATGGGGTCACAACAAGTTTGGTTGAAGCCACCAATACCAATGGATATGGCCAGGATAAGCAAGACGACGCCGATGCTGGAGAGGATGGAAAAATTGTGCTTAAGCGAAAGCTGACGCTAATCAATGGTGTGGCCATTATAGTTGGCACCATTATCGGATCGGGCATTTTTATAGCACCTACCGGAGTTTTCTACTACACTGAGTGAGTATGACTAAGAACCAACTGAAAATATACCTTATTTCATTAAGAAAACATCTTAAAACATTTCCAAATATTTGAGTTGGCAATTGTTTATTGTTTTGCTGTTGTTACGCAATTAAATAGTTTTTAATTGGAAATTCCAAGGACTGAAATTCTCTATTCCATTTTTGCACTCAGTCAGATTATTAACAAGCTCAAACAATTTGCATTCACAGCTTTCTTTATTTCGAGTTGATTAAAATATGTGAACTCACTAAAAGGTCAATGGCACTAAATTTTATATAGTAAATTGAAAAAGAGCAATTGAAATTAATTCCGTTATGTGGGTGAAAAGTGGGTGGAAAGTAGCCGAAGTAATTAAGCCTTGTTTGGTTTCGGGTTGCCCTTGAGTAAAAATCGCTCGCGAAATCGCCAAGAATTATTGCATCAGCTCGAAGAGGGTTTCCGTTGTTTATGTGCAACGATAAATGGCATGTACTTGCCCCAAAAATAAACACGTCTCATCGGTGCACACAGAAAGAGAGAAAGAGAGAGAGAGAGAGAGAGAGATAGAGAGGGAGACAGAGAGATAGAGAAAGACTGACAAACACTTGTGGAACCACTTGAGTCCCAATGGAGTCCATTGTGTGTTTGTGTCCACTTATTTAATATTCTTTTTACTCTCCGTTTTTTCTTTGTCAGATCCGTCGGAAGTTCACTTTTGATTTGGTCGGCTTGCGGCATTCTTTCAACAATTGGCGCTCTTTGCTATGCGGAATTGGGCACTAGCATCACCAGATCCGGTGGCGATTATGCGTATCTCTTGGTCGCATTTGGACCACTTGTTGGATTCCTGCGCCTCTGGATCGCCCTGCTTATCATCAGACCAACAACTCAGGTTTGACTTATCTTGTCATCCTATAAAATGTTAAATCTTGTTATGACGTTTATTTATTGTTTTTATTGTCTAATAGTTGATGTTATTGAATTATTGTTGTTTTTATTGTTTGCTAATTGTATTGCTTTGAACAAAACAATTGATTCAAAGTCAACCTTCGGTCAGAATTGTATTCAATTAGCTGAAAATTCGCCAACAACGAGAACTTTCTCCCAAGAAAAGTAAAAACAGTTGGATGCGAATTAAAAAAAAAAAAAAAAAAAAACTCGATTAACAAGTGTGTTGCAAGCCTCGGACTACGTAGAAATCTAAATCTGAAATCTGAAGACAGCCAATTTGATTTGGAATATCGCTTGCAATTCTAATTAGTTTTTATGTTTTTTTTTTTCGGACAGATGCAATCTGGTTTTAAGCACAATAATTAAGTAGAAAAATGCAGTGAAAGCGCTGCATAGCACAGTGTCCATCACTAAAGCTAATTTTAAGCATCAAAATTAATGCAAATTGTTGCTGCATTTCTATATTTTTTCAAGACAATTGTTGCACTGACTTTTGCGCATTATGCGGCAAAGCCGTTCTTCGAGGATTGCGATCCCCCACAACTTGCCGTCAAACTGCTGGCGGCTGTTTGCCTCTGTAAGTAATATTAAGACATATAATATTTGTATATATTTTTATTTTTATTTTTATTTATTTATTTATGTTTCAAGGTCTACTCACTGCGGTTAATTGCATGTCGGTCAAGCTGTCCATGAAGGTGCAGGATATCTTTACGATTGGCAAGCTGCTGGCCCTAATAATGATAATACTCGCTGGCCTATATTATATGGCCACTGGCAAGCTAGATAACTTCTCGAATCCCTGGGAGGGCAGCTATAGTACCCGCAACATTGGCTATGCTTTCTACTCGGGTCTGTTTGCCTTTGGCGGCTGGAACTACTTGAACTTTGTCACCGAGGAGCTGCAGGATCCATACAAGTGTGTTTAACAATGGAAGAATTGCATAAAGAAAAGATTCATTTATTTTTGCCAACTCATTCGCAAACAATATTGACTATCTTTCTATATGTCCTTGTGTCTATTTACTTTTCAAACAACCCTCATGGCCAGAAGCCCTTTGCCATTTGCGTCATGCGTTGGCTGGCGGCAACAAGTTTTTTTGCGGCGCCCACTCGCCCACTTCTACTTGTTGCACGTCCTTGAGCCCTTGCGCCCGCATTTATGTTGCCTCCCTAATGAATTCAATTTGCTTCAGAAGACGCAGCAATCAGTTTGAGTGCTGACTCCTTGCCGTTTTTCTTGTTATCCTCCCCTGCCTAATGGTTTTCAGACACATTTCACATTTGTATGTTTTCCTATTTTCTTTTACAAACCCAGAAATCTGCCACGCGCCATTTGGATTGCGATGCCACTCGTCACGGGCATCTATGTGCTGGTGAATCTTGCCTACTTTGCAGTTGTTTCCAAGCCGGAGATGCTCAGCTCGTTGGCAGTTGCGGTGACCTTTGGCAACAAAGTCTTTGGGCCGCTGGCTTTTATGGTGCCCATCTTTGTGGCGCTGAGCACATTTGGTGGTGTTAATGGTGTTCTCTTCACATCGGCGCGTCTCTTCGCCACTGGCGCCCAGGAGGGTCATCTGCCCAAGTTCTTTCAACTGTTCCATGTCAAGCAACAGACACCAATTCCATCTTTGATATTTACGGTAAGTGAATACATTTATTATTATATATTATTCAAATCAGTCATTTTATTATAATTTTGCCTATTAAACAGCATCATTTTTTTTTTTGTTCGTTGTTTGAGCTCTAGAAAATAGAAGAATTTTGCTGGAATTTAATGCATTTATAGCATTTCTTTTAAATTTTTAAGATCAAGATTTTATACTACATTTAAATTATTTATTGCTTATTTAAAAAGACTGAACCCATTTTTAAACGCTGTGCCTTTATTTCATAGCTTTTTTTCTCTTGAAACTAGATTTTTTCTTGTTATTTTTTTTTTTTTGGCATCTTGTTACTTATTATAATTAGCTACAATTAACACATATTTTTCGCACAGTGCCTGATGTCTTTACTCATGCTCTTGACCGAAAATGTCTATGAGCTAATTAACTACTTCAGTTCGGTGCTCTGGCTCTCAGTGGTGGCCAGCATAGCGGGCATGTTGTGGCTGCGTCACAAGAAGTAAGTTAACTCCAGCTTTAAATAATATGGAATACAAACTAGCTAATCTCTCTCTGATTTTTAGACCTAACCTGCCGCGTCCCATTAAAGTGCATTTGGCGTTGCCGATTACTTTTATGACCATCTGTGTGACTTTGGTGCTGCTGCCCAATTTCAAGGAGCCCGCCAATCTGCTCATTGGCATAGCCATCACATTGGCAGGCATTCCATTTTACTATGTTTGCATTGCCTGGAAACAGAAGCCCCGTTGCTACGGTCGTCTCTCGAATGGCATGGTCAATTTGTGCCGAGCCATCTTCAACACGACGATCATCGAGTCCAACGAGTCGCTCGAGTAGAATGAATAACCCATCCACCGGATCATCAAGAATACCCGATGCATTTAGCATTTAGTTTACCGCAAGAAAGCAGATATTCTACATGAGTCCAGCGATGCCACAACAAATGAAAATGAAAATGCCAGATCCATTTGTATGATATTTAGCATTCCTCTCAAACCGTTACGGCGGAATCGCTTACGCTAGTTACAACATTGCTTATTGTATTATCTTTTGTATTTATTCACGTGATGATGGCAGTCGCAAGCTCTTTAAGTTCTTAAGCGTCTACACTTTTGTTGAGTTTCTTACATACAAATATACAAATATATATAAGTATATACTTGCCTCAATGGTGACACTTTTAGGGAATCTAAACTATAAGCATAAATAGTACTAATTATATACCATATTTATCAATATACTACAATTTGTAAAACACACATAACACACCAGATATTGTGACTTATTCAGATGGAGTTTATAAATGTTATTGTGAATGTGTCTATTACAGTTATGAAAGGTTGTTTTGTGATTATATATATCTATATATACATCTATATATATCTGAACTCTACTCATTTTTGTCTAATACGCAATTTTGCGCCTGTTCAAATCGATGGCGGTATCGATTAGAGTTGTGCCCCGTATGAAATCCGCTGCCACAATATTGGCATGTCCGCCCAGCTCGTCCCGGTACAGCTGCGAGATGCGCCAGTTAACATTGTCTGCCATTTTGCGTAGACCACCATGCTTGTCCAGTATGACATCCCAGGCCACCGGCGTTAACTCCGCCATGTCCACCACAGGGCGGCTAGAGAACCGACTGAAAATAGGGGATATAGCTTTGAGCAGCTAAGACTTTTATATATATAAAAGATTGCTCGACTTACGACACATCGAAATCGTTGATGAAGCGCAAATGGTGTTCGAGACGCGTCCAGGATTGCACATTGCCCCAACGCTGATCGACGCCGCCAAAGAGCAGCTGGGGAAACTCCTCAACCATTTCGTGCTTGTCATAGGCCAATATCACATTCTGTTTTCGCCTCCAGATCTCGTTCATAGTCGCGTGCCATGTCAGCGATGGATGCACAACAAGATCCCCGAACTGTTCCCGCAAATAGCTGACCAGCAGCCGATGCACGCCCAGTCCCTTGCCGAAACCTTCAATTGAGATTCAATTTAAGATTCCCATTTGACTGCTCCATTTTACTCACCCACAGGGAACTCTTTGAGTCCGAAAATCACAATCTCATTGGTGGCCAGCACAAAATCCTTGACCTGCTGTATAACCTCATTGAGTGGTCGCTGTTTCGTGATGCCATGATAGATGAAGAACTTCTCCTCCGCGGGGCGATAGTAGCCCACTCGAATGTCCAGATATCTAGCACCGTGCAGCAACTGGCCACGTATATCATCGTCCTGGGTGAGAGCGTATTTGGTCACAAGACTCTCGCGCAACAGCGGATCGAAATTGGGTCGATATGAGCCCGAATCATGGGTGCCGGGTATGAATAGATCTCGCAGACGCAGTCCACCCAAAACGGCACGCATCTCATTCATCCAGCGCGGATAGGCGCTTACACAGCTCTTGGCCAGAATGCGCCCATGGGCATCGATGTAGCTGGCCCAGTAGCCGTAGCAGGCACTCTCCGTGCTCACATTACGCGAGAGGGCATAATCAAATGGCACACCGGTGGTAAACCACTGGGCTGATTGACTTGGTTTAATGGCAGCCACGATCTCATTGTTGCCCTCATTGGAAATCCAATGCAGACGTTGGCCAATTGTTGGCGCTTTTGGTACAGAGCCCGGCGTACTGGTGTAACCATTAAACGGTATATACGCCACCTGATCCTCACTAAAACCGCTGCCCTCCACACTATCGCTGTTGAAGGATGCGAGTGGTGTGCCTGTGGGCAGAATACGCTGCTCAAAACTATGCGGATCCTGTGCGGTTAACAGAACATTATCCCCATCCCGAGCCGGAGCATGTTTCCAGGACACCTCCAGGAAACGTTTGCGTGCGCTTATCGTCAGCCAGAGTCTCAATTGAGGTGTCCCCTCCTGTTGCTGTTGCTCCTTTGGGAGTGTGGAGCAGATGCATAACGCCAAGATGAACACCAGTTGCAACATCTCTGTGTCTCAGTCTTTCGGCTTGAATTAATTCTGATTTGTTTTGATTGCGCTTAAAGTTAATCAGCGTATATAAAGTAGCCAGAGAGGCGGCAATCAACTGTTTCCGCGCTGCAAACCTCGAGGTGCCTATATAGGTGCCGATATTATTACCCTATAAGTAACAAGAGCTTCATAAAGTAACGAGAAACACAAAAAAACAACAACAAAAAAACATCAAGAAACAAAAGCTAAACAAATCAAATTCATTTCCCGCTTGCGCGTTTTTTTTTTTGTGATACACTTGTCGAAAGTATTATGAATTTATCGTAAAGTGTGTAACGCATCATTCGAGATCATATATAGTATATATAGACGATGTACTTGAGACATGAGAGCTGCAAAGCAAACTCACAAGTTACAATTGTGATTATGTTTTCATCATTTTATCTGATAGAGTATGTAAATTTCAGCGTGCCCTTAACCTTAATTTATACATGGTATGCAAAAGCAGCGCTATCATTATTATTATTATTAGTATTTTTTTTTTTGTTCTATAAAGCGGATGTTCTATAAATTCAAATATGAATTCGAATTAAGCATTTTGCCTCACTGTGAGCTTGTTCATTAACTTTTGCTATTGTCTAGCGGCAGTCTACAAGCTCGGTGAAATTACAACAAGGTTTGATTTGATTTGATTAGATGATTTGATTTGACTGATATGGCATCGCGTAAAAAATACAATATTCCATTTGTTCTATGAGACGAGAACAAAGAAAACAAAGATCGCACGAACATTTCAACCTAATTACAAAATAAAAAACTTTTTTTAGACCTATAATTGATATTCTAATTACACCGTTTGCTTATGCTTTTGTATTTGATTATTGATTGCTTCAATTATCAATTAAAGTCAAATGCATATGTAAATATAATTTAAGTCGTTTCTTTTCACTTGGCACCCAATTCATGTTTTTATCACTTCCATTAAAATAAACACATCATAATACTACCCAAAATATTTTATCGTCTATGCGGTATGTAATTTTGTGCGAAAAATCGTGAACCGGATGTGCGACATTCAAGACCCGGCTTCGGAGCGCAACTGAAACCGTAGCTTAAGCGGCAACAGTTTTTATACGTGATTTCGACTTGAAACTTTCTGCTTACTTTTGGCATTAGCGTGTTAAATCAAGCTCGAAACGGCAGCAACTCTTCCACAATGCTTAATTTTTCTTTCTGCCTTCATTCTGTTTGGTTGTTTTTTTTAAATTAAAATTTGTATTTCCGTTTCGAACTTATCACAGCAGCATATTTAAATTTAACGACAAATTAAACGTCAACTGATTTAGAATTCACAGGGTTGTGCACTGGCTGCGCATGCAAGCGAATGGCAAGTGCAAGCGGTGAGCGCACGAAATTTAAAATATAATTTCTTAAAGAAATATAAAGCAAAGAAAGTCGGATAAATAGTTTATTTCGTTTTTTTCTTTTTACAGTGTTACTGTTTCCATATAACGCTCAAAAGATTGGGTGAGCAGTGTGTGATCGGGAGCCAGATGAGTGTCCGCCATAACGGCTAACCTATACTTGTCCCCAAATCGATGCAGATTGAGAGACAAACATGTCTTCGACTGCGGTGGCCTAAACAGGAGTACATCTTGCACCCGCTGTCCCCAAGCCGACTGAAATTGTGTATCTGCCGCACCATAGATCTCTGTGATGGTAACGGGAAAATTGTAGGAGAAGAAGTTAATGAAGATCTTGGTAAGGACATGTGGCAGCAGGGCTGTCAGCAGACTGTACTTGGTCTGTCCAATGGAGGCCAAATAGATCATGATCTGCTGTTTGCGTATGCGATTAGTAATCTCGTGTAGTTGCTGGGTCTGCAGGGCATCTGGTGAGCCCAGAGGCAACTGCAAAAATACCACTCCACCAATATGTTCCGACTGGTCACCACTGCGGTCGGTGAAGTAGCCCTTGGATATTGTCCGACAGGTGGTATTCAAGAGAGCCGGCACCGCTGCCTTATCCGCATACGTATTGAAATAATCGTGAACAGCTCCCGCTAAGCAGGCCAAACTAAAATCGGATTCTCGCAGTTTCTGGCCAAACGAATGCTGATGACGTTCGCGCAAAAGAGCGCCATCAATGGACCGACTGAAGGAGACAATCTTTCTGCCGGCATAGGACTTCTTGTGCAATATATTCAGCTCCTTGGTGGGCTGCACAAACAACACCTCATAGATATTCCTGGGCGCCTTGAACAGCTCATAACAGATCTTGACCAGTTCGAGCTGGGCGTAAATCAGCAACGGTACATAGAGATGCAGTCGGGCACAGTAGGTGGTGCTATATGGAGTCTGGCCACGCAACAGCACATCCCGAAATGCCAGCAATTCACAATAGATGTGATATGGCATCAGAATTAGATAATTCAGTAGGAGTTGCCAAAGAAAACGTGTCCAGGCTTTGACAATATTCGACGGCTGCAGACTATGTGCAAGGGCGGAACGAGCTACTGCCCAGCTTAGATTACGTTGCTCCAGCTCGTGCTGCAGCAGCAAATATAGCGTTTGGAGCAGACCCACATCGCTGCGATAGCCCGCGGTTCGACGTTGCCTCTTGCGACGCATGGATTGGGTGCGCCAATAACCCAAAACCACATTGACCACAACGATCAGCACCAGCGACAGCAGCTGGCTGAGATTACGTGCATCCGGATGCGATTTGACCCCATCGGGTGTGTCCAGCGATTCGAACTCATAGATAAACTGCTGCCAGCGACAGCTAACCAGATGCAGCACATGATTGAGCAGCTTACTGATGTGCTCCGGCTGACGCACAAAGTGAGTAAGCTGTCTAGTGGCAGTGGGCCTGGTCATGTCCATAATTGACTTACGGTCAGTGTCTTGCAGTAGTAGCATCTCGCCCACATGCAAATCCTCCTCCTCGGCAATGATCAAATGATGCAGCTTAATCAGTATATAATAGGGCTGTGCGTCATCCGTGTTGGGTATTACGGTCACCTGCCATTGGGGCAAATCGGAGGGTATATATTTGGCAGCCAGCTCACTGACATATTCCTGTATATTCGATTCGTTGACGGGACGACCGCGGTATTTGGGATTGCTGAGCACAACGTGATTATTGATATTGAAACCACTGTGGGCAGAGAATGTATTTTAATAATTATTTATATAAATTATCATTTTATAATTATAATATATATATTACAGCTCACCTGCTATCATTGACCCAAGCATATTGACCCCAACACGTGACCAGTTTCTGTCGCAACTTGGGAAACTTGAGGATGCCCGCCTTATCCTTCAGCTCCGTCAATTGCAGCGCATAGGCGCGCCTGATCCGCTCAAAGTCACAGGGACCCTCCACCTGAAGCAAGAAGTGAAAAATTCCAGCATTTTTGGGCGTATCGATCAGTGTGCGTATTTTCTTGGACTTGGATATGGTCAGATTGGGATATTTGATGCTCAGCACATAGTTGGCCAACTCGTTGGCAAAGTGCGCGCCTGCAATGGAAAGTGGAAGGTAAGGCATATCATGGTGTTAATAGTAATTTGTTTTAAATACTATTATAAAAAATGATAGGAATAAAAATAATAGGAATACAAAATTTGTGAGTATTATTCTCCATGTACTTAATAATTTATATTAATCTTAGGACTTCTTTCGAGGACGTCCATTTCATGTTTTTAGCTGTAACCAATTGAAAATGGAACGTTTAAAGAATGAAAAAATTTATTTTTTCAAATTTAGACTAATTTGAGTACATATAAATTTTTTATTTGCAAAAAGACCATTTAATTTTTAAGACAAGAATTAAGTATATTTTTTTTTTAGGAAAACAAATATACAAAAATATAAAAAAATTCTTTTGTCAAAACACTTCTACAAAGTGTAAAGGTACATTCCGTTTAATAAACAATACTATTTAAAACATTGCCGAAATCAGACATATATATTTTAGTTAATAAGTAATTAAAGTAGACATTAATCGTCTTATCGCCCACCCGCCAAACAAAAGTCGAAGCGGGCTTATCTATGGCAAAAAATTGTTATGAGTAATTTGATTGGTCAAAGGTTGATTTGGTCGCTCGTCTGGGTTCCGTAAAGGTGCAACAGGTAATCAGCGACGCACCGTCGCTGCTGTTATTATTTATAAACAAAGCTTATCAGTGGCATGAGCGTGCGGTACACACCCTCCCAACGCCGCCCTCCCTCTATCGGCAATAACACGATTCGAAGCGAATCGTAAAATGCTGGGCATCCTTTGGCTGAATGGGCGGTTAGTCAACCCATGCCTCGTTTATTTATAGTTGGTCATGTTCGATCTGCTTCGATTAAAATGAGGCCTATCTGGCCTATCTGGGTCAGCGATCGCTGAACCTCTAAAGGCATTATATATACTCACATATAAATGATACCAGCAACAATGGCAACAGCATTAGAGCGACTATAAAGCATAGTAAAGTCTTCAAAAATGATGTGCACTCCTGCCAAATGCTATATAGAAAGTAGCACTTATTTTAGTAATTTACTTTGTTAAGTTGTACTGTATTATACCTTTCCATTTTTTTGTTTGTTTTTTTTAGCGATGAAATCAACTTTATATATATGTAGAAACTGTTGTTATTTTATGGCTTTGTCTATCACTTAACACGCCCGTTTTATTCACTGTGCTATTCGCGACTGTTCAGACAATCGCTCAGCTCCCACGAAGCTTCCACCAACGCTTCAAATCTGTTATCAATGCTGAATAAACAATTGATAAGGTTGCTCCTGAGCAAGAGGCCAGGGCAGCGCAGGATTTTAAATGCAATGTAGCTATTTAGGTAAGCCTATTACTTAATTAAACTTAATAGTTTATCATGAAGATAATTATAGTTAATAATTATTTTTGAAATCCCAAAATTGCATATCTTTTCATATTTAAAATAACGTACAATCAAGCTGCATGTCATGCAAGTATTTTGAATTTCTCGCATTTGTCAACGCGTCCGTGTGAATGCCAACTTCGATCAGCTGTTGTGTGCAGATTCAAAACAAAGCTTTCGGCTTGTTTACATTTTATATTTAAGTTGAACAAGAAAATTGAGTGTGCAATGCTGCAATCGCCAGTCATTCAGCCCACATTGCACCAGCCGCTTCACTCAAAAGTATCCAATTATTTGAACAATCAACGACGCACAGGCCAGTTCTGTGATCTGCTGTTACAGCTGGATTCTGATGATGCCTCATGCACTTGCAGCGTTCATTTTTGCGTGGTGGCTGCTCAGAGCCAGCTAATTGGACTCAACCAGCAGAAGCAGCAACAATTTTCCATACAGAATCCACTTAAAGTCACCATACGCAATTTCAACTGTACGGTTTGCCTGCACACAATTGTCGACTTCTTCTACGAGGACATTGTTTCTGTCTCCAAGGAGCATGAGTCTCACTTTCGCGAATTGGCCAAGATACTTTCCGTAACAGAGCTCTTGAATTTATACCAAATTGAGCAGTGCAGCGATGTCAGCATGGGTCCAGAGCCGAGTGCCGTGCGAGCAGCTGATGCAGAGGATAATCTGCAGCCAGCTACAAAGCCCGATGTTGTCTTTGAGAATCAACAAAGTTATTTTAAGGTAAGCGATAGAAATGCAAAGTAATTTATTTATTTTTAATTGTTATTTATTTTTTAGCTGAAGAATCCACGCGCCGTTAAATCCAATAGCAAAGTGAACTACTGCATTGGTTGCGATTTCAAGTGCTACCAAGTGCAGAAGATGATTGATCACATGACCAGCTGCGAGCCGTCGCATTTGACGTGTTCTCTCTGCGAGGTGGGCTTCCTCGATTGGCGGGAATACGATGCGCACTTGCGTCGTCATGGATCCGATGTGCGCAAACCCTTCTTTTGCCTTCAGTGCGATAATCGTTTCAGTACGCGAGCCGCTCTGCTCGTCCATCAGCCAAAGCATTCGACGGAAACGCCGCATGTTTGCACACATTGTGGCAAGGCTTTCAAATGGAAACAGGGCCTTAGCAATCACATGCTGGTCCACAATCCAGAGAAACAGATGCTGTGCGATGTCTGCGGCTATAGCACCACCCACATGAAAGCACTCAAGAGCCACAAGCTCTTGCACACGGGGGAATACTTTGTCTGCACTGTGTCGGGCTGCAAGCATCGAGCGAACCGCAAGGAGAACATGAAACTGCACATCGAGACGCACAAGCAGGGACGCGATTTCATTTGCGAGATATGCGGCTGCAAGTTTAGTCAGAGCAAGAATCTGAAGCGACACGCCCTCAAGCATACGGAGGGCGGCCTCAATCGTTACAAGTGCCAGCTGTGTGGCTTCAGTAGTCATCGCTCGGACAAGATGAAGGAGCATGTGCAGCGTGTCCATACGGAAAAGGCGGTTCAACTGGAACTGCCAGAGACTGTGGATAGTTCCTTTGAAAATGATTTTGTTCTGCCTCCGATTGATGCATTGATGCCAGGTAGCAAGGAGAACAAAACCACCACGGAGCCAGCGCGAAATAATCGCAAATCTGCGTCGAAATTGGCGGTGACAAGTGTTAAACGCATAAAAACGCTACTGCCAAAGGAACCACTTCTTAAGAAGTGAAGTTCATGACTTTTAAATATAATACGATAATTAAGGCCATAACAAAACTCGAATTGAATTTTGATTCATCCACTGATAAGATATTCATAATTCCTAATTAGGATTATAAAATTTAATTGACGAATGTGAGGAAAATAATTGTATATAGCTTATGTATTGCATTTTGAATTGTGTGGAGTATACAAATATAATGATAAAATCATATAGGATAGTTTTGAAAATTGAAATTCTAACGGAAGTTTTAATTTTTGCTGTTTTTTAAATAAACCTATTCAAATTGGTTAAATATAAATAAGCGCTTAGGTGTGAATTGTTGCTGTATACAAAAATTAGCACTTTCAAAAATTAGAATTGTTCGCAGATTAAAATCAACGCGGAATAGTTTCCGTTTACGAGTGACAACTGTAGAAATATTTAATAACAAAGTTTATGTTTGCTAGTCAATAAAAATAGCAATAAATATTCTAAAATAGTTGACACTGCATAAAAATAATATTGCGCAGTGTTTATTTACATTTAAAAGCTTTTGTGAGAGCCAAAATAGCCCAAGTCTCAGCGTGGCAAACTTGATCGAAAGGAAGAGAGAGAGGGGAGAGCGTCAGAGAGAGATAGACGAGTTGAGATAGTGAATGGCGTCGTAATTTAAATGCTTCGAAGCTTTCCTTATACGCATTGCACTGAAGGTAAGTTCATTGCGGTTGACAAACTCAAGCCATAACGACGTCTCCTCTGGAAAACAACCTAAAAGCCATAATATAAACCAAGATCTCAAGTCAAGAATCTTAAATTATTCAACATGTCTGAGGCGAGCAGCGATCAGTATGAGCACTACAACTACGATCATGGCAAACACATCTTCAGTGGTCACAGCGGCAAGCAGCGGTCCAAGAGGGAAGCCTGTGAGCACACCAATCATAATGATCCCTCTGGACACTCAAGAAAAGTTCTAACCAAGCTCGTCAACACCAACAATAACAAAAAGGCGGCGTGCAAAAACTAACTGTTTACGACTTATTAGCCATATCAAATGTTAATTAAGATGAAAGAGAAAGGCAGGAATTGGAGAAAGTGAAGGCGCTTTAAACTGGTTACTTACTAAATTTTGACTGTATATTATTAAGTGCTCGTTAGTTATTAGTTACAATTAATTAAATAAAAATAAATATATTGTACAACTAAGCATTACAACTGTTTGATTTACACCAATGCAGTCCATATATATATATATATATATATATATATATATATTTATATTTATATAAATATAGAATTCAATACCTTATATCAGTCTGCTTTTGCTTTGTTTTTTTAAGCTGATTGCTGTTTATATGTAAAAATCGACATAAAACAAACAAACAACAAATATGGTTCAAAATGTTTAATTAGTATTTTGTCTTATCTCTCACCTAAATTCTATACAAGTATCAAGTTTACTAACCTTCTTGAGGTTATATATATACATATATATATATTTCGACTATCAAAAGTCAAGTCCTATTTTTTTTTATAATTAAATACTTAAAATTAAATAAAAGGTATATATAAACATTAGTATACCTCAAATTTTATATAAATATTTAATTTCATTTAGTAAACGTGTTATTTGATCAGTAAATAACAATCTTTATAATTTCACACAAGAAAAATAGGTTATAAACATAGAAAAGGTCCACCCTATTCTTAGTGTTCTCATTCGAAATTCTCAATTTGCCGGCTTTTTTACTGCGCAGTTGTCAATGTTTGGTAAACAACAAGTGTTTCTGCTATGGTCGCGTAGTCGTATTAACCATCAACATTGTTTCATCATCATTCCTTATCAACTCTCTTATTTTCATTTCCATCTTACAACGTATCGAATATTTGGAAACATTTCTGATGTCAACACGTATTAATTTTATTGCCCCTTTGATTGAATTATGACAAATCGTTGCTTATTTTAGGCATTATTATTTTAAATGCTTGTGACAAGTTTACTGGAATTATATGCGTAAAAAAACTAGTATATTATATCCGTAATTAAGCAAATAATAGAACAAGAATTAGTAAGTGTTCTAAGATATACGAATAATTATCTATTGCGGAAACAATCCTTTCAATAAAAACAAAACGTAATAATTAAAATAATTGACAATTGCAGCCAACCATTTATTTGTTGGCTTCTGCTTTTCTAATAAAAAATCCTCTGAAATTCTTACAAAAATATCTGTATTTATTTTCTGTTATTTAATGTAAGTAAAGGTATTTAATATTCTACAAACTGCAGTTAAGTGATAATTGCTGGTGCCCGTAGATGTTGCAACGAAACTGCAATTGAGAAGAATGTAACAACTTAATTTACAATTCGTTGCTGAGACTGATTTCTTTAGTCAAATATAATGAATGGGCCACGCTTCAGGTTTCTATATACATACGAGTACATTATATATATACGTATATGTATATGTACATATATATATTTATGAATATGCATACATACATGTATGTGTCCATCTATGCTTCAGCATGCAACATCAACACGAAAGCGTGGCACACGCCACACTCCAATCTTGACGACTGACAGACGTACAGTCCATAGAAATTGGGGTGACACTTCCTCAACTCGATCTTGAGAACGCAGATTTGTTGCTTCCTCGATATTTTTTTTTTCATGTTGCGCACTTTCACCGCGAAAAAGAATTTTGTGGTAAACAAGTGAAGACGCATGTGGCTTGGATTATGCATAAGTAAATGGATCGATAGACATAGAAATAAATATATATAAATATATATGTACATGAAGATGATAATTGGGGAAGCATTCGTTGCCGAATGAACCGTTAAATTGAAACTGGAGCAGTGGCCCAATATTCCCCACGCCGCCAACAGATTAGCACCTTACAACGAGGCTGGTGCCGAAGATGTTCTAGAAAGCATTTCTTCGACTTAAATTTTTCTTGCATTAACACCACACACACACACAAGCCACACACACACAACCACACACACACCCCTGTTCGTTGGGAGTTTTTCTATCTCAAAATCTTTAGTTCTGCATTTAGTTGACGAGTGGACCTTCAACCGAACGGCAGCTTGCCTTCCGGCCAAAAAAAGGACTAAAAAAAGGAATAAAATAATAATGTTGGACTACACGGAAATGTCAACGAAAAGCAGACGAGGTCTGTCGGGTGTTTGGACCCTAATCTTGGCCATGCTAATCTTCGCGATGACCCTAACGGGCGTTGCTTTGCTGGAGGCGAGTCGTTCACAGTCCTCACAGGAGGATCAGTCCTTGGATCAGCTCTTTATTGTGAATCGACTGTGGTCGCACTTTCAGCCATCGTCCAATAAAACGGACGATGAAATCGCTGCAACTGTTGAACGCATAGCGAGAGATGCCAATGCAAATGCCAGCCAGATTGTTAATGGACATAGTAATAATTACTACGAGGAGCAGAGTGCGGTGCTAGTCAATTCAGAGAGTGCGCAACCCAACTCCGACTCCGGCGAGACGGATCCCTACTACGATGCGGCGGCTGAGGACTATTTCAATGGTCAACAATCAGCGGAGGCTGATGATAGCTACAGCGAGGCGGATAGCTCTGTTCCATCAGAGAGTGAGGGTAGATCTGCGCAAGGGCGGCCCTTTGACTCCTTCTACGGAAAGTGGAAATATGCCACACAGACTCCATCACCAGTCACCGATAATCGCAAATTGCAGCCAGTTGCTGTCAATCGGTAAGTAGAAAATATCGTGAACTAAAAACCGAGGGTGCAATAATCCGAAATCAGCTGATAAAAATTCCTATAATGACTTTAAGAATATTCATTCATTATTTTAAAGAACGTGCTCTTAAGCACTTTGATAAACATTTCAATTTATTAGCTAAAAAATAACATTGAATTTAGAAAATCGACCTGAAAAAAAGATACAAGTTTTTTTTTTACACATGATCGAAAATTCCACAAATGCGCGCAGCTTCTTATTTTTTAGAAATTGAAATAGAAATTGAAATTCTATGAAATCGTTAGTTTACTTAAATTAAATTAAATGAATTTATAAAGTATCTCAAATGCTTGTGAAATGTTAAAATACTTATTCTAACAATTTAAGCAACAAACAAATGAAAATGCCCTGAAAATTTGACATTTTTAAAGGTACTTTCTAAAATATACCCTTTTACGTTCCCAATCAATCTTCAACTAATTAATTGATGATCAATTTTATTAGTCCGCCATATGCCGCCTATGATGAAGTGTACGATTATCCCATGGGCTTCCAGCCGCGTCCCCATATGGAGCAGACAAGCTCCAAGCAGGTGGCTTCGGTTCCTGTTCCCGTTAACGCTTTGTCCCCAGCACCAGTTCCTCAAGAGTCTTCACTGGTGACGCTTCTTAAAATCCTAAAGCAAATGTGGGATCTCTATCAGGCATTGACGAGCGCTTGGGGTAAAGTCGCCGAGCGGCATGAGGCGAGTACCGAGCAGCTGAGAAAAGAGCGCCTGGAGAAGCAGCGACTGCGGCAACAGCAGCAACAGATCAAGTCGAGGATTAACTCAAAGAAGCCGCCACGCATTGAGGGTGATAAGATTGGACAGCGCAATCAGACCAAGAAAGCTAAGGGAACAACAAGTACAACAACAAAAACAACGACAACAAGGAGCACCAGCAAGAGTACAAGCACCTCGAATGACTCATCCGATGACGTGACACCAGAGCCAGCAGATAGTGTAGATCCCAGTAAGCCTGTTAAGGGGGATTCGACTAAGGATAGCTCAGCTAGTCGATTGCGAATGAAACGAGAACCAAGCCCAGAAAGTTCAGATGTGGGCGAGGGACGTTATATTAAGGGTGATCCTCTCAAGGGTTACTATGATTTTGTCATCACGGAGGGATCCTACAAGTTCTGGGCTGCTTTCCAGGTGTGTTATCTGAAACGTGCTACCTTAAATTGTACTTAATATTTAATTATTTATGCAATCGCCAGGTTGGCACCGCTTTACTGATCATCTACTCGACCTTCGCTGCCATCTACTACTCTAAAGTGAATCCACTGACCAGCGATTACGATTATCAGGATTATCTGGGCGCTGGTCGTTCCCTCTCCGGCGGCGACGATGACTTTGTGGATGACAGCGAAAGCACTAGTCCATCAACCACTTCAACTACATCGAGTATTATGAATTGGTTACCACGCACATCGCATTCCCTTCAGTTCATACTGGATGCCATTGATAAATTTCCATTAGATCATGACAGAAAAGCAGAAAAAGGCTGGTCGACGGGGAACACGGAAAAAACTGGATCGAATGATGCAGGAAGCAGATAGGAAAACAAATTTAATTAACTTATGAAAATAAAAAATACCTTAAAAAGAAGATGTTGTGTGATTTTATTATAATATATATATTAATCAAAGCATATGCTTACTAAATTAAACTATTTGCATATAAAAACTGGTAACTATCAAATAAATACAATTAGTATAATTAAACAAGCGTGTCTGACTTTTAGTCGTGACAGCCGAATACGTTAAAACTGTCGTAGAAGAAATGTCGGTGGCAAATTCATTTATAATCAGTGATAATTAAGAAACTATTTCCTCTAAGTGAGCAATAATTGACAGAATACAGAAAAATTCGTTAACTAAATATAACGGTTCTTTGTATTCAAAAATAAAATATTTGCAAGTAGATAAGAGTGGTGTGTGCACATTGTTTGCCATTCACCACGCAGCGGCCACATGTGTCATTCACATTTGAGCAACAGCTGAAAAATCAGATGTTTATTATTTTTTTAGACGACGTGTAATTTCTGTGTGCAATGAAAATAAGAATATAAAAATCACACAAAATAACATATTGAAAATGCAGGCCGCAGCAAAAGAAAATTTGTCGCCCAAAATGCTGTTATTAATGTTGCTGCTCGCAACAACAGCAACGGCGCATGATGCCAAAGACTTTGATGATTCCGTGCTATACAAAATCGCTTTTGATGTGCCCGATTTGTTGACTGAACCGGTAAGCTGAGTAATATAATATAAATATAAATAATAATGAATATGTGGTATATATATATATGTTAGGAGTTGGGCAATCAGCTGCGCACATTTTATACACAGGACAAGGAGAAGTACGAGTGTTTAATACCTGCGCTGCAAATGCCAAAAGAGGAGGAGAAAACCAATCAACCAGAGCTGTGTAAGCCAAAATTATTGTGGTTTGATATAGTAATTTTATTTTCAAAGACTCTGATTGAAAATAATCCTGTTTTTCAGCTCCTATTGGATTGCTTCAGCCGATCTTCTCAGCGCCCACCTGTTCGTATCGCATTGAGGCTTATTGGTCATATGAGATCTGTCATGGGCATCATGTGCGCCAGTATCATGAGGAGCGCGAGGGCAAGAATGTCAAGTTTCAGGAGTACTATCTCGGCAAGTGGAGTGACGAAAAAACCGAGCTGGCCAAAAAGGAGTGGGAAGCGGATCGTAAAAAGGACAGCAAACCAAAGTACAAAACACTGAAAATCGATAATACGCGTTATCCGTATTTTGAGATGGAGTTTAGCGATGGCACCTTGTGCGACATCATCAATGCGCCACGAACAACGATGGCGCGTTATGTGTGCTATCCCCATGGCAAGGATGATATCTATTCGTTCAAGGAGACGTCGTCGTGTAATTACGAAGCCATCATTTTGACATCATCGCTGTGTGCGATACCCGCCTTCCATGCCGAGGAGACCAAAGAGATCTCAATTAAATGCTTCAATTCGCCAACAGAACCCCATAAGCCACTGAGCATGTTGCGACAGGAGCTTAACGAATGGGAGGAGAGTGAAAATGATTTACTCATTTCAAAGGATAGCAAAAAGCCACCAAAAATGTTTTCGAAGACGGATATTGGCGATATTGTGACCTTCAAGTATAGCGGCGATGTGGACAAAATCATCTTGGAACTGATGGCCAATGGTGACATCGAGGTGGACAATGATAATCAACAGATAGTGTTGTCCAGAGGTGGACCCGGAAGCCCAACGAGAACGCCTCTAAGTGACTTGACTCCCATCAAGGAATTCATTTCGGGCAAAAACTGTTTAACAGGCGTAAGTATTTATTTGAGAAATATATATTAATATAATTCGCAGCAAACACTTTGTATTCCTTTCACAGGGCACCGGCTGGTGGAAATACGAATTCTGTTATGGTCGGCATGTGCGTCAATTCCATAAGGATAAGAACAGTGAGGTGGAACTATTTCTGGGCTATTTCTCTGAAGAATCGCATCGGCTGTGGGCCAGCTCCAACCCCGATAAGGGTGCACGGCGTCCCGGTTTCACCTCATCCCTCTGGCATCACTACGAGAAGGGCACCCACTGCGATCGCAGCGGTCTGCCTCGCGAGGTGGACGTCAAACTGACCTGTACGCCGGTGACGAACAGCGGCACAGTTGTCTCCATGTACCTGCTGGAGCCAAAGACGTGCCAGTACATCTTAGTCGTAGAATCACCCATCATCTGTGATCTCATGCATTATGCGGATGACAGCGGCCTCGTCACACAGCACAGTCTGCAAAAGTTTCTGGCCAATGAGAATACGGGGGTGCCACCATCAACAGCTACCCCTGGCACTGACTCCGAGGAACAAATACGCTCCTAGTGAGTTATGAGTTAAATGTACAGACAAATTTAACAAATATATATATTATAATGTCATCGCTTGTACATTTATTTTTTGATTTATATTTTAGTTAATTTTAGAATTAGACTTGCAGTAAAAATAATATTTGTAACTTAAATAACATAACCCTTATAGAAGCAGAAAATTGCTCATAGTTCGGCGATGGATCCTTATTGATTCTAGTGAGTCTGAAGTACATCTAAGTCGTGCTTTTAGTTGCCAATAAAACAATGATGTTGTGATTCTAATCCAATTCCGCTCGCCCACCAGGCTCTGGTCGAAGTAAGAGCAAGGATATGGCTGTTAGAATAAAACGCGAGCACAGCTGTCCGGCCTGTGAACGGCTTTCTGTACATATGTAGGTGTGAAACTCTGCTAATACGGTCACTGCTTGTTCACATATTGCAATACAGAAATACTAGTTGCGTGTTAAGCAGTTAACACTGGTAGAACTCTACTATAATAAGCAGTGTAAACAGCAGTATGAATGGATTTTGCGCTACTTAGATTACACGTGAGTTCTAAGCAGTGTAATTGTGTTAAAATCTGCTAATAAGTTAACAGAAGTTGTTTTTAAAATTTCCTAAAGCTGCTTAAAAATGCAGTCTTCCTTTTGCCTGTGACACACTCTTGACCACATTCAGTATACACTTCTCCCATTTTTAATTGGTATAAATATAATTTCTTACATTTTATATGTTCTATGTACATATCTCGAATTTTATTGTCGATTTTAATTTAATAATTACATTTAAGCACGCATCGTCTTATTGGAAATAAATAAAATTAGTGTTTCTTGACCTTTGACTTTTGGGAAGACTTTTGTGGCTTGCCTTTGCCACCACAACATTTTCGCCAGCAGAACCTCAGCACAACAAAGCTGATCAGCGAGGCAATAAAGAGTACAAAAGCCAGCAAGGCATACACATCCAGATTGTTGGTGGCAATAAAGTTCATGTTGACGAGGGGACTCTGCATATGGACAGCGCCATGGTAACGCAACACATAGTTGACCCAGTAGACAACCGATTCGCGAGCTGACATCGGACGATCGCGATACAGTTTCGAGAATGCCTGCACTTTTTTGGTGTAGCTAGGATTCTTCAGCAGCTCCTTGATGGCCGCCTTAAACTCATCCGCATCCAAGCTCAACAAATCGACGCGAAGGCCATAGCCCGAGGTAACCAACTTATCAGCATTGCTCGGTTGATCGGCGAAGACGGGAAGCGCCAACATGGGCTTGGCATGGTACAGAGATTCGGCCACGCCTCCTTTGCCTGCATGGGTAATGAATAGTTTGATATTGGGATGGGCGAGTATATCATCCTGGGGCAGCCATTTCTTGTAGAGTATATTTGCCGATTTTCCGGGCGTATTCTTCAGATCATCCCATTTCCAGATCACATGCTGTTTGAGTTTCGACAGCGTTTCGTAGATCCTTTCAACGGCCTCTGGATTCACATTATCACTTTTTAGATTGCTGCCCAAACTGAACAGAATTGCACCATTCTTGGCATTGTCCAAAAATTCCTGAATATCCTGTGGCAATGGATCGGGCATGTCCTTAATCTGTATGCCGCCAATCTCAATCACTGCCGGCACATTGGGCCTGACGGGTCCCTCGCTTATCCCATGACTATTGCAGAAGGCCAGAGACACGTTCTTCTTCGCCTCCTCATAACTGATCATATCCGGATTCTTACCCCACAGACGTCTGCAAATAATTCGAAAATCGAGAATAAATCATAAATAAATAGATAATAAAAAACATAAATAAATATTTTTAGGTTGATAAATTTTCTAATATTTATATATTTCTGATATTAATATTTGTGTCTATTTCACCAAAGTGGAAATGTTGAGTTTTAATTTGGTCGGAACAATTTGCATTTAAAAACCCCGGAAATAATACAAATATTTCTTATTATTTATAATTTTAATTCAATATCGAATTAAATTTAATTTTTTTTACTTTTTTTACTTTGATAATTTAATTTTTGTCGACTGACTTTAGTTGACGTGAAATAAATAAATATATATATATATATATATATATATATATATGTACTCTTCTCGTTATACTGATAAAGCAATCATATACATATATCTGAAGTGTACTTGCCCCAATAACTGCGCTACTTACTCATAGAATGCCACATTTTTCGTCTCCAGGTAGAAGCTAAGAAGTTTGAAAACCATTGTGCTAAAGTAGTTGGTCAATCTTTGTTTGAAGTTCATGGCTTGACCAAGTTCCACTGGCGAATTAATGTTGGGCACGAAAGACGTTAGTTCGGGATTGCCAATAGCCGTATTGACTACCGTCATGGGTGCACCCGTCCAACTCATAATTAGCGGACAATTGAAAAGGGCGCCCAAGCCAACTTGGTAGTTATTGAAAAAGGACCCGAAGATGACTGCATCAAATTTGTTATCCTTGTTCTTGTAGAGATCCGTGAAGCGTTTGTCCTCCAACACATCCACTTGCTTGTCGATGTACATCGATAGTGAACCCACCAGATTCTTGAATGTGTTTATCATGGATGGCTTCTCTTTGGCCATCGTCGTCATGCCATCATTGAATAGCTTCTCCTCCTCGGCAGTCAATGGTATCACAATCTGCTTGATGCTCTTGTGCGTGACCTTTGGCACTGAAGTGCATACAACGGTGACATTGTGACCTTCCTCCGCCAAAGCCTTCAACGCAGACATATGAATGATCAGATGTGATGGGCTGTGAGTGGTGAATACGCCCAAAATATTTGCACCCTCCACGGGCAAAGATTGGCCAGCAAAGAATGCCAGCAAAAGGCACACAAATGTGCAGGATATTATAGATCCCGTCTGCGCTGACATGTTGACGTGTTCTTCACGTTCCGGAGTGCAAAGTGTAACTAAATCGGTTTTCAAAATGATATCTCTTTTTATATTTTATATAAGTTGGGCAACACGTCTACCTTAGTCCACACACTGATAAGCTCCCGATTCCGGAGCTGATAGAAGGCCAATTTTAATCGCCGGCTTCGTTATCGCTGCAAGGCGCGTACTGCAAACGTTGTCATACAAATTATACACAAATAAGTTGTTGTTATTATTATCAGCTAGAATTTCGAAAGAACCACGCAACGCAACACAATCACATACCAAATAACATAAATAGCCACGTTAGTTTCACCACCAGCTGATGAAATAATTAACCAAATCACTATATCGATTTGTTGTACTTTGCATATATGTAGCACACTAATAACATAGTAAAATACTAGGTACAATCTTTACAAGCAATTAAATAGTATGCACAAGCATCACTCGCACTGCAATACATACATATATTTAGCAAATTAAACAACAACAATTTATATTCAATACTAGAAAGACGAAAGCTGAAAACAATTAAGAAAACAACCGCGTTTCGTTTTTCGCGATTCGATGGACACTGAGGCACTGAGGCACTGAGGCACTGAGCTCTTAAACTATTCCGAGTGACACTCGGCCAGATGCGAGTCATACAATTAATATCAAAATAGCTGCACTGAGAAAATACTCATAATACTACTTAAATTGAGACCCTCTTCAAGTTGAATTCTTACAACTTTCAAGCAATTCGATAAAGAGTAAAGTGCATTAAGCGAAAAAGTTTTGAGAGTGGTAAGTATTTTTTAATGGGTAAAAATGCATACTTTATAAGTAGTAAATTTTATTTTATTTGATCTTGTGATTTTTCTGCGTTTTTCCCAATCCATTCAATAAATGTTGGGCCATTTTATGAATATTACTTTGTTTAACTGTAATGATGTAATTAAATTATTATTTATTATTATTATTTTGCTTTATTTCTTTCTTTTTGCATATTCTGCGTCGACTGATATTAAAATTTAAAAAACATTTCACTAACGATTTGATAATTCAGTCATTTCGACACCAGCATCCCGAACTCCATTTAACAGTTAAGTAGGTTTTATCTTAAGTTAACATAATTAATATTCTCCTTCCCTTCAAGTATTTTATATTATAATATTATATTACATTCTTAATCAAATTTCTTATTTATTACAAACATGTCTTCGCTCAGTGTAGCTGGCAGCAGAGAGGCAAAATGCGAGAGCCGAAGAGACAATAGCTGCCTATAAATAGCTGATGCGGTTGCTGGCAACTTGTTGCTACTTATATGGTTTGTATATACTTGTGTATATTTATATATATAAATTATAAATATTTTATAGTCGCGCCACGCGTCGAATGCGTAATTAATTCAGTTTATATTAATTAACTACAAATAGGTGGCTAACATTTCTTGACCTTGTCTTGCGAGCGAGCAAATCGCTTAAAGATCAGACGTAACAGAAAGAAAAAGACAACCAAAGAGCTGGCGATGATGAAGAGAACGAGGGCGTAGACATCGAGATTGTTATGTGCCACAAAGCTCATGTGCACCGAGGGACTCTGCATATGGTAGGCACCTTTGTGGCGCAACACATACTCCGTCCAGTAGACGACTGATTGACGTGGGGTCAAAGGTCGATCGCGATAAAGTGCCGAGAATTTGCGCACATTGTCGGCATAGGATGAATTGCTTAGCACCTCATTTATACCCTGTTCAAAGCGCTCCTCTGTCAGTGTGCTTATGTCCAGACTTAAGCCAAAACCAGATGCCACCATTATGTTAGCGTTGGCCGGCTGATCGCCGAAAATGGGCAGAGCCAACATGGGTACGCCATGGTACTGGGCCTCTGCAACGCCACCTTTCCCCGCATGGGTAATAAATAGCTTGATATTCGGATGAGCCAATATATCGTCCTGTGGCAGCCAACTGTTGAAGTATATGTTCGCTGCCTGACCAGGCTTATGCTCCATATCATCACATTTCCAGATTACGCTGAACGGCTGGCGGGCGAGCACATTGAAAATGGCCTCCATGATGTGGGGCTGGAAAAAGGTGGCCTTGACATTTGTGCCCAGGCTAAAGAAGATGGCGCCATTTGTGGCATTGCCCAGAAACTCGGCCAGTTCGTTGGGCAACGGATCTGGCTGGTCCTTAATCTGTACTCCACCGATTTCAACAGATTGCGGCACTGTAGGACGCACCGGACCCTCGCTGCTTGAGTGATAATTGTAGAAGAGCAGAGAGATCCTGCGCTTTACCTCGTCGTAGGTGGGAAAGTCGGAACCCTCCTCTGCAAAGGCGACTCTGCATGAGGAAGATAGGGTATGCATTTCAGAAAGGATATTTTCTGTTCATTTTCATTTCATTATAATAGAAAATATTACTAAAAATTATAAAAAAAACAAACAACATATTTTTTTGCTATGGTCAATTTAGGGGAAACCTTTCTAATTTTTAGAAATATGTTTTCTGATATTGAGAAATTATTTCTAAAAAAAAGAAAAGCGTATAATGTTTAAAGTGTTTTTATAAATTTCAGGTACTTTTTTTTTGAGTGCACTTACTTGTAAGAGTTTTTCATTTGTATGTCAATTACCAATCTGACGACCTTCATGCAAAGCCACATGCCAAAGTTGCGAAGTCGCAGCCCAAAGTCGAGGACTCGAACATCCTTGTCGGTGCTTATACTCAAACTGGGCACATAGGATGGATCGTTGATGTTGCCCACCAGAACGTCGATAAAGCCAAAGGGACCCATTATCCAGCTAAGTATAACGGGTATCTTCAATTTGGCCGCCACGCCCAAGTGAAAGTCATTCATAACATAGCCCAAGATCACAAGATCAAATTTCACTTGCGGATTCTCATAAATGGCTTCGACATTGGGATGCTTTAGGAACTCCATGTGGGTGTCCGATAGTGTATTCATTGTTCTCATAACGGTGAAGAAAAAGTTTGACTTCTCCTTCGATGAGTTCTCCAAATGGAGAGCGATGCGAGCGGTGAGCTCTTCACTAAATGGTGCCATAATCAGAGTTATATTCTCATGCGGCACCAGCTTGGTCTTGAGGGATGACACAATGGTTACATTGTGACCATGATCTGCCAGCGTCCTCATTACCGACATGTGCACAATCAAATGCGAGGGACTAATTGTGCTGAACAGACCCAAAATATTGGCACAATCAGCTGGCGGGGATTCCAGCAGCAACAGCGGCGCCAGAATCATCAGCGATCTAAAAACAGCGCTTTGCCTGACCATTTTCTATGCGAGCATTCGTCAAACTGAGCTACAAGTGGGGCCGACAGTTTATTTTATAGCCATCAGAATAAATTTGCTGTGCCTTAGCATTCCTTATCTTTGCTCTCTTCTCTCTCTCTCGTTCGCTCTCTCAGAGAATACTTCTACGCATGTTTATTATTGTTGCGCTATCAGCGTTTTGAGAAAAAAAAGATGGCTGTAGTGGGGAGAGCTCCACTACGATACCTAACCGTTAATTATATATACGATTATTAGCCATGTTTTTGTCACACATGCACGCAATTATTTATATATACAAAAATAATGAGGTCACTATGAGGATACATTTTCGACTATAAATTGAATATTTCTTAACCGATCCACTTTTTTCCCATTATCAATTCAGAGTATAAACATAACACAAAGTTATTGTTTATTTGTCAAGGATTGAAGCAAGTGCTCAGAATTTCACCAAAAAGCGAAAACCAGCATAATCCAAAAAGCAAGCGTGGCATGAATTAATGTTTGACAACAGCAACTGGCGCTGTTATCGCTGACGTCTGCAGTTCATGTCCACTTAACAGAGTATGCAAATGTTATTACAATTCGATTAATTAACATTACATTATGTAATTATTTTATGCAGCGTATGGCGCCAAATTCAAATATACAAACAACCTAAAAAAATTAATGGTTTGCTGCTGCTACTGTTGCCAACAGGTGTGTCCAACGCTTTTAGAGAGTTACCAATGCAGTTGATAGCAAATTACCGATTACCGAGCTGTATGTTTGAACCAAACTGTGGCCACCGTGACTAAACATCTATCTTTCAAAATAGATAACAACGCTTAAGCATAATCTGCAAAAATAATCTACATCAAAATTACGTGCCTCTAAGCAGGCGACTTTATCTATTACAAATCAATACAAATTATAATTAAAGAATTTGCCTTGTCACAATTACTTTTTACAAAAGAATGACTAACGCAAATAGGTAAAATTTTGATGAAGTTATGGAAAAAACCGTAGAAATTCTATCCAGCTGTAAATATATTTAACACAAGATTTTTGCTGAGTGTAGACAAGTTGAATGACATAGTTTGTGTTTTGTATTTGCTTAAAATCAGATCTTTATTATGATAATTCATTAAGCTTAAATACAATTAAATTAATTTATTTTAATGCTTTTTCACTTTCTTGTCCTTCTTGGACTTGCCGCACAGTTTGCGACAAATGCATTTAACAACTAGCCAAGTCAAAAACAAGGCAGTGAACAAAACTGCTGAGAGGGCAGCATAAACATCTATATTGTAATAGGTAATGGTGGTCATATGCACAGCCGGACTCTGCAGGTGAGGGGCACCCCTGTGCCTGAGCACATAGTCCGTCCAGTAGACCACCGTCTGCTTGGAAGTGAGGGGCCTGTCCCGGTACAGCTGCGAGAAGCGACTTATTTCCAAGGCGTACTTCTCATTGCCGAGCACCTCCTCAATGCTGGCCTTGAAGTTCTCCTCGTTGATCTGCTGCAGATCCAGTGCCAGGCCATAGCCGCTCATTTGCATGGTCTCCGCATTGGCGGGCTGATCACCAAAGATTGGCAGGGCCACCATTGGCACCGCATGGTATCTCGCCTCAGTGATGCCACCTTTGCCCGCGTGCGTAATGAACAATTTGATCTTGGGATGCGCCAGTATATCATCCTGGGGCAGCCATTTCTTATAGAGTATATTTGCCGATTTGCCGGGTGTATTTTCCAAATCCTCCCACTTCCAGATGACACGTTGCTTGAGTCCAGATAGCACCTTAAACATAGACTGCACCAGCTCCGGCTTAACTGCTGTGCTCTTGATATTCGAGCCTAGAGATAGTAATATTCCACCATGCTTGGCTCCCTCTAGAAATTTGGCGATATCCTCAGGCAAAGGATCCGGCTGATCCTTGATTTGTATGCCACCGATTTCCACAGAGGCTGGCACAAGTGGCCGGATGGAACCCTCACTAATTAAATGACTATGGGTGAACACCAGCGAAATGTTCCGTAGCATCTCCTCCCGCGTTGGAAAATCCTTGGGTTCGTTACCAAATTGTCGTTCGTAATAGTTTTTCATGCGAGACTGGAAGGCGATGAACATGGTTCTAAGCATCAAATCCTTGCCGAAATTTTCAACGCGCTTGAAGAAACCCATTCGTTCGCCACGTCCCAGTCCCGTTCCCAAGTTGGGCACATAGCTTATCTCTGCGGGATTGCCGATCAGGGCATCGATGACAGTCATTGGCGCCTGCATCCAACAAATAATTACCGGCACCTTCAGCTTGGCAGCAACACCCAACTGGAAGTCATTGATAAAGTAACCCATGAACATCAAATCGAACTTGGTCTCGTAGATGCGCTGGAAACGTGGATGCGACAACAAATCGAATTGGGACTCAATCATTATCTTCATGCCGCTCAGCAGGCGTGTCATTATATCGAAAAACGAGTTCTTCTGCTGGGCCATCTCCTTCATTTGGCTGTCCAGCGATTTCTCCTGATCCTCTGGCATCGGTATCACAATCAGATGGATATCCTTATGCATCACAGTGGGTTGCACCATGCTCACCACGGTCACATTGTGACCGCTTTCCGCGATCGCCTTCATCATCGACATGTGCAGTATCAAATGCGATTGACTGTGACTGGTGAACAAACCCAAAATGTTTGCGCCCCAAGCAGGTGGCGCCGCCAAAAGCAGACACAACGCCGCGATACTCAACCGAATTCCAACCATGTTGTTTGTCGACTGGTCTCTCATTAAAGTTTAACTAGGCGAGAACTGTCGCAAACCAGTCCATTTATACCCAGTGCCACTTATCGCTACCCAGTCTCTTATTTTGCTTATCACCAGTTCCAATAGTGGTAGCTAGATTAAAAATTATTGAAATGCACATGTTCAAAATGTACTAACATAATAAATGTTTAAATTATGCAATGTGCCTAACTGATTTTAACGGGTATTGTAGTTTAGGGTAACCCGATACTCTCCTCAATTAATTGGATTTAAACGGTGACTTTCGCTGATTTGACAACGTATCTCATAAGCGATCCCATCCACACTTATATATGTTGTATATATATAAATATATATATTTGTTTTCATTATTCTCAAAGCTTTTAATTGATTCAAGCTTTCCTCTCTCTCTCTCTCTCTTTGCGCTTTGCTCTTCCATTTGATGCACAATAAATAATTAATGAGTAAATTATAATAGAATTAGTAAGCACTTACTTTTTTATACCCTGAACCCATTCAAAATGTCAACTTTCGAATACCCGAAGAAGCATATTTAACTTAATCGATAACTGCCTACGTTTCGCGCATATCCCGACAATTTTCGATAGCAATAAGGGGGAGCATTTTAAATTCGGAGGCTCTTAAATAATAATAAATAATAAAAAATAAATAAAATAATTTACATTGATTTTATCAAGATTGGATTAGAAACACCAAAAGTATCTTTGAAAATGTATTTGCATGCTTACATTTGGGTGTGCAGGACTTTTGTTTTATATTATATTCAACAGCTGAGTTGAGGGTATGTTATAGTCGAAATCACTCGACTACATCATTTTATCTTGTTTTATTTAATTGGATTTTAACGATGACTTTGCTGATTTAACTTTACATTCCATAAATGATCGCATCGACTAAATTCGAGATCAGAAAGCTTTTAATTGATTCAAGAAGCTTTCATGCTCTTAAATGTGTTTTCTTCTCTCTTTCGACGCACAGAAAATAATCAAAGAGTGAATACTAAACTAGTCATAAAATGTATTCATTTTTATAGATTTAATAGGGGGCATTTATTGATTTAAATTTGATTTTGTACTTACACCCCAACGGGCCAATTTATGGCCTATGTGTGTCGACCTACCTACACCTCAATATACAGGGTATATGTGTGCCATATGAGGACTTAGTTTACCCAAACCCACCAACAATAAAATTATCAAATAAACTATTCAAACTTCTTGCTGCCTTGTGGAATTGGATTTGGTGTCGTACGCAGCAATTGTTGATTTTGGCCCTTGATGTGACCCCAATGATTAATCTCACGTAGTTCACATTGGAACTCAGCCATCGTCTGTTGAAACTCGGGATATAGCTGCTTGAGCACACCATGATCCAGTGTGGGAAACATATGATGCAGTGCATGCTCACCAAAATGGGTGAGCACCAACAGATCGGACCACTTGATGTCACCCCGATCGATGATCGAGTCCAACTGGAATAAGCCCCAATCTTGATCAGAGCGCCTCGCATCGCCATCATGATAAATCCGAGGATCGTGATGAGCTGCCGTCACACCGATGAAACCAAAAATAAAGCTAGCAATGCCCAGTATGATTAACCAGCTAGTGATTGCAGCGGAGACACCCACATTTGTAGATAGATATAGAAAAAGGGGTAAACTGAAACCCAAAATATCGTGCCAGTACATAACATTCCGTTTAAACAGTGAGTAGACGAGGCTGGAAGGAAAGGTATGTTTTAAAATTGTAATCTTTAATCCATAAATAACTTAGATAACTTACCGTTGTGTAAACTGCACCACACTCAAGACCGTATATATGAGTGGTGCCAGTAGCACGGAAAGCACTCGCAGCGTTTGGTTCGAGTAGTGTTTGCTTGGCACCCAGCAGGTAAAGGGTTCAAACATGCTCATCTCGAGATCGTGCAGAGAATTCGGATAAACATGATGGGACAGAGCATGCGAAATGCGCCAATTGGCAAAGTTTAATAGCATTAGATTAAAGCTATACATTCGCCAATTATCGCGCTGATGGAAATAATTGTGGGTAGAGATAACCAGCCAACTTAGGGCCAGACCCGCCAATGCCCTCAATATCAAAGAGTCCGCAACGGTGCTTGCCCAGCTGAGGAGCAGCACTGAGATCAGTAGACCCGTATGAATTAGCTATGTAAATAAAAGAGAGAAAACTTCATTAGTTGTCTAAAAATGATCAATCAATTTCAATACTGGTTTAAATGTTACACACAAAAATATATTCAAATCTTCAACCTTCAAATTTTTATAATCGTTTTGCAGACAACTATTTACACTCAGAAAAAAACACTTAAGATCTTTTTCTATCTTTTGAAATAATTTATAAATATTAAAATGAAAAAAAAATGCTAAGAATTAGAAAAGCTTGTCCTAAGTGCTCAATCTTAAAATGGTGTTTTTTTTTATGAAATATTAAATAATTAATTAATGCAAACACTTATTTAAAAAACAAAAATTCTGTGTAGAGTTGTGAATCATTTGAAACTGGTTCTGGGTATACAAGTTTGACATCCATATAATTCAGAGCACTTTATCTGACATACTCACGTCCGTCTTTCGCGTCGGTTGATATTTAATCGTGCGCAGCTTCTCCCTGACGCGTCTCTTAAGGGTCAAGTAGAAACCATTCTCCTCCAGAGCAAACTTATAATTCCTTGGTTTTTTCGCACTTCGCACCTCGAATTTGCCGAGCAAGCGAGCTGCATGCTCCTCGATGTGATGCGACTCGAAGGGCTCGGTTATATCGGTGCCCTTGGTGCACTCGATCCAGAAGGCGCCGCCCGGATGCCGCTGGGCAAAGTCCGTCAAGTCGTAAAGTTTATCTCTGATGCGCCACAAGCCCTCGGCCTCGTCGTCTTTATGTTTGCCCTCCAGCCAACTGAAATGCAGTTAGTTAGTTACAACTATTTGAGATCACTCAGCTCATAGAGAGATCATCTTTCATCTCATCACACGCACCTCTCATCGTTGGTGGGCCACCGCTTGCGATAGCTTGGATATGTTCGAGATATGCCCGAAACACGCCAATCTTCCAATTCAACATTCGGTGGCATTTTGTTATTTGTTATTTGTTCTTCGATAAGCGATAATCGCTTTAAACTGATAGTTAATCAGAGACAATTGATACAAGTCCAAATGCTAAATAATATTTAAACCGGTCTCTTTGGCTGCGGAGTCCACTTGGTTGCTTTGTTGCACTTACTGAACTCGTCGCTCCATTTTGTGTCTCGCACTGCTCGAATAATTATTGAAAGCTCATTCAGCGTATCGAAGAAGAAAACAAAAGCACTCAAAAGCTTTCCGTTTGTTAAGCGTTTGTTTTGCTTGCAGATCGACCCCTTATCAGTGAGCAGCCCGTCTTCGACCCAAAATGGAAATGAAGGGAATTAGGTGGAAAGAAAATAAGTGTAAATAAAACTTGATCTAAGCAAAATAGTGATGAAACTTTAAAATGTTACATAAATATAAATTCCATTATTTACTCTTAATATTAAAAATAATTGGCATACAAAAGATTTCAGCTCCAACTCCGACTTAACCCTTGTCGAATAATTATTGAAAGCTCAGATGAAGAAAACAAAAGCACTCCAAAGCTTTCAGTTTGTTAAGCGTTTGTTTTGCTTGCAGATCGACCCCTTATCAGTCTTCGACCCAAAATGGAAATGAAGGGAAACCACTGACAAATCGCATGAAAATTAAGTGTAAATAAAACTTGATCTAAGCAAAATAGTGATGAAATTTTAAAATGTTAAATAAATATAAATAAATATTAATATTAAAAATAATTGGCATTCAAAAGAGCTCAGCTCCGACTCCGCCTTAGCCCTTGTGTTTTCGTTCAAAAACCCTACATTGCCATTTTTCCACGCCCATCAATAACTGACCCTTATCTGACCTTACTACAACGTTCAACGTCATTTGTGAAGTTCATTTTTTTCCGTAGTTTTTCCTCAACCTTGACAAAACCCCCAAAACATCTGTGTGATAAGAAGACGTGTTTTGGCAGAGACTCTGTTATCAATATTAAATATAAAAATATATTTGTTGGGCATGCCGAAGTTGAAATACACTTCACACATGTGGCACATGAGTGATCTATGAATATTACTTTATATTTAGAGGTGATCAGGTCATCTGTGACATATTACTATACATAATTATGATAATGTCTTATTTCTCTCTAAGCTACAGTTCGACTACCCTAACTAGTTATTTCTAATCCCACATGGAAAATTTGAGTGTTTTATCAGTCGGCTGCTGATTAGCTGGTTAGCTTTGCAAAATAGTCACTAAGCCTATCATTTATATATACATATATATATATGTATGTATATATATTACAACATATGTATTTTATGCTTAGTAGTGGTAGTAGCAAACCACCGATCAGCTGATAATATATAGGGGACAACGTTGTGGGCGTGGGTTGGTTTCAAATTGTCGGCCTGTCTTTGAATAGCTCTGTAAGATCTGTATTTTCCCAACTAGCCAACTTTATAAGAAAGTGTAATTTTAAAAATCAGTCAATTTATTTATATAAACTAAAGATATTCAATTTTGACTCTGATCTGACAACTGCAGATACATTGTATGCAGATTGTGTACCGTTCAATCATCATTAAATAATATTATTATATATGTAACATAAGTATTTTTAAGCTCATAAAAGTGTAGTTTTTTTTACGCCAAAACAAGCTCATCCACTTTTCGACTTAATCTACCCAGCTAAATTAGTCTCGTTTGCCTCTTAAAAGTTGTCCAGACTAATGATCTGATCATAGAGCTGTCATCAGCATCGACATAAACTTAAACATAGACATAGACATAGACAAGGGCCCGGCTGATAATGCGATGTGTGTTAGTTATCAGAATGGAAATATTTCTATTATTCTGGCTTTAAAATCAATAAACCCGCCGTCTGGTGATCAGTACGCGGTTAAGGGAGCTCGTGCTAGGTTCTATTTGTGATTCGAATCGAAAATGGTGATTGAGAAGTGGAAGCAGTGTGGGATCGCCACCAAATTTCCCACATATCGCAATTCGGCTTTGGTCACCGTCCACAGCTGGCAGAAGGGCAAACGGTTGGATGATGAAGCCGAGGGCTTGTGGCGCATACACGATGGCATCTACGATTTCACGTCGTTCATCGATAAGCATCCGGGCGGTCCATTCTGGCTACGCGAAACCAAAGGCACCGACATAACCGAAGCATTCGAGTCACATCATTTGACGACGGCGCCGGAGAAGATGATTGCCAAGTACAAAGTGGGGGATGCGAAAAAGCCACGCATCTACACATTGACTCTGCACGAGGATGGCTTCTACAAGACGCTCAAGGAGCGAGTCCGTGAGCAACTGAAAACCATTGACAAACGACCCCAGCGCAAAAGCGATGTGAGTAATCCCGACGCGAATTTACAGTTGATCCTTGACTGATACTTGTCTATTTCCAGCTGATCCATCAGGGCATCCTGCTGTCCACCTATCTGTTTGCCATGGCCAGTGTACGTTGGGACAGTCTGCTGGCGTTGATCCTTGCTGCCGTCTCTCTCTGCTGGACAGTGATTGTGGCTCACAACTATTTCCATCGGCGCGACAATTGGCAGATGTACACCTTCAATCTGGGCCTGATGAACTTCCGCGCGTGGCGCATCTCACATGCTTTGTCGCATCACATTTATCCCAACTCCTACATGGATCTGGAGCTGAGCATGTTTGAGCCTCTGCTCTGCTATGTGCCCAATCCGCACATCAAGACCAAGGCAATGCGCTACGTCTCCTGGATAACGGAACCAGCCGTTTATGTATTGGCCTTCTTCATTCAAGTGGGCACGCGGTAAGTGGCTGATAATACACTGTGCAACAAAGTCAAGCAATTAGTTGAAAAAATTGCATTTTAAATATTAATCTATAACAACAATTTGTATATTTGTTGCCAATATTTTTAAAATAATTTTTGATAACAAAATACTGACAAACACCGTGCAACAAAATAATATAAGCAATTTTAAATATTGAATATTTTTGATATTTACTTATAGACAAGCAGCCAAAAATCGCAAATTGGAAACAAAAATGTTTTCAAAATATTTATTAATAACAAAAAAAATTTTATTTTGTTGCAAATATTTTTAAAATATTTATTATAAGCACAATGTTGCTAACTGTAATATTTTAATCTAGGGCTAAAATCTCAATTAATAATCAATTTTAATAAACATTTCACAGCATTTTCTACTCGCTGCGCCACACGAATATTATGTATTGGCACGATCTCCTGCCCCTGTCTATACCACTGGCCATGTACTGTGGATCGGGTGGTGCAGCTAGTGTGTTATTCTGCATACGCCAGTGGCTATCGATGACGGCGATCGCCAGTTTTGCATTTTGCGTAATCGCTCTGAATGCGGCACATCACGACCCGGAAATCTATCACGAGGGTGACGCAAATCGTGACGATCGGGACTGGGGTCTGTTCCAGGTGGATACCATCATCGATCGTGGGGATCTGAAGTGGTCACAATTTCTGGTGCTCACACACTTTGGTGAGCATATACTGCATCATCTGTTCCCCACCCTCGATCATGGAGTGCTACCCGCCCTCTATCCCGTCCTCTACGAGACCCTCGATCAGTTCAAGGGCCAGTTGAGGGAATGCAATCACATCGAACACATCATTGGCCAGCACAAGCAACTGTTGCGCACCGTGCCCAATCCCAGAGCACCTGGAGCAGCCAAATAAGAAATTCCTTCCAATTAATAAACAATTGAGGCAAGATTTTTTTAAAATTGATTTACATTTATTTTGTTCCTTTTTTGTATACTTTTTTAAGTGTAGTTTTTGATCTTTTCTTATAATGTGTTGATAAGATTAAAAAATTGAACATAAACATAAGCGCCACGTGCGGCAAGTGTGTATGCTGTCTGTCTGTCTGTCTGGTAGGTCTGGTAAGTAGATCTGGGTATACAATTAATCAAAATACATATACACAATTCGATAACTAGATAATGCAACTGCGACATTTCCTTGTTGAACACTTCCGGTTGGGCCTTTTTTTACTTTTGTAACTCACATTTGACGGGGCTCATTTTGTTGTTGGTTTGTAATGCAAAGTTTAATGTTTGTTTTGTTGGTTTTTGAATGCGTTTTGAAAGTTGTATAAAAATATAAATACAATTACAGGTCGCGGGAAATGTCCGAAAGCAAATGTCGCGCTTACAAAGCCGCTACCAACTCCCCTCACAAGGAACTTATGTATGTCGATCGTTGTTGTTGTTGTTGTTTTAACAGATGTTGTTTGTTTATTTTTTTATACCGGGTTTCTTTGACCATCAATGTTGGGGCCCGGTTTTTGAGTTGTTTTTTTTGTTCATAGTAGTTGTTGTTTTTTTTGCCTATGTGCATTTGGTGCCTCCCGTCGTTTCGATATATATTTTGTTATAGTTTTATTATTTTGTTTAAATTAAGAAATTAAGCTTTAAATCATAAACATAATCATTATGAAATATCATTTAAAATAAATTAAAAAATGAAATGGCATTTAGAATTCGTTTTCAGGAGCAAGGTCGAATCTTGGTGGGAAAGCCAATCCGTCGAATTGTGGCCTAACGGATGTCGCACGGGGCTGCAGAAATAAATAAATACATAAATAAATAAATAAAGTGATAAATATAAATATATATATGATCTTAAATGATAAGCAATGCATGCTTGGATAGGGGCGGGGAGGGGGGCAGACGAGTCACTAAAGTTCGTTGAGACATTTGACTAACTCACTAAGAGCCTTTTTGTAGTGCACACACATTGACAACGTGGGAGAGAGAGAGAACGATATAGAGAACGAGATAACTATGTAAAAACAATGTACGAATTGAGCGTGACGTAAATGCTCGATACGTTTTTGAGTGAGGGGAATGTATAACAGAGAGATAACTCACGAAATGAACACAATAATGAACGCGTGCAATGAGCGCACGCCGCGTAGAATGAGCGAGAGAGAGAGTGAGAGCGAGAGTGCAGAATATGCATTTGGGAGAGTATCGGTTTGAGTGTAACTGTGCGTATGTGTAATGTGTCCAACATACACTGACACACAAGACAAGACGCAACAACAACGAGAAAGAGAACAAGAAAAAGAGAACGAGAATGCTGATAACCAAAAATATGATTATTGTAATTATTTTTTTTTTTTCGTGTGGAAGACGCCACTTACAAATGTTATCAATTAAGTTTCTACTGCTCCAGCTGTAGCTCAGTAGCTCTAGCGGCCACCCCTTGTCGCTGTGGGCTGCAGTACACATGTACAAATACATATTTTTTTTTTTTTTTTTTTTGGTTTTGTTTGTTTTGTGATTTTAATAATATAGTGGAAGAATATAGTTTTTGTAAATATATATTGTATATGCAGTAATGGTTGTAGAAAAAGCAAAGTCGATTGATTGATTGCTTGATTGCTTGATTGATTTACTTGCTGCTGCTGCTGTTGTTCTTCACAGTTGTCTTTTCATACATTTCTTTTTGGAAAATAGTTAAAATGAACGCATTATTGGTTGGTACGATAGCTTCAATTCATCTTTCATTTATCTTTCTCGATCTTTGTATATATATATATATATTTATATTTTTTTGATTGGTTGGTTGGTATTTTCTTCGCCCAGGTGCGTAAGTAGTTTTGTGGTTGCCTCTAATTACAATTCTCTGTTCTACCGAATGTCGTATGATGCATCTATATATTATTATTATTATTGTATATATATTAATTCTTATAAGCTATAATTCTCTTTGCATGTTTTTGTTCTCTCATTACATATATATATATATATATAATTGAATCATCATTTCTTTTCTTCTTTTTTTTTTCTTCTTTTAAATTGATTTTTCATTTTTGGTTGCAGTGCCTCAAATTGATATTTTTTAAATCTGTTGTCGATTTGAATTTTGTTGCAGAGGTGAGGTGTGAAGAAGCAGAACGCGACCCGCATAATATGAAAGGGAAGAATATACATATAATATATATACATATATATATTGGTAAAATATTTCAAAACACACTATACTGAATAGAGATTTGATATATCGGAGTACTATAGTAAATAGTAAGCCAAATGGTAGCAAATGTATTTTCAGATGCTAAATGAATAATCGGTGGAGCGAGTCGTGTTTGGGCTATTTGTGAACTTTGGATGATGGTGAAGGGGTAGGTGGATGGGGGATGGTTGGGATTGGGCACTTACCGCTGGGCTGGCACCACGACCGACAGAACCGGCACGTCCCTTGGCGCGGAATTTGCTAATGGCCTGTTCAGCCAGATCGGCACGCTCCTCGGCTTCCTCGAGCTCCTGCTGGGCCTTGCGGAATTTGGCCAAGTTGAGGGCGGCGATTTCCTCGGCCTCCTCGATCTGCCTCTTGTATGTCTTGATCTTCTGTTGCAGCTTATCGACCAGATCCTGCATGCGTTCGTGGTTCTTGCGATCCTCCTCAGACTGGAAGCTCAGCTCCTTGACGCGACGCTCGGACTTGCGCAAGTTCTTCTGGGCATCGGCATGTCGCCTCTGCTCACCATCCAGCTCGTTCTCGAGCTCGCGGACGCGCTGCTCCAACTTCTGGATAGCCTTCTTGCCGCCCTTGAGGGCATTGGCCTCAGCCTCATCCAGACGCACCTGCAACTCCTTGATCTGCTGTTCGAGGGCCTTCCTCAATTTCTCCTGGGTCTGGGCATGATCCTGCTCAGCACGGAGCTCATCGGCCAAACGGGCGGCATCAACCATTGCCTTCTTGGCCTTCTCCTCGGAGTTCTTGGCCTCGTTGAGGAGCTCATCGAGATCGGAGTGCAGGGTCTGCAGCTCCGATTCCAATTTCCTCTTGGCAGCAGAGATCGAAGCGTTCTGGGCGGAAACTTCGTTCAGCTGTTCGTGGGCATCGGCCAGTTCCTGTTCGGCCTGGCGACGACCGCGATCGGCCTGCTCCAGCAGAGTGCGAGACTCCTCCAGTTCGTTCTGCAGAGCGTTGGCACGACGCTCGGAGATGCCCAACTGTTCGCGGGCATCATCGCGGGCTCTCTGTTCTTCCTCAAGGGCGGTCTGGATGTCCTTGAGCTGTTGTTGGTAGCGCTTGATGTTCTTCTGGGCCTCGGCGTTAGCCTATCGAAATGGAAAAGAGGAAATCAAAGATTAATATTTGCTCAGCAATTGCTGGTGGTGGTGGTGAACCCACCTTGTTGGCATGATCCAGAGCAATCTCCAATTCGTTGATGTCGGCTTCCAACTTCTTCTTCATGCGCAGGGCCTCAGCCTTGCCCTTGGCTTCGGCTTCGAGGGAGGCCTGCATGGAGTCGAGAGCGCGCTGGTGGTTCTTGCGTGTGTTCTCGAATTCCTCTTCCTTCTCCTGGATGCGGCGATCGATTTCCTGGCGCACCTGCGACAACTCCAACTGAGCGCGCAGCACCTTGTTCTCCTCCTGTTCGAGTGCGGCCTCAGCCTCCTCAAGAGCAGCCTGGAGCTCATCCTTTTCGGCTTCGAGGCGCTTGCGTGCCTTCTCGATCTCATGGATGTTGCGGCCACCCTCACCGATCTGGTCGAGCAGATCCTTGACCTCATCAGCCAAGTTCTTGTTCTCACGACGCACAGCCTCCAGCTGCTCCTGGCCCTCCTCATAGGCGCCCTTAAGACGGAACAACTCGGTGGAGTAGTTGCGGCACTCCTTCTGGGAGGCATCGAGCTCAGCGGCCAAATCATCAACCTTGAGCTTCCATTCGCCAATGATCTTGTCGAATGCCTTCTGCTTCTTCTCGGCGGCGTTGGCAATGGCATTGGCACGGTCGACCTCCAGCTGCAAGTCCTCGACTTCGGTGGACAGACGCTGCTTGGTCTTCTCGAGGCCGATGCACTTCTGGTTGAGCGACTCGATGGTCTCCTCAGCCTCGGCAAGGCGGGCCTGGAGCTTCCTCTTGGCCTCCTCCAGCTCCTCAGAGCGGGCAACGCCATCGGACTCGTACTTGCTGCGCCAGACCTGAGCCTCAGCGTTAGCCTTGCTGAGTTGACGCTGCAGATCAGCCTTGCCCTCAGCCTCCTCCTCAACCTGTTCGCGCAGGTTGTCCAGGTCGTGCTCCAAGTTGCGGAACTTGCCCAAAAGGGTGGCACGTTCGCGAGACTCCTCATCGGCCAGACGCTTGGTATCCTCCAGCTGGGTGGTCAAGGAGATCTTGATCTTGGACAGCTGAGACACCTGAGACTCGGCCTCCTCCAACTGGCGGAGCAGGTCGGAGTTCTCAATGGACAGCTTCTTCTTGCTGGCATCGAAATCGTTCAGGGTCCTGTTGGTCTCATCCAATTTGGACTGGACCTCGTTGAGGGTGTGCTGCAGCTGCTTGGCGATCTTCTCCTGGGCAGCCTATTTATATGTAATGTATATCCAAGGATTAGTCAATGATTCGTGCTACATTCGTTGCGGATTGTTTTGTGGCATTTTGTTTTTTTTTTTCGTGTAAGCAATGTACAGCATTAGTAAAGGGGGGGTTTTATTAAAAGCAGGCAAATTTATATTTATTTTCTATTGTTTCTTTAACAGGTCGTTTTAGTTTTGGGCTTATTTTTTGTTCTTTTTTTTTACCAGAAGAAAATATACAAGTTTCGGAGCAAAAACAAACGTTGAGCATAAAATTTACAGCAGGCGGCGACTCGCCATCGATTAAAATTGATTGATTCATATTGTATACCTTCTCGTTGGTAATGTGGTCGACTCCGGCGCGGAGATCGTTCAGCTGGCCGTAGTACTCGTTCTTCTCCTTCTCAGCCCTGGTTTAGATGTGACATAAAATAGAGTTGATACATATATATAGATATATGTGTGGTTAGTCTAGGGGTTACACTATGTTTGGGGTTTACATATATAGATAGATAGATAGATCGATAGCAGATTAAGGCGAGAAGCGAGCGAGCGAGTCCATTGAGAGTCCATTTTGAATACCTTGAGACTAAAATACGTTGCTTACATTTAATTGGGAGAGAGACACACATTGAGTGAGAGACAGAGAGAGATAGACAGAGAGAGAGAGAGAGTTACGCACACCCAAGGAGTATTTTTTTGTTCACTCCTCAAATGGCACATGCTTTTGTCTGTGTGTGTGCGTGTGTGTAATTAGGTGTATATGTGTGGCCACATTTTGCCACATAGATCGAGATCAGATTCGGATCAGCGACCCAGTTGCAATATGTCCGACATATATTACCTTATCGCGAGCCAACTGATCGCAGGCGGTACGAGTTTGATTCAACTCATTGTGGGAAGACTGACGATCGTGCTCGGCCCTAGATTATGACATAAAAAGAGATCAGTTATAGACACATCTATATACACATATAGATAACATCGTTGACTCCTCTGTGGACCACCGTGTGTTGCATCTGAAATAGCTAGCGAATTCTATGTGCGGATCGAGAATGGATTTTACTTACTTGGCCTTCAGCTTGTTGAGCTGATCAACCTGTTCGGCCATCTCGGCGACGGCATCGTTGTGCTTCTTGCGCAGGTTGGCCAGGGTGGATTCGTGCTGGATGTTGGCTTCCTCAAGATCGCGACGGAGCTTGCTCAGCTCAGCCTCGCGCTTCTTGTTGAGCTCAATCTGGGCAGAGGTGGCACCGCCAGCCTCCTCCAGACGCTCACCCAATTCCTCGAGCTCGCGGGCCAAATCGGCGCGCTGCTTCTCGGCCTTGGCGCGGGCTTGACGCTCGGCCTCGACCTCCTCCTCGAGCTCTTCGATGCGGGCCTGCAGTTCCTTGATCTGGCGCTGGTGTTTGCCAACAACGACCTGCTCATCTTCCAGCTTGGCGGTGATGGATGACAATTCCTTGTCCTTGCGCTGAATGGTCTGCTCGAGCTCCTTCTTGTTGCGCTCCAGATCGGCAACAGCCTCCTGGGTCAGCTTGAGGTCACCCTCAACCTTGCGCTTGCCCTTCTCAACATCGCCGCGCACCTTCTTCTCGCGCTCCAGCGAATCCTCGAGCTCATCGAGAGTCTGCTCGAGCTTGGCCTTCACCTTGTTCAAGTGATTGATCTTATCTTCGGCGGCCTGCAGTTCCTCACCGGTCTTCTGGTTGCTCTCGCCCTGCATTTTCTTCTCCTTGTTCAGCTTGTTGATGAGCTCATCCTGGTGGGCGATCTCGTCGTTCAAGTTGCGGATCTGGTGATCCTTGGTGGCCTTATCCTGTTCGGCCTTCTGGATGTTCAGCTCCATATCTTCGATGTCCTTCTTCAGGCCAGAGATCTCCTGATCGGCCTTCTTCTTCTGCTGGAACAGCTGGTTGCGGGCATCTTCCTCCTGAGTCAGACGCTCTTGGATATCCTATTCGAAATGCAATAAGAACAAGTTTTGCATGTTTTTACATATATCATGGATTAGCATGAGTGAGGGTGGTGGGTATTTCATTGATCATCCATCTAAATTTAGCCAAGTGCGCACATCGAATTCGGCAGCTCATCGAAATCTCTCTCGAAATAGCCGCAACGCCTGATTGCACTTGATGATTTGCTGGGGATTCGCATCGATGATAATTGGGGTTATAATTATACTTACGCGCAGCTGGTTCTCGCAATCGTTCTTCTGGGCGGTCAACTTGGCGTTGCGCTCCTGGAAGTCCTGCAGCTGACCCTTCTCGCCGGACAGCGAGTCCAACAGGGCGGTCTTCTCGGCCAACAATTTGGCGTTGAGCACCTCCAATTCCTTGCGCACTTTCACTTCAGCGGCATGCAGTTCCTCAGCCTTCTTGGCCTTCTCCTCCAGACGCTGTAAATCATTAGAAGCATTTGTTGGATTACTAAATGCACCACTTTCTGCAACGGCAGCGGCAGCTGCTGGTTCTGTTGCCGGAGCAACAGGCTCTGCGGCTGGAGCTGGCTCTGCCGGAGGAGGAGCAGCATCTTCAGCTGGCGGTGCTGGTGCTGCTGTTGGATCTGTCTCCTCTGCAGCTGGTGCAGCTGGTGCAGCTTCACCTGGCGCTGCCTCAGCAGCCTTTTTCGTTTTTTTCGCTTTCTTTTCGTCAGCCATTTAACACTCGATATTTGTATTGATCTAACAAGTAATTAACTCCCAGATACTCTTCTTTTTATCTGGTATCTGCTGGCTTTCGTTTGGTGGTTCGTCTGACTGTTTAAATACAACTGGAATGCTGCTTCTGCTCCTGCTTCTGCTGCTTCTGCGATAATTGCACTCTGCACACGATCGTTTGCCTTTTGGCAATAAAATTAGCTGATCGCCCTGGCATCTGTAATTGCCTTGCTTTTTGTGCCCACTCACATTCATATTCACATTCACATTCACACTCACATTCGCATTCACATTCACAACTCATAATTCATAATTCGGCTATTCGCATTGGTTGCCTATCATTTCGCACTTGTGCGGCCAACAGCAGGTGTACTTTATATACATATGTACATATATACTATATATATATATAAATATATATCCCTCTCGCTTGCTCATCTCAATTAACATACAGCATATGTATATATATATATACATTAAATGATTTTTACATGTATTCTTAGTTATTATTACTCATAATTGAGATTTTTTCTTTGGGGGTTGGGGCAAATGTGGCGTATGCGTATTATTCGCATTATTCGCATTATTCGTTTTATTATTCATACGACTCGAACTGGCGCCTTTTTATTATTTAATTAGCGAGCTAATTGGCAACTGTTCGCCACTTAAAAAAGTACCGAGCTGGCAGCACAAGTACAAGAATAGCCTTAGCCAAGATGGAGCTATAGATATTTAGCCAGAAATACGCATATGCCAATTGCACATATACCACATATATATATATATATATATATATATATATACCTGTGTATATATAGATGTACAGCACTTTTCGATTTCCAGCTATAACTATAAAAATCATTTCTTCTTTTTTGGAGCGTGGCGTTGATTTCAGCAAAACATTTGTTCTCAGTTTTTGGCGATTAGGAAAGCATCTATTTTTGGACCTCGACGGATCAGCTTCGATCAATATGACTATATACCATATTTATTTATTCAATTTGAAATAGTTGTGGGCGTGGTCATGCTGAGTGTAGTGTTTGGCCATGTTGGTGGCATTAGGTTGGCTTAATTAAACATATTCAATGCGAAAACTGGCTGTCTAAATGTGTCTATTAAAAGATCGCATTGCAGCTGCTGCCACAGATCCAATTATATGCAGACAATGCAGCTAAAAGTTGAAGGGTTTCGGACGTGCCAGGGCTATAACTTGATTGCCAGCCACAACTGTTAGCCAAGTTCACACAACACGAAATGCAGGCCACAAGCCAGTTGGATCATATTGCTTTTATATAAGTGGCACCCAAAGGTACTCTTGATATTCTCAGTCAGGTACAAAATATATATTATATATTATCCCTGATCTAAATTAAATATAAAGTGGAACCAAAGGTTCGATTCGAGTTGGAAAACAGAAACTATCTAAATTCCCATAAACAAGTTTCACTCCCAAACGTCAGCTAACTCTGCAGTCAGTCCGTCAGTCAAAGCGAATTGTTCGATTATATATATTATACAGTGAGCAAAATCTTATTTCGCACAGTGCCTAGCACCAATTTTAATTGCATGCCATAAAGTAATTATGTAATATTTTTCAAAAATTCCAAAGACCCATGGCAGGTACATTTATTAACCACCAAAATGAATATACGATCCTAATAAACTGTGGTTTTTCCACCTGCTAGGTAAGGTTATGTAAGAAAGTACCTCTATTTATGGCAAAGGCTTATTTCGCACAGTTACATTATGGAGACCTGGGTGCCATAAGACCCGGATTTTTTCGTCAGGTTGAATATTTTCAGTATAAATAGACCAATCCTCCGTAGTCAGTTTAGTTTTTTCCTGCATTTCGGGTGCAACAAGTCAACAAGGACCATGGGCAAACTGACTACCATTGAGTAAAGGAAACTCATCCTGGAACACTTAAAAATCGGATATTCATATCGCCAAATAGCTAAAATGGTCAATCTAAACACCTCAACTGTATTCTGCATCATTTGGAGTTTCGTCGACGAAAATCGGACAGTGGACAAGGGCGGAATGGCACCAAACCCAATTTTCACCAAGCAGGTCGAGCCGAGGATCATCAGGAAAACAAAGGGAAATCTTAAGCTATCGGCTCAAAAACTGACTCAATAGGTGCAGGATGAAATAAGGAAAAAGTTCAGTATGGGAACTGTGCTCCAAGTTCTGCCCAACCATGACTTTAATGCCCGAGAACCACGAAAAAGAAATTTATAAGCGCAAAAACTATAGGGTCTAGGATGACGTTCGTCAAAATCCACTTGGACAAGGATTTGGAGTTCTGAAACACAGTTATATTTGAATTTGAGCACAAATTAAACATTTTTGGCTCGGACGGACGGAATTATGTGTGGCGACACTCCAATACTGAGCTCAGTCCCAAAAACTTAAAGGCAACAGTCAAGCACTGCGGAGGAAGTGTCCTGGTATGGGCATCTATCTCGGCAGCCCGCGACTGAAATTTTGTGATTATTGAAACAATAATGGACAAGAATGTGTACTTTGATATACTAAAGGAAAATTTACTCGAAAGTGCCGAGAAGCTAGAATACGACGTACTTTCCGGATCTACCAGGACAACGACCCCAAGCATAAGGCCGGAATAGTACAGTCCTCGCTTAGACCGAACTGTCCCCACATGATAATTCCACCGGCCCAGTCTCCAGATTTAAATGTTATTGAAAATTTGTGGGCTCTGCTGGAAAATAACATCCGGAATCACAACATATCCTACAAACAGGATTCCAAAATGCTCTACTGGAGGAGTGGAGCAGGATCAGTCCAGAAACTACCCGGAAACTAGTATCTTCCATGAATAATAGGTTAAGGGAAGTTGTTAAGGCTAAAGGATATCATACTAAGTATTAACATCCTTATTTAAGCTTTTATACGCCAAATATGTAACTTTTTTTAAGACTGTGCGAAATAAGACTTTGTACGAATTTTGAATATGTTTTTAGTTTTTGACTAATTTTAATTAATTAATTAATATTTTAATAAAAAGTAAAGTTTCTTTTTCAAATGTGATATAACATTAAACAAATTGGCATTTAAACATTTTGAATTTGTTTACTTGTTTAAACTTTATAGCACTTTAAATTTTTTGCTAGGCACTGTGCGAAATAAGCTTTTGCTCACTGTATATATCTTTATAATATATACTTACGGCAATTTCATCCTCAATACGGCTGACGTTGAGCAGAGGCTTGATCTTCTGCCACAGTTTGTACCAGGGCCAGGTACGCAGCTGCAAGTATTTGCGCAGATTGCGCTGGACAACCTTGAGGGCGACACGCTGTTCCTGCAGCTTCTTGAAGCCACGACGGGACAGGTAACCGCGAGCCCAGGCCTGCATCCAGGACATGATCTTGCCGAGACGCTCATCACGGAACTCCTCCATCTGACCCAGGACACCGGCACGGAAGAACACCTATTCATGTTGCAAGTGTTGGTTGTGCGTGTGGCAGAATAAAATAGGTTAGTTCCCAATTCTTAAAATATCCTTCACATTTTGCATAAGGAGCGCGTGCTTTAAGCATTTACAAACTGATCGGGAGAATTATTTCTATATCTCTTCCGATCAGCTCATAATTTGAAGATTTTATTTTTTAATGCTTAAAGCGAAAGCGATTCTTCAAAAACACTTTTCGACAGGTTGAACTGGGATAGAATAGGGGATGGATTTTGGTAAACATAACGAACGAAAAACGACATTTAGGATTACAGATGATATAATGATAGATTAAAGATCGATGAAACACAAAAAACAAATATCGAATAACATTCAGCGAAAAAACAAAACATTGCGTGTGAAAAGTGTGAGTGTGTGAAAATTGTGTGTAGAACTGGGAGTGAGAAACCACTGAAGAAACCACTTCCTAAGCCATGTACTAATAGCCAAAGGTAAGTGGCTTCCGAAGTAGTTCCCAACTACGTAGTTAAACGTGTATTTTGTAATGAGTTTAATTTTTTTTATATATATTTTTTTTTTTGCATGCAAGCGTTGTTTGGCATTTGTTTTTGTTTTGTATCGAGTATATTGTCTTGGATATACCTTTGAGTGACCCAGACGGAATTGATCTTCGGGTAAATCGAGATACTTAATGATAATATCAGTGGCCTTTTTGTCTTTGTCAACGCCTTGCAAGAGTTTTGGGCACATGATCTTGTAGCTGTATAATTTGGTAGTTTGTAAATGGTTTTGGTTTTTTTTGTTGTATTATTTGTCAAGTGTACTTTTGGTTATACAAATAAAAACAGGTTTTTGTTTTTTCAGTGCATGTAAAACTACTAATTAAACTAGGATGTTTAGTACTACGAGCTATGTGTATATAATCTAGTTAAGTTAATACTACAAATTATAATAATACCAAATTTTTGGGGGGAAAAATGTGTTTTGACCTTTTTTGTAAAGGATTCAGTTTGTTTGTTGTTTTGCTGGGGGATTGGGGGAATGTGTGTTGGATTGAAAATGTAGTACGTGTGTCCTTGTTTGTATTTGGATTTCGAGTACAGTGTGACCAACTTTTGATGGAAAACGAGAGAAAGATTGAGACATGCGCACAGCACACTCACAGATCCTGGAACCCTAGGCTTTTTGCTTAGTTTCTGGTTAACTCCGGATCTGTGTATGTATGTATGTGTGTATGTGTGTGTGTGTGTGTGTAAGTGTATGTGACTGGACATTCTGTTCTGGAAGCCATATTCGAAGTGTTTTTGTTGAAGTCAAGCTGTTTAGCTTGGTTTTTTCAATCGTTTTTTGGTTGTATACATAGAAAAATGTTTTCGTGCCTTTGTGTTGCCCAAACGGTACTGATCCTCGTTCAACTCGGTCGATTCGATGAGGACTTTCGTGCATTTCTTGGGATCCTCAATACCCTTGATACCCTTAGGGTTCAGGATTTGGTAGCTATATGTGCGTATGTGCATAACATATATATATTTAAATGGATGAATTCAATGTACAAAAAAAAAATACAAAATCAACATCTACACTATGACTAAATGTATGTATGGGATTAGTATAACTAGCTTAGGTCTAGTGTTATTTACGTCTGATCTTATAAATATCTCGAGCCATATATTTATATATCAACTACTACGAATATCAAAATTCGAACCCATGCTGCAAAACGGGGGTTTTGTTTACTCAACCAGGTACGAGGGTTTTTCGAGGAGTTTCTTGTACGTGTGCATATGTGTAGGTGTCAGAGAGAGAGAGAGAGGGGGGTGGTGCTTGCACTGGTGAAAGAGTGGAAGGGGGTTGGTGGTGCTGGTGGGGGGGTGGTAACAATCATTATGCTGAATAGCGCCCCTAACAAGATTATGTTTCTCTTTAGTGAAAAGGGCGCCCGGTTTTGTTGTTTTTTGGGAACTGCATATCACAAAAAAACTGCAGATTGTTTGCTTCTTTAAAGAGCAAATTTAAAGTTGAATATATATATGTATGTATATACGGAATCTAGTTGTGTGTAATCCGTCAGGTGTACGGGAGAGATTGATAAATAGAAGTACGACAGAGATACGATAATATCACTACTTGGAGGAGTAGAAAAAAAGGAGTACGCAAAATGCATAAATATATAAAATTTATAATTGATAATAAAAACTATTTGTGGAACGCGACTATGCCTTAGTGTGTCCAATGCGATACATATCGGGATCCAATGCTGTGGATTCCAATAATATATTGCCACACTTCTTGGGATCATCGATGCCAACAATACCACCTGGGTTCAGAATTTGATAGCTGTAAAATAAATCGTTTGATCATTTTCCGGGTACATTTTCCGGGTACACTTTGGGACCACTTTATGTGTGTAGTTGTTGTTGTGTTGGTGTGTATGTGTGTGGGTGTGGGTGTATATATATCAGAACTGAAGATGCTTTCGCGTTGGCGTTTTTATGCATCACATTTTTGGGTTGTTTTTTTTTTGGATTATTCACTACACAAACAAAAAATGAAAATTGATTATAGATTGAGCCATCCACTCATAATTGAAGAATTTCGAATACGAAAAGCGAATATGGAACTTAATCATGCCTTGGTATGGCCCAGACGGTAGAGATCATCATTCAGCTCGGTGGACTCCAAGAGGACCTTGGAGGCCTTCTTTGGATCTGTAAGCTCCTTGATACCGAATGGGTTCAAAATCTGGTACCTGTTCACATAAATACACATTAATTTTCGTAGACAAAAACAACAAAATAGATCCTCAAAATTCTATTCTCAAAACACCTCTTTAATCGAAGACGACAACGTGATCATGATTATGATCATTATGATCATCATATGATGTAGGCACAGCATTAGAACAAAAATGGAATTTGTTGTGGTACATAAAGGAGGATAAAATACGAGAATTGTTGATATACAATTGGATTGTGTTGTGGACAACTGGTAGTGGACTACTACACTAAACAAAAAACGATATATAGATGGAATATACTATTAATGTATGCGTGCCTTGGTGTTACCAATGCGATACAAGTCTTGGTCCAGTCCAACGGCTTCCAAACACTTGGTGGCAGCGTTCTTAGGCAGTTTTTCAGCTGCCATAACAGCTGGTGCCAGAATCATATAACTAAAGTTAAGTTTCAATTAATTAATATTTACGCAAAGAAATTACTCAATAATGTAGAGGAAGAAGAAGAAGGATATTAATTGGTGCCCTTCATAAGTCCAGTGTGTATATACAGAGCTGGTGCATCATTAACTATATGTTTATGTATTAACTAAGTATGTCTATATGTCTAGATCTATGAATGTATATGTATATATCTATATATGGGGAATGTGTTGAACTTACCGCATCTTGAAATCGGGGTAGATCATTCTGTTGGGGAAACCTTTACGGCAAATACGGATACCTTCAAGCACACCGTTACAAGTCAGCTGGTGCATAACCAAATGGGCATCAACCATGCCGGGCTGTTTCATCTCGTTGGGAATGATGCAACGGACGAAATGAGGCTGTGTCGAGCGCAGAATGGCCATCAAGCTGTTCAACTGCTCCTTGTAGGCTGAGGAGACAGTGGCGAAGCCACCACCCTTCTTGCCACGACCACCCTTGGCCTGTTCACCGCCACCGGACTGTCCGGGGTGATCAGCGAAGATTTCGATGAGCAGTTTGTTCTGCGACTTCTTGAACTGATCGACAACGGTGTCGTTCAAGGGATCCTTGTTCTTCTCCAACCAACCGGTGATGTTATATGCCACAACACCAGCATAATGGCCAATGGCAAAGTGAGCCGCCTGCTGACCGGGCTTTGGGGGCTTTGGCTTCTGGAATGGAGCCGACTTGCCCAAATGGGTGTTGGTCAGCTTCTCCGAGAAGGTCTGATCGGTGGCCTTGGGGAACATAGACTCTTCCTCCAGGATGGACAAGATACCCATGGGCTAAACAATGAGATACAAATTATATATTGTTAGTTTTGCCGCCAGTTGAGTGAAGCAATTTTCCATTTTTTAGTAGGAAGCACGCATTAAACTGAAAGTAGTCAAATTTTCTATTTTTCTCTCTTTTCATTGGAAGCAACATAACACGCTTAACACTTAGGACTAAACTATGACTATAATTTACACATTAGTACATTTAACTTACCCGGTTGCTAAACGCATATTAGAGCTATTTAGTTGTTGTTTTGTTTAGGCTTTAGGCGTTCTTATGTGACTAGGTTATAATTTCTTGCAGTGCAGTGTTAGATTTGAGTAGATATTTATTTTTTTGTTTTTTTTTTGCAATTGTGTATGAATACATTTTACTGTGGTCAGTTGTGGCTATCTGTCGATGAGATAGTTTTTGCCCCACTGTACCTTTTCAATCAAATCAATACACGTTTGCAGATCCATGCCGAAATCAATGAAGGTCCATTCGATGCCCTCGCGCTGATATTCTTCTTGTTCCAAAACGAACATGTGATGGTTGAAGAATTGTTGCAGCTTTTCGTTAGTGAAATTGATGCACAATTGTTCGAAACCGTTGTACTAAGTAGATAACAATATTTTCAAACAATAGATAGCCGGGTTAGTCAAATCGAACATAGAATGTGAAATTATGTGTGTGTGTTTTTTGTGTTAGTTACTTGGATTGTCTTAAATCGTTTCGGTTTTGCCCCCATTTTTGTTTGGGTCGTTGTCGAAACATGAATGTGTGTGGCATGTTTTGAGCTGTAACAAGTATATTTATATATATATAGTTGATAGGTCTCTGGTGTGGGTTCATCAGTTTTAGATGGTTTGCCCGGTGTATGCTTAAAACTAAACAATAAATAACAATTAACAATCACTTAAGTGCTTAGGGAATTGTGACAGCAAAATGTCGAATTGTTGAGCGGCGAGTGGAGCCAGCAAATCGCAAACGTCGAAACGAACCTTTTCAATCAAATCAATACAGGCCAACAAGTCCATACCGAAATCGATGAAGGCCCATTCGATGCCTTCCTTCTTGTATTCTTCTTGCTCCAAAACGAACATGTGATGGTTGAAGAATTGTTGCAACTTCTCGTTGGTGAAGTTAATACACAGTTGCTCGAAACCGTTGTACTAATTTCATATTTTTTTTGTTTTTTTGTTGGGGGTGGGGGGAGAGGTGAACATTTAAAACAAGTGCATTTTTGGATATCAAAATTAATTCAGTGCATTTGGGTTTTTTTTTGGTATTCCTTTTTTTTTTTGGTGCTTGAGACAGTCTGTGCCCTAAACATAAAAAACATACAAAACAAATTCTGTGCTCTTTTTATGTGGATGAAACGGTGCTGGAGTGAAGTACACACAACAATTATTCAATTTTTTTCAATTTTACCTGTTTTTTTGACTATTTGAGTTCTTTTTTGCGAAGAAGAGCGCGTGTTTTTTGCGCCTTGAAAGAGATATCAAAATTAATTGGTGCTAAAATAACACACACAACAAACAAAGATTTTTTTTTGGTGCATTTAACATTCGGGGAAATTGTTGGGTTTTTCCATTTCACACATATATATATAGATATTATTGGATTAAGCACCTTTTCAATCAGTTCGATACAGGCCAGCAAGTCCATACCGAAATCAATAAAGTCCCAATGAATACCCTCTTTGGTGTATTCCTCTTGTTCCAAGACGAACATGACATGGTTAAAGAATTGTTGCAACTTCTCATTGGTGAAGTTAATACACAACTGTTCGAAGCCGTTGTACTACGTTGATTGGATAATCAATATTTACATATTAAATACAAAAAGTACTATTTTTCTTTGAGTGTATGTGCATGTGCTGCATGTGTGTGTGTGTGTGTGTGTGTGCACCTGATTTGAAACTAGTCATTGTCATTTGGCATTACCCAAGTCAAACCCATTTGCCTAACGTTGTCGAGAGACGTGTTAGCAGTTTTGGGCGCCATCAATCAACTCAAACCGAACAGAATTCGAAGAGAGCTCATTGATTGTCACCAGGGGCTCAACAGCTACAACCAGGATGAGGGTTATCTGTGGTAAGTAGACTTCCCTATATATGTGTCCAACCTGTGCTGTAGCTATTGGGCCCCAAGTTGCACCAATCCGTTGAAAATACTCACGTCGAAGATTTCAAAACCAGCGATATCCAACACACCAATGAAATGCTGACGCTTCTGCTTGGTATCCAGAGTCTCGTTACACTTCTTGACCAGCCATTTGAAGAGACGATCGAAGACACCCTTGCACAGAGCACCGATGGAGTTGGTGACCTGTTGGACGTTACGGCCCTGGGTGACGAACTCGTTACCGACCTTGATGCGGGGCTTGAGCAAGTTCTTGTACAGCTCAGCGGTATCGCAGCCGAACAGCTTAGATACACGACCACCTTCCTCCTCACCATCCTGCTCAGCCTGCTCCTCGCGACCACGTTGCTTGAACTTCATGCCACCCATATGCATGACAGCGGCGGTGATCCTGTACACATTCTCCTTCTCCTCCTTGGTGAAGCCCAGAATGTCGAAGGCTTGCTACATTTACCAAAAGATGATTTTCAATAGTTAATCTCATGTTGCACATTCGCATTTTGTGTGTTTAGTGGACGGTTTTTACAGCATTATTTTTTTCTTTCTTGGGTTTCTTTTTTTTATTACAGCGTGTTTTTTTGAGTATAGCTTACAACTAAATCATGCAACGTGCTGAGAACGATAATAAAACAATTACATCAACAAAGTTCTTGCGGCATATAGATATATATATAAGCGTTTAGTTAGTAATCCTATAAAAAATATGTACTAAATATTGAACGTGAGTTGGTGTTTTTATCGGGTAGCTTAAATATTCCGGAATCGATAAAACTGAGAGAGTTTTTTGGGGTTCTTATGGGGTAATCGTGCGTGCTCGGTGTGTGTGGGGGGTGTGTGTGTTTTTGTGTGTATTTTTGTTGTTTTTTTTTTGGGGGGGGGGGGGGGAGTTCTTAACCTGTACGGCACTCAAGTCGGTATGGGGCCGTTAATAAGTACACTAATACTTATAGAAGGACTAAGTAAAAGTACATACAAAATGGGGCTTAGTCAATTACTACCGATTTGTACGTGAAATTTTAGTAATTTGGTTTTTTGATTTCGTACAAATAGCAGTCTAACCGGGAGATATAGTACACGCAAAGTATCGTAGTTACAGCTATCTATATATATATTTGTAGATATATATATAATATATATATATACTAATTGCATACACATTCCAGCAAGCTAAACACAATCAAATTAGATCAGTCCATAGAAGTGACACAAGTCGTATTAAGTACATTTACAGATATATTTAAATCTGTTTAAAATTTGTATTTGTTTTTTTATGGATGCTTTTTTTTTAAGAGAAAAAAAACCGGGCAGGGAAATACGTCATTCGTGGGCATTCCAATTAACAACACACAGATAGTAGAGACTAAGTACTGGCAATATCTAGATAGTGACACGAAGTACTAGGTCTGGAACTTGGAACTTGGAAACTGGAAACTGGAAACTGGGTAACCAAAAGTAAAACACATATATAAAATATATCTTGTGGGTGTGTTTGTGGTGTGTCATACAGCGGTTGGTGGTACAAACAGTCGTTCAGACAGTACCGGTACACATATCTATATATATAGCATATATATATATATATATATATAGCATATATATATGTGGTATGTGTACGTCTTTCAACTGCCGTCACTTACATCTGCCAGCTGGAATTCCTCAGAGTCATCAATACTGGGCACAGTGACCTTGCCCTGGGATACGTTAAAGTAGTCGTAAATGTTATCAGAGAGGAAGCACATGTCTACATATAGTCGGAGAGAAGGATTTTTTGTTGGTTTAGCGTAAAAAAAAACAACAACGAGTAAAAAAAAAAACATTAAGTTTAGAACAGAGCTTAAATACTAAAGTGGTAGGGATAGGAATGTTCCCATATTCTCTCCAATACTGTTGTTCCTTTCAGCATATATATATATATATATGAGTGTGTGTTTTTGTGTGCGTGTGTGCTTGTGCTTGGTGTGTGCCAGGTGTGTGTAGATGTGTGTGTGCTATCGTGATGTGCCTTGTATGTGTTTTTGTGTTTGTTTTTGGAGTCACCCTACCCATAGTAGGGCTACCCCTGGTGCAATATTCGAGTATAAATATATATATCTTTTGTCAGCCAGGAGCGGGCTTCTCTGTCAAGAACCTATGGCATTTCAACATCAACTCTACCCGGTGTCAAGTATGAATTACGAATGAAAATTACAAGAAATTTCGAATAGCTAGGGTCTACGAGAGACCTCCTGCTCCCAGCATTTTGGGATTGGTTGTGAGGTAACGGTAACGGTAACGGTTATATATTTAACTAGGTGAACTAGGTGCAAACTACAGCAAATAGCGTGAAAGAAACTATATATATATACTGACAGATATAGAAAAGAGAATGTATAAAAGAAAGTCAGAGAGAGAGAGAGAGAAAAAAAGAGAGAAAGAAATAGAGAGAGAGAGACAGAGAGAGAAAGCGCAGAATAACTCAAAGTAATTCCGGAATAACACTTGAAAATTAACACACTAAAAAAATATTTATATAAATACTATATACAAAATTTGATAGCTACGACTTTTTTCGGATAGTCTTAGAAAGTGTGTAAAAACAACTTCAAATTGTGGTGTAGAAGATAGAAATTCGAGAGAGATATTTAAATATTTTACAATAGTTACGATTTGAACAAGGGGTGTACGGGGTGTACTGCTGTAGAAGATAGAAAATCGAGAGAGATATTTAAATATTTTACAATAGATCTGATTTGGACAGGGGGGGTGTACGGGGTGTACTGCGTCGCCGGCAACACAACTTACATCAGTTAACTCAAATTCTTCACCATCGTTGACACCGGGTATCCGTGTTTTACCCTGACAAATGCCAGGATAATCACCAATATGTTGGGTAAGAAATACCATCTCTATTTATTGTATTGGAGTGTAGCATTAAGTTAAATTTCAATTTGTCAAATACTCCATATTTCATATGTATATATATATAGATTTGGGTATAATGAGTATATATAGCCCTAACACTCAAACTCTACCTACAATTCTGGAAACGCTAACTAAATTATTGTTTTAGATTTAAGTTAATTCGGTTTAGGGTTAGGTTTAGGGTTTAGTTTAGTTTTGCGAATAGCTTGAATTGTATTTGCTGTTAAGCGTTATGAATTTGACATTGTGACAAGTGATAATATATGTAAATTTATATAAAATATAAAATATATATATAAAAATATAATTATTGAATTTGTAGAGTAGAAAGTAGAATTGAAATTTGTGGACAATGAACAACATTGAAAAGTAGATGAGCTGATTATGCTCTGAGCTTAGGTGAGTTAACATTGAGTTAGGACACTGAAATGTAAGATATGGTGAGCATATGCATAATAAGTAACCATGTTCTGTATGGCCTTACATCCACAGCGACCCATTCTTCGGCATCGTTAACACTTGGAATTCTTGTTTTGCCTTGTGATACGATACGATAATCGTGAATGTTGTCCGATAGTAGGCAATATTCTATATGTATATATATTTATATATACAATATCGGATGATCGAACAATAGTTCACGATAGTGAGGTGTACATATATGTAAGGGGGTAGAGAATTTGATATTTAATATATGGATTGGCAATATATGATTGGTTTGTATTAGTTTTTTTTTTTCTGGGATATGGTATGGAGTTAAAAGGAAGGTGAGGGGAAATGGGGAGGGGTATTTTGTTTTGATATTTTGAATGGAGGCACGCTTAACATTCTATTAAAAAGCCTTCAACATATTCCAATAATCCGTATTTTGGGATGGTTTGTTTTGGCAATTTGGAATAGATGTCGGCTATAGCTAGCCATTAAAAGCGATAGACGAGTGTGTTTGTGTGGCCTAGGCCTACGTAAACGCTACGATATACGAGTATACGATAACGATAACGACAGCGTTAGCGATAACGATTACGATACGCTAGAAGCTAGCAAAAAAAAAGAAGATTACATAGTTAACCAAATAATTACTCAATTAAGATATTACGAAAGTCGAGTAGTAAGTGTAACCAAATACAATATAAAAAAAACAATTAATGAGCAACGTTTTGTATCTAATATGTGGGACAATTACATCTGTGAGGGTGAATTCCTCAGAATCATCGATACTGGGCACAGTAACCTTGCCCTGGGAGACGATGTGGTAATCGTAGATGTTATCGCTCAAACCACAGATTTCTAAACAGATTCATCGAAAATTGTTGTGGAGAAAATAAATAAATCATATAGTGTGTGTGTGAAAGGCTTTTGTATGTGTAAGTGGGTGTATGTGTGTGTATATGTATGCGTGTGTATATATGTGTATGTGTGATTGTGTTCAATTGTTGAACCTAAACCACTGCCAGAAGTACTGAAAGATATTTCATATATGAGAGACAAGAGATCAACTCTTGCTCGTCAGACAAAAAGAAAGATACAGATACAGAGAGAGAGAGAGAGAGAGAGAGAGAATAGAGAGAAAGAGATGGGTGATGGATGTGATAGATGATGATGCCAGTGGACTTATACCTTTAACACCAGCAACGGCACCAGACATGATCTGGTAGAAGATATGGTAGGAACGCTCCAGCGACTGCTGGGAGATGACACGAGCCTTCTCCAACAGATCTGAGAGAAGAGACAAATAAGAGAGAGAGAGAGCAAATATTTAGTATAAGAGCAATAAAGAGAATTGCTTTTTGCTAACTTACAGGTCTCAATATCAGCACCAGCCAGTTTACCAGTTGGACCGAAATGAATACGGATGAATTTACCCTGTTCAAGAAGAGAATTTGTTAATAGTGATTATATTTTGTATGATTGATTGATTGATTAAGTGTTACTTACGAAACGAGAGGAGTTATCGTTACGCACGGTCTTGGCGTTACCGAAGGCCTCAAGCACAGGATTGGTTTGCACAACCTGATCTTCGAGGGAGCCCTTGTTCTTCTGGGACTCATCCTTCTTGCTCGAAGCGCCAACAGTGGCGAAGTACGCAATGACCTTCTTCGTGTTCTCAGTCTTACCAGCACCAGACTCACCGGTAATCAACATAGATTGATTCACGTGGTTGGTCAACATGTCGACGTAGGCACCGTCAGAGATGGCAAAAATATGGGGTGGCACCTCATTACGGCGCTTGCCACGGTACATCTTAGCGCAACGGTTGGTATAGACGGGGTAGCGCTTGTAAGGATTGATGGCAACGCAGAAAAGACCGGAGTAGGTCTATTTTTTGTGCACCGCCGGAAAAAAAATACGTTACAAATTAATAAAGATGTTTTTTTTTTTGTTGGTCATTTTCTTGTTAGTTTTTACAGATTAGTTTTTTTTTTAACGTCTCTAAAACATTTGGGGTATTCCATTCGAGACCCAGCCGGAAGCTGTTTATCAGCATTTTCACACGGCACAAAGTCATGTTTTAGAGCCGTCCCTTAGACAGTTTAGTAACAGTTTTTGTTTTTCTTGTCTGTTTTGGGTTTATTTTAATTGTTTTTTTTTTTTTTGTATGTTTGTTTCATTGTTGGGTCGACCAGTTTTTGGTGTTCGTTTTTTGTTTGTTGGTAACTAACTACAACATTTTTGTTTTGTTTTTGTTGTGTTGTTGGAGTGGGGAATGATGATGATGATAATCTGTGGGGTTTCATCCAAGCTCAGCATCCTTGGTGTTGTATGTGTGGTGTGTAAAGTGTGTAAAGTGTGTGTGCGTTGAACCGATTTGTTTCCAGTGAAGTGTTCATCTGACTGGACGGCTAAATGGTTGTGGTTAGTAGAAGCTCAATTAATGCGTACAATTCACAAGTTGTGTGTTTTGTTAGCCATGGTTAAATATCCGTTTTAATAGCTGAATGAAATTATGGAATTTGTTTAGTTTGGAGCGACCAAAAGTAAGGAGTTTGTGGAAATGCAAAGCTCAAGTTTGACCAAAAAATGCATTAGACATGTTTGAAAGCAATTTAAAAATTTAATTGAATTTTGAAAACAAATGTGTATTTTTTTTTTTGTTTGTTTTGGTATTTTTGTTTGTTGGTGATTTTGGTAAGCGGTTTAGAAACATAGAACGGCTGGGGATCTTTATACTATTGCCATACCGGTACGGCAATTACTTACATAGATGAGCTTGTTGTAGTATCTCTGCCTCAAGTTATGGAGCACAGAGGCATCGTTAAGGTATGTCAAGTTGGACATATCCTCAGCTTTTTCGTATTTCGGAGGGTTCACCTGCGACAGCTGATCTTTCTTGAAGTCTTTCGTCTATTATATGTCAAGTTGTCAACCCGTATTTTTTTTTTTCGTCATAACCCATTTATTTAATTATAGTTGTTGGTTGTTGTTGGTTAGGCGTGGTTAGCAGTTCAGTTTTGTTTTTTTTTTTCGATTTTTGAGAAAAGAGACCGAGAAGAAGAGAACCCATATATTAGTGAGTTTCTGGATGTGGACACTTACGTAGATAAGCTTAGCATAGTAACGCTGGCGGAGATTGTGCAGCACGCAAGGTGTGTTCAGCACGGTCATGTCAGCCATATCTTCTAGTTTTTCGAATTTTGGTGGATTCACTTTCTCCACCTTATCGGATTTGAAATCTTTTACCTAGATCATGTATGGAGTATATAGCTACATGAAGTCTTTTTCGTTTACACAGAGAATAGCTGGCAAATTTCAAAAGTCCACTCGGTTCACAAAAAATTCTCCACGCTAACTGGGCATTTGTTAAAGTCATTTTGTAGTACCAGAAATCCTTCAACAAATGTCAGTTAATTCAGTTGACTTTAATTGAACCAATAGGGTCTTCTGAAACTTTTGCTATATTTGTTGGGGGTGTGTTTGAGCATCGGTGCATTACCTCTCCACCAGGCAGACCGACGGAGACGATATCTCCCTTGGTGGCCTTGATATCACCAATGAGATAACCCTCCTTCTCGTCGGGAACCCAGCAGTTCTTCTTGGAGTCATAGGGTTTCGATTGATCGATACGTCTCTGCTCCAAAGACACAAACAGGTATGGGGTGGGATCCTCATCCTCCTGGCTAGCGGCTGGCTTCGGCATCTTGATTAAATTTCGCTTTTAAACTTAAAAACTCGACAAATTATAATTGGGACTTTTCAAAATTCTTGTGTTAATCGCGTCGTGAGCCCAAAACTTCCCTGTAAATAAAATAAAACAAAAAATAACGTATTTAATACAATTGATCGACGGCACTAAAATTTTTCTATTTATTTTTTTGGATATTCCCAATTTGTTTATTTTATGTTTTTGACCCATTTTTATGGGCAGCAGCAGAAATCACAGCAGCAATCGAGACCATTTGCTTGGATTTGTGTGTGTTTATTTATTTTTGTTGTTTATATTTTTTTTTCATTTTCCAAAATATTTCTTGCATAGTTTTCTAACCAAATATGTGCATATGTGTTTCAATATTTCCAAAGAATTTCGTAACCGGATATTTTGTTGTTTCGGATTTGAGCTTTTCGAGCACCTCCCCGTTTCAGTTAATTAATTAGGCCTTGTTGTTGTTGCTATTGTTGTTGTTGTTGTTGTTGCTACTTATAAACAGAGTCAGCATGAACAACATCAACATGAACAACAACAACAACAACAACAGCAATTGACTTGTGTGGGTTGTCGCCTAAATATAGATCAGTGCCATATAACCGTACATATAGATCTTGCGTATATATACATATATACATATATCATAGATATGTGTGTGCTCTATGTGGGGCGTTGCTATTATTACGTAATTTCGATTTTTCAGTCACTTCATATATATATAAATATATATATATATATATGTATTATATATATTTTTATGTTTTTAGGCAAGGTAATTTGTGTATTACGTAAACGATTATTTCGCCGATAAATTATAGATTAATCCGTTCTAACGTTATTTTTTAAAAATTCGTCTTATTTCACTCACTGGATCGCGTTTTCGTAATTCCCACGCTTTCAAAAACTTGTTTTCGAGCGTATGTTCTAAAACACACGAGTTGCTAGATTGCAATGATCGCATTTGACACGCTTCTCAAGCGCTGCGATATCTACGTACATATATATTTCGAAAATCGGCAAAACGAAATCGGTCGAGAGAAATGTAAAAAACATATATATATGTATATATGTGTGTATATAAATATATATTTAAAACGGACACTAAACGAACTTTCAACGAATGCGTTATTTTTAAAATTCTCGAAATTATTTCGAAATCAAACACACGTACAAGCATATATATAGAAGAGAGCATATATGTATATATATATATATATATATATATATATTGTGTATATATATGTGTGTGTGTGTGTTGGGGTATTGGGTTGATGTGAAGCTTTTTTTCGCTTTTCCTACACTGACTGCCGCATGCCGTTTCTAATACACATTTGTATGTTGTTTTTATATCGCTCTCTTTCTAACAACGTCTATGGTTATTTTTAAAACATATTCGAAATATTTCGCTCATCTGCATACATAGAAACATATACATATATATGCATATATATATATGTCTATGTATCTATGTGAACATCGACGAGTCTGTGCTCTTTTTTGTGCACGCATATTGAGGAAATCACAGGTATTCATGTATGGAGGGAGTCATCGAATAGTAATACGAAAAATACTGTTATTGCCCTCTATGGTACTTTTCGAATTTCGATCAAGTAACGGTCAAGGCATGCTATCTCTTTCTACACATGGGATTGATTGCAAAATAGCACAATTCGCATATGCGAATAATGAAAAAAAAAAGTAGTTTTTTTTTACAATATTACTAAGTGATAATATATGTAAAAAGTTATTTTGAAAAATTCGAATATCAATTCTATAATTATCAAAATATGATTAGATTATGTGATTTCAAAAATTGATAGACTGTTGGAATAAGTTGGGCATCCTTCAATTGATATTGACATGGTTGTGGTCACTGATCGTGTGAAGGGGGCGTAGTCTATATCTATATATTAATGTATTACACAAGACGCTGATTATGCGTGAAACTGAATTGGAATTGGTAAGTAGGTAATAGGCGAAATCTTTTCGAATTGGAAATGAGTTAATTATAATCCAGTTAAAGGCGTTTCCTATCGCAGTTGTTGTCATTAATCCAGAGGCGACAAGCGTATTCCTTAAATCACTTTCAGTTAGCACTTTTACCGATTTATATGCGAATAGTTTGGTATTTATTGTTTTTTTTTTTTTTTTTTTTTTGTCATTGGCTAAGATCCTTGGAAAGGATAAGCCATAAAAATACAGAAACACACACAAATGTACACACACACACATACACACACACTTTAATATGGGTGATTGTTTCTTTGCTGCTTTTTTTTTTTTTAAATGTTTCTTAATTTTTTTATTTTTTTTTTTGATATTGTCTCAGCAAAAAGGTCAAATTTTGTGGCACTGCCGCTGCTGCTGCTGCTGGTGCTGCTGCTGATATTGCTGCCGCTTGGGATATATCCAAAAAATTAAAGATCGCACATCAAAGGTGTTGCACTTACGCGCTCGAAAGCCGTTCTGAACCGTGCAACCGGTAAACTTGCCTTTTATACGTGGCAATTTGATACCCCCATAATCTGTGCCGCACAATCGTGAAAAAAGCGGAAAAGCTCTCGTAACCGAACATCTTCCATCTTCTATGTGTGTGTGCGTGTGTGTGTGTGTGTGTGTGTATGTGTGTGTGTGTGTGCTCTTCTGTGCGAGTGTGCGTGAGTTGCCAGCCATTTGACGGTTTGTGGCTACGTCTCGGTTTTTGCTTGCTCCCTTTTTCGGTCTATCGGCCCGTTGCCGATAGTGTTTGTTGTTGTTGCTGTTGTTGTTGTTGTTGTTGTTGCAGTTGCTGTTGTTGTTGCAGCAAGTGGGCAAGTGTGCGTCTCAGTCTTTGTCCGCTTGCTGGTGTTCGTGAGTGGGGGCTATGATGCAATCGCCATCAGGATCGAGAGAGCGCGAGAGAGTCTGTGAAAGCTTTGCAGCGATTGCGTGAGCACGCTCTCTCCCACACACACACACACACACACACACACACACACACACACACACTTACACACACACACACACAGCAAGGGGTGTACGTGGAATTCATTTCAATGACAAATTTTGCATTTGTAAAAAATCCTTGTTCATTTGTTGTTGTTGTTGTTTGTGTTACGCTCTGGCTTTCTTGCTGTCTCCCTCTGCCCACCCCACTCTCACCTTTCTCTGCCACCCACCCTTTCCAAAGCTTTTCACAGACACACACACACAATTTTCCTCTACACATGCAATTTGATTTGTTTTTCTTCTTTTTTTTTAGTCAGTGATCATTTTTCGGTATTTGTTTTATTCTATTCTTTTCTGGTCACCTCAATGCCAACTTGATCTGCCACCGGTTCGGGGGCGTTAAAATCTAGCCACATATCGTATCGGTTAGCTAAAGGGATATATAATATATATATATGGATTTTAAATGATTGATCAGCTGTTCCAATCATCAATGAAATGATTTATGATAAATGGATTATTTGCCTTCATTTCAATGCACAAATTATATGAGATATTATCGAACGTGAGGATCGTATTTGTCATTTGGCGTCAGTTGGATGCTGGCATTTTTACAAAAAAAAAAAATAAATAAAAAAAAGAACAGAAAAATCGAAAATTCTTGTGTGAACTTCAAAAAAACGCACACACAGAAAACGCAATTGGCCGCAGACGCCAGCAGCCACTTGCAGATACAGATTCAGATACAGAATCAGATACAGATACAGATACAGATACATTAACAGATACATTAACAGATAAAATAGATACTGAGAAGTGCCAAATCAAATAAATGTTGTCGGCGTCCTTCAGCGCAATGCAATGCATTTTTTTCAATGCTAAACTGAATGCATCTGACAAATAATACTACAGTCGGCAGACTATAGTCGGAGACTATAGTTGAGATCTGGCCTGGTCGAGAGCGTTCATAAGAATGTTGGTCCTTTCCACACACACAATGTGAGAGATTTCTTTTCTTCGATCGCCCACAGCGAAAATACTTTTCATAAATGATTTGAATATTAAAATAATAAAAATAAAATGCAAAAAGAAAATAAGGAAAATACCAAGCAAGACAAACAATTTTCAAATTTTTAGATTTTCTGGCTTATTTATAGTTATAAATTTTGATTCGCTTTCGCCACAACGTGCCTGAAAGTCTTTCTATGTGTGTGTGAGTGTGTGTGTAAGAGTGTGTGTAAGAGTGTGTGTTAGTTGGCTGCTCTTCTTGAGATCAGAAAATGCCCCCTCGTCGAGGACGCCTCTGATGTGTTTTCAAACGCCAACGCCTCTTGAATGGAATCTTCATGAAACTTTATAGACCAAAAAGCGTTCAAATAGAAACCAACCAACAAAAAATAGATATATTCAACATATTCTATGGTCCGCCACATAATGTGCTGCTGCTGCTTGGTCTTTTCGCACATAAGATAAAATGATCATAATTTCTCTTTATTTTTTTCAAATATATTTTTTTGAACACATTCTGTCTTCTGTGGTTCATTTTGTTGAAACACAATCTGCGACATTGTCAGAAATAATTTTACGCAATTTTCCCCAACAACAAATTCAACAAAAGAGGAAAAAGAATAGCAAACACAAGCAACAACAACAACAACAATAACAATAACTCGTAGATTGCCAACATCAACACAATTTGAAATAAAATTTGCAAAGATTTCAAATCAGAACGATAATCTTTGCGTTAGATAGAATATTTTATGGGTTTTGACACAAGCTTTTATAGGGTATAGGTTTAAGAGCCAATAAATTTAGAATATTTATTGAGTGTTCTCGGAATTTGTTAACTTACAAAATAAGAACTTTAAAACAAAAAAATTGTAACTTTCTCTAGCATTTTGAAGCAAAAAATAAAAAGAAATCAGACATTAAATTGGAAGAAATTTTAAATGTTTGATAAACAAATATTATAATTATAAAAAACCACTATTAACAGTAAATATCTTAATTACGTCTATATGGAATATATATTATTAGATGAGTAATATTTTATTATATGAAATAACTATATTTGAAACATTTAAGATGACATAAATAATGAGTGCTTTTGATGCCAGTTCGCTGTCCCAAATAATTTCACCCAATATTCGAATTCACGATTACTTCGAGGAAAACAGATCATCAAGAACAAAGTGGATTGTCGCTTGTATCCAATACTTTTTGTTTTTCTTGATTTTTTTGTTTTTTTTTTTTATTTTTTGTTTTTTTTTTTTTTGTTCAGGCCATTGTGCAAATGAGAGAACATTTTCGGTTTTGAGTCATTGACGCAAAGCAATTTTTGCATTTTAGTGTCAAGATGTTTGGCATGCGCTACAAACAAATGGATGGGGAGGGGTGAGGTGGCGTTGAGGTGCACATATGTGCACACATACGAGTGGCAGCAACAATTATTGCAAGCAATGGGGCTATTTTCGACTAATGTTAGAGGCACATCCATCAAATGCCTGCAAGAATTACACTGTATGCCAAAAACAATAAAACAACAATAACTTTGATAACTGTAAACAGGATCGGACTCTAAATCGGGCGACATATATAGGACTGTTTTTATTTTTTTTTAAATTATTTTGAGAGTAGAGATCTTCACAATAATACTATAAATCATGAATTTCTTATTTTTGTATATTTAATATTTAATGGTACCGATTTATTAATTTGAATAACGAAAAAAATAAAATAAAAGTCTATTAAGTCATTATAAATTAAAAAATAAAATAATATTACAAAAATAAATTTATAAATGTATATAAGTTAAAAAATAAGAAAAAAAAAAAAAAAAAAAAGGAACATTTCCCTAGACTTTCTTAACTTAGTAAATAAAATATGAAATATTAAATTGTAGTTAAGTTAAAAGTGCAAATCTAAAAACTTGTAAATTAAACAGAAAGCTCTTCATTTTTTATGAACTAAGGAATGCAATTTCAAAAATAGAAAAAATTTAATAATTTCTAAAATTAAACTTATCTTAGATTTATTAAAAAAACTTATCTTAGATAAACTAAAATATAGTACGCAAGATTCGTCAGATAAAAGTTTTCGACTATAATTTTGCTTTATATAGAATAAAATACAGTTATAGTCGTTAGTCAGTTTGTATTCATCAGTTTTGTATAAGTAACGCCGGCTTAAATTATCATTCTAGAAAGTTGATTCAGCAATTGGTGCAGAAAATAATTTTGCGAAACGGCAACCGTGACCAAAATACATGCATAGTCTATAGATAACTTCTTAGTCTCTAAATGCATTGGAACTTGTCCAAATTGTCGATATATAAATATCCATCGTCAGGCCCGATGTCTGTCGTCGGTCAACGTCGCGCACTCGGCCGCAACTGCATCTCTCGTGCGCCTCCCATGTGCAACCACAATCCCTGCCACCCTGCCACCATCCCTCGCCCCATCTTTAATGGCCACATCGAACAGATTTTGTGGCTTCGTTACCAGGTAGCCGAACCCGCTGCTCCTCGGCTCGCGTAAATAGCGCCAAGCATGGCAACTGAATGAATACTTCCTGAATTACGGCACTGCATTATGTAAGTTCAGATCTGGCCAAGATGACATGAGATTGGACATATCTGAAAAGTATATCGTGTATTAGTCTGCCTGCCTCGCCATTCCGTTCCTGTGGTAATCCATTTTAAGCAGAACACCCCAAAAATGTTCTCCTTGCAACTGTCAGTCATTAATGAGTCCAACAGCTGTTTTGCCTTGTTCAACAGATTTGGCATTGAACCAGTTGAAAATGATTGATGGCTCTGCGAATTTCATTTGAATTTAGTAACATACAATTTGTGGCTGTAAACGTTGTTTTGTATTTTTTTAAATAATTATTAAAACAAAGGCAACGAGGAAGTAAATCTCCTACAATCCAACTGGGCAGAGGCAGCAGGACTAAATATCTTTTAGGCGGCATTATTTAAAAACGATTTAAGCAAGTAATTTCCACGGGGAAGTCCCGACTTGGAATACTCAACGGTCTCTTGACAAGTCACACATTTTGTGGCATTGAGCAGAAAGTCTCAAAAACTATATCTTAGAATATCTTAAATTAAGCCAATCACAATTTTTAAATTGTAGCCAGAATCAGGAATGAGAATAATAATAATAACTTAATATTGATTTGTATTTAATTTTTTTTAACATACAATTAGTTTTATATTTTAATAGTTTGAATTTTTTAACTGGATTTTTAGATAAATTTAATAAAAATAACTTAAAATTGTTTTTTTTTATTTTTTATATTTTTAAGAATTGTCTGAATACAATCTGCAAAAAATCGTTTGATGGTCTTTTAAATGCAGCAAATTTTCAAATGTGAAGCTTGTGTGTGGTAAAATATTGATTAATCGCCTTGGCTCAATTGAGAATCGCACACGCGTAGTTTATGAAAACAAATATTTGCATATCGCGTATAGATTGTTTCTTAATTAGCCAATAAAAGCGAATCGTTTCGACTTAGTCATTGATGTGTGGAGCATCCAAATTATTTTGGTAAGCATTTGTCACCCAATTAAATTGACTGCACTCGGCCAAGCAATTCGACCAATAAGATTAACGCGAACACACACACACACACAACACACACACACAACACACACACACAACACACACACACACAACACACACACACATATGTATATATATATATATATATATATACATAACTCAAGTGCATTCAAATGCAATAATCAATGCGTCGAGTGTAGAAATTAATGCAGACGGCCCAGACTTTTATTAATGATCGGTGAAATGCAAAAATGAAAATGTTTCTAAATGTTGAAACAGCGGCTCGTTAAAATCCCCCATCGAGTTGAAGAATCATTGGAGCCCCTTCTGGGCGACGCCACTGTGCTCAATTGATTAATCATATGCGAAATACTATAGACAGGCACTGAAATGACTCAGTACAGCGTATATGTACTTTCATATATATCTAGTTATATACATATATATATATACACACATGTGTATGCAGGAACAACATCATATCGGTTGTAAAAATGTTTCACAAAATTTATTAACGACAAGCCAAAAGTATTTTTAAAACATATTTCATACTCCAAAACGGCGCACAGGTAAAAGGCACAACTCAATACCAGATCTGGTATGGGTACATACATAGATATAGATATCGATATATATCTATCTATATACACACATATATGGGTCAGATTTGGGGCACCACCATACTAAAGCGGGCCATGTGGCTGAGCTGAGTAATGAGCAGGAGCAGTTAGTTAGTTAGTTAGTTGGCAACACAGGTATATAGAGGCCATATATATACTATGATTATGTACAAGTGGCATATGTACATAGGTATGTATTGTACATACCTACTAAATCTAAAAAACATTCATATGCGTTTAATATAGCCGCTGCTTTGGTCTAAAATTAAAACAAAAGCTATTTAGTTGCGAAGAAGCAAGAAAGAACTTCACACACATGAAAATGCTGCTGTGCAGTCTCGACGTATCTCGTTGTGCCTGTGGCTATTTCAAAATATATCTATACGAATATCTAAAATTTACTAGATACACACACACACACACACATATACACACTACTACTACATGCGTATACTAGATACAGCCGGGCTGTGTGTCCTGAGCAAGCATACGCCGTGTGGTACAAAGCACCAAGCACTGTAGTCCGTCAATGTATCTCACAGATACATGCGCATCTTGTATCTGCAAAAGTAAGCACACCCCAATCCCCTTCCCTCCATGTTCGCATTCACGTCCCGTTTCTGTTGTCTTGTGTTGGATTTTTTCTCATCTCGAAAAATGTTTCAATTTGTCTATTTTTAGTCGCAAGTTTCTTTTTGTTTATTAGTTTTGTGCCTTTTAGCTGTGACTGTGTGTGTGTGTGTGCAGTATATAGTGTGTGTATATATGTATATATATATATATATATTCGTATAGCAGTGGGTCGCACTCGATTCGACTGATGCTTCTCTTTCTATCTCTCTGCTCTGATTTAACGTCACAACTGAGGAATTCATCTACCACTGGATAGAAAAACACACATTGTTTAGTTTTGTCTTTCATTTGTTTTTTTCTCCCACAATTGTTTTTGCTGCAAAGCTCAAGGTACTTATCTATCTATCTATCTATCTATCTATCCATCTATCTAGATACTTATGTACATGTTGTACACATGCTCTGTTTAGTATATAAGCATTTCGATCAGTTTAAGGAGCTAAGGTCAAAACATTTTGAAGCAAAGGTGTCATAACTTATCGTATCTATAACATATATCACATATCACAAATATCATCACATTTATATAATATTCAGATATACATATGTATATAGCGACTTTCCTTATAAATGCTGAGAAAATATGGAATAGAATAAGAGGTGGAATTTATTTGGCTGATATTTGTGTATGACTAAAAGCGAAGATAAACAGACAACAAAATTGCAGAATCAATATTTTTTCTACTTACTATTTATTAGTTAAGTTAGGATCGAGAATTTTAAATCAAAAATCTCTTCTTAGAAATGATAATGAGGAGCATATGGAGTAAACAGAAAACAAACTTAATTAAATTTTCTTTTGGAATCATGACTTCTTACAAACTTAACTCAGCCTTTGGTTTGTTCTTGAGATTTGTACTACACCTAAATTTAAATAAACCATTTTTAAGTAAAATTAACTTGAAGTTTGCACATTTTCCACTGCTTAACCGATAAATAAAATCATTCTACTCATGTGAAAACATTAGAAAGTCGTAGTATTTTCCAAATGCAATGATTATACAAATAAACACATAAAACCATAAAGATTTATACCAAAGCGCAGATTTCCAAAAGCTATATCAGTACACTCAGAAAAATTTCATTATTTAAAAACACTGGGGTTTAAGAATTTTACATATACAACAATTTTAGATAGTTACTTGTTTCTGAATTTTTAAAATTGTTTGCAAAAAATAACACTTTTTAGAAATGCATTTCTGTGAGGGAAAAATATTTTTAAAATATAAAAAAATACCATATTTTTGAAAGAGTTTTTATCTAAAAATTTAAAATAAGAAAATCTGTAAATTTCTCAAATTGAGGTCGATCTTAATTTTAAGTGTAAGAATTTCACATATACAACAATTTTAGATAGTTAAATTGCATTACGTGATTCTGAATTTTAGAAAGGAATTTAACAAAAATTAGTCTTTTTAGAAATACATTTCTGTAAAGGAAAAATATTTCTAAAATATAATAAAAAAAATACATATTTTTGCAATTGTTTTATTTACAAATTTAAAAAAAAGATAATCTGTTGAAAATCTCTAATTTATTTTTCAGTGTAGATAGGGCCAAGCAACTGTTTTGTGTTCGAATGTTTTTACGCACGAGCCATAAACAATTATAAACAATAGGTTTTGGTAATTAAACGCGTGAAGCGTGATTAGCCCGTATCAAAGGCAGGCGCAAAGAAGGCCATAATTCCAGGTGTTAACTACATATGTTTTTGATACGCCGATTTGTGTGCCAACAGTTGCAGTTGTTGACTGTGTATCTGCGATATATCTGGGAGTACCACACCTTATCGGGTACTCACTCACACACATTCTGGAAAAGGGGCATAAATCAATATTAGCTTATCGATGACAAACTGTGAGAAATTGTGCAGGACGTCAAAGCCGAAAAACAAGAGATATTACGGCTATATTCCCGGAGAGACATTGACATTCAATTGCTTTTCACTCTTCCGTGCGTGTTGACCTCAGATATTCTATAAAGGATTTTATTTTGGAAAATGGGCTACTGGGGCGAGCTGAGAGCCTGGGTGCTGCGAGATCCTGCGAAACTTATCCGTTACCTTGTCCTATTCGTGTGCAGCATCGTTGTGATTGTCCAGCTTTACGAGTGCTTCTCCAAGCTTACCGATCCACCCATTTCGACGCACTCCTATTACAATGTGAATCAGACTATTGAAATGCCAGCGATTACACTTTGTCGAGAACCTCCCTATCGAGAGGAAGTTTTATCAGTGAGTTTTTGTGAAGTAGTTTTTTTAATTCGAAAAGAATTGTAATTTATTTTTTATAAATTAATCTATTTAATTAATATTTAATTTCTTATTGTTGGAAATAATTACTAAGTGCTTACAATCAACAGTCCAAAATAATTGGAGTTATTTTTTATATTTTCGAAATATTTTCTTTTACTAAGAAATGCATTTCTAAAAAGTAGAAATGGAAACAAAACTTATTTTTTCTGAGTGTAATACAAATGAAAAATTTAATTTTCTTTTTTTAATGTTGCTTTCAGAATCTATCGCGAGGCGGTTGTCCACATCCTAGATTTGCCACCTGCTGGCAGCATTATCCCTATGATGAACTGCCTCTCGACGAGTTCTTTGAAAGAAGTACCTACGAATTTAATGAGACATTTTACAGTTTCGGATTGGATGGAAGCGAGAGTAAGTGTTACTTGGAATAAATATATGAATGGTTAAACAATCGGCAAAACTATATTATGGATTAATCTTCCCAGATGTCGCCATCGATAGCAGCTTGCACTTTTATATGGGTCGCTGCTATACGGTGCGTCCCTTGAAGAGCATGAATCGTGTCTCCAAGCCGGTGGGTTACTCCTTAATGATGGAGCACAATATGGTGACATCAACGAGCGATGTGGATTACCTCTCCGGAGCGGGTTGGCACATTTTCATACACGACAAACGCGAAAATTTTACGGGTCAGTTGGATTTACTCTAGCTATGGTTAATAATAATAATAATCCCTTTCCGCAGAGATCAACATGAAGGGTTCGGGTCGTGTGGAATATGTATTTGCCAATGTCAACGAGGAGCTCGAGATTAAGTTGCAGACTCAGTATTTCTCGAATGTGGAGTCGCGCATGGAGTCGTGCTCCCGCCAGGAGGGCTACAGTGATCTCAAGGTATAAACAATCTGATGTAAACACTATTTTTCTAAATCCAGCTTAATTTTTAGTGTGGCGAGATATGCATTTGGCAGGATCTGGCGGATGAGGTCAACTGCACGGGTCCCTGGATGCCTGACATCAAACACGAGCCCTGCAACAACAATGAGTCCATGCGGGATCTCGTTCAAAACTACAAAATGTAAGGCAGTGAGCAGTTGGCATAGGTACCCAAATTTACATATCACTGCTTTTACAGGGTATACGACAGCGGTGATGACTACGATTGCGATTGTCTGCAGCCCTGCGAGTCTCGCATTTATACAACCTACATTCAGAGCCGGAAAGCATTTTTACAGCCGGAACCACGCACTCTGCTCTACATATATTATACGACCAAGCTGATATCGGTATATATAGTTAATTGTTGTACTCTGTTTTCAGAAAGGTTAAGGGTTATATGGGGTTTTTCCAAAGAGACCAGATTGTTTTTATAAATATTTTCCGTCAAATTGTAAACAATTTAATCATGTGGCAGGCAACATTAAAAACCTTTTCACTTTCTTATATATGCCATATATACCCTAACATATCCTATATCAGAAATACTCAACTCCATTTGTCATTCCGTTCCAGTAGATGATTGAAGAGCGTCCCAGCTACGATACAACTCAGTTTATAGCCGATGTTGGTGGTTCCTTGGGCTTTCTGCTGGGTCTCTCGGTGCTGGGCATCATTGGCATCTTGGAGCATGTAATTAGTACTCGAAATACTCAAATTTATCAGCTCTGGAAATTTGCATTTTCTCTTTCAGTTGACTTTGTTCTTTTGCGGCGATTGCATTCGGAGACTGCAGCTGAAGAACGAGAAGCACAACAGTTCCGAAAATCCGGAGGATACGGAATCGCAGACCACCGATGAGACGGTGGACATCACCAACGTTTACACAGTGGAGGGGACGGACTTGGACAGATATTAGACAGCCAGCTGGCTTGGCTTGTAGTTTTCATTCAAAAGATGTCTCCAAATAAAATTATTCAACCTATAAGGATATAAATTTTGGTTTAATTTTAAAGATAATATGAAAAAATATTACTTACTCTTGTGGTCAACTAAATTTTATTATAAATTAAAAAAATCAACCGATTTTAGTCAGGAAAACTATACGACTATAACTGATGAGTTTTTTGGTTCGGATATCTTATTTTAAAAAAGGGGTTTTTTAGTAAACCAAATCTTTGTTCAAACAATTAATAGCCAATTTTCCGACTGATCCTTGCTATGTCATTTAGAAGATAAACCTTTCGATCTGTCTGTTTTCGATATATTTACCATCAATAAGCTTTTAAACTTAGGACTAGTTTGAATATAGGCAAATGGAAATATCGGCAATATCGTCTTTCCTAAAATTAAAAAACCCTCTAAAAGGGTAGACAAATTGTGAGTGAAACGTCGTTTTTTATTATTCTTACATTTAATCAAAGAATCAACATTTTTACGAGAAATTTATGAAACTTATTTTAGCTTAAAAATAATACTTGTAAACAATTAAATTCCTTGATTTAATTACAATTCATATGGAATTCAATTGAAATTCAAGAAATTAGGAAACTATTATTGGTGTTTTATGTACAAAAGACTGGATCTTAAAGCAGCCAGGAGGCAGCTGATCCCAGCAGCAGGACACTTAAGCTGAGAGTCCACATAGCCGAACCGGAACCGGAACCGGAACCGGATACGGTAGCGGAGCTGGGAGTCGTGCTGGAATCCGAACTCTTAAAACCAATATTCGTTTTGATAACCTCGCCCAATTTGCTAATTAATTCGGGCAGTTTCTTGGCCGGCTCACAGGATGTCCGATCAATGGCATCCTTCACGCTGGCAGAGAGTATGCGGAAATTGATGCTGCCCCCATAGAGCTCATCGTAGATGAAGCTCTGCAGCTGATTGGAGAGCACCCAAAGGCGACGCTGATCATCCACCTTGACATCGCTGGGAAAGATTAGCATGTTGTCGCTCTTATAGACGTGATCCTGCATCCTGTAGTTGTTTGCGGTTTGCCAGCAGCCCAAAGCATTCTGATTGGGCAGAGTGTAGAAGAGCACACCAGTCTCCGGGTCCAGGCATTGGGCACCCGCCTGGGCATCCATGCCACGTGAGCCCAAAATCTTAAATTCCCTAAAAATTTCACCCGAAGTGGAAAGAGTTTTATTCCGCAAAACGGTGGTATTCACGGAGAACTCCATGTTGGAGGTGAGTGGATGGAAATAGAGTGTGGCCGAGCCATCCATCTGTGGCTTGGACAAGGCCAATCCATAGACTCCATCGTCCCACTGGAACTCAATGCCATTGATGCTAAAATTACCGGCCAGCGGATCGGGATGGAAGAAATGATGCTGGACACGCCACGATTCCTGATCCCGCCACGAGTACACAACCAGACCGGGACTGCCCAAGTCCGCCACATAAGCATACGTATTCTCACAGTCGGCATCCTCCACAGCCAGATTGGCAAAGAACGAGCTCTGCTTACTCTGACCCGCGGGCAGAATGTAACGACGCAGCAGATCATCATTGTGGAGATCGTAGACCAGCAGTTGAGCAGTTCCATACAGCTTCGTGTGCTCCAGCACGCCTGCAATACGCGAATCGAGCACCCAAAGGCGACCACATCGATCGGCCTTCACCCGGAAAGGTGAGACAAGTTCCGGCTCCGCATCATTCAGATTGTGGGCCACCCAGCTGGGGTACGGTGTCAACGCGGGCATCTTTGACGAGGTGTCTGGGAAACAAAAAAAAAAACAAATGTTTATTTAAATGAGTCGCTAATTGGATCTGGTGACAAACCAAGGTGAACGTTCCACAAATTGTGAGTGCATTCGACATGAATTGTTTTGGGTTATTTGCATCAACTGCTGATTCTCAATCGAGTGAGATTGATTTATACGGCAAGTTTGCCAGTGGAACAACAGCTTTGTTGTGCACACACACACACATATATGGAGTGCAATTAAAATACAAACGGTAATACCCTATAAACATGAGCGTGACTTAAAAGGGTATCATTTGCGAAGGTCACAGAAAATACACAGACTGACTTGTGTTCATTTAATAATCTTCCAGTCAGCAATCAATAAAAATACAAAAAAATACATGTTTTAAATGGGTTTTTAAGAGGATATAAATATAGGGGATTTGGATATGCATTCTACCTAATTAAATCGCAATCAATTGAACTAAGGCAAAACTTTACAATGCGCCAAAAAAATGAATTTTTCCTGCCAAATGTTTACATATCAGCCAAATGGTTGCTGATTTGCAATTTATATTTAGTTTTCTATGCAAACAGACATGGACGTAAATACGTATCTAAAATATGCATATATATTTACCATATCCACCAGCTGGGAATTCTTTAGAAATGGCTAAAAGGGGTATTCGTTTTGTGCCAATTTTTGTGAAAGGCGGATGGAAGCATTTCCTTGTTTCTTTGAATCTTTTATATCATAAGAAATAAGAGCTGTTTCACTTAGGCTTACATTTGGGTGTTTTCAAGTGTAAATTGGCAATTTAACAAGAATATGTATATATTACAGGGCATATGGTAGTCGAGTTCACTCTACTTGTTTTCCTTTATGTACTTTCGCAGCACTTTTAATGTGTTTATTTGGATGCCAAGTGTTTCTGCTGTTCTTAACAGCTTATTAATTACGCAAGCGAGCGAAAATGTGGGCGATGAATAATTCCCACTTCAGAAGACCAACCAGGTTGTATTGTCTACAGTCTAGACCAAACAGAATGAATATCTATCAGACATCAATCTGACCATAACAAGTCAAAAGCACTCGGATTTCCCACGTGCCGCACAATGCAATTGCTGAGAGCGATTCTTGGGCATGCAACATAGGGCAAGTCTGTGTTTTCAAAATGCAAAACCTCAACTTTAATTGCAATTTGTGCACTTACCATTTAGATCAAGGTAGGCCAACGAGGCTGGCACTCCGCTACGCCACCTGGGCAGAGTGACGAACAGCCGATGGCGATAGACCTCCAAACCGAAGGGTATCACCGAAGTCGGCTTGAAGGCGCCCTGCTCGATGGCCGTCCAACGCTGATCGGGATTTTGGTATTTGAAATCCATTTCACGCCATTCATATTCCACACGCAAATTATCTTTGCCGACTGCCACGCCCACAAACAGCAGCAGCGCTGCCATCTCAGCCCATCTGGTCATCATATTCAAAACTCTGTAAAAACAAATTAATTACAAACCATAAATTGATTAAATGCTTTGCGACAAGAGTGGGTTGTTGCTTGAGCCGCTTCCGTAAGGTGACCTTCGCATAACCATAAAGTAAATAAAACCCAAACCAGATCAACGCAAATTGCTCTTGGGGCACGTCACAAACTCGACTCGAGAACCGAAACTGAAACCGCGCCTCCCGTTAACAAAAATGGCACTTTTGAAAGTTGTCGGCGCCGTTTGCGGCTCTCAATTTGCAGCTGCAAAATCGAAACTTGGAAACCCAATAGACAAAAGTGACTCTTGTCTAAGATGCTGTCAGAGCAGAGGTTAAAAATGTACAATTGTCTCTAAGTAATTAGTCTAACTTTGGCTTACTCCTATTTACTGATTTCACTTGCTAACTGAAAGTGACTGATGCTATTAGAAGATCTACGAGTATGTCTAAGATATATTGTATCCCATTCAAGTTAGTTAGACGTCAAAATTTAGTTCAAGTTGGAAGACAGCATTTGGGTCAAATCTCGAGTCTTCAGCCAGGGCCATTAACAAGCCAACAGTGAGTGATGTTTGTCTGTTCATCACTCGAGTCACGAGGTTTGCTCTTGTGCCCCTATTCATGTACAATCTCTAATATTTATTTAACTTATGATCTGCACATTCTGGTCAGGTTTTCACAAACAAATATATATATATAAATATATATATACATATTTATTCCTTTTTTTATAATTTATTACAAGCATTTTTGCGGGTTTTGTTTTATGGCCTATTCGCTTTTGTGTTTTTTTCGGGCTTATGCTTCGGATCACTTCAGATACTCGTTTGAGGCTTGAAAGAATTCAAGTTTTGGATAGTGTAATTTCAAATGGATGTTTCTAATGCACTTATTGAGACACCACAAATAATTTTATTATTATTTGAAGACATACTCAAATTAATGACTTGTTTTTCCAAATAACTAACTACTTAACCAAACCCCATGACTAATTGTCATAACTTTATTTGCAGCACTTTCAATTAGTCACTAGCGGCTTTTAGCTTTGGCTAACACGTTTTGTTGGTCTTTCTGACCAGCTCTTTCTACCTGAGCAAGACAAAAGCCCCAAGCAAACCCACAATTGAAAGTGAAGGCGTGTGTGTGTGTGTGATTTTGGGGCGTGGCAAACATTTGTCACTCGACTGCAAGTTTGTGTCTTAAGTCTTTTGTTTGGCTTGCAGTTCGAATGTTAAACTTGAACTAACGTTTAACTAGTTTTGGCCAATACATGTAATTTATGCACACAAACCTACAAAGTGTCGTAAATTCGATCAAGAAATACCAAAACGAAAACACAACCGACGGCAACGAGGCTCAAAACGAAACTAAAAGTCAAGCTCAAAATGCTAACCAAGCAAATCAGAAAAAAAAAAAATAAATAAAAAAAAAACCTAAAAAACCAACACGAGCAAAGCCGACTTGTGACGAACTGAAAGCTGAAGCTGTGTTTGCGTCGGATTTGGAATTCCAGTGAACTTGAATTAGTCAGTCCATCAAATTTATGCACAATTATTGTTACCACTGTAGTTCAGTTACAATTTAACAGTTTGCAATTTCTTTTGCACTCCCACAACTAAGTTAATAATTTTTTACAGTTATCGGCCCAGCAGCAGACAAGCCCCTGAAACTGGTCCCACACCAATGCTTATAAATTGTAAGCCTATCGGCCTTAATCATTTTACAGCCTAACTGACGCCTTTTCGCCTTTGGACCAGCCCATGAGTCAAACGGCTTTGTTGGGATTTTTGGGTTTTTTTTTTTGGTTTTTTTCCAACTGGTTCTTTCGATTGCTCAGCGTTTTCATCACAGACTTTTGACCTAAGTGAATTGTTCTCGAACAGTAACTTTTTATTGCAGATGATGGAATTTTCTAATAAACTGTACATTTCGAAAAAAGACAGTTTTGCGCAATTTTTTAATAACTTTGCAACTTAATATATTTAAACATACACAATCACAACACTCAGTTTAAGGAACCAGTAAAACATTTTTTTCAATATAGTATATTTTATTTATTAAAATTCAATAAATTAATTTAAAAAGAAGAGAACAATCAAAACATTAAACTAGAAATATTATCAGTATACGATTGATTTTTGTTGCTTTTTTTCGTTTAAAAGAATTTAAACAATTGCTTATATAACTTGTTGTTGTTGTTTTAATTATGCTTAAAGTATGTTGTGTGTTTATTAATTTAATAGTATTTTTTTTTGTTTTTTTTTTTTTGGTAGAAACATTTTGTGTACAAACGCTAAAATGTAGTTTTTTTGTTTTTTTTTTTTTCTTTACCCATTTACAACATTAAAAACTTTTAACATACACATTGTGTTTTTTCTTTTTTTTTTTGTTTTTTGATTTTATGCCATTGCACTAAATATTAATTGCATTAGCTAAGTATTTGTGTAATTAATTGTTTATCGATTGTTATTAGCAAATATTTAAAATAATGTCAAAAAGAATACAAAATTTCGCTTAATATTTCAAGGCATTAGTTAATAATTGCAACAAAAATGAAAATTGAAACGATCAAAGCATATGGAAACCGTATTTATTCAGTTATGTGCTAATATATATGGATATATATGGATATAGAGCAGCGATTCCTTGAATTCGAAAGAGGAGTTTGCGGATGCGGCGCACAAAAATCATCTTTGGCAAAGG